>CM048932.1:7809622-9130328 GCA_026686955.1 Epinephelus cyanopodus | reverse complement strand
TTCAATTTAATCATTTTAAAAGGGGACATTTGGGGGGGGAAGCAGCGTGATTGAACAGAGCTATTCCCTGCTGAAATGGCAAATGGACATCAATCACAGGCCATATGTTCATACACTGAAGATAAAGATGGGCATTCATTAGTAAAAATGTAATTTTCCGCACAACACCACTGGCAAGAGTTCCAAGGCAATGGTGTCGATTTAAATGACCACATTGCTGTCCAGAAAACAAGCTTGGGTGGAGCTGAACTGTTAAAAACAGAAAGAAAAGGAGAGGGATAATTGAAAGATGTTGTTTTGGAACGAACGAGGCGCGTGCACACATGCACGCACGCACCTTTGTAATCTCTCAACAGGTCCACAGGGGTTTGGACAAGACCCATCTCACACCCGCGTCTCCTCTCTCTCTCTCTCTCTCTTTCTCTCTCCCTCTCTTTCTCCGTCTTTCTCTCTCTCTCCGTCCGAAAAGCCGAAAGCTGTTGGCTCGCGCGCTCTGTCTAATTATTCCACTCTCGCGCAGCACCGAGCGGACTGCTCCACGCTCCGCACCACTTTCCATCTCTTCCCCTCCGCACTGCGATACCGCGAGGTGACGGCTCTCCTGGCGGACACTAACTAACCCCAACACCTGGACAGAGCTTCCGTCGGGGGGGACGGTAACGTGTTTAGAGGTGACTCGAGCAGACGACAAATGCTGGAGACCCGCGGCCAGTGCCCCCAGACCCGACGGGGAGGGAGACACGCAGAGCAGTGATGGGACAGTTTTCGGGAGGATGCTACCTGAGTTTCGGCATCCTCGTGCTTCTCGGTTTGCACGCCCCGGCCACGTTAGCAAGAGGTAAGCACGGCACTGACACACTCTCTGATGAGCCCAATGTTTTTCCCATGGGAGGGAGTCTCAGTCCTTTGAAGAATAAACTCGAGAAAGAAAAAGACGTGTGTACCTCGACAGACAGCGCTTGTAGCCGTGGTTGTAGTGTGTTTGGGTTGTTAAGAGTGATACACTAACCGGTGTGAACAGTTTGTGTGTGCGTGTGACTGTCAGAAAAGTAAGACATTTTTTCCAGGTCGCATTTGAAATGTGGCAAGTTTCTATTTGTAATGCGCCACGAACTGGCTGAGCCGTGTTTGAGTAGCTAATGTGGCACCTTTTTAGAATATTGGTGTGTTTAAAGGTGAAAACTGAGTCGCGTTTCGTTTAACGCACCGTAATTAAGCTAATTTGAAATTTTAAAATCTGTTTGGCTAACAGTTGTACTCAGATAAATGCTGCGATAATATCCGCTCTGTCGCTCCTTTTAACTAATGGAAAGGGAGATCATATCATTTCATATCTTAACCGTAGCCCACTGTTCAAGTAATGCTTGACAATTAATTTGTGTGATAAGTCTTTTTATTTTAACTGCTAAAGCCAACCCATGTTATCAATTGCTAGAGGGTCTCATTAGCCACATGAATTGGTTCATTGAGAAGTTGTCATGTTGACGAAATAGTAGAATCGGAGGATGGTGGCGTGCCTGTGTCCTATTATCTTCACTTCTGTAGTTTAAGCTATTGTTTAACACAAAATATGGAAATTATTGCTTTAGGGCTGTGCTCTTCTCTGCAGCATCTAGTTGATACTGGTTGCTTGAATTGTTTTGGATGCTATTTATACTAATTTTCCAGGCTTCTCTCTTCTCTCTTCCAAGTCCTAGTTGATCAAATGTATACAAGTTGTAGGGTACTCAACTACTCAACAGCTAGTTTTGTCTAAATGTAACTGTGCTGCAAATATTCAGTGTCTTTCTTAGGGGTGATGCCAAAATTGGTGATTTATTTAGGCCTGTGGGAAGACTGAGGTGTTATGGATTGTCCAAAAATGTTTCCTTTTGTTCCGTGAGTGGATCATCATTACATCTTATTCTACTCTTTGGGTGAATCTGTCCTGACCTATTGACATCCATTTAGCTCACATGGCAGTGAGACAAAGATGCATTTGCAAGTCAATTAGTCAACTAGCCCCAAGGTTTTCATTTTTGCATCCCAAGTTCTGAAATTAGCTTCAACTTTGAAATTTGCATAGCATAAATATTAGATTATGCATACAGTATGTATCTTCAGGGCAACTTTGCATGGAGAGATCAGGAAGGTTTTTGTCATTTTTTTTAAGTTAGTCTGAAAGGCGTTAAGTTTAACCTTTAAGAACTGGCTGTACATTTTATTTACATGGCCAACATTTCCACAGTGGCTACATTTCTATGCACAGTGTTGCATGATTTTGGAAAGGCATGACCTATGTATCGGGAAAAAACAATAATGTGAGTGCATGGAAGTGAATTGTGCCCGTGTGTACAAAATGTAGTTTTCCTAAGCAGCGTAGCTATTATACATTATCCAGGTTTTAAAGTGGCGTCTCCGGTGGCTCTCTGACAGGCTCTGAAATAAATATTAATGTTGTGCAATGATATGGATGTCAACAGTCAAATACTTTATGTAGAAATGAAATGAGATGAAATGGAAAAGCAGACTCCACAAAAACCTGACTAAATAATGTCAAACATACAGGCTGAGTTATGGAGCATGGTTGCAATAAGAATTAAGTAATCCAGCCGCACGTATAAACTCCCCATACAGTTGTAACTGTATTTCTCAATTAGAACCCAGATTTTAATTTTAGTACTACAACTTTATTCTTCATGTCTGGGGACTCAGTCATACACCTGCGAGCATACAACTTAAAGCTTAGCACACTGAGAGAACACAAAGTGACGAGAACAAACTTACCCCAAAGGAGGAACCTGGAATCAGTGCCCACAGGTGGATTCAGGGAAGAGATGGGGCTGATGAAATGCAGAGCAGCGGCAAAGAACATAACAGAGGCGTTTGCAGTGTGATCAGTGAAGCAGCAGTGTTGGCAGTGAAAGGGTGAGCAAGTGCATCACAGCTTGGATATGTTTATATGTATGTCAAGTGTGTTGCATGTGAGTGCAGCTACACAATTTGAGTCATCTGTGTGAAGGACTGTGGCTTCGTAGGCGTTCTCTCCATGAGTTCCTTGTGACTGTAAATGAATTTCTTTGTAGATGGTTCACGTTAAAAAAGAGCTTTTCATGATTGCAGAAAATGCTCAGTTGTCACATTTCAGCAGAAGCCAACTTCAAAACAGTTTGACATTTCATGTGTGGATTTTAGTTCAATGGAAAAATAAGGAGTTTGCACAAAAATGTCACAAAAATAATAATAATGCATGGTACTAACGTTTAGTAGATTATGGCTGCAACAATTATTTTCATTATCAATAGACCAAATGACCATGATGTCGGGACAACTGGAAACTGTTTTGAATTGCGTAAATATGTGATGTAGGCCTTTTTATATCTGTCATCATTCTCTGTTGAAAGTGTAAGAGATAAAGTTGGTCTGACCTGTCTGACATTTCTGCAGTGTAGGGTTGGGCCGGTGTAAAAACTTTCGAACTGGTTTGATCTTAAGCCCAACACCTGATCAGACCAGGATACCGAATTTTACCAGGTGTACCACTTGACAAAGCAGCCACTCGTGAGTGGAACATAATGACACTGTGTCCCAACAGCAAACGAGCAACTGACTATTGCATTACAGTGTGTAACATCAGAGCTCTCTGTCTACACTGAATCCATTAAATATGCACTTCTGTTACGTCACGTAAACAAACCACGTAGCTATAAGCTGTGGGCTCAAGGTCAGATTGGAGAAGTAAAAACGTAAAAGATAGTTGAGTAGCCTAATTGCGATCTCCTGTTTTTTTATGTTATTTTTAAAACAGAAAACACAAGTTTTATGCGTGATATTTACTGAAAATGACATACAGTGTATCCAGCAGCAAGAAGCCTAGCCTCTTAGTAGCGATGGTCATTTAGCTTACAAGAAACTTTCCGCTCCTTCGATATGTCCCTCCAGCCAGCTGTGACCAAAAGGCTATTTGGTTTTTTTAGGGGAAATAAAAAGGAATCATAAAGATCATTCCTCATTTCAACTCCACTTACAGCTGTTCCCCGTCCATTACAGCTTTCAAAGGGAGCGACAGAGATAAATAGAAACAGGGCATTTAGCGTCTGACAAAATACACTGCTGTGGACAGGGGCTGCAGCAAAATGTATTTTAGCGGCCCAAAAAGACCCAGCCAAAGAAACCCATATCAGTTGAAGTGTACAATAGATTTAGAATATTTTCAGTGCTTTACCTTACTCACTAACTTGTCAAGACGGTGTTGTAAAATGACTGCTTTTGTCAATTGAGTTTAGTGGCTTTTCTCAAGCTTTTCTGCTCGCAAGTTACTGTAAACAAATATTGTGATTTGGTCTATAGATAATTTCCATAATTAATTGTGTGGTCCATAATATCATCAGAATTACCTAAACCTAGTATTATGTTATCAAAAAGCTTGTTATGCCAAACCAATACCCTAAAAGATATTCAATTAAAACTAATACTACTTATCCCCAACCTCATCCTTTTAAAATGGGATGCTTGAGTGGTGTAAACTAATTGGACAAACTTCTTGATTGAAGACATCAGTTTAGTCCTAATGGTCTATATATAATGTTATCAGGGTGAAATCAATAATTGTACCCCTGTACTGTGACTCGGGCAGGAAAATACTGTTAAGCCATGTAACTGGTCAGCTCGGAGCAAGCCTCAACTCTATCCACACACAAAGCAGAAAACAGACGCCTGATTGATCATGGTAGAGTAGGTTATAGGAGAAACGCCACTCCAAGCAACCAGGATGTAACACTGGGGGAAAACATGAAAGTTTGAAAAACATATCACTTCTGTGAAATGGTAGCACAAAGCACAATTTCAATTAAATTTAGAAACATATATTTGCTTATAATTTGATCAAATGTGACAAGCCCATAGTGGCCGAGCCTTGGAGCTGAAGCCATTGTACCTCCTGCTGCTAAAAAACACATCCAGGCCTGAGCATGGCGCAAGTGAAAATACTCAAGATAGAAACAGAGAGAGAGAGAGAGTGAGAAAGAGGAATAAAGGCCAATGGAGTCATCTCTGCCATGTTTTATTTATCCCAAAAAATGACTGCCAGACTCTTTCTCAAGCTCCAGCTTTGATTTGACTGACATTTCACATGAGATGAAGTCACGAGCACAGATGGGCTGGTATCCACAGTTGTTTCTATTCTGTAGATCGCATGGTGGTCATATTGCCCAGTTTCACTATTGCATTATTCAGAGGGAAACCATTTCTCTATCCAACTCACCAACCCCCTCTCCCGTCATTTTTTTCTTCACGTTCAGAGGGATCTAAGCTCACCAGCAGCCAAACAAGGGTAGGGGATATTGTCTACAGTGAAGGCAGAGATGCTACAAAATCAAATATGAGGAAAATCATTATGAATGTTTATGCAAAGAAATCAAATTTTGCTTGGAAGTAAACATACACATTATGCTGATAAAGTGTGATTAGAGTCTGTGTTGGACAAAGCTACTGTAGTAATCAAATAGCTATTGTCTTTGTCTATGGGATATTGAGACTTTGGAATCTGGTCAATAGACAAGCTTTTGTACATGGTATTCCCATGAGAGGTGGGATTGATTGGAACAGAATCCCTTTGTTGGCTCCAATAAAAAAAAACAATGCTTTCATTATGAATCAGTTGATGTAACTTCATATTTCTGCTCAATTCCATTGTTAGTACATATAGATTACTGCAGGTCCTATTTTGCTTTGTAATCAAGTTTTGTCTTTGTTGAAACCATCAGAATGTTGAGTTCAGTTAGGACATGTGTGCTATTACTTTCATCATCCATATCTTTCATGGTTTCAAAAATATTCATTTTTGGGGGGATTTTTTTTCCCCATTCAAATGATCCGATGGAATGTTTTCATTTGTTTTTCATGCATTCCTTAAACCTTAACTGCTCATTCATACAGTCCTGTAGAAACTCCATTCAACCGTTACAATCTTCCACATCTCTCAAAACCTGACATGCCAGATGGTTTGTTACACAGAACCAGTCCAGAAGCCGTCACTGGAAACTGATTGGAATAAACACACTTTTAAAAAACTACTTAGCAGGAGATTTGATGAAACAATTAACCATTACCATCCATCGTGGCCAGTCCAGAGATGAGTAAAAATATCTTTCATCGCAAATATGAAATACTCAAATGAAATGCTCTCCAGTTCTGATATAACTGATGCCATTGCAGCATCTGTGCTAACCTCTTTTGGCCATTATTGTTTCGAACAAACAATCGCCCCTCCATGTTTTCAGTAGCTGCCAGTAGCTCCTCACAGGATGCTGATTGGTCCGCACCACTGGTGCATTATGTTACAATGCAACAATGCAATGTAATACAATACAGTTACTTAAAGCCTAACAAGAAGGATTTTTGTGATCCCAGTGACTCAATTTAGTATCAGTTATACAACAAGCCTTAAAATGTTTCACATCTTTCATACAGTATGGGTATTATTGAAAACCAGCAGTCAAGTTTAGATTCAGTTTTTCATCCAGCATTCACACTGCAGTTTCTTTAGAAACTGCCTTTGCTAGCTGTATTGTAGAATTTTTTCTCTGCCATTAGATGCAGTGTTTTATGGCATTGCATTGTTTAGATTCATTATTTATTAGGAATTTCTTTGGCCCTGATCCTGATCCAATTGTTTTGATATTGGGTATCTGCTGACTGAGTCCTATCTGACACAAATGTAACATCCACAGATGTGTAATGTTGATCAAACAGCCACAGTCTACAAAATTAGGCACATCTTTGTTTTTGTTAGCTACTTTATCTTGCTGGAGTTCCTAGTTCAAAGTTATGATGTTGAGAATGTAACTCCTGGAAGTGATGTGATCAGCTACATTGTTTTGCTAGAGACAATGCATAACTCTGTTTAAGTTGTTGGAACTACAAGAACATGCAGTCCATTTACAGTTGTGCAGTGGTGTTTCAGAGTGGAAGCTCTTCCCTAAAAAAATCATCTTTTGCAGACCTGCTGCCAGTGACATGTCATTTTACCCAGTGATAGATAAAAAAAAAATTAAATAGAAAAAGTGTACGCTTAGCAACTCAATGTGTTTTTAAAATATGGTTGTCAGAACGGAGAGTCACTTACATTAATGTGCACAAATATTTTTTCACCTAGGCATCTTCTAATTTTCACTGGCATATAAAATGCGTGCACTGTATAGCAGCTTTGCAGCACCAGCAGGCCATGGTGGACAGAGTAGTAATGAAAGGACTGGTATTTATTGGGTTCATTTAATGGCAGCGATCAATTAAAACATGCAAAGATTGACCGTGATACCAATTCTTAGGATCAGCTCTAGGCATCTCTAGCCTTTTATTAATAGTTTAGGTACTACATAGTGATTATACTTTCATCACTCAGCATCATCTATACATGTTGCATTCATACTGAATATTTGTGCGCATGCACCGTAACGTTCTACAATAGCCTCTATATGCGCAAATGCTGAAAGAATGACAGGATGTCAGATGTTGCCATTTCAGTTGCCTCCTGCAGATTTGCCTCTTAGCCTTGTCTCCACAGCCTTGAAGCTCTCTGTTCAATACGAGCTAGCATTGCTGTCATGTGTTTTCTAATAATTGAAAGGGAAGCCTTGGAGATAACTGCCCATCCACAATGCACCATTCAATGCCTCACTGGCGAACTCAAGGGCATTACCGCAAAGGCAAGATTCACACCATACACCGTTCACCTCAATGCCAAACATTCTCCTCCCTCCACCTCGCTCTCCCCATCTCCCAGTTTGTACCTGTGGGTAGCACTTTTGTTTCCTCTGTAGCGCTTTTATTTCATAAATACCCCATCCTCTCATCCTTTCTTGTTGTCCACTCCTCCCTTGCAATTCCTTTCGATGTAATTTAGTTTCAGTGGATAGTTGCTGTGACAAATGTTTTGGTTCTGGTATCATTTCTCACCCCACCTGACTGAAGGAGAAAGGAGAGCTGAGCTTGGAGAGGCAGAACGGGGGAGTAGGAAACGTTAGAAGGAAAAAGCAGATGGAGTGAGAGAAAGACAGATAGGAGGGTTACAGTGCAGAATACTTAAGTATCTCATGTTATCAGTAACTGCCACAGCAGTCAGTAACAGCGAGCACCTGTCACTGCTCTCCCTGATGAATTAATTTCAAGAGTAATCAAAAGCAAATACATATTTAATGACTTTTGGATTAAAGTAGGGGTTTGGTGTTTGTTTATGTGTGTTTGCTGTGAGTGTTAAAGTGTTTTGACATACAGAAGTGAGCGTGCTCATGCACTAGGTTTCGTAGCAAGTGAGGAAATATGATGAGAGTAAATCAAAAAGAACCCTTTTAAACGTCAGCGTCAATGTTTTGTTGTTGTTGTTTTTATATTGTCTCACAGGGGAGACCTCAACATAGACCCTAGTATGTCACAATATTAATGGGAAATTTATTGGAAACACATCAGAAATGAGAAATGTAAGGAATCCATAGAGGTGAACATGTGATTGATTTCCTTGTTAGTGTGCCTCAGGACCAATAAAGCCCTTACACAACCGTATACTTCATGAAAACATGCTGTCATGGCTGTATATGCTGTAGTCATCAACATTTGTCCGTCTGTAATGGTTTGAGGTTAGTAAGGTGTGATGGTAAATGTTTGAAGAAATTGTTGTCATTTAAGATAAACTGTGATCCCATTTAATGTTTCTAGCTCTAGCTTTTGTTTTATCTTCATCCTGTTTCTGTCTCATGAACCAACCTGCTCTCAGCCCAACAACCACAGCTCATCATATACTGCACTTGGTCAGTGGCCCTTGGTGTTTGATACTGACGCACCAAGGCAGCCTTTAGTGGCAGTGTGAGATACACTGGGTGACCACAGTTTTAATGCTCCGAGCAACTGCCGTAGTAGAAAGAGCGAGAAAGTCCGCATAGGACCACTGTCCATATCCTGTGTGAAACCAGAAATAAATCAAGTTGTTTTAAAAATGACGTAGTGTGCCAGTATATGTACCATACTATGCCAGTGACATTTGTCATGTGATATAAGTGACATATCACATGACATTACATTATGTTAATAACAAATGCTACCTTCAAATGTACCTCTTTTAATGCCAAACCAAGATGTATTTTTCTGAACTTAACCGCATACTAGGCCTGTCATGATAACAAATTTTGCTGGGTGATTAATTGCATCAGAAAATATTGCGATAAGCCAAAATATTGCGTAATATTGTGCTTTTAAGACCATTTTTATTATTTTTGTAATTTTGCTGTTTTTAGACCATTTTTTAACCTTATATAATGATAATAAAGGCAATGATCCAAGTGTACCATTTTAAAGAGAAATAAACATTTATTTAACAAGAATATTTACTGTAGGAATACAAAAAAGAAAATTAAATATCTGAAATAACACGTAAAAATACCAAACTAAATAAATAAAGACCTTATAAATACAAAAAATACTCTCAGTCCCTGTTAATAAAAAGTGCACTGTAATAGAAAAAAAAAAATCAAATAACCAAAAACGATAAAATGGACTCTGTCTCTTATCAAAAATTGCACTTGAAAAAAAACCAACCAAAAACAATCCATGTCTTTCTTTTATGCTCAACTTTCTTTTTTTTCCTCGGCCTTGTCTCACCCTCGTGAAGAGCGCACTGTGTGTGTGTGTGTGTGTGTGTGTGTGTGTGTGTGTGTGTGTGTGTGTGTGTGTGTGTGTGTGTGTGTGTGTGTGTGTGTGTGTGTGTGTGTGTGTGGCGGGTGGAAAAGTTACCATCTCCCTTTCCATTTACCATGCAATTGACCGAACTATCACATATTGCAACAGGCCTAGTCCAAACCTAAGAACGTAAACCTAAATGTGAAACAACATAGAAAAGGAGACTGTTTGCATTAACTGAGCAAAAATGTACATTTTCTGTGAAAACAGAAGTTTATTTTGAAAAGACACATTACATGTATTGACGGGCTGCTCACTGAAAGCCAGAGATTTGAATCATCAGTTGGAGACCCGATCTTTTGTTAGTTTGTTTATTTGTTTTGTCTTGTCAGTCAGTGTGCAGTGTACTTAGCAGCAGAGTGAGCGCCCCTCACTTTCATGCTGCTGTTTGGTACAGGCAGCTGCTCGGAGGAAGAGAGGCTTTGCCCGGTCAGGCTCTGACATGACGTTGTCTTCTGCTTTCTGCTTAGAAGTGGTGAATTTACAGCTCACACATTGCAACTTAATATGATAAAGTCTCTGGCTTTTGTTTGATATCTAATGTTGGCAAAAAAATTTGATGCATATTTCAGATTTGTAGTTCGTCTGTTTGTTATATTCTGAGAATTTTACTGTCACGTTGAATGACACGCTGAACCCCATTCAGATTCTCAAACTCCATATGGAACAAAAGGAAAGAATAGCCAAATATTTGTATTGAACACCCAAACCTGATTCGATTGACATAATTCTGAGTCAGGTACATCCCAAGCAGCAACCTCCAAGGCTGAAAAATGAAGCCAGTACTCAAGTGCCAAAAACTGTAGTTCATGTAATGACCCCTTGAGGCTTGCACCAAAACAGAGTAAATCCCCATAGACACCCATGTTAAAATGCCCAAATTTACAGCAGAAATAAACAGGCATAAAGCCTGGAACAAAAAAAAGTGTTTAGGTCTCTATAGCTAATTTCAACATCCATGGCAACTGTACAGGGGGGATGAAACTCAAGGTTTCAAAACTAGGGTCCACAAACCAGTGGGTGACTTCATAGTAGCTACATCTATTAGTATATACAATGCTCTAGTAATAAGTGTTAATTGACACCCTGATCTTGAGTATCCAAAACTGACTGCAACTGACCAAGCACCAGTATTTGACAAGTTGAAAGGGACAATGTGTTGCATGAAAAGAGTACTGTTGAAAGTTCGGTTAATAGTCAAGTCGCTATTTGAGATGTTCGTCCACATTGCTCATTTTATTCCTTAAAACTACATCTCATATTTAGTGAGGTTTGCTCTCCCTCTTCCTTTTTTTTATTAAAAAGAAAAATCAGATGACACCCCATGCTACAGAAAAGGACTACCTATGTCTGGCTATATTTCATGCAGTACTGTCTGTTCTCAGTGGCTGTTTGGGTGCTTTTCTGAGTGTCAGAGATGCAGGGTGGGGTTTAACAGTCCCTCTTGGTGTATGAAGTCTACATAATACCTCTCTGTAGTCACGAGTGACTGTGTGTTGTAAAACCAACAAAGCTCTTGTCATTCCTAAAATAAAACAGAAAGTGGAAATCCATTGGTCTTGGAAGATGCCTGTTTTTCAGAAGAAATGCTCAGTCCTGCAGACAAATGGGGGAGATTCAGAGAAAATCACTGGTGCCCCCACTAAGACATTGCAGTATTTTTGGATGGGAGAATGTTTGTAAGTCAGCGACACCCTCAGTACTGTAAGTCAAGCTTGTCATCGTGTTTTTAAAAAAATAATAATAATAAAAATGAATGAACAACATGGAGGTTAATGAAGCTGAAATAATCCCATGAGTAAACCTGAATATTAAATGCATGTTAATCATTCACCTCATAATTAAATAACATTTTAATTCACTGTGACGGACCATATTTGTATTAATTTTGTGTCCTGACCATGTGCAACCAACATGTCTGGAATACATGATTTCACCATACTGTAGGCATTGGATCTGCAGTTTTTCCTTGGAGAATGCTTTGGTGAGAGTATTTCAGTGGTTAAGGGGAGAACAACATGCTTGTTGCTGCTGAGCAAAAACAGTAAACTCCACTGGACAAGAGGCACAACTGTGTTTGGAGGAGCTGTTTAAAGCCACACTGTGACTCACTGCACCTATTCTCTCCAACTATTTACCTTTGCTGTCTCCTTCTTTTTGTTTTATTTGGCAGTAAAGAGCAGGATTTATTTGAAAAAGGGCAGAGTCTTTAATAATCACAAGTTCAAAGTTCACTAAACAGTCTGTGCAGCTCATCTCCCAGCTTGATTGCTGTATTATCCCCCCTGCAGGCGGCCCTCCATCTCCTGTTAGACCCTTATAGCCTCAATCCGCCAACACTGGTCAGCTACCCTTCCCATCCTGAGCCATCACTTTGCCTGTACCAGTGTTTTTCCTCTTGGCTGGCTCAGTGGTAAAATCTCACTCGGTCAGGACTGCAGAGTTTCCCCTCTCTTTCTAATACTCTAGCTCTCCTTCAGCCTAGATCAGGGTTCATAACACGACCGTGTTTGTTCTTTTTAGACTACCATCTGCAAACAGAAGTTGTATTCTTACTTCTTTTAGTATGTTCAGCTTTTATTGTTTTAAAGCAGACACTTTGAACATTGAAAAATCATCACCCTTTTTCCATTTTACTTTTTCTAAATGATTTTGGACAAAAGCTAGTGTGTGTAAGTCATTACATTTCTTTTGTCCACATTCTCCTTGGTGTTTTTGTAGGTGTGTTACCTCCTGCAGTCTTCTCCTGCTGGTTGGTCACATTTGCTTAATATGAATTTGAATGAGAAACACAAAATTCTATTTGTGCTACTGATTTACATTTAAATGAGAATGGATTAAGCATTTTAAAACAAAATGTGAAAGAATGTACATAACAAATATACCATTTTATTTACATTCGACCTGAGCAGAGTTGAATTCCTTGCCTTTTGCGTATTGACACTGGTTAATGACTTGAACATTTGAATTTAAATGTTTATCCATACGTAAGGTTGTGTGTTTTCTTCTGCTCCCTGAGCACCGCTGCAAGGTTATGCATGTGTAACTTTGATGAGGTTCCCCTTCAGCCAAGGACTCCCCTTTGTCATTAAGACAGATAACATCTATTCTGTGCATCGATGTGGCTACATTCATTTAAAGACTACTTTTGTTTCACTTCACAGACAGCAGAATCAATAAATAGCTTTGCTTATTTCTGCTTCATTTCATCGTAGCTGGTTTGGATCAGCTCAACCTTAGAGCTGATGACAGATGCAGCATCTACTTTATAATGTCAGAGCTCCTTTATACAAGTATGGTTTATTTAGGAATTATATGATTAATGCTGGTGTCACGCTATATTTTTATTATTATCAACAGTTTCTCTGAAGATACCAAAACCGAATGATTAATTTATCTTACCAAGTATTATAGGTATAGCTTACTCAATGTCTCCAAGCTTTTAAGCACCGCTGTCAGCCAAAACAGCCATACTTTCACACTGTAATATGTAAGTATGTAGTAATATGTTCCAATATTGCAATCAACATATGAAGTGTAGTTTATTAAAAAACAACTCCTTGACATAGCTTAGTGTTGGGCCTGCATTTCTTGTACTATGGTTGGGCTGGTGTAAAAAATTTCAAACCGGTTTGATATTGCGTCAAACATTGAAACTGCACTGGTATGCTAAAGTCTACCAGGTGTCGCACTTGGCTCAGCAGCTGCTTTGGAGCGGAACAAAATGTCAGTGTCCCAACAGCAAGCAAGTGTCTGACTATCGTGTATTCATGCAGCCAACACTGGCCTCAGCTCACAGTCTGTCAGACATTAGTGCCTCCAGTAGTCCCTTTTATAAACATGATATTATGTTTATGGGGTTGTCATATGGTTTATTAGTAATCCAACACGTCTTGTTTGATTTAGTGCCGTGATGCCGTCAGCACAGGTTGTCAGTTTAGACCACCAGAAGATTTTATAGTGACAAATGCTGGTTCAGCTGGTTTGCATAAACGCAAACTGGTTTAAGCTTGTACACTGTACCGGACTGGTAAAGCTTGAAGTCGACAGAACTCGATCCTATACCAGTTTGTCTAGCACAGTGAGAGACTTAAGCGAAATGCACATACTGAGTTGTCAAAAATAAAACAAAAACCCTAACTCTACGTTAAGAGTCTCGTAGTATAGGGTTATGATAACCTTAACTGGGTTATATGATAACCTTAATTGAGTTATATGACAATATGTCAAGCTTGGGACTGTTGAATAGTCTGATAAGGTTGGGTTGTTTGGATATAGTGAACACTAGCCATCACAATTGGGATGTAATGTTAGGTGTAAATGTTATTCCCACTAAGTTAGCTAACATACTTTAATTCCAAATTTCAGTTGTGTATGTGAAAGGACGCCATTATACTTTGCTCATCCACTAACACAGATGTGTGCGCTCAGATGCGGACGCGTCTTGTTCCAAATATAGTTTCTGCTTTGGGCACTCCTGAGCACAGGAAGAAAAATGGCAACACGCCGTGTTTTGATCGTGCGGTCTTGGGTGCTCCTTTTGCGCGCGGTCAGAAAATTTTGGAGGGTACGTGGTCGACCGCGCAGCGCTATGTGCACACCACTTGATGGCGAAATTTGCATCAACGCTTTCTAGCACACAAGTGCGCACGCGCTCACATGGAAAGTAATTTTGGCTTAAGGCACGTATATGGGTATTTTGTAGTGTCGTTTCTAAAATGAATGTCTAAATTTGACAGCAAGGTATTTGAATTCTACACATTGTTATATAAATATACAGAACCACTGCTCTCTGTTGGTTGAAACCTGGCTATTGCAACCTGCCCAGCCCTGCCTGTGTTGATACTTTTTACATGTTCTACAGGCTTTTCTTGTACTTTCTTACACTTTGAATTAATTTGTGTGCACTTTGAATTACTTTGTGTACGAATTCTCCTCTACAAATAAACTGCCTTGCCTTGCCTTACCTTACTTACGCACTTAGGCCAAAACTCTGGGGTTCAGTTAAATGTTAATGTTAGAATCTGATGCTCCCATTTTCTGTATGCTAAGTAGGCTTCTGCCGGTTTGAAAATTTTCCAACCGAAGCGACATATCGAATTACATACCTAATTTTACCACTGGGGGGTTGTATTTGAGCTGTTTTTCCCAATAAAAGCCCATTATAGGTGTAATCCACTAGGTGGCGATAATACTGTATTAACCGCCAATACACACAAGGTTACACAAGAAGAAGAAGAAGCCGCAGAAGGACATTTCTCTTGCAGCAGCAGCAGACCGCTGAGCAGAGCTGTGGAGTCCGTCGTTTGCGGAGCCTCTGAGACAAGCTAAACAAAACACTTGTAGGCTCCTCCACTTCATTTAAAAACATACATAAACCTGATTAAGTTGACATAATGCATGTTACAATGCAAGATAAGTTGAATATAATCCCTTGACATGCCACTGATGTAAAAAGCACCCCCACCCGATTTATCCGGTTGACGTGAATTAAATGGGGTGGAACTCTTAAACCGGACCGAACCGGTTAAACCAGAAATCGGCACAAGCCTAATGTATAGATAATATTAGCAAGGCTCATATATTGTAATCATGGCACAATTAAGTAATTTGCTATGGATTTAAAATATGAGGCAGTGAAAACATTTAGCTAACACACACCCGCACAATGTTCTATTTATATAGCAATGTCATAATGACACATTTATGTGAGTAACGTTAAATACAAGATGGATGGCAAGATTTGTGACAACTTACTTTACTTTAAACCACAGTACGTGAATTAAATGTCATTATCTGAATCCATTTCAGAGTGAGGGAATTAAGGGAGAGCGAGGGACTGCTTTTAAAGCAGATTAAGGCAGGTGAGAGATTTTTAAGTGTCATGAACTGATGTCCCCTTTACATTACTCTTGTCGCAGAAAGATTACATTAATGCTAGGGTGAGATTTTCCCTATATTTTCATGTTAAAGTCGGCTATAAATCCACTTTTTAAAGCTGATACTTACGAGAGGGGAAGTATGTATGTATGCATACATGCATATACCAATAAATATAATGTATGTTAATTGAATTAAACAGTAGTGACCCATTAAACCTTTTTCCTTTCCTGTCCACATTCAACCTAGTAATGTAGCTGCTGTAAAGTGCCTGTGTATTAAAAAAACCTTTTATGATTATGCTGAGTGATGTAGCTTGTCTTAAATGACTTTTGTAACTGCACCACTCTGTTGTAAGAAGTAATGTTAGAAATAGGTGTGATACACTGCACATTAGAGGGTAAAATATCTACAGTATTTCTAGTGGATGACTCTTGCAATTGTCATCCTGTCGTGGTCTCCAACCAGAGCACACACATGTACTGACAAGATCCATATTCAAAGCACTGAGTTGTAGAAGCATCTGAAATTGAAATGTCAGTTTGAAATGACCATGCCTTGAATTAGAATGTGGAAATAGAAAAGGCAAGCTATTGTGCTGCAGCATCTCATGTTGACATTTTTGTGTGCATTGTGTTTACTGACTGTGTCCAATACCTTGATACCCCATTTGGTTCGAGTGAAAAGCCCTGCATTTTCTGCAGAAAATGGTCAACCTTTTCTTCTGAGGAGTATCATAATTAGACTGCAGCACCGGTCTCATTCTCCCACTCCTAATCAGTTATCTTGAGATCTGCTAATGTCGAGGTATCCTTCTCCTTTTTCTGTATGTATGTGTGTGTATGTTGTATAGCTGTAATCCAAAACAAGGCCTGATAAAATGAGAGGATAAAACCCAATTACCCAGTAGGCAGCCCTGAGTCATCTCCCATTTGTTCCAGCCATTTTCTACTCTGTCTACTCTTTATCTCGACTTGTATGGTTTACTCAAAGACCACCCCAGCTGATTATAATCTGTAGGTGAAAAGAAATGAGTTGAAAAAATGTGAAGAAACTGAAGTGATAGAGTGAGCTAATCGATGCCAAGCGGCTTGCACACAGGGATTCTCTTTTCTCTTCAGTACAACCTTCCAGTGTGATTGTGAAGTTTGTGTGCGCCAGGCTTCTGAGGGGACCAATTAAGGAACGGCAGGGCAGGAGCCTGAACTGCTGGCTCTCCTAATAGCCTACAGGCTGGAGTGGTCCTGATCCATAGTCAGTCGATAACACAGGCCTCCCTGGTCTCAGCCAGTGAATTCCAACAATCAAACAAAAAAAAACAAAAAACGCTCTTACATGTTCAAAACTTTCTTTGTTTTACTGTAACATTACAGTGAAGTGGTTGATGGTAAACTGATGTCATAGCTGATGTAACTCAATGCTGAAAAACTTTTGTGTGCAAAGACAGCTAAGTGTTAAAGAGACCACAGCGGGCTCTTGACCCCTGCAAAAGATTAGAAAATTTGCCATCTTTTTGAGCTTTAAAGGAGCAATAAGCGAAATCGTTTCACCACTAGGTTTGCTGTTGTGCACTGCCTGTAGACCAAAACAAAGTGTGTCATGAGCCTCTCCTCCCTCTACCTCTGCTCTCCAGCCCCCACTCGCCTCATCTAGCAGTTAGCGATGTCTCGGTCTCTGCTGTGTTTAGCTATTCCCCTGCCTACTTCAGTGATGATGGTGCCTGTAATAAATGTAATATATTTGATGGAGGCAAGGCTCAGTGACTAGAGGAGCTGGTAGAAGCGCTGCATAGCTGTTGAGTTACTCCAGTAGCCAGTAGGGCTGTCAAAAGCACCATGAAATTGAGTTTGAATATTTTCGAATTAATTTAGTAGAGTACGAATAATGTTTGAATTTTTTTTATTTATTATTATTATTATTATTATTATTATTACATTTTTTTATTATTTAAAAAAACAAAAAAAACAACACAAATATAAATGAGATGCTTATTGCTGGCGCAATATGAACGTGACACTTGGATGAAAACACCCGTTCTGACTGCAATGTTTGGATACTTAAGTGTGCCTGTAGTTTTCCACCACAAGAGTGGTTCCTGGTCGGCTCATAGTGGTGTCTCAATTTGGTAACGTTTCATCTCTTCTTCAAAAAGGGTAGGCAGGGAGGCAGCAGGTGCACCACTCTCCCTGTATGTCTCCCTAAACAGGTCACACATTGCGGACAGCGCAGTGGGCGCTGTTGGCGCAGCGGGTCCTCCGTCCGTGCCTCTCCCTCCGTCTCTTGCAGGAATGCCACTGGATGCGGGTCTGTTGCGGAATGGCTGCGCTAGTTATCCGCTGCGTGCACAGACACAACCAACACGCATCTGGTGGAATTTGGGGGTCTGCGTCCCTCTCTGGCCCGGCTTGTGCGCGAGCCATTTCTGCCCGTACGGAATGATATACGACGTTATTAATAGTATGAATTGTTAGTGATATTCTAATTATGAAATGTAGGTTCGAACTTATAAAAAATACATATATTCGAATATATATCGAACTTCGATTTTTTTTTTTTGACAGCCCTAGTAGCCAGTGGCAGCCAACTCCGCTAGTGCTAACACCGGGAGCTGACGCTAACGTTCCTCCTCTTCTTGGGGGGGGGGTTACATGAATGTACATGTACGCACAGCTGGACCGGCTTGTAAACAATGGGCTGGAGATCAACACAGAGAGAAATGATGAATTTCGCCTATTGCTCCTTTAAGTACTGTCTACGAGTGTACGAGCATGTGTGTTTATTTCCCTTTGTTGGGCTTGGTCTGTTTTATGACTCTTGTTGTCTGTTTAATACAGTGTTTGTTGTGACCTGCACATACTGAGGGAATATACCACTGACATTTAGCTCCCTCTCTGCTGACCTACAAGGTGTATGATAACCTACAGGAACAGCAGGTTTGTTTTTCAGGGCTAATGGAGAGCACTCTCAAGACAGAACATAAACCAGTGATGTCACGACCCATCTCAAAGGGATTCTGTTCACTCGTAGCATTTCCCTTAGAGTCCATAATGTAATGCGAAGGGCTTAAATTTAATCAATAGCCATAGATATCATTTTTCCAAGCTCTTTAAATACACTACACTTTGAATTACTGATGTACATATATTCCTTCAAGGGGTGTGCCATGTGACTGCAGAGGAATAATCTCCTTACCAATTTTAAAATGTCTGAAGTCGTTTCTTATTTGTACCTGCTGCTGATGTATGATTGTTTTTCTATGAGTCAGATCTGAAGCACAAGAAGAGCTTTGGGCACAACATTCTTCCTTCCTTTACCACAGAAAAGGGTTCAACACAGAGGGTTACATTTTATATCCAGAAAAACAAAAACAAATATGACATGGAGGACATTTCTTTGGCAACTGTATTTTCAATTAAAAGATCACGTCTTTTCCAGTGTCTGCAGAACCTAAAGATATTAATATAGGTCCACTGGTCTTTCTTTGCAGCACTTTTTCCCCCAGAGCAACATTAGGATTGAATATTGTTTGGGGGGTTTTCTGGTACCAGTGCTAAAATAATACTTTTAAAATGGTACTGGTGCTTAAACGGTGCCTGCACGGACACTTAATTATTTTTTATTCTTCAATTAGGCTGGGAAAATAAATTTTCAAAGATCAAAGTTTTATCTATTAAATATTGTACTGGGCCAGCCTCTGAGTGATTGATTTATTTCTTGAATAACATATATAATGGATATCAGAGGTAAGACGTGACGGAGTTGACAATAAGTCATATTTATTAGTTCAGTTAAAGTAAGTACTTGTTTAATTTTTCAGTCATTTTTCAAGGAGTTAATGCTAATTAAAGTACTCAATTTGAAACCATAAGTCTTATTTATGATTCAGAAGGGCTATGGAGTTGGCATGTTATGGTTGAGACGCACCCAACAGCAATGTTATTTAACTAATTTATCAAAAAATAAAAAGTTTACTAGTACTATAGCAGCATTCTCACCTTTTTCAAAACCAGGAAGTGAGACAGCAGTCCTTGTGATATAGCTAACTTCTTTAATGCCCGATTAAATTATGTTTTTGTAGAAATCTGATGGAGTTAATGAAAATGTGGGATCCATCTTAAAGGGCCAACATTTTCATAAAAAATATATATTTTGAAACAGATAATTAACACATTTCATTGTTACACTAATGTTATCAGTACATACTCTTAGATTCCGAAAGCTTTTAACACATTTTGTATTTGAAGTTGTGAATTCTTTTCTGGGACAAGGGTGTTTTCTGGCACAGTTTGGAAGTCTAAAAAGATTGAAAGCAGATCAAAATATTTATAAATCATATTTATTTCAGATGAGTAAATCCTTTAAGAAATAATTTCCCACCCCAGATTTGGAGTTAGTGTGTTGATAAGTTATTTTTTTTTTTTTTTAAAGAAAAAAGGTTTAAGTTTTTTTTTGTGGCAGGACATGATTTGTCCCAGTTCTCAAGAATGGATGCACCACAATGAGTACAGCTGGCCCACCTTAACAGACACCAAGTGAGCCTGGTCTTCGCTCCAGAACTTCAGGGCTAAACCCCTTCACTTATTGAGCTGGTGGAAAGCAAAACAAAGGAACTTGGCTTGGGTCTTGGGAGTTTTGGCATTTACTCACTGACAAGTAGCCTAAACTGTTCACACACTGCACTGCTACTTAAAACTTCACACTCTCTGCTCCGGCCCCCACCACCTTACCATCACTCGTCAGTCACACCCACACGCTCTCTGTTGACCACATGGTCACTATGTACACAATCTGGTACCAAAATGAGGGACCAAAATCTGCGTTGTGAGTCAATCTGGTAGATAACAGTTGTAAAGGAAGGGTTTTGGTACCCAATCCTAAGCAACATACTACTATATTGTCGAGATTGCTGTGAAATTTTGTAGGCACTTTTCATTCTCCCCAGAGGATGGACTAAGTCCTTGCACTCTTGATTTCAGGACCATGTTGTTTTTACAAAAATTCTTTTTTCTTTAACATTATAACTGGGGATTTTACAAATGGGCATATTCAAATGAACTTTGATATCTGTGGGTTTTATGTCATTTCCACCTGTTTCTTTTCACCTTGATGAGCATGGGCTCATTTTTGCATGTCCATAGTCCATCTGGTATATTGACTGTATTACCACCCAATTTTGTTAATTGGCAGGAAAAGCTGTCCACCTTAATCTTACCTGCTGAGATTATGACAGCCAGCTCCTTTTGTGAGAGTTTGCACGAATCTGAAAGGAAATGACACAAATGCACATTTTACAAGGAGTCCTTGTTCTTGGTTCTAAGGCAGTACAGCAAAAAGTAGTCCACAGGCTTTGTATTGAATTGATAACTTATGCGAGTTAAATTGCAGTGCCATATGATATGGACTTTTGTTGTCATCTGTGTCTCTACCTGCAACAACCTAATGCTAGTACATATTGTTTACCACTGTACTATTTATGGTTTGGATTTATTTATAGCAGAGTGTTCCTTACTCCATGTGTGTTTGTAAAATGTGGTGGGTGATTCTCTCAAGTGCACTCTATGGAGGCCAAGAAATTTCATGTGGTCTAATTGTGGTTGTAGGTGCTATTGATTTGCCTGCAACTGTGCGTCTTTCCATTCTGTATTATCATCAGTTCCTCTGAATTTATGTTTCTTACCTTCATCAGACTCTTTGAAATTGTTTCACATGTAAAAAAAAAAAAAAAATCACTGTACAAAGTAATATTTGCCACCATGGAGGAAGTGTAAGATGCAGCAAATATTAGTGTTTATCAGGCATTTGTGCATCTGTGCAGTGTGGATTTTCTGAGTCACCAAGATTTTACAGTGCAGAGTGAGCACATCCAATTGTAAAATGGACACCAAACTGTTTACAGTCATTTTAGGTATCTTTGGACTTTTCATCCTTGTGTTTGTATCCCTTTCCGCATCTGCTGTTTCTGTCTTTTTCTCTGTCATTCCTTTGCTTACTCATCCACTACTTGTGACACAATATTGCTCACCAAATTTACAAGGGTGCATCAGAGATGCATTTTATTGTTTTATTTTTTATTTTTTATTATGTGCTCCACATGATTACAGTGGTAATGGCCTGAGACAGGCGTCTTGTACTAGCAGGAGGACTGATGTTTGGGTGCCCTGTGGCTCACTGCTTTATCTGTACATTATAAGCTTTTACAAAGTTTGAGAACATTACTTTGAGCACAGAATTGGAGACATACTGTACAATGTTCAAGCCAATGCACATTGTGTGTGTGTACGTACATCATCTCTTTTTGGTTTATTGATGCTGTGCATATTGAAATACTTGCAATCATGAATGCCTGTTGAGATGCTTTGAAATCCAGAACTCCTCATATCTAAATTACAGAACAGGTTGTGCTGCCCCAAAAAAAATCCCATATGACTGTTCCACATACTGTATGACTGATGAACATTTTCTGATCTACCACTCCTATCATAAAAGTATGGCTCGGGCAATAAAAACATTGTATTAATTGCCTTTGCTACTGAAAGAATACAGTCATTATTCTCACAAATTAGGTCACTAGTCAGGTAGACGTAAACATAGTTTGTTTTGGGTATTTGTACAAATGACCAGTGGTCTCATGTTTCTGGTGAGGATAGTCTCCAAAGAACAAATTAGTTATTCAAAGACACACAGGGTTACCACCAAAGACTTATTTACTTACAAGTGTGTCCTTTTGTTTGGTTGAGTTTGGAGCTCTTTGATAACAAAGTATTTGGATATATGCTTATGTTTGTATTGATTTGTTTGTATTTATGTGAAGGCCTATTATATGGCCATTTCTGCATATATTCATTATATTATTAAGATGCAGTTCAAACAAAGTGTCACTGAACTAAAACCAGAAATGTAGCCTTATTTTTTTATTTATATTTTTATTCTTTCTCCTCTTGCAATATGGACTGTTATCAGAAGCATTTGTTGTTTTTTGTAAAGACAGACAGAAAGACTTTGTGTATGCCAGTTTGGAACTTCAAATCACCTGCACAACTACCGTAAGGGCCTTTGTATTGTACATGCTGGCTCACTTCTATGGTTTATTGGCACACTTAGATGGAACAGCACCAAAATTAATGTTACAAGTTACACCTGTACTTTTTTTGCACGACAAAATGCTGTAAGAAATGTTTTCTTTATTGTCAAATCAGCACAAAAACAAAAGGTGTTTCAGAATAAATAGAAGATTGCCCCAACACTCTGCCAGTTTAGCAAACTTTCTGTTGCTGCCCTTACATTAGTGATATGTAGTGCTGTAGGACTGTCTCTGGAGCTGCTCCTCTCCCAGCATTCGATCAGTTCAGTGTCTGCCCTGTCAGCATGAACCTCTGACACCAAGCTGTTAAACCACCTCAACAAACTTTGACTAATACTGAAACGTTTCAGAATGTCATTAAACCCATTAAGATCCGTTAGAATCATAAAGATAACATCAGTTAGGCCCTGACACACCAAGCTGATTGGCTGTCCAGGTCAGCACAGGACAAGAGAAACTGATGTGATAAAAGTAAAGGAAGACCTAAAGATAAGAGGGAGTGAGACCAAAAACAATGGTTTACATAAGCTAAGATTATTTTTCTCTTTAGCCATTGAGCTCTTTAGCGGAAATATTTTGTGATGGTTTGTGTTACTGTTCACTGGGGCATGGTAAATATGCTGTGTTCTTTTAACATGGATTGTGTTGTTAATGTGCTAACTGGCTGACAAGCATCAACACAATCTTCAGCTTTCCTCTATGAATGATGATTACACACAATTGTTGTCTGCTGGTGTGGAGAGTTATTTCCTCTTATGCAGGCACAGAAGAGGAACAATAACAAAACACACCTCACTAAACCCCTACATTTAGTTCTAGAGGTTTTTTCAGTGCATTCATACAAGCAAATACAGTATATGCTCATGGGGCAATATGTTATTTAGACCAATGTTGTGTCACACATCGTCAAGTGGCAAACAGGATGCAAGAAGGACTCATGCAGACACAGGTTTTACAGGCAATTTATTAAGAAAATGACAACTTCTTACAGGCCCACAGTCAGCCCAGTGGGCAGGCAGCATTGGAAAACAGGCAAACAGGATACTGCCAGGAAGCTAAAGTAGCAATAGCCAGCAGGGCCCTAATAAGGAGGTCCTATGTGCTGTTTTGCAGTCGGGTTCAGCTTTAGTGGTGATGCCACGCAACTGTTCTTGATGTTGGTTTGGTGTGTCTTGGCCTTAAGAACAACTAAGTCTTCCCTCTTCTAAACTATAGGTCTGACTTGTTAAAAAAAAAAAGGTTGCTTAAAGGAATACTTTCCCCTACAAAATGATGTTCTGTGCATCAATTAGTCATGCTGTGTTACCTTGAATTCATGAAGAAATTGAAAAATCATTTATCCAACTGTATGGTCAGAACTTCCCATACATGCATTTTCCCTAAAACCTTATGATTTAAAAGTACTGAATGTACAACTGGATAAATGAGACTTGGATTATGCTGCACAAGTTGTGTAAGAGTTTTTGAACAGATTTTTTGATGGCTAGTTTTGCTGTTGTTAAATGTGGTCCTCCAATCAAAAAATCAGTACGTTACCCATGGAGACATACAAGAAAAACACATTTTTTTTCAATAAATCAAGGTAATGTGGAATGACTAATTGGTATACAAAAGGTCATTTCGTGGGTGAAGTATTCCTTTAAGGCTTCTTGATATCTCCTCGCATTTTGAAAATTTTGACCAATGACCTTTAAAGGGCCGTGACTAAGCACATGTATGGACCTTTACAACTGCTTTCCCAATCATCATGAAACTTGCAAGTTAAAGCCACATAAGTAGGGTTGGATATTAGGAATTAGGTGTTCTAATAAGACCTTCTTCTAAAGAAGTAATGGAATTTCTTGTGGGGGGAAAAAAAACTCATATCAAACACCATTTAAAAGCGGAGTATTTGTGTATGCCTTAAAACATGTCCAACAGTGGAAAACATATTATAGCATTCATTTTGAACTGTAATGATTCTCTTGGCTTTGGTTTTCCTTTGGTTTACTTATAGATGCACCACTGTATGGTTACCCTTGAAGAAGTGCTGTAAGTTATCAAGTGCATCATAAAGATGTTACTGAAACAGACTGTATGCAAACATAACATATTGTGAAATAAAATTAAATATATGATAAAATATTTACTGTCATCTTTTTTTTTTTTATAAGCAACTACCAAAACATTTATCACATCATCAAGTTATGCCAGAATGATAAAATGGTAAATAACACAGTGCTATTTTATTTAGCACTTACAAAATTATGTACCACCTCATAAATTAGAGACGACTTGCCTGAAACATCCTCGTCTCTGCATCTCTCTCTTGCTCTCTCTGCAGCTTATGCAGATGTTGCTAAGGACAGGTGGCAGTAACGGATGTGAAACTGCAAAGTTGTTGTCATCCTTCAAACCTGGCTGAGGGCGAGAGCTGCTGGCAAGTCGAACAGCAAAGCTCATTTCTCAGTCATCCTTTCCAGCTTTGAACTAAAGCTGATGATAACCAGTGAACATGGTGGATCAATCTGTTTCTGAATCAACTGGATCTTTCCTCATTTCACCTCCTCAAATGAGGACAGTGCTTTGCTCATGCATTATGAGGATGACATTGATTTCCAAGCAGCATAGAGCAGAAGCAAGGCAGTCATCAGGCATTCTTTTTCATCATTGGCCGCACCTCCTTTGGCATATTTTGTGCTTTGACATTTTTCTGTCAACAGAACAAACAAAATGCTTTGTCAGATCCTTGTATTGTAGTTTCCACCTTCTTTCAGTGGACTGACAGCAGGTTATCAAATAACTCCAATTCACAATGACTGCTCCTCAGTGTTTTGAGAAAGCTTACAGTTTCACATCCACTTTTATATTCATATCTCTGTGACATCAGAGCACAAGTTTCTACAAATCACCTTTAAATGGAAAGCATTTGTATAAGATATAAATCTATTTGGCTCCATTGGTCCTCAGAGTTTCTGAGCTGCTCCACCAAACGGGGAATTTGGGTCTTCTTTTATTTATGTAGATGACCTGGTTCTCATGGCCCAGTCAATAGAGCAGGCGTTCCATTTCGCCTAGTTGCAGCAGTATTTAACCAAATTTATCAGTCAAGTTGTCCAAGGTATTGGACAGACAAGTGGACTTATAGTTAATATTGCTGAGCACAATCTTCTGTCCTCTCTTAGAAAGATAGAAATGTTAGCCTGGCATCACAAATGTGCAACTTCACATATGTAAAGTAGTCTGGAATCTCAGTTAATTTTCAGTTTCTGAGGGTTGTCATCAATGGTCATAGATGGATTGCTCTACAACCAATCACAGCAAAGAAACGGAATGTAGCATTAGCTGATGGACAAATGTATAGTAACTGCAGTGTGCAGAGATTAGCTGTGATGATACAGCAAATACATCTGCCTGAGCAAATATAACACATGCCTGCAGATTTGTCTGTTTCTCAGGCTATGGAAATGTGACTTACTGGCACAAGAAGAAACATTGTGTGGTTTGGGCTAACAACCCTAGACTGCCCTCCCTTGTGGGATACATTCATCCATACACAATGGTCAAACATAACAATACACACCTCACTAAACCCCTAAATTTAGTTCTAGGGGTTTTTTCAGTGCATTCATACAAGCAAATACAGTATGCTCATGGGGCGATATGTTATTTAGACCAATATTGTGTCACACATCGTCAAGTGGCAAACAGGAAGAAGGACTCATGCAGACACAGGTTTTACAGGCAATATATTACGAAAATGACAACTTGTTACAGGCCCATAGTCAGCCCAGTGGGCAGGCAGCAAAACAGGAAAACAGGCAAACAGGATACTGCCAGGAAGCTAAAGTAGCAATAGCCAGCAGGGCCCTAATAAGGAGATGAGGAACAGGTGTGCAAGCAGGTGGCTGAATCCAAAGACTGCTGAAACACAGAACAGGGGCGATGAGTGGGCAGGTGAGGAATGACAGAGGCCTGGGGCAAAGGGTGACAGCACAGACATCAACATGACACTTCTGAATGGAACACACTAACGTGGACAGCTCTGTTGAAAGAACATGTAATGCAGGTTATCCAAAGCAACCTGTCAGTGGATGAAGGGGACATTAACCTTACTAACCTCACCTGACTCATTGCTTTTGTACATTATCCTAAATGTGACATTTTTGTTAAAGTCACTATTACGTGCACTTGCAAAAACATATTTGATATGGAGCAGGACCTCCAGGTAATTCACATACTAGAATTCACTATGCATTGCATTTGTAGTTTTATTTATAAACTATATTTATTTCAGTATTGTGAACAGAGTAAAGAAAATCAACATGTGCAGAGGAGCTTTTAGGGTAAAAGTGCAAAAACATGCAAATACTGAGGCATTTTTGATTATGATTATGAGACAGCATGCCTCAGTGTTCACCTTCTTTTGTGCATATTCTGTCAGATCCATTCCTGTTATATCAGATATAATTTTCCAGACATGCAGTTTATGAATTTTAAATTCACAGAAATGCATGCCTAAAAGCTTTGATCCCCCTGCTCTTTTTTCTTCTCCCTCCCTCTCCTCAGCAGGTAGTGGAGCATTAACCTTTTGCCAGTGTTTCTAAAATGAGGGCTGGGGCAGTGGGAGTCTGGTACCCTTACAGTGCATCCCCTATCTCCAATGTCTCTGCTTCTTGCCCCTGTGAACCTTCTCATTCATGCAAAAATGAGGGCTCAGTAAAGGTGGCTGGCTTTGATCAAGAGGGTTCTCTCCCCAGTTGCAATTGATGGCCAACACACTAGTGCAAAATGCTTTGAGCACACCAGAGAAAGTGAAACCTGAATGGAGTGTTAAAGAGCAACGATCAGGGATTTCAAACAAAGACCTGCTGTTTGTGTACTTGGACCTTAAACTCTGGGAACAGACACATAAGCACATTGTATATTCCCTTTTTAAGCCAACGATTGCTTTGGAAAACAAGTGCTCATATTCTTGTCAAGACCCTTGCATTATAGATGGTTTAATTAAGTTAAGGAAATTAAGTTATATCAGACTGAATCCAGGCTATAGACTTCTAACTACAGTTACTCAGGATTTGGCAAATGTCGTGCCTCCAATTCAACTTCCTCTCTCCTGATACTGATAGCTAAACTCTGGGTATTTGCCAGCATCAAGTACGGATCCAACACCAGTGCTCTCTTTTTCCCCTCATAATTTAAAATCTGTGCAACACTTCCCCCCTGCTTAAAACTCATGGGTATCGTCCTTATCCAAGTTAATATGAGGCTGTCACTGTAAAACACAACTTTTTACTGTAACTGTGAACGGAGACTTTTCCACACCCAACATGTCTTTTATTCTTCTGCACATTCTAATGACGCTGACCTAGGAGACTATCCTCCCAAGAAGCAAGTGCCCCATAATAACATATGGGAGGAGAGCGACTCCAGAGATGGCAGCAAATTTGCTGATCCGGTGGGGAGTCTACTTGGTACTGAGTGATTTCAGTCCATACCTTTTAAAGGTATCGAGTACCAATTACCAGCCCTAGTCACCATTAGCACAAAGCCCCTATAACCTTAGAGAAGTATGAATTTAACCAAAACCATGACTTTTCCTGAATCACAACCTTGAAGGTGCTATATGTAACTCTAGAAAAATATGTTTGATTGTTGAGTCTCATTTCCAAGTTGTGAAATACTTACACTTTGGTTGGTAGATGGAATGAACCACTGACCGAAAGTGTTGGTATTTGATAACCTGTGAGTGAGACTCAACAATTAACTATCCTTTCCAGTCATCTACAGTACCCTTTCAGCAGAGTGCTGTGAAATATCCAAATTTTGTTACTGTTAAATCTTCCCCACATTTTCCCGGGGTAAATGGTATTACCGTGACTAATTAAAAGTCAGTTTTAGGGACTTTAGGGAGTCGCCAAAATGTCGGCTTGTGCCTACACCCTTCAGAAACATAATAACAAACATTACATAGGCCTAGGAAAAAAAAATAACAACAAAACAAATAACAAATAAATATTTTTTTTTAAAAAAAAGTGCAAATGCAGCAGTCAACCAAACAGAGTGAAATAACAACAAATGTCTGTGGGCTACAGTCCACTTCCAGCACAGTAATCAACACAAATCAGCCCTATAGCATCCAATACTTATAGGCTTATCAAATAATTAAAAAAGTAACAATAAATAACAAAGGTAGTAACGAAAATGTGTGCTATAGCCTACAGCGTATCCTGAGACCGCAGCGGCTATTGTCCGTTGGTTTAGTTTTAGAATCTATAAACATAAATATAAATTAAAAAAGCACAGCTCTACAGCACCCAGTACTAGGACTCATCAAATAAGAAAAAAAGTAACAATAAATAACAAAGGCAAAAACAAAAATGTGTGCTATACAGCGTATCCTCAGACCACAACGGAAAATACTGTTCGCTGGTTTATTTTTAGAGCCTACCTTTAGTTTTAAAAGTTCACCCTCTCTAAGTCCGAACTGTTTTTGTCCGTCAGAACAGGCTACTCCTCACTGAAAATAAAATATAAACAAAATATAATAACTACAGCAGCATCATATGATTCAAAACTATTCAAGGTTTTTCGCCAGAAAAAACAGCATGTTTGCTTTTTCCAGCTGGAGCAGGGAATGTAGTGGATTGACAACTTTGGACTTTGGAACCAACTCTTGGTTTGCCAATTTTTCTTCTCTTTCTCACATCCGAGCTGTAACGTGACGACATCACAACTTTATCAAATATCATCTCCCGACAACAGTTAAGGGCAGTTATAAGAGAAACATTATAGCCTACTATTAGTTTTAAATTGTAATTAGTATTAAATTGAAAACTCAACCACACATACATAGGTGCTGGACAAACACTCATTATTTATATAATAATATTATAAATATATATAATATATATTACTGAAGTACTATGTATGACCAGGAGGCACACTTTTTGCTTCTTTGACTGTGTTTTCACATCGCAGATGATGGTCAAAGACACTAAAGCATAAAGGCATGAGAGTTCCCATGAGGATTCCCATGAGGGCTGCTTATAGGATAATAATATATATTATTATATAAGGCCCCTACAGGCCTATATGCATAAAACTGATACCGTTGCTATTTTTTGATACCGCGGGATACCCTATTTCCATATTATCGCCCAACCCTATCATACAAGACATTTATTTTTTAATAGTGACAAATTATATTGTGCTGATGGGTCATCCGATCAGAAAACTCATCTGTTGTTCTAGAAGATATGAACAAACAATGTATTTTGTTGTTTAATTTGGAGGACTTTTCGTCTAGACAGGTTGAGTTTGCATCGTTATGACATATCAATCTCTGTAAATTTTGTTTTTTCCAAATCCTGACAGGCCAGTTAATCACTTTCAACTTGTCTAATACATGTAACACATGTGGTCTGTGCTTTAATTAGCTTCTTTGGACTTTAAGGTTTTTTTTAATTTTTTTTAATTTTTCTTAAATCTTTTAGGTGGTAATTTCCCAGCAATTATTGCATCAACCCAGTCCTTGTACAGGCCGTGGGAGTGATAGTAAGACCAAAATGTGAGTTCTCCTTGTTCAGAGTGTGTCTGAGCTGTGCAAATGTCTTGTGGCTGCATTGCAGTACGGTCTATTGAACCCCAGCTGGTGGAGAAACGGATATCCAACCACCTTTTCTGCATACACTGGCCAAAATCTTCAGCATTGTGCTAAGAGTGAAAGTAATGTCACCGCAGCATGACTGTCTCACTAGTTTCATATTAGTGTATTTTACCGGCCACAGGAGACCATATGCTATTTAATGAGAAGTAGCATGGATCAGATTTAGGATGAGTGTCCCATTGCTGGGTAATTGCCTCTGAAACTCTGATGAACCACCACAGAATTAAATGCAGCTATAAAGTCTCATTTGGAATAGAACTGAAGCAAAGTGGGATCATAACTATGTCAGGGGTGGATGACAGCCCACCAATATTTTATCCTAGATAAAAAGAGAATGATGAAATTATGAATCTAGCTCATCAGCCATCTGCTCTCTCTTATTTCAATGTGGGCCTACGTTAGTCTGTGACACACATTAGAAAGCTGATGCGCAGTGAGTGTGAGAGCTCAGTCTAACCTTTGGGGAAAGGCTAAGAATAAACACTTCAATAAACCGTTTTTGATGGCTGGTAGCTGTTGCTACGTGGACATTCAGACAGTGCACCAGCGTGGAAAGGTCACTTGTCCCAAACATATGGGTAATTGGGCCTAAAATACCACCTGGCATGTTTTCTTCCCACAGGGTGCACTGGATTCTGTCAACCTTTACCATATAGACAGGCAAGTATGTTCTGTCCATCCACATAACAATAGTTCAGTTTATGGTCAGCATTTATTTTTTAGGTTTGGCAGATATTTTTAGAGTGCTGATAAGTTGTTAGCTCTAAAGTATAAGACTTGTGTAATTTTTGATACTGTTCTGGCTCTGGATTATATGGTTAAGGTTATTTTTTGTGCCCTTTACAGTCAGTCGGTAAAAGCTTAAATGTGCTGTTTTTTTCTCACCTTTTAAGACTAAATAGACATGAAATTTCCCACCAGTAGGATTTCTTCAGTCTCTACTTTGTTCCATAATAAACTGACCACAGGCTGGAAAATTAAAAAAAGAAATAGTTACAGCCTGTGCAGGTTGTCATTGGAAACCATTAAGTTTTCCATATTCACAAACCCCCTCAATATAAAATCCATTAGGTTTCTGAAACTTGCATTCATAGCAAGACACACAGCATACAAAATGTCATCAGGTAGAGAAGAAATTAATGTCACAGTGCTCAGGGCTCGTTTCATGACTGAATGCTCCTGACAGATGGCATTGTGTTCTGTGTTTGTCATTGCACTGATTGTGGTCAATTCTCAGAAAAACTTTCTATCGATTTCAGCACATTTACCTCAACGTCAGGACATTAGTGGGAGGTTCCAATGTTTGCGGAGTGAATGATTTCCTTTTGTCACCAGAGAAGGACATCGATATGTGAGTCACTGCAGTTTAAGAACAGGTGTGGCCTTGGATGTGTGGATGGAAAAGGTTTCTTTCTCACCTCACCTTGTGTGTGTTGGGTTTTGTGTGTTATTAAATTGTGATTTTTCGACTGAACTTGTATTACAGAGTATAGCATGATGCTTCAAAATGTAGTTTTTGGTAACGGTAAAAACGTATAGTTTCTTTTTTTTCCGACACAGTAAATGGGATTGGTTATATTGTTTAAATAATAGTTATTTTGTGTTGAGGCTGCGCTGCATATACATCTATATTCTTTATGGATAACCAATTACATAAGTGCAACTATCACAATAATAATGTGATCAACTTTTTGCCTGATGTGTTCACATGCGTGTTTATAATAAGCTGCAGCCTGTAAGCAAAATAAAGTGAAAGTGGTGGTGCAAAAAATGAAGTTCCTCAAATGGCCACTTGAGGCTGCCCAGAAGCGAGTCAGTGCCTAAAAATAAGGCAGGGCCGCTTTGAGTGACAGACTATCTGTGAGGCGTTACAGTCTGAGTTAGATCCACCTCTTACTCCCCCACAGCTCCACTCTCATCCAAATATTATCCAAAAAGCCGAACTTGAGGCTTTAAAACAGCAGTCCACAAACAAATTTGTGGCATCATGGTGACTAGTCCATTATTTTATACAGTGTACAGTGTATAATTAAAAAATGTTACCAACATTTTAGCCAACATGATGCCAGAATAAACAGCAGGGTTTTCCCTACCATTAGTTAGGTGCAGCGAATCTACCTTTTCTCTCTCCATCCCGCTTCCTCGTTCTTCAAGTCCTAGGAAAAATAAAACACCACACAGTGTAGCTTACCGTTAGCCTGCAGCTGCTCTTTTAGTGTGGAAGAGGCACAGTCCCGATAATAGTTAGCTTGCCAACCTCTAGCATTGAGCCAAAAAGTCTGTTGTTTGCAGTTTTACCCTCCGCCGTCTTCATCCTCCACTCTATAAATCCACCAGCAAACTGGCTCTCAGGCTATCAATCACGTGAGCTGACTGCAGCACGCCAGCTGGATTACGTAGGTAACTGCAGTGTTTCGAGAGCATCGCCAAGCTTGTCTGTTAGTCGCAAGAGACATCACCTGGTTTTGTTTATGTTGGCCAAACGTTGTTTTAGTTTCAACTGAGTAATTGTGGACTACTTTGGTGATATTACATTTTGAAAAATGATTTTTTCATATTCCAATGTCTGATTGTTCTTAAGAATCAAAATTGCATTGCTCTTTGAAAAGATGTTCTTGCATTATTATGCCAACAGTATATCAGTGACATAAAATGACAATAATACTGTTTATCCCAATTAGGTTTGGGACAACATGTCATTCACCAAAAGCAGTTATTGTGGTAGACCAAAGTGCAACTGACATAATCAACAAAAAAAACCCTGCAGGACATGATATTGGCAACATTTTAATGTGTCTATTCAGTGTTTTTACTTGTCTTTATCATGTTTCACCAGCCAAATTCCCAGAGCACAAAATACTGTAGGAGTTTGTTACCTTTGGTTAAATTATTGTCTTCAGATCCTCATTTACAACAAAGCTTTCGAGTTTCATTACTTTTGATGTTATTCACTGGTGTGGAGGAGGGAAATTGCTGTTCACTCAGAAATGCCAACGCCGAGGGGAGTTGTCAAGCTCTGATCTGCGTTAAGGGCATACATCGATCTGACCCGTGCTTGTAAGTCTCCCTGGACTAACCACACGCAACCCCGCTTCCCACTGCTAGCTGATGGGTGTGGGAGACCACGAGAAGCCCTCTTCAGCTCATCTCTCCATTCTCCAGTTTTCCTACTCCTGTACTTTTTGTCTTACTTTTGCAAAGATGAGTAAGGGCTCTGTCCTGGAGGCATTGCACTCTCAGCCCTCGACACCTCTCTGCTTGTTCTCTGCCTGCTTCTCTCGAGCTGTTCTTTTTTTAAAAACACCAATGTCAAAGTTCTCAGCTCTCTTCTCTAGGCAGGTTTGCACTTTGTCTTAATTTGAGCGGTGTTGTTTTCATCCTGCCATTTGAGCAACCACAGAGAGCAAGGAGCAGCTTTGTAGATTTCTATGCTCTACACCTACACCACAGAGCAACTAATTCCTGTTATTTGAAGTGTTGTTTATTGGTTACAGTTGTTAAGGAAAGACGGAGGATGAAGTGCGATTGGGTAGCTCTTCAAAGCTCTCTGTCAGCAGCCTTATGGAAATGGAAAACTGGGGAATTGAGGCAGTTGCTTCGTCACTACTGTACCTGAATAGTGGATTCTCACTTTTATTTATGTTCATTAATATTCTGGTTCTATAAGTAGTCCCGTGGCATTTAAAACATGCTGAATGAGAGTTTAATTATGTTTCTCATCATAAAATCGGACAGGATAAGGCTTATAAAACGAAGTCTCTGTGAGCTCAAGCAAAGTGAGAGAAGTCATCGTGAGTAACTGCACCATAGGCTCTGAATAGATCATAAATTTACAATTCCCGCTGGAGTCACAGGTTCCCAAAGATGATGGGTTTCATTTTACTTTTTTTCTTTACCTAAAAATCTAATTTCTTTCACTATATCCTAATTCTTGTACTTTCTAATTCTACAGTAGTAGCGCTAATTTATAACTGATTGTTTCGCAAGAAATGAGCTAGGGTCAATAAAATGGTCCAGTGTGTAGGATTTTGGAAAATATATAGGCAGAAGTAGAATATAATAACTATGTTTTCTTGAGTGTATAATCATCTGAAAGCATAAATCATTGCGTTTTTGTTAACTTAGAGTGAACTGATATATCTACACAGGAAGCGGGTCCATGTCCACGGAGATGGCCATGTTGCACCATCCAGAATGCGCAAACAAACACTGGCTGTACATAGGGCCATTTGCATTTTTGTAATTACTACTGTAGCAGCTCCTCTGAAAAGAGCTGCATAGAAAATGCCCTTTTATTCAGGGTTTGTACTGGTTTAAAATACCGGGTCCATTGTTTGGAGGGGAAGAGATCTCTGTGGATAATTATGCTCCCATTAAAAATCTCCTAAACTTCTGTATTCAAAAAAGGTGATCACACATTGGCAGGTGATGGGCCAGCGGCCCATCTCTGACATGCTTAACAGCATCAGAAAACATTTTTTATAATGCGAAACTCCTATAAGCAGCCCTCATGGGAATCCTCATGGGAACTCTCATGCCTTTATGCTTTAGTGTCTTTGACCATCATCTGCGATGTGAAAACACAGTCAAAGAAGCAAAAAGTGTGCCTCCTGGTCATACATAGTACTTCAGTAATGAAATTCCTGCATACTGAGGGTGGAAAAGACACAAGGTATGTAACCCCAGACATTAAGCTAATTGCAGTTGCTGTTTGGTTTCATTATGTTGAGAGGAAGATTTTTTTAATTTAGTTTTAATATGGCGTGTTGTTTAATGCCAACATTAAACATTTAAGAGTTTAATTTTAGAGATTAATCACCCTTGTTTCACCCCTGTATATTTCAGAGGGGTTGTCTAACTTCCTGTTGTAAATCATTGAGAATTATTGTCCTTTCCACAAACAACTTCCCGTTATTAATTGAGTTTATATTGGCAGTTTTGGAATAGAGTATGTTTCCATAGCGAACAGTAGCAGGTAGTAGAACTGAATATGTATGAAAACCTGTGGAGCAGTATTCTTTCATTATATAACCATGCAGCATATGTTTTAAATCCTGCATAATGACATTGTTTGTGTGTAAGAGTTTCCGTGCCTGGATAACAATTAACTTAACGACTAGTTGGATCTAATTAATTCTCAGACTTCTTCCTCTCAGAGATATAATGAGGCTAGCCAGGCATACGGTTTGTAATTTTTCATTGTGGAAACAGCTCAAGGAGAAAAATGTTACTGTGATATGTAAGGTGCTAGCTGAGAAGGTAGTAACACACATGCACTGGTTAGTTTGACATTAACCATGGAAATACTCATTTGCATCTGACCGACAAGGAACCAAGTCAACCTTTATAAAAGGAGACGTTGTGACATATTCACACTCTGATTGAGACTGTCATTCAGCTATGGAGCAGGAAATAAGACTGACAGTCATGAGCTACACCTGCTGCCAATATTAGAAAAAAAGGTGACAAAACCACTTCTCACACATTTTCCTGTTATTCATATATTTTCTTTTTCTTTTGCTGAAAACAGCATGAGTGACAAATCAAATGAAACACATTCATTCATGCTGTGCACAAGTGTAACTTTAATAACATTATTTAAGTTATCAGGGATGTTGCTAGGTACATGTCCTGCATCCCTGAAGCGTTAAAATCCGAAAGGACATAAACTATCAACGTGTACAGGGGACGTACTGTGCTCTTTACCCGTTATTGCTACACTGTGAATAACAAATCCCTTTTGAAATCATTGGTGTCGTGTGACTGAACTTATTTGAAAGTATTTCTCATGTCAAGGAACCAACTGAGAGTGAAACTCCGGATTTGGATGTTATGATTATTGTGTCGATGATGTGTCTGTGTTTTTATTTCACTGCTCCGCACAGATCTGACACAAGTCTGCCGGTCTGCCTGCCCTCATACCCAGTTTTCTAAAATCTGTGCGTCTCTGTTGCCTTGTAAAAGCAGCGGTGTCAATGGCACAATATGGAGGTCCTGTGGGCTGCTGGTAGACAATGACCTTAGATTTTTAGGTTCATTAAATGTAGCCCCCCCCCCCGCATTCACCACACATAAAGGACATTACTGCAGACATTCCTGTTATCTTACAGCCCAACGTCTGCTATGACAGCAGATGCTGCATTCATTTAAGTTGATGATGACCTGATGATGTTTTACTGATCAGTGGACGCGCCGTGTTAAAAAAAAAAAAATCTTGACTGGTGGCCACATTTTCCTGTCGTCATGTGCATATATCTCACGCTAGACTAGATCCTGTTTTGTTTATAGTTTCAGTACGTGAAAAGGAAAACATAGAGGCTCTTCTCAGAATGAACGAGAATAAGCACATTTCTCAAATTGTTAAACTTTTAAATTTATGTAACAGCTTATTTAAATCATTTGGTGCTCTTCACACTCAACTCAAGATGCGACATTTTTGTAATATTTTGTGGAAAGACTTTATCAAAGATATGTAGCCTATACAATGTATGATTTTGTAAATTAAGTTTTCAAATTTGTTTAATTATCAGATACATTTTCAACATACATGAATATAACCATAATTATAACCATATATATAAAGTGTATATATATGTGTGTGTGTGTGTGTGTGTGTGTGTGTGTGTGTGTGTGTGTGTGTATGTATATGTAAAAAAAAAATGCCATCTGACCATATAACAAGAAACACAAATTGAACTCTACAATTTGTCCAAAAACAAATTTAATCAGGAACCCACTCAAATGACTACCTATGGCTTTCTCGGACTTGCATCATTGATAACTCATAAACATCACTGAGCTGTCATTATATTACTATGAGAAGTACAAGATTAAAGCAGCACTTATTGTGGTACAACAGTTTATCTCAGCATGGTACTCTTTACTAAGTACACCTCAGAGTAAAAATACACTTCATTATTGGATAGAAGTTAATGAAGAGTGACTGTATGAGTGAAAAAAATCTGAATTCATCTGATGCTGCAGTCACACACAAACACAAGCTTCAAATACAAGCAGGCTGGTCCAGTGATTCAGCAACTCCTTCTACAGAACCTTAGACGAAGCCAGGATAGCAACAATCAAATACTTAACTGTTGCATGCTATTTTGTTGCTTTTCTGGTAGATGAATTAGAATATGCTGTAATTACAGTTTATCAGAATAGGGGAAACGGCAAGTCTTAAAATGGAATGAAAATTCAATAACCCCGTTGTGCAATCATTAGTTCTGCTCCAGCAAATCTCTCAGAGTTTATTTAAGTGATTAATTACGACAACAAGAAAGTGTTCAGCCTTGGAAAACACTGGCTTGCAGTAATTAGTTTGCACTCAACAAAAACTCGTCGGTCAAAAGCTCATTTGGTCAAATCTGCTTATCTGTACTAGTTACACAGTGGATGTTGCGCTAAAATCATCGTCTCTTTGTGGCCTCTTAACAAGCCTGCGCAGAATAACCTTCATGTTTAAACTGATGAAATGCTGATCAGAGCAGACACACTTTATGATGAGGAAATACTGCTTTCATTTCATATTTCAGTAATCTCGTCCGTATTAGTCTTGAGTGTTCCCAATAAAACACAGACCATGGATTTTGCTGACAGCCTTTCTCTGCAAATGCTTTACCAAATGCCAACAAGAACATCCCATCTTAAGTCCCCTGATCTTCAACCCTTTGAATCTAATTTCATTCAAACATGTCGCAGAGTATCTCTTACGCTGTTAAACTTGATTCCAGTGCGCATGTAAGAACTGCTTCATTCTTTTAATTACTTTATTCTCAGATTTGCCCTGATGTGTTGCTGTGCATATTAAAATATTATATTGCTTTTACTGTCAGAGCTATGAAAAAAGTTAAAACTAAAATAAAAAATTAACACTAGTGCAAGTTTTAAAATTAGACCAAAATGTGTGTTAAAGCTGTCACACACATTATACATCAAGCCAATTATCTTGTTTTGTGGTTGCATATCACCTTAACCCTAGAGGTTCAATGTTTCCTCAGACACAGTAAACATCACAAACTTTATCACTTTATAGAGCTGTGGTTGTGCCGTTATGTGCATGCCTCCTTCCTAATGCTGTCTTGTTATCCCCATGCCCGTGGGAGTCTTATGGCCTTTCATCATCATGATCACCCACTTTCCCATCTACTAGTCTGACTGTGATGCGTATCAACATGAAACCAACTTTTAAATAAGTTCAGCCGCCCACATTGGTCACACCTTTGAACCAGTGCAGATCTGTTCCCAATACTACTTGCACTTCAGTATTTCGAGTGTTGCTAAGCTTGATTGATTTATTTACTTTGGCTTTAACTCAGAGTTGAATTAAATTTAAATGTTGCAATTTAAAACTACTTTGAGTGTTTTTATTCTGCCTCTGTGCTGGCAACAACCATGGCCAGAGGTATTATGTTTTCGAGTCATTCATCTTGCCATCTGTTTGTTCCATTCTCATAAATGGATATCTCTGGAATGCCATGAGGAAATTTCTTCAAATTTGGCACAAACATCCACTTGGGCTCAGTGATGGACCAATTAGGTTTTGATGTGCAAAGGTCACTATGATCTCACAAAACATGTTTTTGGCCATATCTCAAGAATTATTCACTGATTATGACAACATTGTGCACAAATGTCTAATAAGATAAAATGATTATTGATGACATTTAATATCCAAAAGGTCAACTTTACTATGACATCATAATGTTCTGCAAGAACAGTTTTCAGGCTATTATTCGGCATCGTCACTCAGAAATAGAAGGGGAGACATCTGTTCATACACTGAATTGGTGACATTAATCTTGACTGTCCATCTTGAAAGTGTGCTGTTTGTATAGATCAGTCATTTTAGTTGATGAGCTATATACAGCCCCGTTTGATTTCCAGTGGATCGGACCAGTAAATCTATTGCGTAATAACCTTTAAATTACAACACCTTCAAATGTTTCCCTTTCTTTTAGTTAGGGATGTCAAGTATCGGCTCCCGATATTAGCAAAAAACGTGCATTGGCATCGGATCGGACTGCATGGAAAAATGCCGATCCAAGAACTCCGATCCAGTTTTTCACTAAAGCCGATCCTGGTTTTTCAGCAAGCCCAGCGCTCCATGATTCAAGTAGTCTATTCCAGTGATCTGCTCCAGCACTTACTATCAATCCACCAGGCCAGCATGCAGATGGCAGACACACAGAGGGTAGGAAGAGTAGCGGTAAATTTAGTTAACTAACTGTTATGCTCTGGTTTTTTGAGAGTGATATTTTTATTTGGTTTTTCACTCTTACTAAGTAAAGAGCACTGATGGCATTGTTTTGGGCACAATTAGTGAAATTGGAGCCATGGATGGGCTATTGCTTGTTTAAACAGTTGTACAATATTGTGTGTGGTTTTTTGTCCCCTCTGTTGGTCCCAGGAAACAGCAGCACCAGGCTGGCACTGATGCAAATAACTGACAAGGAAAGGCGGCATTGTTTGTTAAATGTTAGCAATGTCTTATGGTGTTAATCTATTTTTTATTTATTAGGGGGCCAAAGCACAAGTGTGTGGAGTCTTGCTGCTATTTTAATTTCAATGTTAGACATCTTAAGGATTTCTTGTGTTGATTTATTTTTCTATTTATTAAGGGGCCAAAGTAGCCAAAGCAAACCAGCTGTATCTTTATTTAATGTTAATGTTCAAATTTAAAGTTTGTTTATTTAACCCTATTAACCATACACAGGTCAGTTTCTCATACCAACTGTTGTGGATCATTCTTCGGATTAAGTAGTTTTTCTTGTTAGAGTAATATCGCTTGATCAAACCTTTTCTAACATGACTGACAACAAAATAAGTGAATATGTATAATACGCGCTCGGATCGGTATCGGCCAAAACTCAAGGCTGTAATATCGGTATTGGATCGGAAGTGAAAAAGCTGGATCGGGACACCCCTACTTTTAGTGTAAAGAAGCACAAGTACATTCTGAAAATATTAATATATTTGTAAAACAGATATAAGCAGCCCACAGAAAAAAGTGCAGTTTCACCAACATGTTTGTTTTTCCACATTCAGTCAGCTTCTCACTGTCATTGCTTGTGCATTTTTTCATGCATGTCCACTCCTGTGCAGTAATGCTGACATCACAAACTGGGCAGGGTTACAGGGTGGCAGCTGTAAAGGAGGCAGGTTAAGTTATTTCTGTATACAGACCATTTACAAATCAAGGTTTTGGTAGGGCAATATGGTTTAAACTATACAGTTTTACAGATACAGATAAATGTCTGATACAGATTCTTTCGTAGGCTACTGAAGCTGCCTTTTGACAAAATTTTGCACAATGTTTATTATCTTAAAATATGACCACAATAAGTATTCATTGTTATTTCAAAGAACTGTACTCCAGTCCAGTTGGACATGCCTCTGAAGCATTTTACCTGAAGTAGACTACTCACTGTATAACTTGCTCCTGAAAACTGGCACCTCTTAGCCTTCACTAGTGCATCAATATAAGGTGTGCAAAGTCATCCAGTGTGCCAGATTGGACCCTTTGGTGGGTCGTCTGTTTGACATCCCTGGTATAGATCTTCCTTGCTGCTGTGTTGAAGATTCGTGTTAAGCATCCATGTTTTGCCAAAAATTACACTTGCCTCTTAATAAATTTCCTTCAAAGCCTTCACTACACATGTTGTATGAGTCTGTACAAATGTGGATATAAACTGCAACATGACTGGTTGGCTGAGGCATAGAACCATTTGGTGCTAGTTGTAGTCTGAAAATAAGAAAATATAATAATATATTACCTTATTATTAAATTATATATTACCTTCAAACAAGACTAGGAGGTCATAACCATGCTAATGTCTTTGTAAGGCTGTTTATGGGCAAAACGGTGCTTAGAGCTAAATATTAGAGCTTAGAGGAAGCATTTAGTTCATGGGGCATAATGTTTACCATGTTCACCATCTTAGTTTAATGTTAGCATGCTAACATTAAACTAATTGTGCTTATTGAACATCCCTACCAGCTGATGCTGATGAGAATGTTATGGTTTTGCCAGTATTGAGATGAAAAAAAAGATTTTTGGAATGTCTCTACAAAACTTGATGGCAATATACAGTATCTGATGACACATTTAAACGTCAGAGTGGCACTATATGAAAAATGAGAGTTCTGTCTGTAGTCTTAATTCTCTGGGGACCATGAATGTATGTACAAAATTTCACCGCAGTCCATCCAATAGTTGTTGAGACATTTCAGTCTGGACCAAAGTGGTCATCAACTGACAGATTGGCATTGCCACACATAGTGCCTCGCAGCTAGCATGGCTATAAAAAGTGTGAGACATGTATTGTAGTTATGCATGACTTAGTGGCCTCAAGAAAACACTACATCTGCAACCGTTTGTTATTTTTGAAAGATAATGTTACATGTTAATAAATGTTTATGTGAAAAAGACAAAAAAAAGTAGAGAGAGAATTACACCACAGTCTTCATAGGCTTGTCTTCACTGCCTCTGCTTTTCATCCAGGAAAAAGACTTAACTCTTTGGTACACTTCTGTAAACAAAAAGCAGTGTGATAAGCTGTGCAATTAAAGAAGAATAAATATTACTGTAGCACTGCCTAAATTCGGAGGAAGCACATCAAGGAGTTGCAAGGCAGCAGATCTGATGCAGGAAAGCTTTTTTTAATGAAGAGGTAAAAACTCTTGATATTCAGTCAGCAATGTGAATATGGTTGTCTTGTTAGTGGATATAAAACACAGTGTGCATAAATTATTCAAACAGACCTGCTGTAACAACCTCAGCAAGCAGATTACCCTACCTAGTGCATGAAGGAGGGATTCAGACAACTTACTCTCACCAACGCGGAGTTAAAATCTTTTCAATAGCTTGAGCAACAGAGAAAAAGGATAGACAACAGGACAATTTATTCTGAAAAGTTTTGATGTTTTTCACCACAACTTTCAGAAGAACACTATTAGCATGTTAAAAGACAGCAAACAACATGCATTGAACACTTCGCTGAGCTTAAGGCTAGAGATTTCTTTGTGACTTTACCTCTGTAGCTACAGTGCTGTGCTGCAGACACACAGAGGGAGAAATACAGAGGAAACCTGGCACTTTTCTGAAGCTAAAGTGGAACGAAGTGTTATCACATTAATGGAGTTTGAGCCACATCTTAAGTTTAAGAGAGATGTTAGATATCAAAGTGTTTGGAGGGAAAGCAGCGAAAAGGAAAGTCAGTTCTGTGAGAGAGGAATTAGAGCTCAGGTGTTTGAGGTTTTATATGAAGTTTCTTGGTAATTGGAGTGTCGGTACAGAAAGAAAACACATGAAACACACATTTGAGTCTGTTTCCCTCACATCCCTCAGTAAAAAGTGGGAGGCAGAGCTTCAAAAGGTAATTACATTTTGGTATCAAAGAGCAGGCGGCAGTTAGAGCTTACGGCCCAAAAACTACAGTCCAACCTATTCCTCATTACCTCAGAAGAAAGGGGCGTAAGGGTTCTTTTTCATTTGGTGTGTGTCTGTCTATCTGTATGGTGTGTATTAGTATGTGCTCGTGTTTACTGCAGGTCAGGAGGCCGCACTGTATATTTGTGTTTGCATAGTGTTTGTTGACTTGTCTTCGGCAGGAGCCTTTACACTTCGGAGAACAAAGGCAATGTTTCCAATTATAGTGGATTTCATTTGGTTGATGCATTGTAATGGCAGCACACTTGGACAGGTGTTGTTAGTTATAAAATGAATGTGTTAACTCCCACGTCTTTTTTCGAGTTGGAGATGGCAGCGGTGGGGAGGAAGTAGGGATTCTTAGAAGGTTTTACTGGCCTGGGGGACAGCTGTAGCACTCTGTGTTTTTTTTATTCATTACACAGTAGAAAAACCATCAGTACTGCATCCTCTGGGGAGTGTTTTGTTCAGGGCTGCTACGGCCTTCACTGTATGTCTGGCACGCTTGTTTGAATAGTAAAACAGCGAGGGTAGATTGTAGTTGCAAGATTTATGTTTCTCTGTGATTCAGAGGAGTAAGGTGAAGGATATCAAATGTAAATTTGCTTTCAGGGCTTGGGATGATGATAATAATGATGATGATGACAATGTAGACAGAGACAATATTGATGACTGACAGTGGTGATAATGATTAAAGTTGTTGATGACTATGATGCAAATGATGATGTAGGTATCGATGGGGTTGATGGGACAGGTGTGTTGGAGGTCACGAGGGCTCATTCAAACACGAAAACCTGACCGGCGCAGTCTGGAGTATGGGCTTAAACTGGTTTGATTTTATGCAGACTGGCTGGATTGACATTTTTCTCCATGACATATTCTGGCAAATTAAAAAGGAGCCTAATTTTGATTTCCATGGGCTATCACTCATTAACTGGTAACTAACTGGTTAATTTTTTAGTTAAAAAAAAAAACAGAATGCAAAACGACATCAAATACTGGAGGCCTTTCCTTTTAGTCTGACATCATTGACTGAGTGAGCTTTAGTGCCACACTTCAAAGTGCTACCCATTTAGAGGTGGTGAAATTTTGTGATGTAAATGTCTTTTTAATTTTTTTTTTTGTTTGCTTTGCTGTCAGAAAATAGACTACTTCTTTGGCTGCTCAGCACTGAGTACCACCAACGTTAGCAATGTTAGCGCCACTAGCAGTGCTGACACCGCTAACGACGCTAACAGACCTAACAGTGGTAACATAGTTAATTATGCTTTTGCGGCTCAGAATTGAGCCACTTACTCATTGGGGTGACCTGCAAAGGGAAAGAGGGTGTTGGGCACAATGTTTTTATTAATAAAATTGTAATAAGGAATTATCTTTATGATACCTCTTCATTTCACTAAAAAAAGAAAACAAAAAAATGATATGATGTGGCAGTTGGCTTGAGAGAGATGCCAGGGAGCTGAGAGTTTCTGGTAAATGACCATTGCTAATGACAACTTACTTGCTGTTGGCTATATTGTATGTCATTTTCAGTAAATATCACAATATGAAATGTGTTTTCTGTTTAAAAAGTACGAAGGGAAGATCGCAAGTCGGCTACTCGCACAATTTGTAACTGGTTATGTCTCCACTCTGACCTTGAGTGCAAAACTGATATTTATGCTTACATGGTTAATCACATGATGTTACAGAAGAACATATTTAATGGTTTCAGCTTGGACAAAAAGCTCTGATGTTAAATAGTGCAAGGTGATAATCTGATGCTCATTTGCTGTTGGGACACAGTGTCATTATTCACTCAAGAGCAACTGCTGAGTCAAGTGTGACACCCAATGGTAGAATGTGGTTTTGCGGACTCTTAACATCAAATCGGTTTGAAAATTTTTACATTGGCCCAGTATATATTTATATAAGGGTTTATATATAATTAATCAAATGCCTCTGTGCTTCAGAGGTAAGACAAAGACTTCGAAACTAGATCATAATCGTGTCCTTCTATATTTGACCACTCGTGTATAGAGGCCCAATAACCTTCATTGGCAGGAACGCTGTTCCAGTGGTGTCGGGGGTAATCAAGCGTTCTATTTTCCCACTCATCAGTTACTGAAAGTGGGCCGCCATCTCCCTGACTGGACCTCACACACACACACACACACACACACACACACACACACACACACACTGCAGTCTATACCATTATCATAAGCATGACATTAGGTCATTTCTGCTATCAGTGGTAGTTGAGATGAAAAGCAAAGTTAATGACGACTCTCATAGAAGAGCCATCATGAAGAAAGTAGCAATCAGAAAGAAAAAATGAATTGTTGCAGTGCAGTATGTATTATAGAAAAGACAGTTTGCTTGAATAATCTTCACTGCAAGTTCACTTTTTTTTAAAGCACTTTAGCAAATTATAAAAATATAAGTGCCAATTTAGACAGTTGCTTTGATATTAAAATAAAGCAAGCGCAAGAAAAAAATTTGGACAAAGTGAGTAGCGCTATTATAAAATTTAAATGACAAATTCAGGTTAAAATGAGGTCCAATTTAGTGTTGCATATTCAATACCCCATAGACTACAGTACTTTGGTTCCGGAGAGGAATATTGAGAAGGCTCAAAAGAACCGCACAAGAAAACGAAGTCAGTTTGACAGTAGCAGAGGAGTAGACTAAAGAATTCTCTAGGCATGTCATTTGAGTTTTAGCTATCTTCTCTTTCCCATCTGTTCTGTTCCCTTGCTTTTCTTTTATAGTCCTCAACAAAGCTTGAAACTGCTCCCCACATTCCTCGAGGCTTCATATCCCTTTCTTGTGAAAGAGAACGTGCTCAATAATTAAATAAATAAAAGCTGCCTTAATGTTTTATGAATGGTGTACCCGCTTCGTCTTAGCGGCGGTGCATATGAGTTCCTCGCTGAAAGACCCTTGTTAAAATGTGAGGATGCTGGCTTACTTGTCAGGTGAAGTGATTAGTAGTTATAGCAACAGATAGAGCTATATCAAGTGTAGCTGTCTAATATGCAGTTAACATGTGTTTTTGTTCCTGCATTGCTTTTTCCCAAAGGAGCATGATGTGTTTTTCATCAGTTTGTGCTGTGTCTGTTTACGGGCTTTGTACTGCATGTTCTTTCATCATGACAATGTTCTTTTCTTCCCCGCATTGTCTGCCTTGCCATATTATTTCTACCACTCCTCCTCGTGTCTCCACCATACTGCTACACCCTTACAGTCTATTGAGTCAGCCGAGAATCTCTAGTATTTCAGAAGTGCATTGCATGCCAATTCTTATCTATCAAGTGTGCATTGTGACCTTGGGAGGGTGCAAAGAATCACTACTCAATAAATGCTATTAATTAATCACATTTCCTGCAGGACTACTACAGAAGTGCAGGAGTCGGGTGGTGGGCAGACACACTTAACTGCTTGTGTAAACTGCTGTGTAACCAAGGTCTACGGCTCAAAGTTGAAGATATGGCCTATAGCGCATCAACCAGCGAGTCATTAATGTCTACTCTCCCGTCGTTGCACTCTCCCCTCACTCCTGTTGGTCTGCCACTTCTTTCTGATGAGGAAATATTGAGTGGAGTGCCGCAAACCCCAGGGTTGTGTCTCAGCAGCCTGCTGATGTGCTTGAACTGTGAAAACGAGAAAGGAGGGGGAGGAAGAGGAGGTGGTGTTGTGGTAAAGGTGGGAGAGGGGGCATAGAGTTCTCATGCAGGTGGAATTGTTTTCTATCTGCTGAACTGGAAAACATTTCAGAGAAAATGTGTGGGAGGTTTAGTAGAGGAATGCCAAACCGCTGTGCTGAATAGTAAAGCTTCAAAATACAGCACTAAAATCTCTCTGTTGAAATGTGCATTAGCTGTGGGATGGATTCTTTTAATGTTTAATCACAATCAGTGTGAGCAAAGAGAACATACAGTATACATCACTTGGGCTGCAACTAGCCACTGTGACCATTCAATTAATCATCACCAAAATATAAAATAGCAAAAAGGTGAGGTCTTCAAAGTGGGGCCTTTCTATTAATTTAATAATAATCTTGATCAGGATTTTGGCTTCCCACGCTTAAATGAACATGAAAGACTCTGATATTGAAAATGCATAGAAAACTCTGCTGCATATCAGTTCAAGTGCCTCCTGAACTTACAGCCAGCTTCCACTTTTGGGGAGCTGTTATGCGGCTGCATGCGCACCCTGCAGCGACAGCCTGTGAAAAACTTTACTGAATGTTGCACCTTCAGTCCAGAGAAGAAGAGTAATACACAACAAAGAGCAGATGAACAAAACGAAAATCAAATGTCTGGTGCAGAAGGCAAAGAGCTAGTCCCTGGAAACGCATCATCATCTGTTGTTTGGAAGTATTTTGTATTAAGGGCAAATGATGATCAGCAAGAACAGATCATATGCAAATAGTGCCTGAGACTTGTGTTTTTGCTGCAAAGCAACACAACGTGTTTAAGCACCTGAAAAAATCTGCAGTACGAAGGCAGCCCCCAAAAGACAAACTGAAATAACCAGTGCAATTGCATTTCATTTGGCTACAGATATGTGTTCAAACACTGTTTTCAATTGGTTGCATCCTGTTATGGCATATTTATTTTTAGATAGCCTATATCCATGAATTCAAACAAAGAAAAAAAAATTGATGCAAAAATTTGTTAATTAGTAGGAATGTAGTAAAACATTGAAGTAAAAGCAATGCTCTGTTGATTTAATTTTATCTTAAGAGTTTTAATAGATTTATTTATATTTTGCTTCAGGAGATGCACTGTGAATAAGAACCAGTCTTGTTTGATGTAAAGACTTGTGCAGGAGCAGGAATGTTGCACACCATGAATGTGAAAGCAGTGCTCTCACGAAGAGCAAGGAATAATTGTGAGAAATAATCATTATGTACATGTGTACACACACACACACACACACACACCTACACACACACACACACACACACACACACACACACACATATATATATATATATATAATTTTGGTAATAATCGTGCAGCCCTACTTAGATTGTTTATTTTGTCTCACCAACAATCCACAACCAAGTCTATTGAATTCACAGTGATATAATATTGAAGCATTTTGCCTTAGATGTTCAATACAAATCTTTTGTTTATTAAAATTGTATGCTTTGTGTCATGTTTCTGGGTGTCAATCTATCTTTTATTCTCTATTTCCAAACATTTGATTCAGCAAACAGGAAGTGATCTATCAGACAGATTTTGATTATTTGGACATCAAGTTGCCTACAGCAACACAAGCCAATTTCATTCTCAAGTTTTGCTACTCAAACAACAATGTTAAATGAGACCACATGTACTGTATGTTACTGTAAGTCAAGAAAAAAGAATATTTTATTCTCCCATGTCACAGAGTGAATTATGTATGAGCCAAAATAAGTAAGTTACTGTTGTGTTAATAATTAGATTGCATAATACAGCATGGCTAGTACATCAGCCAAAAAATGTTTCTCTCATCTATGATCAAAATTTTGGTTAAACCATGTATTTTACAATGTATTCAGTAGGCAGCTGGAAAATATAGCAGAGCATTTAGCAGCTAAAGAGTCAGATAACCTTCAGGAGTGGGTAGAGACCAGAAAGGAGCTAAACAAGAGTGAATAATAGACTGAAATTGCAGATACAAATGAAAAAAAGGTGTGAGATGTCCCCTTCTAACTTCTGGATGTGTAAATAGGCCACTGTTTGCTAACATGTTCATCATATCAGCTTAATGATTATGATATGTCACTGTTGCATTCAGCACTTCCACTGCCCTCAAGTGGCCAAAAAAATCAGTTATTGCAGTCTAATAACAACCAAGTGACAAACAGCATATGGAAATACTGTATGAAGCGACCTTAAATGAGCTGGCTGTCTTTAAGACATATCCCATAACTGCTGAGTCTATCTGAGCATTGAAATCTTTCAGAGTGGAATCTCTTAAAAGTAGATGAATAAATGCATGAAAGAGTGATCTCATCTATAGGTATTAAGGACGTGATTCACAGACCATTGCAAGAGATCAGCAGCAGACACTGAAAGAGAGTTAAAACATTGTAGTCAAGTCATGTAATACACCACTCACTTGCCTGAAAGTGAAAATTTCTCATCCTGTACACAGACAAGGCCGCAGTCTCCCTTCAGTGGTTACTGCTCAGATGTGTTCCACTCCACCTTTATAAAGAGACACATGATTCCTGTTATATTGTAGAGGAGCTTTGATAGTGTAGCTCATATAAAGAGGATATAGTAACTTACAACTGTATATTGACTTTTGTTTTCTTTTTGCTCTCCTTTTCACCATCACTTTCACCTCACTGTTTCACTTGCTGTCTCCTTGCTGCCTCCCCTTTTTTAGTTTCTTTTAAAGTCTCTCTTTCATGTTGGAAACATTTGTTCTTTTATGTTCTGTGTGTCTCCTCAGACTGATTTGAGTAATGCAGCATATCGGTGGTAATTATAGCACCTTCCAAAGAGCAAGTATTAAGGTGACTTCATTCAGAACAAAAGATGAGACTAAGTCTTAAAATTAGGTTGCAGAAATTGTATTTACCCTTGGCAGAAGATGTCTGGGGAAAAAAATGGTTTTGCAGTTTATGTCTGATGTTTGTTATGCAGCACTAACTAAAGTAAGTGAGGTGTTGGAGCTTGAAATGTTGACATGCCTGATGTAATTAACCTCCGCTGATGTTTCCGACATGTTTGACGTACAGTTAACAGTGTATATTTTAAAAAGTGAGTAAAGGTCAATAAGCCTTTACAGTTCTAATTTCCTCACCACGCTGTGCCGTGTGTCGTGTACAAGCATAATAAACTGTGGGCTGCAACCTAAAGGTCTTGTAATTCTACAAGGTTTATGCGTTAACAATTACTGCATTCAATTATGGAGTCAGCGTATGTAATAGCCTCTGCTGTGGGCACACACAAACACTTGTACACTTCTTCAAGCTTTATGTGGTTAATATAAGTATCCACAATACAGAGTGAAAACAGCCTACCACAGGGCCGCCTCAGTAAACTGCTGCAGCTGCCCTTGGAGAGAGTCACCTCCAGCAACGCGAAGGGTGTATTGTGCTTTCCAATGTTATTTGTATAAACAGCTATTGATCCTACGGGGAGGACTGGCACTAGTCAGCAACTTTATCAACAGCTGAAAAGAAATGAAATTACATTTTTTGATGGATGCTCCTGTCAGACAGAAAGAAAAACAAATGCCTACAGCATCGGGGACCGCAATCCTCGCCAAACAATGATTGTGCAGGTAAACCAGGCTACACTGTAACTTAATGTAATAGCCTTTAGATCCAGCACAGTCCGTATTATTTATTTATATGAATAGAGCACCTCTGACACTCTTGGAGGTTACTAATTTGTCTCTTTTTCGCTGTTGCACCTTCACATTCCTTTAATGTTGCCTTGTTAACTCTAGCCCCGGTGATCGAAATGTAATTCCCCTGAGCAGAGTAGGCTTGAGCAGCAGCCCTTACACTGAGAGTGCTAATGAGATCCCAGCGAGCTCTTTCATAATGAAACATCTTTGAGGCCAATTGTCCATCACTAATAATCATATGGTAATAACCACTGCAAAAACCTGCACTGAGGAATAGAGTTGCACTCGTTTACTCTTTAAAGTGCACTCTCCTCCTCAGTGAGGAAATAAAGATGGGGGAAAGGAGGTGATAAACGTTAAAATTGGCAGAAGACGACGGTAACAAAGAATGGAGGAGTACGCGGAAATAAAGTTTTAGAAGAAGGAAAATGATGTTGATGGGATGGGTGGTGAAATGGAAGAAAGAAAGCAGCTACAGAAAAAGAGGTGACAACCCCTGGCATTTGATTAATAATGAAAAACTACAAATGTAAATGTTACCATGAATAAGTGATCAATTAAATCAGTTGTTGGTGCGTGTGTGTTTAGGTTGGGGGTGCGGACAGTGTTAGCTAATGTTGGTTTAATGTAGTTGCTAACAAATGGGCCATTCATCATAATGCTCCTTCCTCATTTACAACTGGTGCGGGTTGGGAGGACTGCATTAGCGCCACCACTGGGACCAGCAAGCTGGAGAACGTAATGGAATCTAAATTGATGCCGTCCAAAATCACAGTGTGTGCAAGCAATAATTAGGGATTCAGAGGGAGACAGAGAGATGTTTTGCATATCATTATAGGCCTTTTAGGTTGAAGTAACATAAAGTAAAATGGTAAAGATTTGCTCTGTAGGTAGGTATAACAATTTTTCCTACCTGTGTCAAACACCCGCAAGAAAACTGTCTTCAAAGGCTGATCAAAGTCATAGAAACATTGCATCACTTGAGCCACTCTCAAAGAGTAATGAATATGCAGCCATAGACAGAATGTCATTAATTTTTGAAAAATTAAAAATACCAAGGGCAAGGACCTCCGAGGTGTTTTATAATTCCATCTCCATGGTTACAAAGACAAGCCGTGTGACTGGTTTGAAACTGAAGGCTCTCTGATGTCCTGCGTGACATTTTATTTTTCTGTTCCTTTTTTCATCTGTGTTAAAATGACAGGGGGAATAAATGGAAAACCTCTGCAAAAAGCTTCATTTTCTCAATAACTTTTCTTTTCTGGTCATAACACAATTCAGCTTAAACAGTAAAAATGAATACCTTTGAGGAATGTGTTGGAAATTGGCACATTAGCGGTATAATTACAGCTCAGTGGAGATGCCTAATGCTCTGAGTTTCCAGAAAAGCCATTATCTGTGTAGTGTCAGGGAGTGAGGGCCAGTCCGCGTGGACTCAGTGATGGGTCAATAAGAGAAAGAGGAGATGAGCCAGGATAAACAAAATGCCACAGTCCGGTCTCGCCTGGCACCGGTGGCACTGGCCTTACAAGCACACGCTCATACAAACATACACATATACTTATGGTTAAATAAACATTCAAACACTGGAGCAGTGGACCGTGACAGACTGCTGGTCTGCTGCTGCTGGGGCTAAAAACAGCAAATAGATATGGCTCCCTGCCCAGAAAACCACAGCTTTTCAATGAAACTCCAAATGTTCTACAGTGATATACATATTTCTTTAAGAAATGGACCATATGCAGTCTGTTGTAAGTTATGTTAAGGCACAGCCATACACTAATCACATAATGCATGTGTTACACAGTATCATATGTTGCCTTCACAATTGAATTTAAACTGGAGATGAAACACTGAACAATATGACTGGTTTGTTTGATTTTTACTTTAGGAAAGATATGAAACTGTAGTCACCCTTGATAATGGCTGGGCGATATGGCTAAAAAAAATGTAATCATGATAAAAAATTAATATCAGCCGATATCGATACTTCTAAAAAAGTCAAAATCATTTATTTCAGGTTTAAGGGCTGATTGTGCTCCTGAGTGAAAGTTTAAGATACTAGGCTGTTAGTTGTCAGCGTTTATTGTCAGACATGACAACATTACCAAACAGCAGAACATCAACTAAATCTCAGGTAGATTCAGATACCATGTTTGCAGATGAGGAAATGTATTAAAGGTTTATTTACCTTTAGTCACATTATGTCACGTTACGTCACAGCATTCTAATGAAACAGCTGGTTAGTCGGTCACCTTAATTTACTAACTTATCATTAGCATGAGATAGGTTGATTGTACAGCTACTGGAGCTAATGCGATGTAGCAGATTCAGTTGTGGAGTAGTGCTGTGTTGTTTTTTGTGGTTAAAACAATCATACGAAAAATAACTTCATGAGTGATTTAAATGTCATAACGTCATAATGTTACTGTATGCATTAGTGGCTGGTCTTGTCAAAGTCTTCTTCTTCTACTACTGCCGCTGCTGCTCCTTTTATTTCTCCTGGTTGATGGTGGGTTGAAACTGGCATTAAGGTTCATTACCTACCCCTCTATGGGCACATGGGTGGTTTAATTGTATGGAGGATTTATTGAACATTTATTTTAGCTCTTTTGAGGTGAGCTACATTGAGATAATTATTATTTTATAGCCCAGCCCTATACTTGATATCGTCATAGATTTTCCAGAAAACAATGTTGTGTTTAATATTTTTTGCCAGCAGGGCGCAGCCATCTTTCAACAAGCTAGTTGGGGACATCATGAGAATGGGTGCTAATGAAGAGTGCTGAATACAACACAGTACTAGTACTGGTACAATTTACTGTATTTTGAGACTTTTGATGATACAGAGAATCATGGACAAAGGCAAAAACCACTTCCCTATGCGTTTTAAGCCAATAAGACCAAATATAGTGGAGAGACCTGTTTCCATGGAGTTGGACGACAGCAGTGAAAGTGAAGAGCTGCTGAACTTACATTTGTGTAACATAAGGTTACATTCACAGGGTTTTCCCTGGGTTTTTCGAGACAGAGGAGGAGGCGGAAAATCACAGGACATGTCTGTTCTGATGATACAAGTCAGCGGTCCTGAAATGAGCGAAATCGTTTCACCGCTAGGTTTGCTGTTGTGCACTGCCTGTAGACCAAAACAAAGCGTGTCATGAGCCACTCCTCCCTCTACCCTCCACCCCCCACCCCCCACCCCCCACTCGCCTCATCTAGCAGTTAGCGATGTCTCAGTCTCCTCTGTGTTTAGCTATTTCCCTGCCTACTTCAATGATGATGGCACCTGTGATAAGTGTAATATATTTGCTGAGATGGAGGCACAGGTGTGCCTTAGGCTGGCCACAATAAAAGGCCACTCGGACATGTGCAGTTTTGCTTTACTGGGGGGGTCAGAAAACCAGTCAGTATCTGGTGTGACCACCATTTGCCTCACGCAGTGCAACACATATGCATAGTGTTGATCAGGTTGCTGATTGTGGCCTGTGGAATGTTGGTCCACTCCTCTTCAATGGCTGTGCGAAGTTGCTGGATATTGGCAGGAACTGGAACACGCTGTCGTATACGTCGATCCAGAGCATCCCAAACATGCTCAATGGTTGACATGTCCGGTGAGTATGCTGGCCATGCAAGAACTGGGATGTTTTCAGCTTCCAGGAATTGTGTCCGGATCCTTGCAACATTGTGCATTATCATGCTGCAGCATGAGGTGATGGTTGTGGATGAATGGCACAACAATGGGCCTCAGGATCTCCTCACGGTATCTCTGTGCATTCAAAATGCCATCAATAAAATGCATCTTTGTTCACTGTCCATAACATACGCCTGCCCATATTATAACCCCATCGCCACCATGGGCTACTTGATCCACAACGTTGACATCAGCAAACCGCTCGCCCACATGATGCCAAACACGCTGTCTGCCATCTGCCCTGAACAGTGAAAACCGGGATTCATCCGTGAAGAGAACACCTCTCCAACGTGCCAGATGCCATTGAATGTGCGCATTTGCCCAATCAAGTCGGTTACGACGACGAACTGCAGCCAGGTCAAAACCCCGATGAGGACGACGAGCATGCAGATGAGCTTCCCTGAGACAGTTTCTGACAGTTTGTGCAGAAATTCTTTGGTTATGCAAACTGATTGTTGCAGCAGCTGTCCGGGTGGCTGGTCTCAGACAATCTTGGAGGTGAACATGCTGGATGTGGAGGTCCTGGGCTGGTGTGGTTTAGGGCTGTCAACGAATATTCTAAATTCGAATTTAAATTTGAATTTGAAAAAAAAAAATGGACCTTCGAATGTGAAAATTGATATTCGATTGTGGAAAAAAAAAAAAAAAACACCACCAGAGCTGTCCTTTTTGCGAGTGGGCATTGGCCTGGGGCAGACGCTGAAACGATCGAGCCGGCCATGGAGCTGCGCTGCGCGGCCGCTGTGGATGACACAATCGGTTAACATGGGCGCCGAAAGGAAACCGGCTTCGCTTCGAGGCACTTCGAGGCTATTCGCAGCACTTCCGCAGGCGCTGTGGCCTGACGGAGGGCGAGCGAGAGGTCTGCGGTCGTTTAAGACATAATGTTATAGATAATTGTTTTATGTGTTTTTATGTGTAGGTATGTAAAAGTTTTCAAAGACGTTAATGTTGAAATAAACACACCTACAAGTAGTTATGTTTCCTTGTATTACAAGTATGTCTTTGTATTAGTTTGCCCCCTTGTGGACATAATGCGAAAAAAAAAAAAATATTTGAATGGTTCGAACCTATGAGTTATTTTTAGAAGGATTATTCGAATGTCATTTTTGAGCAATTTTGACAGCCCTAGTGTGGTTACACGTGGTCTGCGGTTGTGAGGCAGGTTGGATGTACTACCAAATTGTCTGAAACGCCTTTGGAGATGGCTTATGGTAGAGAAATGAACATTCAGTTCACGGGCAACAGCTCTGGTGGACATTCCTGCAGTCAGCATGCTAATTGCACGCTCCCTCAAAACTTGCGACATCTGTGGCATTGTGCTGTGTGATAAAACTGAACATTTTAGAGTGGCCTTTATTGTGGCCAGCCTAAGGCACACCTGTGCAATAATCATGCTGTCTAATCAGCATCTTGATATGCCACACCTGTGAGGTGGGATGGATTATCTCGGCAAAGGAGAAGTGCTCACTACACAGATTTAGACAGATTTGTGAACAATATTTGTGAGAAATAGGTCTTTCGTGTGTATAGAAAATGTTTTAGATCTTTGAGTTCAGCTCATGAAAAATGGGAGCAAAAACAAAAGTGTTGCGTTTATATTTTTGTTCAGTGTATATGACCTGATGCCTGCACCACCACTGTAGTGATACAACATGTGTCCCACCTGTTGGGTGCTATGTGGCTTTCTGTACTTCCATGCACTACTATACTCAAAACATCTAATAGACTGGCTGTAAAAACAGAGAGCATTTCATAATGTCACCAATGGGGTTGTTGTTGTTGCTGTGCTCTGCTGGCTAAAACATCAAAAAATACCTAGTTTTCTAACAAATCTGAGAGTTATGCAGTTTTATTGCAGTGTCATATCTTGCCTGAGGTTAAAATCAAAGAAACCAGTCATAGGAGTCATTGTTCAGTGTTACAGCTTCTCTTTAAAACCACAATACTGACAAAGGAAGAGGACAATAGTGTTCAATCTCTCCAGCAAAGCTTGAGCTAAAAAATACTTACGAACAAGAATGTTCATTCAAGTGTTCCAGTTTTTGTTGTAAATTTGTAAATTTGTAAACCTGCAACATTAGAGATGAAATGATTGACAGGGGTCAAATGATTCATTACACCGAAAACAAGATGGTGCTCAATGATGCGTTCAGAGGTGTTACAGGTACAGTAAGCTTTTTGGTCAAAAACATAAAGGAGCATTGCATGTACTATATGTTGTCAGTTTCTGCATTAATTTCACAATAGCTCAGGAAAAATGCACTTTTATTCATGTCAAATACTGCAATTATAAATTCTTGAAAAAAAGAAAAATAATTATGTTAAGCACTCTACCTAATCTGACTGTAGACCAGCCCTCAATTAACCAGGCCAAATTCAATTATGAGGAAACAAAATAAGTGTACTTAACTTTCAACCTTGGCTTCATAATAATGAGTACATAAAATAATCCCAAACTGAGGAGAATATTGACACTGGCTTATATATGCTTCTGTAGTGTTTATGTTTGCACTTTCCTGCTTCCTAATTTACCTTTATCAGTACAGATCCACATATAATCAGAATTCTCCAATGTATAGTATTGCCTCCTGCTTGTGGCTTCTTGCTCTAATTAAGGTGTTCTTGACCAGGGAAGTCTACCAATTATACAGATAGGATACGTGTTTTAGAATAAAACGTGAAAAAATGAATGATGCAACTAATGCATTTTCTGAACACAGATTCATTGATCTGTTGTCTGTTTGCAAAGGTTCATTTCAGGTTATTTTAAATTATGTTGTTTGCCAGACAGGGCTGAAGTCTGATTTTCATCTCTTTTGACAGACTTAAAGTTCAACCCAGTTGTAATTTTTCTAGACTGATGTATTCATCTGTGCTGGAAAAAATAGGAAATACTGAGACTGTGCAGCATAGGACCTCCAACAGGGTAACAAATACTTATGGATGAGTTGCAAAAACAAAGATACAAAGGCAAAAGCTTGACAGAGTATATTGGAGATAGATTGTGTTCTGAAATGGGAGGACTGTGCTGAAACACAATGGGAGCCCCTCGTGTCCAGTTCTTGTACAAGTCCAACCATTTGCCAACACATTTTGCACATGGAGACACACACACATGCGTAGTGAACAGGTAATTGTGGCAGAGTATATATTTTACCTCATCAGAATCTTTGTGATAACATAGTAGTATATAACAATGTTTCTATTTCTATAAAATGTTTAAAGATAACCAGCAGCTTCCATTAACTTTCACACCGATGCATCATCTTGACCAGCAAAGCATTGATTATTGAGCGAGACAAACTCTTGCAGTACCCATTAAACAAGCAGTAAACATCTACAGTATCATCTGGTAACAGGGCTGTCTGACCTTGAACCATGTGTGTTTTTACCTCACTGTGCCTGGGCAAAGGCATTCACCACATCATTAAAATCCAGGACTCTGACCAGATCTGATTCAATTGCCATCAGTGGCGAGAAGCCGAGAGCCCTCGGGTCATATTGCTTCATTGTTCATTTTTTATATGTGGTAAAATGCGCTCTCCTGTTCTTCACAGTTTGTGACTGGCTTAACACATACTTTAAGCCTTAGGCAATCTGAATTTTTTTTTAACCTGCATTAATCAATATGTTTGTTAATAATTTTAAATCAAATGGCTGTTGAATGAGAGAGGCTTCTCATAGCGTCAGAAGTGCAGAGAAATAACATCTAATTCTGCAGTTTTATGATGCTTTGTAGCTCCTGCAGCTCACTGTTTTGTTTTTTTTTCATGAATGGCTCATTTACTGTGGCTCAGTCATTCTCATCAACCTTATTATGTTGCAGTTTTCAACAGAAGGAGCTCTAAAAAAAACTGTTTGTTACTCTTCTAGCACCAAACACCAGATTGATACTGACAATGAGGATATTTTTGTCAGGAGCTGGTGGAGACCAGAACAGAGCTAAAAGGAGAGGGAGTATTGAAATCAATCAGATGAACAGAAGCACGGGTCCAACTAAATGCTTATATGGCTCTTTTTATCTTGACATTGCAGGACGGCAATTGTTTACGATAGGATTTGACCAAACAATACATAATGTGAGGGCTGTGTGTATGTCAGCTTGTTTTGATATTTTCTGCCCCCTAGTGACAAGTCAAATTTAAAATTTCTGGGATTTTAGAAATGAGAACATTTAGTGCCTGAAGTGTAACTGGTTGCACAGGTCATGTCATTAGTTTTTTGTTTTGTGAACAAAATCACTTGGACTGCGTGAAAGCAGTGGCCGTAGCCATTGTGACATTGCCCATTGGGCAATTTGAAGCCCCAAGTCAGCCATCCTGTTTTTTTGTTGACCAGATTGCTTGCTCTATTTCTTTCAGTCACATTGACCCTGAAACACATTTTTAGTTTTAAACACTGTTGGAAAGAGGAGATTCTAAACTTGCTAATGATAGCAATATTGTTTTTGTACTCCTAATATGAAGCAAAATACATCACATTATGTACTGACTGTCACTAAGCCATGATTTTAAGAGAAAACGGCCCTCACAGTTTGCAGTGCAATTGCGGCAAAGGCACGTGACAAAGACCATTGGCCTTCTCAACTGGGAGCACATTCTATACTCCAGGGGCTGCCTGAGATGTATAATATGCAGAAAAGCTTGCGGACACTTTTATTTTGTAACAAAAACAAGCGATCCCAACAACACTGTGCAGGAAGACGAGAAAATGTTGTAGAGTCGGAAGAACTGCAGCCTGTTTGATGAAGTTAGCATATAGCTAACATCGACTAGATGGGTTTTTGAGGTTTTAATATTTTTAAAGTCAAGACTGTATTACTTTAAAATCTGACAAAAATCCACAGTCCTGTGCCTTGTTCCTATAATATTTAACCTTTCAGTCACAATTTCAGGGGGGTGTAGAGGGAGGAAGGGAGACTGGCCCTGAGTGGGACCAGAGTGCAGTTTTCAAGTATTCCTTGCTAGCCCATTATCACACCTTGACAAACTTCAAAATTGTATTTATCATCTGATTTTGGAAATATGAGTTTCATATTCTGAAAGCTGAGACTTAACATAAAATAAAACAAAACCCCAAAATGACCAAAAATTGAGATGTTGACATAAATACACATTTATCTAGACATATGCAGTTGTTACATCTGAGTGATTTAAATAGAGCACGCCACATTTTAACAAGAGCGTGAAGCTGTGGAGGAGTGAGGAGTGGACCTGACTGAGAATCCAAGGACACTCGTGATAGTAACTTGTTAATCACAAAGTAGCCACGCCCTAAAGCATCCCCTGCTTTATCATCATTATTAACCAAATGGACATCATACTGTATTGAAGAATTGTTGAAACTAGCAATTGAGACCATAAACTCATTAGGACAGTGTTTATGTAGGCTTATTTTCTCATACACTGTTATACAACTGGACTTCTTTTTGCAACCAGTGAAGTTGCCTTGTACTGACCATTAGAAAGAATGCAGGTTTAAGGTACTCACACATTGGCTTTACTTTTCAGACCCTAAGATAACCCCATGGGTGCAGTGCAGGGAGATGGGAGCAGGTGGTGGCGAGCAGAAAGTGAGTAGGGAAAAAAAGCGGCCACATTTTCTTCTCAAAACAAGGATAGAAACATTCTGGTTCTGCAGACAGGACATGCTGTTTTCATGTGCAAACACGAGCCAGATGGTCCTTCAATCTTGTGACCTAGTTATCATGTTTACTGTACAGTATGTGAAGATAAGAATTTGCACATGATGTTATCAATTTTGCTTCACATGTTAAATTTCCAACTGCAAACATACACTAACAGCTGGCAGCTTGCAAGTATACAGGTTTATTTCTGAACTTTTATGTACATAAAAGTGGAGAGTAATGAAGTACAGCAAGATGCTACCTCATTACACATATTGGGCACTTTGTGAAACTGCTGAACCCAGCATTGGCACTCCACCAGTCATCAATCTGTTCTCTAATCAAACAAATACTAACTCACTGTACAGAACAGATTTCCTTAAGAAAACTAATGTAGTAAACTTATTCAAGGATTGTTAACAGCCTTTTTTATTGACTTCCATGACTTTGAAGGTTGGAATTTGCTTATCTGTATTTTGTTAGACACACCGTAATTTGCATAGATCTCTATCACGAGTGTGAATCTCATTGAAGGATGTTTATTTTGTCCCTTGCATATCTTCAAAGTGCTCTGTGCAGCATTCTAAAACCAATGAATCATTACCATATTACAGATGTAGGTGGGTTTGATGGTACATCTACAGGTGAGCACAAACCTTAGCACATGACAATATAGCAAAATTAACTTTAATAGAAAGATTAATTCTCAAAGCAAATAGATATATGTACAGAGATTATTTGCTGACATACTTTAGTGTTTTTTTGTTAAGCTATAGATATGGTGGCTCTGAGGGTCAAAAGACAACATTTTACACAAAAACATTTTAGAAAACACAAACATTTCTCAAAACACTGCATTTGAAAAAACACTACATTTGTCTGATTATAGCAAATTCACACCCAACATCACAGGCTAAATACATCCAGTAATAACAACACTCTGGTCTGTGTTTAAGGGTTGGCATGCATGGACAACAAATCTACTTCTAGCTGTTAATCACGTTAAACCCATCTTAATTACATACGCTACCTAAATTGATGTACTACGACAGCAATTAAATCCACCGGGATGCACCGTGTGGGCAAAGTCAGCCATCAACAAATGCCATTTAAAAGCCTTCTGGCATTCTTTTATCACACATATCTGTCTTTGCAGCACGTTGTCTCTAACTGTCTCTGCAAAAATATTCTCCCATCACTTCTCTCCACATGCAAATAAACACATTTCACACTGCAGCACAGTTTATTACTTCACTCCAATCTGTAGCCTGTATCTGTAGCACTAAGTTTATAAGCATGAAAAATTGCACTTGGAACACACACACACACACACACACACACACACACACACACACACACACACACACACACACACACACTTTAGGCACAAAAGGCACATACCCACTTTGGCAGTGCATCCTAAATGAATGTAAGCAAGCATCCTTAGCTGACCAGCTCATTATGATGTGATAATTGGCTTGGGACCATCAGACTGTGAGATGGCAGACTCCAACCTTGTTAGCTTGAATTGCACCTCCATTACACCAGTGTGCATGTGTGTAAGTGTAATATGGAGTGAGTTGTGTGTGTCTGTTTACGGCAATGCTGTCGTCTGTTCCGGCCAATAAACTAGCCAACCTCACAGAACATTATAATTTCAATTCAATTAAACAATGTAAGTTATTGTGGTCATATATTAAATTACACAGTATAGGCTTCTCATAGATTTTCACATCTTGTTTGCAGAGGAGGAAAAGGTCAGGAGAACTTTCAAAGGAGAATCACTTGTGTTTGGGCTACAGAATGGAAGAATGGGAAATATTTACAGTCCTACTTCTGTATCTCCCCTCATATCAGCTTCAGTCCCACTTTCTAAATATAAGCAAATATAGTAAGGCCCTGTGGTCAGCTCCATTGTGCAGACCAGCTGGATGTAGACATAGTGAATAAATAAGTATAGATGCAAGCAGGGAGGTTCTTGTCTGAGATCTGGCAAAACTTCATATTACATACAGATTGCAACCATCTGAAATTTCTTCCATGCTGCGATTGTAAACTCCCGGTTAGGATTTCTTCAGTGCTGATTTACCAGTAGGTTTTTACCAGATGCTGTATTATCCGCAGAGGTCCCTTTCTCTCCGAAACAAATAGGAGATTTAAACCAGTAAAAACACTGAGTAAAGCAGTGTCACGCTACATATCAGTGTTTCTCCAATGCTATTTGGCTTGTCACAGATGGGCTGCCAGCCCAGCACCTGTGAATGTGTTCTCACCTTTTTTCTCTGATAACTTTAAGAGGTATTTCACCACTGGAAAAATTGCCTTTTATTGTATGCAGTAGAATATAAGCAGTGGAAGGTTACAAATACTTTGGAAATTGGTTATTATTTACTAGCATGGACTGCTCTGCCCCAGACCAATAAACTCTCACGCTGGTGGGTTACATGGTGCCAACACATCCGTTTGAAACAAAGGCTGGCAAGAAACGATGTGGTATTAATCAGTAACTTAAAGGCTAAGTTCGGTTTTTTGACACCTGGGCCTTATTTTTAGGAATAAATACGCTCGTAGACTCACCCAGACGATTTTGGTGGAGCTCGGAGCCGTTTTCGAGCAATTTAGATCCATCCGACGGCGTCTTCTCTCATGCCATAGAAGCGGACGGGGCCAGACATCGAAGCCCCTAAATTACACATTATCTGCTGCGAAACTCGCTCATTTCACCTACATTTTATAAATGAATGGCCAGTGTTATCACCATGTCCGCTCAACTTCCTTGTTATGGTCATCCGGGGCTTTACAAGGATGGGTCACTTTTGGTGACGTCATAGACGTGCGCCGCAGGAGCGCAGCTGAGTTCCGCCGGCGCTAGGCTAGGCTATACAGCTACACAGCTATTCTTGTGCAACATGACGGAATATTTATCCGATGTAGACATGTCTGATGACGACTCTGAGTATGATGGATGCCCGTATCGTTTTGAGCCAGAATACACCGACAAGGAGCTATTTGAAAGGAGGATGCAGAGGGAAAGAGCCGAACAGCTGGCCAGAGAACAAGCGACCACTGCACGTCCACGAATGGGGGCTAACTGGTGTTGTTGTTGTTGTGGACGCTGCACGCCACAGACAACAGAAGAGGAGAGCTTTTGCTGCTCAGAGTGGGACTTGAGACCAGAGGAAACATGTATTGATGCCCCCCAAAATACGTGTCTCACTACACTGGAAGATTTTTCTGCCATGACAAACCGGGCTGTGGTAGAGACTTTTTTTCATGTCCCGAGAGTCAACTGGCAGACGCAGCCGAAGCCAGCAGGACCGAACGGACAACTTCGATAGAGTAAGTAGCCCATACAAATGCAAAAAGGGTATATTTTCTATGAGTGTTTGCTTTATAAATAAATAACGGTCGAAACAACTGACAATTAGTTTTGGAGAAAGCATATGACTACTTGTAAGTGTGCGCTAACAATGCAGACCCGCGGTGATTGCAGCTCGAGTCACAATTTATTGCCTGCAGAGAATAACCATATCATATGCATTGCGAGTTAGTTTTAAAAAACTAGCATGGACTAGAGTAAATTATATTGCGTTACAGTGCAGTATTCTTTTGCAGGAATGTATTTTTAGAAGGCTACTCCTGCTCAGACATAGGTCGTGAAGATAGCTATTCATTTTATACAAGGAGCTTTATACGCTGGCCGACGTGCACTGGTTATCGACCAATATTATTAAATCTTCAAAAGAAATGCATTACCTCCGCTGCGTCTGTTTTGCCCTCTGAAACAATCGGGATGGCGTTCCTCCTGAGGTACTGACGCTGAGCTTCCTGGCCTTTTATCTTTGTCGTCTTCGTAATGAAGTCTTCTGGAGCGAAGTGAGCGCTGCAGACCGGTGACTGACCCTCCTCAGTTCTTCCATAGCAATATTCGGGTCCATTTTCAGGACAACAAGCAGAGCTTTAGTAACTCGGGTTTTTCAAAGGAAGCCTGTGGAATGTGAACTTTGTCCACCTAGTCATTTTGTTTGGACAAAGTGGAAAAAACGCAATGACAAACCATGTTTGTACCCGTGTAGCTGTATAGCCTAGCCTAGTGCCGGCGGAACTCAGCTGCGCTCCTGCGGCGCACGTCTATGACGTCACCAAAAGTGACCCATCCTTGTAAAGCCCCGGATGACCATAACAAGGAAGTTGAGCGGACATGGTGATAACACTGGCCATTCATTTATAAAATGTAGGTGAAATGAGCGAGTTTCGCAGCAGATAATGTGTAATTTAGGGGCTTCGATGTCTGGCCCCGTCCGCTTCTATGGCATGAGAGAAGACGCCGTCGGATGGATCTAAATTGCTCGAAAACGGCTCCGAGCTCCACCAAAATCGTCTGGGTGAGTCTACGAGCGTATTTATTCCTAAAAATAAGGCCCAGGTGTCAAAAAACCGAACTTAGCCTTTAATACATTTTTGTAAAAACATTTGAAGTGCGAAATACGTAAAACAGTAACAGCATCTTGGTTTATATATTAGATCAGCGCTGCCTATTTTTACCATTTGATCTCACTGTTTTCACTATTCAGGAAATAGTATAGCGCCCACTTCCTGTTCACAAACTCTCCCTATCACAGCCAAACACTGCACTAAAATATGTTTCTAAAAACATTATAGGTGAGAAATAGGCAGTGCAGTAGCATTATCTTTATTTTTATTCAAGCAGCACTGCCTAGTTGCACTGCTGGGCAATATGAAAAGGCAGGTGCACATTCTGTAGTTTGAGCAACACCCCGAGAGCCAGTGACAGTGATGCCAGAGTTTTACTGGGGGATGAGGAGGGATATCGAGGCACTGGTTAGATGGAGGGAAGTTTACCATGGCTCATTTACGTATATATTACCTACATTGTTGTGATACAAAGCTGGTTGAAAATAGCTGGTTGAGAGTAGAATTATGCAGAGGTCTGTAGCTCATCAAAACAAACAGACCATTGTGATTTAAACCAGTCAAAACAATGACAGCGCAGTTTTATGTCTTTTTTCGACACTGTTCCACTTGTTGCAAACAGGCTGAGAAATACAGTGGTTGACGCCAAAATGCTCATGGCCCTGTCTGAAGTCAGTGTTTGGTTTGTCCATTCTGGGTTACTGTAAAAACATGACAGTGCAACATGGCAGACTCCATGGACAAGGACCCGCTCCCATTATAGATATAAACAGTCCATGTTTCAGTCAGTGTGACCCCATATTTATCCAACCCTCTTTGCCAGGGCAAGGCTGAATCGCTATCATTGCCTTCTGTATTCCACCCCACTGCTTAAGCACATTATCAGCTGTTATGTGAAGTCCCAGGATAGTGATGTCATTGTCTCAACAGTCATGTGCTGGAGGCTGGAAGCCGGAGAGACGCCATAGCAAGAATACCAGCTGAGGATTGACTCAGGGAGGCAGCACTAATTCCCATACTATGACTGTCACCGTGACCAGTCTAACAGCAAGCTGCTGTTTTCAGACTGTGAAGACAACTCTGTTGGCCCCTGATTGACCTGTTCCTAAGGCAAAATATTGCCGCAGCTCTGTAATGACGGATATGTTAAAGTTTGTATGATTATTATATTGATTTCCTTTGTGATGCCCTTAACCTGAATCAATTTCATGCAAGTGCGCATCAATCTGTTTATACTTAAGAGGCTTTCTTTCCTTTAATTTTCTCTCTCGGTAATAAATGATGCAGTAAATTAATCTCAAATAAGTGACAGCCTTCAAAACTTTTTGCTGTATTTTATTAATTGTTTATAAGCAGTCAGTTTTACTTTGACAACGACATAAATCAAGCCACTTTCAGTGTTATTATTCCAAAACTTTACCATTAGATATTATTTCACCTAATTGAATCAATGCTTTCGATCCCCTTGTTGTCTCCGCATTGGCAAATATGCCAATACTGTCTTGAATATAAGATAAGGTTATGATATAATGACATTCAATAATCAATTATTTATGTCACCTGTGTGGTCTCAGAATAATAAACTGATTCTGAATGTGATTATTATCTGTCACCATTCAGTTAGAAAACCCAACATACCCAATTTACCATTCATTTAATTCAGTTTAATATAATATTATTTAAGGTACAAGACAAGGAAGCTCATTTATGTAATGTAGTGTATTTGAGTTTGTGTATGCATTCGAATATTAGTCTTAATTTTGAAGCAAGTGAAATGATGAAGGGGGATCAAGGACAAAATGAAAATAAATGGAGGAAGAAGGAAAGAGAGAGAGAGAGGGCAAAAGAGAAGCACAGGGTTAGAGATGGGGGGACGGTTTCAGAATGTGAATCAGGGGTCTTGACGGTGACAGGGGCCCTAAGGCTGCATGACACCTGACATGTTTCATCTCCAGCCGTGTCACGTTCCCCTGCCACAGTCCTCGAGCTACGGATGCCGCAGCTACACACAGAAATAGAAATGACAATGTGCATCAAAGAAAGGAATTATACAAAACCAGAGGCCTCAACATGGTGCTGTGTGTGAGAAGAGACTGGAAAGCAGCCGTTTTGCCTCGGATCTGTCCGTATCACTGATGCAAAGACGACCCCAAATCCATTACAAGCCAATTATATGTGCTGGTCTGGGGATGGGGCTGGGCACTCACTCGTGAACTGCAGTGCTTAATCCACAAAGAGGAACTAATAGGAAATTTGAAAATAGAATCCACACTTGAGTAACTTTGGAGGGATTTGGTTGGATTAATGAACTGTCAGGCTCACTGTCAACATGCTGGGGAGTGCAATCCTTTACCAGCCTTTGCTAGTCTCTTTCTAGTCTCCGTCTTTCTAGTCTCTCTCCACATTTCTCACTTACAAACCAAGTCTTTAAATTGACATGTTCTGTTGCTCATCAGCAGGATGCCAACAGGAATGAAAATGACTGCTGTACCACCTGCGTATAATCCGTCGGCACTAATGTTTCCTTGCTTTTAACTGTCTGTACAGCTCATCCATCATATGCACACAGACAAAGACACACACACACACACACACACACACACACACAAATAGGGCACACCACTGTTCCCTCATGAGTGAAGAGCCTAAATGAGCTTCCCCTCCCTCAGCAAAGGCATCGTCTGCTTCAGTCCAAGGGGACACACACTGCAATCACAGGAGCTACTAGTCACACTCCGCAAGCTTAAAGGCAGTGGAAGAGGAGAGGGAGAGAGCTGGAGGCGGGAGGAAGAGAGGTTAAAGTGACAAAGAGAGGCTCACATTTGGTTGACAGCTAAGCACACAGATGGGAAAAACAGGGAAGAAGCATAGGAGGTAAGGTTGGGTGATTGTTGCTATTGTCATATTGTCCGATCGAGTTTGCCGATAAGCAATTCGATCGCAGGTGGCGGCGGGAGTAGGAAAGGGTGGGGTTGTTGCATAACAGCAGACTGGTGAAATGCCAGCATAGACAACCTAAGGACTTTCCCAGTCCCCAGTTTGTACCTCCTCGTCCTCTAGCTCCTCAGGCCTCCTGCCTGTGTCCCCGGTATTGATCTCATGGCTCCATCTGTAAGGACATCCCAATTCTTAAAATGCATCTTAAGGAACAAGGAGGCTTGCCGGAGGAGCTATCAGCGATACACTGTTGTATACTTTGTAGAAGTCTGTGACGGAGCAGCCCCGTCACTGAGTGTGGGCAGTGCACGCATACACATACACACACACACAGACACACACAGACACACGTTACGCGCTATGCGTTACACGTTACACACCACTCATCAAACATTTCCGAGCCTTGTTCTGGTCCACTACATTGGTTGCAATCATTGCAATAATTCACCGACCCACAGTTCTGTAGTTCATATGAGGGTGCACACTCGCCGTTCTGCAAGCCTGTTCATACACATCCATATCACATAGACACTCACCGCAGACGCCAGGTTTTCCTCCCCGCTGCCCTCTGTCAGACGCAAAATCCGCCAAACGGGCGTATCGAGTTCCTGGGGTTTAAAGGGGACGTAGCGGGAAAATGGTCACCTGATTAATTTACATGTGTGTTTGCACTAATTATGTTTATTTTGCAGTATTGGGGACTGTACGTTGACATGTATTTAACTATTTGTCAATACATTTTTGGTTGTTTCTATTTGTAGGGAAACACTGATTTCAAAGTTAATTATTCTTTTTGTGTCACGCCCAGTGGGAGGAGCTTATGATTTATAAGGCAGCCATCTTGTCCATGTTGGTGTTAGGGTTAGGGGTTAGGGTTGAGAGTTGGTGGTACATGGCAGGTATTTGACAACAAGAGAAAGTATTGATTGAGCGTGTTTTTGGAATATTGTCCTTGTTTTTTTGGCCGGTGGACCAGCTGTAATTTGGGTTACTGAGGAACTCTGAACCCAGTGTACCTTTTTGTAAATATTCTGTTGTTACTTTGTACATATTTTTTCACTGTTTTGGTTGGTTTGGTGGAATAAACACTTTAAAATGTATCTTTCCGACTACGCCATATTTTTCCCGGAAGAACCCCGTTACAAAGTCTTTTTGGCAACAAGTGTATAAAAGAGGCGTTACCCACAGCTGAGGGAGGGAGGGAGGGAGACAGAGTGAATGTATTAAACAATGTATGGTATTGATGTGTTTTCTTTAACAAATTATTCTGATGATTAGAGAGGTGCCTTTCAGTGATTATAAATGCTTATATGCGCTCAGTCATGTCACTGTAGTAAAAATCATGGGACATTTATGCAGGAGAACTAAAAACTGTTACAAAATTCAAAGAGGAAACAGAACTTGACTTTTAGATTGTGTATAATCAATAAAGTTACCCTGCTTTACCACCTGCCTAAATGTGCACAGCGTCTCTCTAATGGGGATGCACTTAGTTTTTGCTGCGGTGATCCCTGCAAGTAGTAAATAATTTCAATATCATTAAGAAGTGATGATACGGTAACATATTGCACTGGTGAAGGCTGGTTTTAAAGAAATTAAATTTTAATTAAAGTTCTTCTTGTAAGGTAAAATGAAAATTGCAACAGGTCTTATTATTATTATTATTATTATTATTATTTCATCCACCTGCTAAAGTGTGTGTGTGTGTGTGTGTGTGTGTGTGTGTGTGTGTGTGTGTGTGTGTGTGTGTGTTTTTGTTGCATTATGCCGCAATATGAATTGAATTAAAAGTAAACATGCTGATCTGACTGACAGAGACCATGAACTATAGCATTAAGCTATAACAAAACAATGGATCGATGATGCAGCCAAGCCCCATGTCATGTTTAATTGACATCACTATAAAATGATGGCTCCAAGGCAAGGATGTCTCATTTTGTTAAATGCCTGTTGCCTCATCTCCGCTCTCCTCGCATCTCTTCCCCGCTTCCTCTGCTCACATCTGCTGTGGCCAGGTCTAAGACATGGGTAGAGGAGGCGAGGAAAGGACCTGAGGATGTACAAACTGGTTAATGAGAAAGGCCTTTTGTCTTAGTGTCGAAAACGTAACATCTGTGAACATTTGATTTTTAATATTTGAACATTAAAAAAATCATTTGATAGCAACATCTCCTCTTTTCACACAATGGCTCAATTTTTAAAGTTTGTGTGTCTGTGCTTGGCGTGACAATATCACAGCATTATGTTTGGTTGAACATTAGTATTGAATCACAATCCAAATCATATCCATAATGTCAACTACTCTTATGGAGCTCAGGGCAGAGTTTTGGTGTCTTGGGAAAATTGTCTCAGGAAAAGCCAGTAGAAATTCATGACAAAAATCAAATACTGAAATACTTAGTCAAACAGATACGCTGTGGTTGCCACATTGTTTTAGAGAGCCTTGACACAAAATAGCCAATGTCGTACTTCTCATCGTGAATGACAGTGAGATATGAAACAGTCAGAAATTTATATTATAATAAAGGATAAAAATAAAAGATGATTGTTCCATCTGAGCACATGATCTGGCCAGAAAAAAGTGCTATTGATCTCATTTTAAAAGACAAATACAAACACAACAACACCATAGGCCCTGTGGCTAACCCAAGGCATGAATGTGTAATCATGTCGTCGACCTGTTTCCATGGGACTTCCTGTCCAAACAGACATTACCACACAGAAAATCCTCTCTCCAAGCTGGAAAACATAAACCCAGATTATAGGTGAAAGCTGGCTGAGAAGAATGACCAGGATACAAGAGAATGTAGCTTTATGTTGCAAGGTCTACGATCACATTGACTCTAGGAGGAGTTAGACTGCAATATTACAGGTGCCTAAAAATACACCAGGTTTATCATGGACTTAACTTGCTCCAAGCACTGTCTTAGCACCTTATTTGATCTAATGGTGATTTGAGGATGGGATTTTTTCATTATGTCTTTGAAGCAGTACAAGTAAATATCACCAGGTCCAGTTCAACATTGGATTTAGAGTAATACTCTGTGTACATACATTAATTTCCATCCTTAATGTCATGACTTTTACAAAGGAGTAAAGAGTTGATTGTCCCAGAAAGTGACACAGCAAAGCATTTTTCATCCAAGCATCTCTGCAAAATATTTGGTTCTAGACTGAATGCAGCTGGCGGGTTAAACACTATGCTAGTGGCTGGAAATACGCTAGTGCTAATCAGTCAATACCACGCTTCTTTCTATTTTCTCTATATTATTCGCTCGCCCCTGGCATTTTGTTGTCAGTATTGTACATCATTTCATTCAATAAAGACAAAAGGGGGGAAAAAAGCCCTCTGAGCTAACTGTCAGTTAGCGAGCCCGTTACGAGACAATAATCTTATACCGTATATTCAAAAGATGTATGTGCTGTCAGTTCCTTTCTTTCAACTGCCTGCAAACCATTCGTCTTTGGTGGAACAGTTGATACTCAGATAGAGGAGGTTAGATAAAAGTGGATGGTACAACACAGCTGATAAGCTGCAATAGCCTCCTCCATTTGTCATTTGCTCTTCAGCTCTCCATTCCCTCGAAGGTCAGACAGGCCAAGTAGCTTGCTATTGGTCAATGGCTGGAATTAGCATGACAATGTTAACCAAATTGGAACACACAAAATTAGTGGGAAATCCCTGTGAGCAAGAGCAGTGGTTTTGGCCATTGCATTTATTAATTAATGGATATTACTAAGACTTTTTGCCAAAGTGACTGGGCCTTAAGTCAGAGATATACTTGATTTCAAAGTTATAGTGTGAAGGATTTAATGGCATCTAGTGGTGAGGTTGCAGCTTGCAGCCAACTGAAACTGTGAGCCAAGCGCATAGGAGAACTACAGTGGTTGACATAAAAATGCAAATGGACCTATCTAGAGTCAGTATTGGGTTTTTCTGTCCTGGGCCACTACTGGGACAACATAGCAGACTCTGTGAAAGAGGACTCACTCCATATGTAGGTATTCTAAGGTAATGAAAACACAACGATTCTTAGTTACAGGTGATTTATACACTAATGAAAACATAGTTGTTAGCATTATATTCCATTTCTGCCAATATTTCCCCCTGAATCCTACACACTGGATATTTAATGTGTTGGCATGCAAATGATGGCTCTTGCATATCCTGCGTCTGTCTGGAGTGTTTGTTGTGCGCATCCTCAGAAAATCTACGCTTGTAAGTTGCCATATGTACACGTCATGTCACAGGCAGCATGGTGATGTGCCAGGGGCAGAGGTCAGTGGGCATGTCAGAAGTGACAATGATAGCTGAAAGTTTTGAAAATAGGCTAAGAGACCAAGTCCACAACCACCCGCATCTGTACGATATGCCATTGCATACCATCTACTTTGGCGCCAATGTTGCTTTTATCTGCAGTGGTCTCAGAATTAACATCATAATAACGTCCTCATTGTTTACATCATCCAAATCCAGAATTCTCTATGGTTGTTTTTCCTGGTGTGCTCTCTAGTGGAATCTTCCAGTAACATGCGTAGTACAAAGGACAGTATGTGAACAATTCCATTCACAGTCTACGGGAACACAAGGTTAAAAAGTATATCTCCAGCCATAATAATCAATAAATTAAAGTAAGTTGGTCAGGCTTGAGGGCTACAGCCACAGTCCAAGGGAGTAATGCTAAGGTCATGGTGAATATTTTAGTGCAGACAGTTCTGTCAAAGTTGGGCTTGTCTGACAAATACTCTTTGTACCTGGCATTTATTTGCACTGCTTTCTTCTTCCTTTCACTGGCAATAGTTTCAGCACAGGAAGCTGGAACAATAAGTGGCAAAGCCTGGCAGTCGGCTGCACCAAAACAACAGTGCTGTGCGAGATGAATGTTGCACGGTTCATTTTGCTGGAGGAGCTGTCCAGCTGACTGAGAAGAACAGAGCTGCGCTCGTACGAAAACAGCTCTTAGAGACAAAGAAAATACCTTAACGTTGATGGTAGTCCTTGCCCTTGGGAGCTAACGGTAGTAATACTGCAAACAAAAGCCATTCACTTTCTGTTGCCAACTCCATTCAGTGCTGAGACACAAGGAGGCATGTCACACACATACACAAGATAAGCCGAAAGAAGCAAACAGAAACAAGAAAGCAGTATTTTTTGTCCTTGTCGTCATGTAGTTTGTGTTTGTGATAAGATTGCAGAAACAGTTGATTTTTCGTAGACATTACTGACTGAATGAATAATTCACCATTGGCTGGACATCCACAGTGGAGCCTCATTTAAATGGCCATGAGGAGTGCAGCTCTTCATGCTAGAAATGAACACTCATATCACCTCTCCTCCATTATCACTTGCCTTCTTCGCCATAAAAGTCCTCCCCTCACTCAATCCCATGCTTTCATTTTTTTCCTTCTCCATCTCTATAGCTATTGTTCTCCAGCCAATTTTGTGTCACTGGCCGCTCTTCTCCTCATCTACATTTTCTCTCCCTTCACAGCACCTCAGAACCCATAATCACCTTTCCATCCCACTCTTTTTCTTCATCCTCGTCCTCTTCCGTTCCTCTTAAGGCCAGTTCACTGTGTGAGTGGGTGTGCAGATAGCTCTTTTGCCCTCCACTCATACTGTTTTACTTGATTGCCTTGCATATGGACCATGTCTGCCTGTACTATAGGGAGCACAGTATGGCTTACATCCAATTAGGCTGTCAATCCATCAGTATATCCCTAACTAGAAAGAGAGGGCGGAGCAGAAGGGCTGGGGTTTTGGTATGTGTTTATGTGTGTGTGAGAGCATTTATGTTTCTGTGCATGTGAGTGTATTTTATACAAGTTGGATCATGGCTCTATTAAAGCAATAAGAAATGTGTAGTGATAATCTGCCAGCAGAGACAAGACACAAAGCCTTCTGCATCCTCACAACACTGGTCGCTACATCCTAGTCTTTATTATTGATTTTTCCCTAGACATGATCCATGTTTTTCCATTTACTTGTCAGATTTTATGTTCTCAGACACAATACTGATCTAATAAAAGACAGTCTCAGATCCATTCTCGCTGTTCGCCACAAGCTAACACAAACGTATTGGCCCATCCCTGTAGAAAGTACGGAGCAGTGCGGTGGTGTACAGCAGCCTTGGGCATTTTCTTTGCATTTGTATGTGCGAGAGAGAGTGAGATGGTGGCACTTGAGTTGTGTGTGTGTGTGTGTGTGTGTGTGTGTGTGTGTGTGTGTGTGTGTGTGTGTGTGTGTGTGTCTTGTGGATGAGAGCGGGTGGCAGCGTTGACTGACTCCTTTTTCACCACTAACAAAGACGAGTAGCTAAAGTTTCCTATCCAAACGAAGTTAAATGTGAAAGTGCAACAATTCACTGCTTTGTTAATACCAGCCTTCTCCAATGTAGCAGACAAATGAAACTGCATTTAAGTCAATAAGATGGCTTTTAAAAGCCTCAGTGTATGCCCTGGGGAGCTTTGTATGTCGTGACCCTCTCAGGCTGAATGTATACACTCTGCCAGAATAGTATGAAGAGGGAATGAGGAGGCTGATATTCACGATGAGATGACAGTGGGAAAAACAAGCAAGTCAATTTGTCTCGGTATTAGTCCAGTGCAGGATAAAGCCTGATTGATGCAGTCATTACTGCTCCTGGGCTGGAAGCAGCATGCTTGAAACCTGTTTAATCTTGATAAAATACAATATAGAAGGAGATAAAAAAGGAGATGAAGACATATCTGTCAGGCTGGATTATGAGCAGTGGGATCAGATATAGAGCATATATGTCGAAAACATAAAGAAGTGAGTTAATTTTTTTTAAATATAAAACTAAATGAAGACAAAATGGAACATGTGGTTTATTATCTGTATGCAGAGACAGTTTGGGACGTATCCATCCCCTTGGTTCTCTAGTATTCAAGGGAGGTTGCATCGCCCTGCTCTCACTGAAGTTCCCTGACGTTGCTCCAAAAAGAGATAAATATGAAATATGAGAGCTTTCAGTACTGCTTAGGCCTGCAAAATAAGTCAATTAGTCACGGCAGGCAGCAGTCAAATGGAGATTCTGCATGATGGTCTTAACAAGGGCCTCATAGGACAAGCGTCCGACAGCTCGTTAAATTAATCCTTTGGGTCTGCTGCAAGTGGAATGAGGCATGTGTCTGTGTGACCTGCTTATGTCCTCCACATTACATTACAGAAAAATGCTCGCACACACACACGCTGGCACGACAGACTCCGAGCTCCAAATGGACTGCAGAAAATATTTGTGATCAAAGTTTCTTTCTGGCCCCACGGTTGCTCAGATTACATGAAAACCCCTGCCAGCGGGGAACTTTGGAGTCTCTCGCGTTCTCTTACTCATTCTGTCCCTTTTTCTCAGTTTTTTTTTTCTTCCTCCTGTGTTCTATTTTTCTCTTATCTCTGACTCATTACATCCTATAAAGATAGCCCCCTGCAAACACAAGCTCTCTCAGTATGTAAGATGTAATGAGTATGTTATGTGACGGCTTGATTAAGGGAGCCCGTGTTTTCTTGCCTGGTTTATGTACGATTCAAAGACTTACACTAACTTCGTTTGACTTTTGGCAACGTGTGAGTCAGTAAATGTGCACGCACGTGCTCTGTGCATGTCTGTAACAATATAGAATAAACTTCCTCCCTCTTCGTCCTCCTTCCCTTGCCCTTTCTCTCTTTTTCATCTTTTGCTGTTAACAAAATGCCAGTGGCAGGCCATTTGCCAACCTCACATCACACCTCTGTCATATATCACGGATCCCATCTGACTCCCCAACCTTCTCTAAACCACCTTATGAATATCAAAGCCACCAACATGCTCTATATTTGAGAAAGGACATTCAGCTGTCCAGGTCAGGAATTGGCTTTGTCCAATCCATCTCAATCTCGGTGTCTGTTTACCTAGGCTTTGGAGGAGTATGTGCACGCTTTCTTCTGAGTATGAACAGAATGTGAGGCTTTCCCTTATCATCAGACCCACTGGCTAGGAATTCACTCCTTTATTCTCATTTCCCAACCATAACAGAGACCTCTAAATTGCTCTGGGGAACTACTCTTGACCCCCCCTCGTGTTTTCTGCTTTTCGAGACAAGTTCACTTAAATCACTGTTTCACCCTCCTTGACACCTGTGTCTCTGTGGCACGATTTAAACATCATTCAAGAAGTAAGCAGAAAACAACTCTGATAACCTCCATATATGCATCCACTGTACTTTAATAGCCCTGCAGATGCGAGCAGTTTAAGCATAATAAGAGGTGATTTAATGTCAGGAGTTGCATTAATGAGTAGTATTAACGAATATTTTATCACATTGTGAAAGAGTGCAGTAATGCAGGGCAGGGCAGAGCTCCGACTAAAAGAGGTGAGCGAGAATATTTCCGCAGTAAATGAACAGGATGAAGATGTGAGACAGGCTATTGAGGCTGGCTAGCAACCATCATTTGTTTTTCCCGGGTGCAGAGATTATCTGGTTGAGTGATAGAGGTGGCCTTGATCAGCCCTCTCCCTGCATATAGCCGTATATCAGATGTCACGCTGCTGCAAAACCATCAACCCTTCACTGGCCTGGGACGCACATATTTACCATGGTAAATGGCACCCCTACTCAGTAAACACTCCTGTTTTTCACCAACCGTCAGCATGCAGGAATGGATGATGCATCGTTCACTGTACATTCTCTGTAATTGCTCACCGGATGATATCTGGGAAAAGTGACAAGGAGTTGAGTGAAATGTTCCGGAGGCTAAGGTGGGTTTGAAAAGTTGGTCCTTTTTTTTGCCTTTTCTTTCCCCTTTTGATTATAGCTCGCCCTCATTAAGCCGGCAGCATTTGAATTGTACAAATCTATCAAGTCAATCAGAATTAGCTGCAGGTCTTATTTTGTAAAAAGGAGTAAAGGTCTGTCATGATAGAGAGAATAAATCAGTTCACTGAGCAGAGAATGGACCTAGAAAGCTGATTGCAAGGATGGAGGGGAGAGGGAAATATGTTCACCCATTAATTAATCTAATAGTTTTCATGGGACAAAGAGTGCATATCTCTGCTGCCTGCATAATGAGAGCCTGGAACAAAGTCATTCACTGCATCCCATTTAAAATGACGCGAGTGTGGGCTAAAGACAGGAGAAGAGGCAGAATACAAAGCTCAGAAAATCAAAAGGCTTTTCTATACCTCTTGATGCTGTTTATTTAATGGGGTGTTCATTAAATACTTTTCATTCTAAATCCAGAAAAATGTGCTGTTTTGCTCGTAGAAATGAATGTAGATTTTCCCCCCAAAAAAGAATGTATTTTACAGAGTTCAAGTCATTAATCAGTTATGAGTACATCATATTGAAAATCAACAAATTAATTTTCAGCTGGTTTGATTGGTTGGAATAGCAGCGAGAGAATGGTACCAGGATTTGATTGGAGAATAGGGGTGATATCACAGCTCACTGGTGCAAATCGGTTTGGGAAACAGCCTAGATCTTATTGAATTTTAATTCAATGGATCTGTGATGCGTGTGATACAGGGGGGATGGGAGCACAAGGCCTTCTGGGCATCGTAATTTACCTTTCCCGCTTCCCCAGAGATTTCATATGATATCAGTGTAATCTTAGCTATTTTATTTCACACCCACAAGTATACACACAGTGTGCAGATCCAGACACACATGGACAGGAGGTTTTTGTATCAGCTGTGTAGTTTTTCCTCTTTAGGCACCATCTCTAGAACGCTTGTGTGGACTTGAATTTCATGCCTTTACAAAAACAGAAAGGACGGCTAATTAATACTTGATGATAGGCTAAAGGTCTTATGAAATTTTATCATTACACTTCATTCAACTTTTTTTTTTTTGCACATTCACATAGGTACGTATGCTATCCTTAAGTAGGCTCTTGGACTGTAGAGAGGTAATTATCTCACCCACACATTATGTGGTATTTTGTATAAGTGGACCGAGTGTTGATTCAGTGGTTAGAAATGCAGCATAGATTCTGAAAGGTTTTCAGCCAATTACGCTTTAAATATGTTGACATTTGCTATCTGGAACTCACCTTTGCATTCCACAATGCAGAGGAGACATTGTCTTGAAATCTAAAGGGAAACACAATATTCAGCAACTCAAAGACAATGTACTTAAATATCATTAATTATAGAGTTTGTAGCATCTAAAGGTCATTTTACACCAAATGCTAATAAACTGCATGCTGATTAACAATTGTTTTCTGTCAATGTCATAATTCCTTTCATGCCATCACACAACAATATGAACATTAATCTCGTAAAATAGTGCCCTCTTTGAAAAATAAAATGCAGATTATAAAAACAAAGGATAGAAGGAAATCATCTGGGGAGGTGTAGCAACTGAACTTGTGACGATGAGTCGTCATCAAAAGAGACATAATTCATTGTCAAGGTAATACATATATATACCTGTCATTTTCAAATGCATTAAATGATGTTATGCTGTGGACACTATATGTGGCAAACATGACACATAGTCATTGTGAAAGATATACTGTAAAACTTATCCAAACCACATCCACCTTATTTCTAGGCCACATGATACCTTGCATGAAATATGGACATGACTTCCAGCGCCGTGATATTACGTCTATCATCTCTGACGGCCATCTCATAGCACGGGTTGGTTTCCTTTTTAACCAAACGCTTTAGCGAGTAGCTTGCCTTGTTTTGTTAACATATTGTTAAATTTACCAAAGCCCGAGCTAGCTTATAGTAAACATCTACTGCGACTACTATAACTCATAGACACCAACACATTTAGCTAACACTTAACATAATTCTGTAATAACCTTAGCTCAATTTAAGTGACTAAACATGTTTCTCAGCTACTGCTCTGCTCATCTGCCTTAACAACGCAATTTACACATTAAGCAGCAGACCATCAGTAATATAAAGGAATAATATATAAATGATATAAAAGAGATACAACAAATCAGAAGCACATTCTCAGCCTATAGATGACAAAGACAACTCAAGGTGTGCTGCTGAGTTTATTTTATAATTGGCAATTTTCTCATGTAGGTTGAGAGTGCAGTCAGACACAGAGACGGATATCACGGATGTTGTGTGACAGACCTCTCATTCTAGGAGTCATTCTCTCCCACAAATTCTACAAATAATACTTTTCTGCTCTTGAAACTCTTTTGGTTTTTGTTTTTCTTATGTCATTCCCAGCATATAAACAAAAGTGTATACATAAGATTAGGGTGTGGATGAGAACACAGGAAAAATCCTGTCCCATATTGACTCACTAAGGAACACTGCATTTTATTTTTTAAATACAGAACGATCTAGTATTTCCGTTGTATGACACAAGTTGCAACATATTCCACTCTGTCAGTAGGCAACGGGAATTGTACCATTGGGTACAGGAACAATCTCTTTTTGTTTTGGGTGCATATTTACGTACCTTAGTCTGATTGTTAGTATCAATACAGACACAGATAGTGCAACATGAACCAGAGATCTGCAGGGATAATTTAGAAAATAGTGTTAAGTATGTTTAAAAAACAAAACAAAACAAAAAACAAACAAAAACGAAGCTGTATTTGGTGAACTGAAGGTGAATTACTTTCAAAAAGATCCACTGTTGGTGGTTAGGCACCAAGATTAACGGCTGAGGCCAATCATACAGTGCAACTAACTACTGTACTTCTGCTGCCTCACTGGAAGTTTTGCCCATAATCATCAACAGCTCCCTCATGAATAATAAGGTTAATAGGGAAAACAGTTTCATCAGTTATTTGTATTATTGTTGTTATGAATTTATTATTATTACTGTTATCAGCAATTGAAGCATGTCTGTCCTTGAGAAATCCTTAAAGGTGACCATTAAAAACTGACCATTAAGCCTTGTGAAAAAGGAGCCATATGCGACATTCAAAGCATTAATATAGCAGCAAACAACTATTTGCTATGTAGTGACAAAGTGGAGTAATAGCATCCAGAGCAGACACGCTCCTGCTGTATTTTTTTAAGGCCAAGGGACACCAAACCGGCATCAAAGAACTAGCAATGACAAGAGCCAACTGTTACGTAGCCTCACGTTGCCTGTGTCTTAGCAAAAAACTAAGGCAACTGACACGCACCAGTGATCCCACTTTGACCAACAGCCGTTGCAGCTTGGTGCATGTGGGCCCTTAATCTGAACTTCTCTGCAGGTTGTTGTGGTAGTTGTGCCAGCTGCACATGCATGTGACTCCCTGTGAGTGTAGCCCACTGGCTAGTTAATACCCGACACTCTGCACGGCGCTCATGTGGCGTAAGCATAGCGCCAGTCTCAAATTGCTCTCCAGGTTAACAATGTTATCTCTGTCAGCAATGCTGCAGGTGTTGGCACTATATATTGAGGTAACCCTTGTAGTTTACATAGAGATATAGATATGCCCTGTATGTTGCATACAGCTCTTTTAAAGGCCATGTAGCACAAACACAAATAAATGATAAACGAATTTGGATGCTGTTCAGTCCAGTCATTAAAAGTACAAACCAGTACAAATATAGCTCAGCATTTACAATCGTGAAATTAACATGGTGCCACCCAATAACTAACCTGTCTCCAGTGTGTAGAGTTGAGTGTTGGTTTATTATAGATAGAGCAATGATGAGTTAATAATTATGTTATGTATGTAACCAGCATTTAATTTTCAAGGGAATGCACAGAATTCCAATATTCTGTCGGCCTGGGTGTGAAATGGTTGCTGCAAAGAGACTGTCAACAAATATTCTGCCTTGAATAAGGATAGGGCTAAAATAAGGTGAAGTAAGATCAACATTAACAAATAGGAACATCAGATGCAAGGACATGCATGGAGCAAGAAAGTGAGTTTTAAAATGCAAGTGCCTCACTTTTTGAACTATGTCATCCAGTAAGAATCCTGATCAGGCCCCCAAGAATGCTACTTAACCTTGCCTCCATTTATTCCTGGTGGCCACACATGGTATTGCAGCAAAAAACAAACCCTGCAACCCAAAAAGCGTTTTCCCAGTAGACCACCATTATAAAAGAGATGTCTGTAGAACCGTTGACAGCACACCACAAACTGCAAACAAGGTCAATTATGGCTCCTTTTATCATGAAGTCTTGAGCTAAGGAGGTATGTACCGGGGAGCAACTCTCATTGGACTGAATAGACACCATTTTAGGTTCAGGTATGTGGTGGATATTATATATCTATGGTCCTAACAGAGAAAGCTCTCTCACCCTCTCATCACACTCTCTCAGTTCTCACAACACTGTCATGAACCAGCACACACCTTGTCATCCTCTCAGAGGAGATGAAAGGTGATATTAGAGGATAATAGGCTCTGAAATTTTGCTCACTGGCAATATCAGAACCTAAAATCATTACTCCTGGTTTGTCAGCATTTAACTGTAAGAAGTTACATTTGATGCAGTTTTTAAGTCTGAAAAAGGGTTTTGTCCATGTGAGTCAATCTGCTTTCTGTCATTTATATTAACAGAGAGAAAAAGCTTTGTGTCATTTGCATGACAATGACAACTGATGCCATGACTACGAATATTTTGCCACAGGGGCAGAATATAAATGGAAAAGCAAATGGGTCTAAGAAGTGAACCTTTCAGTACCCTACCGAACAAACTTGCACGGGAGATTACCGATAGTTAGAATTATCATACAAATAAAATCACTGAACCATAAATACGACTCACAGTTTGAGACATTTCAGCAGAATATAGTGATCAACAGTATCAGATGTAGTACCAAGGTGTAAAGGAACAAAACCCAAGGATTTTCCATCATAGGCGGCTGCAGGCAGTTCATTCAACACTTTGATCAATAATGTTGTAAAAGTAGGCTTTAACTGCACCACTAATTAATGGGAAATGGAAGACGGATGAGATATTTGGACTAAATGAAATACCTCTTTGAGAAATGTTGTGGGTAGAGTTTCCTCCTAGAAATGACCTTTCTGGGGGAGTTTGAGGAGATGGAATTAAAAGAGTAAACGAGCAGTAGCGCTTTCAGTCTTGTTGGAGGAGGTGAACGAACGATCTGCAGCCATTTTTAGAAAATAGCTTAAGATTCTTCACTGGGAGTGATCAGTGCTAACATTTGGAGGAACTATTGTTTAATCATTAAATAGGACCCCATAGGACTATGAGAGTTTCATTTAATAATGCCAGGGAGAGACGTAGCTCTCACAGCACTAACTTCTGCAATTAGGTCTTTTACGTAGACCTTCGAAGTTAGGTTCACAGCTTGAAGATTTTTCATCACTGCTCTGTCTCTGACAAGCCCTTTCTAAGGCACAGATGTTATCCAGGGCATAAAGGAAAGGTACAATTTGGTCTGAAATAACTTGACCCACTATTTTAACTGTTTTAGTTTAGGACTGCTTCTGGATTACAGAGGATGCCACACTGAACTGCACTGTTCCATTTTGAACAGATAAAGGCTGAAGAAAGAAAGAAAGAAAGAAAGAAAGAAAGAAAGAAAGAAAGAAAGAAAGAACATAGAATAGACAAAGTAATATGATTGGAAGATATGCAAAAACTGTAGAACTATTGTGAAAATATAATTAAAGTATTGTTCCATAAAAGAGATGTGTCCACACCAAGATGGTGTTGTTGCCTGTTGTTTGGTTCAGGCGGCAGGGACATAAGTCATGTTGTTTAAACCTTGCAGTAATATTAAGAGACATGACTTGACACGGTCAGAAGTGTGCTACAAAATTAATGGATGTGCATTACTAAAGCAAAAGCAAAAAAGAAAGATGAATATTTGAATTTTAACAGTCACTAAATTTTTAATGTTGAAAATTAAAGGGGGAAAAAACTGAATTAATAGCACTGAAATATTTTTCTTTACTATGTGTCTGAATTTATTTGTTCTGAATTTATCTCAGAAATTATAATATAAAATTTCTTTATTTGCAATTTCAAAAGCTGATATTGAATTTTCCCCTCAATGTTCACAAATTCAGTTTCAAAAATGAAAATTTCATAATTGCAAGAAATCTAGATCAAGGTTGCTCAATTTTGAGTGGTAAAATTCAGATCTAAAATGTTAAGTTGGAATATTCAAATGAATACCAGTTAAATTGTTCAAAAACATTCATGATAAATTGATTTCTCCTCAGATTCTGAAACTTGAATTCCTATTTGTGAATACTGAAAAGCATATATATTTAATTTCAGTTTTTAAAATTCCAGTTTAAGAAATTCTGTACTTTAATTTCAAAGACATGAATTCAGAGGTAACAAATTCAGATAAATGCTCAAAGTAAAATACTGTGAATTGGGTAGTATTTACATTTCAACACTACAAGTATTCAGTGGTTGTTAGAATTCAAATACTTATGTGCCCTATTTCCATCCATGCATCAGCCCCAGATTGAGCCTTTCATGAGATCAAAGTGTTTATATTTGAAGCCTTTGCATTAAAGATTATGTTTGAGTCAGAAAAATGAGCCATGAATTTATGGCCCTCTGCATACTGATTGTTGAAGACTGTTTCCCATCAGTATGTTTCCCCTATAGAAATAAAATTAGACTGGAATGGACATTGAATTGTTTGCTGTGGTCGGTTGACAAGTACAAAAGAAAATAAGGATTGTTGATAGCTGTTATGATGACAACATGTCAGTGGGGCTGTAAAGTGTGTCACACTCTTTGACAGTTCAGTTTCGGCCTAATCTTACACCTGTTTTCCTAAATAAACAGTATAATGCAACCGTACACCAATCCAAGTTTCAATCTCTCACCAAACCAAGACTGATGTTAGCTTAATTGCCTTCTTAACTCTATCTACCTAAACCTGAATAGAACCTTATCCTAACTGACCACGAAGGGTGTATGGATGGGTAGTAACAAGTGTCCCAACGCATTCTAACAGGAGGGAAACACTACAGGGGAACAGACTTTGACACAGCATTGGCATGGCTAGTTCAACTGGTAATTCAGGGTGTTTACTGAGCAAATCAGATTGCAAATGAAAAAATATTGGACATTATAGGGCTGTAGTCTCCAGGTTGACTGGTCGATTATTTGGTCGCTATGCTCTCGTCCGACCAAATTCTCATTAGTCGAATAATTGCTGTGTTACTTTCATATGGAGAAAAGTGCTACATCAACAGATTCCCAGGATTAATCCATTATTCCCTGCGGCAGGGCGACAGGCTAAGTTACCTGTGAAAATGGGGGTGACAGAAAGTTGGACTCGCCCACCCTCACACTCAGCATCGCGGTGACGCAGCCCTCCTGTCTGTTTGCCTCAGTGGAAATTAAGCTTGTATTTATTTCACAGTTAAGAAACAATAAATTGTGAAGAAAGTAAAGCCTCCACTAAAACAGCATTTTAAGTCATGTGTGTGATTTATCCTTCAGGGATTTATTCTTAGGGATTTATCCTGGCTTCATATGAGCAGAGGAAATCTCCGCTCGTCGCTAGGCTAACGTATACCATTTAAAATGCCATAGGTTGGCGCTAATAATGTTAGCATGTTGTATTGGTGGGGAAAATGTGTCCAGATAAAGACAAGTGTTTGTCTATCAGTTCTGCGATTTATAGTGAAGCCAATTTGCGTACTTGTGTTTGAAACTGTCTCTATTAAGCCATGTTTAATGTGAGCTGAATCAGCTATATAACTAAAGTTTGATTTGAACTAAACTTTAAATCACTTAACACAGTCCTCTACCGCCGACTAGTGTTTTGGAGGTGTAACTGCAGAGTGACACAGACACACCACCGTGCATATTTTTTTTTTCCCACAACTAATTGATTAGTCTAAAGTGCAACTTTACATGACCAAGATTTTCTTTGGTTGACTACAGCCCTAGCACAAATATACAAATTGTGCCTGTTTGATCCAAAAAAAAAGTAAAAAAGCAAGAAATTAATGTGAAATAGTTCATTTTTGGGGACTGGGAGCTTTCGTTCAGAATTGTGAACTATGAGCATAAACTTGATAATTTGAGTCTGTGTGAACTGAACTCTGATCTAGTTCTTGTGAAGTTTAAACTTGCGCAACACTGGTCGAAATCAGTGCAGTGAAAGAGTACTGGCTGCTTTTTGTAGAATCTTTGGCATCGTCTTAACTTAGGTCCTTGATATGTGGCTTGTGATTGTGGAGGAGAGGATGTATAGCCTACTGTGGTCATGTTCCTCATCACTGCAGCCTAAACACTACATCCCCTCCCACTGAGAAACCATAACAAACCCCCTCACTTCAGTTGAAAGTGGAGAAAACAGACAGAGTCATTTATCTTGACTCTGACTCTGACTCTGCTGCTATCTGTTTAGTAGTAGCTTCATATGGACACATGGTACAGAAGCTCTCAGTGCTCTGGACAGTGCTCAAAGGGACTTGGGCCCCGAGGCTTTCCGAAAGAGGGATGACAAACCTAAGGTGGCAAGTTGAAAGTCAATCCATCAGTCTGAATGAATCTGCAGTAGCACTTATGTGGACAGAGGAGATAAAATAGGGAGGAAAAAAGCCTTATTGCAACATTGGGAGGGCAGTTCCAGGCAGAACTGCACATCCAAGCATTAAACTACGACATAGTAGGATTTTGTGCTACGGGGATTTGTCACAACACCTTATAAGAAACACTGTTTCTTGGATAAATTGCAGTCTATAATTTATGAAGGCTGTGGCACACAGCATTTGAAACAGCAATTTTGCTGCAAAATCAATTCATTCCCACTTAAGTCAATGCGAGCAGTGGATTAGCTTGCAGGGATGAAGTAAATCCTGGCAAATGTTTGCACCACGTTCAACTGACCCACGAATTTGTTCATATACCAATAGTAAGTTTCCTTAACAGTGCTAACATTTGAAAGAACGGGGAGCCAGATCATTCAAAATGGAGGAAGCTGTTGTTCTGCATTGTCTGTGTTGCTCCATCCCTTTTTATTTTACCACCTCTGATGGCGTGTAAAAGCTCCACAAAAAAGGAATGTCTCGTGAGACAGTAGTCATTGTACAAATATGTCTTTGAATAAACTGTATGACCTTTTTGTTAACTCAGAAGAATGGAAACTGCCATTTAGTAAACAGCTAGCAAGCTTCAGTACCATGCCATTGTTCCAACGACTCATTATTTCGAGACCACGGTAGTGCAAAAAATGTCCTCTGGGACTGAAAGCCCATTTGTCCGACAGCCGGTTATCCCAAAAATGAACGGCCATTGCTCCACAGGCCCATTGCTCTGAAAATACACACTCTGCCTGTTGTATTGGGAATTTTTTTTTAGAAAATGTCATGGCCAGTGTTGGGCAGTGACACATTGCCAGTAGCGCGTGCCTTTCTGTAGTATTAGAACTTTTTTCAGTAATGGGTAGTGTAACTAATTACTAATAGAATTTCAGTAATAATATTACAGTTACCCCAAAACCAAATAACATTTGATAATTTTGTTATCACCCCACTACTGAAATATACCATCACATCAGTGGATTTATTTTTGTAATCGTCGCACTGAACACTCACATTACAAAACAGCACGGTAGCAGCTGGACACATTCCCATTACTTTGATTTTGGAGGAAACCATGAAAAGAACACAACTGTGGCAGGTAGCAATACTAAAACTCTTTCCAATATGAAAAATACATGAACAAGAAGCTCCGGGGAATAGACCCCATCAAAGGTGAGCCCTCTTCGGCGGTAGAGAATGGCTGTGACTACGGTGGCCGAGAGAGGTCACAACACACGCAAACTCCACTACACCCACAATTCCACACAACACATGCTCATCAAGAAAACTCCACCAAATTCAGAAAACACACTTATCGATTGCGCAACACATACAGTACACTGCAAATCCTCACAACACAAGCAGATGAGATAATGCAATGCAAATACTCACAACACAGGCAAGGAGTTGAACAAAAACAAAAACACGCCGAAATGAAGACGACCACGGAAATGTTTCCAGGGGGACAGAATCAGTGACAAACTTACTGGTTTTTGACATTTCCAGACTTCCTTCTAGATGCTGGTCGGATGTTTAACATTTGTTTTAAGTGGAAGACAAGTAAGTGCAAATAACCTGACCCTCTATAATGTTACACTTACCTGTTGGAGCTCATCAAGGTGTTGTCAGTTCTGGTCCAAGCATCTAAGTTGTTTTTGGCATCCAAAAGCAGGCCCCTGGAAACATTTCCTTTGTCTACTTTAATCTGGCGTGTGTTTTTCGTTTTTGCAGAGCGTTTAGCTTCTTGCTTGTGTTGTGAACATTTGCATTGCATTATCTCATTTGCTTGTGTTGTGAGGTTTTGCAGCATATGTGTTGCGAAATCGATGACTTCTGATTTTTTCTGAAGTTTTCTGAATTTGGGGGTGTTTTCTCAATGCGCGTGTGTTGTGTGGATTTGCGGGTGTTGTGGAGTTTGCGTGTGTTGTGACCACTCTCAGCCACCTTATGTAACCCTACACTGGTTAAACAACTAAAACTGGATTTTACTTGTGGACAGCTGCAGGCTGCAAAGAACTAATGAAGCTTGTGGCTGGATATATGGTGGATGAAATGTTGCTCCATGACTGACTCTCCATCTTTTAGGCAGATCCTTGGAAAAATACCAGTCAAACTATCTAGTCTTAGCTACACTTACTGGGGATTCCCCTGACATTCACAAAAGAAGTCTGAATTTCGCGGATATACGCAATTACAAGTTTTGTGGGGTGTAATGGAAAGTAATAAAATGAGTAGTGTACCGAATTACCGTTGGCAGGGAGAAACAAGTAAAGTAATAATAATAATAATTTTGAAAAATAGACTAATGTACACAGAGTAATATGTACATGGTAAGAGAAATGAGCTCAGCACAGGTCATGGCCTGTATTTAAACATTAGCTGTGTTCGAAATCGCACCCTATCACAGATATAGTGCACTATATAGTGTGTTCGCCATTTTGTAGTGTTGTTCGAATTCTCCGCTGTTAATTTCATTCACTATATAGTGGACTATAAAATACCCACAATGCACAGCAAATGTGAGTGAACAAACGATGTACCCTACATTTTACTCCTGTATACCAGAATGCAATGCGGTCATCTTTTGCCAGAGGAGAAGAAGAAGAATAATCGCAAAGAGAAAAGAAACGAATAGCATGCTAGCCGGTAACGTTAGTTCACTAGCTAACAATAGCCACTTAGCTCGCACGAGCCAGGTAGCTTTTAGCTCGTGCACTATCGTGGGCTATTACAGCTCACAAAGCAGACACACAACTGTAGCTGACAAAACCAAACGTCCACACCACTGACATTTCAACAATTTATTGACAGAAAGTACAACCACCATACAGTTCGGTCATCCTTGAAGCGCCCGGTTTGTTTACATGATGCTCGGCGCGTCCACTTGCGTCACAGAAGTATGCGGTGCAGCTACTGACACAACAACGTTCAGAAAATTTCAGTTAGTGTCCAAAATCTCGTTCAGTCGCTCCCCATGTAGTGCAATATATAGTAAACAAGAAATAGGGAATAGTGAGTGAGTGAGTGAGTGAGTGGACGGTTTTGAACACAGCTATAGTTTTTTTTTTTCCTTCAGCGGCTTCAGGCTTGACACATCATACTCTGCTTCTGACTGGCTTACCCTGATATTACCCTAACTCTAACCAATGTCAGTCCTCACGTCTATACCTAATCAACCAATCCAACCTACAGAGGTAACCACTACTAGCCAGTCAGAGGCAGTAGGGCAGGGTATGCCTTTGGCAATGTGGGCAAACAAAATTTGCACTGAGGAAGATTTGGAGAAATGAGTTTGTTTTCAGGATAATCAGCTGTTGGACAAATAAACTTTTGGTCCAGTGGCAAATTTGAGTTAACTGAGTTTCGGAATAATGAGACATCTGAATAAAGATCAGTCCCCCATGCTTGTTAGCTTGGAGACCTTTTTTTCTTTTTTAAATCTTCAATAAAACTCATTAGTAAATGAAATAATGTACATTCCCAAACATGGTGCCTAGAACAGAACTCTTGAGAGAGTGGAAAACAAAAGAAAACTGAGGTGCAGGGAATTATTGTGACTAATTAACACTTGCATCCTGCCAGGTAAGAATGGGTAGCTCATCAGCAACGGTGATTCAGTAGTCGTCATTCTGTGATTTCGCCAGTAACTAGATAAACAATCAAAAGACTAAATTTTGAAATTGTTTGTGAGTATATTTGCTGTGAGGTAAAGCTTGATATCACAGTAATCTGAGATTTATTGCTATGGCTGTATATTGTTCATCTGCCAATCGATTTCCCATTCTTGCTTATCCTTAGCACACACTGGTCGATGGTGGGGAACACCCCGCAGAGCACCTGGAGAAAACCTGGGGAGAACGTTCCCTTGTTCTATGCCAGAGAGGAAAAACTATAACCTTTCATTCAAGTATCAGTTGCATCATTGATCACAAGAACTGATAATCTTGGCAGAGAAAATACTCTGAAATGTTTTAAAAATCCACAGCTATTTTAAGTAATGTCAATCAAACAAAGCGGCAAGGGAGCTCCGTTTGTTCTTCATCCATGTACTCTCTTCACTTATTTATCTGTGCCACTGCTGCTTTATTCCCTTTGTCACATTCAGACCTGTCTGATGGCTTGCATATCCTAAACACAGCCTTCCCTTGATAATCTAGGCAGGTGTGTGCTGATCCTTTGGTAAACCAGGAGGTAATTACACTATTTGCCGTATCGACAGATTAACCAACAGTGATTTCACACACACAGTGCTGGAAAAACGGAGAAAGCCACATTATATCCTAGGCTAACCATGGGAGTCTCCAGGGGGGAGATAAGCAGAGAAGGAAAGGGTGAACACAGTATAAAGAGAGCTGGAGAAAAGACCCAAGAAAGGAAGTTGGAGTGTGGCACAGTGAGCCAGTGGAAAACGGAAGAGTGTGGGAGAAAGAAAACGAGTGAGTGAGAGGTAATGAATAGCAAATCAGCTCCTTTATAAAACTCCTGCTTTCAGTGTTCAATCAGAGTAGCCTGGATTGGCAATTTTCCTCCGGCACAATAGAGCAGGCCCAAGAGGACCCTGGCCTCAGTTCAGAGAGAGAGCGAGAGAGAGAAAAAGAGAGACCTTGCCAGTATGCAACCCTATGAACCCAGCGTTCTGTCAAGTTTGGCAAAAACAGTACGGACAACAGGAGGTACTCAGTAGTGACTTGCTCTTTGACTCTCATTTTTTTATGTGTATTTTTTCTCTTCAATGATGTATGAGGTAATGTGTGAGTGAGCAGCAGCTACTCTCCTCGCTACACTCATTTGCATAGAGGAACTCCCTGTTTCCTCCTGTGATAGGAAATAGCCTCAGGGATGGAGAGAATGTGAGGAAGAGAAAGAAAATGACTGACGGTGTGTTCACAGTGTACTCTGCTGGGTCAATGGCAAACCATTATTTGCATTTCTAACTGCCTCAATGATTTACTCGTGCACGTGCGCACACATCTCCTATTTTACACCATTTTGCTTAATTTTTTTTCGAGGGTTTGGTACCAAACTTGGTACTTTTAAGGGTACCATCTGAGGATGCATCCATTTATGAATGCCTTGTTGACTGCTTTTGACCTTTTGGCAAATAACGTGACATTCACCAATGGCAGTTGTCGATGTTTTTCTGTTGTGTCATATCAGTTTTGAGCAGGCTGAAAAGCTTTAGGGCTCGAGACTAACAACCTCAAGCTTGAATTAATGAGCAGGTACAAATGGGCAAATGGCAAATGGGCTCTGTGATCTTACTGTTGTATGATGATAGCTAGGAGCAACTGGTATCCCAACTCCCAGCGGGCAATAGAAAACGTTTTAGGTCGAATGGTTGTCTTCTTTGGGACACCGTCAGGATGAAAAGATGCAGTAAACTCCTTATCATTGTGTGAGATAGGGCATTAACAGAAAAGTCGATTTGTCGACACGTCGACGTCAGTGGCACAAGTCGACGAATGTGATGACGTCATCAAATGACGCGTCGACTCGACTTCGACTTTATTGACAGATAAGTCGACGTGAAAAAAATCAAAGTCATTAATGCCCTTGTATGAGATGATGCACGTTATTGTTTCCCTGATAATACCTTATTGTGAACAACGGATTTGTGTTAAAATCAGCAGGAGGAGAGGTAGTTAACTTAAGATCTCGGCAGCGACTGGCCTGAAGTAACTGCTGACTTCTTCTTCTCCTTCTTCTTCTGATGGCTTGCAAGCAGTTATAAGGTGAATACCCCCACCTATTGTACAAGAGTATGCAACATCATACCATATTTCCTAAATTCTTTCCATTAAAGCTGGTGTTGAGCCCTGTCGAAGACAAATTTCTGTTACCGTTTGGTTTCAGACGATAAAGTTTCTATTCTATTCATTCTACCTTTATTTCTGTCCCCACTATCCCCATCATATTCCACTCCCGCCTTTAGAACTGTATCACTCAATCTTTCCCTTTCCACCTCGTACAATGCAATAAGATATGTTCCACAATATCTTCCCACACCCATCTCTGTTTCTGTTCCCCAGTACATACATAGTGCCATCTAATCCTGTGGGATCTAATCTGAGTATTGTCATGATGACTTCCTCCCTGCTAGTCCTTTTTTATAAATCTTTGTTATGACTGATTTTTATGATATCCCCTTCCTTTCTAAATAACTGCTGACAGAGGTTGCTTTGAGTTACATTATGATGCGTTCAAGATCTGTTCAGTTGACATGAGTATTTGGCACAGGTAAATTAAAGCATTCTCATGATTTGTTCAGACTTATTCTTGTAAAATGTAGTTTATGGCCAGAAACTTGAATATACTGTATACACTTGTTTGAAGAATAAATGAGTCCATGTTTTCTCAGCAATACAAAATAATCACTAGAAAGGGCATTGTGATATTTATATAGAAAAAAGCCTTTTGGAGCAGTTATTTTTTAAAGATATTTTTCAAGTAAAAGGTTAGATAAAAGGTTGTTTCATAAAATTCTATGACTAAATGTGTGCTCACTCAAACGTAGTGTAATAAAGGGCTTAATTATTTCAAAACTTTCGTTTATTTTTTTATAGTGAATATTTTTTTGTTTCCCTGGGACAAAACCGGGGACATATAACAACAAAAACAAACTAAACAACAGTATAAGGTATGGTATGATATATGTATCCGCTATTGGCCATATTGTTATTTTCAGCATGGGTATTGTTCGAGAACTTCAAAATGGATGCGTCCCTTGAACCGACCACATTACGTCAGGACTACTCAGTACTAATTGATGTCACTATTTCTAAATTGATGCAAATTTCGGTACCTGAAAGCGCATCCGGCTGAGAATGCTGGGCTCAGACAGACGGCAGAAGCACTCAGAAACTGGGAAGCCGCCTACAGAAGTTCATGGCATCATCTTTGCAGTGGAGACAACAGAGCTCAGCGGACTCACCAGGTTCAGAAAGGAGTCGGAAGCACCGTGAAACGCCCTGAAGCGGAGATGCTGGCTAAGGAGCTCTGTCGGTTTCCAAACAAGTCGAAACTATCACTGCAATGCCAATAGTTTGGTCTATTTTTTTTTTAGATTACATACATCATATATTTTGCAGTTGTGGCTGCACACACACGCACACACGCATGCACACACACACACACACACACACGCACACACACACACACACGCACACATACACAATACATGTGCAGGCAGACGGAGACTTAGCTCTATGTGTGATTGCAAAAGAGCAGAGGTAAAGAATCTCTTGACTGTAGCTTGTTCAAATATAAGACATTGTTGTTATTACATAAAGAGTACACTACCAGACAGTACTGACTGTGAGGTACCAGCACAGGCTCACATAAAGTGAACAGTACCTAACACTAATTCGTTCACAGGCAGCACAGTATACAGACCTCTGAACAGTAAATTTGGAAGAATTGCTGTCTGTGAATTTGTTTTTTTTTACCACAGAAAGAAATGCTGTGAGGTCATTTTACTTTGTAATATTGTGTAATGTACCTCTAGATTTTGCATCCCGTTGAGATTATATCTCTTTTTAAGATAATTGTTATTGCACATCATGCCAAATGAAATTGGAATGTAGTTGCTCATTAAAAGTGAACTGAGCATGAAAGAAAAAAAGTCACACATAACTAATTTAGTCCAGCCTAATAAGACACTTGATCATAGCCGCTTGAGCATTTATGCTATTAATTTTGCTGGGCACAATTTTCACTCCTTGAAACTGTGGTGGTTACATAAAAGAGGGGAAACAAAAACGTCCTAATTGCTTCTATAAATTGAGATGAAGTGCTGCACAGCAGGCCAAACAGTTGACTGGCTTTGTTCACTCAGCGTTACTTGAAATCAAAAACAAACACGCACGTGCTCACACACGCACACAGATTAGCAGACTTCCAAAATACTGTCTTTCACCTACATAAAGCTGTTTTCACACACATCTCCGGGCACTTCGCACACTTTGTATGGCAAGCAACGTGGCCAGCATTAGAGGCGACTCTCGGGAGAAATAATTACTCTGGACAGTGGTGGGGCTGAATCCAGATGGACTTGGCAGAGCTGTGCGGAAACAGGCTGCCAGAGTACACAACTCATACCTGCCTCACAACACTCATTGCTAGGCCACCCAGCTCCTAAAACAGCAGCATTTCCCCCAGCATTTAGTCTTCTCTAGCTGGCCAGCAATCTAGTGAGAAAGCTCGGCACACAAAAGCTGACGCTGGCGTGGGCACTGCACTGGAAAAGCCAGAAAATGGAGCAAGTTGAAATAAAGAAAGAAAGGAATGCAACGGGGGTAATCAAACATAATAACTGTTATTGTACTGTAATTGTTATGGATGTCTGTTTCCATGAATTTCATTTCCTCTGTATTTTAGTGCTGACTTAGCCTGCAAAGTGTATCTTTACTATGTGTGTCAGTGTCTGGTTCAAGATGTACCTCCTGCTCTTAGCTTTTTTCAGGATTTACTCCTAAAAACCTATAAAGTACTCTGGCTGTGTGTCTCTATTTGATGTTGTACATCGCACAAGACCAAGCTTTTATTCTATTACTGAGCACTCAGAGACAGAAGGAGCACTTTTGACATCTTGGTTTGGTAGTTTTTCCTCGTTGGTCCTTTGGTGATGCCTATTTTTCTGCTCGGAGACACTGTACTGTACTCTAGGTCTACCAATACAGAGGGAAAGGGATGAAAGCAAGAGTTTAGGGACAGGTTTAAGGTGTTAAGGTTTGTTTGCTATTACAAATACACTAATGTGGATGGTTGTTAAGTATTTACCAGATAAATATTAACAGCTCTATGATTGTTGTTGTTTTCTACTTCTGTGTTTGTCTCCTGTCATAATATAGATGCAAACAGGTGTAGAGGGGAGTATTTTCAGTATCATGTCACAGCATCAGAGTTCTTTCCCCTTCTCTGTTATCTTTACAAGTTGGATCTATTTTTACTGGACTACCTCACATTTCTGAAGTGTGAAACTCACTTGCGAATGTGCAATGTATACATGAATATGTATCATTTTGTTTTTTGTCACAAAAATTATATTTAGTCATGCATTTCATTTGGAACTGGCTTTGTTTTTACATACATAAAGCTTAACAGGTTTTTCTTGTTTGAGTATGTCTGTTCTGAAATATATGAAGTGGCTAAAATACACTTTATAGAAAATATAGATGCAAACAAAGATAAGACAGCATGCTGTGTACAATATCAGGAAAGTACAACTGTTAAATATCCATTGCCATGTTGGTTAAAAGATTAGCTGCAGGTGTGTACTTAACATGCTTGTAATGGTGGAAAATGACTCTCGAGAGTACTAGGGATGTGGGCGAATGCACTCCACCTCTGAAACACATAAGGGACACTAGAACTGTGACCATAACAAGACAAGTTCAATTTTAAAATGATTGCAGTGTTTGTAAGTGTCATTTTTTAGCATGTTTTAATGATATTCAAGATAAAATTGTGAGTCTCAGGTGAGCATAATTGTGACATGAAATTTTCATATCATCCCATGCGTATGCTGAAATTCACCAGAACTTGAGTCATTCCATAGGAGTGTAGTGTGGATGAGGCAATGCTCATTTAAGTTCACCAGGCTGTGTGAATGACAGTCAGCTTGTTTGTGGAGAAAAAGAAAAAAAAGTTCTCTAGAGTTCATACAACGTTGAGCTCAACTTTCTGATCCATTTCTGAGTTGGGGCGACTGTAGGGATGTGAGGTAACTAATGACGCTGTGAACTGTCCTCACACGCTGCTTGTTATAAATTCCCTGTAAAGACTGGAGTGAGAACCCAGGGCTGAAAGGCAAACGCAACAAAAGGGTGCAGTAGATTTGTCACAGATGAGACGTTTGGGGGACTGCATGTGTCAGATTTCACAGGCAGCGAAGCTCTGAGCAACAGTTTCTTTTTTTATATTAAGGAGGAAAAATCATGATACTGCATACTGGGAATACATTATGAGACATTCCGTATTCATTTTGTAGACAGTTTTAAGTGACCTACATTTTAAATAAGTAAAGTATAGGAAGTATATGGATAATTTGGATGTTCTGTCACATTGATATTCACAGCATGAAATACCTCCAAGACAGATTGGAGTATACCAGAACAAGTCTCTGAGGACCTCTATGTGTCACTTCAAAATGTCTATATCGGAGCTGCAGCTATTATTGATTAATCTATTTTTTAGATTGATGGTTTAACCATATAAAAGGTAAATTATACCTAAAGTGATGTGCTCATGTCTTCTCCTGTTTGACCACAAATCTAAAATCCCATATATAAGAAAGAGAAAAGTGGCATAGTGTTACATTGGAAAAGCTGAAAGCAAAAATAATTGTCAAAATCGTGGCTGCTTAATTATCTGTAGATTGACTTATAGATTAATCAACAAATTGTCAAATCTCACGTGTCTTGTACTGCTCTTATCATGTCATTTACCTCTTTACTCGTGGCATTGGGGCTTTGTTCACGGCTTTACTTTATGTGCAGCATGCGTCCTCTTTTATGTATTGACCACATGTTTTGGCCACATGCAGCCGTCCTCTTTCTGCTATCAGCGGGCCCCATATGGATCCCTGCAGGATGGATACACAGATGGACACAGTGGGGATCCGCAGCCAGCCTGGCTGACACACCGGCCTCCCGTCTCATCAAGCCCCTCACAGAATGGCAGCACATCACAGAGTCACATCAGGAGGATTTCTGATTTATCCATTAGCAATGAAAATGATTTAGATGCTAATTAGCCCTAGCCTCATATTTGCTCTGGATGTGTGCTTTTCAGACTAATTAACATCCAGAGACGGCTACCATTCACTCATAGAAGAGGTTATAAGTAATGTTTTTTATAGTTACACATCAGTAATTAAAAAAAAATATATATAATAAAGGGCAATATCATTATGCTCTTATACAACACTTCATTTATTTGTCAAGTTAGTTTTCATTATTAAACATCGATTTTACAAAATACGTCCACAACAAAGATTTTTTTTTTTCCCTCCAATGAGGTTTGTGTCGTGAATTATTGAGCCCTCCTGGTTTAGTATAACACAGTGGCATTGCAGAATTAAAAAGATAAAAGATTAGAAAAGTAGAAAATATATTAAACTTCCAGCTCTTGTGTGGTGATAATAACCAAGGGATCCAATTCCATCTCAAACAGACTGTTTGAAGATCAAAGCTGTGACTTTATCTCCAAACTAAGTTGAAAGCGTCCAGAAAGAGGGCACGCAAAGCCAAGACACTCTCTACATGCTCCCTGCTTTTCCAAGCCTTCTCTGCCATAGCTTGGGCTGGACTTTAACCATAGAATGAATCCAGCTGAATAAATATGGAATATAAATCTTCAACACAAGCTTTAAGTGATCCATAAAATGGTGGCGTTTCCTGCAGAAAAAAGAGCAAATTTCCTCTCTGCTAAAAGAGAGATTATAAGGAGACTTAATCAAAAATAACTGGGCATTGACATAAGCTCAAGCAGATAAAGTGAAGAGCTGTCAGCGGTATCGTTAGTGGTCGTCAGTCTGATTTTACCATAACTGGCCAATGAAGCTGTAATAATGAATTAAACCTTACTTTTGAATGATGTGATTAAATTCAAATATTATTCCGTAGCGGCAATGAAACCACTAATGTGATATCTTAATAAATGTGAGCTAAACTGGTTAATTTTCCTGAATGGTATGTTTTAAACAAAAAAAGCAAACAGTGGGAGCATTATTTTAACTGATAAAATCTGCAGTAATCTTGGGTACAATCAGATATGTCTTTGTGGTCTACATACACTACTGTATGTAGATCACAAAGACAGGCAGTCTACATAGAATTACTGTTTACAAATGAGGCTTGTGTCTTCTTTATAATTGTCTCACATTAAGTTTCAGTTAGCTACGAGCTAGCTTGTACTTCACTAGTGGTTTAGTGTAAATGAGGCAGCTGTTAAACTGAGATGATGATGCTGCTGATGAAGCTGCTCAAGTGCAGAGCTGTTAACTGTATCATCAGTGGCTGTCAGTCTGATATCAAATATTGTTGGACATGGCTTATCAGCAGATTCTTGTCATTACCATAACTGGTCAGTTATTTGGCTGCTGTAATGAATTTAATTAATGTCCGGATTATATTTGAAAATCCCTGAGTAATACTCGGTTATTTTAACCCATTACCAATTTTTTTTTTTGTTCATGAAGTTTGGGGATTATTTTATTGCCATTGGGTTGCTGGTTCAAGACAACCCTTCTGTTGTGTGGTTTCCTACTACTGGGCAAGACTGGACTGGCCATCTGGCAAACTGGGCTGACAACTTTTTTTTTGTTTTTTTTGTCTGACAAAACAGGCAGATAGACCCATTCTTTTTGTTTGTTTGTTTGTTTTGTTTTCTTTGCTGACACTGGGCTGGCCCAATCAAGTTTTTAAACCCCTCCCCCTTTGGGCCCAGTGCCCAGCGTATGTCGCAGCACAAAAAAAGAGTGCTAAAAAGGATAGGACAAAATCCAACGGAGGTGCAGAGAAATTGCAGAATAAATTGAACAATAAAAGACCTTCAGACAGAATCAGTGGCGTCATTAGGCCTGGACGTTCGAGGCAGGCCCCCAGGATCACTGCTCAGCCTCAGTTTTTCCCAGTGGCCACTTGCCCTACTGCAGAGAAAAAATCCGTCCCAGAAAGCATTTTCTGCAGAGACCAACATTATTAAAAAGACATCTGTAAAACTGTTGACAGGGCACCTTGAACTGCAGACAAAGTCAAGTTTGACTCTTTCTGTTATGAATTTTTTATCCATGGTGGTTTTATATATGTAAAACTCTAAAGCTGAGAAAAGCTATATTTTTTTTTTAAAGTTTGTAACGTTTTCATAATGCAAAGTGAGGTGGGTGGAAACTCGTGGGTGGGGCTAGTAGAACAAACGCCACTGTGCATATTCAGTGGGCCGCATATCAACAAAGTAAAAGCTAGAAACTTTTTTTAGTGTATGTTCTCGGCCAGCAACTCCATTGAACTAAATAGGCACCATCTGAGCATCAGGTATCTGGTTATTATTATACATGTATGGTTCGAGGCCACAAATGTTTCACGAATAGCCCTGGAATTATAAGACATTTTAGCAACCTGCTCTTTTCTCTCACTATGCATACGCAGGCAGGAGTGTGTTACTACGGTTATGGGAATCAGTGTAGCCAGATTACTTTATTTTACCCTGTCAAAATGAAAGTAAGTGGGGTTTTTTCAGTCCAGCCAATGGTACTGGTTAAAATAAACCCACTACTGCATTGGTGCTATACTGACCCCAAACTTTGTTGTATATTCATACAATATAAATATAGTGTATTGTACTTATCTATGCGTCAGTGTTGGGTCATGTGGTTCCTTCTCCTTACAATCCTTTGCATATTTGGTCGGATTTATCCAAAGAGCCTCCTGGAGAGCAGAGGCTCTCTTAGTGATTGTAGCTGCAGTGTCACTATTTGTTACAATAAAATGTTTAAAAATCACATCGTGTATTTCCCGAAGCGCCTGAAATAGTTTTGTGTTTTTAAGGAAGGCATTTGTGTGCATGTTCTCCTTTCCTCCGAGCTTATGTCTGTATTGTGATTAAACATTTGTTGCCATATGCTGTACACCAATTTATTGCATGTTTTAGGTGGAAAAGCACTCTTGAGATTAATTTTGTGAAGTGTTGTGAAACCTTAATCATTTATTTATTTTCAGGGCCCGAGGCTCCGAATATTCATTAGTGTTTTGATGTATAGGTGTATTAATTTACTTCCATTTTAATTGTTGGGAGGCCAGACGTTTATGGTTATTTTGTGTGCAATTAGCACTCCATGCAGTGTTGTTGATGAAATATTTCACTAAATTACAGGGGGATGGATCATGTTTTAATTATCTCCCAATTTATCCTAACAATGTTGAGAAAAATGTGTTCAGAGTTATGGCCTTCTGCAGTTCATTATTCAGAAAACTTAGTCCACAAGTGCTGAGAGAGGACTCCTCTATTTATCCTTCATCCTGTCTGTAAACACCACGGGTCTGTACAAGTGGATTACCATCAAATTCACTGTCCACATCAAGCGCTCCCTTGATCTCCGCTCTTATAGCTGTGCAGAAGCTGCAGCTCTTTATCTAAAAAGTGATGATCTCTGGTTGGAGCCATTGTCCCTGGTGAATCCTATAACAAGGCCAGCATTTGGCACTGGAACTGCGCTTTTCCCCAGTGGGAAGGAGAGAGGGAGCAGACCTCTGGCTGTCAGGATAATTGGCAAAGGCACCTGGATCATACAGCAGGAATGACAGAGTGACATTCATTACCTTTAATAGTATTTCCTCCATCACTCTGTCACTCGCTCCCTCTGTCATGCTCTCTCTCTCACACACACACACACACACACACACACACACACACACACACTCTCACACCTTTATTTCTTTCATTCTGTTTGTGTCTTTGCCCTCATCAGCCCTCCCACCATCAACCCGTGGGTCACCGTCCAATGTCTCCTTGGCGTTGTTATCCTTGGCACTTGAGAGATAAAGTCACTCCTCGTGACTGATGAGCATAGGTCCATGCAGAGATGAACAGCAATTTGTAATGATACAGATATGCTGGGTGCCTTTTATACGGACCTCAAGGCTGTGTCTGTACAGCCGTGTCAGGTCACAGGCTGGATCAGCAGTAGCATTATGAAGTACATCATAAAAGTCCTTGTAAATAAAGCAAATGTTCTTTCAAGCAGCAGCCACACCACGGACCTTGAAGTAGCCAAGTCCTTAAGGTGAATAAATGGGAGTTTTTTCAAACACCAGCCTGAACACAGCGGAGGACTACCTGGCTGAGATTTGAGAGCCTTTTTGAAGAGCTGTTTATGATTCTGCAGTGACTGGAGCAGATAATGACCAGCTGTGGGCATCAGTCACTGAGCTTCTCAGGGACCTCATTGGCACACTAAAAGATCTCATTATGACACTTTACAGATGTCACCTCTGCCACTTGTGAGATTTGCCTGTTGGCCTCCCACGATACTTTGGTCCTGACAATCTGGCCATAGCCAGGCTCTGGTTGGGGACCTCTGAGCCACCGGGCTTGGGGAGAGAGGAGGTCGACAGCCAAGCTTAGACTGTGTGAACAGTGAGCAAGCTGCTGCTCACATTTTATTTTCCAACTGAATTATTCTGCATCTCTCTTTTAACTCTCCGTTCCCTCAGGTTGTTTGGGAAGTATTGGAAGTGAGATGTGAAATTCTGTCATAAACAGACTTCAAAATAACACTTAGCTTTGTGTTTTTTTCAAAGGTGTAAATTATGCAGTCACAATGGTATCTCTACCTTTTGCTTTGTCTTGTTTAATTCAGAGCAACCTGTGCTGTATGTAAAGTTCAGCCTGCTGTTAAAGAACTGCAAAAGACATTGCAAGTATTTCAGTCTTTTACACAGGAACATGTTCATGTATGTATGTATGTCATATGTATCTTGTATTAAAAACATCACATTGTTTGGAATTTGCATGTGTCTTGGGGGGATGCCTTGATTCATGGTAGGGTATTTCTTTGACAACTCAAACCTCCTCTACACAGGATTTAAGATGCATCATATCTATAAGTTAGTCAAGTGTAAATGCAAATGATAACAAACCCAATATTTAACACCACCCAGATGGAGTATAATCCCCCAGAGTGCAATTTAATGTATGGAGCACATTTTCAACAAGTAGAGTCGGTGTGCTTCACATTAAAATACATACAACAAATTGTTTGTCTAGGAAAAATTTATTAAACAAGAGAATGCAACAGAAACAAAAAAAAGAACCCACCCACATACCAAAGCACATTAACGAAGGCTACACCCAGCCCACACATAGCAAACACAGATGTACAGTACAATGACAGACACAAACATAATAACTAATAAATTCAGTCAAGAAATCTATTATATATTGTTGTATTTTTACATTTGAGCTCAGTCAGTGCAGGTGAAGGAGGCTCAATGCTGCAGCTGCAGATAGTAAAGCATTGCCTCAATTATCGCATTTATTCTTGTCATTAAAAAGCCCACCCATGTTCATTAGGTAAAATCCCTGCGATGCTACACATGGAAAATAACTGCTAAATTATAATGACAGAAAGACCGTATCCTCAGAGACCAAACAGATCCACTTGTTTGCAGGATTCCTGCCAAGCTTTAAAGAATTAAAAAGTATTGAAAAAAATAAGGCCTTTATTCTTGTTAAAATGTCTTAAATCAATCTTTCAAAAGTCTTAAAAATGCTTAGACACTGGAAGTAGGATTTTATGAGAGCAGAGGATCCAACGGGGACTTGGATAAGTCTTAAAAAGTTTTAAATCTTACTTGCCTTAATCTGTAGGGACCCTTTGTGTGACCTCATGGCCTCAGGAAGAAGATAAAGGTCTTTCTGCACAAGGAATACCAGGTTGTTGTTTTTTTATTTTTATTTTTTATTTTTTGTTCCCTAAGCAGTCAGGCTCTTAAACCAAACTCTTTAGCCCACAGCCATCCTAGCCCCCACCTCCCCTCCACTGCCATACATAACCCTAGACATGTTTGGATGTGCTGACCATTTTGTATTCATTTACCCTTGATAATTATTTAATTGTATTTTACTGTGTCAATAAGGATGAACTATTTTCCTCAGAGTGTGTGCAGGTCCCTAAAAATGTCTTAAGTGTCATTTTAACAAATATTAGAACTTAAAAGTTAGTCTTAAATTTAAATTTGTGAGGTCTTGAACATTTTATTGCACCTCATTATTTGTCTTTGAATTTCTTTTTGTCATAATTTTCAAGCTCTGCTGTGTGAAAGCCCACATTTCTAAAGTCACAAAAAACCTACCACTGAACCTTCTACTGTCGTTACTTTACACTTGCACTTACCTGTTGGCAAAATGTAGATTACCCTGACCCATTCTAGTAAACATACTCCTACAAAACCATACTTCTGCACAGGACCACATATATACCTTTTATGATTCGTCAAAAAATCTTTCTGAAATTTGGTTAAAACTTATCTTGAAGATCTTAACTATTAAATTTAATCGTCTGATACCTGCCATGTTTGTAATATTATTCTGAGCAGCTATTTTCTTCTTTTCTACTTTTATTACCACTTTGATCCTACTTTGCACTGTGTGGCTCAGGTAGATGCTCCACTGAGTTGCTGCTTTTATACAATGACAATAAATAACTTGATTTAAATCTCTGCCCCTTACAGTATCTCTAGCATAACATGTTATAACCTGAAGCTTGTCACTGGTGAGTGGCTTGCAACGCAGAGTCTGGGATGTTTAGTTCACGGCAGAAATTGTTCTTTTTCTTTTCAGTAGCTGATGACGTTGCTGCTGCTTTTGGTCCTTGCTGTGAAGTGTTTGCAATTCATAACTTGTTGACATGTAAGGGAAAGTGCAAGACCTTGCATGTTGGATTTGGATTGCCACAAGCAGTCAAATACAACAATATATCAATATATAAAGGGTAGTAGTAAAAAAGGTCTGTACTCTGAACTGTAATCACCACAATGTGACAAACACTTGCTACCTTGTGTTCCTGTTTGGTGTGATTGTTTTTTCCTGACCGTGGGCTGTTCAGCTCCTACCTTGGTATCAGAGTAATACTGCAGTGCTCCTCCACAATGCTAACTTTGTTAAGTGTTTGTCTGCAGCCTCGAGCTGTTAATTGGATTTGATTGCACAAAAGAAATGTGTTACTTTTGATCATGACGCCAGCAGCGGTGTGGATCAATAGTATGACTACATGTTGAACTTTTTTATGAAACAAGGAGCTGTTATTTATTACTAATAGACTGTAGAATGTTTTCATCAGCCTTAATTCAGTATTCAGTTTGAAATGTGACTATAGTTTTTCTTTGACATTAATGAAAACATTTGGAAGGAAGAAATATTCAGTATTTAAGTCCTCACTATGACTTGATCAGATACTTCACCACAAAGATCAACGCAGCTGTTACATTGTCAAAGTAATTGTGCAATCACACTAGAAATAATTGAAAGATCAGGTTGTAACCTCACAGTCTGCAGAGATATTTATAGGAGATGGGACATACTGTCACATTCAAAGCAAATTTCTTTGACATTTCCAAGCAATCAAAACTCTTACTCACCTTCCTGACAAACCCTATCGACACATATAGCAAAGCATGAGGAATTCACTTTGTGGTGAAATTAGAAATTGTGCATACATTTGCATAAATGTTTCCATAAACTCCTTTTGTTTTGCACTTTCCCTGCAGTGAATGATGGCCTATATTCCTCCACTGATTGCAATCTGAACCAACTGCTACAGTGACAGTGTTACTGGATGGGCTTTAAATCACTGTCTTAATTCAGTTAAGTCTTGATTTGGAAGTCCTCAATATGGTCGAAACCCGAACAGACATATGAACATACAATGTTATTGACAGTATTAGTCACGTGTCAATATGCTTTGAATATGAATATAGCTTTCAACCACATTTTGAGGTTCAGTTCTGTTGAACTGCAGAAGCCTCTTCATTTATTTCAGATTGACAAACCGTAGCGCACTTTTGTTCAATATTTTAGTTACCCATCATTCACGATCTTTCAAACACTTTCAAACATATTTTTCTTGCTTATGTATTGATTGGGATCCAACGTGATTAATCATCAGGGAGACACTTAAGAATCAACTGTCTTTCTACTTCTATAGGCAATTCAACTGCCTCTCCTCGCTTTTTATTCATCGCAAACGAGATTCACCCACTGGGGATTTTCCATGATTGAGAAGAAGAGCTGGAAAAATAAATGCTGAAGTAAAGGGATACACAAAACTGTTACGATGCAAAGAAAATCAGCAGATGAAAGAATTTGTACAGTGTAAAGCAAGATGAAAGAAGGCATGATGCATCCCTCTTTTATTTAATGTGTATGTGCTCATTCATGTCAGCTTCATATTAGTAGTTAGTTGAAAAGATGTTGCTTCTGTACAATGATCTGTTGTTCTGCTGCACACATATTGTAAAGATCAAAAGCTCTGTATTTTTATGAGCAGAAAATAACACCGCTCCCTTGCAGATCGGATATAACACAGTCAGAAAGTGTGTTGTGAACTTGTAAAACTTTTCACATAACTGAATTCCTTGGAGCTTAAATCTCAACATGCAGAAACACTCCTTAAACAGGGCCATTAAATTACAATTAAACCCTTAAACAGCAATAACTATGCAGTCAGAAATACATTAAGAACTGTGACAGCACGCTCTGATGAAAGACCAGTGTTTGCTCCATCGTTCATTTCAAATTCTGTCCAATTTTGAAGCAATACTGTTTCCAACTGTTTTTCAGGGGCAGATCTCACACATTCCACCCAAACACATACTGTATATTTATCTAGCAACAGGCTGGAGTCATGTCTTTTTAAAGATGATTTATTATGCTTATTTACAGGTTCATACCTGTATTTAGGGGTTTCTACTTGAGCATGATTTCATGCCTTAATGGATAGAAAAATGCTGAATTTTTCTCATACTTGCTGCCTGAATATACCTGTATTCACCTTCTGTCTGACATGCTCCATTTTAGCGCCTGTGTCTTTAAGCCCCCCTCATGGAAAAAGCCCAGTCTGCTCTGATTGGTCAGTGTTTCCAGGTCTTTTATATCAGTACCCCCTGCACCATCAAGCAGCCAGTGGGCTGACTGTATGGGAGAGTGGCCGTACTTTCTGCCATGAAAAATCACCATGAAAGCTTCTAAACTGAAGTCTTCATGACGTGTGTTCATCTCTCTCACACTCTGTTTAGATACCACTGACTAATATGTATAGCCTATATTCGTGCCCGGCTTGACACATTCGCTCGCGGCTCGCACAAAAAGTAGACCAGACGGTGAAACAATCGCTGCAGCGCTGGCGGTGTGGATGACACAATTGGTTAACATGGGCGCCGAAAGGAAACTGGCTTAGCTTCGAGGCGCTTCAAGGCGCTTCGAGGCTATTCGCAGCGCTTTCGCATCCAGTGTGGCCCTGGCGCTACATGGCTTGGCTTTCTCTCGCATGCATTCTTCCTGCTTTTCTCTGTGCTGTCTCAAGTGCTGATATAGATTGGTTGTGTTTCTGCGGGGCGTGGTGACTTTAACTTTTAAACACAGCACGTCTTTCTGGTCAACATCGCTGTACCTGAATCCAAAGTATCAGCATATAATAGTTGCATTTTTTTCGCCACCAACTCGGCCTGTTCATGGTCCTGTTATGCTCTTCTTGAGTGTCTGTTTTGGTCACTGCTGCATGCCGCGCAGTCACCTGACTATACGTGCTGCAAACACCAGGATAGCTTGTGGGCATAATGTCAACAAACGCCACACACTACAGGAGAGCTAGTCACTTTCACAGACACACACATTAACATTATTTTACATTAAATTGCAAATTGCAGCCTTTTATGTGGTTATGTAATCGCACAGCCTGACATCGCGATTACAACTGCGATTAGATTAATCGTACAGCACTACTTTTTCACCTAAAATTAGCACATATATGAGGGTTTTTTAAACACGGAGGAACCTGCTAGAAATAGGTGATAGACTCCTTTCTTATTGTTAGTAGACATAGATGAGTATGTGTAAGTCCGTTCCATCTCGTGCACATGATATCTCAAGACTGCCTTGAGGAAATTTCTTAAAATTTGGCACAAACGTCCACTTGGGCTCATCAATGAACTGATTTGATTTGGTGGTAAAACGTCAGTGTCATCTCACAGAACACCTTTTGTGCTGCTGGGTTGAAGATGTGTGTGAAACATCCACATTTTAGAATTTGTAGCAGCAACATCTGTATTTGAAGCATCATGTCATGGCTACATGAGTCTGGACGGATGTGGATGTAAACTGCAGTGTGACTGGTTGGCAGAGGCATACAACCCCAAGGTGGTAATTTTACTTATATTTTTGTCTGTTTGGGTGTCTGACTTTGCTTGCAAATTATTTCAAAGCGGTTTTTGTTTTTTTTACTGTTGTTTCATATTCACTGTCACCAACATGCCAGATTACAGGGTTAGTAAACATCAGGCAGCAGCATGGAAGACAATGGAAATGTTGTTGTGGTTACTTCTTTTTTATATTTGTTATGAATGATGTTCAAGTGCTGTTTGGACAGAGACGGATGCATCATACCGGAAGGGGCAAAAATGTGCATGTCCACTCAGATGTCATATTTCCGTCAGAGCAGATCAGGGTGGGAGCAGATAAATACCCTGCAGAGTCATTTGTCCCAGGAATGAATGCTGATTGTAACCTTTCCCACAAAAGCCAAAAGCCATATGTTGGTCGGGTTTTTGTCCAGTGGGAAAGGTGTTATCGTTAACCAGCAATTTTCAAGCTTTTCACCATTAAACAGACGTTGCTTAAATCCTCAGTTGTACTAGGTATAGTGTCAGTGGTGGTTGATTTCATATCATTTATACTGCCTGTGAGGAGAAGGGTTCTTCAACTTTTAGCCCAAACTGAAGTCATCAAACCATAGTATGGATTCTGTCTGCTGCTGCAAGAATAACATGTATGACCTTTAATGTTAAGTGGTGCTCCCTGAACACTCTTTCTGATAGTTACCAGGCAGTGATGGGAGAAGGGGCTGTGCTCTTACACACCTGCTGTGTTAATTAAAGCATGCATCCAGGTAAAGCACAATGTTTTGTATAGCTATGCGTCCATATGAAAAGCCCTTAATGGACAAAGTATTGACACTGTCAATGGAAAAATGAAGTGACACATACGACCCAGTGCGTGGACAAACAGCGAGCCTCCCAGAGGAGAACATTAGGCCAGGGACACAGCCTCAGACGAGAATTATGATGAAAGCAAACTGATGGACTTGAAGTGTTTTTGTTCTGGAGCCTTGTAATTACAGCCCAGAGAGTCAGGGAATAATTATGTGAGCTCCGTCATCTGAGTAATGGAGGGGTAGGCGGAGAAAATGAAAATCGGAGTTATCATCCACCTCTTGAAGAGGAGGGACGGAAGGAAAGTGGAGCTTTACTATTTTTTTTTTCTCCTTGTGTTAGAAATAAAAAGAAACAAAGAACGAAGCATTTCTTCTTTCCCCTCTATATCTGAGCTGCTCTAATCTTTTCTGTTCATTTGTCTGTTTCTCTCACTTTTTTTTCCACTCTGACTTTTCTATCATTCTCTCTCTCCCTCTCTCTCTTCGGTCTGTCTGCCTTCCTTTCCCTCCTCTCTCTCTGACAGTGTTCCAGGCTACTCAGGGCAATTACAATTTAAAATGACAAAATGGAGATCATCGCCATGTCACAAGATCAAGTGAATGAAATGGCCCATGAAAAAAGCCTGCGTATGCTAGTGTGCAGCTGTCTGTGTGTACGCACAGTGTGTGTGTTTGTGTGCATGCTTGTTGTGCATTTGTTCTAGTGTACTTCTAACAGTGTATGACATCTGCCCACCACAGCGCGTCCCGCATCCGAGTTTCTGAGTGAATCACCCTCAGATGTAGTCAGGGGTAATGTAGTGTAACAGAAGGAAGGGTCGCGCTGGTCTGCTCATTTTCCAATCGCCATTACTCCCAACATTCACCCGTGCTCATGAGAGCATCCACATTCCTCTTGTGGTGATGTCAGCATTTTTTTAAAGCCAGTAAAATATATCTAAATCCTGCATGCACTGCTCCTTGATAGTCATGATCCCTAAAGAGGGATTTTATTCTGCATCCTGCCACACTTTGACTCTCCTCACAGGCTTTTGAGGAGGAAAGAGAATTTGAAGCTGGTCACAAAACATACAAACACACACACACACACACACACACACACACACTCCAGTAGCTTCAACAGTATTCTGTGGGCTGTCGATTTAGGTTGCCTCTCTCTCTTTCTGGAAACAGATGGTCTTATAAACTTTAACATGAGTTTTGGAAAGCGAAAGGGATTCTAGGAGGGCATCAAATCCAATTTTGTTATTATTTAAAACTCATTTTTACGGCTTAATGTTCCTTGAATGTTGCTTATGCTTTCAAAACCTGTTTCTCCCCACTTGACACTAAATGTTGCATTAAAACCTAAAGCTGCTGTGCTCCAGTTTCTACTTGCACACCCAGAGCCTCCAGTCTGATTGAGCTGTAGCATTTCCTCAAATAGCTTTCTCTAAGCAGTGTAGCCAGCATTGTCAGTGCTACACATCCTTTGCCTCAGCTTTAATTACACTATAGTCAGACAAGCCATACAGGCAGCCACCCCCTCTAGTCTCCATGCTGATCAATAAGTGGACAGACTCCAAAAAGCATTGCTGCGTGTAAAGAATACGAGCAGAACTTGGTGGTGGAAAGAGAAGAAATAGGAGGAAATTTTTCTCGATGGCTCGTTAATGGGCACATAAATCTTCCCTCTGTTCATTAGTTTGTGTGTTTCATCACCTTTAAACAAACTTAATCCTGTGTTTTCATTTACAGTACAAGAATCAGATTAGAGGATTTTGTTACTTTGTGCTTGCAGCAAAGTAATTGGTATTCACAATGCGGATCATTTTGTAAATGTATATGCTGTTTGTCTGAATGCAAAGCCCAGACAGGATTAATAGAGCCTTACCCGTCCTGAAAAGTGCCAGTTTTTTATTTTCTCTATGGCTTTTCCAAAAATGTATTTCTGATATTCTGATATAAACAGAGCCACTCTGGGGATGATGCCGAAATGAACATGGTGGCAGAGTGCACCATTACTGTACCAAGTGCTTGGATGGAAAGAGAGAGAGAGAGTAGGGGGTGAGGAGGGAGAGGGGTATGAAGTGAGGGAGACAGCGGACAGAGGAAGTGCTCGGATGGGTGGAGTGGAAGATTTGTGAGGATAGAGAGCAATATGGAAGAAGATGATTGGGAAAGATGGATAGGAAAAGATGAGCGATAGAAAAAGGGGGGATGATTTAGAGACAGCAAGAGAGGGCGAGAAAGAAATAGAGCTGAAAGGCAGTGAAAGGGGGGAAGAGAGCTAAGGAGTCAGCGACAGGAATAGTGTAGAGGAGGTGTCACCGTCAAGGGTGTCTCAATGAGATGCCATAAAACACTCTCTTATTCTGCGTACTGTCACAGCACCGAGTCAGGGGCCCACAAATAGAGGTGTGAGATACACACACCAACACTAAAGACACAACGATACATTAACATCTCTCTTGTGTTTTATTTGCCAGCACCTCTGCTCTCGGTTTGCTGCATGTTGCAGTGACACCAGTTTCCCTGCATATCATTTTGTCACAACAGGAGTGAGCAGAAACAAAATAAGTGCCGAACAAATTTATGTCCAGAACAGTTTTCAGTTTTTCTGTCATGGTTTTTTTTCTTAAGAACTCTGAAGATGATCAGAGGTGAAACGGAGGGTCAAAGTTGGGTGAAGAGTGTGTATTTTTTCTTCTTGCTGAAGGAAGAGTCGTGTGACCTAATATGGATGAGCAGGAGATTGTCTTTTTTCCAGATCAGATTTATATTTTATTAATATTAATAAAATTCCTACCACAGAGCTGCCATCTGTGCTCAGTTCATTTATTCAGTAGCAGCAATAACTCTTTATTTAAAGCTCATTACTTAAAGGTTGAGTAGCAATATTATTTAACATTGAGTATGTTAACATGCACAAAAGAGTCAGCTTTTTGCCTTTATTCTAAAAAAGACAATTTTCCCAATGACCTGTTGACATGGCTAATGAAAATGAATGGCTCATTAATGTTCCTGTGAATACTCCCATAAACATGCCCTTAAAATGCCTTTTATCATGTCAAAATATCGAAAATTTGAACATACTACATTCTGAAAATAACCGGAAAACCAACTGGAAAATACTGTTTACATGGCCATATCAATTGGAACACGGCCATATTCAGAATAATAGTTGAATGTGTGTGCATGTAAATGTGCCTATTATGTTGTTCGTCCAAAAAATTACTAATTTAAAATTCCACTCGTAACATGTACATTGGGTATCAATATACATACATAGCAGGCTACGATATATGAAGCCTACAAGATTAATAAAATCAATAGCTTTTCCATTCCACTAGATAAACAAACAGAAAACTTTATCTTATTAGATAAAACACGTTGATAAAATTTTGCTTTGGGGCAACTTTTGCAGTTAATGAATCACAATTTATCAAAATATATGATATCACAATACTCAGCTTTTCACAACAGGTTTAAATCACAATAACATTGTATCGTAACTGAAATTAAGTATCATGATAGTATCGTATCATGGGGCCTTTGGTGATTCCCACCCCTTTTATTCAATACAGTGTATGTGTTTCCATTAACTTGTTTTGCTAATATTCTGAAGAAAGCCTTAAAAGATTTTGTAATCAAAGAGTGTTTCAAACTTTGCTATTCCCTACATAATTTTTGTAATTTAAGTTAACCAAAATCATTTGTTTCTCTGACCACACATGCCATATAATGTGCAGACTTGGTTAGTTACGGACTTGGGTACTTAGAAGGTACAGTTGGAAAATTTAAACAAACTCGGGAGCATTTGCCCATCTTGTTCAGTTCAGGTTGGTGTAAAAGCAATCAAACTCTGGTGCAGACCAGACAATTGGACTGAGACCATTTGTAATGAGGACAACCAGAGGATTTAGTAATAGTAGATATGTGATTAAGCTTGAATTGAATCTGTCTACTTGTGATGAACTGTCATGGAGGAGATCTAATTGGTGCTTGTTCAGCAGTGAATTTTTTTGTGCAACATCGTTTGGGAACCAGTGAGTGTGAGAGTGCTGTGAAAATGAGGAAGTGAGTAGGAGTTAAAACAGAGGTGTATTGAGCTTGTGTCCTACTGTATTTTGGCAGTTGTCAATTAAAAGTGAGTGAAGCGTAGCAACAGCACAGTATTCCTCATACTATTCGAGTACAAGACGCCTCTTTACCATATGTATATACAGAATGAGGTCAAGCTACAGTCAGGATTATTCAGTTATTTCTTTGTGAGCTCCTTGTGACACCAGAGAAGACAGATAAACACATAAGGTGCAGTACAGTGTTGTCACATACCAAAATTTGACTTACCCTCACAAGTCCATGTAGCAATGATGATGCAGGCTGGCAGGAGCCAAGACTGTCCAATAAATGAGCCACCTGCCAGTCCATTTAACATCATGCTTACTCCTCCTGGTTTGTTTTTAAAAAGCCTGTGTGAACACAACATGGACCAGAACTAAAAATCAATCATATCTTTTTTAATTGTCTTGGTCAGGTATAAAGACTCAAACCAATTGCCAGAAAAAATGAGGCATTGTGCGAAAATCAGCAGCAGTTCACTAATAAACACCTGCATTCAATGTTAGAGCCTCTGCATAAAAGTGCCGACAGGTCCCTAAAAGACACCTACATTTGGCAGCACAAAAGACACTGGAAACACAGCCATCGGTCACTAAAAAAAAAATCGTTTTCGTTTGTTGGTCTTGAACAGTGGTGTGTGGCTTTGCAGCTATCTCACATGGCTGTCACACAATCCACCATCCCCTCCATCTCTGGATTACAAGGCAACTCATATTCTACATAATTTTAGAAACATTGATATGAAACATACAAATGTAACGTATCCGTGGTTTGCAGAAACATACAATGGCAACATTTTCTTCTGGGCTGAAAGCTTTTCCCTGCATGACTGGACTCTGAAACCCAATTGCTGGAATGAATGCTGTAAGTGTATGTATCTGGAAATCACAGATATGTACCATTTGTACCATTACTACATAGCTGATATGTTGAAACTTTACATTTCAACAACACTGTGGTTAACGTGTGGTTATGAATGGGCACAAAAAACACTTGATTATGGTTAGGAAAAGATGATGTTTTGTCTTAAAATACAAGCTTTTTGTGCCACAGTTAGAAATGCGGTAGAAGTCTCACTAAAAAACACCTGCTTTTTTCGCTGGTCTCAAACAGTGGTCTGCAGCTTGGCCGAAGCCATCTGGCCTAGGTGTCACACCATCCACCGTCCTCTTCACTTTTCAATGACTAAGTCAGCTCATATACATGTAATCAGAACTATGTCAATTCAGAAATGTTGGTATAACTAAAGATATACGATGTAGGATTTCCCCCCCCAAAAAAACATTGTAAAGACTCATACAGATGTAATCCGGCTTAATCATCATTTATGACTCACTAGAAGTGTGTGGCGGTGTATTTTCCTTTTCTTATTTTCCTCTCATTTTCTGTGCTTAGGATGTTTATGGTGGTGTTCCCCAAGCAGTGTGCAGGTGAGGTCTGGGCTTAAAAAGGCAGTGACCAGGTGCCAGACTGTTAACAGTATGCATCCAGGAGGCGCTGAAAAAATGCAAATATAGCAAGGTGAAATGCCAGGTGAGAGTGAGTTTGAGGTTGTTTTTTTACTAATTTTGCTGGTGACCAATACTCCTGCATAGTGTAGCTTTTAGTATGAAACATACAAACATCAATGTTTTCTTCTGGTGACTGGGTTGATGTCTGAACAGTGAAACACTGGAGCCAGTCAGGTACACTGTATTTGAGCTTCTGCGTGGGCAAGAACTTAAAAAGGTTTGCGACCAAGAGGTAAGAGCTGGATTTGCTCTATATGTCCACAGCTCATATGTCTCCAAGCAACACATCCCATGCTAACAAACACCTTGCTAAAGACAGTGATTATTTTTTAGTGTCTCAACTGTCGCCACATGCAAAAAAAGGCATCAGCTGTGCATCAGCACACTGTGGTGTAGCCCTGTTCCGACACACACTTTCCATGGTCAGGTTGTACTAATGAAGATATTGCAGAGCGGTACGAGCAGGCAGACCAGCAGAGCCAGAAAAAGGTCAATGAGGCAGCTGAAGTGACACTCAGCTCAACGCTCCCAATTGCTGTGTTTAAGGAGAGAGTGGAAACTCAGACATGTGATGGGTTCTCGCTTGGGTTGCTTCAGTGAAGGGCCCCATTAATGACAGGGCTGTGTGTTGGTGTCATTACCAGATGTTGTTATTTGTTAATGAGGACTGTAGAAAAACTGTTTCGGAAGTGGTTTTGCAATTCCAACTTAAACCCCAGAGAGAATACTCCCAAACATGATTACACATATAACAACCTCATAAATAATACAGTTATCAGAGCTTTAATGTGAATGGAGATGCTTTGTGGTTATAATTAGTGATGTGGGAAATGTCCATAGTTTGGTGGTGAGGGTCTGCCGGAAAAAGGTAATGGCTCTGGATGTTGCTATTGGCAAAATACCATATTCCCAAGAAGTGCTGTTTGTTTTATCTTATTTGGAGCTGTGTTATAGACACATGAAAAAGCACAGTTTTCTACAGGCTTTTGCAACATTAATAAAATATACACACTATGTGTGCTCAGAGTAGGAACATCACACTCTATTTTAAAAATCTGCTCACCTATCTGGAATTCAAAACACTGCCATAGGTCTGGAAGACATTTTTAAATTTATACTAGTAGTCTTTTAAAAAGTCAGCACTCCTTTTGCTGAGGATTTCAAGAACGTACCATTAAGCAGCTGTTCAGTTGATTGCCATTTCAAAGAAACAGCCAGCAGCTAAACAACAGCAATTTCCTCAGACATTTAGCCTCAGCTTTGACCATTATTCTGCCTCTGCAACAAGGGTGCAGTGTTCCCAGGCAACCTAAGGTATATGAGTCTCATATCTTTCCACAGAGAGAGCTTTTCCTCTTTTTGTTGTCTTTTCTTGGACATCAATGAGATCAGGATGCTTGTTAAAGCGAGGAGTGCAAGTCGTTAAGACCTATAGGAAAAACAGCAGAGAGAACATGAAAGGGCACATGTAGATGAGCAATGAAACCAATCAATCATTCAAACCTAACTACGCATGGTTTAATACTCCCTCAGGCTTGTGACATGCATGTATCCATCCATATTACATGCTACCATTTTTAATATTTCAAAGGCTTGAACTTAAAGAGAACTTCAACAGATCTTCAGTGTTTCAACTGTGGCACAATTTAGTCACTTAACTGGCAGGGCAGCAGGCAGAAGGTGGAGTTGGTAAGTGGATTGCCGGCGCCCTAAAGCTGATTTATCTGATAGATGTTTGGACCTGGTCCGTCGGGCTGACCTCTGGGGCAAACTGTAAATTAGATTTTTTTTTCCCAGCACAGACTGTGTTGCTATGTCACCTCTGTTTGTCATCCCTCTGCCACCCTCAGCAAAAGAATCACTTGGTATACAGATATTATGAACTCCACAATTGTGAGCGCGTTGTGTCTCCTGAGACCACACATTGTCGTGGACGGTGTGATCATATTATCACAAGAGCAAACAGAAAAGAGAAGAAGAGACAAAAGAGGACTGTTGGACTGTGAGTGATAGATGGCGCGGCAAAGGAAATGGTGTGGAAGAGAATGCTGTGTCAAGCAGTCAACTGGCCAGGCATCGATTTAATCTTGTGCACTCTCCTGATTTGACCGTGTCACAGTGAGATTGAAAAGCCTAAGTAGATGTGGGGCTGTGTTCACTCACCTGAGCACACTACACTGATAAGCCCACAATGAACCTAAAAGTGGACGCCAACACTGGCCGAAGTAGAATGGGGGTAGAACATCACAAGACACAGGGTAAGACAGCTGTTTCAGGCCTGCTAACAAGCAGCTAAATCCACTAGAGGGGCTGGTCTATTGATTTATACTGGGGTTGGAGAAGTCGCAAAGCTCATGCAATTGGATCCTTTGTATCCAATGGATTTTGACTCAGATATCTACAGAGATCCCTTTGGCTCAAAGACCATCGATCGGGCTAAAGAGATTTTTATCTAATGAATATTCTAATTGCTGTCATATGAAGCAGCGGTGGTTAACTGTGTGAAGAATGTGTGTTTGAATAGGTTTGATAGATTCTAATAAAGCATGAGGATTAAGCTGTGGTCTGATGTTTATGTATAGCAGAGGGAAATTGATATTGATCCCGAGGCCAGCCATTCTGTGTGTCATGTCGCTCCCCCGCCCCTGCACACTGTGCTGTACTGGCGCACAAATGTCACACAGTAATCTTTAATTAAAAAAGAATTTCTCCATGAATCATGCTTAATTCAAATGATCATTTTTTGACATTTAGCCTGCTCGCATTGCATTGTGGGATCAGTCGATGTTCAGGATTAGCTGTAATCCTGGGTATTTGGCGAACACATTCATTAATGGAGAAACGTGTCCAGACAAAGTATGCAGACTTTTGCTGACTTACATACATGAACACATTCTGTCTCACTCACTCTACTCAATATACCAGGTCACCGTTATTCTTCACCTCTGCTGTCTGTCTGCACATTATGCATTGGTGCACAAACTCACACACCCGACAAGCTGCATAAACAGGAACCACACAGGTCGACACACCGTGGACCTCTCTCTCATGTTTTTAAGATGGAGTAGCAGCCTCACCTTGACCTCCTGTGACTTCACTGTTATTGTGTATGCCACTGTTGCGCTCCGGGTTCCCATTAGGTGGATCGTCTAGGACAATCAAAACAACATTAATTTTAGCTGCTGTGATCATCCAAGGCTTTCATTTTCCTGTACTGCCACATTTAATCACCATGGCTCACACTGAAGATATGCTCAGCTTCCTCACACCATTTCTCATCAAATCCATTAGCAGATGAAATAGTTCCATTCCTGAACTTTGTAGTCACACAGTGTAGAACCAATGATGCCACCTGCATGGTAGCTTATTCAACTGCGTCGTCACTGCTTTTACAAATTAGTTGGGTTTCAACATTCCAAATTAGGCGTTATCTTTGATCCATGAGGATTTGCAAGCTTACATGGCATTATTCAAACATTGCTTAGGCATTGATTTATTCAGGAGAGGAGCACAAGCATCTCTGCTCTAGCAGCATCCTGTTTCACATTCACACAGCTGCTCACATGTGGGGGTTTGTCCTGTGAGTGAGAGGTGGTGGTTTTGACCGAGGGGTTGAAGCTCCAGGCTGTCAAGGTCTTCTAATTGAGGAGTTATTGCCTCTGATGGAGGGAGGGGGGGGTGGTCCAGCAGCGGGTTTATAGTGGTCTTAACCTGTTAATTAAAGTCCAATAGGATTTCTAATGAGGAGAGAGATTGCCTTCTGTCTGAGGCTGTGTGGTACAGCCACCTAGAATTTCCATTCCTCCGTGATGGGGCCCAGGCAGATCCATAGACATTATTCTCATTATATCCATATGGATAGCTGATTACACAACCACTCTTATGCCAGCTATAGTCTTTTAGCTAGCTTTACTCAGCCCTTTCTTTCTTGAACTCCACATGCTGCTGAGATAGCAAACCTCTACAATGCATAGGTAGCCCGCAATACCTGAGACACTGAGCAATGAATGTGCTTCCTTGTGTTTTTTGTGGTTTGTCGTGAGTATTTGTACGGTGTGCACAAATAATCAGGTTACATAAGGTGGAATCTGGGACACTGTGTGCAGGAGGATGTGCCACAAGGTGCTGAGCATGCCCTGCTCACTTGCTCATTTGCTTGGTTATTTGAAGTGAAGCATCATTTGTGTGACAACAGCAAAGAGACTGTGTTGACATACTTTTGCCGTGTCCATCTAAGCTTGACAAATGAGGGTGTTCAGCCTTAAAAGATCTCAATTCTTGTTGTTTTGCCACTTATTTCTGTTTCTTTAAAGATTCATTAGGAATCCCTGGTTCAGTACACTGGGATTCTAAGTTATTAAGGAGTAAAATGGTAAAGTGTTCATTAGTAATGTATTGCACAGGGAAGCAGGGACTTTCATCTTCTTTGCTTGGCAGAAATCATATCCTTCTGTCACAGGATTAGCTTGTTAGATAGCACCAAACTATATACTACTGTATCTGATTTGAATACAACCTTTACCTCAACTTTGTTCCCTTTTTTATTATTCATGTTATCTTGATCACATTCCATTTACTGCAGAGATTTTTGCAGCCCAGTAGCCAGAATAAAATGTTGGCATTCTACATTTCTGCAAACCACAGATATATTACATTCATCTGTTCCTTGCATGCCATACCAGCATTTATAATGTGAACTAGTTCAGATTACATGTGTATGAGTGGATTTACACATCAGGAGGAGGAGAAGATGAGGGATGGTGTGACACCCAGGTCACCTCAGCAGCAGACCACAGCTCGAAACCAGCAAACAAAAAAGCATGTTTTTTTTTTTTTGTTTGTTTTTTTACAACACTTCAGGACATTTCCACCCACCTTTATTGTGACCAAGCTTTGTATTTTTAGCCAAATCATAATCTTTTCCTAACCCTGAATGGTTTCTTTGCTTAAAGCTGTAGTTGGCAACTTTTAAGAGGATAACGTTTTGTCATATTTGCTGGAGCTATCACTATATCTACACAGTAGTAATCTATGAAAAAAATCAAACCCAGTCACATTCCAAAGTCGTCAAATAACAGCAGTTATGCAGTGAGTTCCGCATCAGACACCGACAAAAAAGAAAAAGCCATCCTTTCAGGTTGGCTTGATACACGGCTGGGGGCCAGTCAGTGTGTAATGGTGCCTGATGGGGTTAGGTGAAAACGTGGCCGGATGAAAATGTAAGTTAGGGGGCAAAAAGTCAGGGGTGGTGCATGGGTGCAACAATCACAACTTTCACCCAGGACGCCAGTGTTTGCTTACGTATGTGAGCCAAACCCTGTTCTTTTTTCTCAACCTAACCACATGCTTTTGTTGAAAAGACCTGTAACATGCTGAAGTTGACTCGGTGTCCCAGAACATCAACAACAGACACACCCAGGCTACCTTGCACTTCAAATGCACTTTTGGAAAGTCCACAGCCTCCTCGTAGTTCTTCTAATGGTATCTGCAAGAATCCGCTGCACATGAACAATAACAACCAATCACAGTTGAGGAGTCTCTTTTGCAGCTGTCAAACATGTCAAACACTGCTCATGAACTGAGGTGAAGTTATCAAACTAGGCACAGCTGATCAATAATAAATCAAGATTCTGTTACTGCATTGCCTATTGTCACTTCAGATGTTTTCAGGAACATTTCAGTGACTGTTTAGCTTTTAAATGAGAGTTTGTGAGCCACCATGTTGGTAACAGTCAAGCTGAAAACCAAGCACCACCCAGTGCAAATCTTTCTCATTTTACGGCTAAAATACACTAACGAATATTTCTGAATAAAGCTGGGTCAGAGACTCCACGGCTCTGATTGGCTGTTTTCCCTCAGCCACAGTCCCATGTCTCATGTACAACTGTGTGAATATAGTGAGAGCTCCAGCAAGTATGACAAAAAGTTATTTTCTTAAAGGTTGCCAACTACAGCTTAGAACCGAACCACATGTTAACTACAGCATTGTTACAAGATAAAATTGAAAATTTAAATGTGAAATTTTAACATATTGTTATGACTCTTAGAAATGTAACATATGAAACATGCCCGTCATTTTCAGAAATGTACCACTATTTATTCTGGTATCTGTTCACATATTCACTATTCACTCAGATTACATTACTGGGGCAGTTATAAGAGGTGTTTGAAGATCTCCACTGGGACATAAAATGCAGGGCAGACTGGGCTGCCATGCATTGCTTTGAACCGCTGACACCTTCTCACTAAAGAAAATCAGAGGCGAGGTGACAGAATAGTGCTCGGTGAGAGAAGAGGTGCAGGATAAGTTACTCACATTCTTGCATTTTTCAGGGGCCATTAGAGATCTTTCCCCTTTGATATATGCAAGGATGCTTGGAGACATGGAAAAGCACTGTACAGGTGTTTGATTGTCATGAATTTTATATGGCAGGAGACCACTGACTGCTTTTCTGATGGGCTTTTGGATGACCTCCATTTTCTTTAGCAATAGAGCCAACCCACAGTGTCACTGATTATTTCATCTTTTATTTTTCAACTTAACCATATCTTCAGGAATAATACCATGAGTAAGTCATTACTTGGTAGTGCAGGATTGTGTGGACCATCTATTCTGCTGGGTCTTCTTAATTCTCCAGGGGGAAAAGGAAAGTGAAGCTGAATGAGTCAGACTGATATTGGCAGAAGTTAACACCTTTTTGTATAGTAGAAAGTGTGTTTTCAAATGATAGATAAGCCTTTGAAAATGTTCAAGGCTTTCGTGAAGCCTTAAAGCTGAACTTGAAACCTCAGCTCTTAATCTCTACTGTAAAGCTGGAAGTCAAACTGTGGAATATAATGTGCTGCAATCAGACTTTCACAGGTTGAACAACACTTTATATTCTTATACTGCACAATTCAGCTTGAATAATGTTTTGACTTAAAGGCTTCAAGTTTGATGGCTGCAAACTGGCTCAGTGTGCCCACTCATCAGTTGCATAATCATTCATGGACAGACTGAACAGGTTAAGTTGGCAAAAATATGATATAGAATCCATTACACTGTACAGGTCAAGTGATTTAGTATTGCAATTATATTAAGTTGGGGGTCTTGAAAGAGGTTTAAAAAGTCAAATCAGATAGCAAAAGCTGAGATTTTCTAACTTGTAGTCCCCAGGATTGGTCAAGCTTTATCCTGCAATGTCTTTCATGCAACTCAGTAGTGTCTTCATTAGACCCTCCCTGCCTCCCTTGTGTCTTTCAAATTTAACAGCCCCATTTTGTAATGCAAGACTCTAAGTCTCTAAGCCTGAGCTGAGATAACCCTGATGACATCACAGGTTATTTTTTAGGTATTTCAACAAGTGCCAACAACAACTGACAGCCAAAATTTTGAGAATACACACACAACCCACAGAATGAAGCCAACTGACTTTGGTGATCCTTGACATTTCTCTTGCACCATGAAAATGCTGATATTTGTAGTTCTTTAGTGAAAATGTCCATGAATCATTGAATGGATTGCCATATTTATTGTTTATTTTTGGTATATTCCTAGTCTCTAGAGTATGGATCCTAATGGCTTTGGTGATCGCTAGTTTTTCTCTAGCGCCAACATGAGGTTAACATCTGAACTTTTAAGCAAAATTCTATTTCATTGATAACTTACCCCCTCAGGACAAATTGTAATAATTTTGTTGATAAAAATAGTTTGAGGATTGCACACAGATATCATCATCAGTGTGATGAAGGTCAGACGGCCGAAAGTGCTTTGTCCTTAAAAAATGCTTGAAAGGCTTCATTAAAAACTTTTTATCTGCTGATGGATATATCTGTGTGCGATCCTCAAACTATTTTTGTTCTTTCTGGATATTTATTTGGACTACGCACCAGAAGGGTCATGCTAACATACTTAAGATGGTAAAACTTATCCCTGCTAAACATCAGCATGTTAACAATATCATTAGCCCCTTTTACACTGCCTCTTCAAGGCAAGAATTTCATGCTACTACTCTGTCTCATCATTCTTCATAAGGTGTACAGTCATGGTATGGGGGGACAGAGTCGCCTCACCTTTAAGCAGCAGTGGAGGTAGTAATGGCATCAAATGCAGGTTTGTGTGAAAGGGACAGCTGTAAGGATAGAACCATGGGTGGGATAGGTGTTACATTTTGATGACATGTCATTTTTTCCACTATCTGCAGAGAGATTTTAAAAGCAGCTAGAAGCAGTTAGCAGCTAACTCAAACTAGAAGAACAGCAGCTGGAAAATGCCTGCAAATTGAGAAAACAATGAGGTCAGGGAGCTCCTTTACCTCCGACCAGCAGATGAGATCAGTTGCCATATAACAGAAACCGTAAATGATTGTTATTACCTTGTTATGCCATTGTTAGTGTTTAACAAGCACTGCCGGCACATATGTTATATGTCTCACTAAAGGCTAGTGCTGTTGTTATACATGTCACTTCCATCATGCCTTTTTTGCTTCCAAGATTCCAGCATGCTCTCTAAAATTATACACTGGGGCTGCTGTGGTCTGGTTCTGTGTAAAGATGCAAAGGCAGTGTACAGATGGGTCTTTGTGTAGCCCTATATTGCAATCTTTGTAGAAAGGACTGTTGTTGGCATGTAAGCATGCTGACGTTAGCGTTAGTAAAGCCTCACAGAGCAGCTAGTGAGGCTGTAGATATGTTCAGACTTAAGAAAACCCACCAGAAGCACAGATGAAAATGTGCACTAACTAAGTGGCACACTGCATGATGACTAAACTGAGCTTCATGTGTAAAATTGGCAGAGTGCCCCTTTGGAAAATGTAAAAAGCAAGCCATAAATTTGATTTATCAAGTGTACCCTCTAAAGATTTTTCTTTACATCCTCCATGGATAATGCAACACAAATAAAAGGCAGTAAGCTATTATGGCTATGCAGCCTTGCTGTATTAAAGGGAAACTAACCCCCCCTCTCTGGGCATTACTCCGCCCACAGCTTGATTTAAAAAAATTCAGAAAAGATACGGGGAGCTGAGGGAGGGAGGGGGACAGGCGAGTGGCTGAGGAAGGGGGTAGAGGAGAGAGGGCTTCCCCGGAGGTCAGGCCTCTTTACTTGGTCGCTCTCCTCCACACTTTGGCTTATTTTCATCCAGGTTGGACGGTTCAATCATTCGCCTCCAATGTAATGTAATGTAAATTCAAATGTAGTAACCAGGTTTCAAGCTGTAGAGGGCACTCCATTGTACATTTTTAAAATAAAATGTAGATTTTCAACAGTTTGCACTAAACTGTCAAGATTTTGAGCAGGATCAGTCAGTAACACTACTTCACTACCAGAAACAATGATTATCAACTGAAAAAAATGGTTTTAGGGTTTAGTTACTCTTTAAGAATGCAACACATTTCAAGTTTAATTACCATTTCTTAAGCACTAAGACATGTATTCTTTAAATGAGCCCATTTAGAAACCAAATTCTGTAAATGAGCCAATTTAAAGGTTTAGCAGACAAGCATTCTCGTTTGTAAGATAATATCAAACCCAATGCATTGAAGTAAATTGGAATTGTTTTGTCCAAAGGCTGCTAAGACTCAGTGGTGAAGTGACACTTTACTGATCTGAAATAACATACATCAGCAGCTTGTCTTTCTGGTACACAGCCAAGTCAAGTCATGCACCTTCTTTGTTATTTATGGCCAGCTTTCACCAATACCAACACTCTGTGTCAACAACCATTTGTACTGTTGTTAAAGCGATCGCCATCAAACTTGAGGCAAAAGTCTATTAGAAAATATGCCACTTTGTCGTGCTGCTGTACCCACTATATAATGTGGACATTCTCTATGAAAACTAAACATAAAAGCAATGACAAAAGGGAAAAAACCTTCAAGGATATCACCCTCCATAATCAACCTTGTACATAATGACAGATGATTAATGATATTAATACAGAAGCTGTGCGCCTAGTCATTTGCAGGATATTAACATTTTTATTGAATCTCATTTTACCCTGCCAAACATTTCATAAGATGACAAAACAGCATTGTGTAAAATAAAGTTTGGTGCTCCAAACCTTTTCTCGTATATGGCCACACAGCGGTAATTTATTCATAAAATCCTTCAATAATAGAGTCCCACTTTTATTTGCGGTCTGTGTTAAGGCTCTCAAGAAAAAGTGGGAGGAAAAAAATGTGAGAAAAAGAGTGAAAGAGGATTGTTTTCTAGGGTTTTACTTATTTATTGAGCCCCCTTACAAAGAACACTCACATTAGAGTGAGCTGTCAGGTTGCCAGTGTGATTGCAGCCGAGATTGTATATACCACACAATGCCTTTAATTATGTCGCTGTCTCTTCACTGTCAGAAAAGACAAAATGGATCAAAGGCTATATGGGAAAGAGTAAGTAAGCAATTATCTTCTTTTGTCTGCTATCACTGTCAGTCAACGGAGGCTTGCTTTCTTAACGACACCAGAGGAAAACCAGAGAATCAACGCTGATAGATGAGGTAATAATGGACCTGCATATAACATGTTAATAAAGGCATTTCATATCTGCTTCATTACTCAGAAGTGACTGGATTATTCATGCGATAAGGACAAACTAAGTGAAAAAAAATCAAATCATCCTGTAGTCTGGAGGCTCCTAGATATTACACTCACTCTCCTCCTGAAATGAAAATGATTAAACTGATTCAAGTGGTGGGCTGTAGACAAGTAAGGTAATTTTATTGTTGATAGGAGTTTGCCATTAGGTTTATCTGGGTAAAGAGAAGTTTCTAGATCACTTCTTTGAGGAGCTATATAAATGAATTAGTGAGACAAAGAACTTGTTGAGGAGTCCTGATTATTTGGTAAAGTTTCACAGCACACAATAGGGATGTCAGCAATTAAATATTACTGAGTTGACAGCCAAGAATATTTTTGCCCAGTCACACATGTTGCTCTATAGAGTAATTATGCTACTGGTCAATTTACTGCGCTGAGCACTAACCAGGTCTGGTGGGGGCTAACTAGTGGTTCAGCTAATTTGGCCACTACTGCTGATAACGCCATCTGGACCCAACAGCTGGCTGTCAAAACATTGTGCCCATCCTCCAGTCTCCTCTCAGGTTGCTCTGGTGAGTAAGCAAAACCCCTTTAGCATTGTTAACTTAGCTCTGTTAGCATTGTTAGCATGGCTAATCCCATCCCGCCACCAGGACAACGTTAACAGCAGTGATCTCCAAATGAGTGGCGCTGTTAGCTAGCTTCTACATGACCCAGGTAGTGCTCCATGCAGAGCAGCCAACGCTAATGTTATCTTGCCTTTGGAGAATGGAGGGTTGGCAGTGGGCTTTTTTTTTTTCTTTCAGCACATTAATGTGGTTAGCCAGCTGTTTGTCAACAAAGCCATTATAAATTAAATAGAATAAAAGGCAAGACATTAACATCATAAAACATTAGAATTTTACCAACTCTGAATGGATAGCGCTTTGAAATGCGGCACTAATGCTCGCTGACCTAGTAGAGTGCCAGACTAAAAGGAAAGGCTTCTTGTATTTCACATCATTTCACAATTTTATGCCTTCGCACTGGCAATAGCTTTGGCCGGAGGCATTATGTTTTCGCGTTGTCCATACATCCGTCTCATTCTTGTAAAATGCAATTCCTCAAGAACTCATTGCGGGAATTTCGTCAAGGATTGCACAAACATTCAAATTGAACTCTGATTAGATTTTGATGCTCAAAGGTCAAGGTCACTGACCCTGCATCTATCTCATTCTCAAGAACACGAAATCTGAAGAAGGCCTCAAGAGAATTTCCTTAAATTTGGTACAAACGTCCACTACTTGGACTCAACAATGAATTGATTAGAAATTGGTGGTCAAAGGTAAAGGTCACTGTGACCTCACAGAATGTGTTTTTGGCTATAACTCAAGACTTTGTATGCTTATGATGATAAAATTACACAAATATCTAATAGAATATCATAATAAAGTGACAAGTGACATTGTTTTGCAAAGGTCAACTTCACTGTGACATCATAATGTTCTGCAAAAATACTTCTTGCCATTACTCAATGCCATATCTCAGGGACAGAGAGGGAGACATTTGGTCAGATACTGTATTGGTGACACTGTTCTTGAAACTGCTCATTGAATATATTTTCTGTGCTGTCGGGGGTAAGATGTGTAAGAAGCATCTATGTTTTTACAGACATGGATGTAAACTGAAAGCGTAGTTTGACTGGTTCGTGGAGGCAAACACAAACACAAATCAGTAATTCTAGTTTTCTAACTAGTAACTGTTGGTTAATGGGAGTCGGGTTATTAAAATGAAATGAAAATGACAGCCCTATTTCAAAACTTGCTGTCTTGTAATCAGAACTCTTGGAAGTCCTGGTTACAAGACAGCAAGTAGTTATTATGACTGATGATGACAGGGGCCACTAGGGTTATCAAAAGTATTGATACTCTGAAAAGTATCAATACTCAAATGCTGTATCCCGATACAATACTAATTTACAAAAGTATCGGTACTAACAGTGCACGCCACGTCAACAGCTGTCAGGTGTGCGCGACGGATCCAATGGACACGTGCTGTGCAGGCAGCGTCTGGCAGGCACAGAGCCCTCACTGCAACCCGGCTTGTTGTCGTCGCTGTGCATGCATGCACGCATTTCTGTTGCTGTAATACGGCCAGCGCGGCTGCAGGAGGATGAGAGCAGCCAGTTTTGGTCAAAAATGATAAAGGAAAAAGCGCTCTTTGGAAATATTTAGTGAAGTGAACACAGCACGCTGCAGACGGCAGGTACAGCCCCTCCCCTCACCAGCAGCTGAGCAGCTGGTGTCGCCAGCATCAAACTAAAATATAACTTCTAAAGTTAATGTGAGAGCTAAGCAGAGAACTTCATCATTCATGCCCGTCTGTAACATTAGTAGACAATGTTAGTTTAACAGGACAACACATTATGTGTGTCTGAAAAGTTATGTTAACTGCAAAGTCACAGATTGAAGCTGAAAAAACGTTTGGTTTCTCCCATAACCCCTGGTTCTCTGATCACATGGTGAGATAGAAACAAGAGCGTCCAGAGCCTAAACTACCACCTCTATTTGATCAGCAACAACAATATGTTGCCAATTCACCAGAAGCACAGAATATAAACAGGGTGTAGATAAATACATTTGTATGGACAAATCTTGTTTCTGGTTGTTATTTATTTTGGGGAATTTTTTGTTGTTATCATTGATGTTACTGTTCTGATCTTTATTTAAAAAAATGACATGCCTCTTAATTTTTTGCTGCTTTATCAAAAATGGTATCAAGTATTGAATATTTTCCTGGGTATCGATATCGAGTTTGAAATTTTAGTATCATGACAACCCTAAGGGCCACACACTGCACGATCCTTTATCATGAGGAATCCCTATGGTCGTCGAGCTATGTTATGTCAAGAAAACAGTTGAGAAGTGACACGGGAAATACCATGCACAAGACATGATTTTTTTGTTGTCGTATAACCACATATATTCACAAAATAGATGGTTTCCACAGTGGATGCTTTAAATAATACATCCATGGTTTCCACATGTCTTTACTATTTATAGCCTGCTTCCTTTAGTTACCAAACAGCTATGGTCTTTGGTATAAAGTCAAAACACAAACAGTAAAGTTCCTATTGTTACAGGTTTGCCCTCAATCAGTGCCTTGCACACTCATTAGCTGTAACTCGGAGACAGGTCCCCAACAGGTCCAGATATTTAGCCTGCTAGATATCTGGGGAGTGTCTGCAATGCATCTGTGGGCCTCTTGGCTCACGTCTTTCAACAGTTCACACATACTGCTCAAGCCCTGATTTGCGAGTGCCGGGCCAACGGCGATTTGCCTCTAATCTGGAGCTTTTGTTAGGGAGCTCCAAAAACTGTTGCCAAGTGGAAAATCAGGGCTAAAGTCATGTTGTGTGAACTCGGCATAAATTAATTCTTTTCAGAATTTTAATTCCAGTTGAGATGTTTCAGCAGACACCAAGTCTGGCTTATTAATAATTCTTTGAAATTATAATTCTTAAACTTTCAGACCTGGTTGATGTGGTTACATAGTTTTCTTCTGGTGGTACTACAGATTTCTGGGGGGCAGACAAACAAACTTAGGTTGTTTTAATTAAGAAATTAATCAGTAATTGGCCTTTTTCCATTATGGTATTGCCAATCAGGAACCAAATTCATGCAAGTTGTTTTCCAGCAGTGCAGTAAAAGAAGTTGGTTAGCTTGAAGCTGAGAAGTTGGAGGTGTATAACCTGTCATCTGCAACTTTTCATCTGACAGCTCATGTTAGCTGCTCCTTCTTGTTCCATCACTCTGTGGAATATTTAAAACTGATCTGCTGTCAAACAATGCAGAAACTGTCTTGTTTTCTGGATGTGTTTTGATGAACAATTGCAGTCAGCACTAAGCTCTGTGACTGCTTGTGGGAAATGTCTGGTTTACTTTAGCAGTAACTTAAAGGGATAGTGCACCTAAAAATTAAAATTCAGCCATTATCTACTCACCCATATGCCACGGGAGGCTCAGGTGAAGTTTTAGAGTCCTCACATCCCTTGTGAAGATCCAAGGGGAGAGGGGGTAGCAACACAACTCCACCTAATGGAGGCTTACAGTGCCCCAGATTGTAACGCCCAAAAACACATAACTGAAACCACAAAATATCTCCATATTGCCAAGTGTGTGATCCAAGTGTCCTGAAGCCCCGACATAAAAAGTTGTTTGCCTAGTAGTTTTGCAAAATCTCCATCTTTCCTGTTTACATGTCTCCACAGAAATATTATATTTTTAAAAACGTTCATTTTGGAAGCCGTTTTTGAAAATCTCCATTTTCGTCAAGAAAAACGCCGGTTATGTGTAAATGATAGGTGCAAACGCAAAGATAAATACCTGTTTTCAGAAATATACAGCCCTTACTATCATATGAAAAATTTATATTGTGCTACTCACGATATTTTGACTTGACATATTGACGTCATACTGTTACCCACAGCAACAACAAGCATGGCTGAAAGCGAAATTATTACCGACTTCGTGGTGTTTCCAGAAAGAGGAGCAGCATCAGTAGTGTGAAACAAACTGTGGTGCCGATAGGCCTGGGTGTCCTGAATTTTTTATTAACAGGCCTGATCTTCCCAGACTCTTTTAGCGAGTTACCTTCCCTGCAGAGGGAACTCATGCAGCTGCTCCGCCGGCAGCAGCACAGCATCTCTCCCTCTCCTCTCTGGCCATGCACACACGGGAGTCGCTGTCATTAAGTGGTGAAACCTTTAGTAATGTAAACCCTCATGCCGTTTGCAGCTTCACAAAAAAACTACATATGTGTTATGGTAGCATAAAAGCCTGTCACAGGTTACAGTGATGAATTGAGGAGAAACAGCTGAGCATAAAGGTCCAGGTGAAAAAGAAACCCAACTTAATCATTTAGGATTTTGCTAAAAGAGAAGGAGATTGCTTGTTGATTTATATATACAGATCCCAGGGTACATTTTTTGTATTTGGGAGCTGTTTAGATGTGTAACTTGTGGTAGATTTTATTTTGTTGAACTATTAATATTGTATACAGAATCTGAATCTAACTCTGAGTTGATGTTGTTTGCAAACTGAAGAAATGAGAGATAACTTTTGTGTAGTTTTTGCTGATTATTTGAGGGCAAACTGTCAGGTTAACATGTAAACTATATCACTTATTTTGGTGCAATATTATTTTCTTTAATTAATAATAAAATATTTTTTTAACTACTTTGTCATATCGTCAAGAACATCGTTATTGCAAAAATACCCTGAAATATTGTGTTCTCTATCATATAAAGATTATCTCCCCACCCAGTAGTTATATCATAACTATGGGAATCGTTCCCATCTGGGGTAATTGACGTGGAAAATGAATAATCCTTAAGACACACCACTTTACGTGGCCAGCCCCAGGCTATAAAAGCCCCACCTTGCGCATGCATCCACTGATTCATTGATTTCCACCTGTTGGAGACTATGTGAGAGCAGAAAGCAAAGAGAAAGGAGTTTAGTGTTTTGTCCATTACCTTAGTTTAGGTTGGAGAGCTGGCCTTCACGGGTCCCTCTCGAGGATAGCTAAAAGCTGTTTCTTCTTTTTGAGAAAAAGGAGTGAAACAGTTGAGAGGGGTGCCATATCCGTGTATTGCAGCTGTCTGTTTACGCACGGTTGAGGCATAGCACCTCGCTTAAGCCTGACATAGTCAAGGGGCAGCGTGCTGCATCCCTCTGGGAGGTAGTTGCTGGCTCAAACCCGACCAGGTTGGGGGGCAGCTCATGACAATCTTGGGGGGTTTAGTTGCCTGCTCAAACCTGACAGAGGGGGACGACGAGTGGCTTACCTCCACAGTTAGCCACCACGAGGTGTAGCTGATTCACACCTGTGGAGGCTACCCATTTCCTCAGTACAACACATCTCCCCCCAGTAGAAGTGTCCCGCTGTCCGGTGTCAAAGAAAATAATCCACACTGTGTTCACACTAACATGGCTCAGGGAAACTAATTAAAGACAGTTAGCAGTCATTATTGCTATTGCTAAAGAGTGCACTTTCTGGTTGCACTGGACAAAAAAAAAAGGAGAGAGAGAGAGACAATGGCAAACCCGGCAGGGCCCTTTTCGTGTGGGCTGTAATATTAATATACCAATAGAGGATGGCCATGACTACTGTGTGTAATGTTTGGGAATTGGGCATACTGTGGCTGCTAGTGATAATCTGGCTTCATGCATGATTTGCTTCTGCATGTCTGCTCGACAAGGGGAAGCCCGTTGCCGTTCATTTAGCAGATGTCTACCAGCCCCTCTCAGGGTCTGCAGCCAGCTAAGCACCCTAAGTTGGCGGGTCCGGTAGTGGGAGCCAGGGGCCTATCAGAATGCTCCCCCGCCTTCATTATTACAGTTTCAGTACAGGGTGAGTGGACTGTGTCACATAGCTGCTCTGCTCCTGGGCCCTCTGCTGGGTTGGATGGGAACCCCTCTTTCCCTGGGTCGGAGGAAGAGATAGACACTCTTGGCCAATGGCCCTCTCTGGGGCTTGACCTGCCAGCTGGTCAGAGCCCTGCCCCTTTTTCGATGATGAAACAGGGGCCATCCACATGGTTACTTGTGCCTCTCCTTTCTGATTTTGGGGAAGTGGTCAAGAGTCGGTTTACAACACGGACGACAGGTGCACGCTGGTCGGGGCACTGTCGTTGTATGGCTGCCCCTGGATCCCCATGGATCAGGCTTTGGCTGCCAGACTCACCTGGCAAACCTGGGCACATTACTGTCCCTGTACCAGCGCTTTCTGGTTGGCCAGCTAGAGGAGGGGTGTAGTACGGATCTAATAGCCGAAGTAAAAAGTGTCTCCCCACTTCTTCCAAAGCTCATGAGAGCAAGGTGAAGCGAGGTCAGGGCTGGCAGCGGCCCTAGCCACAGCAGCACAAGCAACCTCAGCCTGCTTGGGGGCAGGAGGATCTGTGGCCCTGCCTACAGCATGGTGTGGCAAGTCTAAACAGGGCAGAGGCTGTGGCAGTAGCCAGGGGCCACTCAAGCCCACACGTCAGTCCTGACGCGACATCACCCCCAGCCTGAGGGCAAGGGAGGCTCTGGGGACAGACCTCTAGGTTGTTTCAACAATGACCCAGGGGTATCGTTTACAGTTCCGAAGCGCTCCTCCTCTGACGAGGGTGGCTGCATTTTTCATTATTGCAGAGCACCAGCACAGCAAGGTCCTGCGCTCGGAAATCTTCACTCTCATAGTGAAGTTAGCTATCAGGTGAAGTAAAGGAAGAAGATCGACAGGCAGGGTTTTATTCCCGCTATTTTCTTGTTCTGAAGCGGGACGGGACACTCAGGCCTGTCTTAGATTTCAAGGGGCTGAACAAGTTCCTCAGGTTCCTGAAGTGCAAAATGTTGAACATGTCCAGGGTCAAGCAGGCTGTCCAGGTAGGCGACTGGTTTGCAACCATTGACCTCAAGGACGCCTATTTTCAAATAGCCCAATTTTGGAGGGGCACAGGAGGTTTCTCAGGTTTGCCTTTGAGGGAAAACCCTTTGAATTCTGTGTCCTCCCCTTCGGCATCTCACTGGCACCCCTTCCTTCACCAGGCACATGGATGCGGTTTTGGGGCCTCTGCGACAGCAGGGTCTCAGGATACTGAACTATTTATATGACTGGCTAATGTGTGCACAAACAGAGGCCATCATGTGTCTGTGCTGTTGGATCACTTTTATGGTCTGGGACTGTGCATCAACGGGAAAAAGTGCAGTCTCCAGCCTGCACAGGCCACCAAGTTTCTAGATATGTGGCTGGATGCCAGAACTGGGTTGGTGATGCTGTCACAGGAGAGGCAGGTTTCATCAGGACTTGCCTTTCTCTTTTTTGGCTGGGTGCCAGGGTCACGTGGCGGCTGTGTCTCCACCTCTTTGGTCTTATGGCAGCCTTGGTACAAGTGGCGCCATTGGCTCTTCTACAAATACCTCCAGTCCAGAGGCATCTCTTCAGCCTGGGACTCTGTCCACAGAGACAGTTGCAGGCAATGGTGCTCGTCACCATGCAGCTTAGTGCCGACCTCAGGTGGTGGCAGGACCCAGCCAAAATCTTGAGGGCGAATATGCTTGGTCCAGTACTGCATCGCCAGGTGCTCTTCTATGGATGCGTCCCTATAGAGGTGGGGCACACACCATGAGGCCAGGGGCACCAGTGTAAGGGCCAGTGGGTGCTCCAGACCCCACTCTAGAACTAAGAGCCATTATCCTGGCCTTCCAGCATTTTCTCCCAAGCCTGCAAGGCCATCACGTGCTAGTAAGCATATTTGCAGCAGCATATGTCAACAAGCAAGGGGGCCTGGGCTCCCCAAACCTCTGCAGAGTAGCACACAGGCCATGGACACGGTTCCTGTCTTTCAGGGCAATGCAAGTGCCCAGATTGGTGAACCAGGGGGCGGACCTACTCTCCAAGGGAGGCCCAAGTCCAAGGGACTGAAGGCTGCACCAGGAGGTGGTCGGGGAGACACTGGCCCCACTTCGGCAGAGCAGTGGCCGACGTGTTCGCCACCAGGGACAGTGCCCACTGAGCGGTCTTCCTGCACCCAACCCCTGCATCTGGCAGGGTTGGTCGTGCTTATGGTTGTGTCTGGCGCCTGGGCATCAGTACAGTGGCACACAGCATCTGGCGGTGTCACCAAACATTGAATGCGCAAGATGTTGCACATTTGTTTTTAGTTCATTGATACACACCTATTGGGTATTTTCTGCACCTGAAGGCGGGGACGTCTCATTTGAATACCAGGGGAGGCGCTTGTGGACCTGCATTTGCTTTGTCTCCTGGAGCCCCTCGCAGTGTGTCTTGAAAAGTTCCCATAGTTATGATGTAACTACTGAGTGGGGAGATATTCCCAATACAATAGAGAACATTTGGTTACATTGTAAGCTTGGTTCTCTGATTGAGGAGATTATCACCTCAGGCTAAAGGTCGCTCAGTACCCGTTTCAATCAGTGTTAATCAGTGGGTGCATGCGCAAGGTGGGGCTGTTATAGCCTGGCGCATGCCTTCCACGTAAAGAGAGGTGTCTCAAATATTATTAATTTTCCATGTCGATTACCCCAGATGGGGAAAATTCCCATTGTTTTGATATAACTATTGAGTGAGGAGATAATCTCCTCACTCAGAGAACCATGGTTACACTGTAACCGAATGATAATATTTTAGGGCCATATTTCCCACCCCTACTTTAGAGAGAGGTAATTACAGAATGTATATACATTGGGTGGCTATGGGCTACCATAAATAGTATCAAGTTGACTTCATAATAATATTAAGTATTATAACTTTAGAGACTGATCTGCCTATTCTACTCAGTCTGGAAAATAAACTCTAAAAATATCCCTATAGGAAATAAGGTGACATTCAAAGCACACAAATAATGATGCCTCTTTTCTTGTTTGACAAGTATAGTGCAAGCAGAGTTTAAGGAAAATATTTTAGGCAAACAACAAAATATTGAAGGAAAATGAGTCTCTATTCAAATTGGTACTGTCCATCATTGAGGCCCAGTCATTATAAGTTCTGAAAAGTCAAGTCACAAGTTTGAGTGGATTTGCTAGGATTATCCCTGCTCCCTGCACTGATATACATGACTGTAAAGCTTATTTGTCATATTTTTAGTTTACACTCCTCATTTCTTTGGTGGAGGAAAAAGTCTTCTAGTGAATTCTTTGACATACTGAATATAAAAGGCATATGCTGATGTGCTTGGCATTTTATTTAGATGAGTTTGTTTCCTTCCTAATATTAGGGTGTGCAAAATCTTATTGAGAAGTGGTTTACGGACAGAGATGGGAGACTTTTTTTGTCAGTTTGACATCCAGGTAACCCACTTTTGCTTCAGCATGTTTACTCTTTGATTATCGGGAGAGCTGAGGGAAGCACTATCTCCCGCCTGCCAAAACCAGGCTGGCAAGCTGTCACAACACCGATGAAGACACATATCCCACCTGGGTGTTTGTAGGTGACACACATTCACACAGACTCATACACATAAACTGTATGTATGCGTGCGCACACACACACACACACACACACACACACACACACACACACACACACTGTGGTTTGTGCACACACATGCTTCCGAAAAAAAAAATTGTTTTGACAACAGAATGCATTCCTGTGGTGCTTTTATGAAAACTATATATCTGAAGAAATTAAGAAGTCAAAACAGCAAAACCTACAGAATTTGCTGTGTGTGCTTCAGCATTTCCTGCATTTTTTATTCATTTTATGTATAAAATTTATGTATCAAACTAGCAAATGATGACACAGGGTATTGTGCTTTCCATTAAAATAGTTGCTGTGTAAACTGCTGCATTATTAATGCACTAACCCTACTTAAAATCATATTCACTGGTTGTGACAGTGCCCAAGCGGTCAAAGGAGGCAAATGAGGAGGAGCACTTGTCCAGAGTGATGTTTCAACATGAAGCATTTATTTCACGTACTACCATGTACACAGATCTGCTCAGCTCCTTCTAGCATTCACATAAGAGAATGAAAACAACAGTAACAATATAGATAGAGCATTAAAGATAACTAACAGGTTTTGTGACAATCAAACAGATGCTCAGCCATTTACAACTAAATCTGTGCTTGGCCACACTCTTCTTCCACAGTGCATTTGCTTCATATTGGTCAATTGTAAAACACATTGTGGTGACATGTTTCAACACCTTAATAGAAAATATAACTGAGGTATGATGATGTTTGGACAAACTGTCACTGATTTACTGCCAAATTGCACAGGGCCAATGCACTTGTTTGGAACTGGTGGCTTGCCTGATTGATTTTTTCAAATGTCAATTTTTTTTAGTCTTTAACAATGTTACGAAACCTTTGAAGTTCTTGGACAAACTATTTTTGATTACCAAAAAAATGTAGTCGGGAGGTCTTTAGTTTTTGAGGCAATAGAATGTAGTTAGATGTCTGTGCCAGAGTATGTGTACTTTCAGCACAGGAGTTATGACTGTTGATCTTTAATTATGGTGCCCCCATCAGGCTGATTGGGGTCATTTTTGTTGAGCAGCATATGCACATCTCCAAATCCTTGGTGAAAATATATGAGTCTACAATTTACCATTTCATGGGTATTTGCAAAAACATTGATGAGAAAAAAAATAATAAACCAGCACAAAAACAATGAGGCTTCAGCCCTTTGGGTTTGAACCCCCAATTATATTTTTAAGGGAGAGGTGCCTTAGTCTTCCTTTTAGCATTGTTTGCATATGGCCCCAACAATTTCCACCAAGCAGATAGCCCCATAAGTTGCCTGAGGTGATGAAACTCCAAGGAGCGTGTTGACATTCTGATCAGCTCAGATCTTCTTTCCCCTACCAATGTCTCAAATTTGCAAGTAGCCATTTTGCACAAAACACAACAAAAATACAGTATTGCCAAATGTTCTTTTGGAAGATGAGCATCATATCAGAGACTCTTCAGACTTTGCGCTTTGACAATCTATCTCATCATCTCCATTCCACTAATGCTAAAGCAACAAAAGCCTGATGTGATACACTCCCAAACACTTACAGTATTCCTCCTAAGAGATAAACAGGATAAATCTTGATGGTGAAGTATGTGAGTAGTGCTTAATCCTGTATTTTCCACCATCCAGGTGTCCTTAAACAAGGCTCCTAACCCCCTGCTGCTCCAGTGGTGCTGCTGTCCAACAGATAAGAGCTTGGTCGTACCGAGCAGTTCCCACGTGTAAATGTAACTTTGAGAGTGAAGCAGGGCTTTGCTGATAAAAAAGCAACGACATTTTTCTGCCTTGTATGAGCAAAAATTTATTGAATCAACACAGGAAAAATGAGGTCTAAAAAATATAGTCGTCTGAGAGGGAAACGGTCGATGAGAGCAAAGAGTCAACATTCGTGTGTTCATGTTTTGATTGGACAACATCTGGCATGTGTGTAAGGAAAACTGTCATTGCCTGTGAGTGCTTCAGTTATGGCACATACACTCTCTGAGTGTGTGTGTGTGTACGCACATGTCTGTTGTGTCCTGAGATGACAGATGAGAGGTTTGCATCAATATTTGAACAAAGCTCTCTGGCTTCTCTTTCTGTTGAGGCCATGCTGTTTTTAAGAGTCTGAGAGGCAGAGCAGAAATGTATTGCTTGTGTGACTCCCGTTGCAAAGAAATTACAAGTTAGAGAGTAGATTCAGAGCTCCGGGCGTTTCAGCAGTCTGACAGAAGTCACTGTGAGACTTGCCTGAGGACAGGGAGGAGAAGAACCTGGAAGGAAACAGGGATGTGATTTTAAATAGAGGTATAAAATGTGACTGTTGCCCAGTTATCACCCTGACTTGAATACAGAAGTTTGGCAAGATTTTGGAATAACATGGAAACCTATGTACACTTCCTCTGGACAGGGGAGTGCATGTGCATAATCCAGCTAGTGTGCAATTGCGTGTCAACTTGTCAAGGGGAAACACTGTAGGCCAAGGTTGATATGCATCAATATGATTGAAGGGCTGAATGACGTCGTAAAATCATGTAATGATGTAATTGTGATCTTTTTAGACTAATATTGCGATTGTGATTCAGTATGACATTAGTTCCTTATCTTCATTATTCACTACACACAACCAATAAATCATTCTGTAGTTTGACATACACAGCATCGGATACAGTCAACATGTAAATATGTGGTCATGACTTAATTTAAGTAAAATCATAACAAAAAGAACAACAAGCACTGCAGAACAGGTCTGGTGTGAAAATTAATATATGACAAAAAAAAATATGAATCAAAGAGCCCGGTTACACAGTTAGTCTTGAAATAGTCTGGCGACCTGTCCAGGGTGTACCTCGCCTCTTGCCCAATGTCAGCTGGGATAGGCTCCAGCCCCCCCGCGACCCCTAACAGGATAAGTGGTCACGCAAAAAAAATGAGCTTAGATAGACAGCTGAGACACATCACCATAAACATCTGTGTCTAATACCCCTCTCCAGCTGACCACTTGTGTTCAGAGTTTAGTACTGCTTACTGGGTTTAGGCCAAGTGGCAACTTCCGAGGCTGAAAAATAAAGCCAGTGTTGAAGTGCCAAAAACTGCAGTTCACTGAATGTCCACTTGAGGCAGGCTCCAAAACAGAGGTAATCCCCATAGATACCCATGTTAAAATGCCCAACTTTACAGCAGAAATAAACATGTTTACAGCCTGGTTAAAAAACAAAGCTATAGCTATTATCAACAGTACCTGTGTCTATTAGTCCAGTCTATAGTTTGGGCTAATGGACAATGCCATCATCCCTCGCTAATGGTTGTCAGTCGTCAACCACTGAGCCCGACATTGTGATTTAGGCTCTGGCCCCAAATCTTCCAGACTGTGGTCGGGAAGCACCCTGGTGTTGGCGATGTATGTTGGATCGCCAACATCAGTCTGCTCTCAGCGCATCCACTGTCACTCTCTCTCTCTAGCTTATGCGCACACCGCTACAGCAAACAATGTAATATGTTAACATTGGGATTGCACTTAAACCCGGCCTTGGCCATTTTCACACCAAAATACACATCAAAGTTTGGGTGTGGCATTTTACAAGTTGTTTACTTCATCTACTCTCATTATCATATGTCACAGCGTTTCAGGGCAGCGTTTGTGCATGTGAAGCCCACAGGGCCAGTTGTTTCCGAATGGTTTTTGTTACTCGCCGCAACAATGTCATAACACCTGGTATTGTTTTCACCTCGTGGGCCTTTGTGTGTGTGTGTGTGTGTGTGTGTGTGTGTGCCATCATGGCAAAATGTGGTCCTGGTGACACCAACCGTTGTGGAAGCTACAACTGAAGCTGTTTTGTGTATTTTGCCAGGTGTTTATATGTCTGTCTGTGTGTGGACAGATTTTGTCAAAGTGACAGCATCACAACCATGTCAGATGGAGTCGCAGAGTGGTGTGTACTTGAGATGAAAATAAAGGTCAAGTTTGAAGATGAGTGTGGTCCAAGCAAGATGGCTGGAAGTAGAGGGAAAAGAAGCAGGGAAGGAGCCACTGACCCCCCGTTTTACACCCATGGCCCTCATTTGTCTAAAGTCTCAATTTAGTGTGTTGCAGCTGAAGTGATTCTATCACAAGATGGTCTCTAGTTGTTTTGTGTTTTTTAATTGCAGTTGTTGCAATTTGAAGATTATATCGCGATTACATTGGTTTAAATGCAATTAATCGTTCAGCCCTAGTTGAATTGTGGTGTGCAAAGCACCGAATACAATCAGGCTTTTTCACGTGTTACTGCCTTTCTCGCCCCATTTGCACTGGGAGATCAAGAAACCCCATCTTTGCCAGTCTATCTTTCCCCTGTGGTGAATCTGTCATTCAGAAATCTCTGCAGACTCTGTGTGTGTGTGTGTGTGTGTGTGTGTGTGTGTGTGTGTGTGTGTGTGTGTGTGTGTGTGTGTGTGTGTGTGTGTTTGGCAGGGGGTTGTGATCCTTCATTGGGCAAAAGTTGGCTGAGAACCAGAAAAGAAGTGCCTTTCTTTTTGGACTCAGGTTTATAAGCACTTCCTGAAAATGCTGAACATTTTTTTTGTCTTCCTGCCGTGCACTCGGTTGATCTGAACAGATGCTCCCCCAGTGCTTCTCACTATCTTCAACACCCACCTATCATCTGCTTCACCAATCTCCCTCCACCCCCATCTCCTCTGCTAGCTTCACCTCTGATCCTCAATCTCGACCATCCATCTGCTGTGTGGATCTGCGTCAATACTGCCTATGAAGACACATCACACTGGGCATATATAATTAATGCAGCACTGACCATTGCCAAGCTGTATTTATTCATGTATTTATATGGACACATTAGCCTGTAAGTCAGTGTTTACACCAAAGCATCAACGCATGGCAGCAAATAAAATCCACAGAATGCGTCCCCCCTGTTTACCAGCTAACCACCTTATTTCTCAAACCTGTTACTGAAATGTCAACATGGTGAAGTAATTAGCGCACAATTATGCCACTGGCTCTTAATTAACAAACTAAGAATTAATTAGTAGATTTGTTTGTTAATTCATGTCTAAGCAGCTGCTTCCTGCTTATTAATACTGAATGCTGTCGAGTGAGTTAAAGCAGTTGGAGAACTTTCCTATGCTTCTCTCCAGTTTTTTTCTTCCTTTATAACATCCCAGGCCAATTTAAATGGAACTGGTGATGCATGATATGTTAGTTGTTATTATTTTAAAACTGCAGCATTTGGGGGATATTTAAAGGACGGTCAGTTCCTTGTGTAAGAATAATTCTGAAAATGAGATGTTCTGTAAAATGTTTTAGGCTTCAAGCCACTGATTATTGGATAACACATTAAAGCAAATGTTGCATTTTATTAAAGCCATATATTTTCTCCCACTCTCTGTGTTTCTTTCCTTCATACTAACATACACAGTCACACACATTGTCTCCTTTTTGCTCTCTGTTCATGCTGGTAATTCACACACAGTATTAGCGGGAGAGTCTTGTTTTTTTTTTTTTTTTTTCTTTTTGGTGCCTCAGAACTGTTAGAGGTTTAAAATCAGAGATCACACATGTGACATTGTGAAGGTTTTAATTCAGTACAGTTAAATGAACAGTATTTGAGTAGAGCAATTGAAATGGCAGGCAAAAAAAGGACACAAACAGGCATACTTGCATTAAAAACCAGAGAAGTGTAGAGAGTGGCAGGTTACTGAACTGCAGGTGGAAGGTCATATGTATCCATTACAAGTCTTTCAAACTGCAGCAAATACTGTATGTTTGATAGAAATGTATCAACACAAATGGTTTAATGCAGGTCGGACTCTGCAAGAAGGAAATTGTAACAACAGGTACCCTACGTGTTACAGGTTAGTGTGGATACAAGCAGAATGGCTTTGATGTCTCTCAGGCCAAAGAGTCTGTCCTTACACAATCAGAGTGTTATTTTCTAAGACACTTTTCAAGATCTGATCAAGTACAGGAAACAAATCCAAAGATTTTGTTAAATCTCAACTGTAACACCACTACAACGACCCATTTTGATGGTGCTGAAACATGACAGCCCTGTTAGGGGAGTGACATGAAGCTGCGGTTGTGCAGCGACCCATATTAACCCAGAACTAATTGTTTTGTACATGTCTTTAAAAGGACAATCAGATTGAGCTTGTATTCACTGTCTGTGTCAAAGGGGTGTAACAATTACTTCCTGTTGAGCGCAGCAGAAGCAGGAGGTTCAGGTTCAGAAGGCAACAGCCTCTTAAACAAAGAGGATCTCCCTGTAATCAGTTCTGCATCACAGGAAGTGCAGCTGCTTGGTGCATAGTATATCCAAAGCCTTTGTGCAGGATGTGGGATGTGTTGACCAGGTTGATGCTAGCTTTTTGGACTGTTTGTCATTTGTGAATTGTGATGGAGTGCCATTGGTGGTAGCCTGCTGATGAATGATAAGTTCACGGTGCTGACGGTGAAAAGGTAAAAAGATGTTGTGATCATGTTCCTGCTAATACAAAAGGACTTAAATGGACAGATCACCCCAAAGTCAAAAATACATGTTTTTCCTCATACCTGTAGTGCCATTTACCAATCTAGAGTGTTTTGGTGTGAGTTTAAAAGTGTTGGGGATATTGGCTATAGAGATGTCTGCCTTTTCTCCAATATAATAGAACTAGATGTCTCTCTGCTTGTGGTGCTCAAAGCTCGACAGCAGTGTCTCTTTCCAGAAATTGTGACCCGTTCGCATCCCTAGGTTGTCAGATGCCGTCGTTTTGTCAGGGCACCCTTTAGCATCCTTGACATCCTGGGCTTTCAGCTAACTCCAATGTAAATCCATGTTCGGCAGTACCTGACACTGAGAGCAACTGATGTAGTATAAAGTTGAGGAAATCTGCAAAGGGCAGAAAGGAGGGTTAAAACAAAACAAGATTTTCACCCAGGAGACCTAGACTCAGAGGCCCTATAGGGTGCCCTGTGCATTGCAGACGTGGAGGGGCAAGACCAAGTGTCTGTATTTGACAACAGGGGAGTGAGAACTAGTTCTAAATAATGAGCCAGTTATTCAAGATAATCCACAGACCTTGTTTTGAGCTGTTTCATGTGGGAAATATTTGGTATTACCGAACAACTTGTACATACACAGATGCATGCCTTCCTTTTGCACAGTGGTATAGTTGGTGGGTGTAGTTTAGCCAGTATGTGTAATACTCATTATCTCACACTAAAGCAAATTAGATTGATAATTAGCGCCACAGGTAAGAGAAAAAAAAGATATTTTTGACTTTATGGTAAGCAATCTCTTTAAATAGTGTTAAATACCAATTCTTGACAAAAGCCTCTGTGCTCTATTCATGTGCTTAATATCAATAACAGTAACTAAGAAACTGTTTTGTTGCACTTTGTTTCTACACCAACTCTGGATGTCTGTGAAGTTCTTTACAGCTTTTTGTCTGTAAGATCCACCAGCATGTATTTGTTTTTGTAATACTGTCATCCGGACCTGACCCAGGCACAATGAACTCAGTCAGTTGGCCATGATCCAGAGTCTGAGCCCAAAGATTGGAAAAAAGGTCCATGTCATCTGCAACTTTGACATGGGGTTTGATGTACACCCCCTCTCGCTTTTGTACAGAACAAAAAGCAGCAGGAACAGGACACATGCCTGTTGGGGCCCAGTGTTTCTGTAGGATTGGATCGAATCAGCTGGTGTTTGAGATGGAAACAGGACAGCAGTTCGTCTGCCAGGAGATGAGGTTGCAGTGTGCTGAAAGTGGAGCAGAATTTGGCAAAACATCAGCCTGGCTGCTGCCTTCAGTCTCTGCAAATCACTACGCGTGTGCTGGAGCAGCAGTCATCTTTCTCTGTGTGAAACAGCCTGTGCTACCACCCAAAGGCTTTACCAAATTAGTTCAGTCAGCTAGGGGCTCCTTCCCCCTCATTTCTTTTAGATTCCCACTAAAAGCTATGAATACATTGAACTGACAGAAGAGACCACACTCAACCGTTGCTTTTAATTTTGAACGAAGAGATGAAGCGTTTTCCGTACTTGAGGAAATTAAATTGTTTGCGAGTTTCCCTTACAGGTTGCATCACAGCTGATGCAGTATTAGCAGACTGTGTGTGCATTTCCAGGACAAAAGTTTGTTTGTGTGCAAGACAGACAGAGAGGCAGAGAGAGGAAGAAAGAGAGAGGGTGTCTGATAGAGCCATCACTCAGCCCTTTGGCAGTGATATCTTGTTTTCCTCTCAAACTGGGCTAGATGTATCTGTGCCCCTTGTGTGTTATTGCCGGGCTGAGGCATTGGTTGTAGATCACTGTGAAAACTGTGAAGCACGGGGCACAGCGGTCTCCTGAATGACAGCGGCGAAGCATATTGAGGAGAGATATTGGTCCGCGGCCTTTCCTGGAAATGTGCAGATGAACCAATAACAGCCCTGCACCGGCCGAGAGATGTACATGAGTAGATTATCTTAGGATGGCAAACAGAAACCCCAAAGCACCATGAACACCATCACATTCTGCAGCCACTCTGTTTGAGCCACGTCTCGCCTGATAACTGTGTCAGTTCTCTCATTGCCATGTGATTACAGTGGCAGACCGTGCAATTTTTGTGCCCTAGTCAAGCTTAACCTGCCCAAAGCCCCCACCCCCACCCCAAATGGAAAGAGAAGTCAACACAAATAAACAACTTGGTTGGCAAACAATAATAAATATAAACAATAAAAGAATACACTATGTGCAAATTTGCTAATTTCATTGTCATCTTCGCTGTTCTTTTTTGCCTCCACACCAGTGATAGCTATGGCTGCAGGCATTTTGTTTTCAGGTTGTCCATCTGACCCATTCTCATGAATACGATATCCCAACATCTTGAGGGAATTTCTGTGTCTGTCTTATTTTATAAAGGCGATCTCGTAAGAGGGCTTTGAGGAATTTCTTCAAATTTGGCACAGACATCCACTCTGACTCAAGAATGAACTGATTAGAATTTGATGGTCAAAGGTCAAGGTCACTCTGACCTTAAAAAATGTTTTTGGCAGTGACTCAGGAATTCATATATTAATTTATTAATGTTAACTACACACACATTTCTAATAGGATAAAATACAGAAGTGATGACATTTTATATCCAGAAGGTCAAAGGTCGACTTCAGTGTGACATCATAATGTTCCACAAAAACATTAGTCAACATCATAAGTCAGGAACAGAAGGGGAGACATTTGGTCAGATGCTGAATTAGTGACTCTAATTTTGGGTGTCCACCTTGAAACTGTGCTGATTGAATAGATGTTCTATGCTGCAGGGAGGAAGATGTGTGTGAAGCATCCATGTTTTCAGACATGGGTGTAAACTGTAACTGTAACTTGACTGGTTTGTGTAGGCATACAACCATGGGGTTGTAATTCTAATTTTGTACTGTTCCCCGATTGGCTTTTGCCTTTTCATTTTCTCTTAATGCTCTCCTCATACACTCCACTTCACCATATCCAACAATGCTCTAGCATGTTCTGACTATGATGATCACTCACTGACAAACACAATAAGATGAACTGCATTGCCAGCACTGAAGATGGTACACCTACTACAGACCGACCAACCCCCTAGGTGGACAGTTTTGTCGCCTATAGGAAGATCTGCCACTGTGTGTGTGTATTTACTACAATTTGCAGAGCCTTAGGTGCATCCTATAGTCCTGGCTTTGTGTTGCACTTTGTGATCTATAGTCAGCTATTTCAAGAACAAAGACAATGTAACGCTGGTCCCACAGACAGTTAAGTGCTTGTGTTTCCCCCTAGAGTCACATGTCCCACCACCAGCCTGAGGTTAAATCACACCAGAGTGTCTTTGCTGTGTCTTGCCTAATCTGTCTACTGCAATACTATCCCACCTGCTAAATAAAAAATGAAAATGCAAAAAGTCAACGGACAACTAACTCTGAAATAGAGCCCGTAATGCTTTATTAAACCTTGCTCCAGTTGATGTTGATATTCAAGGTATTAAGCTGTGGCATTAAACTGTCATGTTGGAAAGCATTAGTATAATACCTGATTTATTAACAAATGAGTCATTATGGGCTGTGGCTTTGTCTGACAGCTGTGTGTTTGTGTATTCATGTTCCCATCTATCATCGTCTAGATGCGCACTCACGTCTATGTTTCGCATCTATCCAAACACAAACACAGCATGTCAATGCTCGGCACACAAAACAAATTGGAGCACTCTGTACAAGAAAAGCTTGCCTGGGGCTAGTCATTTTGAAATTAAAAGCATGTCTCTTTGTTGAGCCTCAGTTCCAGGAATGAGGGAGAGAGAACGTGAACGTGTCGCACGCAGGAGAGAGGGAGACCGAGCTGGTGCTGTGATTTTCGCAGCCAGGGAATCACACAGTCTTTTATCTATTCCCCTCAATCAGGAGACATCCGGCAGGAAAGGTAGGAGATTAGATTAGCTAGAGAGAGAAAGAGAGAGTGGGTTCTCTAATCCTGATGGGGTTTTCAGAGGTACACCCATCACTGTGGAGAATGCAGTGTGCAGAAGGGAGTTTGGATCGGGAGGGGCGGGCGCGGGACGGTTTGCCTCACTAAACCCTTCACACTTGCATGAAAGAGGTTCCAGCAAACTAGGGGATTAGTCAGAGTGTAATTACACTTGCGGGGCCTCAGAAGTAGCAAAACGTGCGCTGACTGGAACACACCTCAGACGGGCAGGGGAAGAAGGGAGTAATGCCTCTTAAATGTGTTGCCAGTGTGTTGTCGGTGAATTCTTCAACTGAATTAACTGCCTTTAGTGAACACCAACATCTGAGAGATCAAAGGAGTCTTTATGGGACTACTGTCTGATCAACATCAAGATGTCTCTATTGTCTTCATTTAGGTGTTTATTCCGGGCATTTTTACTACGTTTTTGTGTTTTGTTCTTTCTGCAAAGAGGATGCCTGGGATTCTGTTCAGTTGTTGTGCCATGTCACATCTCTCTGTTACGTAGTGGTTGTCAAAAAGTGCTTATACTCATTGCTATAGTAGGATTGCACTGCAATAAAAACTGCTCTGTGTTTCGGGTCCTGTCGGTTCCAGATCTCCAGAGAGTCTTTCCCCTGAAAACTCCCATAAAATCAGGATTTCTCACCATTCAACAAAACTATTTCCACTGTTGCTATTTGTTACCATACAGAGAAGAAAAACAACACATATTAAGCCAACAGTGCAGTTGAGATAACCCTTAATGCCTCATGTTCCCCAGAGCTGCTCAAACACCTCAGCCTTCAAAAAATAAAGAGAGAAAATATGTTTGCAAACAATAACACTAATGACATAAATTATTTAAACAAGGATGGTTTTTTTTATCAAAAAAGTTTACAGGTTTGCAAAATTGAGTGTGGCCTGCAATGTCCCTGTGTACTTAAAATATTAAACACTGTGGCCCCCAGGAGGATTATTGTTCCGCAGTAGACTTTCTGTAAATGAATGGGCTCTTCTCATTTCTCTATTTTGTGCCTCCTCATCTCCTCTCAGCTCCGTCTCCTGCTTGTGACCCGGAAATCAGTCTCAGCACACTATCTCAAAGGATGTCTCAGTTCCTAAAATGCATCTCAAGGAGAGAGGAGGCTTGAGGAGCTGTGGATGCAAAGATGTTTCCTTTGCGGAAATCTTTTTGGCACCCATGATGACGTATAAAAGATGTGTGACACACAGCGGATGATGCAGCTGTGTGTCACGTCATATTCCGTTGATGTCGCTTTAAAATCACAGCTCTGAAGTCTTATCTGGTTAAATGCCTAATGCCTTGATTCCTCTCTCCTCGGGTGCTTTTCATTATGCTAGAGTGTCTCTTGCTTCCCTCGCATCTTAGCTCCTCCCATTGAGGATGTGAGAAAGAGATGCAAGGACGGAGGAGTCAATGCTGCCAAATGAGACAACCTTTGTTCCACAGTGTCTGTCGTAAGTGTGGAGGTGTGGCATTTTTACATCATGCCGCTTAATGAAAATAATTCTGCGTAGGATACACCTGGGTTTCATGGTTCAATCCACCTCCAGAAGCCTCATCTCTACTCTATTCAAGGTGCATTTAAGAGAGTGAAAGATCTCCATGATGACAGGGGGTGCAAGATTTCCGGGTCACGGGAGGGAAGAGGACACAAAGAAGCATAGTTAGTATAATGAAAACCACCCTTCATGTCTCTTGCTTGCCTCCCTAATTCGCAACTCGGGCAGAAGAGACTAAGATGTGAGGCAAGGAAAGGAATGGAGGATGTGCAAACTGAGAAATGAGAAGAGAGGATTGTATTGTAATACTGTAGCGAAGAATGGACTGTGGGGACGGGGTGATGTTCTGTTGTTGTTATTTCTCACACTGTGCTCCAAAACAGTTTGTTTGAGGGAGATGTCGCTGTGAGGAGTAATGGCTGCTAGTTGGGGCTGGTTGCAGGGGAGAGAAGGAGAGTGAGGGATTGTGAAAGCTGGGGGAAGACAGAGTGCAGGCTAGTTTTGAGGTGTTTTTGTGTGTTGAAAACAACATTTCACTGCGGGGTTAGTCGGCGGGGAAGAAATCTAAGATGGTTTGAATCAGCCATCCTGCTGTCATTGATTAATAATTAACTTGCCGATTCAATTTTGTTCAGTCATTCCATTATGTCTGGTTTTATTCTCATTTTGTCCTTCAGGTCCCCGAGGTGAGGCCCTGCAGCATGGCCAGTCTGGGACACTGCCGCACTTCCTGGAGGAGCCTGTTGACGCTTACATCGTCAAGAGTAACCCCATCAAGCTCCGCTGCCAAGCTCGGCCTGCTCTACAGATCTTTTTCAAGTGCAATGGCGAATGGGTCCACCAGAGCCAGCACATGTCTCAGGAGCACACTGACCTAGGGACAGGTACAACAAACAAAATACATACCTACACAGACAGAAAACAATGTACACAAACAGGATATGCAGACAGACATACAATTTGCAAATAAAATCATATTTTTTGCCCTGTCAAACCTTCCTCCTGTCACTTTAAGTTATGATTATAGCATTCACATCTCTGATAACAAGGACTGAAGTCTTAAGAATGAACTCTCCAAATGGGGCTTTGTGACAGTGCCCGTAACTATGTCCAGCCCTGCAGATATATTTGCCTGACTTCTTTAGTACGTACTGTGTCACATTTGATCTTAACTCAAAATGACAACTTTCACACCATGAAAGGCACCTACTTGTACAATTTGAGGATTTGACTTTGAACAGCGAATGGTATCTCTTAGTGATGCAACTTGATGAAATGCAGTTGTTGTTATTTTAACTTCAAATTCAAACCACAAAGAAAAATGTCTTTTTTTTCTAAAAGCCCTGTTTGTATTGCATCATCTCACAATGGGTAATAAATATCTCATGAGTTCACTTGTCATGTTTACACAGCAAATTGGGTAAAAAGAATTATATTTTACTTTTTCTCTTAAAATGTACTTATTAAAAATGTAAAATGTAATTAATGTGACTGATTCTCAAGTATACACTGTAAAAGGTTACTTGTTTTAATCAGTGCTGAAAATGGGTTCAAAGCAGCAGGATAATTAAGTCTGATTTGAGCAGAAAAAAACATAAAAGTGTTAGCTACACAGATAATTAGGCCTAGGTCTGCACTGAACATCAGATGACCATCATTTAATCACATAAGAACTCGCTGAAAGAGGTCGGGATGAAGGCAACGTATTTATGAGCGTGCCTTGGCTGCTATTAGTGTGACAGTGTTGATGCTTCACTTAACACACAGCACCAATCAATATCTTCCCTCCAGAGTTAACAATGGACCTCTAAATTTTTACTGCCTTATAGTGTGGATTCATAGCTCTGCTCCCATCTGGCTCCTTATCACCATTCATATCTGTTTCCACTGGGACAGACACAACGAAGGGGAAATACAGAAGGGAAGGGGCTGAGAGAGAGAATAAAAGCTGAAAAGGGAAACATCTTAAAAATCCACCTGTGCTACTATCTCATAAAGTAGAAATATCTGGACAGTTAGGATGTGTTTCTTTAAGCACCAGCTGCTGGAAGATGCGACAAGAGTGCATGTAGAATTGGGGTTTTAAATTGGTCTTTATTGTAACCTTGACCTTTGCTAAAAACATGGAAGCACTATGGAAACAGATTTCAGATTTGGATGGATTTTGTAAGAAAATATCTGTACCAAAAAGGAGGAGTTGTTTCCCATGCATGGATGCACCACATTTAGTCAAACTGTTCCACTGTAGAAGTTCTCACTAAGTTTTATGTGTGCTATTCTGAGGGCTGCTTCTCGTCTATCAACACTTCCTACTGTTGCTATAGCGCCAGTGCTCAAAGCTGAGGTGACAAATGTTACAGATATTCAGGCAACTCTTGCAGAGTTTAAGTTTAATGAAGGCAGCAACAACGAGTCGTGCTGTTTGTGGAGAGACTGGTAGAAACTCCCTGCATAATCTCACAACTTGATCCTTCTGCCAGTGATATACTTTATAGATTTCTTACTGTTAGACTTTATGCATCTCCTGGCAACATTTCTTTAAACCACAAGATCAATCATTTCCTACCCTTTACAAAGCCGCGTAATTGCTCAAAGCTCCTATTATCAATATTCTTATCATATTAATGGATTGAATGACTGTGTTAGGTGAGCTTTGTTTTGGTTCACTCAGACTGGTCTTGTAGCATCATAGCATGGCGTTCTGCCACATTAGGCAGTTGTTTTAAGCAAAGAAACAGTCAAAGTCTCCTGTATGCTCCCTTTCCAGCACTAAACAGCAGACAGACAAAATTAGCAAGTAGCTGCTCAGCATAGTGAAGCATTTAACATTTTAAGAGCCATTTTTTCAAGAGGTGGTGGAGACCAAAAACAGAGCTACAGGGAGAGACAATATTGCACTTACATTTGCCAGGTAGCCAAAAACATGACACTAAATGAATGCTAACCTTGCTCTGTATCTGCTGAGTCTGCCATACAGTGTCAGGTCAAAAGGTCAGTTATATGTGTTGTACTGATATTTTGTTTCTGCTGCCCCCACGTAGCCAACAGATTGTTTCAACAGGTTTACACTTAAAGGGACAGATCACCCCAAAGTCAAAAATACATATTTTTCCTTGTACCTATAGTGCTATTTATCAGCCTTGATTGTTTTAGTGTGAGTTGCTAAGTGTTGGAGTTATTGGCCGTAGGGATGTCTGCCTTCTCCTCAATATAATGGAACTAGTTGGCACTTGGCACTTCCAAAAAAATACATTTGAAAAACTCAACAGCAATGTCTCTTTCCAGAAATCATGACCTGGTTACTCAAGATAATCTGCAGACTTTATGTTCTTTGTGAGCAGTTTCATGAAGGAACTATTTGGGTTTTTTGTACCAAACTACACCCACCAACCATATCACCATGCAGAAGGAAGCATCTACTCATGGATGAAAGGCTTGTGTTAGTGACATTGCGCATTGTAAACATTAATGCTGAGCTGTAACATTAGCGAGGTCAGTGGTGCTATGTGAGCGAGCAGTAGATGCACACTTCCTTAGTGGTGATGAAAAGGCCTAGAAATATTTGACCCTTAAAGTCAAGTTAGAAGCAAAACATGTTTACCAAAATTGTGTAACTCTGAATGGTCTCACTCAGTGACATTGTCTGACATTATGGCAGAAACAAGTTGTGGTAAAACGCCAAGTATTCTGGCAAACGGAAACACACACACACACACACACACACACACACACACACACACACACACACACATGGAAAGTTAGGTATGATGTTTATGAAGCTATATGTTGTGTCTTCAATAAAGTACGTGCAAAGGCTGTGAATCGATCCAGAGTCATAGAGTCCTTCTTCAGCACCTTCTGCATGGTAATCCGGTTGTTGGGTGGAATTACCAGCTAGTTCTTACATATAACTGCTCACAGCAAGGTCTGTGCATTATCTTGAGTAATCAAGATTTTGGAATTAATTTCTGGAAAGTGACATTGCTGTCAAGTTTTTCAAATGTATTTTTTAATGCTTTGAGCACCACAAGCCAAGTGCCATGTACTTCCATTATTTAGGAGAAGGCAGACGCCTCTACCGCCAATAACTCCAACACTTGGCAAGTCACAATAAACAATCTAGATGATTAAATAGCACTACAGGTAAGAGGAAAAAAGATGGAATTTTGATTTGGGGGTGAACAGTCCCTTTAACCTTATCTTATTATAATGCATTTGGCATGACCACAGTCTGTTGCATTACCTTAACCTAGCAGTTTGTTGTGTTTTTGTTCTGCTGATAGGATGGGTTTTTTTTACTGTCCAGGTATGAGGACTTTTGAATATGTCAGTCTGCACGCAGCAACTGGTTCTCACTTAATAAAACGTAATGGAGCAATGTCATGAATGCAGTATGGAGCATTAAGTCTGTCGTTTATTGGCAGATGTTTCAGTCTTGGCTTTTGTTTGATACTATCACGGTGCAGCACTAGTTATCAAAACTTCTCACCAGGGTTCAATATTCATTAAGAAGATAATTAGTCTTGTCACTGATCATCTCAGTGCATTGCCTTGTAATCAGACACAGGATGGGGCAAATTGAAAATGGATGGAGCAGTTTTGTGCTTCAGTATACCAGAAGATAAACTATAAATTTTGCATGAAATGTGGCTCTCTGGAATGACATAAGAATATCTAGAAACTGTTACAGCTACTTTATTGGATGATGCCTCAAAAGGAAAAAAGTGGAATACAAAATGTCCCCAAATTAATGCCAGTATTGGTTCATTTTTATGAACACTGGACCTGGCCATCTTTTACAGCCCACACTTGGATGTAACTGTACACTCTAACAGCCTCCCTCTGGAACCAGTAAATAGCTTCAAATGTGAACATTATCATTGCTTTACACATAATTTGTTCACAGTGGAGATGTTCTTTAGAGCGTGGCATCATTTTTAGGCCCAAATAATAGATTCCACATCCCTCCTTTCAATCTAACATTGAATGAGCAGGAATGTAAAATGGGTCCCCTTTAATGTTACATGTTGATGTGTTTTGTTCAGATAAATTGTGATGGGTTTGGAAACTAAAATGGAAAATGTAATTGCCAGGAGCAATACTGGTCATCATTTTATGGTGGAATAAAAATGATGCAAAACTCTAAGACTTCTCAGTAAAATTGTGTTAGAATTTCAGTTATGTTAAAGAAAAACTTGTTATGTCTTTTCTAATTGCGTGATTTAATCAAAGAGGCACGTTTGGCAAACAGATTATTAAATTCCCATTCATTATTGTTGCAGGTTGAGAAAAAAAACAAAAAAAAAACATGACTACAGCTTCATCATTGGGTTTAGCAGCTCAACACCAAAGCTGTCAAATTTCAGAAACACCTTTTTTTCAGAGACCAGCGTATAACAGAATTACACATTTCTTCAGTATTCACACATTCACATACAGTTGGTCTGAAGCCATCTGCCTGTCTAGATTCAAAAAATAAACAGCATTCTTTTTTTTTTTCTTCTTTTTCTAGCAGCATGGCTTTTAGCCAGTCCAGTCACTCCATCGCTTTGGTCCAGACTGAAATATCTCAGTAATTGTTCAGATTTTGCACAAACATTCATGGCTCTATTGATTTACAGAGAGATGAATCCTACTAACTTCCCCTTACTGTTCCACCAGCATCACCAGGAGAGCTGCAACAATTAATGGAATAGTTGTAATAATTAAATGAATCGCCAACTAATTAGATAATCGATTAATCCTTTTGACTAACTTTTTTACTAGCTTGCTATCTTTGGGTTGAGGACAAAACTAGACTCACAAGTCAGTCTTTAGACACTTTGCTTAACTAAAGACTGATGTCTTTCTCCCTGATTTTGTGTTTAGATTGGTGGATGCAATTTCAGAGTTTAAAAAAAACTCCCTACATTGCAGAACTCTTGTGCTCGTAAACATAGTGCGACTGCTTTAAAAGTTTTCAACCAAGTCGCTGTAAGTCCTTCATTCCCACAATCTTGTGAACTGAGCACACGTTTGATAAAACGGAGTTAAATCTCTCGGCATCCATTTTCAAGCTCCCTGTGTGTTTGTTTCCTTGCGGACGAGAAAAGGGGGAAACACACATTTCAAGGAGGGCGTGTCCTTTTAAAAAATGCAAGAGGCGTTGCTTTGTTGCCGGCCGTTTTCTCCGGTGTGTTAAACATACTTTAGAAAGGAGTGTCCCCAGACTATCAGAAGGTGGAGATCTCTGATTGTCTGGTGGCGAGACTAGGACAAAACAAGACATTTGAAGATGTCATCTTTGGCTTTGGGAAAAACTGATAATTTTTCACAATATTCTAATAATTTATAGATCAAACAAGTAATCGCTTAGATTGGATTGAGAAAATCACTGACAGATTACAGTTTGTCTCGATTGCTAAGACCCGCTTAATGAAACTGGGGTCCACTTGATCTTCATCATCATCTTCTCATCACAGCAGAATTCTCCTATTACAAATGTGTTAGTTTTTCTCCATAGTACACTCAAACCAGGGAACTATGTCCTCAGTTCTGAAAATGTGAAGCTCATGCATGGGGGGCATTTTAGCCTTTGGGCCGCTGCTGCAACAGCCACTGATGCCCCCAAAGAGACATTTTAAATAACAGTAACTCTAAGCACAGATCACATCATATAGCACACTTAGTCACCTGGAAAACACTGGCCTTCAAAATGCCAAGCATTAATTATTAATTGGTTTGACTTACAGTACATCTCACCTGTTCAAAGTCAATAAGCAAAACACTCCCATCATGTGTCAGAGCATAAAGGAAGCATCATGTAACTTCTACCATGTTGGTCTTAAAAAAACAAAGTGGAGCAGCAAGGTCAACAGAGAGGAAGGCCTATGAAAAAAAAACTTTTCTTACGCAATCAGTTGAGTCAGCTGAACATTTTACTGTATTGCAGTAACAAATAAATATTTTCTCTGTTACCGTTTTTGTATTTGTGCACTGATTTCATCATTATATCACCACAAATACAGTTTAAACATTGTCTTGCGGTGCTGTAGTGTCTCTCATTTTGTTTACAACATATATATAGCTGTGTGTATCATTTGGCGCAAAGAATCCCTTTTGAGAAGGTTTTGAGTGCAGTCTTTCATTTTGCAAGAGAATGTGCAGTTTTGACAGAATGATCAACTCTTCTCAGTTTAGTGTTTAAAGTTCTAAGAAACTGAGGTTTAGTTTCAGGAAATGTGTCAAAGCAAATGGGACAAACTGCAACACGTTTTCATTAGTTTCACACAATATTCACACCCTTTTTTCTAAACAGTTAACACAGATCTTATAGAAGGACCCAAAACTCTGAACTGTGTTAAATGATGGAAAACACCTATTCACAGCTGTTAGAAATGACTTGAATAATTATAAATCTCTAATGCAACTGTGTGAAACTCCTTTGTGAAACTTTACAAACAGCAACCAGTCCTCATCCATCTATAATAAATACCAACTCTGTGTTGCTATTTGCAAGCATGGATCAAAGAGGCCAAAGGCACATAAGTAGGGGAAGAGGCCACGGCACAGGGGAACTGAAAATTCAGCATTTCTGAGTTTGAAAATATGCTAACCTAATATATGGCTGTTGCAGTCCAGCCAAAAAAAGATATTGAAAAATCTGATGCAGTACAATAAAAACATATAGATATTTGTTAGTGTTTCTTAGTTTGGATGCAGTTCTTTATTGGTTCTTTGGTGAAGAAAGAAGGCAGTTGAAAAGCTGTACCGTAATGAAAGTCTGAATTTGTCTCCTAGGTGCTTATTGTAGGTCTTATGTTTCAATGACAATTGATGGGCACTGGCAGACTGTGCACGAGAATATAATGATGACAGTGAAAAAGTGCAGATGCAGAGTACAGCAGGGTTTGTTTTCTCTAGTAAAATCATCTTCAGAAAAAAGGATACAACCCATGCTGTGGTGTTTGCGTCCCTTTTATGGCACACATAACTATGTAAAGTACCAACAAATGGCACAGGCATATAGCACAAATTAACGTTAAAGTGGTTCATATTGATAGCTGTATTTTGTATTTTGTTATCCATTGTGTTGTGATTGATTGAATGAATATATTCATTTGACCACAAGTTGTTTTGATTGATGGAAATATTTGCTTCTGTTGCGTCTCCGTAATGTTTTGAGTGTGAGAGCATTTTGCAAACAAAATGTGTCATTTTGGCCGGCGACTTCTAGTTTAGAACTGTGTGTGCTCTGTCTTGAAAATGTTACTTCTGAATGGACAAATGTTTTCAAGCAAATGAGGAAAACTGTAATTGACAGTAAAAATAATTATTAGCTGCAGTCCTCGTCACCAACAGGTCAACGTTTCCACTTATCTAGTAAACTGATGATGGTTTGTAGATGGTGAATCCTAATGGCATGGTCAACTTTTACTTTTTGTTATTTTTGGGGGGGATTTTATGCTTTTATTAGACTTTCATAATTCATTTTGAGCAAAATGTCTTGGCAATTACTGGATGAGCTGCCATGAAAATCGGTTCAGGTATTGATGTTAGTAACAGCATTGACTGAGACTCTGGTCACCCCTCACCTTTCCATCTAGCATCGCTATCAAATAACAATTTTAATTTGTCTAATTGTTTGGTTTAGACAAAACTAATAATAGTATTTCCATCAACCACAGCTGTACAGTACCTTCTGCTAATTCGCAAACGTCATTTTGCTAACGTACCGAACTAAGATAGGATATGGTAAACATGACCCACTTTTCTTCAGCATGTTAGTATGATCATGGGGATATGTTAGCATGTTTTATTTTTTTCCCTTTATTCACCAATAAGTGCATACACATGTAGATATTATGGTTATATTAACAAATGCAAAAAAGCAACATCAGATGTAAATTGGTTGAGCCTTTATTGTCTCCCTTAGGAGATTTATTTTTCTGGGCCATTTAAGAGAAACAGGGGACATAGCATTGCACAACATCTCCATATGCACACAATATACAGTATCCATATACATAAACAATGAAGTACATGTAGTTTACATTCAGTAACACACAGATCCATATATACCAGAACATACCCACTAAGAATATTGCACAGATGCCCTACACCTGATACTGCACATTGACTCCAATAAAAGCCATAACATTAAATATTGCAGGGATGCATTACACCAGATATTATATAATATATATATAATATAATATATAATATATATTGCCGTCCTCCATCCCCAACACTACCTCACACACACACACACATACACACACACACACACACACACACACATCCGTTACGCACGTTATTGATTTACAAAACATATAAGGACACAGACAACAGGAGACAGCATGTAAAGTAAATTCGAAAAGAAAAAATGCAATAACAAAACTGAAAATGAAGAGGAAGGGAGGGAGAGGATGAAAATAAAAGTGAGAGGGTGGGAAGAAATCAAAATAAACAGAGGGTGTGATGTGCTTGGATTCCAATGCATTTTAGGTAAGCTCTGCAGGATTGGTTTGGTTAAGTGTTCTCTCTACTCATACATACCACAGTTACATGATTATATTTACATATCATGCATATTATTGTGACATTAGCTTATCTATATGTTAGCATGCTGATAAGTTAGCGCTACTATCGTACGCCTTAGTCCAGCCTCACAGAGCATGATGGTCCCTTTTATGAAGGGACATGACACCTTGTCTTTATAAGACCCTTGTATCTTGGCTCACATGATTGGAAACTAATGCATTTTTCTTTGTTTTCTTCACCTTCCTCGTTCATTCACTCCCTCTCCATTGTCTTCAGTCTTATTTTATTTTGCCTTTCCTCTTAGCACTTCCACACAAACATAAATATCTAAGCATAAATGCATCTACTTGGGTTGTAATATTGTGTGCTCTTGTTGAAACCCCTAGAACGGTGCCCTGCATGATGATATGCAGCTCTGCTTCTTGGACATGCTTTAGTATTCACAGGTGTGGGATACAGAGGATTCAGTGAGCGTTTCTAAACATTATCTGTTACTTACTGTGCTGTATACACAGGCCGGGGTGGGCCAACATGCTACACGTTGAGAAAATGAACATCTCCCCACAGCGAAGACACTTCTGGCTGTCCATCCAGCTTCATTTGTAGGAGACATTTGAACAGCTGTATCCCGGTACAGGCTATTATAGTCTGACTCAGGTGGCAGAATGGCCCCTGGGTTCAGCAGCGAGCAGGGGGCTGTAGCTATTAAAGCAGTAAGCTGTGAATTAAATGCAGACAGACTCAACAACACATGCCCTAACATTGTTTGACCAGAGGGTTTGAGGCAGAGGACGGAGACCGTGTCTGTCCAGAGGCAGCTAACTCAGCTAGGGAGATGTATTTTAGCTTTGTGTTGTGTTGTTTTTCTCAGATTCATTCTTAGCTCAGATGTGCCTTCCAGGAGACAGAGCAGCAGACAAGGAAAAGAAATGTAGAAAAAGAAAGAAGAAAATATCCATTACAGCTTCTGTGAATAGCTTCCACTGCTGTTGCCCTAAGCATGAGGAAAAGCTGGCACAATATACACTCTATTCCAACTGGATGAATCGTGTTGTGTTTCTTGATCTGTAAGATGTGTAGCGGAGTCAAAGAGATATTTTCATCACCATGTAATGGCTAAATATTTCATATCTGCAACTCATCTTCTCTGTGAGCTAATCCTGACTGCTCAAGATTCCATGACATAGTGTGAGCTCCATTTGTCTTGTAAAAAAAAAATGGGAGTTCTTTCCAAAAATGTCAAATATACTTAGTTTACGCAAGTTCTTGCAGCGTGATCTCATTCCTTCTCATCATATTTCCATGCTTGAGCAGAAGCCAGCAGTTTATGGCAAGCCGTTTTAACAATTGATCGAACCACACTCCTATTTGTAATTACATTTTAGATATCCATAATAGCATTTTTTTATTGTCAAGATTGCATTCTTGGGAGTCAGTATGGTAATTAAAGATATCCATAATACTTTTTTCCAAGTAGAAATTGTATTTCAGGATATCTACAACATGATTATACTGGTCAGGCTATTTATGATATCTTTTAAATGGCAGTTTTAATGTTTAATAGCAACACTGGCTATATATTGCAGGTATTTGTAATTCAGTTCTTACTATTTAAAAAGAACATTTTAGATACCCACAATAACATCCTTCTTATCCACAGTAGTCATTTCACATATCCACAACATCATTCTTCCTTCGACAAGTGATGTCACTTTTTCTATTCATGTGTATTGGGCTTTCAATTTTGGATATTCACAACATCATAAAATCCGCAATAGAATTCTTACTAGATCCTTACTAGAAAAACAGTTGTTACGAGTCCTAATTTTAATTTCAGATATCCAAAAAAAACGAACATTCCAGATATCCATTACATAATTTTGAACATTCAAAATATAGTAAAATTGTCATTATGGATATCCACCATTGGTATTACGACTAGTAAAAATGAAATTTCAGATATCTACAATTACAGTTGTGACTAGCAACAACTGGAAATGGGATTTTTCCTAGTAAGAATTCTATTGCATATATGCAGAATGTGCTTTTTGGATATCAAAAGTGACGTTGAGAATATCTAATATTGAAAGCCCAATACACATGAATGGAAAAACTGATGCCATTTGTCCTAGGAAGAATGTCATTATGGATATCTGACACGATCTTTTAAATTGAAAGAATTAGGGCTGACCTTCGACTTTTTCACAGTAAAATCCTGTGCCATCGAACAAAGCTTTGAAGCTTCGAATTTTTTGGGTCAGCCCTAGAAAGAATTGAATTACAGATATCTGGACCCTGTATCCAGTCTAGCTATTAAATTTAAAAATGACTTTCTAGAGCAGCCTTTTGCGTTGTATTTTGATACAGGGGGTAGGTGTTATGGCCTGGAAATCCAGACTCAAATCTAGAAAGATTTTGAGTCTGGCCCTCACTGACACACCCTTTCTACTCAAGGGGCGGCACTAACTGAGGCATATTAAATACTGGTGGGGCTAACTGATATATTGTGCTTTTGCCATATCCTGTCGGCAAATCAGCAAAAACATCCTTCATCTAGGGCAGTCTTCTGTTCCTCTCTCAAGGAAAATGGTAAGTGTAGTTGGATTAGCGTTGCTTCCAAACAAACGCCTGCTCTACCGACAAAGCCACTGGACACCCCCAAAACTAAACTACTTGGTTGAGGTTAGGAAGATATCGTTGACATTAATCATATGAGTCAACTTAGGTGACTGACGGACTGAGTAATGAATGACTAAAAACTGACGTGACAAAAAAACTCACAGTTGACTTTTCGTGTCAGACAGGACCCGAATGCTGGTCTCCTGGGTCAAAGTTTTGTGTGCAGCAATTTTTGATGCACTGGGGGTGAAGGCTGGATCTTGAAATGTTGTCTAACAGAAGAAATGTATAGTATGAGGGACCTTAAACAGAACTAAAAGAAATGCACAGTCAGTAAATGCACACGTCTGATTCATATTAAGTTTAAGTCTAAACATGTGTACAACAGATACTTTGAAGGTGTTTTTCCTGCACCACTAATACCACATTGTGCATGACTGTGGGCTGTTGTGGACAGACCGCATTTATTTAGAGCAGGAAGCCACTGTGCATGTAACTTAACTCTCGCTACTTCTCTGAGACAGCAACAAATACAGCAGTGTCAGGTGTTGAAAGAATTGTCTTTTCTTGGCTTGTGGTTTATGTATTTCCTACTGGAACTGAGATCCTCACCAAGAAGGTTAGGAGTTTAAAAACAGTTCTCTGCCCAGATACAAGAGGTTTAATCTGTATGTGAATATTTTAATGTCATCTGTTCAATTTACACATTCAACTCAGGCGAAGAACTCAAAAAATAAACATGTAATTTCCTGTCTTCTGAAGATTTAAACCAGACACTGATGTCATGTATCACTGCAGGATATAGTGAAGGCTGTAATGAATGCCCATTTATTATCGTTATGCTGTTGTTATGAATATCATTGTTTTGCTATTCAGACAATTAACTTGGCTTGCTGTCAACGTAAAACATATTGCATCTTTCAGTAAAGAACTGTTTTGTGAGATAAAAGAAGACACTGAACGTTGGACATCAAAACAGTTTCTCTCACTTTGTTGCTACCCTCAGTTTGAGTTTACTAGATGTTTCTTGTGTTATTTATTAGTTCGTCTTGCATTTGAGTTACATTGTTTGAAATATATTCCCTTTGTGTACAGATTACATCATGAGGACCTACTACATTATTGACAATTCACAGAACTTCACAGTCTCTGATGTAAAGGAGGCGCCAGCAGCTGTCTTCTGCGATGCTTACATGCCAGGAAACAACATTTTGTGTAGCTGTATTGTGGACCTGTAGAGTTATAGGGCTGGGCTTATGCACACTGTAGAGTGCCAGAGACAGGATGTGATAATAAAAAAGAGGGGAAAAAATGTGAAAATTTGTCATAAATCGGAAGAAATACTGGAGAATTGTGACCCCGGGAGGAAACCGTGAGAGGGCAATGGAAAACTGAGTCTCCCGGGAAAATCGGAATAGTTGGCAAGTATGACATGTCCAGTGAAGAAATAATACAGAATTTTGTGAGATGCATGAATAAGTTATGAGTACTGGGGAGCCAGAATGTTTTGGCCAGGTGTTAAAGAAAAAGTCTCAAATTTTGGGCAATACGCTTTTTCGCTCTCTGGCCAAGAGTTAGATGAGAGGATCGATACCACTCTCATCTCATCTCACCGCACTTACTAAATATAAAGCAGCAGCCAGCTAGAGCAGAACTAAGACTACAGGAGTTTTGGGCTGATTTATCCCCGATTCACCACTTGTGACAATCACAGGAGAAATCTAGTGTAGGGCCTTAATCTGTACCAACGTTCGGCCCAGATTACCTGGTAATGTGAGAGATGTACAGATCCAGTCTTCAACCTCCAGAGCTGTTCATGGACCAACCCAGTTGCACTGTACATTTTTTTCAAATCACAGATGTGTTTCCATTTTTATATTATTGTGTAGCAGATATGTTGAAGCTCTACATTTCAACCATGCTGTGGTTAATCTTTGGTTAGATTGAGGCACAGAAAAGAATTGGTTATGATTAGGAAAAGATCATGTTTTGGCTTTAAATACCAGCTTTTCAGGGCACAATGTCTAGCTAGAAAAGCAGTGAACTCTCAGTAAAAAAACACCACTTTTCATGGGAATTTTTCCCACTGGAAAAAAGCAATTGGTTATTACAAAACAGCCATGTTTGGTCCCTAAAAAGTCTCCTGAAATAATGGGTTGCTAAATCACAAGCGGTTTTGCTGTTCATTTGTCTCAAACAGTGGTCTGCAGTTTGGCAGGCGTTTCGCCTGGGTGACACTTCATCCATCCTTTCCATCTAGTGATGACAAAGTCACCTTATAAACATGTAATCATAACTTCATCACTAATAAGTAATAATAATACGTATGAAACATGCAAATGTAACGTACCTGTGGTGTGCAGAAACATATAATGCCAACATTTTCTTCTGGAGACCGGACTGCTCAGACTACCGCGATAATTTGTAACATATTCATTATTTAGCAAATCTGGATTTGATGGATTACAGTTGTGATGACATAACCTAACTGTGTTGTCAAGCAAACATTCTAGCCCTTGAGGCTAACATTAGCAGGCTACTGTTGACAGATATGACTGAGTGTTAAAACCTCACCTCCTGTTCTTAACAGTTAATAATGAACAACCTCCGTTGACCATGCTTCCCCAAGCATTGTCTCATCCACACTCATGTAGCCTCCTGCTTATCTCTTTCTCACTGTGATGTCTTATTAACATGGTGGCAATTTGTCAAACTACAACAGTCACTCCAATTTGTTTTTTTTTTCTGCTTCCCCATGAGATCACGTGAGTGGTGCATTCATGCTCCTTCTGGCACTATAATCTTGATAATATTCTGTAGTGAGTGATGCGCCATTATTTTCAAATCTTGCAGTGTGCATAATTGAGAAGAGAAGAACATCTGTGAAGTTTTTTCTTATTGAATACATTATATTCTTATTATTGTGTTATTAAATAAATTAAATACAGAGAATATTAGGCCATTATAAAAAGCAAAAATTCTCAAGAAGCCCAGTTACTTCGAAGTAAAAGGAAGCTGTTGATGGGTTAATGAAGACTTCGAAACCGTGAGGTAACAGTTAAAGCAGACTATGAGACAAAAGGCTGTGGTGATAAACATTACATCTCTCTGCCAGTCTCATTACTGGTCTCGTACCTTTTCAACAGCTGTGGCATTTTGAAAAGAGCTCCCTAAAAGGAGAGGAGAGAGTTTCTCCAGGTAGGAAAATAATGTTTGAATGATGCAGAGTTTGTAGACGTGAATATAATAAGGCACAACAAATCTGCAGCCAAACACAGATGGTGCAGCATTTAAAGACGAATTGCAGAGACATTCAAAGTGCAGTTAGAGATGTGTCGTGTTTCCTATGATATTACCCAGAGACATTTTCCAGTGATCTACTGTACTTAACCTACAAACTCTGTTGTCAAATTTGTGCAATAACTACAGAAATAAATAATAGAAATGGTAAGAGTTTTTAAGCTGTTTTTTTTTTTTTTTTTTTTTTGCTGTATCACATCATATCACAGCTATAAGTGCATTTCAGATATTCAAATGAGACGCCACTTTGCCTGACAAAAAAAAAAAAAAAATTATAAAAAAAAAGGAGGCCATGACGCACGGGAATATCGCCTGCCGGTAATGCGGTGTGTTTTTTGATGAGAGGAAGAGGAAGACAGTGAGAGAGAGAGAATGAGTGATAATTGTCTCAGTGTTTTTCACTGTGAGATTCCTGTGTCCAGTGTTTCCACTTGATGTCACAAACTGTGACAATAACAATCAGCAAGTTTGATGTGTGCAGAAGTCTATGTGAAAGTCTGTGTAGTCTGAAGGAGCATTGTGGTGTTTGCACATGATTTAATCAGTGTAAACACAGTGGATCAATGTGCGCAGTGGCTGGGCCCAGTGTGCTACTTCTCAAATTGGACGATGCAGATTTATCACATATATCTGCCCTGCCACCTTTGGATGGTTGTAGGGACTGACCACAGTAACTGAAGGAGAAGGTTTTCATATTCTCAGTATAAAGCACTTGCAGATGACAGATACTGGTAAGAAGCACCAATTAATGTTTAACTTCCCACGGAGTGTTTTTTCTGAGGTCACATCTACTTGCTTGTGAGTGCTTAATTAAGACTGTTTATTACATTATTAGTGTTTTTCTTGGAATTTCCTCCAAAGGATTTGGCATGTGTTTGTCAGAATCACCAAATTATTAGCCTAATGAGGCTGCACCACCCTATAAAAACTTGTTTTTGAATATCTGTTCTTACCACATGTATGATCCAGCCTTACCAAAATACTTGCTGCCTCATTTCAATGAAACTATCTGTTTGTGCCTCTCCTCACACCTTTGTACCAACAACAGAAAAAAAACAACATGTCAAAGTACTGCCTCCAGTAGTCTTTGCATTGCCATGAAAATAAGGCAGTTGGTGAGCAAGCAAAAGATGGATGCTTTCCCCAAATATTGTTCCATAGTATAGACACAACACAAAGACAAACAGATGATAGATGACAAATCAGTTGAACATTGTGCTTTCCCCATGACATCTTTGGCTCAGCATTACTACAGTTGTACTTAGTCAATACCATAGAATGTAAAAATGATAGATGTGGCTGCTGGGACATCACACATTTGTTAGTGGACTCTTGTTTTGGTTTGGCATTTTGGCTGTCACCATCTTGATTTTTTTTTTTTAAAAGCCAGCCTATCACTAAAAGTGGCCAGCCCTTAAAGGCACTGTATGTAAGAAGAATGTGGCCAAAATGGTTACTGCACTCAAATTCAAAATACTGCGGCGAGTCGTGTTTTTTTGGGCTGTTGGGATTGTCGTCTTGATAGAAATCAATATCTAAAGATGAAAGAGTGGGCAGGCTCTTACGTAGTCTAAAAATCTCAACAAATCAGAAACTGTGCAGTGTTACATCAATAACACACCATGGAATAAAAAGCACCTCAAGTATCAGTACTACTAATACTACTGCAAAGCTTGTTAGTGAGTCAGACATCCAGGCCATGGTAATCTAGTGCTATATTGTAGGCAACTGGACTTGCTTGAGTTTCTTGAGGATGTTTCACCTCTCGTCGAAGAGGCTTCGTCTTCTACTGCAAAGCTTGTTTTGCATATGAATTTTCATCAATATTATCAATACTGAAAAATGGGTCCATCCCACATTTGAGCACATATGAGACACAATGACATTTTTCATGGAGCATGCACTCTTTGCCTCTCTATTGCTTTTGTGCACATGCGCACAGCCATCACTTCATTCAGTTCGGAGAATTCACACTAAACATTTTGTCAGTGTCCAGTGAAAACCAGATATCTCCAGTATATTTTCATCGGCTAAGAGGAACAGCCCTGTTTGTTGCTAAACAATCTCCGAACCCACTGGCTATCATCTGACATTGATAAAACCTTGCGGGGTGAAGGCCAATATTTCAGGACATCCAGTTTAGCTAGCGGATATCTGGGACAAGACTTCCGTTGCCGTGTGCTGCTTATTGTTTGCAGTCTGATTAGAAACTTGAGACAGGTCCAAAAAACACAAATAAACAGCTACATGTAAATCGTCATCAGACAAAAGCCGGTGGGTTCTGAGATTACATTTCTGCCAATGCATTACACCTCTTTCGCTCTCCACATGGACTGTTTACCTGTAACCAAGGCCCACTCAAATGTAATTGGTCAAAACTGCTCTGAATACAAGTGGAACCGTGACCAGAAATCTTGTACTGTTGCCTGCAGTGTCTGCATACATATGCAGATATGTATTTTCAGAGATTAGTAGTGATATGACAATTATTTTTTCAGATAATCCAAGGGCTTTTTAAAAAGTGTATTTATTTTAGGAAGTAGAAGAATTTTCTCACTCTATAAAGGGACACTTAATCCTTCAGTTTATCCAAAAAAAGAAAACCCTTCAAAATCTTCAACTTTGGACATGTATGATTTTCACTGGGTGGTGGAAAATTGTTCTGTGTTTTTGCAAGCATGTAAGTAAGTAAAAGGACTGTTTGAATCCCTGATGTTTGAATCATGCAGTGACAATTAAATGTATTCACATGTGGCCTATTAATAACACATACATCTCATTAATCATGGCACTTGGCTCTTGCCTACATCATAGTTGCCAAAAAAGCGTTTGATAATATAAAGCATCAGAATCAATACTGGTGATTCTGGCTCTGTTATTACTTTGTATTGTATCAAAACAAACTGTTTTTATCAGCCAGCTGTACTTCTGGTGGGTAATTAGGCCCACTGAGGGTTCAATGCTTGAGCAGTTTTGATGGACAAAACTGGGGAAAATAAGATCTATGATGTGCGTTTTTAACACTGCAGAGCACAAATGTGTTTTTTCCTAATGTCTTCTATCTTCAGAGTGTAGCTAGATCAGCCGCCTGTCATTGTTGTATTTTACTGAAAACAATAAGAGAAAAGGGGGAGGGCAGAGGGAAGCAGAATGTAATAGTCAGCCAGTGGGAGGCTTATTGCTGCAGTCCACATCTGTTGAGTCAGAGTGGGAATTTGAGTAAGTAAATGGAATTGAATTTAAAGTATCTCATCAGTTTGGATATATAAAGATATTTTCCCACCAATTTTAGAAGCAATTCTGAGCATTCCTTGTGGTGGTTGCAAGTTTCCCTGTGGGTACGCATAATAGAATGAGGAAAAGGTGTAAATCTGTATCGTGCACACAAGAGGGAGAGTTTTACCCATCCACAGTGGATGTTATGATGTTGAGCAAACATAGTTTCTAGTTTTACGAGCATCAAAAGCTGTCATTAATGTCTGTGTGCCCTCGCTGTAGCACTAAAGGTAACTGGCCCAATGTGAAACATGAAACAGGAGACTGATCAGGCCTGACAGTAATGGCCGCCCCACACAAACACAAATAGGAGAGAGGTTTCTGTAGAGAACAAGTCCGTACTTAAATATTGTTATGCAGTTTCTGTGACTGTGACGGGTCGTCCAGACTAACACAAGACAATGTCTCAACCTGTATCCTGAGAGTGAAAGTGAAATGCACCAAGAATAAAGACTGACAGGCGCTACATTACAACACAGTAAGTTTAACATCCTAAATATGTAACTACATTGTCGTGTCGCTGATCTGAAATCATGTTATTCCTTGAGTGCCTTCTTCATGTTCGGTACAAAGATAATCTTTTAAACCAAAGTTTGGATTTTGTCAAGATAAAGCTGGGTTGATCCGCACGATTATTGCTGCTCAGTATCGTCAGATTCAGTGCAGCGGTGTTTATTTCCTTATCCCTTTGCAATTGTTAAGCCTTTTGATAAACCACAGGCAGACACAGCTCAGCTGGATATTCCATGTAATCATCACTACGCAGATTTTAACCTCCCTTCAGGAAAACATCTCGCACTGATAAACTCCTCAGAATGATTTCAGGAAGCTGTTTCGAGTCTTTATAGACAGTAAATCAGTCAGCTTCTGTTATTCATAAGGGAACAGGCTTGCCTTAAAATTCCAAAGACAAAACAAAAGAAGGGTAGTTGTGGTAAACAAAACACTGATTTCTTTGCAGCACACTACGTACTGTGACCTATCACAAAAGACAACTTTATCTTTGTCTCTGTTGAAATGCTGCAAGAGGGGTGAGAGATGGAAATGAGTGATAGAACTCAGGAGATAATTGAAGGACAGAGTGAAAGAAGAGCAGAGAGGACGGTGGAACAGAGGGGATATCTGTGCCTATGGACTTCAGCTGAAAGCATGATACCCTGATGGAGAGATAAGAGAAAGAGAGGATAAGGGGGGAAAGAGGAGATTGGAAAATGGGTGAGTGAAAGAGAGGCTGAAAATGGATACCACGTTGGTTGTCTCGAGAAGGAGAGGATAGCGGCTCCTGCAGATTCAGTGATGAAGAGATAGTGATTGAGGGAAAGCGTTTGAATGTGGGGAGGAAAGGGGAAGTATGGATATCTATTCCTGTTGATGCTCTGTCAAAGACTGACTCCACTGTTGTGTATTATGATCCCAGCCAGCTGAGAGATACCATCATCCAGGCATGAACTCAGGACAAAGAGAGAAAGGTGGGGACTGGTGTGAGGAAGTGAGATGCCTCGGACTCTCTGTGTCACCAAGTATTAGTTGAAGAACTGGAAGTGAAATGAATGAAGTGGCCCACAGAGTGAAAACTACTTGTGTATGCAAAACTGGCTCCTAATAAGCAGACACGAGGTTTTTTGGATAAACATAAACAAGGCGACCGGGGGAATGACACAAATAAGGACTTGCAGCATTTTAATGGCTGAATTATCATGATTTTTTTATGCAGGGAGTAATGCGTCCCTTTGGTTCCGGGATTAAGTATGACACACACAGCTGGGACCAGACTGAAGATGTTGCTGGGAGCATGTTTCGCTTGTCTAGCAGGGTTCGTCTGTGTCTGGCCCAAAGCCAGCCATCACAACCCCCACATGCTGAGCTGCATGCCGCAGTGTCACATCACACAAACATTTCCCCAAAGCTGGGTTCACATCAGACAGACGCGCTCCTAAAGCTATACCCATCCACCTCAACAGCCCACGCTGTGTCACCCACTATGTACACAGCTGCCACACGTGGATCCCTTAGACAAACAGAATTCTGGAAATCCCCATCCGACGTGGAGTGCGACAGAGACATCCTGGACCTGGTTGAGCTGAGCCGGACCAGACGAGCTCCACCAAGCTGCTTGGATCAGGAGCCACTTGTAGCTGGCACCGCCTGGCTCCCTTAGGGCCTTTTCATAGACGCAGCCAAGGCGAAACAATGGTCCAAAGCCGGGAGAAATCACACCACAGGCCCTTTGCCAGACAGACCAACAGAAAGACGGGGAAAGAAAGAGAGAACGAGAGCAACGTGGGATGATAAGTGAGCATCAACATTGATATATATTTTCCTGACTCCTTTATAAAGCTACATTAGAGACATTAAAGAGCATGATTAAAGGGGCACGTGGAGGCTGCTCCACCGTGAGGACTGTTGTCGAGGCTTTGTGGTGCTCTGTCAAGAGCCACTGGCATGAGCCTGAAGGGGAAGGAGGCAAAAAAGGGGACAGGTGGCTAGGGACAGGCTCATGGAAAGAGCTGAATCGATGTTTGTATTCCTGAAGGCAGAGAGGTGACCGCATGTCATCGACATGACTGAGCAGTTATTGAAAAATATCTGTAGCGCCGTGTCATTCCAGGCTACTTGGAAAAGGGACTAAGCTCTTTGATCTCTGCCTAATGTGAGGGAACCTGGGAGTCAGAGTGTCTTTCTGATTTCTCTCTTTGTTTATCTCGCCTTCAGCAGAAACACCATGGCCCTCACTCAAGCAAACAATGGCCATCCTTCAGTGTGGGTGTATATTTCATGCATTTGTGTTTGAATGTGTGCTTGAAAGCTGAATCTGAAATTATTTTTGTTATTGCACTGTTGATTGTAATATGAAATGGGCTGATATAGAATCATTTTTTTTGTGTGTGTTTTCTTATTTTAATTTTCTTTGGTGGTCAGAAATATTTTCACTGTGTGCCAGACCAAAAAGAGCTTTTGGAGTGAATCTTTAGAGCTGTAGCTCACTCTACTCTCGATGAGTCAGTTTCTTCTGCTTTCAGCATAAAATGTTGCATCAGGAGCAGCATACTGTTGTTTATGCATTAGTTTCTTCTGTTTTTCTCATCATTAATAAAGATGAGGAAGTCTGATTGTGAAAAAAAACCCATTGTGATTTAAGAGACAACATGCCTAAACCCATTCCCGAGTCTCTCTAGTGCTTCAGGCGACTGTCACAATCCAGTAGTGAAATTGCTTGTCAAAAAGCACTTACTGAAGTTTAGAGGTTATGTCAAAGACAGATATGGCATGAGGTTAGTTATTTTTAAGAATGTTCAAATTCTAAATTGACATCGACTAAATTGACTCTCTTCACACAGACTCTATATAGATCAAACCAGTTTTCCATTTCTTTCCATTGATCTAAGGCAAAATGCATGTTCTGTTAATACAAATTAAGTTAATTGATTCTTTCTGAAGTCAAACTCGCCCACTGTGCTTCCATGAGTTAGCTAAAGTCAGCTAAAATAAAGTTACTGAAGAAGAGAAAATTGAATCATCAGTGAAACACCAGACTCACTGCATTATAGAGGTGTAACACCAAGTGACCAACTGTATGTGTTAACTGACAAAAAATGTTTGTATGTGTGACAAATCATTCAGATTTGCATTATTTTCTGTTCAGAATTGTTTTTTTTACAACCATTTATACTCCTAATATGCACTATATATAGCTGCAAACGAACTATACCAATCTAAAGCAAAAAGTGGAATTGTTCCTCCTGGCTCCCATACAGTCAAGACGGTGGCAAGGATTACAAAACATTTTTTATCTCGTGTAACACCAAACATATTGGGTATGGAATTAATCTGCAGAAGCTGCCGTTCAAAATGAGACCAAACTTTTCTATGGATGTCAGTTTTCTTTCTAAGTGTTACCTGCAACAGACGCTGTATATGCTTATGCTCCCCAACACACACACACACACACACACACACACACACACACACACACACACACACACACACACACACACATACATTCTCACTGACTCATTAATTGGTGCTGGTTATTTATATTATTGTGACATAATTATTATGAATGCAGTCCATCTGATGCTCATTTTGTTTATGTTTTTACTGTTTCATCACTACTACAAATGCAATTATAGCCAGTATCACACTATCACTGTTCACCCCATTCATTAAGAAGCTACAAATTACAGTTAACCAGAACTCTGAGAAGCTAGAAATCAGAGCAGAAGTACAGGGAGTTGTTGCATAGAGATGATACTCCGTCTCATCTAGTTGCATTAGTGTGAATGGGCAGGTTTATGGAATGTTGCAGAATGGGGCATTGCAAGTAGTTGCCTGTTCTTGTCAACTCGTCTCGTCACGAATCTTTGGTCTAAACTGGGCTTTAAGCCTTACCAGTAGCCAGAAATGCCTTCTGCTCTATGCTTTTGCCACACGATTTTGTGAAGGACTTGAGGCCCTACCTGTCGTGATTGTGGGTTTGACTTCCTGTCTTTGTGTGTTTCTCGCCTGTTTTCTTTCACACCTGTCTCTTTTGTCTTTCCCTTCACACTTGTTCGATATTAGTCTTGTTTGCTCCACCCTAGTATTCCCCTCCACACCCTTGTTGTTAGCCAATCTCCATTTCCCTCCTTTTGCCCATGTCTTTCTAAGCCAGCTGTGTCTTGTTCTTGTGATTATTTTTCTGTGTATATTTACCTTTGTGTTTCCCTTTCTTTTTTGTCAGTTCATCCTCTGATCATCCCTGCATTATTCCTGTGCTCGTACCTGTGTTCTTGATGTCGTCCATGCTGCATATCCTGACTAATATCATGTGTTTGGATTTTTTTTACCTGAGATCCTCGCATTTTTCCCAGTTGGTTTTCAGTTTATTTTTTGCTCTACTTTCATTTGGACTTCCAGTAACCTGCTGTATCTGTATTAAAGCTCGCTTATTGTTAAAACCTCAACCGGCCCGTTAGTCTGCATTTGGGTTCTCCTTGAACTGACACGTGACACTACCTAGTTTTTAGAGGTTTAGCAGAAGCGGGGGTCAGCGTTGATGGTATAAAATGGTCAATAAAACAGGTTTTTCAACAATTGTAAATCACCGTAACCATGGGAGGTTCTCGAGCATACAGTCATTAATGTGCACACAAAATATAAGGCTAATTGGCCCAGTAGTGTGTGAGATTATCTGTGAAAAGACCATACACACACACACACACACGTGCATGCAAACACATGATGAAATGCATGATCCCGTCTAGGATTACGCCTGGAAGAAGTAATAACATAGAATTTTAGCATGTACTTTATTAATTAAACAATAAAACATGATCACAAAGGGTCCGGGTGGAAATGTTAGTTGGGAAGTAGCCGAGGGGAAAATAATAATTGCATTGGGGGTTTTTGTATGATTTTTCTTTCTTTGTTTATAGAATAGGAAGAAACCCAGATTAATGTTTAATTATTTTTTCATGCGTCCATGAAAAGAAACAAGACAGCTATCAACAAATGTCTGCCATTTGCTTTAAGTTGCACACAGTGCCAAGCTTGAACATGTGAGTTAAATCTATCACCTGTTGTACATCTTTAAGCTTTATCTTGCACTTTATAATTACTGTGGTTAAAACTGAGGAAAAGGTTTTGTGGTTGAATCTTGCTGAATGTCTGAATTTTGCTCTCAAAGCTATCTGCACCATCTGTGTTGTAAGCCCATAGTCATACCGCTTTGGTTACCTCCATAGCAGCTCCTATTCACACAATCAGCTGAATTTATTCTGATACTGAAGAAAAAGTCTAAATTTGCCCCCTCACTGGGGTGCAATCTTGTGTTTTATTTTCCTGTAGTTAAATGTGCCTCACTCTCACTTAATCAGGCATGTTGATTAAGTCTCTAATTTGAAGCGGTGGAAAGGAGGAGTAGATGGAGTGGGTGGGTGGGTGTGTGTGTGTGTGTGTGTTGTACATGATATCAGTCAGTCACTGCAGAGGATTACAGTGTCTTCAGAGAACATTTCTGTTTTACATTACTTCATTAGGCTCCCTTTGATAACCTTTCATTTCATATTATTAGTTTTCATTTAATCCCGGCCCCTGTCTAAGCTGCTGTTTGCAATGTACTGCATGACGGCAGAAGCCTGTGGAGAGACAACTCCACTACAAGTGTAGGGCTGCGTAATTAAGCAATAAGCCACAAGAGGCCGAGCTTTACAGTGATTTTTGAACAGCTGCTGTGAGATGTGTTGTCAGGCACGACTTGTTAGCTGTACTTGAAATCAGTGTAAAGTACACTTTTTATTGATTTACTGCCATCAAAAAATAGGGTTCTAAAATTAGTAGTATTTAAATCCATCTCTATATATTTTCATTGTTAGTGCCGGAGTCCACCATCCCCACTTGAGATTCCAATTATCTACCTACACAAAAGGGATTCACAGGAAAGTGTGCAGTATGTTATTTCATTGATATCGGCCTCACTGTTAACTGTTCACTTACAGCTGTATCACAGCTTTTCGTTACTTCTAATCCAAACCAAACATGTACTATTACGCCTGCTAGCACATTAAATTATGCATGTATTTGTTAATAAGTTTGTTTATCAGAAATCTACAAAACAAGACAATGTGAATTTGTTTGGCTGCACTGTAAACAGAGACCACTTGCTCCTCTGTTGTTTTCTGACATTGACATCGACATCAAGAAGCGTTTACTGCAGTACAGTATTTATTAACTGCCAGTGTTGCCAAATCAACTAGGACTTAAAGGTCCAGTATGTAGGATTTAGGGGGATATCTATTGGCACAAATGGAGCATAATATTAATAACTATGTTTTCATTAGTTTAAAATTAGCTAAGACGAAGTATTTATGTGTTTTCGGTGCATTGTAATGAGCTGTTCCTTTATACCAACATACGAAGCTGGTCCTCCTCCATTGAATCCGCCATGTTGTTTCTACAATAGCCTAGAACAGACAAACCAAACACTGGCTCTGTAGGGCCATTCGAGTTTTTGCGTCAACCCGTGTAGTTCTCCTACACATTTGGCACACAGGACAAGTTTCAGTTAGTTGCAATCTGCAACTAACTGAAACTAACTAACTCTCCTTTAGCCAGGACATATAATTAGGTAATAACATTTTTCTTGGTTCCAGTGTATTTAATGTAAAACATACAGAAAGAGTTGTGCATTTTTACCAACAACTTTGCTGATCAAAAGTGATGACAGAATCTGTGAGTTTTACTATAAAGCACATTCCTCTGTTTTAACAAAGAAAAAACAAAACAGTAATCAGCATTGAATACAGTGAAGTTCATCACTGCTCAAATGTGCCATTTAACCAGCACCACCTCCACCCCAGGATCTGCCCATAGGCTTTAATTCTAGTTTTCTTTGATGGGGATGGGTATTTGTTATTGTACCTCTCCATTTCCTCACTGTGCATGCATTCGTAATTGTATACTGTGGGAAATGACGAGGTCGGAGTCTAGACACCTAACATTAGCTGTTCATAACTCTGTATTCATATATTAATAGATCTGTTCAAGTTGGCTGACTGAGGTTTCAGGACATCACATATGTTGGTTGAAAGCTGCAATTTCCTAGATGCCCAATAAAGCCACCCTATTATGCATTAATGGTCCGAGCCTGTCATCTTTTGTTCATAGTCTGGCTTAATTGAAATGGCAGGCTTTTAAATTCCCATCAGTTGTCTCCAAAAATGTTTGTCTCACGCCTAGCTCATTATGAGCTGCATCCCAGACAATATACGGATATTAACGAAGGACCTGTGTGACATTAAGTCAAAGTTCTGCTGCAGGAAAAGATGATTTGATTGTCACAGAAAGTATCGGTGTTCAGATGAAGCAATTAATTGCATTGTTTTGCTCCTCTTTTCTACCTTAAATTATAGCCCCTTCAAATGTTTTCAAAGAAAAAAAATGAGCGCTCCCACTCTCCCTTAAAACAATAACAAGCTGGTGTGTTCCTCCTCTCAGTTAAACCCGCCACTGGAAAGCATTTAGTGTCACTTGTGTATAAATGGATTATGTTTTCCAGATACTATAAAAGTGGATATGAGGGCTCACGACCAATGTTTTGCATTGCTGGCTTTCTGTCTGCTGAAACTGAAATTTTAACAAGGGTTTGTCAAAAGACCAGTAATGATATAGATATCAATATTCACGATCTCTATGAATTTGAAATTGATTTTGTTTAAGTAACGTTCTCTCCTCCTCCGCCTTCTGGCAAATGGTAGATCTGTTTACTGCTGATAATCTTATCATATTCAAATCTCCCTCATCAACCTGTCCCTGCAAATCTTCATCTCTCTTATTGATCATCCATGTGATAATGAAAGCCAATCTAAGCAATCAACCGTCTTGTCTGCAGGGCTAAAGATCCGCGAGGTGATGATCAACGTGTCACGTCAGCAGGTGGAGGACTTCCATGGCCCGGAGGATTACTGGTGCCTGTGTGTCGCCTGGAGTCACCTGGGAACCTCCAAGAGCCGCAAGGCAACTGTCCGGATCGCCTGTAAGCAACATGTCACTTTGATACTGACTGACCTTATTGTCTCTGAAAAGGTTATTCCTCAAACTAGCGGCATGATGTCGTAGAGGCCGTCATTTTTTTCCCATGTTCATGTATGTGAGCGGAAGAAGGTCACACATGTACAAATTCCCCCTCACGTTGTTGTAGTTGTTCTTTAATACAGGTTGTTTATTCTCTTCCCTAGACCTGAGGAAGAACTTTGAGCAGGACCCCCAAGGCACGAGGTGCCTCTGAATGGCATGATTGTGTTGCACTGTCGTCCCCCAGAGGGAGTGCCTGTGGCTGAGGTGAGGGCTTCTTGCACTTCAAACAACGAACATTTTCTCCTGTGTTGCCTGGAGAGGAGCAGTCATCCGTCTGGTTTACTTGCAGTGTAACTCTATATTCATGATACAATGTTTTGTTACTCTCCAGCCACAGACACATATGCGCTTTTTCCTTCAGTTTAGTATGAGCCAGAGCTGCAGTTGATGAGCTGAAGCTGCCATTTGTTTAGTTTCTCAGGCTCACTCTGTTCAAGGCAGAGAGATCATTCACATACTGGGAGTAATATCTATCCATGTGCATCGCCATGTTCTCTGGTAAAAGGATGTACGGCTATAACTTATTTAGATGTCATGTATTCATTTCACTCTCACTATCATCCCCTCTCCCCCTCCTTGGAGTGTGTGTGTGTGTGTGTGTGTGTGTGTGTGTGTGTGTGTGTGTGTGTGTGTGTGTCTGAAAGAGAGAGCCTGCCGTTTCCATTTTAATTTTTACTATGAATATGAAATGAGGCTCTTGCGGACAGTCCTGTTGAGTGGTGTGTGTTGTGCTGTGCTCTGATGTTGTGCGCCTTCATGTGAAGGCTCAGCAGGCAGATGTGTCAATATCAAAGCCTGTGTGCCCAAGCATCTGAAGCTTTGCATTTACTTAAAGGCACAGTCCACGATCCATACGTAAACAAAGTGACAGCCCTTCCAGCACATTTCAAAGCACAGGACTAGAACCCTGCTACTTCTCCCAAATTGACTGACAGGTCTTTTCATCCACTGACTCGTAAGTTATGAATCTTTTATGGTGCTAATAGTAAAAGCTTTGTTTACAGTCTGTGATGTTTGTACACAGCAGCAAAACAGACATGTTTATATTCTTAAATATGATCAGCTGAAAATTATTGATGTTTCATCTATAAGATAAACCTTTTAATTACATTCAGCGCAGCCTGATTGATAAGGGCAGTGATCCTTTTTCCTGAGTTTGGCTCTTTTCAAGCACATTGGCTTATGAAACAACGATGAAGTTAAAGAGCTGACTTGCACTTTAAAATCTCAATAAGTGATTACAGGGAAAAGTCTACATCACGTTTTCCTGCCATTAATTATAAATTCACACATGGAATAGGTGCATTTCCGCTACTGTAAAAGTAACACTCATTTTGCGTCTTACTTTGTTTCAAATAGTTTACACTGCAGAATCTATAGCGAGGAAAAATGTGATGCTACAAAGTAAGATGTTTCCATTTTTAGTTATATGTATTCTGACAAAATGACTGAAAAAGAAAAAGAAACAAACCACAGGGTCATGTCAGACTAACACACTTAAAGGTTGACTGTCCAACTGAGTATGCAAAAATTGAACAAGCACAAATAAGCCTGCCATGCACACCTGGCAGGTCATTACTGCCAGTGGTGTAGTGTAAGGTATAACCACCTCTTTGTCTCACTGTTTACAGTATCAGCCAAAAAACTATTGGGATATGGAAATACTTTGGGAGCAAGGTGACAAGCTCATGACAGATTTATTTATATGATCATCTGCTCCAGGTACGCTACTGCACGTGTTTACATTATGTAGCTGACACTGCTACATGCTCACTTCAGGGAAACATTAGGGCTGGGAATCACCAGAGGATCCATGATATGATATTATCATGATACAATATTATTACGATTTTAAAATATGTTGTGATATAGTGAGTATTATGATAAAATAAATTGGTATTTTTTACTATGAACTATGAGTTACGTCCCCAAAGGAAACTTTGGCAACATCTGTTTTATCTAAAACATTTTCAGTATGTTCATCACTTCAGCCATTTTTGCAACAGCAGCAAAATGTATCGAGTGGACTGAGAGCGCAACTGATTACATTATTCTAGTAGTTTAATTTGTGTTCATTATATTAATAATTTATATACTAAAAAAATGATATTTGGCACTGTGTGACGATGCAATAATGCCACACAAAAATATTGCAATACTATGCTGTATCAATTTTTTTCTCCACCCCTAGGAAACCCCTGGGTAGAAAGTGTTGCGATTCTCCCTTACAGTCATTCCCTGGCTGCAATGATGGTGCAGTGACAGCAAGGTGCGGAGGACTCGAACGATGACCAGTCAGAGCAGAGTGGGATATTTTGGAATGATGGATTAAAAACACAGGCACTAAAATGGAGCGTCCTTAGACAGAATGTGAATACAGAGCACAGACAGTATGAGGAAAATAAGGTGTTTTTTTTTGAAGATTAAAGCATGTAAACATGTTCTGGTAGAAACCGTATTTAGAAGTAGGAGCCTAAAAATGAGAATATTAGGTCCTCTTTTAATTCAAGCTGAAAGTCAACACTTATTAGTAAACGTGTACCTAAAGAATATAGCCCACACATGTCCTCCAGCTGGCTGCATTGTTTGCTCTGTATTTTCATGTTAATAAAACGTTGATTGCAAGACAAAAGTAGATAGATAAGGATAGATAAGGGCTTTAAGACTCCTTAAAGATGACCATGCACTCCTTCCACAGCACACATAGCGCACGTTAAACTGGGTTTGTTGCTTCTGTGTGTGTGTGTGTGTGTGTGTGTGTGTGTGTGTGTGTGTGTGTGTGTGTGTGTGTGTGTGTGTGTGTTGGTGTGTTGGTGTGTGTGTGTGTGTGAGTTGGTGTGTTGGTGTGTGTGGTGTGATGAATGATTCAGCTCTCACAAATGGAGCATCGGTGTACCACGAGTCTCCCCCATGCATTGTGGTCATCAAATAGGCAACGGCTCATGCATTCATTAATGTGACTCTGGCTAACAAAGAGAATGGTAATAGTAAATAATGCAGGGACAAATCCAGCTCCCTCCAGTATGACTTGCTCCGGGAAAAAAAATATTCGCATCAAGAGTTGGGGATGTGACTGTACTTCTCGTTTCATGACTTAAGGCATTGCTGAAAGGTTAAAGCCTTTTTTTGTAACCAGCGCTGTGAAATTTGGCTCAGAGAGAAGCTGTAGCTCAGCTACAGTTTGAGTTTAAGGAATTGAGGTCATGGTGCAGCGTGTTCTGTTGAACCCTATGTGTATTCCGAGGCATATTTATTTTGGTCATGACATTCATTTGAATGTTTCATATTCCTGCAATTTGTAACGGATCCTGATGGTAATTAATACTTTAACAGTTGCAGTAATTGCTGAGTTGACCTGATGCAAATGAAATGACTTCCAACTTTGCATGCTGTTTTAAGACATAAACGCTGTACAGCCGACTTTACAGCTTGAAATCCCCTTATGTCGCCGCTCTCTTCGTGTTCTCAGAGGCAACACTAACAGCAAGAGAGAGGGAAGAACTTTATCCGCATCTCGCTGTAACTAAGCCACCCGGGACTTTACTGGGCTGCTGTGTAGGATGTTAATGAAAATCAGAGAATGCCACATTATCTGTCCCAGCAGTGATAGAGGCAATAATCTGTGCACGCTGTAAGTCCGACCACAGAGAATGTATCATCGTAAAACAGCTTAAGTCCGCTTCAGTTTATTGGTGACAAGAGTCAAGATGGCCAAATCTTTTCACTTGGCTCCACTTTTCATAGACAGGGAGCAGTTTAGAATACAGATTATATGCACTGTGATGTTGAAGTTATTACATTATTGGTTCTGTTTAGGGCATGATAATCACATAATCATTTTCTTAAGGCCAAACTGAAATTAAAATCCCCTTTTGCTAAGGAGTCAATATATACTGGATGTGCTCAGTGTTAGTTTTTGGACTTGTGTACTTATTTGGTCAGAATGTAATCGTCAAACAGAAGCCAGAGCCCTGAGGTCACAGGACGACCTGCTGCTGTATTGACACAGTGGTCACTGTTCATCACAACAACTGGACACATGAAAGACCACTGTGGGATATGTGGGAGCTGCCTTAGCGGATGCTGAAATAACAAACAAAGAAGTAGCACCCAGTGCAGCGGTAGGCAGCCTGCAGCTCTGGAGCCACAGAGCTGCAGGCTGCCTACCATATCATTGTTGTAGGCCTAAAGAAATTCTTACATTCTCTAGTTTTTAAAATGCGTAGCCTATACACAGAATTAAAAACAGTTTGTCAACTATGTCTATGGCCTGGCACCTTTACCTCTAAACGTTGCTCGGGTTGTGTGTAAATGAACCTCAGTAGTGTTGCCTAGTCTTGAATCTCCCTATCAAGGCTAGCTACAAATCCAAAAATTTAAAAGTCTCAGAGGAAAATGGAGACATTAATAAGGGGTTGGCAGAAACTCTGACCAAATGTTTATAAGTAGCCCAGTGCTGACGAGCCACCTTTTGCTAAAACATATGAATGCTCCATTTAGACCTATTTGTAACGTTGATAGGCTGTTTTAGACGCAATAGTATTTGTTACCATCATGAGACTCACATGTTTTGTGGCTCTAGACTGTTTGGTTTATGTTGTTGTTGTTGTTTTGTTGTTGTTTTTTGGTCAAAAATGGCTCTTTTGATTGTAAAGGTTGCTGACCCCTGACCTAGTGGGAATCAGTTCTGATGTTAGCAATCAGGCTACTTTCAGCATGGAAGCTAATTAGTCATGCTGAGTTTTCTAGGTTCCACTTTCTAAGAGGAATATGTAGGCTACTCATCAGTATGATGGGTCCTTCCAAATGTTGAATGTTTTATAGGGTAGGGCTGTCCCAAATACTTGTGTTGTTTATGTAATTTCTCAAAAGCTTCTGTGTTTTATGCATGTTTGTATTCCCAAGGTTCAGTTGAACAAGGTCCTGTCTGTGCATTTTTTGTGACATTGTAACAGATTGTGACATTTTTTCTTACTGTGAGTGCATTTCTCATATGAAAAAAATGCTCATAATAGCCTAATGTGCTCTGAATCTGACACAACACCTAAAAAAGCACTGTGCAGTCCACGAACAGCATACCTTCAATAACTTTAAGATTTGAAATTTATGTTTATAATCACTAAGATCCAGTTTTTCTGTTACACAGGTTAGATGCAGCACTGGAGGTGTGTCTCCAGAGCCTTTCAGAGCCAACAAACTCACATCGATACTAACAGCTTGACAGCAGTTAAACCCGTTAATAACCATTAGATAACATTAGCTGTGTGATACTAACAGTTGGCCCTGTCACTGTGTGACAGTGACATACGATTTTACCCATTTTAAATAGTGGGGTTTTTTTGTTTTGTTTTGTTTTTAAAAAGACAATATGTTGCAGTCAGTGTTAATATTGTGGCATGATATAAATGAAAAAGAAATATTTAGATTCCAAAACTGAAAACTGAATATCTACTAGTATAGGGACAGGTGTCAGATCACTAACAGTGGGGGGAAAAAAATCTGGTATCACCGTCACAACTGCTGTCTGCTGAAACACCCACTCAGAGGCCTAAAGCTTAGACACAGTTTTCAAAAATATGTCAAAAAACAGTTTTGTACTCTATTGTAAAATGTGAGCTATGCAGAGGAGTTATAGTATTGTGTTGTTTACTTTCACCAAACGACTAAAGCAGTGGTGCACAAACACCAAACGTTATGGGGAATTTCAAGTTCAGTTTGACTTGAAAACAAAGTCTACTGAAATCACAATCCTTGGAGGTTAAGAATCATGGCTGTAATGATGACAGCATAATTAATGTAGCTCAAAGAAAACAATTACAGCACCATCAGGGAACATGACTGTCACAGAAAATTACACTTTTTTATTTACTACTCGAGATTTTATAGCTTTACAAAATGACACTACACATCTCAAGCTTAGTTGTCATTATGGAATATTATTAAAAAAATAAAATACTGATGACTGATTAAGCTCAGCTGCTGAAAGCTCAAGCAATCAGTATAGGGGACGTTTGAAATTTCCAAACACATAAAAACACATTTAAAATACATGTAGGTGTTGTAAATATTAACTGAAGCATGACTCCTATTTTTAGGCCTCACATTTATTAAATAAGCATTTTAGGATGTATTTGTCACAACCAGGAAAGTAATTATTTTATCCAGTCTGACTGTTGGAGAGAACCGTCAAACATCTATTATACAGTCTACTTAAAATGACATCCAAGCAAATAGCTCAGCTCTAAACAAGTGATGTGAAAACTGTGGCTGCTGTTGTGAGGGTAAAAGTTTACTGGTGGAGAGGAAAAAAAAGGTCTCCAATAACTTTAGAAAAAAACTGTTTTACAATCATTAGCCTCACATTAACCGCCCAAGTATTCTATACCAAGTGTAATTAATCATCAAGCCTCTCATCCAAAGTCATTTGAAGTACTTAAAATGTAATTATTCAGTGATGAACATAACATTTCCAGAGACGGTGCGGAGATAAACCAAGGACACAACAAGGGTTTAGCCACCCCCGCCTCTAGAATATGCTGCTGTCAGATTTGGAGGGCTCATTTGTTTAATGTGATTTCATGAAAGTCATTGTTGCATTGAGAAAAGGCCATACATGACTGAGGGAAGGCGGAGAGGGTGCAGGAATGAGGGAAGTGAGAGGAGGAAGGGCGCTTGTTAATGAAACTCAACCTTAATTGAATCAGATGGAACAAAACCTACTGCAATGCTTTGTAATCGTCTTCATGTCGCTTTCACTTCCCATTGAAACTGTTGTAAATGTAGGTCATTACATTTGCTTTCAGAATAATTGAGTGTTTAGGCCTGATGCAGGGAGGATCTGGAATGACTTGAACTGGACATACTTTTTTGGGGTGTCAAGTTTAAGATGATACCTATCTGCACTCACACACAGATTGCTCCAGGCCTTTGGCTCTCTCATCTCACCCTCTTCAAACAGCTTGAAGCTATCAGAAAAATGATACTCTGCTACATGCTTCATGGAGCCCCTGCTGACCATTTGATGCTGCTTTCAATATGTATAATGAGTTTATTTCATTTGCTCTCTCTCCTCCAGCTGGAAGTGATCTGTTACTAAATAAGATGAAAGTTACAAGGAAAACTTTCAGAGGGACACAGTGTGGATCAGTTTTCATTAGCTTCGGTTTAAATTAGCTGCTGTTTAATGGTCAACACGGTGACCTTGACACCGCGTAGCCCTGCCACCAGCAGACTGCCGTAAGGCTCAGCCGGCTGGGTTAGGTGTGGTGTAGTGGTTGCTGCTATCTAAGTGGAACAAATTTGCCAATTAAGCAAATCCGTTTCCTGTCCTCCCCAGGCACTGGCTTATCAGGCTCATTTGAGTCTGTCCTGTCCCTGCCTTCTCATCAGCATGTGCATCTCTCTATCGCTTTACCCCAAAGGGGAGACTCTAGGACTGACACAGAATGCAAATCGCACTCTGGGTTTGTACGCTTCCTACAGTGAACGCTGGAAAACACTAAAGGAGGGGCAGAGTGAGAGGGATAAATCAAAGTAAAAACATGAGACAGAAAAACCAACCAGCACAAGACGATTATTTTAATTTACTTTAGTGTAAGAATTCCCTGAGATAAGGGCCCTGGCAAAAGAACAGGCGCCACCAAAGAGAATTCACATATATTCCACTCCTACGATCACAGAGAGACTAAAGGAACAATTATGTGGTCATTTACACTGAAGAAGACAACAGCTGTGGCTGCTACACATTTCCTTTTCTGTTTATTTGAGTTCACTTTTACAAATGCCTTTATAGTTTTGGTGGTAGTGGTGGAACGCAACTAAGTAAATGTGCTCAATACTTAACAAAAATTTTGAGGTACTTGATGGTACATTTTATGTTACTTTATACTTCTACGCCACTAGATTGCAGAAGGATATATAACACTTTCAACAACATTTACTTTGCTTTAGATACATGTTACTTTGCAGATTTAGATTATTAATGGTAAAAGGTACATGGACCTGCAGTTGTTCAGTGCCTTTCTAATCTCCTGATACTCAAAGCACTTTTACAATACATGTCACATTCACACACTGGTGGCTGAGGCTACCATACAAGGTGCCACCTGCTACTCAGTTTAAACAAACTTTGGAGCAGTTTGGGGTTTAGTATCTTGCCCAAGGCAGACTGGCATGCAGACTGGAGGAGCTGTGGATCGAATTGCTGATTTTCTGGTTGGTGGACAACCGACTCTAGCTCCTGAGCCACAGCTGCCCGCCTTTTTTTTTTTTTTAACAAAAAAGGATATTCATTAATTTATATATTAATTATATTTGGTCACTTTTAGTTTAAGCCAGTTGATCCAAATCCTTCAGCTCAACATTCAACCTCACACACCAGCTGAGCAACTCTGTCGCCTTTTTTCACACCAAATGTGTCCTTGCTGTAGTTGAGTAGCACAACTCCCACATCTCCCCTATAGTCTTCATCTACAACCCCAGCAACAACGTCAATGAAGTGTCCTGCTGCCAGTCCAGATCTTGGTGCAACTCTCCCATGGCAGCCATGCAGAACTGCTATCTCGGGCGTCTGTCTTCTCAATGGTCTTATCCATAGGACCAATGGTGTAATCATATGCATTGTAGAGATCATACACCACTGCTTTAGTCGAGCTTCTGGTAGGTGTTGTGGCATGCTCAGAAAGTTTGAGGATAGGTCTGTTTCTACAGGCTTTAACTCTGTCCTTGCTCTGTTTGATTGCAGATGCATCTGTAACTTCTAGGGCAGGTATGTTGCCAACGGTTTTACAGTTAAAGACCGAGTGCAGTAAACAATTTATAAGGACTAAAGGCTAAATATTTGCCAACCAGACTATTGCAAGATTAAAATCCCATCAAGCTTCTGCTCCAGTTCCTTGGTGGTCCAGCTTTTTAAAGATGAATTTCCTGCATTGGAAGTTGCGCCAGATTAGAACCTCCCCAACTGTGTAGTACAAAATATAAATCAGTGAATGAATGATGATGTTTTGAAATAATTGAAGCTACCCATAAATACATATAGTACCTAAAATTAGGCCAGACTTTTCCAGCTGCAACATTAGCCATGATTGCACATTAATGCATCAATAGTCATTAGCTACTAATATGATAAATCTATTATTTTGAGATGTGCCAGTCTGCATAATGAGTACTTTTATTTTTGGTATTTGAAGTGTATATTGATGTTAATACTTTTGTACATCTAATTAAGTAAGATTTTGAATGCAGGAATTTAATTTGTAACAGTATTTCCACACTGTGATATTGCTACTTTCAATTTAGTGAAAGATCTGAGTGCTGCTTCCAACTCTGTTCCTGATTAGGGGGATTTGTGTGAGCTTCTCGCTTCTTTAAACACATTTTACACTATGTCCCATTCATTCATGAATTTCAAATCAAAACTAGTATTTTTCCATTTACTTAAGTGTCTTAAATGTGTTATCAGAACCAAAACACAGGCCAAAACCCTTCATCCATTTGTGAATACATACAGTGCAGCCAGTTGTGGGACAGAGAGTGTCACAAACACGTTGCATCTTAAACACTTCAACAGTATTGCAGAGAGGTGACTGAGTGATCCTTAGTGAAGGGCAGATCCATATCACAGTAATCGATACTTCAACACTCAGACCTGGCTCAGTTGTTATCGATACCAACTAAAAAGGATTGATTAGAGAGTTGCTGTCTTTTTAAGTGCGGTTGCAAGGTTCTGGCAGACATAAATGCACTGAAATAGTGCATGTTTGTGCAACTGAACAGACTCTGGTGACACAAGAATCCCAGAAGTCCACACCACAGCCGCCCCCCTTTAGTCTGTTTTTGTAAACATTGCAGTTAGTCACTGATTTTGAGTAGATCTGTGAAATGGCTTGTTTGTATTATTTCTAATTACATTGATTATATAGATATGCTGGTAATTGGTACATGTATTTTATAATACAGTAAAAGTACAGTGGCTTTATGTGACTTTTATTATTACATTTACATTATTATGTCAGAATTGTTTTCAGAAAATAGCTGCTCATAATGATATTGCAGGGTTCACTTTTTAAATGTTAAGTTAAAAAAAGAAAAAACAATTATGGGAAAAACGTAGTTTCTTCCAACACTGGAATTAAGATAAAAAGTGCGCTCATTGTCAGTATCGGACTAGTGGGGGTTTGTGTTGCGTTTAAGGCCTCCCCCCAATGGGGGAAAAAAGCTCCGAAGCTGGGGCGTCGGTGGCTTAGTGGTAGAGCAGGCGCCCCATGTTCAAGGCTGTTGCCGCAGCGGCCCGAGTTCGACTCCAGCCTGTGGCCCTTTGCTGCATGTCACTCCCTCTCTCTCTCCCCCTTTCACACTTCACTATCCTATCAATTAAAGGCAAAAAATGCCCTAAAAAATATCCTAAAAAAAAAAAAAAAAAAAAAAAGCACCGAAGCTTCAATTTTAAATCCTGTGCCATCGAACAAAGCTTCGAAGCTTCGAATTTTTGCGTCAGCCCTATATTTTTCACGCACTATTGTAAATCTATGAACTCAAAATTAGTAGTGTTGGCTGTGATTTCTATAAAAAATCACAGGTGGAAGAGGTGTTCAGATATTCTACTAAAATAAACCGTGTATTCACTCAGCAATTCTGTCTCGATTTATGGCACAAAGGAAGAGCATTTTTGTGCGTATGAAAGATGAAAAAGTAAACCTTTTGTTTATGCTGCATTTAGCTGAACTTTCAGTGCCCTTTGTATCGTGCTTCACAGCTGTATCATTCTCAGAACAGTCTAATTAAGCCTTAAAGTAGGAGATAATATCTCCTACATAGGAGATAACATCCTGTGCATGGGAGATAATACCTCGTATGTAGGAGTTAAACTTGAAATTTGGCCAACACTGCCTGCAGAAAAGATGCTTTGCACTTTGCCTCTAAGAGCTTCTGTACTTAATCCATAATGATACATTAGTAGAATATATTTTCTATTGATAATCTAAATCTACAAAGAATCAAGCAACTAAAGCTCCTACATAAATGTATAGGAGTAAAATGTACAGTATTTCTGTCTGAGATGTAATGGAGTAGATATAGTATCATAAAGTAGAAGTACTCAATCAAATCACCTCAAAATGTTTTTAAAAAACAGAGTAAATGTACTGACAGATGGAGAGGCAGAGTGGCATGTCACAGGGCTCTGCAATGTGTTCCAGTCACTTTGCAGTTGGTTGCCATAATGGTGAGCAAATGTCACATCCTTTTTTTGGCAAATGGTGAAGTAATTATGATGATAATATAATGTAATGATGAATGACCAGTTCACTTTGTATGTGAGAGGTACTTTCTGGTGTAAATCGGTGATGATACTGACCCCATTAAGCAGAGTAGGTACCATGACATGACTGATCTATAATAAGTACAGTTTATTTGTCTTTATCATGAAGACAATTGTGTTTCCAGTATCAGTTACATCCATTCATAAATGGCAGGCCACAGCAATCTCTGGCCTCATGTTACCCCAACTATGACAGTATTTTGCCGTCTGATAGTAAACAACCTAAGAAGTTTTGATTGCTAGCCATGAGCTTATCGTCAAGTGTTATACTGGCATACTCTGCATCAGATGCCGCCGATGGGGATTGTCAATATAGGATCAGGGCTTGAGCCATTTAGAGAGAGATACAAAACAGCAAGAGAGGAGGCAGGCTTGTCACAGATGCCACTTTAGTAGCAGCCTAGTGTCTATACTGTACCTGGAGAATGATACTTTGATTGTGTTCCTTCACTGTAATTTTTGTAATGTGTATAACATTATCTGCAGGGGCTGGACAACCCTGCACCTACCAACATTATATAGGGTTATCATGCAGCATGTGTGCAGGTGTGTACCCTGCACACAAATTGGTCTCTCACAAAGAAAAAAATTAATACACACTAATGACATCGCACTGTCTCTATAGAAAATTGTAAATGGGAAAATAACACTTCTATGCATTGCTTTAATAACTTATTAATAATGCAAAATAGACAATAGAAGTGCATTTGTCCAGCTCATTATTTTTACTTACTACATCAGCATAGAAGTAAGATTTGTCATTGAAAGAAATGTTTATAATGTAATACAGTGTAGCACATCTCTGTATTTCTTGCTTTAGGCAATGCATTTAGTTTTACACAGTGTTTCCTGAGGTGACATTATTATCCACTAACTGTTGAAATATATATAATTTAATGGTTAAATCTTGGTACCTGTCAAGTTCAATTTTGGCACTGCTCTATAAACATGCGTCCCATCTGAATACCCGTCGGGAGAGAACAAAGGGTTGAGGGTTAATTTTCAATTCAGTGAATTCCCCCGCATTATATTTCTCCATTGCACTTGTTTATAGCCACCTGCGTCCTCCAGGAAAATAGTTTAGTTTGTATTTTTTTGTCCTGAAATTAATGTGTATTTTTATTGGACATAATATGCTGACTAGGTAGCAATTTGTGCTTCAATTGATATACAGTGTTTGTAGTTGCACAACTGACCTTATGACACTGAATTTGAATAATTATAAAAGTTCCTCTTATCTAGTAGTTGGTGACCAGGAGCTGCATCCCCTTAAAATGAATGTGACCTTTTCTCATATCTTAACAGCACATAAAGTCGCTGTGATTTAAAGGAACTCTATGCAATATTCAGAGCATTCATAAAGCACCAATCCAGTGTTTGCTCTGTAAAACTATAGTGGAGTAATTGTGTTCTGAGCAGAGAATGAAGTCTTACATCTTCTGTGTGTGTTGCAATATTAGCTTCTCTGTTGTGGTAGGCGGTCCAGTTGCTCATGCATGTTAGCGCATGCGAGTTTAGTGTGTGTATCTACTGGCTAGCCGCTCTGCACTGCACTCATATCATGGTTAATGCTAATATCGGGATGCCGTCATGACAGAGGTGTAACGCCAACCCTCAGCCTATTTGGTGGGTTTTTCTACGCCACAATGTTAGGTTTCTGTGAAGTGCAGTAAAATTTGATTGATGCAACTAACACACATAGAACAATGTAGAGTCTGTAGGCAAACTCCAGAGATCTTGCCTCCGGAAGAAGAGTGGAAGAGCCCTGGTTTCCGGTTGTATGCTGTTTATAGTCAGCGTGATTTTGACCAATCACATTTGAGCCAGCTGCAGTTGTTGCCAACTTAAACGGTCCAAAAAATCAGGGGTCTGCCCCCAGAGGCTGTATCCCCGTCTGCTGGAAGTCAGACGTCAGGCTATGGAGTAGGGTACACATCTACGCAGAGCCTACATCGTAGGTACATCATTGATTCAAGGCTGAAGTATTAACCCGACTGTTAGCTCTATCAGTACTGTTGCTGTTGTTAGCACTGTTCACAACGTTAGCCCCATTCGCTGTTAGCTGCTAGTCAAGCACCTCTAATTGAGAGCCCTGTGTTGACAACCTCTGAATATTAGATACATTATGAATATCATATAGATCTCCTTTAAAATAGTCTGCATGGAATCTGCTGCTTGTACAACACCAGATAACCTGTCGTTAACTTAGAAAAATGAGCTGTTAATAATACAACAGCATCTAAAGGTTTCATAGCACATATTGTCAGTCATTTCCTGGTGTCACATTTTCCTTGTCAGTTTTTTCCCCTGCCATGTACCAACTCTCTCTCGTAGTTTTAGATCCTGCCACTCAGCTGCCCTGCAGTAACCCCTGTGTTCCTGCCTTTTCCAATCATATGTGATTCCCCACCTGCTCCCACTTACTCAGCAGCCCAGTAGCATATATACTGTTCCACTTCTATTCATTCCCCACCGCATCATCTATTGTGCTTCTGCTTTAGTGTTCCAGCCTTTTTCTCTGGCTGCTTGGTTTTGACTTTCGCCATTTTTTGACCTTGAGTAAACTTTTTATTTTACCAGCCTGGTCTCAAGAGTCGTGCTTTTAGGGTCAAACCTGTTTTTAAAGAGCCTTTACATCGTCTTGCGCTGACATCAGAGATGCCTTTTAGGGAGAATCTTTTCGAATACTGCAGACAACACACAGGCTGTGTATAATGTGACCCTGGTAAAAAAAAAAAAAAAAAAGCAACAGTGCTCACCTCTGTCATCCTTTTTTGAAAGAGGCCGCGGTATTTGCAGAAGGGGTGATAAAGCACAAACCTCCCACTTGTCAAGGTTAATTCCCCACCTCCCAGATACCAGACAAGGCGGAGTGAATTAGAGAAGGCAAACTTTGTACAATTAGAGGAAGAACTGTGTACCAGGCTTTACTCTATATTTGTAAGACTAGAAGACCTCTCTAAGTAGATAAGGGCATGTGTCAGTGTATGAAGCAAAATACAAGAACATAATGTGATTGCATAAATAATCCCTTAATATGCATAAAAGCAAAATAATAATTGCTATGATTAAACCACGACCTAAGTGGGAATTTTGTGATTGAAATAGAAATTTTGCACTTTCCCACCCTGGCAGGTTGAAACAGACTGCCTCCATAATTGAGTAGATTAATGGTGGCAGCTGTGAAGAATGTAATACAGCACTGACGGCAACATAGGGGTTGATTAGACATTGGAGGTGTGAAATAGCGAAAGGCAAAAAACTATGAAGACCTAGATGGATAGAATGACCGAAGCAGCCCACCAGTGTGGTCTTGAAAGCTCCGGAGCCAAATGATGAAAAGAGTGAAATTAAAGGCACATGATGAAAGACTTCTATGGCCATCAAAAGGAGAAAAAAACGTTTGCGACAACATGACTCCTGATTTATTGATTTCCCAGCTCAATTTTTTCATCCAGGGTGCTTCGAAAGAGCAAAGCAATCTATGAGTTTGTTGGCTGTTATTATATTCCCTTGGCGAATGGACACTTTCCACAAACACACACACACATACACACGCAAACACACTGGAGTGCAACCCAGTGCACAAACACATGGAGCTCCCAGTGGGGCGGAGTTTTTAATCCTCAAATACACTGCCATAAATCAAACCCCACTCCCTCATGCCCCAGCTCGTCTCTCTCAATGAAAAGCTCAAGCCAGTGGCACATTAATAGCAATTTACAGGGCCAGCCATGCAAGAAGAGGAGCATCAACATAGCATCCTTTATTTTGTAATTCCTTATTACGTTCACTCACTACACGGATGCTGAATTGGTAAAGAGAAGAGGATGAGACCTACCTACTTACTCCCTCTGAATGGATGTCATTCATGTTATACCTTTACCACGAACCCTCTATCTTGTTATCAGAATTATCTTCTATCAGAGAAATGGCACATTTAAAATATATAAATGTATTTCAAAACACACATTCTTTGGTACTGTCTTGCTCTACATTGACTTTGTATTGCATGAAGGTGCCTCCTTGTCACTTAAGTCTGCTGGCAGGAAAATACCTAAAAGCTGCTGTGTGCTGGGGTGCACTACCAACAGGGTAACACACCCAGAACTAAGTTTTAATGCTGCCAAACCAAAAACCTGAGCCTTGAAGAAGACAGAAGTTCAATGGTGTTGTAATTTTCTATTCACTTTTGTATCGTCAGTGAACAAAGCGAAGGCAAGATGAGACCAGTCTGACAGGGTTAACAGGGAGATATGTGGAAACAATCAATACTGACACAATGTTTTGGGTTTTTTTTCTAATACAAAGAAAGCAACAACTTAATTTATTGCATTTGCCAAATTTACATGAGGGGACCAATAATTAAGAATTTGTCATAGTCAGTGTTTTACAAGGTTTATAAAGTTAACTCCATTAACTGAGCACCTCAAAAAAACAGAAAGTAACTGACTCCCCTAAAAGGATTTTTAGGGGAGTCAGGTACTTTCTTCCTGGGTGTCAAATGGGTGTATTGCAGTTACTGTTCTCTTTAGATTGTGCCCCAAACACATCGAATCAACTGCACAGTAATATTGATTTGACCCAACATCCTCTTTCAGAAGTCACATTACACACTATTATGTGTGGCTCAAAAAAAACAAAACTAAAACAGTAATCGACTCATTAATTTTACTACATGTGAAAATCAAAACTCTGTGTGCAAATGCACTTTCTTAAACCGGACAGACAGACAGACAGACAGACAGCAGATGATATAGAAGTAAACAGTGCAGGCACTACGCTGCATTAACTGTATGTGTGAGTGAAGGAAAACCCATTTAATGATCCATTAAACTAATATCAACGTACAGTGGTGGAAGAAGTTCTGTTTTTATTTTATTTTTTTTATTTTTTCAAGTTAAACTAACTAACTAAAGCTGTCAAATTAAGTAGAACAATAAGTAACACAATATGTGCCTAAAGTTGCATAAAATGGAAAAGATCATGTAAAGTACAAGTACCTTAAAAATGCACTTCAGTAGGCCTACAGTATACTTGAGTCGATGTACTTAGTTATTTTGCACTGTTAACATGAACACATGTTGTTAAGTATTCTGTTTCTACTCAGTAGTTATAAAAATTACTAACTAATTTTCTGTACATCACAATTCACAGTTAATTGGACAGTAAACAGTTTGAGGTGCAATTTTTAAACAATTAAGACGTGTACTTTGAATGAAAATAATTTGCCAGATGCATAAAGCATCAACATAGATCATGTTTATCAAAAAAAAAATCCCACAGGGATGATCCCCCAACAGAGGTGCAGGCTAAGCTGCATATTTTTTTACACCCTGATGGTAAATTGAGTCCACATACAGTATGTGTACATGATTAAATGTATGGGTAAGGAGGCACATGGCATCATAATCTCACTCCAGCCAAGTACCCGAAGTCGGCAGCCCTGCAGGATATAACTTGAGGCTAGGTTCCTTGATTAATATTTAATAAATCACAGTTATAACTGGACAAACTGTCGAGGTTTTTGCTAAGCTATGCAAGGCCTAGTTTTGATCTTGGTAGGTTAAATGATGATCTTTCCCAGTGATTTGATCAATTTGTTGAAAATATGAAAGTATGTCATACAGTGTTCATGTCCACATTAAAGCCTGTTAGTTACTCATGCATATACTCTGCTGTTTTCAGGTTGAATGGCTGAAAAATGAAGAACTTCTGAACTCTGATGGTGCCGTTGATACAAGAGGTGACCACAATCTGATCATCTCAGAAGCCCGTCTCTCTGATTCCGGAAACTATACCTGTGTTGCCAGCAACATTGTGGCAAAAAGACGCAGTGCCACAGCCACTGTTGTAGTCTATGGTAAGAACTTCAGATTTATATTTTCTTATTTATCTAAAGTTAGATCTCAGCTAAAAAGACTTGACTGTCGAATTCTTTAGATTTGCAGTACAGATGATCAAAACAATGTCAAACAGCTTTCCTGTCTGCATCAAAATATCAATTTTCACTACAAAAGTAGGCTGTCAAATTGGCACCTCAAGCAAATTCCCCAGAGTCATTAATATAAAAAGCACTGCTCAACCGCAGCGTGTGGTCTTTTTTTCCACACAAGAGTCTATTGAGCAGGTAATGGGCAAGTGATCCCTCATGTGTAAAAACAAGAAGACACAGGCACAATATTTACAAGAACTCAATTATTAATGGTGGAAAGGCAATGACGTGGGCTGTCACAACTCCCCGGCTTTTATCTGCCAGTGCTGAACACCTTGCGCGGAACGCTTTGTATAGCTGCAGGCCAGCAGACAGTGTTTCCAGCATTTTTATAGCCCTGTAGAGAGCTCTGCGGAGACAAAGGAGAATAAGTGAAATTATAATGTCATACAAGCACAACCTCCTTTCACACCAGAGGAATACCTTGTTAATTGGAGTGTTTCTGTGCTCACTTTACTGACCTTTCCTCCTGTTATTTTTATGTTTTTAGGGGAGGACACTTAGCTGCTGCAGGATTTGATCTAATTCTTTCTGACAGCTTGTTGTTGAGGCCCATCAATCATTAATTTTCTTAATGCTAATGAAGTCTAGACAGGCTTACTACTCCCTATAGCGTCTGACAGATGTACAATGGTTGAATACTAGTATTTCTTCCTGTCGTATGACAGCAAATGAGCTGACTAGTCAATCATCCTGCAATATTTTAGGCAACAACTCAATGAAGGAAGAAGACAGAGGGGAAGTCACCATTGATCATCTTTGCAAAGACACCTCAGTCGCTGTTCCTGATAAGACGTTCATTGTCACTTTTGAGTGAACCCCTGTCCTCATGACAGAAACTACAATAGAAAGTAGGCCAGCTTCCATTCTTGCAATATCTGTTGATCACTTTCCTTTCATCCTTTGGCACCCTCAGTGAATGGAGGCTGGTCGTCGTGGACAGACTGGTCTCCCTGTAATGTACGCTGTGGTCGCGGTGTGCAGAAACGTTCTCGCACTTGCACAAATCCAGCTCCTCTCAATGGGGGAGCCTTCTGTGAGGGCATGTCGGTACAGAAGAGCACCTGCAACACACTGTGTCCAGGTGAGCACAAGGACACATTCTTCATGCTGTCAGTGTTTGTGCATATGCTAAAAAACCTTGCTTTTCCACTATTACCTAAAGTCTTTGCACTAAAACTTGCATGTTACAGTTATATATCACTTACTGCGCATCTGTTTTGTGCATGTGTTTACATACATACATGTATGCATAATACATATCTCTATATCTGCCTTGTACATTAAATAGGCAGGAAGTTCTCATGCATTTTATGCATATATAACAACGAAAAATAATATGCTGGTGGGTGTAAAAAAGGAAGTAAAGAGCGAAAGTCCACATAAGTAAATAAGTTGTGCTGTTGGATGAGTCTAAGAAGCACAGGACTTTCCCAAAGGTAATTGGTGTTCAGGACTGTGTGAAACCAAATGAATTTTGAGTGACTTTCAGGAACATTGTCACCATGTATCTTTTCCAAAACCTAACCAATGTAACTTTATGTGAACTATATGACTTTACATCAAGTACATAACATTCTTTTACTCGGAGTTACATGCTGGGACTATTTCTTGACATGACACAGTGACTTTCTGCAGTCTTGTCACCACCATTTCTGTGGCTGTTTTGTTGTTTTTACACTTCAACCTTTGTACAGATTTAACAAACAAGATGTACCATATTAACCAAAAGGGCACTCAAAGAGCTCTGACCTTCGTAAAGACAGAATTCCTTATCTCTCAATGTTGAGGATGCAATATATGACATTTAGCACATTAATGTAGTAGAAAACTGTTATTATCTATGTCCCCACTGGGTAGCTAATCGCCACAGCTCTGCACTGCACACCGCCGTGTGATCAAACCCCATTGCCGACTAGGGTTTTATGACTGCAGAGCGACACAGACATGCCACCACAAGTGTAAATGCTTGCAATGTTGTAGGCCAACAGCGTGGGCTCTGTGTAGAGCAGAATTCTGCCTTCAGGCCCAACCTTCACTGTCCCCCCACCAGGTTACCCTGGTGACAGTGAGCTAACCCTCACTAACACTGTTGATCACACACTTCCATGTTTGCTTGTGACATCCAAGGTGAGAGCCGTGTGCAGTCCTGGCCCAGACTATGAATGCTGTACACTGCAAAAAAATTAAAAAAAAAAATGTGTATCTGCCCCATGATTTAGATCTGCTTTGATATTTGATTTATTTGGTCTATGCTGCACTTTTTCAAATTAGTAGTTTGTTTTTTTCTGTAATCTGCAAACAAACTGACAAACAAATGCTAGCAGCTTTTGTCTACCTTTGAACAGAGCCAGGCTAGCATTTCCCCCTGCTTTTAGTCTTCATGCTAAGCTAAGTTAACCATCTGCTGGCACCAGTTTGATATTTAACCGACTACACTTGGCAAGGAAGCAAATAAGTGTTCAAAGAACTGAAGACACCCCGTGCACAGCCGTGGCTCTTTCCTGGGTGCCAGCAGGTGAAGGATAAACCACAGTGAACCAAAAGGAAATCAAAGTTCCAGTGCCAACAGGATACTCAGGTTAACACCTGTTTTATTGACAGGTTACTTTACAAACAAAACCCTTTTTTCGTGTTTAATGTAAGCTGTCAATAAAGTAAGTGTTAACCTGAGTACCCTGGTGTACACTGGAACTTTGATTTCCTTTTGGTTCAAAGCAAATAAGTGTGTTTCCTAAAACATAAAAGCATTCAGTTAAAAAGACTACAAATGTAACAAAAATGGTCTCTGTCATCGATTGCTGAAGAGAGTAAAGCGTTTCTGTAAGCTGATTTTATTACCTATAATTAACAGTGGATGCTGCCAGTCTCAGAGGTAGGGAATCAGTCTAAAAGCCTGAGGTAAGCCTCACAGTCAGCAGCAACCAGTTACAATTCACAGTGAAGGCATTGAACGTCTGCAGTGCTGATAGTGACAGTGGTTTGCATCTGAAATCTAATGCAGTGGACCTTAAAAAACAGCAAATGAAGAGAAAATGTATGGGAAATGGAGAGAGGGGTGAAAAAAGAAAGGGATACAGAGAACCTGTGAGAGAAACAAACTGCAGAAGCTTAGGGTGTGAGAAGAGGGGCAGAGCTGCAGTTCCAGTTATCAAAACTTCCGTGTAATCTGCTCTGCCCAAGTGTGTGTTTTTTTTTTTCCAAGACAAGCTCAAATTTATGATTTCAACCACAGCACCAACATAAAGGGAAATGCTCATCAGGTTTAAGAAAAAAAAGTTATCAGTGGAAGGCAGTGCACTCCTCCAAACATTATCTCCTCTTTGCCAACTGCCTCCTTCTGAAGGATTCTTTCTCCCGCATCAGAGTTTTAACATAAACAGGGTGCATTTGCGTTTAGATTAGCAAGACGAAGGGAACCTTTAGAGCATTTGGAGGTGGAAAGGAGACTTGATAGAGTACGGCATAAGCAGGGTGTCTTTGTGCTCCAAGTCAGCAAGGCGGCACAACATTTTGGCACCCTGAGGAGGAAAATGTTTTCGTGAAGTTAGTGGTGCAGCTGTTACCTTGAAGGTGTTTCCTTATAAACTCCCAGAGAACTAATAAATGAATCAAATTGGTTTGAATCTTTTATAAGAACTAAGGACATCCTTGTCGTGTCAGTTAAAAACAAAAATCTGTGTTTTTCTTTATCTTCTTTAGTCTTTTGTGCTTTGTTTGTATGAGTGTTTTGTTCCCACACTGAAGGGATGACAGTGTATTTAAACAATGCATTCTGCACATCAAACCTTTGTATGCGCCTCCTCCATTTACTTAAACATTTGCATGTGATTCCCTCAGTGGATGGTGGCTGGGGAGAGTGGAGCGAGTGGTCAGTGTGCAGCTCAGACTGTGAGAGGCAACGCAGCAGAGAGTGCACTGCTCCGGAGCCAAAACACGGGGGTCGGCTGTGTGACGGGGTGGCGCTGGCCGTGGACAACTGCACTGGCGGCCTCTGCACACAGGGTGGGTAACATCACCATCTCCCTCCCCCCGCTTAACAATGAAACAAAAGATACTGTAGCTTAGCATCATTACTGTCAGTCTCATTGTGTTCAGGGGCTGTGTCATTATAGATTTACTGTTCATAATTTTTGGCAGTGTGGGGCTAGATCATGATCATCATTATAATCATGCTCATTACCAGCACCGTCATCCATCTTCATTATTCATCCTTTCCACTCTACATACATAACACAGTGTGCACGGGCATGGATGCATCCACACGTAGAAATGAAATCAACCAAGACTTGTAGCGCTTATAAGGTCAAAGAGAAACTCTCAAATTCTGATGTTTCTCTGTCTTTGCAGATCGAAAGTTGCTACATGATCCTAAGCCACAGGGTGAGTTTCTCCTCAGCTTGCATTACTTACTATAATGTTATTGTAAAGATATCACTGTCCACAACCATGGCCTGGAAGAATACTTGTGCAGTAATTTAGTTTATAAAATTACCAAACAGGACTTGATATTGATTGGCTGGAGGGAGTCAGGTAGCCTCAGTGCTCTTATTTAGTGTCATCATCACCTTTATAAATTACCCTTTCTTGGGCTGCTTGCTCCAGCTGTTGCTAGGCTACACCGTTTACTATTTGCTGGAGTTGTAAAGTAACATACACAACACAAGTCCACCGTTGATGAGGATAGTGCCAACACAGTGTTTCTTTTGAGGACCCTGACACGCAGGACCTTTATCTGCAGGGTGAACTGGCAGTAAGTGAGAGAAATATGTGTGACTGGTGTTTGAGCCAAGCGAATCAGTAAAATTACCCAAAGAGAGCACATTGCCACAAAATAGGAAACAATACTTATTTTGTGATGGCTGGAAAGCAGCCATGGTATAAAAGGGATAAATCACTCTGACAGCTGGGTTATGAAAAGTAACACACTCTGCATGACTCATTGTGAATTCTCCCATACTTAGAATAAAGACAAGAGGTATTTCAGATGTTCTGACGGACGGGTAGTATATGTGTATGAATAATAAGTGGAAAATGCAAGCATATTTTTTTGAGTTCATTCATAGCATGTCGTTTAGCAGATAAGAAAAGAAATACATTTCTATTAAAAGCACTGGATTTCCAGGCTGGTTGTGATTTTGGTGTCACAGCTTAGACGTTTCTGACTAGTGGCTGCTATCTAATCGCAGCTGAAATGGTTAAGCAAGAGACTGTCATGATTCATGTGTGTTTTCTCCACCCTTGGCATCCATTTTCACTCCATTTACAGTAACATACTACATGTCGGATCATGTTACATGTTAACTGACTTAACGTTAATTAAAAAGAAATACCATTAACTCTGCTATTGTCAAAATAAACACAGTGGAGTTAAACTGCATTGTGTAGGTACAGTAGTATGGAAGGGACAGTTTAACCCTCAATCAAAAATACATATTTTTCCTCTTACCTGTCGAGCTATTTATCATTTAAGATTGTTTTTGTGTTTTGGTGTGTGTTGCAGAGAGATATTGGTTGTAGTGTTGTCTGCCTTCTCTCCAGTATAATGGAAGTAGATGGCACTCTGTTTGTGGTGCTCAAAGCACCAAAAAAAAAAAAACAATCTGAAAAACTCAACAGCAATGTCTCTGCAGAAATCATGACCCAGTTACTCAGGATAATTCACAAACCTTGTTGTGAGCAGTTTCATGTAGGAACTCTTTTGTTTCTACCGAACTACACCCCCCAACCGTATGACCACACTGAAGGAAGCGTGCATTTACTACTGGCTTACCTAACACCTCAGAGCTAGTTGACGTTACAGCTCAGCCAAGAAGGACGCCATTAATCTCCACAGATTCTGGTGATGGGACACGATATTGGTATCAGAAGTGTTCTGGTTTTTGTTTGTTGTCTGTAGTCCCAGTAGTATCATCCAATCTTGTTTAAACAGCAGGTTAACAGTCCGCATTGAGAGGCAGAGCCCATTGGCCCGAAAAGCAATCTCAGAATCTGTCAACCTCAGTGTGTCGACAGTTTAACTTTTTATTTTTATCAGTATTTAAGTAATATCTGTTTATAGAAATTGACCAGAATCACACAGTTGCACAGAAGAGGAAGTCTTGGCCTGGAGCTACACCAGAGCAGCCCGAAATATTGGCCCTCGCCCCTGAGTCTTTATCATCATCAGATGATAGCCAATGGTTTCCAAGACTGGAACGCCATTAATGTTCACATATAACACTGTCACAAGGACCAACCTCTCTTCCATGAGTAGATGCACACTTTCTTTTTTTTAAGATTATATTTGGGGCATTTATGCCTTTGTTTGACAAGACAAGTTAAGCGTGAAAGGAAGGGAGAGAGGACAACATGCAGAAAAGGGCCACAGGAATGAACCAAACCCACAGCCGCTGCGGCAAGGGCACCTGCTCCACCCACTTAGCTACTGAGCACCCCAGTGCACGCTTTCTTCTATGCGGTCGTACGATTGGTGGGTGTAGTTATGGAAAAAGAAAATAGTTCCAATATGAAACTGTTCACAACAAGGTGTGTAGGTTACCATGAGTTACTAAGTCATGAGGTCATTTCCGAAGAGACATCGCTCTTGAGTTTTTCTGATGTATTGTAAGCTGAGTGCCCTCTAGTTCCATTATATTGGAGAGAGGGCAGACATTTCTACAGCCAATATCTCTAACACTCATCAGCTAGCATCAAAACTATCTAGACTGATAAATAGCAGGTACTACAGGTAAGAGGAAAAAATATGTATTTTGATTTTTGGCTCAATGTCCCTTTAATAGCAGTAATGAGTGATTAATTCTGTCAACTGAATGAACTGTCCCCAACTTCATTATGACTTCACCGGTGCCTTTATACTGTAAATTTCCAATAACACTATTATTTTTGAGTCCATCAGGTGTAAAATTTCAAGCCAAGCTGCCTGTGGTTTACCACTGTATACCTATTGCTTTATGCATTATTGCCGTCTAGGATAATGGGCCATTTATGTGTTGATTGCTGCTGCATAGGGTTCTACCTACTAAGCCACAGGCACATGTGCTCCTTAGTTGTCCTTTAACACAGTTATGTATTTTTGTTTGTCAGAAGTGGGAAAAAGAATGCAGTCAGGCTGCCAAAACTTCCCAAGCCCCCAATTAACCTGCTACTGTAGCTGTTAATGCCGCTTTGCATATTTTGTCAATTTCTCCTCATTTGAGCTTCAGGCTACTTAGAGGATTTCTCAGCATGTCCTGTTTCAGCGCAGATCTCATTATCTTTCAAGAACAAGCTAGCAGCCCCTTTATTTCCCACTCATTCTTTTTCTTTGTGGAGTTGGACGCTGCAGTACTGGTGGGACCAGATAGAGCATAATCATTGCCGATGAGCTAATTTAATGAATTGGTTTTGTCACATTATCCCAGTGGAACGCAGAGTGCCTCCAACGCCAGAGCCAAGCAGTGTTTGAAATGACAGTCAGGTGCTGGGTTGATTATAATCGCCTTCCTTCCGAGGTTCCTCATTAGTAGCTTTAACACTCCACGATGGAACAATGAAGCTGTGCATAAGGAGGCAGGGCAGACGAGGAATAGAAAACAAAAAAAAAGGCACTAAAGTAGCTCGGAACCAAGGTAGACTTGCCGCCTATAAAAGACTTCCATATCTGTAACTCAGCTGATGTTCCACAGCAATGCAGATTTTCAGTTTATTCTGGGAGAAAATGTCTTCCAGCTTCCTAATTAAGCGTGGTAGACTTAAAAAGCAAAAGCACAAAAAAAAGAGTTGCTCAAAAATTTGTTTTTCTCTCTTACTCACTCTTACTTTCCAAGGTGTGGAGAGCAGCAGTGATGTGGCCTTGTATTCAGGCCTTGCTGCGGGGGTGGTGACAGTGGTGCTGCTGATCATCGCTGTCACTCTTTACCGAAGGAGCCAGAGTGAGTACGGTGTTGATGTCATCGACTCCTCCGCCCTCACTGGGGGCTTTCAGTCCTTCAGCTTCAAGACCTCTCGACAAGGTGAGCCAGCGACTTTATATGTGTCTCACAAATCCGATTTGCACTCAAAATTGAGCCATAAAAGGCTACATCGCACTGTGAACATAGGCTTCCCACCACATAATGTATCCATAGTAGTAACATAAGAAAGTGGACAAAAGAGACTCTTAGTGTTACTTGTGGTTGAAATAATAGAGGGTAGATGGAAAAGATAGGAAAAAATTATGTGTTAGATAATGATATAGTATGCAATGGAAGTTTTATTAAGCTTCCTGTAATAGTCTCCATTTAAATCTAATAGAATTTAGGACATATCCTGAGGAGGACATATTTGATATTTCACTCTGTACATTCTGAATATGCAGCATATCTTAGCTGTGTGGTGGTGTGTATGAGAGTCTGGTGCCATGTTGGAGGATTTAATTAATTCATTAAGATATGCACGCTGTTTGACTCCTGTAGAATCACACTCAGCACACCCCATAAATTAAAGAGAGTAGAGTTGAAACACCTCTCCTTCCTGCTGCTGTACGATAGTCCAGGTTTTCAGTAAACTAAAAAAGAATGATACCATACAGTAAATAGACACAACAATTGTATGATAGTTTAATTTAGTGGTTTAATTTAGCTCAGTACAGGCTTTACTGTTTTGGTATGCATTTAAACTTATACTAGTTAATAAAGTTTTTATTCTGTATCAGGAATCCAAACAACTTTAGAAATACATAAAAGAGGTTTATGTGATTCTGAAGAGCCTCTTCACCATCTAAAGATACCAAACTTTTCTTTGCTCTTGACTTTGCAATAAGAGGTTGTTAAAATGCAGTTACAAGCAAGTACTAAAATTGCTCTCCACCACCTAATTTGCATAAATACAGCCCCAGCTGCGCTGCTTCACCCACCTTGGCACAAGTGGGTTCATCTGGATTCTCGAAATGGACAAAAGCACACACACACAAGCACAACTGGCATTTGGATAACACATGCTGTGAAGATACAGCATTAAATGTGTTTGCTGAAATTAGAAATGGATTTAACAATTTACTCATTTTGAATATTGACTTTATTATTAAAGGTCCAGGATACTGGCAGAAATGGAAAATTATTACCGATGCCACTTTTTCCTTCCCGATTCCGATCCCTGAACCTTAGGTATCTGCTGATACCGAGTACCGATCCAATACCAGCGCGTAAAATAAAAATGGATGGGATATGAATTGTTGTATGCCAAGACAGATCAAGACACAGGTTAAAGTGCAGCTACACAAGTTGGTAAAAAAGACATTTTAAAGGCTACAGTAGAACGCTTTTTAAACTCCACTCCGTTTCGTTTGCCTGTAGCATGCGTATGCGTAATTACGTGGTATTAGATTGGTCATAGGCTGTACTCGCCGCATTTTAGGCAGTATCGGAGGCATTTTCGTACTGGTATCATATCGGTACAACTCTAAAAATTATATAATGAAAATAAGCCTGAAAATAAGAATGACGCGTTTTTGTTAGCTCAGAATGAGCCATTTATATTTACATAGGGAGTGGACCCTCGTTCACAGACTCCGCCATATTGCACCGCCATGTTTCTACCACAGCCTAGATTGGACAAACCGAACTCTGGCCCTAGACAGGGTCATTCGCGTTTTCGTGACCGGCCAGCAAAGTTAGCAGCCTTCTACAAAGAGCTGAGTAGCGCCGAAATAAACCACAGATTATCAATGTGAAACTGCTTTAGTCAGGGTTTTTCACTCATATAATTTAGCTGTTCTATTTGTTCTGGAGAACAACAGACCTCTGTGAATAATTAAGCTCCCTGAAAAAAAACCTCCTGAACGTCTTCAGAACGATCTTAAGTAATCAGAAAAAAAAGGTGAGCACACATTAGCAGGCTACTGTCTGTATGCAACAAGCCAAACAGTGTCACTAGAAACACTAGTTTGTAACACAAAATTGCCCTTTTCAGTGTTTTTACCCGTTTTAATCGCCAGGGGTCTCATTTATTAAACACTGATAGGATCCATACTAAAAGTATATGTGCAGACAAAAGCTGAAAAATGGTATACAGGGGGAGATGGTGACACAGCGCTGATGAAATAATGACTGAAATTTAATGTGGTTACAACTGAAAACTGCTTATTGAAAAGTTATGGCTCACTAGCACAAGCGCAGATTACACTGCTGGATTGAATGTTTCTGATAAAGTGGATCTGTAAGTAACGTGTGATATGAGGCGAAAGTAAATATGTGAGAGGAAGGCATCATTATTCGTATAATGATTCCTCTCGCATTTAATTTCTACAGTCTGGCTTCAGTTCACCACCTTACCATCTGCATCCCCAGTTTCTCTGTCTCCAAAATGTTTGTATGCATAGGTCAGAGATGGCCCACAGGTGCACACATTCTCTGGTCAAGTTTGTTTTTATTGATCACAACTTTTGCGTGGGAAGTGGCATACACCTCTGTCAGGCATTATTTTATACATAAATGCGGTTATAAGTGAGACCCCAGGTCCATTTATTTCCGATGATGCAGCTCCCACTAAAAACCTCCTGAACAATGAACACTGAAGGAATCCTAAGGGCGAGACAGATGGAGCCTTCTGTCTGTTCATTTCATCCTGATGTGTGCACATTTCCTGAAAGCTTTTGGATATGGATGAAATAGAGCAATACTACAGAAGATCATGGAGGCAGTATAGCATATTTCAAGCAAGATTCAACCATAGGAGATGACAGAGAAATTAAAATAACAACATAATTGAATTAATTGGTAATATAATGAAAATAATGCTCTGTCCACATGTTGGGACGTAATGTTATATGGCTGCACAGACCATCACCACCTACAACACTGCTTCAGTTTAAAGGTACGATATAATGACCTCCTCCACTGTCACCTTGATTGTTGTTTCGTGAAACCTTTGACACTGCCCTCTATTTGCTGTATCTATGCCAGCATAAAGGAAACATGGAGTGTGAGGAGGCTTTTCTACTTCAACCGAATTACACTATTTCTATGAGGTCAGTGTTTCAGAAGACCCTGAAATCCATCAAAAATCAATTTAACTCTGCACTTTTGCCTTGTAATACCATGAGATGGCATTATAATATAAATGAAGTGTCAATCTCCTTCAAACATAGGATCTACACACAAATGAAGAAGGGAGACCAGACATAGGTCTCATTTTTCAGCTTGTCTCTGTAGGTGAACAAAAATATACAGCACACACCCACACACACTTTATGGAGACCACAGGATGCTAAATGTCATTGCACTTTCCATTTCCAATAACTGTAAATGTACTTACATATTAATGTCATTGTATGTAAAGTAAACTACAGAACATGTAAGCAAGCTGTACAGTCTTGTATTTATAAATATATATGTATGAATTATGCATACATTTCCTTGTATTGATGATATAACTACATCAATAATTAAACTGCTTTAGGGGCTAAAATGACTGGATTTAATTTTTCAGTGTGTTTACTTCAGCCTTCTGGAGATTCTTGCTGTCTGTGGTGTAGTGCACTAAATGTCCAATAACACAAACAGTGTTAAGCTTAATCTATAAAGCACACCATGCATTTATTACTTTATTGCAAACATCAGTATACCCCAAGCAATAAACGCGCACTGAGAACTTATGGTAACAAGCACATTTTGTGCTCTTAACAATTTTACAATTGAACTCTTATCTATTATTACTAAGATCTTCTTAGTACTGTCACTTCAGCAAAATTATAAACAAGAGGTGCATCATCAGGGTAGTGAGTCAGTTTGTGGCATTATTGGCTGTTTCGGGCATTTTTTTTTACATATTACAGAACTACAATTCATTATTCATGATTTAAAATTAAAAATTTAATTTATTAGTGTTTTCATTTTTTACACCGGGCTCCCGGATGGAGCATTTGTGGCCCTGTGGTTCCAAACACAGAAACATCTGAGCTTAGAAACGTGGTGTGTTTTGCCCCACAGATTGAGGCATATTTTTACAAGGCTGGCATTATGGGTCGCCACAGCAGCAGCTCTCAGCAGGGCATAATAAAGTTCATTTTGATAACACAGCAGGAGCCAGGGAAAGCTTTAATCTTGGTCCCTGTTCTCCTTGATAGAGGGGCTAAAACAGCCCAACCTCCACAGAATCCAACATGCCCTCCCTTCCTTATACACTGCAGCCCGCTATACACTGCCACAGTAGTTACACAGTAATCATTTCATTTCAGTTCTTTTTCTGCAATCACGTCCTTGATCATGAGTCACTATGACAACAACTCGCCCTATTCCCAGCAAAATGAATCGGCAATGAGCATTCTTTTGCTCATTAAGAGAAACCACGCTGTTTACTTAACCGTGTCTTTCGTCGTCATTTCATGCTCACTGGAACAGCTGTCAACGAGTCATTAATCATAGCAATATTTCACCTCACAATAAACTCATTTATCTGTAACTTTTTCTCTGTTTCTCTGCTTTTCTTGGTTGATCAAGGTACTGTCATTTGATTCCAGTACAACATACATGCAAATGGCCACAGTGTGTGACTGGTTCAGTGCATCATGAAGTTGGAAAGATAAATGTAAAGAAAAATGTAAATACACGCTCTGTTATTTTATCTGTAATGTGATTCAATGGTAACTTCTTTTCTTTTTAAATCACTATGACATCAAATTAAAGCATATTATTACACTGGAGCAGTTGTAATGTGCCAGTTGTCACTTTTAATTGAGACATCGTTGCAGTAAAGTGAAAGCCATTCCTGTTTCCATGGTGATGATATTATAGCAATAGTTAAAGGTGGATAAAGTTGTCATGACACATTTTCGGGGTTTTTTTTTATAGTTTTTTATGAAAGAGTTCTTGTTTAAAGTGATGTAATGTAATTGTTGCTTAAGGATGTCTAATTGTTGACGATAAATAAAATTTTCTCTTTGTGTTTTTTTTTCTTCAGCAAACCCCCTGCTTATTAATTCATCCATGCAACCTGATCTAACAGTGTCGCGTACCTACACCAGCCCCATGTGTTTCCAGGACTCTATTGACAAGGAGCTGATGGCTGAGCGTTCGCTCCTTGACCCGCTGCCTGATCTCAAGGTTAAAGGTCAGAAAATAGAAGTGTTTTGAAATTCAGTTCCCATAGTTGCTAACTACTTTTGAAAAGGTGAGAATTGCAGAGCAATGTGCAGCTCTGCTGCTGCAGTTTGAGGGATAATTTATCTTGCTTTGAACAGGCTTTTAAGCAATCTCAAAGAAAGCTGTCATACAAGGAAAAATGGTCATTACCGACTGACCATGTGCAAAGCCACGTCCTCCTTAGTTACTATTGCTGAGCCGGTCAAGCTTTTTATTCTTGTGCTGCACATATGCACTTTACACATTTACCACTCCAAATTTGTGGAAGTTTTTGAATGAATGTGTCTGTGATTTCAGACAGAGGTAAACTAAAACAGGCTTTACGTTTATATCCAGCAACAATCAGCTTTTTGCTGGCTGAAATGATGCTGGCAAATTTTATCACCTGTAGCTAAATAGTTAAGTCAGCTAACATTAGCCTTGTGAGCTGGTTGAGAAGGCCATCTCCAGTTTTAAGGGCTTATCTTATACCCAGTTGTCATCTCCACATCCAGCGCCCACAGTGTGTGAATAGTAACAGTAGTTTGTCCGTGGGCACGTAGGTCTTAAAATGAGGTGTGGTCCAGGGGTGTCGTTTCAGCAAAAGCTAAGGTATGGCAATATGACATGACATCACAGAGCTACTGATGATGGAGTTTGAAAAATATGAACTTCACTTTGGTCTTTGACCTGTCAGAAGTACATATGCTATTGAAAACTGTTTCAAAGGACATGAAGCTGTTTGACACATTCATAATACCTCATGTCTGCATGTAATGTATGATTTGGTGAGAGTAGTGAAAACATCGGACCTATTTTAGCGCATATTTCAGCACCGTGGACAGCGAGTGGATGTTTAATTGTCATTAGTCATGTGTTTAACTTCACAGAAAATAAAGAAAATAAATTAACTTCAAGTTCATTTCTAGAAGATAACCAAGGGGTCCGGTGTATGAAACACAGTAAAACAAAAGTCAATTGGGTACAATACTGTATAGCCGAATTTATTGTGTCTCCAGAGACCGAAAATACAAGCTTAACATGCCGACATGAAGAAAAACCCCCACATACAATCAGACAGGCTTCAAGACATCATTTAGACAGGCTGTCTACAGCAGCAGAGCAAAATGCTTTTACAACACACCGATAACTCACATAACTCATAACTTGCGGAGAAGTGAAGTGGCGAACAATTTGATTCAATAACACTCGTATTCACCGATCAGCATATTATTGACCTATTTAAGTGCAGTACAATGAAAACAACCAGCCAGTGCACCTCGGACTATCTAACATATCACATCTGTTCACTTAAACAGTGCACTGTGTCACACACACATCTTTTAAAACATCCATGACACCAGTAAGATGACTACAGAACCTCTCTCTTTTTTTTTCTCCCAATTCCAAGGTATGGCAGCTGCCATACCTCGCCATACCTAAATAACGCCTGTGGTGTGGTCACATGCGTTGTCAGCACATTGCTTATTTGAGGCAGCAGAAAGCAATTGCATCATGAAACAATAAACACCTGGTCTAAAGGAAACAGTGCAGTATTTTCCTGCTTTTAAAAGGGTGCATTATTCAGTTAGTGAGATGTGCCTTCATAGGCAGGTTCACAAGACATGTTCACTCTGCTTGTTAGACAGACAGGGACACGCATATGGGTTGCAGGGGAGTAAAATAATACATCATGAATGAGGAAAAGACTAATTACATTTTTCTACAATGTGAACATAGCAGAGATCAGTACAGAGCTGCTGTCTGACTCCCCATTAAGACAGACAATGTGCACATAAATGCAAATGATTGCAGAGCCCAGTTTTGGTTGCTAAGCTAAGCTAATTGCACAACTGCTTTTGGGTCAGTTGATTGGTGAGTAATTGGGTTTTACAGAAACCAAACTGTATTTAATTTTTAGAGTAATCTAAAAAAAAAAAAAAAGGTGCAATTTTCATACTGATACATGCGTGACTATAGCACAAACCTATGAGGCTGAAAAAAATTCAATGTGAATGTGCAGAAAACTACAGTTCCTTTAATGGCCACTTGAGGCTGGCTCCAAAAGTGAGATAATATCCATAAACCCCCATGTGAAAATACCCAACTTTACAGTAGAATTAAACATGTTTACAGCCCAGTACAGGAGAGGTTTCAGTCTCTACAGCTAATTTACCCATTGATGACAACTGTATGGGGGTGGTGAATTTTTATATAACTCACCCATTTGCATTTTTTGAGGCCCTAAAGTTGCACATAGTTAAGAGAGAGGTTGCTTTGAGTGAAAGACTGTCTGCAAGGTGTCAACAGTCTATGAGTCAGATCCACCCCTCGCTCTTCCACAGCTCCACCCTATTGTCCAAATATGGTCACTTCTGCCTTCAAAAAACAAGATTAATTGCCAAACATGAGGCTTTAAATCTCAGTCCACAAAACAGTGGGTGACGTCTTGCTGGCTATGTCCATTATTTTTCTACATTCCGTGGTCTACATTGCTGTTGAAGTTCAAAAACTGACCATATGCCAGTCTTTTCCTCTCAGTCTGATGTTTATGATCTAAGTTTATTTACCTGCAACAAACAACAAAGTCATTTTTATCATCATTGTATTTGTAGGGGTGGCAGAGAGGGCAGAGTACCATGTCATGTCCCACCCTCAGACATTTCCAAGGGGCCTGGCTCCAGACTACAGAGGGGTTGCAGTAGGGACGACGCTGGGCAGAAGAGGCAAGAACCTCTTCACTCCACAAGTCTCTTTGACTCCCAGTAGGCCTCTCCACAAAGCAACTGCTGTGTTTGGTCATGCTGGAGGCAGGCTGGTAGTACCTAACACAGGTGAGCCCAGTGTGGGGAAATTCCATTCGACACATTCCTGTGTGTAAACTGAAAATCCTTCAACATTAAAGTAGAAATGGCAGAGAAGCTGAAATCTATAACTTACGACTTTGAAACTACAGCAAAGCTGATACAGGGAATCTGGTATTGCATTTTGAAGTTGTTTGACCTTGTCAGTGTTGGTCTGCAGGGAATATGTGAAAATGTCTTGGATCGAGCAAGTAACATGAACATGAATATATTATTTACTGAAGTGATGGAGTTAGACAGCATTGGCATTTTTAGCCGACCGGTGTGTCCTGACAAACCCAATAAATATTTCTCAGTTTTTCTAACCATAGCAAATGCATATTTTTTTTGTGTTACACTTTATAAATTAATTTTAAAAGTGTTTTCAGCATTTACATTTCAAAGAACACACTGTACACTATGAAGAAAATGTGAACACGTTTATGTAATATAAACCTGTGATGCTCAGTCTGCCACATTATTCAAGCAGCTCTTACTGGTGGCCTACATTCATCATCCAGTCCCTTGAGGGTCTTTATCAACTGCAGTGTAGATTGGCAGTAATTGTTTATCATACAATAAAATATTGCACATATATGCATCTAAGAAACAGTCTGTGCATGTTTTTTTGGCAAAGAGACTGCTGGCAGCATTGATTTACAAGACCTCGGGGACTTGCTTCCGTCACCTTTTCCTGGTGCCATCACCTCTCTGGCTGTCACCTGTAGTAAAGAGACCTGACAGCCTGGCAGGTGTGTGCATGTCGTGTGTGTGCATGTTGTGTATTTTGATCAGTTTTTGCATTCCTGCTTCTCTGCAGGCATCAGTCTACTGGTGCCTCACGGGGGGATCGCAGAAGACACTACCTGGGAAATGTACATGATCATCAACCAGGAGGACAGCAGGTGAGGGACTCTCACTAAGGCGGTGCAGTCTGCTTCTTAGGCTGCTCTCTTTTAATCTTTCAGCCCGTCGCACCGCATCTCTCATTCCTCTTCCTGCCACGTCGTCTCCTCCTCTCTTTGCTGAACATGCGCCACAAACAGACACACACAGATCCTCTCATACGGAGAATGCGCAGCCCGGTGTACTGTACACATACACACATACAGATACATATTCCCACACAGCATGGGGTTCTTGCTCATCTTGCAGTCACTACAGGGGAGGACATGATGTGTCACAAATACATTGGCAGCTGCAGACAGATTGCATTACTGCCTTAAGCAACTGTCTCAGCAGAGAAAGATACACTCCATGGCTCCGGTAGCCTGTTTTATGTTTGTAGACATAACAGTGACAATATCTCTCCCCATCGTGACTGGTTAGAGTGGTGAATATTATGAACTCTGTGATGATAGATGATATTGATTAGGTTTTTGGCTCCGTGGAACACGATATGCTATAAAGTTTAGATGACTGTTGCCTACCAGCAAGAGTCTATTTCTGTAGCTTTGCCGTCAGGATTTTCACAAAGCTATTACTTGAGGAGGAAATGGCATGAGAGATAAGAACCGTTTGAAAGGGGGTGTAATAACTTTGACTTCTTTGCAACAGAGTCTCAAAAGGTATCTGACAACCACAAGTCAGTTTTTTGGACAAGTACTTGATTTATAGCAGACAGTATCAATGTGTCAGCATGTCTGTGTGAAACCGTGCTAGCAAGATATCACCTGTAACAACACAGCTAACCGCCTGTGCTTCTCAGTGAAATTCGATTTGTACATCTGAGGGAGAATCAAAAGTGACATTTAGTGCCATCTGAAATCCAACTGTCATCTCACCTCCACCTCCCCCCGCCCATTAAGTGCCAAGGGTCATCTGGGTAAAGATACAGGTCAAAGGTCACTTAGGCATAGGTTGTGGCTTAGAGCTGAATTAGTGGGCTGGTTATACACTGCCCAGCCTGAAGTCTCCCCCAGTTCAGCCAAGCTTCTGCCCTCCAGGCTCCTGCTTTGCTCTGATAAGCCTGATGCTGTTTACTTCTCTGGCTGCCGTTTAAGAAGCTGCAGGAGCCGTGCACCACTGAGCTGTCAGTCAGAGCCTATCTTCTGACAGCCGCAGAGTCCAGGGGAGAAATTGGATCCTTTCTTCCCATTCAAACTCGGCCATCTACATAAGACGGCGCTTTCCTCTGCAAAGAATAGGAATCGATCAGCTCTGGCTCGGTTTCAGGTGTTCGCAAGAGCTTTCGTTCGTCCTCTGGGCTTTACGAGGTTGTTTTGTGTGTGATCTTCTCCAGCTCAACAGGGGGCAGTGGGTAGTCCAAGGACAGAATAATAGTGTGACCAAAAAATGCCTGATATGGTGTGACTCACACAACTTTGAGTCAATAAGTTGAGCAGTATCCGCCCTGTTTTTTCATCATAAATTGCAGGGAGGCATCTATTACTCTGTAGTGTCAATCATACTTGCCTCATACTAGACCTCCATTTAACTTTTTGGTTTGTGGTTGTTTTTGATTTTATGTTATTTGTACTGCTCTGTTAGTTTCAGCTGAGTTGATCAACTTTATTTAGCACTAATACTTTATTAAGCCTCTTGAACCCAGGTATTTTCTGTAAACCCAGCACTGACATATTATCACCTCACAGTTCTTGTTGATGACGTGTAAGTAAATAGCGCCTATTGACACATCCAGCAGACACAGAGCAGCATTAACATTATTTTGGACTGACTTCTGTGGGAAATATCTTTGGCTTTAACTAAATGCTTCAATATGGTCCCCAGCTACCCTGCCCTACCTGCCATTTGATATTGGGCAGGTAGTGTGCAGTGGCTTTTTAGAGCTTTATTGCTGAAAACGGCTGCATGCTGCTGCTGAATTTGATGCTGTTGAGAGCAGAGAGAATGTACCAAAACAGTTAAGTTTCGTACTGTAAAATCAAAGCAATTCATTAAAACACATTAAAGGAAAACTTCAACCCCCAAAATAACCATTTGTATATCAAATACACATTGTGCCACGTTGAATTTGTGAAGAAAACTTTGTTTTCCTTGCATACCTCCAAGGTGATCAAAGAATCCAAAAATGAAGAAAATTCTTGATGAATTGAAGTCATAAGGGTCCATCTTTAACAACAGCAGAAAGACATCAAAAAATCCATTTACAAACTCTCACACAGCTTGTGTAGTATAATCCTAGTCTCATTTATCCAGTTGTAGGTCCAGTGCTTCTGAAACAGACAGTCCTTTCTGATAGTGAACTAAGTGAAACTTATCTCTGCTCTCTTCAGAACAAGTCTCTACTGACAGAAACAGTAATTTTACCTTGCTGAGCATTAGAGCTGCTGGTCTTCCACTGCCTCCATCAAATTGTTTGTGTTACTGTGTGATTTTGGTGAATCCCAACTAATCCTTTAAAAACTTAAAGTTACAATTTGTAATTTACGTGGTTGTTTATTAGCAAATATCAACTATTGCTTTCATAAATATAGATTTACTGAAGTGTAATGCAATTCACATACAAATAGAAGCTTTCTCATAGGCTTAGAATGATTTCTCTATATACACACAAGCAGGGCGTGGTCTGCTGGAGGCTGCCCTCTTGCGTCGTCATATTTGAATACAGTGGCCGAAAGGGATATACACGCTTCGCCTTTCGCGTTTAGCTAGAACTTGCTGTCACTGGAGACAATCCAGGGCGCTTTGTACTTTTATGATTCTGTCGCACTTTAAATGGAGGACCACACATATGTTTTGCCCCGTAAGAGGGAAACCACGCCACCAAAAAGATCAGATAAGCCAGGACGGGACAAAACGCGAGTGAATATCGGCGTTGCTTATTCCAGGTGTAAAGAACTCCTGAAGGAGAAGGATTTCACAATGGATGCGGACGTTGCCTGTTTTCTGCTAGACAGGTAATTCAATCTGATATTTTAAAATCATTTTGGCTTCCTGTTTGCAACTACTTTTCCCTCTTGTCTAAGTTGCCGAGTGATGGCTATGTTTACATGCTAATGTTATCCTAGCCTTGGCTAATGTTATCCCAGAGCTACAGCTAAATGGTTAGCCTAGCCTACAGCGTAATCTGTTGATTCTTCTCGCACTGCTGCGAAGGCTGCCACCCTCTCCTCCTCCTCTTCCCTCTGGGTAGCCGAGACACACCTCCTCGCCTGGCCGTTCCTGCACCACCTCTACCCCCTGCCCCCTTTTTCTTCCTCTTCCTCATCTCCCTGTGTCCTGTGGAAGAACACTCTGGAAATGCATATATTATAATCGTACCAACCTATATTTGCCGCACTGTGCCTTGACTATCACATGAAACGTGTTATTTTAGCATTACTGTGCTAATGTTTGCTCATGTTACCAAAACAATTAGAAATGAAACATTCCTAACATATATCTCACAGATAACCTATATCTCACTGGTAAGCTATAACATATCGTAACATGGTTTTGATTCCTAAATAAATATTCACCTCGTCGCTAGATACTCCTGAAAAACTTGAAAAACTCGTGGATGATGCCATCTCTGCTGTCTGCGCAGGGATTTTTGTCCTACGAGGCCACCGCCACCTACCCGACGGGAGGGGTGAGCGAGTGAGCGCTGCAATCTAGAATTTGACCACTGATGTCACTGTTACTCACCATTATTGCACACTGAGGCTTTAAGTCACACAATAATGCTAACTAACTAAATGGGGGCGGCAACAGTACACCAGCAGCTCCCATGTTTAGCAAGGTAACATTACTGTTTTAGTCAACAGGGCTTAGCTTTGTAGGGAGCATAGATAAGTTTCACTTTTAGTCCGGTTTCCATCAAAAAGGGCTGTCTGTTTGGGAAGTACTGAGCATACGACTGAATCACTGAACGTCCACATGAACGTATATGAACACGCAGCCAGACCGGCTTGTAAACAATGAGCTGGAGATCAACACAGAGAGAGGGTGTGTGAGGTCATGCTATACTCCAGATGAAATTACACCTCTAATTCTTCACATAGCAATTTTTTTAATTGCTTCAATCTAGAAATGATGAATTTCGCTTATTGCTCCTTTACGTTAAATATTATCTCTCTTATTCAGCACCAAATTTTATGGCTGTATTTTTGTTCAGTTCTGACTCCATACTTCTATAAGAGCTTGAAAGACAGACTGTCAAATACTAATGAGGCCTTGTCAAAATTATTATTTTTGATTGTGGTCTGACCAAAAAAAAAAGTAATGAATGTCATGCTGAATGCTGTTGTGTAAAAAAGTAAAAGGGGTGTGTTGTGTGTGCTCCACATATGAAACAAGACTTAACTAATAACCCCGATCTATTATCCAAAATTTAACCACCATCCTGGAGTGATTTTTCTTTGTTCTCATAACCACAATCAGAGATGCTAAATAACCATCTTTAATCTTTGCTCACAGGCAATCTGGCTAATTATCATAGTCTCAGCAGCAGGTAACCTTGGTTTTCTCCGAGCCTGGGGCTGATTAGCACAAAAGTGCAGCTGCAGGGCCACGCTGCTGTCTCAATGTGTGAAATTATTTTTAGACTGCAGATCATAACCTCTTTTAATTTTTTAGTGTTGATTGGTAACAGTATAATGACAAAGTTTCACACAGCACTCTGCCTCAGAAACTGTTAAACAAACAGGGAGCGAACAATCTAACAACAAGTGCTGTGGGGGAAAGCTACTGTCTCAGCACACGCACACACACACACACACACACACACACACACGCTCATACATCACTTCTCACCTTCCCACCTCCATCTTATTCATATGACAATAGTCAGTTGTTTTGCGGGTAATTGTTGCAGGAATGAAAGCTACTAGAAAATCTTGCTCCAGTAGCAGTGTTGTCTCTTGATTTGGAAATTTCATAACAGTATTGTTGAAAACTACTCAAGCAGGATAGCAAAGCACAAACAAAAAACAAGTCATTCTTTCAATCATTTTTCAAGTAAAAATGTCAAACATTTGTTCCAGCTTCTCAAATTTGAGAATTTGCTGCTTTTCTGCATCTTGTATTACTATAAACTTAATATCTTTGGGTTTTGGATTGCTGGTCTGACAAACAAGACATCTATAGATGTAGCTGTAGATATTTGGCTCCAGGAAATAGTGATGGACAATTGATTAACCCTAAGAGACCCATGGGACTGCTAGTGATCTCAGCTGACGTTACTGAGCCTGTAGCCGCCTGACTTTTGAAGCTAGAGTGAAGATACTGAATAGCACTCCAGAGTTAGGCCAAATTTTGTCAAAGGAAAAACTGGTATGTCCATATTCACAGAGCTCCATTGACTTCTCACCTCAAGATATCTAAATGACAGTGGGTTTTCTGGGTACCCGCGAATCTCCCCTTTACAGACATGCATACTTTATGCTAATGCCGTGCAGTTTGGGGCTAAAACCATGCATTTTTTTGCATGCAGTCCAAATATGTTATTTTTGCCTATTGTATCTGAATATTTTGGCATACTGGGGTCCCTAAACAGTCTTGGAATTGCATAAGTTGGATATGACTGGAAAAATGAGATGTGTATGTGTAATGATATTAACCCCCAGAGTAGCCATTTCAATGTAGTGAGATAATTTTTTGAAACTGACCTCACTATATAAATGACCTATTGTGACCTCTAGGATAATCACAGCCTCATTAAACTTTACAGCCACAAACTAGAGACCTCAGACATTCAGAGGATGGATGGCTTTGATAGGCTGAATGGAATTAAGGGGTTACTCAGCAGTTTCCAGAACAGAAGTGCTCACCAACCAATCACAGAAACATGACAGTTCTTACAAAAATCTTAAAATGTTAACAGTTCTGGATACTAAATCACAGCATGGATTTTTCTATGGTGTTCCTCAGGGTCTTGGTTCTTTAATGTGGCATTTTGCAGGGATTTTGACCATTTTTATCAATTTTCATGTGGTGCTTAAATGCTTAAATTTACCACTAAATCTGTGTGACAAATGGTATCCCAAGATATTGCCTCAACAACTTATGTGACACAATTGAGCATGCGAATAACCATCATATGCATCTATCATAATCTTCTAAACCCCTATACACTCTAAACTATTAAAGTTTAAAGAGGCACCATACCAAAACATGATGTTTGTTACATATTTATGACTAGAAAATCTTTACATACAGTGCTGAGCTGCATCTCAAATTAATCCTCAGATTCTGTGCTTTCAGGTGATGTATACCACGTCTGTGTGTGGCATATACTGTTAACCTGCTATCTCCACCTAAATATCCCCCGCGCCCAAAACACAAAAAATGGCTCTATGGTGGGTCTCAGAGGGTTAAATCCCAAGTAATCAAAACGATTTATTGGGAAATAAATTAAAATTGCTATTAGAATGGAACTGGGACACAGCTATTGACTTGGTTATCTCTGGAGTAAGGTGGTACAGTGTTTATGTGTCACCATGAGAAGTGAAACCTATAAAAACGATACTTCTAATGGTTAACTCATTCTCACTTTCTTGGTGTTTCCTATATTTGTGTGCAAGCGTGTGGGTCCATGCTCAGTGTTCACATTTGTGATGCATCTGTGCCTTCGTGTCAGCGCCTGTCCCCGCTGCAGTTGTATTAATGATGTTGAAAAATATCCATGCTGCTCCTGTGACAACAGCACCGCTATCGTGTCCTGTATATGCGAGGTGTCCAGCCGGGCCAGCTGCATGACTGATGGTGGTCCCATTGATTGCTCTCAGTCTTCAGGGCTTCCAGCCAAGATTGGGCCCCTGGCCAAGAGCAGCTTGGCCCAGCTAATCTGTCACCAGGCTGGCCAGAGCAGGCTTCATAAGCTCCATCGACCCACGAAGCTTACACGCTGTGTGCTAAAGCCTGTCCTCCCTAGCCCCACTGTCCATTAGTCTTGGTGCTTTAATCTTCCTCTATCTGTGTGTCTGTGTGTCAGCTAGTCAGGGATTGATTCATTATGAGTGTCCAAGGATTTGAGTTTACTTTGTTCACAGTCAAGGGTCACACTCTGCTATCTGAATGCTTGTTTAAGCAGTGATTCATTAGTCTTCATTTTCATATCATCCTTAAACCTTTTTGCTGCATTAAAATGCAGAAAAATAGGGCTTGATTTTATCCTAAATGCATATGGTATTTCAAGATGTGTTGTTTTAATGTGTTCTTTTATTGTAACCCTTTATGTGCAGTACTGTGTCCGAGGATGGGCCAGAGATCTTCTTAAGTCCTGCAGTCACGTATGGCCCACCAGGCCTTGACCTGTCCTGTCCCATAGCCATGACAATAGCCCATTGTGCAGAGGTCGCTGCTGATAATTGGACCATCCGCTTAAAGAGACAAATGCAGGACAACAAGTGGGAGGTGAGCAATTTCTATTAAACTTCAGCAGCGGTTATCAGGTCCGGATACTCTGCTGCAACATCAGTGCAGAATGTTAACAAGTGCAAACACACAACTTTCACCAGCGCCTAGAATATCAAAACGATCTGATAAAACTGCTACCACTTACTTTGATGAAAATTTTCATCCTGCAGTGTAGTCATGCAAGCACGGAGCCGATTTCAGGGTTGCCAGCTCAGATTCGTCATTCTGTATAAAATTCAGCCTTTCAAGCTCTACCTCATGCTGTCATACATCCAAAAGAAATGTCAGACCAAATGCGAATGGTGGCTATTAGTCATTGAAGCATTCATTTCTTTTCCCAGTTTAATGATAATGGTATTTCAAAGCATTACTCCTTCATGAATCTGTGATTTCTGCCTTGCAGCTGTTCATAAAAATTACACAACAAGCACAATTTATATTAGGAGGAGAAAAAACCCCAATTGTGTTTGTACATACTGCACACCCTATATGCCTGTTTGTCTTTTGTTATTTATCATATCGCAAACAGTACAAGGAGATATGTATCATCTTAATTATATTTAAAAATGTTGTTATACTGGGATCACTATGACTGATTTAAGCTTTGATTCATGTGAACAGTAAAAAAAAATCATCCACGAAAAAGATTCAGCTACTTTAACATTATTATTTTCATCTTAATCAAATGGTGTCAAATGCTAACAAATCACTACTTCCTTGCAACAGTGAGTAAGTGAGTGAGGGAGTGAGTAAGGGTGAAAGGGAGGGAGTAAGGGAGGTAGTGAGGGAGTTGCAGTTAAGAATAAAACACTGTGACATACAGTAAAATGACCAAGCTCTATTTGCACCCGGCCCCCAGGAGTGAATTTGTGTTTCCCAAGGCTGAATTGACGCCGTACTTACGCCATAGGTTTTACATCAACATAGAGACTATGCTATACCCTACGCTGTAGCCTGACATGCACCTCGGCAGAAATGTAAAAACGTGTCACAGCAATGCAGACCTCCTGTCTATTTTTGTAAACTGAAACCATTTCCCTTGGTGGAGATGAAGCTTTTATTTACTTTAATTTCACAGATAAGAAACAATAAATTGTGACGACAAAAATAGTATTTTATGTCTTGTGTGTGATTTATCCTTTGGGGATTTGTACTTAAGCAATATCACACGAGAGGGAGTAATGCTGTACTGTATACCGTCACGGCTGTGATTCGGTCATAGGCACGAGGCCACAGGACCTTGAGTGTGATATTGCTTTTGTACAACAACTTAAACAGCAATGCTGAGTAAGGAAATGTTTACAAAAGGTGATGTAATAAATTATTTAAGTATGTTATGTATGTAAAAAAAAAACAGTTCCCCCAGTCTGTTGCCAGGCAATGCAGCACACACGCCAAGAACTCACAAGCTACTTTGAATTTACATTGATCTGCAACTGTGTAACTTCGTCCAGTTCTGCTGATGAAACATTGGCAAACCTGGACGTTGGCACGGCCGGATTCAGCATCCTCGTCCTCTCCAGACGACCACTCATAATTTAATTCAAATGTAATTTTGGGGAAAATATCCATCTTCGCTATAGTGTCAGTTTGTGTCAATGTAGCGAGTGTGACAGTTGGCTAATTAACGGTTGGATTTATATCTATAACGCCTGTGAGCGGAGTGATTTTACTGTTACATGTCCCAGTGATGTTGTACTCTGTATCAGCACTCAGAATGGCTCTCGTCCCATCAAATTACTCAGTCGGAATTAACTGTTGTATAATTTGTGATCTATCCTGGCTTCATATTAGCAGAGGAAATCTCCGCTCGTCACTAGGCTAACTTATACAGTGTAAAATGCCCTGGGCTTGTGCTAATAATGTTAGCATTTTATATTTGTTTGACAAAAATGTTAAGTATAAGACAGTTGTTTTGTCTGTAAACCTTGTGAGTTGCAATGGAGTCGAATTTTCTGATGTTACCTTTGTTAAATGTTGCTGTTTTCCATGGCTTCATAGAGAGAAGTCAGCTAGCCGTTAGACTAATTTATACAATGAAAAATGCCTTAGGCTTGTACTAAAAACATTAGCATGTCGTATTTATGGGGAAAATGTGTCCAGATAAAGACAAGTGTTTGTCTGTATCTCTATTAAACCATGTTTAATGTGTGTTTTCAAACAACTAAACTTTACAGCACATCACAGAAACCTCAGCCGCCGACTAGTGTTTTGAAAGTGTAACGGCAGAGTGACACAGACACACTACCACACAAGTATAAATGCTCACAACAGCGTAGGCCACATGCATAGGCTACGGCATAAGGTCTGCCGCACAAGTATAAATACCCCGTAAGATGGCGAGGGCATGACCCGCTCTACTCCGATTTACTCTGCCGCTGATTGTCTTACCCTGACATTCTTACCCTAACTCTAACCAATCTCACTCCTCTAACCTAAACCCAACAAACAAAGGCAAAGAATACTAGCCATTCAGAGCAAAGCCATTTAGCAAATTTGTCCCCCAGGATGTGCGCTGGACTTTGAAGCCGATTAGAAAAAGATGTCTGTAAATGGGTCAATGTCAATGGGTAAACTTTATTGAGAGTCCAAGCCCTTGCGAAATGACTTGTTTAGCTCTTAGAATTTGATCCATTTGGTCAGATAACACTTCTGAAAATCTAGAAGAGCTGCATGAATAAATCATTTTATCCTCATTCAGGTTTGCAGCGGGTTAGCCACACGATCAGCAAAAGTCTGTTGTGAACTTGCTCTATAAACCCCATTATGCGGAAGTTGTCAGGTAACTTTAAACCTGGGAAGTCTAACTTTTTTGGCCTCATGCACCACTGAGCAACTTTCGTAGGAAAGAATGGGTCCGTCCTCCAACACTGTATTCAGTTCTCTTTATACATCCATGATTCTCAGCGGACTTGTACTAATTAGGGACCTCTGGTAATTTGTAATAATTGTTGGAATCGTCTGTGATCTTAATCCTATGTGAATCTGCCATGTCAAGTAAAAATTCAACTGCAAATTACTTACCATGTCTCACCAAACACATAGGTTATGTGATAATATTAGTAAGTAATATTAGTTAGTAAGTAAGATCATATTTAGGTGTTTTGTTTTCTCTGTGCCTCTTCTCTGTGTGTCTCTCTCTCTCGCTCTCTTTCTCAGGCAAGAATTGTGGAGGTTGCATTGGCAATTATAAGAGAAAAGTTTTACAGCATTTTGGGTGCAGGTGGCTCATCTTGCCACACAGCATGGGGACCTTTCACAGAACAAGTTTAAATCAGTCAGAGGAGTAAAATCTCAAAAGATAATAACAAGTGACACTGTGTGGCAGAATCAATTCTGTTTGTTTGATCCACATTTTTTAAAAAAGAAAAAAAGATTTGAACACTATACACAAATGTAGTGGTGCTGTGTAGTGTGTCTGTTACAAATGACTGTACTCATTGTTTCCAGGGGATAATGTCAGTAAATTTGAGTAAGATACAGACTTTACATATCCACTGCCAATGCACCCAGTGAAACACTGACATTGGGGGATAATTTCTAAATCACATGAGGTCCCATGTGAATAGGGCTTAAAATAGAGAAGCAGTAGTAATTTATCCACAAGAGCTATTGATAAAATGGTTCAACAGAAGAATGTTGTAGTTCAAATGATGCCCCTGAACTAGCTATTTCGCTGTGTTGAAAATATAGACATATAGTCAGATTTTTTTTTAAACTGCTAAAATGTTTATGTATATAGTCCAATATGATACCACAGTGTGAGGTCAAAACGGATAAAACTTGGCAAGTGTTGCTTTTTTAAAAGATTTAAGAATCCAGTATGTTGCTATCTCTGTGATAGCTGCTGTGAGATTTCTTTTCTCACATCAAGCGCTTTCAATAAAATAACACCTCTGAAAAGTCCTTCAACTCTGTCCTGTAGAGCTACTTCACAGTCCCCCAGAGACTTGTTCAGACATCAGACTTCAATCCAAACACCCTCTATCCATATCTAAGATGCTCTTTTAATGTTTAACTAACCTCAACAAAAAGCTATGGGGACCTCATCGAGGCAAACCGACCCCAGTTTGCGTGACCTTGGAGGGCCTGTGGCTCTCTCCGCAGCCTGGTCCTTTCACTTCGTGTGACATTTACACAGACGTAATTTGCCAGCGGACGTGTTGCACAAAAGGAGCTATCAAAAGACCCATCACCGATGGTAGCTATATGCCATCGGAAAGCAGAGAATAGGAGAGAGAGAAGGAAGAGACAGACAGAGAGACGCAGACGGGTTCAGAGAAAGAGGGGGAGATGTTCTCCAAGAAAATGTAACGGCGTGACCCGTCTCTGTCACTGTGAAATAATGAGCCCTTTATCTCAGGAAGGATGCTTACCCAAACCTAATCTCTGGAATTAGTAATATAATGGGAGATGGAGGTCTTTCTCCCCCTCCGTCTTTCTCTCCTTCCTTCTCCCTCGCTCTGTCTGCCTCTCAGTGCCATTCCCATTAAAGCTTGCACTTTTGTACTGCTAGAGTTTGACTCCATCATTTCTCCCTGGCTGCCTGGCGGGGATGAGCTATGTCATGGAGATCCTTCATGTCTGCTGCAGCGCTAATGGGGCAGGTTTAGGAAGCTGTGGGCCACTAAATTACCCTGCATTGCTTAATATGGCTCAGCCAGGCCATATGCAGAGGGGACCTGTGGGTCACAGTTATGTTTCAAAGGTGATTTAGGGAGGATTGAGCACGAGATGAGGAGCAATTGGCCATCGGATACAACTGCACCCCGCTAATCCGTTTTGTCAGTGTTACTGTATCCCCATCTGTTTAGTTGATGCGTCATTATTCATTTGGCCCTCGTTCAGCTTCGCACAGCTCCTGATCCTGAGTCTCTATGAGGGAAAGTTTCCAATTTACTGTCTGTGAAGTGCTGAAGTGCCTTAATAATATTCTTAAACAATACAGTCACCTCTTGGATTTTAAATGCTGAAGTCATGCCTCTCATGGACTGTTAAGTGACTGTTATTTTCCCTTTTTTGTATGTTTCTACAGTTAATAAGCTAATAAATGGAATAATAGATCCCGCTAAATGAATCATATTAGCAATGAACAGTGTCGCTCCCATAAAACAGGTTGAATAGTCTTCAGCTTTCAGTTTGATGGTTATATTAAATCCTCTTTCTACCTCTGCAAACAAATTCTTGGCAGTAATTGAAATGTTAATAATCATAAATCTGTATGCTCAGCTCCACTGCGTATAGGTCAGTGCTGAATCCTCAAAACCAAAAATCATCAGCGAGACAGCTTTCCATTATTGAGCTGTTCCCATGCTTAACCCTAAAAAGAAATGTTAATGGCTCAGGATGTGTGCTTAATGCATCGCAACTAAATCTGATGTTTCCTCCCTCTAAAGGAAGTGATGTCTGTGGATGAGGAGAGCACGTCCTGCTACTGTCTGCTGGATGCTCAGAGGTGCCACGTGCTGTTGGAGCATCCAGGCCGCTATGCCCTTGTGGGGGAGCCGCTGAACCACCAGGCGGCCAAGCGGCTGAGGCTGGCTGTGTTTGGCAGTCCGGATACCAGCAACTCTCTGGGCTTCACCCTCAGGGTCTACTGTGTGGACGACACGCCCCATGCATTTCAGGTATGAGGGAAGAGAGAGATAGCCTGGAAATCAGACATATGTGCAAGCTCATGTTTTATTTGCTCTGGCAGATGATCCCCTTCCCATTCAGACAGATTTTCAGATGGGTCTGGGCCGATTGCAACCATGTATCTAATGGGCCATGTTTGAGACGATGATTGACAACTTGCAGAGCCTTGGCATTTTATGCAAAATGCGTGAGGACATCATTTTTTGCTTGGGCACCCCCCTGCTGGGTACACAACAGCAACATAAACCTAAGTGTGGAAAGAGGACGCTGTTAAGGCGTTTTTGCAAACATCCAAGATGGCTGCAGATGATGTGGAACTTTCTGTTGAAGCACTATTTTCAAACTGTGATGGCAACACTCTTTCACAGACATATTGATGCTACACCATTCTACATACACTCATCTCTGCGCGCTGTTGTCTGTTTACATTTGTCCATCGCTACGTCACCTGTGTCATTGCTCTGATTGGTTTTAAATCTATCCAAATGCATTCAGAGGCATTTTGGCCTATGGCTTTTGATGACCCCTCTTGAAAATCAAAATGAACTGAGAGGGTTCAGACAAACTTGCATTTGCACTTATGTCTGGCGTTGTCAGGTGAAGAGATAGAATGTAGAAGGAAACAATAAAGAGCCACTGATGAGTCAGTGTAATGAGAAAGTATATTTCTTACGTATAATTGAGTAGTTTGTCTTGTCAAAATTTCCAAAACATTAATTTCCTTTTACTTCAGGCTACAGAGGTAATAGTTCATAACACACGCCGTTGTATATGATAGAAGGAAAGCACAGTTCTATTTTTTTTTTAAGAGGGAAGGAAAGAAAATTGATACTTAGTATGCCCTGCCTCTGTAAGGCTATACTTAGACACAGTGGTGCTTAACTTAATGCTACTGCATGCGTACATGCTCACAATGACAAGTCTGTCATTGCATTCACTTATTTCAACATTGTAGCACCATTGGTGTTACCGCGCAAACGTTTGCCAATTAGCACTAAAAACAAAGCACAACTGAGGCTGATGGGACTGTCATTAGTTTTGTGGTCGAAAACCACAAAACTGTCAGACAAAGTGAAATTGAACGTAATGTGATGATGGAGCTCAATTAACAGTTAAAGGATCATTTATATTGTTATCATTTCTCTATAGCAGAACATTAATGTCTAAACTAGATTTCATGGCATTCCATCCAATGCCACGATGCCCTCAATTTCCCTAAAAAGCAGAAATGTTGACCTCATGATGCCAGAGGATTACCAGTGCCATTTGGATGCATCATCTGGTCATCATGAACATATGGCCAAAATTTCATAGCAGTCTTTGTGCTTTAAGGGTGAGAAAAGCTGTCAGTAGTGAAATTCCTTTGCAGTAACCGGATTTCCAGCAGTCAGTTTAATTATTTTTTTTTTATAAAGCCCAACATCACAAATCACAATTTGCCTGAGAGAGCTTTACAGCATACAAAATCGCTCTGTCCTTTGGACCCTCACTGCAGATAAGGAAAAACAAGCAACTGAGGAGGGATCCCTCTTCCAAGACGGACAGACATCCAATAGATGTTGCACAGTCAAGGGCATTTGCTGTGTGTATTTGTAACACAATATGTAGAATTAAAATACTTTGCAGTAAAATGTCAGAATTTGGACCTGAATCCATCAGCAACACTACTAAATAGTTTAAGGATTCAGTTAGTCTTTAATAGTTCTTGAGATACTTCAGTTTGGAGCAAAGCGATGGACAGAATGTTCATGTCCAGTATTCTAATATGATATAATTAGAATGACACTAGTCCAGTTTGCAAGCACAACCATTATATATGCCTGCATACATCTCAAAAAATATTAGAGTGATGTCAAGCAAGTACTCCATAACAACTGCTTTCTGTATAAAGTGTGAGCAGCTACAAGTGTAAGCTACCCAGAAGGATCACTGGAACCTGTGAGTGTGGATTGTGATAATGAGTCATATTTCTTTATTTGGCTATGTTTTGTAACTGCTGAACTTTGTCACCTTTAAAATTATATTGCAAGTTTTACGAAAAGCAGGCCATTAGTTTCCAGTAATCCTGCTTACAAACAAATTGAACTAAAAACAGTGGAAGTAAGTATATAAGAAATTTAAATTGCAGGGGTTTGGTGGTTGTGGCTGATGGTTTTGCCTGGGAGAATTGCTGTCTGGGTTTCTTTGTGCTCCACTGAAGATCTGCCTGTTCAGTAACATTGCCACTGGGAGATGCTTGATGACTAGGAGACAAAGAGGGACTTTTAATTACAAAGACAACAGATGCTCCAAGGTTGCTTCTCTGCCCTTAATTTGCGTAATTTAATTTGCTCTCTGTTAATTAAATGTGTTTCAGCATTGCATTCCATGTGACAAGTATTTGAACACGTTAAAATGAGACACATTCTCAGACGCTGCACCAGTTCGTCACACTGCGCTCCTGAATGGTGCTTTGTGGAAAGTTTGCCCTCCTGCTCGCAGTGTGGGAACTGAATACACGAATACACTTAGTTCTGTTGAAGTGTTCTGCAGCCAAAATATACTTTTCTTGAGAGCAATTTGTTTTCTATCTTAATAAACACACACAACTTTTCTGAACAGTGCTGATAGTTATCCTGTGTCGACACCAGCCTTATTTCACTTTCAGCTTCTTTCAAGAGGTAGAACTGCATGTGAACTGAAAGAAATTGGATGTAGGCACCAAGAGCCGGTTCGCCCCACCTCTCCATCAGTCAGACATGGTTATTTGTTCATTTGTTCTTTTTTTTGTTGTTGTTGTCGGCTTTTGTTTGTGTTTCATACGACAATTAATTTCCCCTGTGAGTTTGAAGCAGGAATTGATCAGTTTCAAGACAAGCCCTTCTCCCCCTCTCTGTGCTGTGTGACTGAGAGAAACAACACCATATGTACCGGATTCACCCCTCCCAATCCCAAGATACAGATAATGTAAACACAAACATGCAAGCACATACCAACACATGCACACACATGTTATTGTTCTCCATAGATTAACAAAAATCACAATACCTCAAGGCAGGAAGGAAAGAAAACATAATATTGACAAAACACTTTTGTTGAGATTTTGTCTCTGTTTATGTCTTGTCTTTGTGAACAACCAACATGTTTGACTAACAACTTTATCTCCCTGTTTGGCTCTAGCCATGTCGGTTTGTCACCCATGCAGTGTGTCGGTTTCATCCAGTTTGTGTTGTGAGAAACAGTGGCTCATGGGGGCTGTTCCTGAGCTCAATGGGACATTTCACCCCACATCACAAAATATGTATTTTCCCTCTAACCTGCAGTTCTATTTAGCAATTAAGATTGCTTTGGTGTGAGCTGACGAGCTGTCTGCCTTCTCTCCAATGCCGTGGAACTATGGCACAAGGCTTGTGGTGCTTAAAGCGCCAAAAAAAAAAAAACATTTTAAAAAAACTCAACAGTAATTTCTCTCTCCAGAAATCATGACTTGTTTACTCAAGATAATCCATAGACCTTGTTGTGAGCAGTTTCATCAAAGAACTATTTTCTTTCAACCAAACTAAACTGAACCCGCTAATCATATCACCATGTGGAAAGAAGTGTGCATATACTGCTAGCCAGTCCCTCCTGGTTTGGGCAGGCTGTGTTTGTGATTGTTGCAGCCTAAAATGTTTGATTTCATGGCAGTATGTCTTTAAAAATTATGATGCAGTGTTTTTAGTCTTTCTTTTTCTTTTTCTTTTTCTTTTTTCTTCTTTTTTTTCAAAAAAATATTGCAGGGGGAAGTGAAAACCACAAATCCTTTTGTGATGTCTCAGATTTGGAAAGCATTATTATGAGCATTCAGTGTTTCCCACAGAATTATTTGTGATGGTGAGGGTTGGGGGGCAGCAACAGCTGATCGCAACCTATCTGTGAGAGGCTCTCCTGCTCTCCCTGCCTTAAAAACACAAGCTAACACAGCACAATGTGATCTTATCGCTACCTGTCGTATTTTGCCACTTGGGCAGAAGCCCCACATCCGACACTGAGCTGTTAGTCTACACAGACACTGAAATGGCTAGACACTGTCATTAAATCTGTAAATAACCGTTGGGCAATGTTAGCCAAGTGATGCTAACAGTTAGCCCTGTCACTGTTTGTGTGTTCTGATCCCAGAGTAGTAGTCTCATGATAAACGGAGAGAGGGGGGGGCTGAGCGAATCAATACACTGTGCACAGCTCTACAGTGAAATGAGATATTACCTAAATTACCTAAAGACAGCAGACATCTCTCACACCAGCTTACACCAAATCAATCTGGACTGATAAGCAACATTACAGGTAAGAGGAAAAATATGCATTATTGATTTGGGGGTGGACTGTCCCTTTAACCATCAGAGGCCAATTAGTCTACTTTTAGCTGAATTTATTTTTCTGATTTAATGGTCACAGCGTTACTCCTAATGTGGAGCACCAACAGATTAAAGTCTTCCAGGGCACACATAACTTAAAACCCAATAAAAAGCCATTACTTAAACCTGTGTATTTGTTTTAGCTTTGTTGTCTTACTTTGGGCATTAATCTGTGTTGTGTGGGTTTTTCCCATTTTATTTTTTGGAATTTTGTTTCATGAACAGCCAGGAAATGAAGGCTTCATCTAACAATTTTAATCAATCAGTCAATCAGTTTTTCCTTTTCTAAATTAATCTGTTAAGTCATTTGCTCAGTGTGTGTGTGTGTGTGTGTGTGTGTGTGTGTGTGTGTGTGTGTGTTTTTTTATTCAACTCTTCACCAGAGATAAACCAGGCTGAGATTTGTCTGTGCATGTTTCCTGTGTGAGGACATAAATAAATATCAACAGAAACCTTTTGTTGTACCTGAAAAGCTGTGTGCTGTACCCGAGGCCTGGCTTGATACACCGAGTCTGTCAACCATATAAAATATCTACCTTTTCTTCTCCACTTCCCTAACCTCCGGCCCACCCCCTGAAAAAAACAACCCACACCTTTCCTTATCAGGAGGTGGCAGTGGGCGAGCACAGCAGGGGTGGTCGGCTGCTGGAGGAGCCTAAAATGATGCTGTTCCGGGGGAACACTTTCAGCCTCCAGGTGTCCATCCAGGACGTCCCACAGTTACTCTGGAGCATCAAGCCTTTCACCACCTGCCAGGTAGGCAGTTTACAGCTGTGACTCGGTGTCATTTAGCACAAAAGAATTCAAGCAGCCAGCAAATTTACTGTATGTGCATCTCACTTACTCACTAATGTATACCGAGCTCCGCTTTCTCAGGGTCACAGAGGGACGCTGTGCACCTTCATCTTCTCAGCATCCTCTATTAGAACTCTCTCCTCTACCAGTTTTCTCAGTTGGTCACATCAAAGCCAAAGGACAGCAGCAAGGGCACAGCAGGAGATCACTAAAGCAAGCTATCTCACCCACACACACACCCTTACAAAATTAATTATGACCGCCAGGCAGGCACACACACAATACACACATACACACTCACACATCTCCCAGTTATCTTCCTGGGGGTCTACATGCTGCATGTTCTGCTCTGCCCTGTGATGTTTATCCCACCAGTGACATCCTATTAGTAGAATTAGCCCACCATAGTACATCCAGAATACCAACAAGGTATTCTTGGAGAGGGGAGAGCCGCTGTGTGAGGGTCCTACAGGGAAGATGACTGTAGGCCTTCATTCAGAACACCACTCTTGTCTAAAGGAGGCTTTTACAAGCAGCCATCCTCCTGTCTGATGGATGTGAAGAGAGGATGATTCATCCGTAAAACAGTGTTTTTGACCTGTTCTCACTGCGCCACTGTCTGGGTCACACAGTAGTTAGTAATGGAAGTCGAAATTGGCCTTTTAGATCCCATCTACTCCGAAGCTCTGTTACTTTTGGTTTTCAGCTGCCACTTTTCTGGGGAAATGCAGTGCAAACTGGGTAAATGAAGGCATCTCTGTCCTAATTCCATGATGACATTACAGTTCCTGATCTAACAGATTGGCATTTGCAAGAATATTCAAGGCATATAATCAGAATTAGGAAAAGAAAACAGCCAAAGTGCAAAAAAAGAGGCCTGGAAAGTCTGAATTTAATGATGTGGCCTGTGTGTTTAGTAAAAAAAAATCTCCAGAGGATGATTTTATGTCATTACATAGACTATTTCTGCTAATGATGTGGGCTCGGATCTGTAATATTTATTGACCCAATGATTGCATGTAAGACTAGCCGCACTGTTGGTTATATGCAAAAGTTGAACAAAGTAACTTGATTATTTCTCCCAGGCAACAGTAAGAAACACAATGTATAATTTATTACATTTTTCTGCACTAATGACTTCAGCTCCCTCAGATGCTAACGGGATACATTTTCATCCCTCGGGCTCTAAATGCCTGTTGGTGCTCTGTCTAACGGGTAAACCGCTTGATTAGGTAACATCATTGATTGTCTAAAGAGGCCACTCATTGAGTCCTAATTAATCATGTAAATAGCAAAGTGGGTGACAAAGCAGGAGACTTAATGAGTTTGTTGTCCCCTCTGCCTAATCCTTTCCTCCCTGACCGCTGTCCGTCTGTCCCCGCTCCACAGGAGTTCTCCTTTTCTCAGGTGTGGGCCAGTAACCAGCGTCCCCTGCAGTGTGCCTTCTCTTTGGAGCGATACAGCCACTCCTCCTCTCAGCTCTCCTGCAAGATCGGCATCCGACAGGTCAAAGGCGAGGAGCAGATACTCCAGGTCTATACATCTGTGGTGGAGGTGAGTCGCACTCGTGGAAATGGTGTCCTCAGCGTGCAGGGCAGTCAAGCGGCTTGTTAATAGGTTCTTTTATTACACTGAATAACTCTTGATTTGATTTAAGGCCTTGCTTAATGAGCCTCTCAGGGAGCTTTTCATGTATAGATTGCAAATTGTCTTGATAAGTCTTTGTCCTTGTCTTCATATTGAGAATTCCAGCTGCAGTATCAAAATCACCCTGACACCTCTTTCTTTTCTGATTTTTGCTTGCTGCTAGAATGAAAAGGGAGTGGTTCCCTTTTTCACACAGTCAGACTGTACCATCACCTCTCAGACAGGGTCAAGGGCCTTTAAAATCCCCCTGTCCATCCGTCAGCGGATCAGCGCCACCTTTGACACGACTAACGCCAAGGGGAAGGACTGGCAGCTCTTGGCTCAAAAGCTCCACATAGACAGGTACCAGATGTTAAAGCGCGCTAAACCTGCATTCAGTGTCTCATTCTTTAAAGTACGCAGTTGTCATTTACCTCTTGCTGAGTCATGCATGTCTTACACAAGCTCAGGTATATGCATCATATATATGAATAGTTTTGTTCAGGTTTTATTACGAATCGATGAAAGGAAAGCAGGAATGCTGCATGTTCAGGTCTCTCCTCTGTGTAAACCTTGTTCCCATTTTGAATACTATTTTTAATCTGGAATTTAGGCACCGTGTCAGCCCTAATCTTCCATCACCAACCAGCCTTCAGTTACACGCCACACTGCTGATTTCATTATAGATCTAGAAAACAGAGAGAGAGAGAGAGGGAGAGAGAGAGAGGGGAGAGATGTAAGGGCCAACTTTAGCACAGTCAGAATAACTGGAGAGAAGATGCCGTGTTTTGCGGTAATAAGATGGAAGGTCTGAGACCGCTGACAGGCCAGCCTCTGGCAAGAATATGTGTTCATGTTGGCACTCTTCATTAGCAGCATCTCTGCATGTGCTCCATCCTTCAACCCCCTGCTAAACTTTCCAGAGGTTGTGCCAGGTCAGTATTTGCGTAGGCTGCGGAGGATTTTAGTTGCGTGGAATGGGGTGATCTCTATTTGTGCTTCAGAAGACAAGTCAATAATCAAGAGCTTATAGCCATGAAGACTCTTAGATCTGTGCAGTCAGCTCCATCGTGCACTTGAGGAAAAAAAGTACTGAAAGTGAGTATTCTCTCTTTCTTGCCAGTTGGAGAAACATGAGAGGGAAACGTTAAGTAAGAAACTGTGACAGAAACTATGTGATTAAGGAATTTCACTTAAACCGAGTCTGAAAACAAACATCTGCGACCGAGGAATGGGGAAAGGATTTCAGAGCTTTTTCAACCCAGTCGAACACACCAAGAAGCATGTAATGGGAATGTGTCTACCTAGTTAAGCAGATTTCTGTAATTGTTTCTCTGTATGTGTGGGAGCATCATCATACTAAGGAGGGAAAGTGGGATTGAAAGGAGAAGAGGGTAGAAGGTAACAAAGGAAATCCCATTGTAATGAAACAGTGCACTCTGTTGGATAGGCATTATAACAACAGCATGGGGAAGAAATCAATATCAGTGAAATGTTGCTTGGAGCTTGTTTTTATGCAGTAAACCATGTGTTCATAATTAAATTTCACTGTACCCATACTTCTGTTGACCTCAGACAAACCAGTTTACTTTTGACTTTTACTGACTGACTAATGGTCAGATATCTGTGTGGCAAGACAAGAAGTAAAACATTTGAAAAAGAAACCAAAATGTGCCTGTTTTTGCCATTTACAGGCTCAGTGTCTGACAACATTATGGAACAGATCCCTATAGAAATAGACATTGTCGTTAAAGAGCAAGATCTCTTTTTTTTAAGTTACATTGCAGCCTGTTTCGCCGCTGCTGGCCACAGGGGTCTCGCTCAATACTGGACCAGTTTCAGAAATTGATGTTCCCATTAGTCATTTAGGCACAAAAACTTGGGAAAATGGAGTCCAGGGTGAAACTTACCAAACCTACCCTTTAAAGGGGCACTCCACCAGTTTTGTGCATGGCATTCGGCTTACTCGACATGAGGGGAAGGCCACAACTCAGCCCTTGAAAACAGTAGTATGTTTTGTGTTGCTCTTCTATTTGAAAAAATAAATGATCCTGATGATGTCATAGTGATGTCGTCAGGGTTGTTTGGGCTTTGGCTGGAGACTTGAAATTTAAAAACAGAAAGGTAATGTAAGCTTTCTGGGGGGTTTTTCAGTTAGTGGCTAGAGTCTGGAATAAGTGTTTCTTCAGCAGGCAGGAAATGTCTAATGAAATATGCTACTGACTTGTATTAAGGGAAATGCAGGATCTAGTGTTTCTGGAGTTTCACACATACTAGGGACTAAAAGTCAGGACAGTTTGGCCTTGGCCGGTTTGATGTTGCACATTCGTTTTTTTAATCTGTCTCTTGTGATTGTATTAAAGTGCAATATTACCTCTTTTAAAATGTCTTTGCATTGGCCTACTCAGCATAATTAGTGCAAAGCAATCACTTCATTACTGAACTGCGATTAACTGGCACTCTCACTTGTTCTTAGCAATTACACCTCTCCATGTGATCCCCACTCTAATATAATATGCAATTTTCCTTGGCCTGTAGGAACCTGTGCTACTTTGCATGTCAGGAGAGCCCATCGTCAGTGATTCTGAGTCTGTGGGAGGCTCAGCACCAGGACACAGGGGACCTAGACTCTCTGGCCAGTGCCCTCGAAGAAATCGGTAAGGTCCAGTCCCCCAGGACCGCCACTCTTGGCTGCAACAGAGAAGAACGGGACTCAGAATTCACTAAACTTGGTTAGGGCGGGTCTACAACAGATCAAAATAATGATGAACCTTTACTGCATGAACACTGATGATCAGGTGTACTAGCTAACCTATGATGAGGAGGATGAGGAGGTGCAAAGAGGACAGCAGGGAAGCTCAGTTTTGGACTGTTACTAAAGGAACACCTCTGCTAAACCAAATAGCACATACAGACAGACGGGAATCAAGGAACAACCGAGAGAGAGAAGGAAATGAATGGGTAAGTGTCTGTGTTACTGAGAGGCACTGACAGGACATTTTAGAAAGGGATATAAGAATCCCACACCCATTTTTGATTGAGAAATGTCAACTCCTGACAGGTTTGATAACCTGTATTCAAGGATTATTGATATCTGTGTGAAGAGGACTCTCCGCGTAGGATGGAGTGCGTTTTAGACAGACTGCCAGTCAGGCTGGTGTTGTGACCTTCCCAGGATTGGATGTGCTGGCACTTGCCCTCAAACAGTCTTCTGGGCTGTCAAAATGTTTAGTGTAATGTCATTATGTTGTCATTCATTTTCCAAGATCTATTAACGCTCCTTTTTCTTTTCTGCAGCGTGTCTCTAATGTTAGTGCTGGAGTTAAAGGAGAAAACCGAACTTTGGTCTGAGACACTGTTTAGCATTTAAAAGGATGTGATGTCCACATGCTAAAAGATGCAAGGCTGTATTAGAGATGACTCTTTGGATCACATGGAAAATAATCATTTTTAAACATCCACATGTAAAACACTTTCAACCCTACCTGCAGAACACGTTGTCAAAGCAAAGGCTGCAGAAGAGGGTAAGTTACCCCACTGATCAATTTCTGCTTATTTTGGAGGAAAATAAATGTCTCTCTGTGTGATAAGTGATTTCATACCAGACAGATAGTGGGAACATTACATACACTGCAAAGTGTTGGCGTTGGTTAACTGGTGTGTTCTTTCAAGACCCTCGCTCTGGGACTTCTTTTTTTATTTTTTTGACTTTTGAATTTTAAATTTTGACTTTTGAAGTGTGGCTTGATTTGAGCTGCCCTTTTTTGGGTCATCTGGATCACTCTTGGATATCATTATTTGGAGACAAGTAGCCAACTCTCACTCCCACTCCTCTGTCTTCTCTTCCCCTGGCAGAGTTGCTCCACCTGCCCCTAAACATGATAAAGTGATTTCGTGTTGAACTCTGTGTTGGCTCTCTCTTTTCACCTACTTAATGAATTCAGTTCTTGAAAGGGCCTGACGGCACAACATACTGTACGGTGGAGGAATCAGCTTCTGTGAACCTTTAAAACTTATGTTCAGCAAAGAGATGAAACATTTGGATACAAAATCAAATGTTCAGAAAAAAATTTAAGAACGACTGAAGCAGTATTTTTACCAAGTATTTTACCATGTTGATATTGCATTGTTTAGCTTTTTTAAACTCCACCAAAAGCCAAGTTACAAGGTGGTCACCTGTGAAAGAGGCTTCTTGTCAGTTCAAAATCTTAGTATCTGATTAAATTAGTGGCCTTAAAAAAACTGTTAAGTTAGTGAAATAAACATTTGCCAAGAGTTAGATGAGAAGATGGATACCACTGTTTGTCTACACTAGATATGAAGCTACAGCCAGGAGTTAGCTCAGCTAGTGCTGGAAGCAGGGGGAAACAGCTAGTCAGGTGTTATATTAAAGCTCTATTAAAGGAGCAGTGTGCAGGATTCTTAGGATTTAGCATCACCTCAGTGGTGGTGACTGCAAATTGCAACCAACTGACACTTCTCCCATGTGCCAGACATGAGCTCCCAGTTATGATTCCTTCAGTATTTATTATTCAGCAGGTATTTACTGGGAGCCGAATTATCTGGAGAGGTCTCCTCCTCTCCAAACAAACAGACCCAGTGATCTAAACCAATTAAAAACATTAAATAAAGTAGTTTTACGTTTAAAAAGACAGTGTTCACGTTGTTGGTTCACAGAAGAGCTGCTAATAACAATGGCCAATGCGAAAACATGAATCGCCCTAAGGTAAAAACAACAGTTAGCAGTTTTATGTGGGTTAGGTGCAGTAGAGCTTTGATTCTTTGTGGCCCACAGGGTGTTGGCCAGGGCAGGCTGTAATTTCTGAAAAATTCACCCATTTTGATTTGGGTCAGGTTCCCTTCAATTTTCTGGTATGTGTTTGTTTGTTCTGCAGTTTCGTTGTTGTTTTGTTTTTTATTCTTAAAATGCAAACTTTATATTCTGTGTCATGTCAGGTATCACATATGGGCTGTGTCATCATCAACCCATCCAGACCCCGCCTCTCGTTAATTAAGAGAAATGTTATACAATCTTTATTTAAGTTTACTTATGACAGTTTTTCGACTGTGCTGACCATTCAGTGAGAGAAGGCACATGTCAAAGATGGTGTCACAAATGTCTGTTCCCACACTGAAGAGACTTTAGTTTACTTCATAATAAATGTTTTAATATTTAAAAATAATTACATTACAGGGAGATTTCTGGTTCTTAATCAGGCGTGGGCCCAAAAACTGCTGCCCTGGCTTGGGCTCATGTCAGTTTTGACAGACCCAATCACAGCTCTAATGCATAGAACTGTTTCTGGGTGCATTGACTTTCCCCTGTTTCCAGTCTTTATGCCAAGCTAAGCTAAGTTGACAGATTTGAGAGTGGTATCATCTTCTCTTCGAACAATTTGGAAGGAAATGAGTAAGATCATTTCCCAAAATGGCAAAGAATACCCTTAATTTGATAAGACTCCCAGTTTTATTTTCCAACTCCCAAAGAAGGATGCAGATTCAAGCGTGCTCATGCTGGCTCTACAGTGGAAAAGAAAATTCCTCTTGATTTATGTATTTATGGAAATATTCTGAGATATCTAACTACAGAGATATGTATGTCCTTCTATAGTCTGAGGTCCTGATAATCTGTTTTCACTGAACCGTGACTGTCAAATGATCAGACTGGAAATAATGCAAACATGTAGTCTATCTGCAAGCCATCTATATGGATCAGAGAACACCACATGTGCAGACAAACTTCTATGAGGAGGGACTGTTTCTTCACGATCAGCTGAAAAGGTCACTGCGTAAAAAGGCCAAAGCTTGGAATACATTTAAACCTGGAAGAAACTGACTCACATGGAGGCCACTTAGAGCACTGACTCAGACAGCAGGATCTAATGCATGCAAGATACAGGAAAGAGCCCAGTGAAATCCATTCTTTGTATTTAAAAATAATTTAAATTTAATAAAAAAAAAAATTTTGATTTTATATACTTTATTAATCCCCCGGGGGGAAGGGAAATTCAATTTTTTCACTCCGTTGTCATTAACACACAGGTCCAAAAGACACACACGCGCAAAGTGGAGAGATGTCAGGGTGAGGGGGCTGCCTTGGTCGGACGCCCTGAGTGGTTGGGAGGTTTGGTGCCTTGCTTAAGGGCACCTCGGCAGTGCCCAGGTGGTGAACTGGCACCTCTCCAGCCACCAGTCCACACTCCGTATTTGGTCCGGACAGGGACTCGAACAGGCGACCCTCCAGTTCCCAACCCAAGTCCCTATGGACTGAGCTACTGCCGCCCCATACACCAGTGATTTTCATTTTTTTATGTATTAAAGCTAAATTTTCTTTTTTCTTGACTAATAGATGAATAACCTAATCATTACAGCTCTATTAGTAACCATATCAGTGACAGTCCAACCTTCAGGGTCTCTACTTAAGAGTGCAGTAGTTTTTAATTTGTCTCAGCCAGACAGACAATCCAAGATTATTGTTGTAACTATCCTGACTGAAGACAAGCCTCGCAGTAATCTTGATGCTAGTGGTATCTGTCTTTAGCATAGCTGCTTAACCAGCAGTAGTGAGTAGTCAGTTATTCTCATGCACTGTTTGTACGTATACCTACAAAAAGTAATGCACCAGAGTTTGTATACATCCCAAATAATCATGAGCCCGTAACTCATAATGGTGAAATTTGGGATCACGTGACCCAATGCGCTGTGGGGAGTAAAGCAGTAAGCAGTGTAAGAGTGAAAATGTGTGTTGAAGGCAGGTTGGGGTGGTGGAATAGTCAAACCAACACAGGACTTTCCCCCAGGAGACTGGTGTTTGTATCCCATGTGAAACCAAGTAAACTTTGAGGTAATTTAAGGTGTGTTGTCACAGACCATGAGACTTCTCCAAAACTTAACCTGCTTAACTTTATTTTCCTAAACCTAACTTTAATAACTTTGCTTTTCTATCCCTATCCCACGTAACTATACTTCCCTAATCCTAACCTAAGTAAGTTTACTTCCCTAAACCTAACCTCAGTAACTTAACTTTCCTACACCTAGCCCACTGAGTTTTACTTCCGTGTAACTTTATATAAGCATGTCACATGACAATGCCTAACCATGATTCTTTTCCTAAACCAAACCTAACCGGTAGGGTTGCTAATTTGTGGGGCACTAATTCATAAGATGCCACATGAACCACTGTATAAGGATACATTGACCAGAGTGCTTGGCCTCTGAGCTATAAGAGCTATCTAGCATACTGTCAGCTGCTTAAAGCAACTTTTGATTGACTGAAATCCTGTTTTAACTACTCCTATAGGCACTGAATTTATTTAGATTCGTTTGTCCTCGTCTGATCAGATGAACTATGGAGTTTCATGAGTAAATAATTGTTGAGATTTTCCAAGTATATACCACAGTAATATGGACCCTTTGTAATGTAAGTGAGCCTCCAGATTTAAAGGAAATTCCACATTTTGAAGTGATTTGTCAAAGTTACATGAAACTAATGACACTTATCCTCAATAAAGGGTACCAGCATGTATCTTTGTTATTCTCATACTTAATACTACGTTGACTCTTTTATTGCAGTTGGATTATTCAGATACTTGTTTCTTCCTTCTGGGATCAACATCTTCTTTCCAGTAACATATGGTCATGGATTTTCTACTAACTTCCAGCACGCTGACAACTGTGGATGAATGTCTCCCACAGTGCCACCTGGAAGAGCAATCTTACCTGTTCAAAGCTGGGACCTACTGCAGAGCTGCAGCGTTTGTTAATGGCGACAAATGCTGCTCTTCTTGGGAAAAAGATTATTTCTATAGCCGCTCTCAAAAGAGGAAAGAATCATTCGATTTGAGAGTCTGTTTCCTGAGCTATTACCCACAACATGTCCCACTGATGTATCATCACTGTAAGAGCTGACTCCTCCAGAATCAGGAGTTGACCTTTCTGCTGAAGCACAGAAAATGTCCCACATCCTCCAGGAGGCCCTGTGTGATAAATCATTTATGGTAAACTCAGATTTTATCCACTTTTTTTCATCGTATTTACAGATCTATCACAGCTTGGGATGGGATCAGTCAGATCTCCTTGGATCAAAGGAAACAGGATGTGACACTCCATTCCAGCTGTGTAGAGAGACCTTTTAGTGCAGGTACTAGAGTCACAAAAAAGCCAGCAGAAGCATAAAGAGAGGACAGTAGGGTACACTAAAAATCTATATATGTAGGCAGCAGTTCCTCCATACTGTACATTTCAGGAAAATATCAACCAACAACTTAAAAAATACTGGAATTATTCCAGTACACAGCCAGCTTGAAAAAGGAAATTTGTCCTGACAACCACCCTGTTCCAAAGCTGATGGTCTACTGAGCAACCAAGCTACTAGTTGTATTTAAAGAACTGGACCGTGAGCCTTGATGGAAATGTTGTCCTGTAGAGAAGGGACACAGCCAAGGCGCACCACATTACTACATTAGGAGACCTTTTTACACATCATTACTTTAGTCATCTCTGCACGTCTGAGTGTGATCAGTGTTACACTTAATTCCCTAATTTTCAGTGATTCCCAGTCAGGGACGGAACCACACCTCACTATGCAGATCTATAACAGACGGTGACAATGTTCTGATTTATGCCACCTCGTAAAGATTTTATGGACGCTGCTGGAGTGAAGATTACTTTGGACTTTGTATCTGGAAATCTTTTTGGCAGAGGGCCTTAAAACTTCACTGGAATTGACTTTTTTTGGCTCAAGGCTTGGACAACAAGGTGTTATGCTGCCAAATCTCACTTCAGTTTTTTGTTCCCAATGCGTCGAATCAAAACCTCACACCTACCTTGAGCTTTTTTTCAAATCCAGATTTTTTTCACCTACTTTGCTGTATCAAGCTCCCCCATCTGTCATATACAAACATGGACATAATAAAATACATGCAAAATCAAAAAGAAAACAAATAAGCTTTATATGTGTTGTGCACTGTAAAAAAAAATCACACAGTTTTCTAACTAATTGTGCCTCTCCATGTGGGTTCGGTGTCATCTGAGAGTCTGACCAGAATGTCTTTTTATTCTCACCATATCAAAGAAACTAGTATGTTAATATGCAAGCTGTATTGTTCATTGCCATGCACAGTACCCACCTTGTATACACTGCAGAGGTGTTTCCTGAGAATGCTGAAGCATTTAAACCTGTTATCGCCGATGCCAGGAACTTACAGCGACGACAAGCTGACTAAAAACGATCTGACCATCTGTCACCTGAGGACGCTCAGTGTGTCCGTCAGTGTCCTTTACATAAACTCGATGACTCAGAGAGCGTGTGCGTGTGAGTGTGAGTGTGTGAAGGAAAGTTGTGTGTAACTTTTAAAAAGCATTATGTGTCCTTGGAAAATCCAGCCTACAGTTAGCGCTACTATTTCAGCTTATTCAGACGTGTGATGTAATGTGTTTTTCTCACAGCCTACTATCTTAAGATCTGCATTGCTTTGGAGAAAATAGAAAACAATGCTAACTTGAGTAAAAGTATATCAATTCATCAAATGTGGTGAAAGTTTAATTCAAAACTTTTTTTTGGTTTTTGGTTGTTGTTTCTATTTCTCTGCTTTTCTTTCCAGGACAAAAACTACTGCCTTTTAAATCTTATTCTCATATCATTCTATTTATCAGATGAAACTGCTGGAAATGTAAAAAAAAATATATTATTTTATTCTTCAAATGGTTATGTATCCAGTGCAATGCATTTATATATGTTTGATTTGAGACATCTCAATACATTCTCTGTACTCAAGATTTGATTTGCGTGCTATATGAATGTTTATGTTAAAGGTGAAAAGTGTGACAGTCATACTGCTTATCACCAGTGATGTTCCCTTATGGCCAAGTTCTTCTTTTTTTTTTCCTTTTTCAAAGATTTGCAATTTTGAAACTGTATATACTGTATTGTGTTGAAATAAATATGCAGTGAAAGCAGAGAATTCCTTGTTTATCTGTGGTTTATAGATCTTAGTTTCCTTTCATTTTAGGTCTTTTTCAAATAGCACTTAAAGTGAGAAATGGGTGTAACAAGGCTTGGTTTTCACTAATTCTGGACAGCTTTTGGGGAAAGAGACTTAAACTTCTTCGAACGTGCATTTTATTTAAGGACCGCTCACAGTTACATAAACTTCCATGTTGAAGATTTTAGTTCCTAAATGTACTGAGGCATTTATTGACTAAAGAACAAGACTAAGAGTCTAAAGCTATGTTAAAGCAGCTCTGTGAGACTGTGCTTCATAACGCACAATACTTGATCATACTGCAGATCTATGAGAACTGCATGCATATGTACAAACTGAATTATCTAAACAATTATATTGACTGCAGCACCTATAAAACAAAAGCACATAAACTCAAATAAAAAGACATATGTTATTAATTTCTATATTTCTCTTGGCTTCTAGCAGGAAAAACAATGTCCGAATGAGTTTCTTTTGGAGTTACAATCTGACACTTTAAAGGAACAGTTCACCCCCAAATAAGATATTGTTCGGTTACATTGTAACCCTCTGAGGAGGGGATTATCTCCCCACCCAGTAGTTATTACTATGGGAATTATCCCCATCTGGGATAATCGACACGAAAAATTAATAATCTTTGGGTGGGGAGATAAATTGATACGTTAGAGAAATATATTTATCTCTTGCCTGTAGTGCTATTAATCACTTAAGATTGTTTTGGTGTGAGTTGTCGAGTGTTGGAAATATCAGCCGTAGAGATGTTTGCCTTCTCTCCAATGCAATGGAACTAGATGGCACTGGTCTTGTGGTGCTCAAAGTGCCACAAAAAAAAAATAAATTAAAAACTTCATTCATTAATGTTCTCATCTATCACGAGAACGAGCCTCCCGTCAATGCGTAGATGCACACTTCCTTCTGTGCTGTGATACAGTTGGCAGGTGTAAAGAAAATCGTTCCTCCATGAAACTTCTCATAACAAGGTCTGTGGATTATCTTGAGTAAGAATGTTATGATTTCAGCAAAGAAAAAATTGCAGTCAAGTTTTTCAAATGTATTTTTCGTTATGCCTTGAGCACCACTGGCTGACTGCCATCTAGACATCTCTACAGCTGATATCTCCCACACTTGGCAACTCACACCAAAACATTCTAGACTGATAAATAGCACTAAATAAATAGCACGCAAGAGGAAAAATATTTAGTGTTGATTTTGGGATGAGCTGTCTCTTTAAAGATGGAACACATAGGACAGTACAGCACTAACTATATGAGAGTTAAGGTCTCATATTCCGCTCTTAATTCTGGTCTTATATTGTGTTAGGGTAATTCTTGATAAAAGTGTCAAATAGCAAGTGCTCCTAATGAGGTATTTCAAGTGTTTTTACAAATCAACACTAACACTCACAGGTTGAGCTGTGAGCAACACCAAGGATTTGATTAAAAAACTACACTTGTTTCCTCCTGTGAGATGCAGATTTCCACTCTGCTAATAATTAGTCTCTTAAAATAATTAATGCGTGAAAATGTGACACTTGTTAACCTATTAATGTTATTTTGGCATCAAAACTACTACTATATACTTTAAATAATGATCATACTGATGTTGTGTTATGACTTATAATTCCTTGCAGCACACTCACATAGCTCCCAGAGCAGTGTTTTGGTTAAACCAGCAGGTAATGCATGCACTGTCTGTGGACCACAATGAGGATGTGATACTGAGCTCACTGTGATGCATTAGATTAAATACAATATCACATGAACAGTTAGATGAACTGAAAAAAAACATAGAGTTTCATGTGCTGTCTGTTTATCTGTATGTATAAATCAGAATATATAATGAAGATAGAGCCGTTTGATGTTATTCAACTGACAGTGCCAATTAAACTCCAATCCAAACAGCAGATGGCACTGTATGCTTTCTTCTTATGAGGGGTTATCTTGTCTTAGCATGTACTGGCTGCCTGTGTGTGCGCATGTGCACACACACACACACACACACACATGCAACTGTAGGTTGTTTCCATGACATGAGGCAGTCTCGCAGGCTTGCATGTGTGCCCCTTCACAGTGTGGGTAGGGTCCAGTCAGGCCTGGCACTCAGCAGCCAGCTACACCCTGTCTGACAACGCCACATGCAGCTCAGCGCTCACCCATGAGGCTGCAGGGGCTGCAACATTCCCATTCCATTTCGATTACAGTGTGCAGCACAATCGTCATTTTGTCACAGCAGATTTTAATTGATGTGCTTTTCATTATACTTAGCCCTTTCCCACAGCAGAGCATGAATACTTTAGTTAATGTTTATCTGTTCTACCTGCTCTAGTTCAGTATTGTCACTCAGCCGTGCAAACCAGCCGGATGTCATCCGTCCCAGGCAGGCTGCAGGCTCTCCCAGCAGGCCTCTCTCTTCCCCTCCAGACGCTACACACACATCCCTGGCACAACCAGAGCCCTCTCACCCCTTCTAATACGCCCCACCCCGCTCGCCCCTGGACAACTGCTCTGACTCAAACGGATTAAAGATGACTCTCTTCTCTCACTTTTTTTTCACCCTCTCTCTCTCTTGACTTCTCTTTTCTTTCCATGCCGGATGAAAGGCCTCCCAGACACCCACTCCATGCACATACCATTCAGGCCAGGACACACAGGAAGTCTATGTGCTGTGCTGCGCGGAGAGGAGGGGGAGGAGGAGGAGGAGGAGGGGGATAGCGGGGTGGGAAGTGGCAAAGGAAAGGAGGGAGGGCGCTCAGTACAGAGAGAGAAGGGGGGGGGGGGGGGGGGGGGGAAGAGAGGAGGAGGAGGAGGGGGAGAGGGGGGGCTAAATGCAAGTCATGTGAAGCTCATGAGAACTAACCTACAAAAGTTGGAATCTTGTTTTCCTCTCAACAACTCTTTACTCTGACTCTTTTGTTTCCTCTCTCTTGTCTTCATACTGTTCATCTTAAATCTGTTTCTTTCCTGTTACCGTGGCAACTTTATCTTCATCTTTATATCTTCCAAATCAGAATGTGATGCAGTCGACAAAAATAAAATACATCTCTGTGCTGATGATTGGTTATGTAGCTCACAAACTAATTGAGTAAAGCAATAAATCTTGTTTGCACACTACTGACAGTAAATGTGCTGCAATAATTGCTGGCCTCTTTCTTGTATAAACTTTGGATGCAGCAAAGTCAAGTTATTGACACCAGTTAGTTAAATTCCATACAGTTGTTTGGAATATATTTTTTTTTTTCAAGAGGCGCCATGCCATTTAGTTATGAGATTAGCTTCAGCCCAAATTGGCTGGAACTGTGAATAATTGCATCACGTGGAATGGAGCGTTCAGTGCATTTGTTACTCTTACAGGGTGTATTGCTTCAGTGTGTGTGTGTGTGTGTGTGTGTGTGTGTGAGTGGGCGGGTGGGCGACTGCAGCCCCAGCTCTCAGGGAACGGCGTCACGTCGCATGCTTTGAATTACTGTACTTTCGCGGCTGGTAGACAGTCTGCTGCCAACTGTCTCTCAGTGGATCAGACAGCTAACATCAGCACTGTGGGTTCTGCCACGAGTCCTCCTTTAATTCCCACTCACTGTCTTTTTCCAACACACTTTCTCTATTTTGGATTTCTTTCACCACCGTCTCTCACATTCTAGCCTATCCATTACACACACTCACATATGCAAACATTGCTCGCTGTCTCTATTTTTAATCATCTGCACTCACTCAAACTTATCTGTCTTTATTATTTATTCACACCATTTTCTCTCCTCAATCACAGAGTATATACAAGAAAAAACAGACACCGACACCCACACACATTCCTGTATGCAGCTCACACAAACACACAGATTTGTCAGTGTGTTTACACAGTTCACCAGGCAGCTAATCTTTACGGCACTGCTGACTGAAGCCTGTCTTTTGTTGGAAAAGGCTTTAAAAAAACAGAGTCAGGTGACTAATCAGGCCACATTGCAACAGCTCCATCGCTGCATTTAACAGCCCGGCCCCTCCTGTGGATCCTGCCCAGGTGGTGCCAGGGAAAGTACTGATGACATCACCGCAAAGGTCTCAACAAAGACAAGCATTCCTCACTCAATCGTAATCTGCTGTGTTAATATGCAGCCCGACTTCAACCAGACAAAACCAGTCAAGAAGCTTTTCTCTCACGCCTCTCGCTCCCTGCCTCAGCCTCACTTTTAACCCTTTTTTTCTAACTCACAAACACCTTCATGGCTTTGATACGGATCCTGTGACTGTGCGAGTTAGGAAGTGTGAGCTGATTTGACAATAAGACACTTGACAATGTATTTCCAGTATATTTTGCCAGGAACTCCCACACTGTTTGTCTTCTGCTTTTGTCAAATGACTTTAGGAACTTCTCTTGACATGAGCTGAATTTTTTCCATTGGTACTAAGAGGTCATTGTTTGAAAGATACACAAAGGTACTCTTCAAACATTGTCTATTCTTTTTTCTTTTCATACAGAAAAATCAACTAATTTCAAGGATTTCCTGGAATTGTGACACTTTTTATGTTAGTGCAGAAGTCTGCCTTATTCAGTCATTTTTCTGTTCAACTCTTTTTTTTCCATTCAGTTGAAAGAATTTAGCCCTGCTTCAGCAAACCTAGTTTGTGAAGGCAAGTATGAGACTTGTTACAGTGGGGGTTTTGCAGTGTATATAAGAAAGAACTCAAAGCAACCATAGAGCTGCTAGTATGGCTGTACACCTTTAGTTCTGTTAAAATGTATTCCCTCCCTCTTGTATTAAACCTTAAATAACTAAAGGGCCTTCCACACCAACAACGATAACTATAGCAATAAGGATGTGAGCATCCACGCTGATGACAATCTGTAAACAGTTACATAAAGCATGTGCTGCATGCTCCAGTTATGATGGCCTGTAACTTTGGATGGATTCTGATGGGCTGTCAGTGTTTCTATCATTTGTTAAATTGCTCTGAAATTGATCCCAATATTTCCTGGGTCCAGACCTTCATATCCAATGATTCCACAGAGTTGACTGATTCATTTGGCATCATGAGATAAGACAGCGGTTTCTTGGTTGAAATACAATCGATCCAATTAGCACCCCAGGGGGACTAACAATTAGCCAATCACTGCCACGGGCGGGACAAATGCTATTGTCAAGAGGTTGTCTAGAGTGGTCATGCTGTGCACTTGCCTGGGTCCAGACCCTCGAAACGACCCACTCCACCAAGTTGACTGTTTGCATAGATGGCATGCTTTCTCAGTATTGCCTACAATTTTACTTCCATCTGCATCAGTTTCAATTTAAAAAGACATTAGATTCAAGCAAACACATTGATCTCTAGTTATTTGGGGAAACTGAACCCCCCTCCCCCAAGGGAATTGTTAAAAATGGGCGCAATGTTAGACTGAAGATGGAAACGATGTGCGTGTTTAAGTGAGTGTACATTTCTGTCCAATATCCCAACAATAATGTTCACTGTTTCTCCATTATAACTGTGGTATGGATTCTGCCATCCACTTCAGTTAGAATGATTTTTGAAATGTAGCACTTATATATTATCATCCTGTATGTTGTTATGACAAACCTGTAGCAAATATTTGTCTTTTTTACCCATCCAGCAGATATGGGGTAACAATAGGAATTATTAGAATATGACTTGATTATGGCCATTTGGCAAATGTTAGTCAAACATTCAGTCCCTTTTAGCTCTGATTTTGGTCTCCAGAGGGGCACATTAGTACTTGAGCTACTAAATTGTGTGTTTGTGTGTTCTGTGTTTATTTACTTATTGCTAACTTGTTTTTCTTCTTCTTGACTGGTGCAGAGCAGATGGATACACAACTAATGACGTCCCATCAGCCATAGCTGAACTATAAATGTAGTGCTAATTAGCAAATGTTTGCATGTTAACATGCTTAACTAACATGGTGAATAGTGTAAACACATAAATCCATGATTATACCCTTTAAACATCAAAATGTTAGTAATGAGGCAGCTGTGGCTCAGGAGATACATGTAGTGTCCACTAATTGGAAAATGTGAGGTCCGATAACTGGCCCCATTCTGCATGTCTAAGGATCCTTGGGCAAGATTCTGAATCCCAAGGTGTGTGAGTACATGCTAGCGTAGGTCTCTTTGTTTTTCACAGAAAACAGCTGCATGTGACAGCTGAAAATGACGTTGGTAAGAGAGTGAAGCAAATAGCCGTAACAACCAAAACAATGAGCTGAAAAAAAACTGAAACACTCTGTGGGTTTCTCACTATGAGCAACCCTGTTCACGGGCAAGTACTCCGTTGTTAGTAGATAAGTTTAGTCCATTTGTTGGAGTTATACATAACACCTTGCAAGTTTTTTTCCTAAACGACAAAATCATTACCCACCATACTCTGACTTACTCTGCCTCGGATTGGCTTACCCTGATGTTCTTACCCTAACCCTACCCAGTCTATCTTCCCGTGCCCAAAAGCCCAGACACACCAAATCGACTTTAGAGAACTAGGCAAATAAGGCCCCCCCAGCGTTGCGTTGAGAAGAATTAACTCTTCAAATCAGCAAAACAGAAACAGGAAAACCATCTTTACAGTAGTTAGCCAGTTAGCACATTAACAACAAAATCCGATGTTGAAATAACAAAGCATAATTACCGTGCTCCATCAAACAATAAGACAAACCATCAAGAAACATTTCTGCTAAAGAGCATAGCTGAAGAAAAATAATCTTACCTTATGTAACTCACTTCCGTTACTCCTCTCATGCTCTGAGCTGAACTGCCAATCATAGTGATTTCATTTACCAACAGGCTCCGCCATCACCATCGGCAACTCAACATGCTGAATCAGCCACAAAAAAAAAGGCGACAGTGAGGGGCAACGATGCGGGACACACCTGAGGGACTAACTATGCTCACTTAAGGCTCAACACTGACTGGTGGCCAACTTGATGGTCAGCTTGGTGTGTCAGGGCCTAAAACCTAACCACTCAACCAAAGAAGGCAATGAGTAGCTACTAGCCAGTCAGAGGGGGAGTATTAACAGGTTATGCCTTCGCCATTGTGGGAAAAAGAAATTGGTTAATACCACAGGATGGCTGTGGCTTAGGAGGTAGATGTCTAAAACAGTCTATATGTTAAAGTGTCCTTGGGCAAGATACTGAACCCCACATTGCATGCGAATGGTTATCGCTCCAGATGAGCAGGCAGCACGTTGTATGGGAGCCTCTGTCAACAGTGTTTAAATGTGTGTGTGAATGGGTGAATGCTGGCTTGTGCTTTGGGGCAGCAGTAGGGACTTGGGTTGGGAACCGGAGCTGGAGAGGTGCCAGCTCACCTCCTGGGCACTGCCGAGGTGCCCTTGAGCAAGGCAGTGAACCCCCACTCTGACATCTCTCCACCTAGCGCATGTATAGGTCCTGTTTGTCCATGTGTGTGTTCGAACCTGTGTGTAATTGACAACAGAGTGAAAAAATTTAATTTCCCCGCAGGGATTAATAAAGTATATAAAATTTAAAAAATAATATATATATATCATTAAAAATTAAAATTAAAGCACAGTGACTCACTGACACTAGAAAAGCGCTATTTAAATGCAATCTATTTACCATTTACATGATTTGTTTTCACCTAAGTTGTGTGTCTGTATATTTCGGAAGAAGAAGTGCACTGGATGAGTTTCATGCTTCAGTCCTCCTCCACAGACAACAGAAACATAAACATCAACTCATCAACTTCTGTGTCAGGCTACAGCCCCTCATCTCAGCTCAACATTCACACTGCGACCTTTCACCTTTGACTGTAAACAGTCTGTTCTGACCCTCAAGCTGTTGTTGTTGTTATTGTTGAGAGCTTTCACAGAAACTCTTGTGCAGAGGGGTGCAATCATATTAGCCCATTTTACAAATATGGCAGATACTGGGAGCATAAATGCCCCAGATGAATTACAAACAAAGTTTAATGTCCCCCGTGTCTTATCCCACAAAGATGCTGAGGTGATGCGGGGTTGTTGTCCCTGTCATGTCCCTGCTGTTAAAAGAATGTGGACCAGTTTTTACACAATCTCTTGTCTAGCTTTTTGTTATGAATACAGGCTTAATGTCACTGCAAGCATTTTTTTTTAAATTTCCTAACAAAATCAAATCAAACCAAATTATGGGAAGCACGCAACAGTCAGACTGCTGAAAAAGAAGGGACTATTTTTGTGTTTCTGTTGGTAAAAATAACTAAATCAGAAAATGGCTTTAAGGCTTACGTCTTACATTTAGTTTTTCAGCTCTTTGTCGTCGTCTTTTTTTCACCTTCCTAAACAGCAAGTGAAACAATACCCAGCAGGCGTCACAAGATAAGTTACTGACGCTCCGGAAGGTTTCCCTTCCCTTTATTTTCTCTGCCTTTTCCTCCGCAGGTCACTTCTCTGAAAAAACTCTCCAACTCACCATCTGCTATACACACACACAAATATACAAACACACACACACGGCCATCACACTGCTCCCACACAGGATATGCAAATCATCCTGAGCAACTAACTTCCTTTATCAGTAAAGTCAAACATTCTCTTTCAAAATGCAAATGATGAATTGTAGAATTTTCAGTGATATTTGTTATTGCACGCGTCTACTACGTGAACTAATCAACCCAGTGGCCATAAATACGGACTTGCTCAGGATAAGCCTGCAAATAACTCAATCATACACTTCCTGTTTTTGAGCACGTAGTCGGTGACCTCAGGAGGAGGAGCACAGGATGTGCTCCAAGTGGAAGATACAGAGATTTCCTAGATAGCTTTAATTGGGACACATGTTTAACTTTGGCAGGAGGAGATGGGATGCATCTGTTGTTGAACTGGATGTTGTGTTGTTTGTTCCAGAAATGATGAAATGAGTGGGTGTAGAGCCTGATCGCCTTCTTCCAATGCAAACAACATAACATCTTTTATATTTGTGTTATTCGCTACTTCTTTTTTTTTTTTTTTTTTTTGGTGGCTCCAAACAAACACACACAATACACAATTTATTTTCGTCTCCCCCTTTTTCCTCTTTAGGAGCCTAAGGTCTGATTACCTTCAGCAGTTCACTGTGAGTAAACAACATAGTCGTGTGAGAACTGTCACGTCAGTATTTTTCTCAGATATTTAGCTGGGCAACGAGGTCAGCTCTTATTTTTAGATACTCCATAAAAACCAGAGTTTCGGATGTGACCAGATCCCACAATTTTAATCAACTTCATTCCCATCCTTTTGCAATAGCAACTGTTGATTATAGTAACATGACCTCCCTTATTGTCCCTCCCCCCTCAGTATCGTGACATTGGTCACAAGATATTTAACAAACCATCATAATGTTTCATAATGACAGTGCTTTTATAGAGCGGTGAATGAGAAGTGAGACATATGCCAGACAGCCTTTACTCTAAATGTGTCCAGATATTGCACAATCCCTCTTTCATCACGCCACTGTCTGACTAAGTGGCAGGCCTACTATTTATTTATACTAGTTGTTTGGCTCTGCTTGTTTATTTATTTATTTGTTTTGGTAATTATCTTGGCATGGGCCAGTGTAGGTTTGCCCAAATATCTTCCGCTTTCTCGTCCCTAGACAGACAGGCTTCAGACCCACTTTAGATAAGATTTTGTCAGCAGGAACCACATTTAAGAGGATGTGTGTTTGTTGTTTGATATAGTCCAAGTACAAACTTAGGAATAATGTTATGGTGTCATTAAATAGTGGTTGACTTCCTCTATATATACTGCAGAGTTCTTACATTCGAAAGCTAAGTTGTTCCACTTCTCAGTGTGTGAATCTTAAGTAAGTGGGGAAAAAGTAAAATTAAAACGCTCCTCAGAAGGATTAGACCTATAATGTGTCTCCACTTGAGGATCCACTAGCCTGAAGTGTGTATTTGTGCCAAATGCCACCCTTTGGGATCATTCATTCACTGGTGCATATCACACATGAGTTAGTTATTACTAGTAAGTTACACATTAGATAGGACAGTTAATGGCTAAAGTGAGTTAGTCACAAGTGGATCAAAGCATGAGATGACCCATGTGAGTTTTACGCCTGTTTCACTTTATATAAATCAGTGCTGAATATTTCACGCCACAGAAATAATATTGCAATGAAACAAAAAACATGTTAGTTTTGCATTGAAAACCAGTGGTGTAAAGCAACTAAGTGTATTCCTTGCTAATTTAAAATGGTAAATTAAGCTTTTTATTTTTCTTAACAAATAAGAAGTTGTAGAGAGTACTACATATGATATTTGATATTAATCTCAAACATGTAAAAAAAAAAAAAAAAAAAGACAAACATACAAGTGAGCAGACAGAAGGAAAGAAAGTATTATTTACAAATAATGAAAAGCATAATGTTAAAGCATTTCTCAATGTAAAGTTACTTTGATTTACACATTAGAAAAGGAGTGGGAGGAAATATAAACTTTTTAAATCCCAACCCTTTTCCATTAGTCATCGAGTGAAATGAAATGAAATGATCTATGTAGATAAACCTATACCTTCAACTTATCTAAATATACAATTTTTACAAAAGTACTTGTACTTGAGTACTGAACTAGTCTGACTCAGTGTTTTTACCACTGAGTCTGTTTGTTTTGGAGAGGTGGACAACCCTGCAGAAAATTCAGCTCGTAGTTACAACCTCCCGAACATCTGAATCTTAAGTTATCCACAAACAAAGGTGAGCACAGATGCCAAACAGCATCAGAGAAACACTGATTTGTAACCTGAAACTGCTTTATTAGGTGTTTTTACTGGTTTTAATCACCTGTTCTGCTTGTTTTGGAGAGGAAGAGACCTCTGTGGATAATTCAGCTCCTGTCAAAACCCTCCTAAACAATAAACAAACAATAAACACTGAAAGAAATCTAACAAGGAGAAGTTTCAGTCGGTTGCAATAAGCAATCCTCATGGCAAGAAGCCACTAAATCCCCCTTAATTTTACAAACTGGACCTTCAAGTAAAATTTTTGAGGTACTTGTACTTCATTTAAGTATTTCCATTTTCTGCTACTTTATACATTTACTTAATCGCAATACAGGGGCAAATGTTGTACTTTATATTTTCCTACATTTATTGACTAACTGAGATGCAATATGATGTTGTACAAATGTTGCATGACAGCCTGTGTTATACTGCCAAGAAGAATGTGATTGTCCTTTTTTTTCCCCTTATTTTTATTCTGTCTTTTAATTTTGAATGTTGTTTGTACATTTGTAATGTACATTTTGTTTAAATGCTGAAAAAGCAATAAAAAGTTTGATCATAAAAAACTGGCCTGTCTACATTATTAATACTTTTTTACTTTTACTTAGGTAAGATTTGAATGCGGGATTGTGTTAGTGCATGTTGGACAGTACACAACATGTGAGTACTTCTCTGCCTCTGTTGAAAACTTAAGCCAATTAATATTCAAGATGAAATGTTGTGATTGGCTCCAGGACTGTCTGACGTCACATGCAGCTCCAGGGCGAAAAAAAAAGTCCTCCGTGCCTCTCAGACGGTGTCTGTCTCCGCTCCCTGAAAAACGCTGTGAAGTTTTGTCAGTGACGAATAAACTCATGAAAGAAACCGGGCGACGGATAGTTTCAAAGCTGGACTTGTGCGGCGTTTGGCTTTTTCACTGTAGTTGTGTTTTTTAGAGACTTTAATCTGGTTGGTTTGTTACGCGAAGTCGCCGGGATTTCCTCTCATCTCGAAGTTCCCAAGATGAACTTCGGTCCGGTGGTCGGAAAACTTTCTGTAAGTAAAAACGACAATAACCTCCTGAATACTAACTTGTCTGAATTTATATCACTTTCTTTGATTAACAGACACTCATGCTATCTTTATTTAAGTGTTTTTAATGCTTAAAGTATGCGTCTAACTTTGGATAGCTTCTTCTTATGTGAAACGCGCTCGCGGCGGGACAGTTACATTATTTAGCCACTAATACAAATAACATGGTGATACAAAATGTCGCCAGGACGTCAGCAGATGTTTAAAAACATCAAATACCCACTGTCTCATAAAGCAGAAGCTCAAGCCAGACAAACTTAGAGTCTTTTGTGCAGCTGTGCTGTTAATATGGAAGCAGAAATCACTGCCAGGCCTGTGAACTTGTTGGAGAAGATTAAACAAGCCCGTTCATTGTCCCGCAAGAGCTCACATACACAGGAAGCAACACTGTGTTTGTTGTTGTTATTGATTAAAGTGTTTATTTCTGCACTGATTAACTCATCTGATGGCTCTTGTGTCTGTGCTCGATGCTGTAGCTACATGTGCTGTATCATTCACTCAGTCTCCCCAGCCTCAATATTACAGCCACCATCTGTGTTGGACATCATGTGGTCATATTGTTCAGACATTCAGCATATGATGGCTCTTGGTCTGTCACAGCGGATGTAGCTGGCCCTATAGGCACTATTAATAAGTACACTGCAGCTATGGCAGGCTGTGTGAGTGCACTTTTGCACAAGCGAACTTGAAATCAAATTGTGTAAAGAAGTGTGTGTTGAGAGGCACAGGGATTTTTTAGTAACATGTCTGAAGCTGTAATCACTTTGACCTCAGAAAAGCCAAGAATTCACCTTGCCAGTTAGTCAATTAAAGTCACAAAGTTCTCTCAACAGATTTTCCAGTTAAGATTATTCCACTCTTAGAACCTCACAGAGACGTCTTTTCATTCCTCCGCTGTTGTTTTTTCCATCTGTGCAGCACCAAAGCCTGACACTACTGTGTGCTCACTGTGAGGCCTTCAACTGTAGCCAATTCATTAAAGGTTCTTTGGATTCATGCAACATATGTGAAGTGTATGTGGGACACTAGAAGGGTCCCTTCAAACATTTTAGTGGTTTACGTTGCAGTATAAGATAGGAAATGGAAAATGAATCACCGTTCCTAATGACAGCAAATTAAGGCATGGCTTCTTTTTGTGGTTGATAAGGGCAACAGTGTTAGTCATTAAACTGCAATGTTGTGGCATTTCATCACAGATGCTTTCTGTAGCTCTGCTCACTGTAAATGTAGTCACTAAAGTAAATGTAACATCTGCTGATATGCCTGGAGCTTTAATGTTTGTTTTCTGCGTTGTCTGATCTGTGTTTTAAGTCATGCAGTGTTCCATTACTGAAATCAGATTTACTTCTCCGGGTGGCAAAGTCAATGTTTATCTCTTCTGTAAACCACGGTACATTCTGGAGGCCTCGCCAGCAGGCCTTGTTGCTAAGGGACTATGGGGAAACCTCACCCCCTCCCCTCCGCCCTCCACCCCCATTCCTCTCTCTCCCTAATCCTCCTCCACCCCCCACACCCCTTCAAATTGCCCAAGTGTACGTGCCTGGCCGTCCAGTAAACTTCCTGTCTAGAGTACACAGATATGCTGATATTAGTGGCATCAATTTACTTCTGAGAATTGTCATGCCCATGCAAATGTACACTAGATTGTTATCGCTGATTGCTTACTGTATGTCTGGGTGTTGGTTCACACAGGAAATATCCCTCCATGTCTCTGTGGACAACACAGACAAGGGCAGGACTGACATCTGGGACAAGTGGAGGCCAAACTGTGTCACTGGGGACTAAGCAGTGGTCAACAAATTGGCCACTCTAGAGTCATACTCTTACTGTTGCTTATTGCTGCTTTGCTTGGTGACCATGTGAACAGTTATACCCAAGCCTGTGGCTTAGAGAGGTTATATGGACACTGAATGATGCAACGTGTTGCAACCAACTCACTGTCAGACACCAGGTGGTTTTGTGCCTTTTTATGTTTGCCTGCCACAGTTTCCAGTCAGGTATTAAATCTCGAGAGTGGACATTAGCGACTTTGTATCGTCAGTGGTTCGATGTTTTCTGAAGGAGCCTGTTGCTGTTGTTGTTGTTGTTGGCGGCATCGTTAATGTGAATCACTCTCCAGGTATCAAAGACCTGCTGAGTCATTTAGGGAGTGCCACCTGTTCAGGTACATCCCACTTATGTAATGCATACCAACAGAGGCAAGTCAGAGCTCACACATGAATGGTCCCGCTCTGAGATAAGTGGGGAGATTTTACCGTGTGTCAAACATCACTAGATAAACAGATTAACGTCACCTAGCTCCACTCTAATGTGTTTTTTAGACCCAAATAGCAACAGATTCCATCACAGACAGTGTAAGAAGTACTCTGAGGTGCAGTACTCTCATACATAAGTCTCCCATGTGTACAGAAGTCATCTGATGGGTCAAATCACATGAGTTAGAGGTTTACTCTCCACTTTGAGGACAATATAATAGGAATGGACACTGTTTGCCAAAGGGTGCAAAGGTTTTTTTATTCTTGGCACTTTTTTTTCCTTTTTCCACTTCTCTATTTTTATTTTACCTTTTTTACAATGTTTAAAGATGGAAGTGTAATGCTCATTGGAGAGCATACTTTTCCGTGTTAGAAGGTAGTCGCCTTTTGTCATCTGTGTGCAAGTATAAAGAGGTGTATTTTATGACAGTGTAATACATATTTGAAAGCATTCTATTCATTTGTCATTTAAATAAGAGGAAAATCATAAAGTAGTAGGAAATGACTATAACTAACCTCTTGTGTTTTCCTCCCCAAATGCCACTAAAGCAAATGTTGGCATTTCAGTAGAGCTGACCTAATAAATCAGTTGCTCTTTAGCTATATTGATAATCAAGGAGTGATTTCTCTATTTTTTTTAAGCTTAAATGCCAAATATTCTCTTGTCACTGCTGCTCCAGTGTGATAGTTTGTTGTTTTCCCTAAAACAACAAACGTCTTGCAGACATCCTCTTGAGTTTTGAGAAACTGTGATAATTATTTTTATCTTTTGGACCTTTAATAGACTCAAATGGCAGATTAACCTCCAATGGGAATAATAGTCAGTTGCAGCGCTATTAGTACTTATTCAAAGATTCTGTGATTCTGTCCATACTGCATTTGATCTAGAGAAAACCATTAACTAAATACCTTTAAAGTGCTGTCACGTTTCGTAACAGCAAATGTTGGGAGTAATGAATTTGTCAGCTGACAACAAAAAAAGTCAGCTATTTTAGTATTTGATTCATGGATTAAATAACTTTTTAAAAAAAAATACCGGTCATTTCAGAGTTCTAACTTCTAAATTGTGAAGATTTGCCACTTCTCTTTGTTTTATGTGATCATCATAAACTGGACTTATGGCAGTTGGTTGAACAAAACAAGCAATTTGATGCATGTTTTTAGTGCTTTTAGACAAGTTGCAGACCTAACAATAAGCAATGGAAAAGAAAACATATCCTTTTCTACATTAAAATTTACATTTTTGGGTGGGTGGATAGCATACAGTTCTGTAATGATGCATTTGTGAATATCTGCACAGATCCATGAGGCAAAAGTGATAGATCTGCACAGCCACAGATAACATTAAACATTTTTAGTTTCTCATTTTCATTTCTCTCTTCATTGTAACATTTCTCTATCTAATGTTACAGGCAGAAAAGCGATCAGGCATAGGAGTATTGTTTGAAGTATTTCAACAAAATAAATTAAATGATTGTGCAGTGATATGTAAAACTAAACTTATCAGTGCTAATCTCTACAGTCTGTGTAGCACAGAAATAGCCTTACCCTACTACCTGCATTTTTGCTAGGATGTTCATTGTTGTTCCTTGTTCATTTATTAGATTTCTTAAGTATTTGATAATAATTTCATGCAAGTATTTGAAATTGCATAAAATGCACATCCTTACTAACAATCAATTGATAAATGGCAAAGATGACCAGCTGATTAACTGATAATGAAAATAATTTAGTTACGTCCTCAATAACAGCTGAAAATATTGCAAGATGTTATTTTTGTCATTATTGATTCATCTACAGTTTATCATTCAGTCCATTAAGTAGTAAAAAAAAAAATGCTGAAAAAAGCCATAAATAATCAGTAGGCCTATACTATAAAAGAGAACCTTAAAAAAGAATAGCAATATACACATTTGAGACATAGCAGTCTGTGAAGTTTTGGTATTTTTGCTTAAAAAAAAAAAAAACGAGTATTAATCGATTATTAAAATAATTGGTGATTAATCTTCCGAAGACTGACAAGTCGATTAGTTGTTTTAACTCTATACTAAAGGTACAGTAGACATTTAGCGGCACTTCAGATACATGATGTAATAAAAACCCAGAGTGGCTTAAGGTTTGCCTCAGCGCTTTATCCTCTGACTTCCTGCTCTCCTGGATGAATGAGCAGATTATAACAAAAGTTTAGAGTCTTTAAGCAAACTCAACCTTTGTCCAGAGAATGGGCTTCTGTTTACAAAGACATAAATCCAACATAAATTCCAGCTATTGATGGTCACTTAAGGCCTTGTTGACGTGCTACACCGGCCACATATTCTACATTTTTGCTGTGATGTGTTTATAAAGAAGGCTATAAACTGCCAGCACTTCATGGACTTTTTTCCTTTTAACACAAAGACAAGCTTTAATGGAGCTAATGTGATTGTCTCTAGAGCGAGGTGATGGATTCCTGCACATTCTTTAATCTATTAGTCATCCTTTCTTGCTCTTTCCATTCTCACCCTCCTGGGGTTGTCTTATGAGTCGCTGCTCAGCTTCTCTGTGAAGGGCCTAATCAGAATTTGAAATGGCTAAGTTAATAGCCCCACTGCTCACAGATCTCTAAATTCAATTTGTGGATGGACGTTCAAATTCAATGTCCCTGAATAACATGCTGTATGACTCAGAACGATGTTCTGTTCATGTGTGAGCTCAGCAGCCAACCCATAGAAACCACACTGGAGACCAACTCAACCTCACAACACAAACAAAATGGAACATGTGTCACACTGCACCTGCTTACAACTTTTGAAACCTTCGAACTTTCTGTAGCCCTCTGTCTTTCAGTCATCAAAACAATAGGCCCATTTTATGTGGTCGGCAGCAACGTCAGAGTGTCAGTCATTTCACCACCTTGTGGTTTTACAGTAACTGCCAGGAAATTCATTATAATTGTCGTCATCACAGATTGTTTTTGTCTTTCTTTTTTTTTCTTCTCTGATACAAAGGTGAATGTCACCTAACCTGCTTGTGACACACTGTCACTGTTGTCTAATCAGTGAAGCATACCTCCCGAGGAAACTCAAGAATTTGTGTCGTGGAGCTGCAGCTTCCCTGAGTTATAAATATCCAGCCTAGCGGATATGTTGTGGGTCCAATCGGGTGCTGGGCCTGCTCTGAGGCAGGCTGCTGAGGAGGGAACAGTTTGGAGCTGAACCCTGCATGAAGCCTCTGTATTGTCTCGAGCTTCCTGTGCTCCCTGAGAGGAGGGGGCTGCCGCTTTTCACACGCTCCCACACATACACTGTATGAGTGCTTGATATTGCGTGTGTGTGTGTGTGTGTGTGTGTGTGTGTGTGTGTGCAATTTTTGTGACTTAACAATGTGTTTTTTTTCACACTGTGAACACTTTCTTCCCTAACTGCTACAAATTGACATGGGAGTCATTCTCTTCTTTTTTTCTATCATTCGGCTTTATAATGATGAATGTCTCCGAGCTTGGCTGAACTTTGGATTTATTTACAGGGCCATAGCACGTGTCAGACTCCTTTCTCTTGACATAAGCTGAGTTGTACATGTCTTCATCATCTTAGACAGGATGCCAGTGTAATTCATCACTCTCAGAAAAGTCATTCATGGTCACCCCCCTTGTCTCCAGGGAATGCCAGGCTTTATCTGTGAAGCAGAGAGCTTTCACTGTCCTGTCAAGGTCAGCCTCGAGGGATTAAAATTGTACATTACACGAACAGTTACTGAGAACACTATAGAGTATAGTACAGTGTTGTTTAAATTAGATTTAGGTTTTAAAAAACAATGCCAAACTAATATCAGACATAAGTTTTACTGATACACTAATGATATTACAGAAGACATCCGTTGCAGGACAGTGTTCCTGTTCTGTCTGGTATTTTGCTGTTAATCTCTTGTTCAGATTCTGCTTCATCTGTTGCATTCCTTTTGGGTCAAAGAGTCATCTGAATACAACATGACAGTATAAATAAAGACTTATTCATTCAATTAGACAAGACAACTGAGCAGTTATGGGTAGGTAATGGTGAATACCATAAAATAGCAGCCTTTGTTATTTCTGGCTTTGAACAGATCAGTCAAGCACAAAGCCAATATTTAACTGCACAGAGCACAAATGATTAGTCATTCAACAGAAAAACAATCAACTATGTACATGATCAATGAATTGTTATAGTCTTTTTTTTTTTAAGCAAAAATCTACACATTCTCTAGTTTGTCCTTCTTAAATGAGGGGGTTTAGTTTGATAGAAATTGGACCTATTGTGCAACACATCAACTTTCTCTTGTTTAATTGACAGAGAGACAGAATGATCACTGAGGATATGATTGGTACAATGTTTACTCTGACACCAGTTGTGTCTTAACACTGCAGCTGTAAGGCAGATCGCGTCACCTCTGCTGTTATGAGATGCGGTGGATGTTTCTCCTTCCTGTGGATGTGGGAGGCCATGGTGTTTTATAAAGATTGAGCTGTGGTAAAGTCAGGGGAAGACAAATGCTGTTGACATTTGAACTGAAGTAAGTGCTTCATATTTAAGTCACTTCTGATGTGTTACAATGAACAGCTGTGGCAGAAAACATGTTTGTTCGATCCCCCAGGCGGTGATGTGCTGGAGTATTTAAATATCATCTGTTGCAATAAAGAAATATAGTTGTAATGGTTGATAATTATTTGACCCTTCAGCTACTGACCATCAATAATCCGATGAACTGATGAAGTTGTTGTCAAATAAATGAATCATCATGCAGTTGAGCTTACACTCCAAAACTAAATTGAATAAACTACAAAGTGACATCTTTTTAATGGTTTCCTACAGAGTAAGCTGAAAAAAGTTATCTGAATGCATTAAAATGCTGTGTGTATTATGAGTGACCTAAAGTGATATTTCTAACATAAGATTATCAGCACTTAAAGATGCATAGCAATATTTAAAGTATTACCTATCTCATAGTGTCAAAGTATGGATGTACTGTACCATAACTGCCATCAATGTCCCGCATTTGATTAAAAAAAAAGAATTGGCTAATAAGAAAAGCATGATATGGAGAGTCAGGTCTTTCTCGGCATACAGAAGTATAATGAGGTACATCATGTCTTATCACTTGGCTATGATTGAAATCATCTGTCCAATATGAAATAAGCCCCCTGCCCCCCTCGCTTTATATGTATGTGTGTTGTGCTGAGTGTGTGCAAGAGTTCAGTGCATTTTCTGTTTCTCTCCATTTTTTTTATAATGGAGCTCACTGTAATTCCCTCAGGGATATGGAGTGATCATAGTCCTCTAAATGGCCCATTGATAACCCAGGTCAGCTGAAAGGATGTCCTGTCATTTAGTCACAAATGCATTCTCAGTGTACATGGCATGTGTAGCGTTTGTGCCAAGGCAATTTGGAAGAACCCAGAGTGTTTAGAGGATGTGGAGGAGAACTACTGTTGTCAAATAAACAGACCCTCATTATTTTATTGTAACTTTTATTAGTTTAATTACGTCCACACAAGCACAGTACTAACCCGTCATACATACAGACTGAAAGCATGACAATAGGACACTGTTGTACCAAATAATCTGCAGCCAAGCCCACTCATTGTACAGAGGATAGAGAGGACTGTGAAGTGGACTGAACCACTTCAGCCGGGGGTTGGAGAGTTTCCAGGGATTGTGGGTTTGGAGGGCTTTCAACACTGAGGTTATGGTCACTCTAGTCTTCCTCCTTGCTTGGTTCTAGAGGTAAAACTAAGCCACATAGTGGTTGCCCGTAGTGTTTATGTATACAGTGCATTTATGCCAGTGTAGTTTAGCAGCCTAAGGACATTAGTTTGGACACATGTTAATGGCATTTTTCTTGTTTGCAAGCAGGCTGAGTTTGAGAAATACCACACAGCGGGATTCCTTCAGACTTACGCAACTGGGTTTATTACAAAATAAAATAGCTGGACGGAGATTGTTTTTGATTCTCATATTAGCACACAGAGAAGTGATTATGACTTTTGCCATCCTATAAAGCTGTCCCTCTTAAAACCATTCTCAGTAGCAAATTCTGTTGTTTGTCCTCAGTCTTTTTAGAGCTGAAACAATCCGTAACGGGTTTGTTGCTTTACAGAATTAGTAATCGTCAGTTATTTTTATTATCTATTGAAGTCAAAAAGCCAAACATTATCAGGTTGCAGCTTTTCTCCTTATTATATCATAATCCCTTTTTACACAGGCCCTTTTTTACGTCAGCTTAGCTTGTTTTTATACAGAGCCAAATAATGCAGGCATCATGCTGCCCCAGTGTGTGATTTCAGATAGCATGCCGGCATTCCGGAAGCTAAAGAGGCGTGATGTGTTGCACAACAGTGTCAGCCTCCAGTGTGACATACGTGTCAGGGCAGCGCTTTCTAAACAATAGCAATGGCATTACATGGCAGTAACAATCATGTCTGTATCAGTAGCAGCCATTCTCAGTATGAATGGCTGCTGTTTGTTCTTCATCTATTTAGAGCTGCAACAATTAGTCAAGTAGTTGATTAGTTGCTCCACAGAAAATTGATCAATTACTTTGATACTTGATAAAAGTAAATGTTACCTGCAAAATTTGCTTCTTTTTTCTGTTTTATATCATTGTAAACTGAATATCTTTGGACTGTTGGTTGGAGAAAAGAGCTTCTCGCAGATGTCGCCTTGGGCTCTGGAAAATTGTGATACGACACTTATCCATGAATTAATTAGCAGATTAATGAATAATAAAAATAATAGGAGATGCATCTCTACTTCTCTTGTATAAAATGTGATTGGATCTTCTGTGCAGCCAACTTGTCAACTGCTGAGCATAGCAGGTCAGCCACTGAGGACGGCTGCACCTGGGAGTGTTTTGAGTCCAAGGTCCTGGAATGAACAAAGACTGGAAATGATGTCATCTCTATGCTGTCTACTTCACTGTCAAAAAGAGACACCTGAGTTTGAACTTTTGACTGGCCGTCGTGAATTATTAGCTTCTTACGGCTGGATAAATATATTTTTGGACTTTAAGCACAATTTCACATTCTACTTGTGCTTTGTAGGAGTGTAGGATTACCTTCAGACAGCTCATTCTTTCCCAGTTGTCTTTTTTCCCATCTTTTCTTTCCACTGTGTTGTCGCGCACATGTGCTTATAAGCAGATTTTTCTCTTTTGCCTTTTCACACGGCCTTCCACTTACTCTTTCCCCAAGTCCATGTCTCTCTACATCCCCCACCCTGCAGTCATACACATAGTGTATTCAAGTCTAAAGACTCACCCTGTGTCATGCAAGCTGTTAGTCCCCCCCTTCTCATTTTATCTCCCTCCTCTTTCCTTCTCTCTTCTGCCCCCCCCCCCCCCCTCACCCCCCCAGAATATTTGGATAGATCTAAATGGTGTGATTGTGACTGCTCTGCCGGCCGTCTGCCCCTCCACGTCTGCCTCTCAGCGTCTTTGGAAAGTCTGACGTGAGCAGAGGGAGAGGAAGAAGGGAAAAGGCAGAGAGAGGGAGAGAGAGAGAGGGGAAAGTTCTTTTGAACAACAAGGCATGGCGGCCCTCCAGAGAGCCAAGGCTAGCGTCAGGAGTCAGTCTCAGCTCCAGCCTGTCCCTCTTTCTCTACCTCTGTTTATCTATTCTCAGTCTTTATTCCTCTCATTCTCCCACACTGTCTTTTTAGACAACCTATTCCCTGCAGAACATCCCATCTTCAACTTGCTGTCTACAGTTTCTCACTTAGAATTGACCCTCCTCCTCCTCTTTCTCCCTCTCAACTCGGCCCTCTCCACCCTAACCTGTTTCTTTCTCTTCCTGGTCGAGTGAGGTGGAGGTGGACGGGGGCTGGTTGCGCACAGGAGAGACAAAACCCCCAAATCTAGGCCTCTCATTTACCCAGGAGGTGTCGCATTGCGTTTGAGGCGCTTCATGGCGGTGTCACATGTCGTGGCATTCAAAGAGCCGGGGTTTAAGAATGTGGGTCATTTGAAGTAGAGGCACTAAAGTGTGTTGTTTGCCAATGAATGGGGCCTTCTCACATTGACATGGTGAAAAGCGTGTGAATAAACACCAGCGCCTAGGGGCCGCACTAAAGTGTTCGGCTGTATTCTTCTCAGTACCCCACCTATACAAGCCTGTTATTATCTAGCACATGAATAGATTTCTGGAATCACATTTGATATGGGCACTGTGCTAGGGTTAGCCGAGATACCTTATCAAACCCTTTCTCCTACACCCACAGTAGAGGAAACAGAGTCTCTGCTTTTTAAACCTCTCCTCCAAGAAAACCAGATCATGGAATAATTAAGTTTGGTTGCCTGTTGCGCTGCATGTAGTTATTGTATAGCTCTGTATCCTGCACACACAGGGTTGTTTTGCCTCTAGATCTGACCAGCTGGATGGCTCCCGTAATTGCTTTCCCACGGCAGATGTTCAGATCAGATGGTTCAAATTAAGTTGTAGATTGCTCACACAAGGTTTCCTATGAAGATAGACTCTCCTCTTCACTGTCCTCCATCTAATGAGTTTAAGTGGGTGAGTTTATATACTATGGATACACAAAAGTAATACATTTTTTTTGTCTTTTCCCCCCTATCTTTCTCCCTCTGCCCTTGATGATTCAGGTGTTTGTGGCAGTGCTCCTCATCGGGCTGGTTTGTCACGCAGCAGAACCTCCTGCATCTCAGTGGTCCAGCGACGAAAACAAAAACCTCACCCTTCAACGACACAGGATATGTGTCGAGAACGAGCAGTACCTCCACAAGGGACTCTGCTGCCTCAATTGTCAGGCTGGTAAGGAGAATCGCATTAAGAAAAATATACAGCCAACCATACGAGGAATGTGGGCCTGCTGCGACATTTAAGCCTGAATTTCCCCCTGATCAGCAAATTGAATTGTTTCCTGATTTATCTCTGTCTTCTATTATAACGAAGCAAGAGCCAATATTTGGAATGACATTTTGTTTGAAAAAAACTTGAGTCAAATGTCAAACCCATAACCTAAACTGTGTCCCAAATGAGTTTTGCAAATTTTCTCTGCCTGGTCTGGAAAGAATGCGTGATGGCCAGGAGCAGAGGACAAACTGCTCCAACTCAGCAGATCAGAGAGAAGCATAAAGTAAGGGGGGAAAGTGCAGAATATGTAATAGAGGTTATTTTTAAGTTCCAAATAGTTAAAAGTACCATCCATATTATGTAAAGAATTTGGTAACACTGTTAACTTTTTTTTAGCACAGAACATATTTAGCCAAGATGCAATTACTCCATGCGGTTGCAAGCTGATTGAATTATTTCATTTGCCCTTCTAAATTCTAAGAAATAATTGTATTTGATCAACTCTTGGTTGTGGTTTGGTTCACATTCACTTTAACTTCATCAACTAATGTCTTTTTTCTAAAACAGATGCCTCTTCATCAAATTATATGCGCACAGACAAATAGAAGCCTATGTAAATAAAACCTTAAAGGAATGCTTCATCCACAAAATAACTGTTGGCAAATCAATTAGTCATGCCGTGTTACCTTGAATTCATGAAGAAAACTTTGTTTCAAACATATGTATTGATTAATTGATTGGTTTGGGTCTGTTTATACCCTCTCTTATAACTCATGCAGTATAATCCAAGTCTCATTCTTCCAGTTGAATGCTCAGTACCTCCCAAACACATGGTCTTTTGCTCAGACCTTATGATTTAAAACTTTATTTAAGTGAAACTTATCTGTGCTCTCTTCAAAGCCAGACTCTAATACTAATGGGTTTTTTTTATGGAAACTATTTGGGAAGTCCTGTGCTTACGACTGGATAAACTAGACTTGTTATATACAGCACGAGTTGTTTGAGAATTTGGAAACAGGATCCCAATCAATCAGTAACTCAATATGTTTGCTGTTTTCCATGAAGGCATACAAGAAAAACAAAGTTTTCTTCAAAGTTCAAGGTAACACGGCATAACTAATTGATAAATGAATGGTCATGTTGTGGGTGAAATATTCCTTTAATGTTACTTTTATCCTTGTGTGTGTTAGTTTGACCGAGACGACCTTGAGGCCTACAAACCGAGAGACACTTCAGCAGGAGCTCTTGCAAATCACTTGATTTCTTATAATTGAAATCTCTTTTTACAGTGAAAATGGCAATGAGGCCTTTAGAAAATCTGCAGTATGCAGACAGACAAAGACAAAAGGTTAAAGTTAATTACAACAGAGCATCACTGCTTGGTTGTGGCTTGCAGAAAAATATTTGTGTCTCTTGGGTTCTACCATTTTCCCATTATTTTTGATTCTGTTTTTTTGCATTCTTGCCAGCTGGTCAGTTTTTACCACATACTTAAAAGCCTCTGTGACCACTTAATGGTATGAAATGTTAGCTTCTTTTTGTCAGCATGAGCTTTTATATAACCAGGCTAATGCTTTTTTTCCCTGAATGCACATTGGATATCAAATTTACCCACACTGAACATGAGCTAAAACAAACTGTATTACCACTGAAACAACCCCAATACCAATAATTTATTTACTTGATACTTGGTGTCTTTGCCCACTGTTACATTTTTCCCATTCTCTACTGTGTCCAGAGCTATAACTTAAGGGTGTTAAATCATTGGGATGGAAAAAAAAATACATTTTGGGATGGTTAAAGCACTGAAGGTAGACCTTGGCTAAAAAATACAACTGTGATTAAACTATAACATTAATCTCTTATGAAGTTGTCAATGTAGAATTGCAAGAGAGTGCACAATTCAAGATTGCACAATTCCTCTGTCACACACACTGATGTGCGCACACACAGTGGGAAGATGAGCAGCGACAATGACATCTGAAAGCAGTGTATCTGTCGCAGCTGTTGGGCAGTTATAATGACATGCCAAAGTTGTGGAGGGATTTAACACTTTCTGGTGTCACCAGCAGCCTAACCGGCAAAACATACTGCAGGAGAGATAAATACAGGGACAGACTTCAACCGCGACTCTATCTTTCTGTCTCTGTCTCTCTCATGTGGTTTCATGGCATGCGTGAACTGAGTATAAAAATTCTGAGCATGACGGTCGACCAGTGGAGAAAGTCAAATCACTGTGTAGCTAAGTGAATCGGTTCTTGTCCTTTTTCCAGTCCCCATGAAATGGGCACATTAGCTTCCAGGAAACCTGTCATCTCGTCTAACGCAGTGAATCACGCAGAAGTAAAGAAAACTCAAAAAGTCCCACCCCTCTGCACTTTTATCAAATCAAACTGCCCTTCTCTTCTTTGCTGATATTCCGTTGGTTTACAGTACAGACGTACATAACACAGTGTGATCCCTGTGGAATGTCCTGTCCCAACATCCTACATCAACAGGAAACACACCACATTAAAGTCACAGACTCATAGACCGTTTAATCGCCTGTATTTTGTGTTTATTTATCTTGAGTTGTTGTTTGATTGTTTGATTTGCAGGAACCTTTGTGCAGAAAGGATGTGAAAGAGACCAAGAATATGGTACCTGTCTTCCCTGTGAGCATGGACAGACCTACACAGAGCACTCCAATGGGATGAACCGCTGTTTGCCCTGTACCCACTGCCGCTCAGGTAACCACACTGTTCACATCTTGATGTGAATTTCACAATATCATCATTTCTATTGAGTCAGTGGGAAGAATTAATGATTTGTGTTGCCAAGTCAGCTTTAATTTAGTTGTCAATTGATTCTTTTCTTGATTCACTGATTAATGGTTTAAACTATAAAATGTCAGCACATAGCAACAAAATAGAGAATCAAGTTCCCAGAGCCTAAGTTGTTGTCATAAGACAGTTTTGTTCAGATGAATATCCATCCAAAACCCCAATTACTAATTTTACTCAAGAAAACCTGAGACAAACTACATTTTGTGCAAAAAAAAAGACTTACTGATCAATCAACTATTAAAATTGTTGGTTACTACAATTGTGTAAAAGACAAATATGGATGACTGTAAAAGACATGTCTACTGCAATAGAGCGAGTGCCCTGTAAATATATATTAATGGACAGCTAGTTCATCACATCAGGTTGAAGCAGGAAATAGCTTTGTCATATCTAAACACTGAAAATAACTCCCAGCTTGTTTTGAAAAAAAAAAAGAAGAAGGAGAAATTAAATAACACATAACTGACTTGCCCTTTAATTCCAAAGTAGAGTCTCCAGTGTGTCAAAGATATATTGTTGGGGAAAGTTAATACCTTTTTGTCTGTGCCCCCGCCTTTCAGATCCACTCATGAAAATGTGATCTTATGATGTTACACAGAGTAGCAGGGCGTGTCTTTGTTGTTTTGTTTCGTGGGCTGAATGTGAGCATGTTACCCGTCTCAAGAGATTTGCTTGTGTGTCTGTCCTACCTGGCTGAACTGGGTGTGGCCGTGTCTCATTGTCTCCCACACTGGGCGTCTTTGTGTCCAATGAAAGGCTGGAGCTGCAGAAAAGAGACTACTGTTACATAGGATGTGTTTTGTGCTCATTCAGTGCTGTTTAAAGATAGAGCTTTGTGTGCTTTGCTCTAGTTTTAATTTATTTACAACCATGTAATAATTGATAAGGACACAGCAAAGGAAATGTGAATCAAATTTTAAAAAGTTGTTCTTGGACTACTTGCACTTTCAATGAACTGTGCCGCTACACTTAGGAACCTCCTGTTGGGAAACACCTGAAATTGACAAGGCTGCAGTTTGATTTGATGAATCATTTATGATGCCAGGCAAAGCTTTCTTGAAGTTAAAGCCTTTGTTTCACATGTTGTCTCTCTAAAGCAAAGCCTTATGATAAATGATTTGGAGGGTATTTTACCTGTAAACATAGGCCTAATCTTGGTTTTCATTCAGAACATGTTATTATTCATATATGGTATTGTTCAGATTAAGTCAACTGCATAAATTGCTCAGATTAGAAAGGAAGTACACAGGTGAAATTCAGACTGGGCCAAACAGACACTTCACTCTGATTTTGTTTCCCACCCCAACACACAGATTTATACAAAGCACCTGCAAATTTAATAAGAATAACATAATCATGAAATTATAGTATAATAGTATCCCTCAAAATGCCAGCTACTTGACTGGTAGCTGAGTATTTACTGCCACTGCCACTTCTGAATGTTTTTATTTTTAAATGGAGGTTTGTTCTCTGACTCAGATCTTATCTAAAGCTTTGTTGCTCTCCTCTGCATGTGTTGCACTGAGCATAATTATGTAAAAAACTGGAAACCATGATTTGTCAGAGCACCATTTGCTCTGTGCAATAGTACAACTGGCTCTACGCAGAATCTATATCGAACACGACACAATGATTTTAATTATATAAATGGGGTTTTTCAGCACAGCATGAAGGAAGCAGAAAATGCTTCCTTGTCAACGCTTTTGAAATGGTTCCACTGGTGATTTAAACTAAAACACAATAACAACAACAACTTGATTTCTGGCTTGATAGAACTGATAAAATGGCATCCAAATGTGAAAACACGGAACTGATCAAGTCACAGAACAGCATGGTCAAAGTCCAACAAAGTCAGCTTTGTTTAACTACTACTTAACTCTGTGTGCAACTTATACACTCGGATCTTTTTTAATTTTACAAGGAACATTTAAATAGGTTCATTGTGAGGAACTCAACAAAATTCAAACCATGAACACTTTAAAAGTTTTTTTTTTATGTGACATTTTCCACAGTTAATCAGCTGTTATTTTCAAATAACTGTGTGTTCTACAATCACCAAGAGATGATAGTGTGCTGCACGTCTGAGTGTTTAACAGCTATTCAATAAATGAAATGTCAGAGTGTCTACACCCCAGCTTTAGAAATAAACAAAACGGCCCCAGAAGGAAATTGTTTTCTATTGGAAAATTGTCATTAAATTTTGATTGTTGTATTTCATGAAAATTATAACAATCAAACCCATTGTCCTAATAACTTGGCAGAAGTAGCAGTAAGGAGCTTCTCTGGTAAACACTGTCGTGGTCTCTGAGTGTTTGTGTATACAGCCAGTGCAGACACTAGCCAGCTCAACAAACAAGAATGTTGACAGGAGGAAAAGGCAAGGAGGAGTTTTCCCATAACTTATGATATGTGCCAAAAGCAAACACTATGAGGTAGTTATGTAAATAGTATCTTGCTTGCCTTTTGCAGCTTATGAAAATATAAATGTCAGCCTACTATATTTTTTATACTTCAGTAAAAGACAACAAAAATCAATGTGTCTATGCAAAGATTTGGAAATTCAAAAAACTAGATTAAGCACACTTTTAAACACCACATGAGTGTGCTTGGTGACAAGTCCCCGGTCTGTGTATGTGTTTATGTCTGTACAATCCAGATTGTTGCTACGAGTCATCATGTCACTCCTTATATAGTCTTGCATAGCATAAGTCACAGTTGTGACATATACAGGCCCATTTAGGTCATTATGATCATTACATTGATAGTTACTTCTGATTGATGACAGGACAGACCTTAAGAATTAGGATAGACTGAGAGAAGTCAAACTCTGCAGTGTTTACTCTCTCTTTACTTTAAGTCTTCCAGCTGGCTGTGACAAGTAAACTCAATTTAATATGCCATCACATGTCAGAATCAGAATCTGATTTATTAGCAAAGTAATGTGATAATACTCTTTATTTATAAATCGCTTTTCAAAATGCTTTACAAGTCAACAGTTAAAACTGACAAGACATAAAAACAACAACTTTAAAAAGAACTGCTAAAAATACTTTTGTAAATAAAAAGAAATAAAAGACAGTGTGTGTACACATACAAAGAATTTAACTCTGGTTTCTGTTACTCTCAATGTACATAACCCAAAATGACCTTAAACAAAGAACAAGAAAGCTAAAAACCTAAACATTTAACTTCTATGCAGAGATATTTAAAAAAAAGTGTGTAATATACAGTGCAAAGGGTGTTGGCGTTAATGTATGGACAGATGAAGACAGAATTTCCCCCAATAAAATACACACTTTTTCTCAGCTCATCAACAGAGCGTTGCTGACGCACCCTCCAAATTTCCTGATGAAGGTGTCAAAGTGTTTTTGCTCGCAGATGACTAATTGTGGACTCTGTATCCCGGGCAAAGTTGTAATTCTCACCTGTGGAAAAGTTGACTAACGCGTGTCGTCATTTAGGTGGAAAGGGTCATAAAGTTTTGCTATAAATGAATATCTGAAAAGCTACTCTACAGAGTTCTTTAAAAAACTTAAAAAAAAACCTTCAGAACTTGCCACACAATGAGTTCAGTTGTCTGAATAAAATCTGCTTGGAAGATGATTAAGATAATAAGAGTGTGCTCGCATTTTGCAACCAAACCAACTCAACACTTTTTCCTTAATTGGCAAGCATGGGCATCAAATTTCTGTGAAAGGTCATCTTGTGGAGTTGGACTGCTGGTTTGTTATTAATTTTTATTGTATCTTAAAGGCCAGGGCTACTATCTTGGCTACTGTATGGGTCCCAATTTAATAAATGAACCACGCCAGATTCTCCATCCCTTGTTATCTTGTTAAAGTTTTATCTAAGAGAGAGACATAATCGGAAACCCAATTATCTAACATAACTTTTTTGCGGGAGGGGGGGAGGGGGTAAAAAATTACCACATAATTGCTGACGGCTCACAAATTAGCCAAGAAGTCCATCATATTCTCTCTCTTTTAACACAGCTTTATTATGAGTCTACTTGCTTCACAAAGTTACATCTCAACTTTGTCACTTATTTTTAAGACTCCTGTCTGCCTATGTGCCATTCGCTAAAACATCATTGTATTTTATCCTCCAAGATACATTTAAATCATTATATCATTGTTCTGTATGTGTATTTAATATTTTAATATATTTTCAGAGAAAATTGGTCTCTTGTTTAAAGTCTGTTGAAAAAGACATTAAAGCATCTTTAGCAGTATGAGCAGTATACAGTTGAGGGATTTAAATCACATTTGATTGGACTGTTAAAAGGATGGGCAGGCTTAGAGTTAAGCACTGTACGGAGCTACAGCGCAGTCCGCTGTCGAGCAGACTGTTTTCTCCACACACACACACCTCCCTCACCGTTAGATTAGGACAAGGACAAACGAGAGATAAACAAATTAGACTCGCACCACATTGTTTAGGAAATAAAAACAAAGGTTTAGCTTGCTGACATCCAGACACACATCTCTTCCTGTCTCACTCCATATTGCTCTGTCAGCTAGCTACTGCGCACCGCTAATGGTGAAGTGTCGTTTTATATGATGGGTGTGGCTTGCTAATTGCCTTAAGTCTCATCTGATTGGACGAGCTTTTGTAAAGGTCTCAGAATACAGGATGAGCTGTACACATATAGAGTGCCTAAGTCACGTGACGCTCATGGGACCTTAGATCGGAAAAAATATGAATGGCAGTGAACGGGGAGAGCAATGTTATCTTTTGGTCCCGTTTGAGTTGTGACATGAAATCCAAATATGTTGTTAATGAATTTGAAACATAAACTTTAAGGTCAAGAAAGTCATACTTTGTGGTAAAACTGTTGAGATGTAAGCTTTTGAAATAGGGTTAATTAGAAAGACTCAAGAGTACACGGGAGGAGGTCGCGTACGTGACGTCATAGGTTTTGCTCGCTTCCTGCAGCTTGGCCTCCCTGCTGAAATTTCACTGTTTTATGATTAATCAATTTATGACTGAAGATGTCTGTGTGTTTTGTGCCAGGTTACAGTCACTCCAAGCTGCTGGAAGCGAGTGAAAGCTATGACGTCACATACGCGACCGCCTCCTGTGTAGTTTTTCTAATTACGTTTTTTCAAAAGCTTATATCTCAACAGTTTTATCACAAAGTATGACTTTCTTGACCTTAAAGTTTATGTTTTAAATTCATTAACAACATATTTGGATTTCACGTCACAACTCAAACGGGACCAAAAGATAACATTGCTCTCCTCATTCACTGCCATTCATATTTTTTCCGATCTAAGGTCCCATGAGCGTCACGTGACTTAGGCACTCTATATATTTGGCATATAACGAGATTAATGATTATTGATACAGTGACACAGGATAAAAACCAGAAAAAAATCTATTTTTCATATCATAAGGACTTTAATTTGACTTGATATATTTCTCTTGCCCTCATTGTTATTATATTTCACAAGCAAGCAAACATCTGCCATGTCTTTCATCTTTCCCACAACTTCACTATCCACAGATGAGATTCAAACTGCGCCCTGCACCACAACCACAGACACCAGGTGCCAGTGCAGACCAGGCACCTTCTGTGTCCCAGATCAGGCCTGTGAAGTCTGCAAACGCTGTGCCAAGTAAGTGTCATTTACTTCTTTCCTGGAGTAGTTTTCAGTTCTACTCATGAACTATATCCATATTTTGATTCTGTAGGACCCACTGCATTGTTGAGTTTCTATATAAAATATATATATATTTGACAGAAAACCAGAATGAAAATAAGAATAAGAATAATACTTTTTTTTTACAACATTACAGGTGTAAATCAGGGGAGGAGGAGGTGAAGAAGTGCACTCCCTTTTCTAACACAGAGTGTCGAAAACGGGAAACGTCCCCTACTGAACCCTTCCCACCCATCCCTACACCGACCCCTACTTCTCCTGCTAACATAGGTAACTTCACTGATGCATGCAAACCCCTTCTGCTCAGCATTGGAGGCTATTTTTAAACTTTACATCTTTACTGATGTCTTTTTCTGATTTTTCCAGTTGGTCCAGTATGCATTTTCCTGGTCATCATCGTCATTATCATCATCATTGCAGTGGCTGTGTGGTGGTTTGTCATCAAGCATCGCTCATGTGAATTACCATGTGAGTTGACCGTGTGTATCTTTGCAATGCTGTTTTGCTTGTGAAAGATGTATTCCTAATGCTGTTTGTCTGTTTTAACAGGTTCAAAGAGCCACTGTGATTCCAGTGAAATTGTGAAGATCCCTATTGTAAGTTATTGTTTTGTGTTTGATTTTTTCATGTTGTGTACCTTTTAGAATATTGGTTATTCCTGTGTGTTAGCAGTCACAATGAAAATAGATAATCTGTAGTACAATTTGTCACTGTTTTTGTCAGGATGAGAGTGGGGCCACAGCAGAGGAGAGACAGAATAATCAGAATGCAGGTCTGGAGGGAGAAGAGTCCCGCCCGGAGTCACGGCCCCTGCTGCAGGAGACCCAGCCTGGGATGACCAAGGCCTCCCCTCCCCTTGAAGATGAGGACCGAGGACTAGGAGACAGTTTGCCCAACACCACAAGTTCATCTCAAACTAGCCTCTCAGCCCTGCCCACAGCAGCTTCCTCTGGCAACACCCCACACCAGAGCCCCACTGCCATCAGACTGCCCCCTGCAGACATGGTGAGGGAAAACTGGCAGGAGGAATTGAGATTTTTAAAAAAAAAGCATCAGACAGATCTCAAATTTGTATTTTAATTCTGGTATTCATTTTTGAATTTGAATCATCTGTGCCACTATTCCTCATATTTGTATTTTATGTTGCAGGATGATCCTCTGCGACATCGATTGGTGCCACTACAAGGTATGATTCTGCAGTGGGAGGGAAAGAATTCCCCTCTGAGAGACCTTTTATGCCACTTGATTTGTGCTAAAATGCAGCTGTATACAGAAAGCAGCCCTGTTTTTGCAGTTCACACCATCCCACGGGAAGTCAAATAAACAGGAACTCCTCAAGATTTCATATTATCTGCTTGATAGATTAATAATCTCGTGAGAGTCAGGACGTATCCGAGGCTTCAGGGGGAACATACTGTCTTTTTTTTTTTTCTTTTTCTTTTTTTTTTTTTGCTGTTTTTTTCTCATGCTAAATTAAACATGGCTTAACAGATTAGTATGCTCCTCTGTAAAAATGTTAATGTATGTACCCCCTAAATGAAAATGCACTGAAATGTAATGTTTGTTCCCACACAGGAAAGATATATATAAATATATAGTCTTTGATTCCCATGTGAGTTTTTTTTTTTTTTTTTTTTTTTCTTTAAAAAGCATTTAACCTAGTTGGAAGTTAGTGTTAAGAATCCATGACAGGTCAACTGCAAGCAAACACAAACTTCTTGAGCCCAAATCCCAAAATATATATTTTGTGTGCACAAGTTAATTGTGGGAACATTTATGATTTTGTCAATAAAATTTACATTGTGAGAGCAAATATTAACATGTGGGAGCAAGATATATCACCTTTGAGGACTTTAGGGGCTTCGTACTAACAGGTGATATGACAAGATAAACATTAGATCCGGAGTTTCTCTGTCAACAGCTAACATCGTGCCATTTTGTATCTCATAAACTAAATTGTATCTTTTTATCTTTTTTAAGGGTCAGAAAAATCCCTAAAGAAGAGCTTTGATTTGTTCGACGAGTACCTGGATGTGCGGATCCACAACAAGTTTTTCAGATCGATTGGAGTCAGTGACAACAGCATTCGGATTGCAGAGAACGGCGCTCCTGGTGACAAAGTGTATGAACTGCTGAAGAGCTGGATGCAGCGGCAGGGACTGAAAGCCGACATTAACGACCTGTTGGACGCTTTGCTAAGTATGGACCAGCGACGCTCAGCTGAGTGCATCGCCTCTGCTGCCATGCAGAGGGGCTACTACAAGCACGCAGACACACCCTGAAAGCTGAAGTAACCGGGGGGACTGTGAATGAAGTAAACAAAAAGTACTTAATACAAGAAAAACTAAAAGCACACAGACACTGTCGGTGGACACCGTGTCTCACGAACAGGCTTACCTCTTTGTGGCTGAGCAGCCATGTATTCAAAAGCCAGTAGTTTTAAAAAGAAAAACACAAAAAGGGGAAGGCCGAGCCGCATTCAAACGAGCTCTGAAGATGTTGACTACTTGCCAAATGCGGGGTTGTGATTATGAAAATGAAGAAAAAGTTTTGTGGTCAAATTTTAGAACATTGCCACCAAAGACAACCATGAATATGTGTTCAAGAGGAGAGCAGATGAACATGAAGGTGTCCGCTTCCACAGGCAGAAATGGCTGCATGTTTTAGGCTCTAATGAAGCAACATGCATCCAAATACTGAAAGCTTAGATGTCTCCAGGCGTGTGTCACTCATCTGGTCCTCTACCCAGATCAAACTACACTACCTGGAGACAAGGATATACACTGGTTTGTAGGAGTGGCATTAGCTATGTCACTAATACTGTGCCTCTTTGATGCACTGACCTCTGGCACATGTAGGATTTAAAACTACAGTCATGTTCTATTTGATGTTTTGTAGATTTAGGCTTCTCTGAAAACCACATGTAACAGTTTATGAACATTTTCCTGACTAGTGATAGGAAAATATTGTCCATTTGTTATGAGGATCAATGTGCAGCCATACTAATCATAAGTTTTACCTCTTTAATGCCACTTGATGATCTAAATTTATTTAGCTATCATGATTTCATCATGTTCATAGAACATAGTGATTCAAAAAGATTTTGTAGCATCAAGTAGGCATGGGACGATATAAAAATTTCAAGTCACAATTATCCTGAACATAATAAGTTGGATTCACCATATTATCCTAATAATGATCAAAATATGCTTAAAACTCTTAATATGGCACTAAAACATACTGGAATCACGTCACATTAATATGATTATTACATCCCAGAGAGGACCCACACATTTTTAGTTAGTGAAAAATAATTAAAAAAAAACAAACAGGCTTTTCAGCTATTTGGTATGGCATCATATCTCTCGATATTAGATATGCTTGATCAAGATCTTTTGCGTTCTTTTGAGGTTGGTGCATATGCAGCCTGTTTCTGTAGTGTGTTTTATTGTTGGTTTCCCAGCATGCTCTTTGGGCGCTGCTGGGCATAATATTTACGATGATCCTAATAATGGAAAGTCACCACTACGAACTTATTGTGTGTTTTTTATTGCAATCCGCGATAAAATCGTATATCGTCCCATCCCTACAATCACGTCACATTGGAAAAATTATTTTCAGTCTTTGTCGTCCAGTCTTTTATATGTTCAGTGTTATTATACACACACGACATTGTAGAAGAAATTTCACAAGCTGTTTCTGTTGGAACAACTGTTAATACTATAGTCGAATGTTTCCGTAACGTTTCCATGTAGTATGGAGAACTTCAAAGGTCATTTTATTTATTGACATATTTATTATAATGAATAATAATTAACTTTCATTATTTATACCATTACCAAAACAAACGTCCCTGTAAAAAAAGCACACACTATATTTGTGTTGTGTTTTGCTTCAGGGCTAAATGACTGACATGAAACATTTTCAAGGTATGGTTGACACTTGTAGTGTTGAGTTAAACTCTATTCCTGCTCGCTGCACTGTGCTTAGTGTAGCACTCTGGTCCACACTGTCACTGTGTCAATGTTACGTGTGCCATTTTTTCCACAGGAGACCACAGTCAGCAGAGTGTGGAAGCTTTCATGATGCTAAATGCAGAACGGGTCACCTCAAATCGGAGCTGAGGTGACACCAGACTTTGAAAATGAGGACTAAACTGATGAGTCGAAGCGTTATAATGAAGCGTCTGAATAACTAATCTGTCTGTCCCCATCAGCGGTGACATGGGATACAGATCTGGATTGTTTTGTCTCGGTTAGACTCAGACAAGATGAAGGAAACCTTTTCTGGATTTAAAAAGAAGCTCAAATATATTTCCCTCATTCTGTCACATGTACATACAAATGTCCAGAGAGCATTAAAGCCTCACAAAGTGTTTATGTATATGTATATATGCAGCTCTATTCACAAACCAAAATGAATATAGTGAGGTATGAAGTTATGAAGAACAACAGACACAGCGGCAAGAGTGGCTGTTGAAGTTGTGACATTTTAAACTAGATTTTGCCCATTTTTCTGCAGTCTCTAATGTATAAAGGAAAGAGTTACAGAGTTATATATTATTGCTGAAGAGTGATGCTACAGTGCTGGCACTGCCATCTATTGACAGACAATGAAAATACAGCCGGCATCAATTTCTAGGGATCTCATACACCCCTCTCTCACTTTACATTCTTCCTTTGATTTCTTTTAAACATTTCTCGACTCTCAGACTTTATTTCTTTGAAAATTCCTGTTAGCCTTTCCTGAAGTAGCGTAGCCGTGAATAAGCTTCAGTGCATGTTTTGTTCACTCTGTGGGAGTTCCTGTGAGTGTATGTCTTTCTTTTTTTAAAATAATTTCTGTGTTTTTACATATTTCATTGCAAGTCCCTAAGCTGTTCAATTAACTTCCTCTTACTTGTGTAAAAATGCTCCGTTCAGCAATTGCCGTTAAGCCATTTCTCCCTTAGTTATTGTTTGCTTGTCATGGATTTCAGATATAAATTAAGCAAATATGAGCTGTTTTTATGTCAATTTCAAATAAATGTTTTGTACAGATGACCATCTTTGACTTCTATGAAATTTGAATTTGAAACTTGTCTTATTGTTAAATATACACACCCCACGAATCATACAATGGTAGCAGGATGCATTTTTGAAACATGCCACTAATTGAAACAAAAGTTAAATGGTCTAACTCACAATGTCTACATGTCACAATGTTGGTATTAACAGAAATATCTTGAGATCTTGAGAAAGAAGGGTCATTCTCTATTACAGATGTTATATCATACATTGTATTAACTGGCAGTAGCTCAGTCCATAGGGACTTGGGTTGGGAACCGGAGGGTCGCCTGGTCGAGCCCCCGTCCGTACCAAAATATGGAGCGTGGACTTGTGCCTCGAGAGGTGCCAGTTCACCTCCTGGGCACTGCCGAGGTGCCCTTGAGCAAGGCACCGAACTCCCCAACTGCTTGGAGCGCCTCACCAAGGGCAGCCCCCTCACTCTGACATCTCTCCACTTTGTGCATGTATAGGTCCTGTTTGTGCATGTGTGTGTTTCGGACCTGTGTGTAATTGACACGCAAGAGTGTCTCGGGGATTAATAAAGTAAATAAACTTAAAACTTAACTTATAAACTCATACAGTGACATAGACTTAATACAATCAAGAAGCATACCCATCAAATCCTTGAATTAGTTGTAACTGATTATGAACATGTAAGGTATATAAGGTCAGTGCTACATAAATACTACTGAAAAATGTCAGCCATAAAGCCATTGTGTCCCTCTTAGAGCAGCATGAAAAAAAATATTTGTGCAACTTAAATGAATATTTATATTCTGTACAAGGAGACTATGCAACATTTTTGGCAAAAGAAATTAGTAGTACATGTAAGTTCAAGGATAGAGAGTTGGACTGTGTGTGTGTAAATAATAATAAGGGCTGCAGTCCATTTAGCTCTACCTATGCCAGGGGAGAAAATGTTTCCAAGTGCATATTTATACTAGTAGCCTTTACTACTGATTTACAGGGATGGGTCACCTTGAAATTAAAAATACATATTCATTCTCTTCTCCTCTTGCTGCTGTTTATCAGTCTTGATTTTTTTTAGTGTGAGCTGCCAAGTGTTGGAGATATTGACTGCAGAGGTGACTGCCCTCCCTCCAATAAAATGGAACTAGATGACACTCTTGTGGTGTTCAAAGCGCCCAAAAGTACATTTGAAAAATCTCAGCAGCAATGTCTCTTTCCAGAAATCATGACCAAGTTACTCAAGATAATCCACAGACCTTGTTTCACGTAGGAGCATTTTCTTTCTGACAAACTACAGCTGCCAACCACATCACTGCACAGAAGGAAGTGTGCATCTACTCATGAACTCTAATTCTTTGGCGTGGTCTAGTTCCATTATATTCAAGAGAAGAGCGATACCTCCAACACTCGCAATTCACTCCAAAGAAATGTATATTGTTAAATAGCACTACTGGTGAGATGACAAATATGTATTCTTGATTTTGGAGGTGAACTGTCCCTTTAAATGGGTTCTTTTTACAGTATGCAGTCTCAGCAATCACTTAAGTACAATACATTATGTAGGTATGGACATTATCACAACACAGTAAAGTATAATGAATTGGACTGACAGGCATGGACATAAATTTCAGGTCTCAAAGTGTCAGTACAGTCAGAATTCTTACAAACTCACATGAAGAAACCTCATGTTTTGCATGTTTTCTGCGCCTTCACGCAGTTATTCTGACATCCGTTTTGATGATGATGAGTTGATGACTTTCTTTGAAGGCAGACTCAAATCTTCAATCAGGATATTGCCTCTTATTTACTTGCCAGCAAGTAAAAATAGACAATACCATTATTAGTCCCTGAGTGTGTTTCTGCATTCTGCATTTTTAATTGTTTTGGAAGGTTCATGTCCCCCAGTCACTCTGTGTATTTATTTATCTTCAGTGCCGGATCATTTGAAGTGACTGGCCTTATTCCTTAATGTCAGGCGCTGGATATAACTGAGGAGATTTTCATGAGTAAAAACACTATTCTCTGTGTTATAATGGCTCCTTTTTTGGCGCCTTTGTCTCTTGTAATAGGGGTAAAAATTATTTCGAACTCTCCTAAGTACTCCATCAAAATAATAGAAATGGTCATATTCATCATCATTAGGAAGACTGTCTTTGTGGCCTCTGATATGTTCTGTCTCCTGCTCTCCTGTGTCCTTAAATGCATCCATCGGTTCCACTGAGGCAAACGTATTTGATCCGGTTCCCGAAGATCTCTCCATACAGTGTTTCCACCCAGCTTCAGTTCGATGTATTAATCCCCTGCAGAGTGGCATATTGTCATCTGTAGTCTGTGGAGGAGAACTTTGCATCAGTACATTCACTGCTGACAAATGTGAGCAGGAGCAGTGATTCATTTCATCTTACAGTACATTGTTTTGGTCAAAATAGATATATATTCTTTAGAATTAGGCCTAGTAAATAAAGATTTAAAGAAATAACTTATAACTTATATTAAGTGGCCCATCATTATGCCATCAAAAATATTGGTCTCGAAGATTTGTAATTTATTGGGTAAAAAATAAGTAAATCTAATAGCATGGCTATTTCCCTTGTTGAATTTCTTTTTTTTCTGATTATAATTATTAACATTTTTGACATAGTTGCAGCATTATCAGTTTTATCACTATTCAGATCCCCACTTCCTGTTGGATCTAGGGTTTTTCATCTCTGTATTGTATTTAAGCACCGTAAAGAGACAGTTCACCCCAAAATTAAAAACCTATAGAGCTGTATATCAATCCAGATTTTTTGGTGCGAGGTCCTGAGTGTTGGAATTATTGGCCATAGAGATGTCTGCCTTCTCTGCATTATAATGGAACTGGATGGCACCCAGAAATTATGACCCAGTTACTCAAGATAACCACAGATGTGGTTGTGAGCAGTTTCATGTAGGAACTATTTTCTTTCTACCAAACTACGCCCACCAAGCATATCACTGTGCAGAAGTAAGAGTGGACAAGAGGCTCTTGCTCATGACAGCCCATAATGCGAACATTGATGCCGTCCTCCTTGGCTGAGCTGTAACATTAACATTAAGTCAGTGGTGCTAGGTGAACTATTAGTAGATGCACGCTTCCTTCTGCAAGATGATTTAGTTGTGTGAGTGTAATTTGGTGGAAAGGTAATAGCTCCAACATGATACTGCTCACAACAAGGTCCGTCTCCACGGCTGATATCTCCAACACTCTCCAACTCACATTAAAACAATCTAGATCAATAAATAGCACTACAGGTAAGAGGAACAAATATGTATTCTTGATTTTAGTGTCAACTGTCTCTTTAATGCAAAAGTTGGACATTTTGGGAAATTTGCGTATTCACTTTCTGGTGGAGTGTTAGAGGAATATGATATCGCTCTCATATCTGTCTGGTACATATAAAGCTTCAGACAGTAGCCAATTAGCTTAGCACAAAGACTGGAAATGGAGAAACGATAAAATCCACCTACCAACACCTCTAAAGCTCACTGATGAACACATTATCTTGTTTAGTTAATATGTACAAAGTGTAAAAAATTCTTCTGAGCAGTTGCCAGGCAATCAGTGTTACCGTGACAGACCAAAAATAGTCAGGCACATTGTTCCTTGTAAAATGAATTGTTTTTTTATTTTGGTTTGCATCGAGATTAAACAAACGTGATAAAACTTAATGGAGTTAATTAGTGAAATTACAGGTCCAGCATTTCGGGGGACATATGGGCGGAAATGGAATATAATATAATAAGTATATATCACCTGAAAATAGAATTGTTGTGTTTTTGTTATGTTAGAATGAGCCACTTGTGTCTATAAAGGAAACAGGTCCTCGTCCACAGAGATCACCTTGTTTCAACACTACATTTCTACAGTAGCGCAGAGCAGACAAACCAAGCACTGGCTCAAGATGAAGTCATTCACGTTTTTGCGTCTGCCACCGTAGTTCGCAGCCCCTCTGTGACTAGAGTGAAGCTGCTTTATTCAGAGTTTCTACCAGTTTAAATCATCAGGCCTGTTTATTTTGGAGAGGAAGAGACCTTCACAGATATTTAGGCTCCCAGTAGAAACCTTCTGAATGTCTGAATCTTAGATTATCAGTGCAGAAGTTGAGCACACATTAGCAGGTGCTGGGCTGGTAGTCTATCTCCAACATGCCAAACAGCATCAAAGGAACACTAATTTGTAACATTAAACTGCTTTATTAGACCTAATGTGTTTAATTTGGTGAGGAAGAGATCTCTACAGTTAATTCGGCTCATTATAAAAACTCCCTGTACGTCTGGATCAGAAATAAGGTGAGCACGCTTATGCAGGTGCTGGGATAGTGGCTCGTCTGCCAAACAGCGGGAGAGAAACACTGATTTGTTACATGAAACAGCTTCATTCAGTGTTTTTACCAGTTTTAATCACCAGGTCTATTTGTTTTTGAGAGAAAGAGACCTCTGTGGATAATTTGGCTCCCAGTAAAAAGCTTCTGAACAATAAACGCTGAAGGAATCTTAACCAGGAGATGTTTAATCTGGCTGCAATCTGCAGTCATCACCAGTAGATTCCACTAAATCCCCCTAAATCTTACACACTGTTCCTTTAAACTCTGCCCCTTCATGTGAGTGCTTTCAACTCTTGGAGCTAAACTCAACTAATTGGCTGATAGCTCTAGCCTCAGTCTTAACTGACCCTAACACACACTTAAGGGATCTAACACTCTACCAGAAAGTAGAGTAGAGTGTATTTCCCGAATTCTTGACACATTCCTTCCATTTTCACAGAAATCTGGTCCTGCAACTTGACTTACCTCTGCAAGTGTGTCTGCAGCTTGTTTGTGGATTATTTGTAAAGGTTTTGCGAATGTAAATGAGCTCCCATTCGGATCATTTTGGTCTTCTTTTCTGTCAGTTACAGCTCTGTCTTCAGTCCCTGTGCCTTCGTGAAGTTTGTTTGTATCTGCTGGGATGTCCTGTCTCATCCTGAGGCCTGAGAAGGACTTTTCAATTGTAGCTTGTATATTCCCAGTTTTACATTGTATAAATCTGGGCTCAGCGTCACTCTTACATTCTGGACTCATTGTCGTCCTTGGGGTCTCTGTACTTGGCAGTCTGTCTGCTTTTTGTGTGCTGCCTTGATTGAAGATTTCCATACTTGACGTTGTCTCTTTTATCTCCATGTTTACTGGAGTTGTCTCGGCTGTATCCTCCGTTTTTGCCGTTTCTGTCTCCGTCATTTTGAGTGAGGGAGGTGAAGGTATGACTGATTCTTCTGACGGCACATTTTCCTCTTGTTTATTATGATTTATGCCCATATTTTTATGAGGGGTATTATTAGTCTCTGTGTGTTCTATTTTCCCTTCAGTTTCTTTGACCTGCGCCTCAGTATGTGCAGACACTGGAGTTACTTTACTTTCTGCTGGTTTTATATCTATTCTCTCTGCTCTATCTAGCGCATACATTTCTAATGAAAACAGGCCTTCTTTCAAGCATTCCGCTTCAATAATAAAGATTCCCTTTATAACTTTAGTCGTGATCGGGGGGTCATCAAGCTCCTTTATGGCTATATTCACTGTTTCCCACCCAGTGTCTGTGTTCAGAATAAGTTTTCTTTGGTGTGATGGTTCTGTTTGTGTCTCCCTGTCTGTGTCTGCAAGAAATAACATTATTAAGACTTCTCCCGCCTCACTGAGCATTTGCTTGTGATCAACATCATTATTATCTGTTTTATGGGTGGCTTGTAGGATGTATGCTAATCTTTTCTGGTTTCCATTTTCAATAGTATTTGTATGTGAGTGTTCTGTTTCACTTTCCCCCTCTGGGCGTCCAAACTCGGCCTGTTTTGTGATTATCATCCCACTAAAATCTTTATTATCACCACGAGTAGCCTTTATCTTGTGCTGCCGTCTATTTAAGGATTCTGTCTTCTCTCTGGATCGCAGCAAGAGTTGCTTCTCACCATAAAATCCATCATCACGTACACTGGATGCAGCCTTTAAAGGATATTGCTTCTGAGTGCTTTTTTGCAACAAGTTCAAATGTTCAATTTTCTTTATAATTCTGACTGAATTTCTAAGTGTCCCTGCTTGTGATCTATCTGAGGTTTTCATTAAAGAGCTGCCAGAGTGCAGAGTAGCAGCTCGGAAAAAGTCATGTCGACTAACTACAATTTGTCCATCATAATTCTTGGGGACTTTAATGTCGATCCCTTGCAGTGTGCTCTTTTTTAGTCTAATTTGTGGTTGTGCAATCTGTTCTTTGAATAATTTCTTGATGTTCATTGCTGATCTTATTTCACCCTCTATAAAACAGCAGGAAATAATCACATTTGTAGCAGCACAGTTTCTCTTTGTCAGCATTTTCTGCACAATGGTGGCGGGTGCCCAGCTCTTGGATTTCTCCAGTAAGAAAGCTTGAAAATTGTGGCCTGAGGCATCTGTGTAATGATTCAGTGCCCATGCAGACCCTGAATCAGGATGATCTTTATCCATGGCAATATGACGGCTTTCACTAATAACATGCAGCGCTGGGAGATAATCTGACCTCACCAGAAATGCTGAAACACTTTTTCCCTTTCCATGAAGGAGAGAAACAACCTGGAGTGACAGGAGAGGAAGACAGAGTTAGTTACAAAACTGCCACCAGGCAAATTCATGAGCCATGACATAAAAACAAACCATTTCCAGTACACTGCTTCATTTATGTGAGCATTTTTAGCCACACCAGCAGCATGGCTCCAGGGATGGCAATGTCATTTGGTCTATCCATCACTTTGGGTCCAGACGGAAATATCTCAGCAAGCACTAGACTAACTTTTTATCTGGCGCCATTATCAGGTCAAAATTTTAACTCCTCCATTGATTTATGACCAAATATCTGCAAAACTAATGCCATTCCCATCAGCCTCAGCTGTACTAAGCTAATGAGCAAATGTTAGCTTGCTAAGACACCAACTGGGTGATGATGTAAAAAAATTAAACCTGCTAAACACAAGCATTGTTATTGTGAGCATGCAAGCATAAATGTATTTAGCTCATAGTAGCCTCAAGCGGCTGCTATCATGACTGTAGACTCTTGGTTTCTAAGGCCAGGAGCAACATTTTTTAACTGTTAATGGTTCATTTCTAGTGTTTCAGCATGCCTCTCTCCATGGACAGCTTTTACTTAGGAAAGACAAGTGTGTATCATTTAATGGCATGTGGCTGTGAGGTTGCAGGTTTCAGATGGCAACCAAATGAAACTTCTCCCTTATGCCAAACATGTAGGGGAATTGAAGTACAAAAACAGCATAGAGTGCCCGAGAAATGAGTCCTACAACCTTGAAATGAGTTGCCATTTTACCACTCCTGGTTCCCACGTCTTGAAGTCAATGGATTTTTTTGAATGGGTCTTTGGTTCTTTGGCCTGAAATAAGGCCTGTGGTTGACACACAAGACGTTTTGCTCTAAGGCAAAAAATACATCAGTAAATCCTCCACTTGTGAACTTCAAAGCTTCTATGTTCCTTAAAAAGATGGTTGCTAACAAGTGGCTAAGGCCCTGTTTAGACGACAATGGTTTCTCTAAAAAAGGAAAAGTCTGTCCTTTGCGTTTTAAAAAACTTCTGCGTTTATATGACAACATTATTGAAATGATCCCCGTTCATACAGAGCCGCAAAATCTACTGGAAATGCTGTCATATGCACGCCAGGCCAATTGGTGGCAGTGTAAATTTGCAAAACAACACCACGGCATGACGCCACGCGGTGATTACGAACCAAAACAAAGAAGACACAATGGCGAAAGCATGCATACTTTGTCTGGATGGACGACGAGGTGGAGTTGCTACAGTAACAGATCTACACTTCACTTCAGATCAACAGGGTGAGCAGCACAAACAGAGCTCGGCATTGTTGCTGTGACGATCGACTTTTTCGCCTATGCCTAGTGACTGTGCAAAAAGTCTCTGTTTTCAGAGGAACTGCATATTACAGTTTACATGACATGATGCTGGAGTTTCCAAAAAATTGCACTCTGGAACCCATTTTCAAAACGTCGCATTTTCAGGCACCCAAAACGCAGCTGTCGTGTAAACGATTGGCCAAAATGCAACTAAAATTTAACGTTTTCAGTTGAGTTCAGTTGTCGTATAAACAACATAACATAAAAATGAGACTACAGAATGTCATCATGCTGAGCCACACCAAACATGGCTTTAAAGTCTTGTTATGGTGGTGACGTTAAGTTCGTTTGATTATTTGTTTATAGTTAATTTATAGCCTCAGATTTGATTATCTCGCTGAACAAAACGTGTAAGTATCATAAACGTTTGTTTGCCACAGAGCCTTTTTTCAGGAATAATCCAAAATCCAATGGAAAAATCCCATTGGCTCAAAAAACATTATCCACTGATATACAGACATCTCTCTCGCCATGATGTAAGTTGATGGGAAAAAGTTTTTTTTTGGCTCAACGGCATCACATGATGGATGTAATTCCACTGTTTGGCCACTATGAAATTTGGCTGAAAAAGATGGCTTGGTTCAGGCCCCCAGGAAGTGCACTGAAGTGACCCTGTCTTTGAAGCCAATTTGACATAGTGGCCAAACCGTGTAACTACAACTCCCAGGTTTGTCACCTGATGTCACTGGGCCCACAAAGTAGACTTACATGGTGAAATAGACTTTCAAAATCAGTAGATAAGTGAATCAGGATTTGACCCATTCAGTCTGATAACATTTTGAAAGTCTAGTGTACCTGCAATATGGGCTCAACAATGTGGAAGATCCTTTAAAACCCAGAAAGTCGAACTGTTTCGGCTTCATGCACGACTTAGGAATGAACAGACCCCAACATCATATCCGGTTCTCTTTATACATCCATAAAGAGGACCTGCTCCATATATAATGGCCTCATTCTAAGGTAACAAAAGCATAATGGTTCTTATTTTCATGTGTAAATGTGATTATACATTAATGAAAACGTGATTATAAATCCTACACACTGGACCTTTAATGGCACTTCCCTCAGCACACTACTCAGCTATACACACTGTCAACCATGCAACATTTATTGATATCTGAATATGTATAATGGTAAATAGAAAGGGAGAGATCTCAGAGGTAGTACATGTTCAAAACTGTTGCAGTTATCCTTTCAGTAACTTTATTTCTTCAGATCTGTTTAACCATAGGATTCATAGTCTACTTTTCGGTCTTAGTAATCTTCTCAATAGTATTCTAAGGTCAGGAGGCCTCCAAGGTCTTTTCTGCCCTAAAGCTTAAAGAAAGCAAGCTTCACAGTTTCTCTTTCTCAGTCCAAAGCATCGGTTGGAGACCAATCTCTCTGCTCTCCCATAAATATTCAGAACAGGTGCAAAAACATGCTGTGTGTCAGATATTCTTGTTATCAACCATGTTAAATTAGTATAAAATTAAACCTGGTTGTTATTGTTTGTGTTTTATGATCAGCTTCGTGCTTTTAGGCGGTGTAATTTTGAGGAGGCCTGACTGTGACAGTCCCACCTGTTGTGCTGATAATTCATACACACACCAGGGAGCAGCAGAACAGAGAAAATACAATAAGCTAAAAATAATTAATGTGCTCACAGAAGATATGAAATATAGTGGCAATAGCTGTGATCACATTTCAGTACATCAACAGGGAAGCCATTTTGTACAAAAAATAAAGTAGCTACATATTGTTTTCTATTTGACACCAGTTAAGATTGAAATAAGCATACCAGTGCTCGGATATGATTCCTATGGATTCTTCTTGTAAATTCCTGATGGGACAAACTGCATCCATGATCATCATGGACGATGTGTGTCCAGTAAAAGGAGAAGATTCTCTGTTTGTGCTGCACAGCAACATACACACAGTTTCTCTGGATGCACATGCACTGGGGTTCAGTTTGGGTCTGAAGTATCTTCAGTCCTAGGGGAGTCATCCTAAGCAATTTTCTGCATAAAGTCCAACAGTTGTAATCCATGACCCAGTCCCCGTCTCCAAGGGGACTCAGGTCAGAGACAAGCAGGGACAGCAGCAGCAACCACGGCCTCATTGTGCTGAGAATGAGTGCTGGAGGGCAGCATAAACCCAACAGTAATGCTGTTATCTTAACTGCAGTTTTCTTGTCTCACTTTGAATATGCAAACTGTGCAGCAAATAATGTTCTATCTAACAAGGTGCTGTAATTAGAGAGGGAACTTTTTATCATTTCCTCAGTGGTGGATCTCATAGGAATGTTTAATCTTGCTACTTATGGGCTATGCAGCTTCTGCACTTCAAATTTAACACGTTGTTTTTATACACAAGGACAAACATTTGTTCTGTGATATCTCTTTTCCATATCTCATTTCAGAGTAACTTAAAACATAAGTCTATTAATATTCTGTATTGTCCTTATTGTTTCCAGATAAAAACACCCCAAACCCACAATGAATTGATCCTACTAAAGTATTTTCAGTGTATCCAAAGCCTGATACAGAATATCGTATTTCTCTGTGCCATAGAGCTCCATTGTTCCCTGAAAACTGTAAACTAACTGTTCTTTTGTTACAATGAGCATCAACACTGTAGTTTATTTTGACCCGGTCCCACATACACCTTCCTGCTGCCAGAAATTCTCACAAGAGCACCAATTGTGTGTATTCATGCACAACTAAAAATAGTCCCCAACAAATGCACTTTTCACCCCTGTTTGAGTAATGTTTGCTAAAAACTGGGGTGTTTTCAAAGATATACATCTTCGGACAATGGGCTGAGTGTCACAGACAGTGTAGGGAAGTCGGGAAGAATTGAGAGAGACATCACTTACTGGTTAATCGAGCAAGAGCTCTTAGCATTTTTTCCGTTCACCTCATGATGGCAGGACTATGCAGTTTGTAGACATGTGCCAAAAACAAGTACCTTGTCATTGAAAGAGGAAACAGTTGCATTTGTCTCATTTGAATATGATTTCCTTTTTCAGTAACCCACATGATGCAAGAAGCAGCTGGCCTCCATGTACTTTCACATAATCTTACCTACCCCCCTTAAAAAAAAGTTTACACACCCCTGCTATAGGTGGGAGAGACACCGCATTGGCCCTGCTTGTTTCAGACAGGTGCATATACAGTATATGGCGCTGCCATAGCCGTAAGGTTTTTGCATATCATCAAAACTGTCCATGAGTCACACAGTGCTTAGGTCAGGAGGGCAGCAACAGAGCAGTATTGTGCCTTCGGTGTAGCAGCAGGTAAGAATTCATTCTCTGTTTGATTCACACTAGACTTTGAGAAAAGACTCAAATATAACTAAAGCTGTTTTGTCAACTAGTCTGTGTTAAATATGAGTGCATGAATTGCATTTATTCTCTTAGAAGACTGCTTTTCATCTCCATTAATATGGCATATGTTTTTCAAATGTTTTGAGTGGTGTTAGATATGTATGTAAAACCTTTTTGCAGCATTCCAGCATTGTTTATTCATCCTCACCAAAGTAGAAAAGCAATATTACTTTTTACTGACAGCATCACAGTTGAAATCCAAAGACAATCATGGCTGTCAAATAAAGACTGAAAGGTTTTATTTGCCACATGCTCATTCAATATGCAGGTAAATTGCAGTGTGGCATACTCTTGAGTCTCTGCTCAAAGGCTTGTGTGCAATGAAGAGGGTTAATTAGAGTGAAAATAAGAATTAGAATAAAATATGAATATTGATTTTTTTTTTAAATGTGTAAATAATATGTGGAGTGAAAACTCTGTATTGGCGTGGGGTGTAGGAGCGTTGTTTTTAAGTATATAAAATATATGCATAATGTTATATGTCCACAAATGAATCCAGGTCACGAGGAACATCACTGTTTATTTCCACAGTACAGCTTCAAGCAAAACCTGCAGTCCTGACCATTCACAGCAGTCTCATCAGACATAGCAAAATGGGAAATCTCAACTCTGCATGCCAGATGAGTAACTACAGCAAAAGGAACGTCCGAGTGTTCGTCACAGAGAAGGCTCTGGAGATTGACGCCTTCATCACCTCTCAGTCTGGAGGTGATGATAAGATCTCGTCCGTGCTTCCTGGAGGCAAGAAGTTCAGCTTCAGGAAAGACGTCCAGTGCATCCGTGTGCTGGCCTCTCAGACTCAGGAAGTGCCGTGGGAGGCTCAGCACTTTCTGTCTGTCTTCGTGGAGGATGAAGATGATGAAAATATTTGTTCCAAACAAATCATACACAATATGGCGCTGAGTTCTCCAGTTACTGTGCTGCTATATGATGTGTAGACTGACACCTTTACTCATGTATTTAACCACACATTGAACACCAGTGTATTTTATGGAAGTCTTACAGCTGTTAACATGGCATATCTCTCTTGACGCCTCCAATAAAATTTCAGCTCAGCTTCATGGTCCTCCTGCCTTTGCATTTGTCATTACAAAGTGAAATGAGGTTACACATTCATGTGGCGTCTCTCTGCGTGCGTGACTGGCCCTCTGTGATCATCTGCTTTAGTCCAGATCTCAGGATTGCTGCTAAACAGTGGAGGCTTTATTCAGACTGGAGGTCTGTGCTAAATTAGATGACTCGCTAAGAGGTCTGTATCACCCACATGCTTGTTTTGAAAAAGAAAAAATTCACAACACCTCATAAAACAATGCATGCAGTCCAGCATGTTGTAGGTCTGCTTGACTTCAGATCACTTCTGCTTTAATTTTGTGCAATATAAACATGTCATACAATGTTACAGTCAGGTTTGCCTTGTAATAAGATCCAGAGGGTATCTGAAATCAACATGATCAAACAATAAGTTAAATATACGTATATATGGAACCTGATATCTGAATTTGTGAAGGTGTTTTTGCACACAACTTTGACTAATACACCGAGCAGGATAATGAAGGGACCAACCTTGTCCCACTAACAACATCCCTCCTTCAACCACCAGATTTGTTTCACATTAGCAACTATTTGTACTCTAACAGCCCCGAAATCATCTATCATAGAAAAGCTGTAAAATAAAGAGCAGAACATCAAGTACAAAGAGGGTAAAGAGGCAGATTTCACACGAGGGACAGAAGCCCTTCTGGATGAGCACAAATTATAACATAGACAATTTGTTTGTTATATCTTGTGTAATAGATTTTTTAAAATATTTTTTTTTGTGTGTAGTAATGTGGGGGGATGATGTTCATGCTTCTTTTCCACTACAGCTCCAAGGTAAATATCATCTGTTTACTGCAGAGCTTCATCTTTTTGTTTCTTTACTTTGTCATATAAAACATGTGATCACCTTTTCAATGATAATACATTTGTTTCCTGTTAAAATCTCATTCTTATCAAGTCACTTCAGTCTGTGGTCTTTAAAATCAGCTTTCATTTTTCATAATTATACTGCAGCGACACATCTTATACTTCATTTGAAATAAAAACAGGTTGAAATACTCTTAGCCAATTCTAGCTAGAAGAGACACACTGACCTGCCCAGCACTATATAAAGTAGTTAAAATAGGCTTCACCTTCACCAGTTTCAATAAGAGCAGGCTAACTGTACTTTAGTGCTTCACAATAATCCAGTAATGTAATTTATATATATTTGCTTTTAACGCTTTTTTTTGTTTGTTTGACGTTGTGGCGGAAAATATCTGCATAGTATTGCTATACTTTTCATGGCAATATTGCATCGAATCACGCATACGAAGTGTTGATTTTTTTTTCATACATATATTATTCTGTCACAAATACAAATTAAACTACATTTTCATTTTAGTAAAAATGACTGAATGAGATGAACAGATGAACATTAGATAATACAGATGGTGACTTTTGAGGACATTGTTTGCAATTGAATTTTCTTTTTTAATATGCATTATAATGTTGTATATGTTATCACAATACTCAGCATATTGCAAAAAGTTTAAATCACAATAATATTGTATTATTGTATTGTGACTTAAGTATCATGATAATATGATATCATAGTCCCTCTGGTGATTCCCACCCCTACTATTGTCATTCTATATTGTTTTGGTGTGAACTGGAGATATCAGCCATACAGTACATGCGCCAACCGTATCACTGCTCAGAGGAAATGTGCATCTACTCATGGCAAGAGACTTGTATTATATTGTGCTTGTGACAGTTTAAGATGTAAAAGATTTCTGGAAAGTGACATCGCTGTTCAGGTTTTCAAATCTTTTTTTTTTTTTTTTGCGGTGCTTCGAGCACCACAAGCCGAGTGCCATCTGGTTCCATTATATAGAAGAGAAGTCAGATATCGCTACAGCTGATATCTCCAACACTCTGCAACTCACACCAAAACAATCTAGACTGATAAATGGTACCACAGGTAAGGGGAAAAATATGTAGTTTTGATTTTGGGATGAGCTGCTCCTTTAAGTAAAGGATCTCTAGTCTTGTTTTACGTCACATTCACCACAGATACGTTTTGCAACATTCAAACAGTAACATAAACCTATTATGTTCTACATATCGCCTAATATGTGACACTCCCTCCCTCGTAAACTCACAGATTTGAGGCCATCTGTCTTTTTCTATGCCCCATATATGTTGCTCCTGTGTTTGGGCCTGCTCTGTGTGCTCATTGTTAGCTGCTGGAGCTCACACTGGTGAGGTGGTTTCTCCTGGGACGGTTCAGCTCTGCAGTTCAACTGGCGCTGGTCTTGTATGGCAATGCTAAGTTACGCTACTGTTGTGATCATTATATGTTTACAGCGCTACAGTATACTCACTCTGTTGCCAGTTTATTAGGTAAACCTATCTAAAATGTAAATCTTACTTTCATGAGGCTATAATGTTGAGTTTTTGTAGAAAATGCTTATAAACAGCTATATTTCAGAGCTCCCTATAGGCGTACACAGTAGATACAGGTCAATACAGTGTACAAACATATTGTACTAAAACAATTCTGAATGAAAAGAGAGTTCCAGCAATTGATTTAGTTTTTGTTTAGTAATGTAAAATCATTTCTCATAGATGTCTGAGCTGAAATTATTTTTCAGCGGCTGAGCCTGGAGCTATTGTCTCTCAGTGAAACTGATTAAACTGTGTGGATTTTGTTATTATTCTAATTAGACATCATAATAGCCAGAAAACTGAAATGAATCCATGCAGACACTGAACTCATTACATTTTTCACTGGATGAGTGCATCAACTAAATCTGACTTCTTACTTTTATGCTAAAACGACAATATCAAGTCATTATTCAGCAATTTAAATGAAAAGCAAAAGACAGCAAAGTATAATTAAAAAGGCAAATGCACTGTTTACATTACTTAATATTCAACTGTGTGTCAGACCTGGACTGATGTCTGGTCTGTCCTGGGCCTGTGTGTCTGATTGACTTCACACACCTCCACATCCCTGACCAGTACTCTCTGCACAGCTGGGTGAACATCTGCACTGCGGTAATATTTGTATTCCAGGTATGGACATAAAGTAATGGATTATTAAATATACTTGAGTGTTCTCCACTGCAGTTCTGTAGCAGCCTGAAACCTGTCCACGCCTGGATGGGAAAAGCAATCTTGACCTGCATCAGTGGTATCAATGAGAAACTGCTCCTTACTCTGTAACTACTCAAATATCCAACAAAGGACAACACAATGTCCTCTTTATTTCAACAGGGAAACAGCCTCAATTACAACAAAGCATTAACAAATGCGTTGTAGCATTATAAATCAGTAGGAGCCATCCAAGACATTTAACTAAATTTAATTCCTCCATCTGCTGTGGTAACAGAAGCAGTGGTAAACCTAACAACTCACTGCCTGTGGAATCAAAGTTTGCAAATTCCCTCGGCCTCCCCAGCATTGCCTTCAGATTAGTCGTTTTTGGCATCCTGTCTAAAAACAAATGGCAGCTGGAAACAAATAAAAGTGAAAGTGTTCATGTGAGTATGACTGCCATCATATTATTGTTGATCAATGCCAACGAAAAAGATCATTTTGGTTTGATTTGATATGGCTGTAAATAATATTTTGCCATAGAGTACATTGAAGTAATTTAAATTTTAAAATAGTTGTTTTGCTCAGCCTGTATTCATTTGAATTAATTGCACTTCAAGTGTTAATGACTGGTTCATTCTGTGTCAGTATTTTAGCTCTCTGGGTAAAGTCATGATCTAGATGACATCTTAATTACAGCTTCTGCTCAGTGAAGACAGCACGAGAACACTGGGTGCAATGTGCCACGGAGAGGCACCAGATGAAAACTACATAGCCTTTCACTGATCAGAATGTTTACATAAGATGTAAGTAAAGTGTGTTTGTCTTATTAAAAATTGATTGATCAACTTTCTATTCAATTTAAAGTTGCTTAAATTTTTGCGGAAAGTACCAGTATTCCTAGGATTCTTGTAGTTTGCATTAGTCAAGGTAGATGGATTTGTTTTACACATTTCATAGATAATTTGTTCTTCATAGCTGACTTATGGTGATCTGTGTTAGAAAATTAGGGAATCAATTGTATCTCTTTTCCACAGAGCTGAGTTTTTTGGGTTTTTTTTTTAGATAAATGACAAAAATGTTCAGTATTGTTGTGACAGCTTCGCAAAAAGGCTTGTATCACTAATGTTACAAGATGGTTTGTTATAGAGGTTGGAACAATATGAAAGATTGGAAAGCCAAAAATTGACTAAACTGAAGAGGTATAACCACAGGAGGGGATGCTTTTGTCTTCAACATCATCTTTCTTACAAGTTTTAGTCAGGACATTCTTCAGCAGCTCATCAAACAAAACAGAGCATAAGCACAAAATAAAGGATTTTTAAACAATAAAAGTTATAAAACTACAAAAAAAGCTGCAAATGAAGCAACAAAAGATACTACTAAAACATTATATTAGGCTATATGTATAACTTCTGCTGAGCTTTCCGTATCCTGATTTGATTATTTTTGGATGAGGCCAAGTTGAGGATTTCTTTTTTGTTTTTTTTTATGGAATAATTATGTAATAGAGTTTTGTGGTATCTTATTAAGAATCTGCAGGCATCTCAGCTGTGCCAGTTTGGGTGCCATTATAAATAATTCAGGTCACTTTTGTGATTAAACTGATGAACTAAAGCTGCTGTTGTCCTGGTCTAATGTAGTACAGGCTCAGACCACTAGAGGTCAGCGAAGAACAGCAACTCTTCAGGATATTGTGGATTCATATGGTGTAACATTGTGCAGTGACAAATTAAATTACAGCCATAATTACAGTAAGATAATTAGCATGGAAATTCAAGATTCAAGATTCAAACGCGTTTGATCTTCTCCAAAAAGAGGGAGAAAAAGGAAGAAGAAAAGAACATTTAACAAAGGAAAATGACAACTGTCGGATGTTGTAGTTTCCCTCCTAGACTAACAATGGCAGCATTACATCTCGAGAGTATCGCAAGTTAAAAGACAAAGAAGAAGAAGCACTTCCTGTAAGGTGAAAGTTCACAAGCTATCCTGTGACAGCAACCAGTTAGCATAGTAGCTAACTTCTCCCCGATAAAACAATTTGCTCTGTCAAAATGGATGTAAATCAAGCGAAACAGGAACACCTACTCGCATTAAAAGGTATTTTATTGTCTTCACTGCAACATGAAGATAATGTTTCCACGTGATGTTTTAGGGGTAAAACAGACGCGTTAAATGTTTCAGAGCACTGGGTTGTTGACATTTGTTGATGCTAACAGCGCTAGCTAAGATAATATGAAACATTTGCAATTGATAACATACATGCAATATTGTTTGTGACATGTGTAGCCTCAATTAAGTTAGTGTTTTTTTGAATCTCGAAGCTAAAACTGAAAGACACTTTGTAGCAGTATTTTATAGCAAGAATTACACCATAATAACAGTTAGACGAATGCTGTTGTGGTGTTAGCTAAGTTAGCTAAGAAACCTAGCGTTACTTTAATGATGTGTCAATTACGCCCTGAAAAACTCTCTAGCTTTGTTTTCTTTGAGTTGTTATACCATTGTTATTTGTCTGTAAATCTAAATCTCTTTTCACCTTAATATAAAGTACATGTCGAGCTACTGACTGTCAAATTATGTGTCAGACTGAACTACTTAGATCCTTTACTTTAGAGTAGAAGTACTATAGTCTCAAAATACTACATTACAAGCATAAGTCCTGGATTAAAAATGTTACTTACGTAAAAGTACGGAAGTATTATCAGTATAATGTACTTTAAATGGCTTTTAAGTATCAAAAGTAAAACTCAGCATTGCAGAATGTGTCCTTTCAACGTGATAATATTTCACAATATGATATTGTTTTGCTTCAATCATTTAATAAATATAAGAGCATTTTAATGTGTTTATATGGACCCAGTTTTATGCACTTTAATACTGGGCAGATTGATAGCAGAGTGCTGTGTCATACCAATAGAAGCTTATCATGTATTTTTGAAGTAAAAAAGTAACCAGTAGTAACTTTAAATGTCTATAATGGATGATGACCTGTTGTCGTCATGCTGGAATGAAAACCTGCATGCTGTCTGCACATGACAGGATAATTGCCAGCAAGTACTGAAGTTATTGGCACGAGGATATGTTTAGCTAAGTGGGAGACATCACGTTACAAGCACGGAGGCATCACCACATTAACTCCCCTACTCGTGTGTATAATTGCTAACCGGTGTCACTTTACTTTACAGTGATGCGGTTAACAAAACCAACACTCTTCACAAACTTGCCAGTGACATGTGAAGATCGAGATCTGCCAGGTAAGTCAAGTTAAATATGTATGTAACAGATCTGTAGCAGAAGAGAATTGTCAGACCAAAGTTAGTGCTGTTTGCAGGGTAACCACCACAACACAAGGTATGACACATGTGTTAGTTAATGGCTTATTTTGTGCCTCCTTTATCTGTATTTTAGTTAATGACATTGAACTTTGATCAAAAGTAATAGCAACCAGCAAACAGGTTGGGAGGCTTTTATAATACCCATTAAACCATTAAAAATCTAACCAAAATGTCTGCAGAGTTTGGTTACATAAGTGTATGTGGTCAACAGTCATTTTAAGGTTCATTGCAAGATCAAGTAACCTGCATGTTTTGGCACTGTGAGAGGAAACGGGAGCACCTCTTGGAAACCCAAGCAGACATGGGGAGAGCATGCAAACTCCACACAGGAAAGCTCTGGCAGGGCACGTTCAAACCCTGGGTCTTTTTGCTGTGAGGCAACAGCACTAACAGCTGAGCCACTGAACTGCCTTTATTAATAATGTCAGTTTGTTCATTGCAAGGTTCCTAGTCATGTGAAAGAGGACAGGGGAAAAAAGAAAACATGAATGTAAGCATGGCACTCCTGGGTCTGCAGAGTTATTTCTAACAGTTTGTCTTTGTGTTGAATGTAGAGATTCAAAGGTTTGAAGTCTTATGATAACAGCGACAAAAGAAGTCCATTTTGGAAGAAGTTAGGGAAGATTCTCAGTCATCCAGGTCATGGTAATTCTAAGTGTTATATCGTAGGCAACTGGACTTGCTTGAATTTCTTCAGTTCAGAACTGAAGAAGCCTCTTGAATGAGAGGTGAAACGTCTTCAAGAAGCGCAAGGAAGTCCAGCTGCCTATGCCTACAGCATTTAGAATCTATTTTAGACACTTCCAAACAACCAACAGTGAGTTTTTACATGCAAGTACAGCAACAGACAACCCAAGAGGTTTTACCAAACTCCTCTGGCTCTTCACTCATGTTTATTCCAGTGAATGTAATCTCAATAAAGTTGCTTCAAAACACCATTGTCAACTCAAAATATGAACGCGGTTTATGTAGTGATGTGCACAAAATGAAACAGAAGGACTGAGACCAGGCTTTAGTGGATGTTTTGCTTCAGGTTGTTGCTTCTGCTTTCCAGTTCCCCCCATAAAACTTAAAAGCCAACAGCTAACACCCTCTGTGGTTGCATCAGGATTTCACAATCATCCCACTCAAGACAGCAGACAGCACTACCATGTTTAAAAATCTTTATTTGAGGTAGGAGTAGTAAATATCTTAATATCATATAACCTCATGAGGTCAAAATTCAGGTAATGCAGGAATGAACATAAGGTGCACTCATGTTTTTAATCTATGCCTTCAGTGATGAGACATAATGTGCTGAAGTGTAAATAATGTCATGATGCTAAAATTGGTTGCCTATAATTTAGGCTGTAGCATTTTTGAAAATTTTCCTAAATTTGTATTTCTACAAAGAAGGAGTTATGTAGGATCTAGTAATGGAAAGACAAACAGACAAAATATCAAGCCCAGTCAGTTTTATTTATACTGCTCAATATTACATATCACAATTTTGCCTTCGTGGGCATTACAATCAGTATAGCATACGGCATGCATAGAGGGGAAAGTGAAAGAAACCTTAGGAAGTGCAACTGAGGAGGGATCCCTCTCAGACAGTCAGTATTGCAATATGCCATGTGTACAGAATAGATCATCAAAATAACATGGAGCAACTTCAGGCGTTGCCAAACAGATTGAAAAACAAAACTTGAACCTCACAACCTCCTCTCCTCCTTGTGAACCATGTGTATTATAGATTTACAGTCTCTGATCCCTCACCCAAATTTAGACAGTAAGCCTGCTGAGTGTTTGTTTTCCCCTCAATTGAGAACAGCTTAGATAAATGTGTTTGCTCCTCTGGTAACTGAGCTCCTCACATACCATAAGTCACTTTGACACTTCCAGGTAGGATCGCTATTTATACAAGGGTAGCAATTATTCAATGAAGTGATGACTAATCGTCAAGCACACAATAATGAATTAGTTGAATTTGATACTAGAAACATAAAACCGTTTCTGTTTTTGTTATCATGCAGCACCTTTAACTCGTGAGCTGACTAATAAATTGTTGTTGTTATGAATCATAGAGGCAGATGTATTAGGAGGAGTCATAACAGTAGTAGAAGTAGTAGTATTCATATTAGTCAGTGAGTTTATGTCAGTGTGAGATGTATGTGGCTGACTTGTTGGACAGAAATTTGAACCCAATGAAAACTGCTCTGGTTCAGACTGCTTTGAAACCTGATCTTCAAAGGACCTGTATTTCTCTGTGTGTGATCCTCCCTGCAGTGCTCACAGTACTCAAACACTTACATAAAAACTTACTATGTCAAAACCCTCTGCATTTTATATCTTTACACAACCCACACACAAGTTAACGAAAAATTTATATTTTAATGTGGTAGTTAATGCAAGCAGCATTGCTCTGCTGGGATTAGACAGGTGTGTGAAATATTGTGACCAGCTTCTAAGATCTTAAAGCTGGAGCGTGGGACTTTTGACTTTCCCCTCTGGCAAGGAGAGTCATTACACAAACACCATTGACAGGTGCTTATAGGCGTGTGCCTGGAGGTGTGCTTAGCACATCTCCTCACACAGGAGTCCTGTTTTAAATCTTTTTTGACTTCAATCCTTCCTTTGAACACGTAGTTTCTTTTTATCTGGACGCCTCTGAGGATTTACACCATAGCTTCCATCATACTGTCAACTTACATTGTATCAAAAGAAAAAATCAGAATCATGCACAAACAGATGAAACATTGAAAAAAAATTAAAAGAAGTGCCAAACATAAAGGTTAACAAAAACAAAACAAATCTAGCTAAAATAAAAAAATAAATAAAATCTGTTCCCCCTTTCGCTGGTTGACACCCAGTAAAAGATATTACTCCCTGTGTTCCTGTGTGGCCACCAAAACTCCAGTGTACTGAGAAACACAGAAAGCCTTTCCTGGTGTTGACAGGTTTAATCAGCTTTGTGAAAACTCGTTTGGAAAGGGTTTGAATGCAACAGATGTTCATTTCCATTTGAAAGTCCCGCACTCTGGCTTTAAGGCTGATTTTCAGATAGAATCTAAATTGTTAGGTTTGCATTTTCCCCTGGAATTCACATCATTTCTAATGTTGAGAAATCATCTTGGTGTTTAGAGTTGTTACTATAGTAATAACATATGTCGTTAATTACCATTATATTTGGTACAGGCTACTCCTGGCCCAGAGATGATAAGCTGCAACATTGCAACACATATTTTCTGCAAATACACCAAACATCCTTTTGTGTAATAGTTCAATGGTATTCATTATATCTTTATTTTATGATAATGACCAATAATATCCTAACATGTCTGAGATAAAAGAACCTAAAGTCATTATCCTTTTTGTGTTTTTTCCTCTATAGGGGATTTGTTCGGTCAACTTATGAGAGAGGATCCGTCCACCATCAAAGGAGCAGAGACTTTAATGCTGGGAGAGATGCTCACATTACCACAGAACTTTGGGTAATAAATCAGCTGTCAGAGAACTCAATAATATACAGGACTTTGAACATTTTAAAGATTTGACTTTTCCACATCTCTACATTACACAGAAATATTTTCCTTGGTGAGACCTTCTCCAGTTACATAAGTGTGCACAATGACAGCAACCAAGTTGTGAAGGACATTCTTGTGAAGGTACTGTTAAAAAGAGAAATACCTGTCCAACATGTAGTTCACACATTACACTTCTGATTTACCCATAACTATCCTGCTGTGTGATGTGATCCTATACAGGCTGATCTACAGACCAGCTCACAGAGGCTCAACCTCTCAGCGTCAAACTCCGCAGTAGCAGAACTCAAACCTGAATGCTGCATTGATGATGTCATCCACCATGAAGTCAAAGAAATAGGAACACATATGTGAGTGTTTTTCTCACAATATTTACTCTCATCCTTTTTTAGTTATAGCAACCTATTGTGACACCAGAACATCCTCTCAATTGACCAAATAAGGAAAGCAATCATTCTGGAATTAACTACATGTGTTTTTGGTATTCTAAATATTTCTTCCTCTCTTTCTACATCCAGCTTAGTTTGTGCGGTCAGTTACACCACTCAGTACGGGGAGAAGCTCTATTTTCGGAAGTTCTTCAAATTCCAGGTGAGTTTTATTTGAGTTCAGGGCTCAACACTAACTATTAGAAGTGGTTGCCAAGCTAACAACTAGGCATTAGCTTATGGTTGCTATTTTTTGTCACCTTTTATTTCAAATAATTGAGATACTGTGCAGTTATACATCAGCTTAATAATGAAAATGTGACATTAAATAATGTTTAAAAGCTAAACTACTTTGTCCCCATAGAGCAGAAGAGATTCAGCCAGAGACTTTTGGTTTGTTTGAGATCAACTCATAACTTTGTTAACATACCAGGAATCCTACTGATAATAAGGAAAGAAAAACATAACTATATAACATAAGATCAGATGTTAATCTACAAAACGTTACTGTAAATTAGCCTATTATAAGTTAATAAAGCAAACGTATCTTAATGTAAACAGCTGAGATTCAACAGATATAAATGCTCTTTGAAGGTCTAATGTGTATGATTCAGTGGCATCTAGTTTGCTAAGCATGTGGGAGAACTGCGGTGCTCAACACAAAAACTGGAATGTTCCTTTCTAGAGCCTGAGCCAGTACTTGATTTGTCCATTTTAGGCTGCTGAAGAAACAACATGGTGGACTCTGTGAAAGAGGACTCACTCAATATGTAGATATAAATGGCTCATTCTAAGGTAACAAGAAGAAAACTTTTTTTCAGGTGATTATACACGAATAAAAGTATTTATGAATATTAAATGCCATTTCTGCCATCAATAGATGCCGCCTAAATCCTACACACTGGACCATTAAACACAGTTTGCCGGAAGTATAAGAAATCTTACACTGGCTTTTCAGCACATTTTTTCAGCCCAGCTTGAAAGAAATATTAAATGATACCATTTTATTGAACAGAGATGGTGGGATGCTGTATCTACGGGGGATGACAGCACCATCAGGTTAACGACTGACAGCAAACATCCCCAAAATAACAGGATGTCATCAGCAGCAAACATGTTTTTTTACTGAGTTAGTTTCCCAAACACAGCGAGTATCATTAATCTCCTGCATGCCTGAAGCTTGTCACTCACACCAATTCAGATTCATTCTTTATTTAAAGACCTGGCAGAAGAGGTGAGGATAAAAAAACGTTCTACAAAGATCTCCTTGTTGGTAGCTCGGACCTTGCAAACAGGGATGTTAATAGGCCTATCAGTGGGTGGGCCAGCTCTTGCAACCTTCACCTGTTTATCACCTATTATTACTATGTTTTTATGTTAAAAAGTTACCAAGAAGTGGTTGCAAGTAATCTCAAAATAGTTGCCAGTGGCAACCTGGCAGTTGTTACTGTCGAGCCCTGCAGCGTTTTCATTAGATGGCGGTGGTCAACTCCTGTGTAAGCTTGAAGGAGACCTGAGAAATGTCACAGGTCTACAACAGAGCAAATGTAATTACCATCCCAGCAACAGATTTGGTTTCTTGAACTCTTCGGCTCTCAGTTTGTGCACTTATTGTAACCCTCGCTCTTTTCCTGTAGCAATCTTTTCAGTACAGCCTGTATTAGCCATCCAGTTTTGATTTCTTCCTTTGCTTAGCTAAAGATTTCCAGTCTGATTAGTCATTTTCACATGGAAATATTCTTTTCTGCCAAATGGAAATACATTGTGAGAAAACGACGGGGTTCAGTTTGCAATCTATTTTCAATCAGGTTTTGAAGCCGCTGGATGTGAAGACAAAGTTCTACAACGCAGAGGTAAGTTAGCCCCGTGAATCCAAGCACCAGCATCATCGAAAATGTCAACATACAGATTCTGTGCACTCATATCCCTTACCACGTCGTTCTGCAAATAGAAGAACTGTATTGTATGACATGCAAGTTCTTATTGTAGCATATTCAACATGCTTCATATCATATTTCATTTCATAGTTTGGAACATTTCCATATGCTAATAGGAGCAGTTAGTATAAAAAAGGTCTCCTGGAAAACACTTGTACCTCCAGAGGCTTTAACAGAAAAAAACATACTGTTTCAAGAGCTGGAGATCAAGTGTTTTCCCCACAGAGGCAACAAGCTTTTTCCTTTTCATTTTCATACCAGTAGCTTTTTGTATTAGCGGTATGCAAATATTCATTGTCATCATCTTTGGCATGTAACTTCATTTGTTTATTATTGTCTTGTATTTTATTTTCTCCATTAGAGTGACCTCAGTTCTGTGGTAATTGTTCCTTCTGTTCTCATCGCTGAACATTAGCTTCTCTTAATCCTTTTTTGGTGCAGCAGACTTTGTCTTTCTGGGGCCAATAGAAAGGTGCAAAGTAGAAGAATGGAAAGCAATATATGAATGATAAAATGCCTGCTGCAGATAAACAAGTGGCTGCATTAATTTAACACCCTGACATGAACTTTCCATTATTTTTCAGTTGCCCTTTCTTTGGACGCTCATGCTTTCTTGCAAACTCATCCTACACAGGGCTTTGACTTTTGAATTGAAGTTTGTAGTGTTAAATTGTGATGGGTGGGGAGTGCATTGATTATACAGTTTATCATCATTGGGGAAATCATGCACTATGATTTGATTCTCATTTTCTGTTTTTCAAGATTTAAATGATTGCATAATATTTCAGACATGAATAATGATGCTCAAATGCTTCTGAATTTTTAACTTTTGTACTGCTGGGTTGAAGGTGTGATACAACAGGCCAATAAGGCCTAATTGTCAGTATTTTAAAACCCAAATTGCTTTCCTGTTCCAATCATTTAGCATTGGGTTATAATTGTTTTAGAGTTTATGAAACAAATGTATTTGTTTAGATGTGATACAATGTGAGGTGTCAGGTATCAGTTGGAATGGCTTTGCATGAACAGGGATGCTTAGCTCTGTGATTTAACATTAACCTCATTCAGAATGGTTCATGGTCAGTTCTTATGAATTGCAAGGCATGAACTAATCTCTCCTTCTCTCTCATTGTATCTTACTGTATAGTAGAGGTTGCACTGAAAGTTTAACAGTTGTGAAAAATTGAGTGTTACTTTTCCAAAGCATCAACTAGTTGCCTACAATCCTGTTCAAACACCCTGTCAAGGCATGTAAGGTGCCAGAGCCATTGATCTCTTAGACAGACATATTCAGTAATTGTTTAAGAAAGTCAAATAATGTTATTATTGTATCTTTATTATGCTGTAAAAGTAAGTTACTTCACTTTTTAATTAACACATCCATGTGGATATTAGCCATCAGTTATCAGCAATAAATGTAGTTAATTTGAATTATAGTTAACACTATGTAATAAGTTACACATATTCACCATAACAAGGTGCTAATTAGCATGCTTATTGATAGTGTATTGGCTCTTTATTGGTCATTATACAATCAATGCTTTATTCTGCATGACCATATTCTAAAACTACTAGGACACTGACTGAGAGTTTTCCATCAATATCCCCTTAATCACTGCAGATTTAAAGGAAGTAAGGAAGTTGTGTACATGAATTATGATCTCAATGTGTTTTGTTCAGTATGGGCCTAATAAGTTGGTAGTACCACAAGAATTATTATTCTACCTTAGTAACACTCCATAAATATGATTGTTATTCAACAAAAGTGCAAGTGTTAATTGTGTCTAAATATCTCCTCAAATTAAATGTTTCCAACTCAGAATATGTTCTGCATTCTAAAGTCAGGCCTTTCTCATATCTTATTCACTAGTAGTTTGACACTTATTGACCCTCACAAGTTCCCTATTCTAGAGTTGCCTCCTCTTCCTACTTAATAAATCTATTATGGCACATAACTACTGCAATTGACAGACCCTATTATTAATAAGACAGTACATTATTATGCCTCTGCACCCGCTAGCTGGTGGCATTTTTCCAGATGTCTGTCCATCCTCCTGTCCTGTCCATCCTATTCTCATCAATGTGATTTTTCAAGAATGCCTGAAGGGAATTTCTGCAAATTTGGCACAAATGTCCATTTGGACTCAGGGATGAACTAATTAGATTTTAGTGTTCAAAGATCAAGGTCTGCGTGATGTTGTGTCCATCTTATTCTATTTATTGTGCTATTTTAAAAAGCCCATGAAGGAATTTCTAAAAATCTGGCGCAAACGTCCATTTAGAATCAACCACAAACGCAATGCTTAGGCATCTGACTTAAAGGAGGATTTAACAGTGGAACAGTGGAATAAGGCCTGTAAGGTGGCCCAAACCCAGACGGGTAATACACGTCTAAAACTCTTACAATATAATTGGCTGATGAGGACATACATAACACCAGAAAAACTTAATACATTTAATGATAAAATACCAGATTTATGTAATAGATGTGGAAAAGACAAAGGCACTCTGTCCCACTGCCTTTGGTCATGTCCAAAAGTACAGGAATTCTGGGAGGAGGTTAGGCAAGAGGTCACAAGATCTCATTGGTCAATGTTGAGTTGGATCCCAAATGTAATGAACAAATTCTAATAGATAACTGTCTACTACAAGCTAAAAGATTTATTGCCTGATCGTGGAAACATACAGACAAAACAAGCATTGCGAAATGATTAAAGGAACTATCTCTGTGTTTACCCTTGGAAAAAATCAACTATATTCTAAAAGATAAACAAGACTTGTTCCAGAATGTGTGGGGTCATTTTGCTCAATATGTCAAAAATAATGATCTATCTCATCTAGTGAATGACCATGAGATTTGATAGGGTGTTGTCAGTCATTTTTGTTTAGATGTAGTTTTGTATGTGTATTGTTTTGTTATTGTTATATACAGTCATGGAAAAAATTATTAGACCACCCTTGTTTTCTTCAATTTCTTGTTAATTTTAATGCCTGGCTCAACTAAAGGTACATTTGTTTGGACAATTATAATGATAACAACAAAAATAGCTCATGAGAGTTTAATTTAAGAACTAAGAACTATTCATTTTCCATGGTTTTCTTAATAATAACCAAAATTACTTAAATTCTTACATCAATAGCTATGGCATTGTATCGCCAAAAACACTACTTTTAAGCATTCCATGTTTTCTTTTCTGTTTGCTTTAAACACATGATACACACAAGAGTTAATACTTGATTGCATAACCATTGTTTTTGATGACTGCAGCCATGCGTCTTGGCATGCTCTCCACCAGCTTCTGACATTGTTCTGCTGTCACAGCAGCCCATTCCTGTTGGACAAATTCAAACAAATTTTCTTTGTTTTTGGGCTTGTGGTTCTCCATTTTGAGTTTGATGATTTTCCACAGGTTTTCAATTGGATTAAGATCTGGTGATTGAGCAGGCCAAGGCATGGTGCGAATGTTGTGGTTCTCCATCCAGGCTTTAACTGACCTTGCCGTGTGGCAAGGGGCATTGTCTTGTTGGAAAATCCAGTCATTCGAGGCAGGGAAGAGTTTTCCAGCTGATGAAAGAAGACTGTTTTCAAGGGTAGTCCTGTACATGACCTGGTTCATTCGGCCTTCACACAATTGCATTTGCCCTGTTCCACTCAGACTGAAACAACCCCAGATCATGACTGATCCACCCCCATGTTTTACTGTAGGGGCAAGACAGTCTGGGTTGTAAGCTTCTCCAGGCTTCCTCCTAACCAGTAAGTTGGCTGGAGTGGGCATCAATTCAAAATTGGATTCATCACTGAAGAGAACCTTAGCCCAATCATCAACAGTCCAATCCTTGTGGTCTCGAGCAAAGAGTAACCGGGCCTTCCTCTGCCTTTCATTGATGAAGGGCTTCTTGCGTGCTCTGTGTGACTTCAAACCAGCTTCAACAAGTCGGTTTCGAACTGTCCTTGCCGAACAAGTCACATTTCTCGACAGTGCCCACTCATTTTTAAGGTCCCTGGAGGTCTGACGACGATTCCTGACACAGGAACAGATGAGTGCACGGTCATCTCGTGGGGTAGAAAGACGTTTCCTGCCACGGCCAGGTAGCAATTTGGTAGTGCCATGTTCAGCTTGTTTTTTTTGTTGTAATGAACGGCTGTCTTGGAGATCTTCAGTTTTTTCGCTACCTGTCTCTCACTCATGCCAATTTCCAGCAGTGCCAAGATGGCTGCCTTTGTGGCTTCACATAATTCTTTTGTTTTAGGCATTATGTGAGAGCTGACAACTTCTGAGTTGTGCTACGGCTTGAATGTAAGCAGGAAACCACTCTAGGCCTTTGCATGTGCAGTGCTGCTTGTGACATGAAATGGCCTCTTATATACCCTGGGAATCAATTAAGCTTAAGAATGTCAAATAGGACATAAAGTATTATGTGACCAGCTGCATTTTTTGTTGTGTTCATTGTATTATATGTTTAGTGGTACCAGATATTAGAATGAACAAGAAATTGAAGACAACAAGGGTGGTCTAATAATTTTTTCCATGACTGTATATGTCGTGTGTATTGTTTGTTGTATTGTCATATGTCAATGTATGTCGTATTCCTTGTATAAGGGAAAAAAAATCAATAAATGTACTTTTTAAAAAAAAAAAAAAAAAAAAAGAGCCAATATGCTACTCATATGCATACTAATAAGCAAAGCTGAGAACAGAACAGTAATTCAATCACTCTGAAATGCTCTGATGCAGATGACATGGCTGCTCAAGATAATCTGATTGGTTAAAAACACACAACTAGTTGATGTTTGAGAGACTACTGTGAGTGGTGTATTGATTGGTAAAAATCAGTTTTTGTGCAACCCCTACTGTATACTCTGCTGGGCAGCACTTGCACTAACAATGTTCTCAAAGGTTCACTGAGCAAACTTCATAGAATTGAGTTTATGCGGTTAATGTTTCTATGTTTGCCTTCTGAGTCTAGTTAATAAAGTGATACATTACATGACTCTCACATTACTTAAAGGGTAGCTTAAAGGAGAGGATAACAGTTTAACAAGTCTGTCTCAAAACATTAATCACATTCCCATATGTGCATTAAAAAAGTTGCTGCTGTTTGTAGTTATTCCTCCTGGTCATGCTGGCCTTAAAGGGATAGTGCACCCAAAAATGAAAATTCAGCCATAATCTACTCACCCATATGCCGAGGGAGGGGTAGTGGTGTTTTGTTGTTACCCCCTCTCCCGTTGGATCTCCGCAAGGGATGTGAGGACTCTAAAACTTCACCTGAGCCTCCCTCGGTATATGGGTGAGTAGGTAATGGCTGAATTTTCATTTTTGGGTGCACTATCCCTTTAAAAACATGCCTCTCTAGTGGAAGTGATAGGAGATCAAAAATTGCAGTTCTTTTAATGTGCATAAAGGCACAGCCGAAAGTTCAGTTGAAACTTATACAAGGCTGCAGCAGTCTGAGTTGGTCAAATCAAGTGGGGTTTTTTTCCAGAGTTAGATTTTTTTTTTTTTTTTTTTTTTTTTTTAGTGCAAAATTTTCACATTTTTATTATCTGGACATGTTTCTTGTTGAGCTGCTCTGGAGGGATAATATAACAAGCAAATGTCTCACTAAAAACATTAATTTTAGAGGATGCTGCTGTCTGCTTAATGTTTCTATTCAGACTTCTGTAGCAATATGTTAGCTTTGGTTGAATTTTAAAATTCATTTTTTGGGCTGTGGGTTTTGTTTCTCTTTATTATTTTGTGAGGTGCTATTTGTCAGTCTAGATTGTTTTGGTGTGATTTGGTGTGTCGTCAAGTGTTGGCGATATCAGCCATAGAGATGTCTGCCTTCTCTCCGATATAATGGAACTAGATGGCACTCAGCTTGTGGTGCTCAAAGCACCAAATACAAAATACACATTTGAAAAACTCAACAGCAATGTCTCTTTAAAGAAATCATGACCTGGTTACTCAAGATAATCCACAGAGCTTGTTGTGAGCAGTTTAATATGGGAAGTATTTTCTTTCTACTATTTTGTTGGCACTTTGAGCACTACAAGCCAAGTGCCATCTAGTTCCATTATATTGGAGAGAAGGCAGACATCTCTACAGCCGATATCGCCAACACTCAGCATTTCACACTAAAACAATTGAAACTGATAAATAGCACTACAGGTAAGAGCAATAATGTGCATTTTTTATTTTGGGGGGAACTGTCCCTTTAAAATCTTGTTGGGAAGGTATTCCTTATGGCTGAGATGTACAGGAGGAAAATTACAGCGACCTGCAACTATTCAAATGCTCATATTGATGTGTGAATGAGACAGACATTAAAAAAACTGAATCTATCCTTTAAGGCAGTAGGATTTTACACAAGCCTAACCCTCTTTAATACCTAATGATAACGTTGATGTGTTGCTCAGTTGGCCTCGGAGATGATGTCATTGTACTTAATCATGAGTAACAAATATAAGTTAGTGACTCCTAGCCTCTCCACTCCAGACAGATGAAGTCTTCCTGGAGGCTCAGATCCAGAACATCACCACCTCACCAATGTTCATGGAGAAGGTCTCTTTAGAGCCCTCCATGATGTATAATGTCACAGAGCTCAACACGGTCACAAGTGGAAATGATGGGTAAAAGCACTTTAGTTTACCTTAATAGTCTTTCTTCTTGATGTATTTACTGTCAGGATTTACACTCTTTGTAACTTTTTACTGCCAGAGAGTCTACATTTGGGAAAATGTCCTATCTGCAGCCCATGGATACACGGCAGTACCTGTACTGCCTGAAGCCAAAGCCAGAGTACGCGGAGAAGGCAGGCGTCATCAAGGGTGTGACAGTGATAGGCAAGCTGGACATTGTATGGAAGACCAATCTCGGGGAGAGGGGAAGGCTACAGACCAGTCAGCTGCAAAGAATGGTAATAGGATGCATTTTTGACAATCAAAGGATGTCTTTTTTCATCCTCTTATGTTTATTTTTGTTATGTTTCTGTCCTGTGTCCTCCAGGCTCCAGGGTATGGAGACATCAGGCTGTCTTTGGAGATGATTCCTGACACCGTCAACCTTGAAGAACCTTTTGATATTATCTGTAAAATCACCAACTGCAGGTAAAAATCCCCACTACAACAGATAACCTTCAATACTTTTTAATAATTCAAGGGATAGTTATATTTTTTAAAGTGGGATTGTATGAGGTACATGTCCATAGTCAGTGTTTTATCTGCGGTAGATGCTGGTCAGCCCCCAGTTTGGAGAAGCAGGCTGACATTGCAGCTAAGCAGTGTACTGCTGCAGAGGGGTCAGCAGCAAATCGTATTTTAGTCACGTAAAAAAATCACAATCAGTATTAGTTTTTCGCTGTTTTGAGAATATTATCCTCACTTTACCGTGACATCAGACAACAATTTTTGATGGGGAACTGAAGCCATTATTTTTGCTTTTTTCAGAGCCAGACTCCATGGAGAAAAACAGTAATTTAACATTATTGAACACAGGAGCTGCTAGTCTACTGCTGCCTCAAACAGTTAGTTTGTTTGTGTTATTGTGTGAGATTGGCGTTTGAAGTGGAGAGTTTGGATTCATGAAAGTCACACAATTATACAAACTAATTAATCGAGGCAGCAGTAGACCAGCATCTCCCATTTTCAGCTAGCTTGAATTACTGTTTTTGTCAGTGCAGTCTGGTGGCTTTGATGAGAGCATAGATGGTGAACCTGAAGTTGTAAACAGTTTATCCTTTGAAAAGGGCTCTTTGCAGCAAGGTAAAGCGGTGAAAGCGGTATAATAAACTGATATTGAGGGTTTTTTTAGGTGGCAAAGTTGTGTTTTGCTGGTGCCTGTGTAGCAGTACATTGCTTAGCTTCTGTGTCAGCAGTCCTGTCCTCTTTTCCAAACTTGGGGCATGCTGACAGATCTCTAATGTATGTAACACACTGACTAGTGATATGTACCCCATACAACACCATTTCTCAACACCACTTATGTGACCTTTGTGTTGCAGTGAAAGAACCATGGACCTGGTGCTGGAGATGTGTAACACCAGGTCGATCCACTGGTGCGGTGTATCAGGGCGCCAGCTGGGGAAACTCAGCCCTGGTGCTTTCCTCTCTCTGCCCCTCACACTCCTCTCATCCGTGCAGGGTCTGCAGGTAGGATCCACACTTAAAGGAAACTGATGGTTGATATTCTGGTATTGTTCTGGCTCACTAATATCCCTCACTTCTTTGTTTCAGAGTATTTCGGATTGAGACTCACAGACACATTTCTGAAGAGGACGTATGAATATGATGACATCGCACAAGTGTGCGTGGTCTGCCCGTACACGAGCAATGAGTGCTAGACATTTTATTTAGCTTTTTGTGTTTTAGATATGAATGGACCAACAGTGGAATTCCGCACATAACGTTGATATTTCACTCTTTTTGCAGCCTGAGGGGATAAAACTGTATTTTAAAATGAATTGTGAATAATATAAATCACTTTCTTTGAAAATAATTATGTAAATGTGCATAAATGGTAATAAAATCTCTGTAATCTTTGATTTCCTATTGCTTTTCAGAATTTATTTTGTGGTTGAGAAAGCCTTTGTTGCAAGGCTGGAGTAATTAGCATTGGTACCAATGTCACCATGATGTAGATGACTTTTTCTTACTTTTGGAACTTAGGCCCTCTTTAGGATTCTTCTTGACTGGTTAAAGCCTGCATCTTCTACACCCAGAGATGTCACAGACTTTCTGTTATAAATCAGCAGTCCAAGCCCAAGCCCCAAATATTCTAATGCACTCAAATTATTTGAAAAATAAATTAAAAAATGTGTTCTGGAACATGTAATCATAAAAAAAAATAAGAAATTGCTGTTATTATTACTACTGGTCCTAGCATTATGGTGTACTACTGTTCTGCATGTGGTTTGTCCAAGTGGTGCTGCTGTACTTTAGCAGAAGCCGTTACTTGACTGCTGTGAGTAGGTGCAATGAATGTTGAAAAAATGTACTCTATTTCATAACTTTCAAATGTATTACAAAGTTGAAAATTAGAATGTAATATGGGTGTGACATAGGCTGTTGATTGTGACAGTGTTAGCATGCCATAAAAATGTCATAAAGAGTCTTAGTATAGTTTGTCATTTAATATGTAATAGTATGCCATAAAAGTCATTTATAATTTATTTACAAGTATGCACTTTTCCCATATAGCTTTCAATCATATGCTTGCTCCCAAAAATGGCTTTCAGTTACAAATAGTTAATTGCTCTTAATTGGTCAGATGTTAAGTTTCTAAAAAAAGAAAAGAAAGAAAAGCAATTCCCACTGTCACTCCTGGAGGGTATGGTCAATAAGGGTGTAGGTTGAAAACGGTGTGGAAAGTATTAAGTTGGTGGTGTGCCCCTTTAAAGTGTGAGACTGCTAAACTGCCAGGATTGTCTAGAGTGTCAGGTACATCTCTAAAATTCATCTTGGTTTCAAACCCAGCATTGTCCACCATTTAAAGACATAATTTTACATGACGGACATCTTTTATATAATGATGACACACAGACAAAAGCATGAGTGTGAGCAGTTGCTCAATTTCAAGACATTTATTCACATGTTTTAGACAAAACATTGTGCTGCCCTAGCATACCTATTTGTTTCCATAAAGCATCTGATCTCAAATACCAGATTTAAGAGCATGCAAAATGAACACTCCCAATACTCCTGTTACTAGTTAATGAACAATTAAATAGGTTTAAATGGGGGATATTTATTTTTTGCTAAAGTGCAATAACAACATAATGCAGGCTGCAAACACTGCTATACAATTACATGGTTGTCTTAATCAAAAGTTAAGTCGTACTCATTGAAAAGCAGTGATGTGAGTCCTACGTGTTCCCAATAAACAAGTAGGGTCTGTCTACAAAAATAATATCAAACAAGATGCAATATAAACCTGATGTGTTACGGTTATCGTATGAGAAAAAGCTGAAATGTTCCCTGTAATGCCGTTAAAGTACATTCCTCCCTCACCCTCTATGTATCATGACAAGACAAAAGGATCCTTAACTCATAACATGAAGAGGGCAGTATTTTCAGCACATATAAAACACGATCTCTACAGAATGTAAAAGCACTGAAGAAAGAATTTACTCATGTTCCCTCAGTAGGCTGAATGACTTCTTGGCTCTTTTTATGATTCAGTGTTTACAATATGTTTTGCCCTACATGTGTGGGATGCCTCATTTCATGGTCCAGTCTCTAGGCCCTCATCTCTCCGCCCCGCAGTCTTTAGTCACAGTAAAGTGCCTTCAGCCCCATCCTTGTCTCTTCGGTCCAGCTATGCCGGGGATTTGATTTCAAGAAATGGGTGTAGAGATTGTAATCGCGTCGTATGGTTGCCCTTCCTTGGAAAAAAAAATGGGACACTGAAATAAAAAAAATTAAAAAAACATGTTAATGACATAAATATATTCAGATTTAACACAACGTCAGCTGGGGTTTGGTTTGAAATATAAACACCTGAGTAGATCATGAGTGCTCCTCGGCGCTGCCGCTGAAGGAGCGGCTCCGGATGTGGTTCCTTAACTGCTCGATCAGCTCTGGGTTCTGCTGCTGGATCTGCTGCGCAAACTGTTGTCCCCTGACAGAGAGAAGAGATAACAATGTTTACCTGCTGAATTGCTTTCTACCAGAACAATAACTCACACAAAGCAAGATGAGAAATAGTTCTGTTTTTCAGATGCAGTACAAGAACAGAGAAGGATCTTATCTCCCCACATTGTGGACATTTACAGCACAGATATGGCTTGATACTAAATCAGAGATGCAAAAAGATTCTCATGATGGTTTACTTGGGATGAAATATGATCAAAAGAGACACTGTTTCCCAACATGTCTGTTTGAGGCTCAGTGGTGTGAAACTGTACATCAGTTCTGGAGGTAATTAAACAAACTGCCTCAAAGTGTTTCCACCTTTCACATAATTTAGGAAAAAAAATGTAACTGTCCCCAAATCAAATTTCTCTCCATTCGATGTCTGAGTATCTGCTATGTGGTGCTCTAACATCACAAACTGGGTATGTGCCACAGTTGGCAGCAGATATGTTGGTACAGCTTTGCCACATGACATTGTTTCAGAAATATTAGATTATATTCAGACATATTATTCTATAACAGTTAAATGAAATGATTGATATCACTTTCATATCTGTACAGTTAATATAAAGCTACATGTACATATAGCATGTAGACTGAAAACATCCGCAGGAAGTGACTATGCCTAGTCAAGAAATCATTTAGCACCTTTCATGTAACTTCATATTAACCACACAGACCGAAGAATGCTTTCAATTTCCCAAAATGTTGATTCACTCCTTTAAAGGTCAAGTTTGCGATTCTACTCCAATATGCTTTTCACTGAATTCAGTGAATGTCTCCTCGTGGTTCTGTATCTGTCTATTTTGTGTGTGCTGAAAAAAAGGTGTTCAGACACAGTCCTTGATCTGTAAATGAAAAACAAGCAAAGTGACCCAGACTGAGCCACACTACACTACATCCTAATTTCCTCTTTCACGTCCTCGACAACAAATGGAGCTACACCTTGATAGTAATGAAAGGTTAATAACATTGGAGATATTATTAGTGCCTTTGAAGGAGCACTGACATAAGAGACAGATCTGTTTGGGTGTTGAGTTTAGATATCAACTGTGGTTCTCCACAATTGCTAACGCCACCTTTAATCTGTTATATTTAAAGGATCAGTTTGCCCCCAAAATCAAAAATACATATTTATCCTCCTGCCTGTCGTGCTTTTTATGAATCTAGCTTGTTTTGGTGCAAGTTGCAGAGTACTGAAGTTATCAGCTGTAGACATGTCTGCCTTTTCTCCAATATAATGTAACTAGATGGCACTCAGCTTGTGGCTATATCACTGCACAGAAGGAAGCGTCTACTGCTAGCTCATCTCACACCACTGAGCTATCTGACATAACAGCTCAGTCGAGGAGGACGCTGTTAATGTTCTCATCTCTGTCACAAGCACAAGCCTCTTGTCCTTGAGTAGATGGACGCTAGGGGACTGGCTTTTAGTTCCATTATATTGGAAAGAAAAGACATCTTTATGGCCGATATCTCCAATACACGCCAACTCATACCAGTCTAGAGTGATAATTAGCACTACAGTTAAGAGATAAATCTTATATAAAACTATCTAAAATGAACAATAATTGATCAAACAATTCCTTTAACCCCTCCAATTTTGAGCTGAGTGTACTTACGCTTCAATCAAGCTGGAAATGTCTGACAGTCCACCCACTCCTGCAGCAGGACCCCCGACTGCATTGGACATCATTCCTGACATACTGACCGCAGAGCGACACAACGACAGTGAGTCAAAGTATGCTTTGATACTGCACTTTACACGTCACCTTAAAGCAACCCTAAATGCAATCCATTCATTTTGACACTCACAGCTGTTGTACTTGTTGGTTCTGCATCACGCTTGCAGCCTGTAAACAGAAATCCACCGTGTCTCTCACAAGGACAATTAATTTATAACTACATTAGTTATTTTGTTTGAGAAAAACAATCTATTGCTGTACATATGCACATACATAGCAACCTGATTTAGATGTATCTTTTTATAATTGCTGCAGTAAAACTGGCATGCTTGAAGAAGCGTTCTTGGCCTGGCAGGCATTCTCATGTGTCATCGTTTAAAGAGTCAGGACTCTCTGAGGCCAGACACAGTCCTTTCCACTAGACAATAGCTCGGTTGATTAACGGGCTAACTGTCACTCATGGGACTAATTAGGGTAAATATCTGGTCTAACCTTGCCAGAGACAAAACAAGCATGAGTCACGTGTCTCTAGGACAAATGGCAGGTTTCCTGAACAGCATAACCTCTTTGACATAGCCAGGCTATTTGCGTACAGTACATACATTAGCACTCATGCGCTTACCATGCTGATGAAGGCAGGGTTGTTGATTAGACTTGCCATGTCAAATCCCAATCCAGCAGCTATCTGTGGCACACAACAATAATGATGGCTCTGTAATATATGTGAGGCTTAATAGGATATACATTATGTTACATAACCAAATGAGGAAAATGCAGCTTGCTTTTCCTTACTGGGCTGGTTGCTTCTTTCTGCTTCTGTTCTGCAATCTTCAGGTTGGATTTGTAGGTGTCATTCTCGGGGTCTAATACCAAAGCTTTCTTGAAGTAGGAAATTGCCTCTGGAAACTTGTTCATAGCTGTCAAAGCCAAACTGAAACCACAAATGAAAGGGACACACATAATTTTAGAAAGACCTTGAAATGTTGTGGAACAGATTACACTCTAAAGTCCTACAAAACTTGTTTTAATAGTGTCAAACATTAAACTCACCCCATCCTACCATACGCTTTGCTGTAGCTAGGATCAATCCCAATGGCTCTCTCGCAGTCACCAGTTGCCTCTGTATAATTTCCCAGTTTACTGTGAGCAGCAGCCCTGCAGAGGGTTAAATTCAGATCCCATGGTTACCTTGATCACTGGCTTGTTTAAAGGAGCACTTCACCAACAAAATGACCATATGTATATCAATTACTGACACGCGTTACATTGAATTTGTGATGTGAAGAAAACTGCTTTTCTTGGATGCTTCTATGGTGAAAGGAGAATCCAAAAAAGGCAAACATTCTTTATGAATTAAAGTAATAAGGGTCCACTTTTAACAACAGCAACATCTCTTTACAATCTCTCCCACAACTTGTGAAGAATAAGTCTCATTTATCTAGTCGTATGCTCGGTATTTCCCAAACACATGCATTTTTGCTGAAAATTCTGTGATATAAAACACTTCCACTTACGAGTAGCATGCCCTGAGCATGTGTAGGCATGTACATGTGTTTAAGCTCTGCAGGGTTCAAATAAATATGAATAAAGGAGACTTGGTTTATACAGCACAAGTTGTGTAAGAGTTTGTAAACTGATCTTTAGATACTTTAGATATAGTTTTGGCACTGTTGGTGCTGTTTGCGCTGTTAGCACCTTTAGTTGCTAGCCACCAGCTCAGCCACCTCCATGTTGAGAGCCATGTGCAGACAACCTCTGAAACACAGATACACTCTGAGTAACAAAACAATGACAGTGTGAAGGGCTGCTGCCTGCTTGTTGTAAATACCTATTACAGTAGTACACAGCATTTCTTAGGTCCAGGTCAATGGCCTTTGTGTAGCACTCCACTGCACATCTGTAGTTCTCTTCCTTCATGTGATTGTTCCCTAAAAAGAAAATATTGGATTGTTCACCGAGTTAACACATAGACAGACTGTGGTTACAACACCGCTCAAAATGATCACAGAAACACTTGAAATTAGGGCAGATGGACGATTATTAATATAAATAATAATTTATGTGATACTGGTACTAAGACAAATTCAGGGCTATGGTGAAGTATAACAATGTTGGACTGGCAAACATCAGAATTAAGATAAATATGTCAGGTGTTTGCTTTCACTTTATCCTACAAAAGCATCAGTTTTCTGTCAGAGGTCAATGCTTTCCACCAGAACTGCAAATACAGCCATCAACAAGTCAGTCCACAAGGTGAAAGGAGCTGCAGAGTTCCAAGATGTTCATCCATTAAGTAAATGCTTCCCTTTCTGATATTGCACATACTATCTAAAGGTAACTGTGAAACTACAGTTGTCCTTGTGGGATAAAGGAATTAGTTCCTCATTACCACATGAACTATTGCTGGTTCTTCCAGCTAAACGTGTTATTCCTTAACCTGATGGTCACTGTTTTAGTTTGCAGGTGCATGTGGACCATGGTGTTTAAAATCTGTTTAAAAGGCAGTAGTCAAATGCACACATATGGATTATATGGATACAGAGTCCCACTTTCTTTCTTTTTTTTTTTTTTTTTTTTTTTTTACAGTTGCACAAGCATGGTGTATATCCAGCCAAACATCACACACTACTGAAATAACCAAATCAAACTTTATTTACCAGTGTACAAAGCGTACCTTCTTCACCAGATTCTAGTTAAACTATCTGAGCATGAGGACTGATGAATAGTAAAACAAGTCAGTATTCCCCTGACTTGAAACACATTTAACCTCCTGAGACCCTGTGTCCTCATATAAGGACATTACATTTGGGGTTTACTTGACCTTATAATTCCTCCTACTTAACTTAGACCTGTTGTCCTTGTTCGTGGACACTTTTTGTGCCATCTAGTGGTAGTAAGAGCCCAATACACTGATCCATGTAAAAACAAGATGGCAGCCATGTCTTCCAAGTCAGTCTGCACCCGATCCCAACACAAAAGTGGACAAGGTCCAAAACCTGATTAAATTTAATGGTTGAAACTTGTTTATTTATGATTAAAAATGTTGGTAGTTTGATATGGCAACACATTTGACTGATTTTAGCAACTGTAACAATCTAAGACCCTGTTAATGAGGAAGTACTGGTTTGAGGACATTGGAACTTTATTATTGTCTCATTTGAGGATATTGGGACTTTTATCATTGACAATATTTAGTATTAAAATCTATGGGATACTGATCCCAGATAGCTAGGTGAAATAAAAAATGCACACCAATCAATAGTTTGGGTCTTAGGAGGTTATGGCACATTTAATACTGCATGTATCAGTTCCTCTGCTGCTGATCACTCCTCTGTTCTCTCTATACTCAAGCTCTCCACCCAAAAACATGTCAAAGTGTTTTGTGAATTCGCTCACAATTATGACATTGCTTAAATATGAGTACCTCAGACACTTGATGCTACAGATGAGGGCATAGGTATTGGACTTGGTGAAATTAGAGTTAGAATTAAGAGACTTAACATTACCTTCATTCTTGAGTTGCTCAGCTCGTTCAATGTCTTCTGGAGACGGGGAACTCTCTGGTATGGTTATGTTGTCATTCTAAGTAAATGCAAAACAGAATAGTCATTACATCCACATGAAATGAACTGTGAATAAAATGTGACTTTGTAGTTAATAAAAGGCGAATATTACGGCAGGCATTTTGACTTGACAGAAGGAAAAGCACAGGTGGAACTAATATGATTAAGGATGATTCTACTCTATTTCGTCGTGCCAATAACCAATGCCAGTGAGCCAGCATGTGCTGGCACAGTCTACAGTGTTGACTGTGGACGTGCTTCCTTCATATGTTAAAGGGACATTTCACTTCAAAATCAAAAATACATATTTCCCCTCTTCCCTTTGGTGGTATTTTTCAGTCTAGATTGTTTTGGTCTGTGTTGCTGAGTGTTGGAGAGATCAGCTGTAGAGATGTCTGCCTTCTCTCAAATAAAATGGAACTAGATGGCACTTGGCTTGTGGTGCATGCGTCCTTCTGCGTGGTGAAGGTAGGAAAGAAAACAGTTCCTATGAAACTGCTCACAACATTATCTTCAGTGACTGGGTCCTGATTTCTGGAAAGTGACATTGCTGTTGAGTTTTTCAAATGCATTTTATTCTTTGGTACTTTGGGCACCACAAGCTGAGTTCCATCTAGTTCCATTGTATTGGAGAGAGGGCAGACATCTCTGTGGCTGATATCTTTGACAGTCAGCAACTCACACCAACACAATCTATACTGATGACCTGCACTACAGCTAAGTGGAAAAATATGTAGTTTTGATTTGAGGTAAACTGTGCCTTTAAAGTACTGGTCCCATGGATTGTACAGTACCCACCTTGAGCAGGGAATTGAGGAAGATCTCTGTCAGAGGCTGTGGCACAGCAAGATGGCAGTCACTGGAGCTAATCTTAAAGGTCGTCTCCAAACACTGTATCGCAACTGCGGTAACAGGATAATGTTGGTGAGACAAATTACACTTGTGAGATTTTAAGATTATAGCAGCCAAACAATTGGTCTTAGAGTTAACAGTATTATTACGGTGAGTCAGAGCTTGGCTGCACATTCAAAGTGAGAAATCCAAACCGTCCTGTTCATATAGGATAAAACACGCCACCGCACATACTGCACATAATTTCTTGTAAATCTTCGTGAGGATAAAACCCTCTCCTGTTCAGTCTCTTTATACCAGGATCGTGAGATAAGAACAAATGCATATAAGTACACTGAAATGATCAGGACACAAGCAGAGTGTCCTATATTTGTAAGGTATAAGTGCACAGTGAGTTGGCCTACCTTCGAGGCTCTCCTGCTCATCAGAATTCAAAGCACCGCAATGTGTTTGATCTCGTAGGAACTGCACAATAGAGAATGCCAGACGCTTCTCCACTGCCATTTTTACCCAGAAACTGCTGCACACAGGAAGTTGTTTGGGGTGAAACAGAAAGGCGCCCACACAAAAATGACGATATAATTCATAGAGTGACACTTTATATAAGGGTATAAAACACATGCTTAAGTAATGTATCACTAATACATGACTCATGATAAATTAATTCAGGATTTTTACAAATGGTTTCAAGAGTTGCTTTATTAAAAAAACAACCAAGTCACTATGAGTTATTGTGATTTTTTAGCACTTACATATCATCAGTTACATTGATTGATATGCCATTAAATTAGCTCGAATGTAGTTGTAGCATTTCAAACCCATGTATTTGCAGAGCAGTACATATTCTCAGAGATATATGAAGAAGTTTTTTATCAAACCGGTGGTCATATGCATACATCTACGGTCAACAAAAACAATTTCTAGTAACAATATAACTCACAATCAGATTCCTGACACAACATCAATACCCAGCTTTTCTACTTTCATGACAATATTAACATATGCTAAAACATGCCTGTCCATTCTCCCCTGATTCATCAACTGGAAGGCACCTGCTAGATATTTTTGGTTTTAGTGCATCCTGCTTTTCAACAACGACAAAATATCATAATAAAATTAATCAAAATTCACATTCCATCCCCTAGATTGTAAATGTGACATAAACAAAGACTGCTGAGTCACATGGCAACATGTAGATATTTCTTTGATCAAATCCATGTGTCTACAATGCCCTTTTCTAGGAAGTACATAAATGTATTGTATAAAGTAACTCTGAATGAACAATCATTAGGTGATGATCCATTAACTGATTATATAAACTGATAGTAACCTGCAGGCCAGTCAGGGGAACAAAATTTTCCAAATTGGGCCTTTCATCCACACCCTCAATGGTGCATAGACCTTTGCACGTACCCCGGCCCTGGGACCTGCATCATCCGTACCCTTTGACCCCCTGGGACAGGGCCTGGGTGGCCCTGGTGACCTACTAATTTAGTCTGGGGGACAGCAGGAATTCATGATGCTTCTTGTATTAAAGCTTCTGAAAACTTATCTGAAGTGTTTCTCTATAAGATTAAACATTCATGACTAAATAAGAAACATCTTTTGGCATTATTTATGAAGAAATTAACAGCCAAACACCCTGCTAAATTGCTTCATCAGGACTGTGTAGGTGGTGATCATGTAGGACTCCATTACTCATAGCATGAATGTGATTGAAAAAAATATGTTTTCAATTTTAACTCGTGCATTAACGTGCACTAACAAGAATTATTAGTTATGAATAAGTTAAGCACATGTTTTGTACTCTTATCTTAAAGTGTTGCCATACATAGACAGTCTTATTGTTTATGTAATGTATGGTTACATGGGGATTTTCATGGCTTATTAGATGTAGTGAAAGCTCAGTCAATTATTAAACATAGTGCTGGGTAATTATTTATTATCTAGTTATTATCCAGGACTGGATTATCAACTGGACAGCTGCCCACAGGCCCCCTGCACCTCAATTGATTTTTGGCACTTTAATTAATTGCATTTGTTCAGGAATTTACGAATAATATTGACTTATGCGGATCCTGCAGTTTTAGCTTATTTAATGGGCCTGTCACACACAGACACCCTGTGCTCACATGGTACTCTTAAATAAAGTGCTGTTAAATCAAATTACCCAAATGTGGGCTCAATGGTAGGCGATATTTTAGCCCAGGGGCCTCCAAACAGGTTCATCCAGCCTTATTATTTGATTATATCCCAAAAAATACAACTAGAAAGGATGCTGGTGGTGCATCTGGTTCTTGTTTCCAAGACAACTCATATGAGGATGAAAGCAAAAACGATTCTTGCTTGTAACAACAAAAAAACCACAAGCTGGCTCTTGCAGTTTGTTATCTCTCTGTCTGACCAAAGCTGCTCCGAATCTATTAGTGGCAGCAGGGGGTAAACAAGGCCACCAAACTGACTGTGAATTAACTCTAAGGGATTTACAGATACAAACACTGCCTCATATTTCCATCACGTGCTGATGCCATTCGTTGTTACGTTCATTTAGGTCTGGCAGACACAGCCACTCCTCCCTCAGTGTGTGTTGACACACGTAAATGCAGTGATGCAGAAGCTGTGATGTAATACCATAAGGGGAGACGAGATGTTTATGAATTGAATTCATAATACAGGCATTATGTTTTTAAACAAATAAGCATACAGTGCATTCACTAAGACTACGACCAATGACGCTGGCAGGTGTTTGTCATATCTAAAAGCTCGTCTTCCCGGACAACAAGGCTCGCGCACTGTGCAGCCTGACTGTGTGATGCTGGCTAAAAAACACAATCCCAACACTGTGTCAACGAGACAGCAAAACAGGCAGGAGGAAAGGTTGCCCTCGTGTCCAACCCAAACACTATGAAGGCAATTTAAAAACAACATTGTGTCAAAGGATGCTATCCAGTGTCCCCCCCGCCCACCTACCTGAGCTCTTATCCAGCTGTCTGCTGCTACCGCGTCATGAGGGCTTGTGTCGGAGCTGCTCGCATCCTCTTCTGCGCCTGCGCGGTAAAAGCGGAAATAAAGAGCGTTTTGCACATTTCAAGGGAGAGAGAGCCCACTGTGCCTACTGCTGCTGCTGCTGCTGCTACACTGTGTGGACTGAGCTGTAAGCGGTGGAGAAGGTGTTTTGTGCTGGTGTTTTTGCCCGGATAAACGCATGAAACCGCCGGCATGTGTGTGTTAAGAGTTGTAGTCTGCCGAGCGCATCGCAGGTATGCCTCAGAATAAATACACCGCTGAACAGCTGTCATGTTTTGTCTGTTTAATATCTGTTTAACTTGGTACATGTAACTTCATTTGTAATTGCTGTGTCCTTTATTTATCACCTGTTAATCAGAGAAAAAAAGCGTGTTTAAGCGATAGCTCTCTGCTCTTGACTATTCAAACAAATTACTGAAATGCTTTTAAGTTTTGGCTGCCATGTGTCAAAGCTGCCTCACAAATTAATCCACGCTGCTATGAACCTGTTTTGAAAGGCTTCCGCTGCCACGCTGTGAAACTGTACACTGAGTGGACGTGGGAGAAGGTCACCGCTTAGCATGGAAAAAATGCAGAGCATGTTTCAAGTGCGACCTCGAAAGATTTATTGCTTACAGTAGAACCACCTGTTAAATTCAGTCTGAACTGTAAGACTGTAATACTGTTACAGACTGACGTGTGTAATTCTTTACAGCTTTTCTACATCTCTCTTGAGAATGACCATCCAGAATGGCTCCGTGATATCTGCCAGAGGCTGCTCTCAGGCAGGGAGTAAGAGAAACACACTGAGATGGGACCTGACCCCGGGTGACATCAGGACCAGGACTGACAGCGTCATCAAGAGAGTAAAGGCGGTCTATGATGACATTGGATCTCTAAAGATAGAAAATGTTTCTGTTGAAAACACCCTGAAAGCCTTGGCTAATGCCAAACTGGATTACGCATGTAAGTCTTTAAGGACAACTAATAATATTCTGTATTTTTCTTGTTGTCAACAGTCACATAAAAAAAGGCCAAAATCAACAATGCGTTCCTAATAAGTATAGTCTGTGTAGCCTCTGTGTCATAGAGCTCCATAGTTGTCCAGAACTATTAAAAAAAACATCAGTGCATGGCCTCTGTAGTTTTTCTGTCTCAGTCAGTCCAATATCAATTCCAAACCTATTAGTTATCATCTGATGTCAATAAAGCCACTAGGGGCAAGCGCAGATATTTCAGGAGATACGGTTTAGCCAGTTGGTATCCAGCAGGCCTCCAGGCCTTGCACCAGGCTTTGAAGCAAACTCTGGCCAAACAGTGGAATTAAATCCATCATGTGACACCTTGCGGCCCGAAAGACTGTTTCCCATAGACTTACATGGCGAAAGAGATATCTGTAAATCAGTGGATGATTTTTATTTAGTGTCACAAACCCTACAAATGGTATTTGATCCATCAGTCTGGTAACATTAAAAACTAAACTAAACTACAAGTAGCCTGCTTGGCTTGCAGAAGTCTCTTTTGCGCCTCCTCTTTAGGCCACACACTGCAGAAGCATCATCTAAGTAATTTTATATGCAGCAGTTGGACTTTTTTGTAGCTTCATGCACTACAGAGCAGCTTTCATAGGAATGAACTGGTCTCTGCCTCCAAAGCTGCATCCAGTTCTCTTTACACATCAATGATATCCAGGCTAAGACTTCCTATTCCATGCGCTGCTCATTGTTTTCAGTTTGATTACCAACTTAAGACAGGTTCAAACAATATTTCGCCTAACCTCTCCAGTATCTATCTAATCAGACTGTAGCTGATGGGTTCCTCAATTACATTTTGGCCAATGTGTTAAGCTTCTTTTGCTCTTCACACTGATTGTTTACTTGCAAGCAACCAAAGCTCGCTCAAATGTGATTGGCCAAAGCTACTCAGACTACAAAAAAAAAACAAAAAACAGATGCTATTCATACCAAAATCTTGTACCATTGCCTGTGGATTCTACATTCATATGCAGATATCTGTTTATAGAGATAAGTAATAAAAATTTTTAACTATAGCACCAATTGTGTATTAATCCACATCTGGAAATAGTCCCCAGTGAACACTCAGTTACTTCCTGGTTAGGTAAAATTTGCTAAAAACTGCAGTGCCCAGCTGTTTTAGGACATCACTGAGCCTTTTTAAAAATTAAACAATATATTTGAGATCTGTTTTTGAACTGATGGCTAAGTGTCACAGACAGCATAGGAAAGAGACAGACTAACACATTGTTGGTTTTTGTCTTGTTTGCAAGCAAAGTGTATATTAATATCAGCCATATTTTTAAAAAAATAATCAGCTATTTTTCACAATACATTTACCAATGTTGCACATATCATATTAACGTCCATGGTGTCTTTTGTGTTTATTCTGTTCCTTTAGCATCACTCCATGTTCTTGATTTCCCTCAGTATGTTTGTCCTTCCAAAGAGGTTCGGACAGCGAGCACAGAGGCAGACAAGAAACTGTCTGAGTTTGATGTGGAGATAAGTATGAGGGAAGATGTGTTTCAGCGAATTACTGCCTTGCAGGTACGCCTCATGTCACATCCACTTGAATATACACATCACTCACAACATAAGGGAAGGTTCATTTAAGAACAGCCCTTTAATCAAACCTCTAATCAGCTAAGATAATAACAAGGTGCCAGAGTTATCTTAACAGTAAAAGATACACATTTGAAGCTAATTAAATTTTATCTGTGAAAATGTAATGCATTTATCACAGCAGTTATGCCAGTGGTTAATTTGCACATTTTGTCAGCCAGGGCAACAAATGATAGATGTGCATGGTGATCAAGGATACTACACCCACATTTGACCCCACCACTGGTTCCTATTTAGCATGGGGAAGAAATTGAATCTGATATATTTAGTGTTAGCCAGTGCCATGTGTTATTCCACTCAGGGCTGTCAGGCTGACATCCTGCAGCATAAATAAAGTGGAATACATTTAGCAAAATGCAAAGTATGTCTGCCTATATGAAGACATGTGTTTACCTTTTACAATTATTTTTTGACAGAAAAAGGTCCAGACAACCTCTCGCCTGAAGAAAAGCGATTCTTAGACAGACTTGTGACATTAGGCAAGCGGAAAGGACTGCACTTGTCTAAAGATGTACAAGAGGTAATGCAATATGTGATATGATTATGAAAGCTACTAAAGTTTTGACATTGCAGGTGTAATACATTAAAGAGTTTATGTGACAAGTCAGTCATCTCTAAAGTGATAGCAAGTGCCAGTCTTTTATTTTGAGGTTTCTCTGCTTTTAATTCTTGAAAAATCATGTCACATCCTGGAAATCAATTTGACTGCTCCTTTTCTCTCACAAGGAAATAAAAAGAATCTCCAAGCTTATAAGTGAACTCTCCATAGAGTTTAACAAGAATCTGAACGAGGACACAACGTTTCTTGTTTTTTCTGAGCAGGAGCTGAGTAAGTTTATTTGCATTAAACTCAGTCTGGTGAACTGTCTGGTATTAGAAATATTGATATTGATTCTCATGTATGTTGTTGTCCTCTTCTTTTAAGGTGGGCTAGCTGATAGCTATCTCAATGGACTGGACAAGTCAGCAGATGGGCGGTATAAAGTGACACTTGAATATCCCCATTACTACCCCCTGATGAAGAGGTGTCACAATCCTGAGACCAGGAGAAAGATGGAAACAGCTTTTCACAGCAGGTGTAAAGAGGTAACTGGAATCTGATCCTAAATCTGTGTCTGCTTTGCACCTCTCTGAACACAGCAAGACCTGTTTTAACTTCAGTTGATGCATCTGCACCTGCAGCTCAATAGCAATTTAATGTATTTACATTCACTAATTACCAGTCAGTATATAGAAGTTACCTCTATATGGAGCTTGCCATTCCTGCACTATATTCAAATTGCCTACCAACAGTGCATTCAGAAAACATTCAAATCCCTTCAGTTTTTACACATTTTGTTCTTACCTGCTGGAGCCTTATGCTACAATCATTTAATTTATTTCCCTCATCCCTGCAATGACAAAGCATAAACAGGTTTTAGACATGCTCGCTCAATCTGGTAACAACATACACTTTATAAAAAATATGGGATGTAGCCAACGTGACATCACCCACTGGTTTGTGGACTCATCGGCATTTTGGTCGTCACCATCTTGGTTTGTTTGTTTTTTTGGGGTTTTTTTGAGCTGGAAGTGACCATATTATCATTATTATTATTATTATTATTATTATTATTATTATTATTTCTGCTGTAAAGTTGACTCGCTTTTTGAGCCAGCCTCAAGTGGCCATTTTAGGAATGGCAGTGTTTGGCACTTTCGTGTTGGCTTCATTTTTCAGCCTCAGAGGTTGTCGCTTGGCCATTGAGCATAAATTCATGAGGGATTTTTTTTTTTGTTTTTTACATAAGGATGTAAAATAATAAATGTCAAAAAAGTAGGGCTGCACGATATGCAGAAAACATCATATGACGATTATTTTGACAGATATTGCATTATGAGTCATAGTTTCAGTGGAAATAGGCATTTTTGCATTTCATTTTTACTTTTTTTTTTTTTTTTTTTTAAATCTAAAATCATGAGGGGACTGTACAAAAGAAGCATGTTCCCTTATGTCTGGAATATGATTTGTAGGCAGGGGCATCTCTGTAGCACCACAATTCTTCATTTACAACACATTTGGCACATTTTGCCTTTATCAAAAAATTACAGCTCCTTTGATCTTGATATTGCACTTTGCCATAATGTGTTTTCAATAATATTTCGATTAATTGCACAGCCCTGGAAAAAAGTGAAGCAGTCTGAATTCTTTTAAATGCACCGTGCACACAAACATATCAAGAGACATGATGCAAACATGTGATTCAGCCTTAGTGTTATGTAATTTTATCTTATTGATCTCAGCCTCACTGTTCGTTGTTGACTCTCCTACAGCCTTAACAGACCTGTATTAAATTACTGCTAATGCAAACCAAACATTTCCTGCTGCTGCAAGCACATTAAAGGCATTCTACTGGTGAATCACAGCAACAAGTTGGGCCAGCCCAAGTGAGCAGTTACATGAGAGTCATGAGAGGTCAGGCTGCACAACTGTGAAGTTTCCAACTCCTTGGAAAGTGTCCTGCTGTTGTGTGGAAAGCTACTTAAGCCGTGTGCAGTTTGAAATCACACAGAATGATGGAAAAATTGCGCTTATTGACTGACTTTTTACTAAAGCAATACTCCACCCCCCAAAATACACACCCTGTATAACGTCTAAGTCCTGAAGAAAACCGTGTTTTTCTCCCATGCCTCCAGTTAACGAAGAATCCAAAAACTGAGAAAATCCTTGATAAATTGTAGTCATTGAAGACCTCGTTTAACATCAGCAAAACTATGTCAAAACATCCGTTTACAAACGCTCACACACACCTCATGCAGTAGTAGTGCATTTTATTTTATTTATAGGCGCCTTTCAGAGCACTCAAGGACACCAAGTATCAGTGTAATGTATCAGTATAATCCAAGTGTCATTTATCCAGTCGTATGCCCAGTGCTTCCCAAATAGACAGCCCTCTGATGGAGAACTGAATGGAAAGTGAAACCTAATGCTCTCTTCAAAGCCAGGCTCCATTGGCAAAAACTGTCATTTTACCTCATTTTACCTTGACATGGGGAGCTGCTGGTCTACCACTGCCTCTATTGGTAGTTTGTTTTTTGTTGTTTTGTCACTTTGGTGAATACGAACTAACCCCTTCAAAACACCAAAGTTGAACAATAATGCAAACTAACTGAGTGGGGCAGTGGGCAGTGGCTCCTGTGTTCAGAAGGGTAAAAATAGTGTTTTTGTCAATGGAGTCTGCTTTTGAAGAGAGCATAGGTTAACTTTCACTTTCAGTTAGGTTTTCCTCTTTTGGATTTGTGGCTCACTGCAGGTATGCCAGAAAAACAGTTTTCTTCACAAACTCAATGTAAAATGGGGTGAGTGATATAAAAATGGTGATTTGGGGGGTGGAATATCCCTTTAAAATATTGCGAGTTTGTTTGGCTGCACTGTTAACACATACACTAGTTACTCCTTCTCTTGAATTTGTGACAAAGTAGCTGCTCAACAAGAATCTGCTAGCATTAGAGCTGGAAGTATTACACCACCACTGTTGCTTAATCACCGGGGGCTGAAGTCTTAAGGATCAAAACTTTATATGTGATATTTTGTAAAATGTTATTACCATATACATTAGCTGAGCCATATAACTTGCTCTCTTTGTCCAGGTAAACACAGCAATCCTTGAACAATTAATACAGCTGAAGGCAAAGGTCGCAGACTTACTTGGTTACAGGAGCCATGCGGACTATGTGCTGGACATTAACATGGCCAAGAATGCAAGCAACGTGTCTGACTTCCTAGGTATGACACCTTTGACATGCCACCTCTCAGGCGCACACGCATACACACACAACACGTGTGTAATTTATGATGAAGATTCACGGCATCTGATAACAGCTTTGAATTAGAAAAAGAAACTTCATCGGACAGATGGATGGGACCCAACTAGACCAGAGAAATGCAACACCTCATGCCTGTTGTGTGTAATGTCGTGAATGTTGCACTACATGCCTCTCATATGTAGTGTAAAATGATGTATGACTCATGACCATGTCGTATATCACAAAGTGAAGAGAGTGGTTAGTATCTTCTACTATAGCACAAATAAAAGAATATATGGAAATTAATATTGGAAGTCTGCTTTATGCTTTAATTGTTTTAGGTTTAAAAATGTTCCATACTGATTTGTTATATCACATTAAATCACTGCAGTAATTAAATCATCAAATTAATTAAATAAATCAGTCATATGTGTATAACTGAGCTATGTGTCATTTGACCATAAAGATTTCTGACTTTTTTCCCCACTTCACAGACACATTCTATGAAACACTGAAGCCCATTGGAATCAAGGAGAGGAAATATATTCTTGCACTAAAGAAGCGGGAGTGTTTGATGAAGGGCTACCAGTTTGATGGGCAGATCAATGCCTGGGATTTACCCTACTACATGAATCAAGTGGAGCAGTGCAAGTTTGCAGTGAACAAGGACAAACTGATCGAGTACTTCCCACTCGACGTGGTGACAGAAGGACTGTTTGGTATCTACCAGGAGCTGCTGGGTCTCAAGTTCACAGAGGTGGAACACGCTCATGTGTGGCATGAAAATGTCAAGCTTTATTCAGCCTGGGACTCTGAAACAGGAGAGGAGATTGGCCAGTTCTACCTGGACTTGCATCCAAGGTAGAGAATGTATCACTTTAGAGTTTTATTATTAATTAATCTGCTGATTATTTTTCCAATTCTGTGATTAATCTTTATTTACTCAGAATTGTGAAAAATTGTTTTGTCTCACCAACAGTTAAAAATCCAAATATATTCCATTCCATTATAACATAAGACAGAAAAGCAATATGTCTATACAGCTGAGAAGATCTAACAGGGACATTTGTGGCATTTTGAGATGCCAGGTTTAATCAATTAAAAAAAAATGTTAACAATTATATTAATGGCCCGCTAATTTGTGAATACAAAAGAAAAAAGTCAATTTTCTGGTTTCTTTACTCCTGTATGACAGTGAACTGAATAACTTTGGGCTGTGGACAAAACAGTCATCAGGGCTTTGGGAAACATGAATGAAACTTTTTCACAATTTTCTGACATTTTATTGGCCGAATTATTTTCCCATGGTTTTTTGTCTAAGTGACTAATAGGAACGACAATTTCCATATCTGGTCCAGAACTGAGCGAGAGTGCTGCAAATGGCAGCGACAAAACAGGCTGCAACCCTGAAATTGCTATCGCTAAACCAACCAGACTGTATTTGAATAAATTATACTTTTATCACTGTAAAACACACTTTATTTAAAGTTGAAAGAAACAAAAAACTCAGAGAAGCTGCCTTGGTTCATGTGTCCACTGTTCCAGTGATCAAAATAAACCCTTACTTCACCCAGTTATATATTCAAATTTGCTGGCTCTATACTCGCTAAAATTACTGTTTACTGGAGTAGAGTCTGGTGTGTTTGCCGGTAGCTGTCTCTGGGCTGTTTCTCATTAAACAGAAAGTATCCTACTCTTAAAACAAATGGTCTATCTGTAGGGACCCTTTCTATAATGTTGTCAGACACTTAAAATAACAATCTGAATATTATGAGTGGCAACAACAAACACTTTCAGTGGGCATAAACTGACGATGCACAAATGCCCTGAGTGATTACATTGCAGCTTGTTCCACAGCTGCCAGGTGCAACCCTCTCGCTAAATACTGGACCAACTTCAAAACATGTTTCCTTCATTAGTCACTTAGAGACCAAAACATGGGAAAATAGGATCCATGTTGAAAAATACTGACGTTAACCTTTTATTGTTAATTTGATTGACAAATAGCTGTGGATCAGTTTTCTGATCAAGTGTATCCACCATCAAAGGAAACTTCTAGGAAACTATCAGTGACTAGAGCCCTTCATCTTTGTAATGCCAGTTATGTGAGTGTTGATGCTCTCATTCAGCCCCGCTGTGTGACATTTGCAACCTTATCTTCGACTAGGGAAGGAAAGTTTGGCCATGCCGCCTGCTTTGGGCTTCAGCCCGGCTGCAGAGGACCTGATGGAAAACGCAGGCTTCCAGTGGCGGCTATGGTGGCTAACTTCACCAAGCCCAGAAAAGGCTGGCCCTCGCTCCTCCAGCACCATGAAGTGGAGACTTATTTTCACGAGTTTGGACATGTTATGCATGAGCTCTGCTCCAAGGTAGGCCACTGTCTACATCATCAGTGGTTTGATGTGATTTGCATGCTGTGTATTGTATATTAATTAGAATGATAGAGCTCAGACTTTTCCTGTGTTTGTATCAGACCACTTTCTCAGAGTTCAGTGGAACCCAGGTGGAGACAGACTTTGTGGAGGTGCCTTCACAAATGCTTGAGAACTGGGTTTGGGAGAAGGAGCCACTGAGAAGAATGTCTCGCCACTACAAGGACGGCACCCCAATCCCAGACAATCTGCTCGACAAACTGATTGCATCCAGAGTCGCCAACACTGGTCAGACACTCACAGAAAAAAACTCTATAGAATTTATACAGAGATCAAGAGTCTTTGTTGATATGTTGACTTGTTTGTCACTCTGCAGGAATGATGAACCTGCGTCAGGTAGTCCTCGGTAAAGTGGACCAGTGGCTACATACCAGCCCTCATGCAGATACAGCTGAGGTGTTTGCAAAGCACTGCAAGGACATCCTGGGTGTTCCTGCTACACCAGGTCAGTTACAACATTAGCAAGATTTTTATCATTGATTATAATTGAGAGTATTTATTTAATCATCTCCTATGAGGACAAATAAATACTCAAATTGCTGAGTTTGAAATCCAGTAAATGCAGTGGGCAGGCAGGGTTTGTGTTTCATTTCATCATAATACAGTTGATTTTTTTGGAACGTGTGTTAATCATTTGTAATGAAGACAATTTGATGTGATGATCAAGGTCTGTCCCCTGCAGGCACCAATATGACGGCCAGTTTCAGCCACTTGGTTGGAGGATATGATGGTCAGTACTACAGCTATCTGTGGAGTGAAGTCTACTCCATGGACATTTTTTTCAGCCGTTTTAGAAAAGAAGGCATTATGAATCCAAAGGTGGGTGGGATTATTATATCCACTTACATAAACACACATCTCACTTCACGTAGAAAATGTCCTTAACAGTACATGTGTGCCTTAACACAGGTTGGAAAAGAGTACAGAAGGGTGATCCTGGAGGCTGGTGGCTCTGTGGATGGAGTGGACATGCTGAAAACCTTCCTTGGACGTAGCCCATGTCAAGATGCCTTCTTTGAGTGCAAAGGACTAATTAAGTCACAGGAAACACAAACACTGTAATTTGATATTTTCTTACAGAATCCTTTTATCAAAGGAAGGCGTATTTTAAGTTGTAAAAATATATGGATTTACTTGAAGTGTAATATTACTGTGTTTAAGCTTTCTACTCGATGATTTGCACCTGTTGTATTTGTTCAGATGTACAGTAAATTGTGGAGGGTCCTCATGATAGTATGAATGAATGAATGAATGAATTTTATTTTTGTGTCTGGCTGCCCCAAGGCAGCCCATCCCTCATGGGATTATTCAGACACATTTTAAACAAAACACTTTCCAGTGCCATCACACCAACATAACATAGTAAACATGACATATACACAAGCTGTGAATGAAGATCGATAAAAGTAAATAAAACAAAATAAAATACAATAAAAAGGACAATCTTTAGACCCACGATATATCTGTGTGCAAAGTTGCCTGTTTTCTTCTGTTCCACGCTTTTTTATATATATATATAATTGGATATTGCAAATATATGATTATCAAATAACCATTTAATTATTTGTTTATCCTGGGACAGACTTGCATGTGTTGACACTTTGTCAAAGAGTGTTTCTCTTAGGTCATCATAAAATGGACAGTACAGCAGGAAGTGAGTTTCATTCTCTACTTCACCGAGCTCACAGTAGTGACATAGTCTTTGATCTTCCTCAGTTCCAATGTAGTGTCCTGTCTCAATATGTAGCGGTAATATCCCAAAACAAAACTGAGCACACGGAGATCTTTGGCTCTTAGATAAATCATACATAACATATCTTTCACAAGCATACACTTCTTTAAACAAACAATATATGTGTAATTTTGGTTTATGATTAATTCCGTCCAGCCAATTACTTTTATATTTTGTCATAGCAAATTCTTTAAACATCTCCACATCCACAGGTAGTATGTACAATAGGCTTTTTTCACAGAAATTATTATTTTTTGTTTATTTTTTTTTATTTTCCAGGTCATGGAACACGGGTAAACCTTTTACTAAACATGCGTAGATGTGAACCACACCCCGATTAAATACTTTAAACTGAATTAGGCCATGTCGTATACACAGTGAGGAGGTGTGCGTATGATTTAAATGATTCTGCCAAGCATCCTCAGAGAGCTCCACTCACAGGTCCCTTTCCCAAGTAGTTTTTGTTTCATCCCAGGATGTCCGTTTTAATTCTTGTATCACTGTGTAAATTGTAGAAATATGATCTGTCTCAAGGGATCCGCTCTGAAATAAAATCTAATTGTTTTCTGGGCAGTGGGTTATACAATGAGGGATACTTTTTTGGCAAAACTACTGATTGAAAGGGAAACTACAAAAATGGGATCTGGGTATGATATGGTCTTTAGTAAGGGCTTTAAAGGAGGTAAATGTCTTGTCTGTAAAAAGATAACAGAAAAACACTGGTCTATTTCTATGCCAGTATTAATATTTGTCATCTGACACAGATGGTGGGTAGAATTGATTATTTGCCACTGGAAAAAGCCCACCAGCATATCTTAATCCAAAATGCTTCCCGAACTGTAACCTTATCCTGAGTGAAGCTATGACCCTGGGTTTGTTAATAGGGATTCATGATAATATCAACATGTCATTGGTATTGGTTGATATTGGCTTTAAATTGAGCTCAGAATTGGCCAATATGCTTTTTCTTCTTTTACACAATGAGTAAATATTATATACACTGAAAAGCATTGTATTTCATGTCTCCATCTGCTGGTGGGCCATCATGATAGGAGTATGCACAATATGATGTTAATTCCACCACATGAAACAAAAAGGTAGATATATTGCTATCAGTTATGGGCCAAATAAATTGTTAAATATCGGATATTGGCAAAAAATTCAACATTATGCATCTCCGCTTTTTAGTTGTATTTTATGGTTATGCGATGGTGGAGAGGTGAGTATTGGTAGAGGATTGGATGAAAGTTTCATGTGAACCCAGTTTGGGCCCTATTTATTGTCAGACATAGATGCCCATTAGAAACTTTCTAACTTGTCATAGTGGCAAAAGCACAGGTGTTACTAATAAGAATTGATGGATTTGTAACATTCAAGTGTCTCAGTAAGCTGCGGCAAAAAACAGCTTGCACAATAACAATTACGCTTAAAAAAAATGCTACTCTAACAAATAAAAAGGCCTATCACTTCTGAAAGTGAAATAGCATTTTCAGAAATTACCTAAGGCTGTTGTAAAGTCTTGCATTCAGTACAGGGTGTGTAAACTGCATATATTACTAAGATGGTGTACAAAACCTTTTTGTTAATTCCTGTGATAAATCTGTATCAGTTAGGCTACCTCCTTAAAAAGAATTAATGAAATACATCCAGAACCAGAGGAGGAAAAGCTATTGTTTACCATATTTTGGAAGAAGGAGAGACGCTTATTTTGGGGACCTATTAAAATTCCCTGCAAGTTATATATACACCAGGGGGCGCCACATGATAGCAAATGCTGGTCTGTGAGTTTAACTAACGAAAAAACAATGTTATCGCTGGCATATCACTTTCTATGTCGAGGATTACTATTTCCTTTTATTGAAATAAAATAATGTACTCCTTACCATCATGAATTGTCAAACTGGTGTAAATAGTGTGAACCCTTATGTATATATATATATATATATATATATATATATATATATATATATATATATATATATATATACATGCAATTTGTTTAAAATAAAATATCTTGTGTTTTGCCTGCCTCTGTTTGTGCTAATACCTATCACTGACATATTCAGAGAGGAAGAACGTTCTTAAGCAAAAGGACGCGGGGATTGACTGAAAGTGTCTGGGTGAGACAGTGAAAGCATCATCACGGGGGCTCGATCCGTGTAGCTGAGAAGGCGACTTCTGGTGGACAGCCGACTCCTACATGTAGGCACAGAGGTCGAACAGAAGAAACCCACAGCTTCATGTTGCTCTCGAACAGCCTCAATGTAGCTTCACTCGACTCTGTCAAAGCTGCTTGATGAAACGAAAAGGAAATTATGAGTGAAAACATCTGGGTGCGGCGTACTTCAGATGAAAAGCTTTCGCTCTGCCGGAGGTCGATTTTTGCCTTTTGTATTTCCTTGCTGAATGTCGTGGACATTTTGGATTTTTAATGCTCTGTGTCGTCAAGTCTTACCAATTAAGGACCATTTTTCTATCGTCGGTTAGTTTGTTTGAGTAAGGTACATACTTTCACGTGTGAAAACAATTGAGGACGACAACGTTAGACAACTTGAGGACGGCTTGCTGTGGAGAATGTGCGTGCTGGGCCAGCTTCGAGCTGCTCTTTAAGGGGGCAACATTAGCTAGCCGCTAGCACTAGCACACCCCTTATTGAACTACCTTCAAGCAAATCTGTGAAGCTAGCCAATGCCCACTTCTCGACACATTTTTTGGATAGTACCACACTGCCCATAACCTGGACATCATTAAATGAGACGCTGACTCGACATTAATTCAGGTAAGTCTCTTTGTTTGCGCAAGTTACTGCCTCTGTCTGTGGGGCCCCATAAAACATGCTAACATCACAGCTAGCTGCGTAGCGTAACGTTAGTATCGCCGAGTTCCCATTCTGGTGCTGTCCAACTTGAGTTTTGCATTAATTCAGTCAATTTTAACACTAAATGATAATTTAAAGCCCTTTCTTAGCTGTATCAGGTTGGTAATGGTTGTGGTTACGTTGTGTTCAATTATAATGTGTTTTGGACGGTAACAAGAGATTTAAGCAGCTGTCTGTATTTTCGGTCAACAGCTGTACATGGCTGCCTATTTGCGTTGTTGCCAGGCTGCCTCTTATCTATTCGCAGACACCAGCATATCAAGTATAACGCAGTCAAGCACATTTTGAAGTATCAGTCAGAAGCGTGGGTATATTTTACTGTCATCGTCAATATCATTAACCTAACAGCTGCACTGCAACAGCAGCAGCAGCAGTCACATCTTTTGTTGGGGAGCACCTTCAGCGCTTCGACGGACGAAGGATTAGTGTGCTGTATACTCAACATATCGGCGTTTTCATTTTCTCACCACTTCACTAATCAGATTACTATCCCCACTTAACTCCAATGGAAGATAATCCTGTTAAGATTTGAGATAGATGCGGGGCTAATCTCAAGGTTTGAATTTGGGAAAATTAGCAGGTCCATCAGTGCCCATCGACTTCTATTATTTTATTTCTGTCTGTTAAACACATCTGTGGGAAATACTGTCAAGAGAAACACCCTAGAGAAATCTCAGGAAATCATGAAGCAAATAATGTTCAGGTGAAAATGAAGGCAAGCACGTGGTTATTTATTTATTTATTAACATCTATCTAGATTAGATCCGTCAATGCTGTGTGGTTTTGACAGCATTGCATGCATGCCTGGTAGGTTATAAACCAATGTCAATCTATTGAGTTGTTGGTAAATTTTAGGATCCACCAGCCGCAGTGGCAGGTGGACAAACAGTTAATAATTCTAACCTTGATGTTAAGATACAAACTCTGCAAGTATTTCTACAATTTGCTGATGAATGTCTTCCAGCCTGCTTGTTGAAATACAGAGGAGGCTTCTGTTGCCTTAAATCTCAAACCTTGAATTGGATGATTGGCATTTTCATGTAGTAAAACAAACGCAGTATCTGACAAGCCGTCAAAGGCCACCCTTTCTATTGTAAAATGTAAACAGGTCACATCATCTGCCACTTGTCATTGTAGTAGGCCCATGATCTGAGAGCTGCCGGCCAGCTGTTTGTGGATGATTATTCAGTTATTCATAATACTTAATGATGATATGCATACTTTAACATTTCAGTGCCTGTTATAATATTTTTCTACCCTCTTTCCCATATTAATTTAATTAAAAGCCAATATTGTAATACAAGACTGATTTTTCAATATATGCACTACGTAGGCTACATTACAGAGACATGCACAGAGTTAATACAGTGGTATGTTTCCATTGAGGTGTTGAATGCCTGTGTTGTTGAACATTTAAGTTCCTTGTATGATCATTTACAACACACCTTATCTCTAATGGAAGATAAGGTTCACTCGAACAAAGGCGCTCTATTTCACTGTTCTTTTCTCACACTAGTTCCAAAATAGTGTTGTTACAGCACACTTGCCTAACAGCTTGCTGTACGGACGGAAAGAAAGCAAAGACCTGACAATAGCCTTCAACAAAAGCGGCAAAGTCATGTTTCCTTATCTTCATTACACACCAAAAAACGTTCCTCTGGCTTCATAATGGTTAATCAAAAGCCCATAATGCTGCCATTGTAAATTATTCCCATATCTACATCATACTTGAGTCAGACAAATAAAACTCTTGAGGGATTAAACATAGGTCACCCAGGTTAAAACCATGTTTTTCCAAAACAACCCCCAAACTATTTTGTTCAACAGTTCAAAACACAGCCTAGTTTTCCTTGACACGAGTACCTTTTAGAAGCCTAATGAAATGGTATCTTTACTTCCTCAAGGTGATGTAATTCCTCTTAAAAAGGGACACAGAGAGTGATCCTTCTGAGCTGTGAGCCAGTGGGAATATCAGTTTAAGAGAGAAGAGGGTCAGAAGGGTGGGATTTCTTTGAAAAAAATGTACTTAATGTACTTTTTTTTTCTGAACACAGTGCTGTGAGCGTATTATGTGATTATGGCTGCGACTGTAGGTGTGTTTGACTAATGACACTTTATATCAGACAGGAAAGCTTTTTTTCATCTTCTTCAATATTCCAGCTTGTGTGACCATAGAAGTGCACATTTCCTCTCCCATCTTCAGCATGCCTGGCCTTGAACATATTCTTATGCTTTTTCTACCCTTGCGGTGAGAAGGACAGGGAAATGTGGTAGGGTATGTGTCAACAATGAAGCTGTTGACATGGACTAAAGAACACGTGTTTAATGGACAAATACTCATGTGACGTTGTTGGTATGTTACGAGGGTTTAGCAAATGTGAGAGAATGTCATCAAGTCAGGAAATGAGCCATTGTACTGTGGCAGTAGCCAGTTTTCTGTGCTGATGACACATTAATATATTGGCAGTCCAAATGTTTTCATGTCATCATGTCAGCCAAAGCAAAAGTTAGATAAGTTTAGGTTACACCTTTAGTTGGTTACCATAAGATTGTTCTGACATTGCCATCACTGTTTTTGATGCAGATAGATGTATTAAGTTGGTGCATATAAGTGGATTTGCCCTGTTGAAGATTTTGTTTTTTTTCCAAAAAGACAGAGACATTTGTTTAATAGGTTTGTTGTGTAAGCAGCCCTGCCATCTTCTCTCCTGTAGCAGGTGCACACAGCACAAGATGTTGGGTGTGTTTATTTTACAGTCATTAATGGGCTAGCCTCAGAGTTTTCTATACTAATGATCCTCTTAGAGCTGAAACAATTAGTCCACGAATCAATAACTTAATCAACAGGAAACTATTAACCATACTATAGCTTGATTATTTAATTTTCATATGTAGTTTTTCATGCAAGAATGCCAAATGTTACTTAAAGGGATACCCAGACTGATACAGTAGTAAAACTAGGCAGTGCTAATCAAATAAAAATAAATCATGTTACCGCGGTGCCTATATCTTACCTAAAATGTTTTCAGAAACATAATGTAGTGTCCTGTTTAGCTGTAATAGCGAGAGTTTGTGAACAGGAAGTGGGTGCCATGCTGTTTCCTACACAGTGAAAACGGAGGTTGAAAAAACAGATCAAACAGTAAAATGAAGTAGTACTGAACCAAGATTCTGTTGATGCGTTGCCTAGGTTTTTTTTTCCGCAGTTTTTTTTGTTTTTTTCTTCAGAAACATGTTTTAACTTACCGTTTAACTGTAATACGAGATTGTTACCAGCTGGTCGCCATTGTGTTGAATGGAAGAGTTTGCATAATGTCACCTACCAGCGGGGTGTTCATTGGTCCAGTGTGGTGCCGTGCATTCTGATAGTTGTAGGTTTTCTACCTCCATAAGGAAAAGCGAATGCCACAGTCCTTTTTTCTGTTTTCTCTGCTCATATAGCACCATTTTCTGTTTTCTCTGCTCATATAGCACCAATGTCAAAAGTTCTACTGCATAAACAGCTTAATCTTATGAAAAGGCCATCTTTCCAGCAGTGAAATACTTCTCAAATTCCATCCTTGCTTCTTATTTTTGTCCTGTGTGATAGTAAATTCTTTTGGTTTTGCATCGGCTGGCCAAAACGAGTAGTTTGAAGAACTTGGGCTCGAAAATTGTGGTGGGCATTTTAATTATTGTGTGAAATATTGTAGCCCAAATGATCGCTGTTCAATACTGAAATATTTTGTTTTTGAGATGTTTTATATTATTAACACCACATCACCACCAATGAATTCTCAACATGTGGGAAATTCGTCGTTGTAGAGATTGGGGACATGTGTGCTTTACTGGAAACACTGTAACAAGAGAGTTCAGTTGGACCATGTTGATATTAGCCACAGTTTTCTTTGTAAATTAGCCTCATTTTAACATAACATGATGTTAGCTGGACATCCACCCAAATAATTAATTTCAGTTGTTTAAAGTTCTCAGTGTCAGCAACTTCTTTTTGTTTTTGTTTTCCCTGGCAACATCTACAGAGTAATGGGCCGTAGAAATGTTCTCACCTCAATGTGGATGCTATAGATAGTGTCTGTTGTTTAGTGTGGTAAATGTAACCTGCACCTTTTCTCATTCATGCAGTCCTACATTTTGGCTTTGTAAGTTACTGAGGGGGAAGACAGAGCCCGCCCTTTCCATCTCTGGTTCATGTCACATCTATTCCAGTTTGGCTGCAACAGAGGGAGGGTAAACATGGTGTTGACATTATCAGCCAACTTCTGTAACAGCACTCCACTCTGCACACAGTTTCAGTGTTTGAACTGGTGCGACGTCTTTGTTTAAGCTATTAGTAAAATACGAGTTTATGCATGTGCTCTGACTGGTTTGGGTGGGAGTTTGTCTCTGCAGTGTTTTCCTTTGAGTCTCTCCATGCGATTTTCAATGTGAAGTTTGAATCTCTGCAGAGGCTGGAGATAATTTTGCCCCCCTCCTTGAAGCAGGTGAGAGCATGCAGCAGAGTGCAAAACAATGGGTGATTGATTGCAGGCAATGACTATAGTTACAAATTGTGTGACAAAGCAAGGTCATGGGATTAGTCAGCCACCTGAGGAAGACTGTTAGTGGTCTAACCATTGTCATTTCCCCATAGGAACAACTGGGAGAGCAGTGTGCATGTATTTCATACTTCTAAGAGGACATTTGTTACCCAGGACCCACTAAGATTGTATAAATGAGCATGTGCCTCCTGGTGATTGGATGGATCTTTTTTTTAGCAAATATTAAACTTTCATGTCACAATAGTGCCACACTCTTCATAAGGGTAGATCACCATGGTGACTGAAGCAGCACAGCTAACTTGATCTGGAGCAGGCTATATTCAGTCCAGGGATGTCCCGAGCTGATATTTATAATTTATAGCAACAGTGCAGTCCCACTGACCGTCCTCAGGCTATATAAAAAGCACCGACTTCTCTCTACCAAATGTGTCTGCTCTTTAAGAGACTGTTTTGTTCTGACTATTCTGGAAGACACTTTTAAGTGTTGGTGCGTGATTTTAGCATTTTCTTTCTAATGATACTCCAAATTCTAAAAAGAATTTTACTTTTAGAGTGCAATTTATTTATATAATATTTTGTCAACAAACCTGTGTAGTGGTGATTTTGATCAGCAATCTGGGATCAGATGCATAAATGATGTGTACCCACAAAAACCTTGTGTATGCCCTTTTCAACACATAAACTGGTATTTATAAAGGAAGAATGTGTGGTGAGAGTGTGCTCACCTCACATTCTTCAGCGCAGGCATACACACAGTTTTACCTGATATAGTTGTGGGTGATATGATGAGGAGATTAAATATAACCTGAGAGGTGGATAACATTGCTTTAGGGTGTTTGACAGTTTTACTAATTGCGTTATTATTTTTGCAGCTTACAGGGTATTCTGTAAAATTTCAATCAAAGGCACAAACAGTAGAAATGTAATCTGAAATAATTAACGTGTGATACAGTTTATCATTTTATTTACTTTCATCTCCCTGTAAGTGATCGGTTTATTGTTATCTTGTGAAGCATGCAGTCGGCTTGAACTTGTGAGCTATGAGTGAATCATTACTCAACCTTTTGACGTTAAATAATCATAATGATAAAGATTTTACTGCAACTACAGTTTGTAGAATTGTGATTAATTAGTGGTATAGGCGCTACAAATATTTACAGCCGTGTGTGATGACAGCTACCACATTTCGCACTGACAGGTCTAATGAGTGGTGGAGGGGCACAACTACTGATATGCAAACATATGTTTTGGGTGTTTCTACATTCATGGCTGACTGTGTGTGTGGAAAGAAGGTTTGTGGGCAAGCATCCAGTGCCACAATGATTGAGATTAAAAAAAAAACAGAATCAGGCGTACGCATGGCTTCATAAATCTGACCAAAAGAATGTGTATGCATATTTCTGCCTTTGTGCGTACACAGAATTTAGTCATGAACAGACAGCATTTTATGCATCTAGCCCCTGGTGATGATCTGTGGGTCGACAGTAATATTTAATTTCCAGTTTGTTCTTCATAGTGATAAATCAGTCAAAGATAAAAGCCCATGTTTATGGATTTCTTTCTTGGTCTGTTGCCCATTTGCTATCAAAGCTGGCTTAACAAATAGCAGGTAATGTGCATTATCTACAGCTGCAGATATCAATATTGAATGAATAGCCTATTAAGTGCAATGGAGGCCTATCATATAATACATGATCGAACCATGACAAGTTTTGTGAGTCTATATTTTGACACAGCATTTGTGTAATATTTGACAAGCTCTTCTGCCAGTTTTAACATACATCTGTGCATTCGGTTTCTCCCTAATGATTTGCTTGGTTCTGTGACCCAGATAGGAGAACATCTGTCTCTGCCTCGATCAGTCTTGTTGTTTATCATCAGATATGTTCATAAAGCCAAATCCTTCTTCAATTTTGTGTCTTCTGGCTGATTAAGACAGCACAGAGAAGTATGCTGTGAACAGCTCCAATCTCCCCCACATAGCACACTGAAAAGTGATTAGAAATAAATAAGAAATAAATTACTGGCATGAAAACAAGACATTTATGGAGAAGAATTTATGTAATGGAAGAGTTTTGAAAGGGTTTTGATTACCAAAGAGGAAAGAAAAGTTCTTAGAAGTAAACCCTGCATTAAATAGTCTGTTGTAATATCAGCTACAGATATGCGTCATGTTTGTGCTTTAAGCTGTCTTCATACTGTCTAGCCTAACTGATTTCATGTGCTGTAGGCTGGGGAATGCATTGTCTTCAGGCTGTCTGCACATGATAAGCAGTCTGAGCTGAACTCTGTGCTGGCTTGGACACAGAGTCAAACATTACCTCAGAACAACACCAAAACATCAGCATGTATATAACTTATAAACATAACATGAAAAATGCATGCTGAAGAAAAATATGGTACCCTGGGTCAGTGTGGTCATCCTCTGGCAGATATACAGACCATGAGGAGAAGTGTGAAAAAATGGGCTGAGTAGTAGAAACACAATTCAGGAATACTAACCTATTTGTAACAAACTTTATGTATATTTTATTCCATATACATAGTGTAGCTGTATTTTTAGGCAAAACTATAAAAATGGATTTCCAACAAATTGCAGTCAGCAGGTTCAGTTACATGGTATCATCACTGAATTGTACTGTTTCAAGCAAAATGCAGAATTGTTGAAACATTTGGGACAGCGCTTAGGCTCAGTGCAGTCTGGTTCATCCATATTCATGTTCATTCATATTCACTTCAGAAGAGCACGCATCCAAAAAATATTTTTACACACTCACTGATATGACACAATTCTGGATCCTTCATTTCAGCTGATCGCATTACTTTTGACACTTTAAATGCCTAAATCTTCAGGAGGATCAATGCATTGATAATTCTATTTGTTTCTGGATTTGTTTGTTGAAGGTGATGGACTGTTTAGTCTGTGGTGACACAGCATCCCTCTGAACAGACTCCATCCTGCCACCTTTTATTCATGTTAGACTATTTTGTGACCATGTTCAGTTGAGATACATTGCAACTCAAATCTGCTTTTTCTCTGCTCAATATGCAAATTATTGTATACATAACCTCCATTTCCTTGGACTACGATCCATCCTCAAGGACAAAACAATAGACTGTGATTAATTCTTGGCTCACAGACAGACATCTCTCAATAGAAATGATAAAATTTGTCTTGTTTACTATCCTTGTACATGGACACATAATGTTTTTGTTGTTACTCAAGGAGTTTATGGTTTGTTGTTGGTGCTTATTTCATGCAATGACTGACTGCACTAGCATAAATATGACTTACATCTGCTCACACACACTACAAACTAACTAAATGGCCCTCCAGTGCGGTCTATGATGCAGTTGACCACATAATGTGGGCACTTCTTCTGACTACCTCCAATTCTTGCCTGAGTCATTGTGTTGTTGGTGAAATCACAATTGTTTTTAGAGCCGTTAATTTGTAAAAGGATCGCCCAAACTACATTTGAGTGCAAAATGCCAACAGCTGTTAGCTAAGGCGTCAAAGATATAAAATTTGGTTTGTGTGCAAAAGCAAAGTGGTGGGTTTGGGCCCATAAAGAAGCTCCGTATTTGGCTCTCAATTGCTGCAGTGTGCTGCAATTTAAGTAGGCTGAACAGGCGCAGGCTGGTCAGCACCTTGTTCGCTGACCCCAATTAACAATCGCCTGGCTGTGATGTCATCTGACCCATTTGCAGTTCTAGTATAGCTCTATGTTTACATCTGTTTACCACAAGTGCGAAAGAACTTATGAGTCTTGTCTGTTCCCACCTTGATCCGTGAGCGTCTCCTTTGAGTGCTGATGTCATTTAACGAACACACCTTGTAACTGCAGTGAGTATACAAGTCTTTGTGTTTGCTCACAGCATCGTATTTGACAGCAGTCTGAGAACAAGCCAAATTCGATTTTAGTTTACAGTGCTCTGCAGAGTCTATTAGCAGAGCAAAGGAACAGACTGGCCAAGACATGGAACAGAAAAACGGGTATTACCAATGCTCAGTTAGCCAAGTTATATTTTAATGACATTATTACCATAGCAAACAAAACAATCAAGCAACTTTTTTACTTGGTTTCATTTCTTTGATAGTTGAATAAAAAGTTGAAATAAGCTCTGCCATTTCTGAGTGATGAGAAGGGCCAGTTAATTTTGGATTATTACCTCTGCTAAGGAGGTTATGTTTTCGGTTTCTTTTGTTTGTTATTCAGCAGGATTATGGAAAAACTACTGCTGTGATTTTCATGAAACTTGGTGGAATGGTCTAGCATGATCCAAGGAAGAATCCATTCAATTTAGGAGCAGATCCAAATTATGGGGCAGACACACAAATTAGTTTTCATTTTTGACAGCATTACGAGATCAGCCAGTGGTCTGCACTCTCAGAGTAGGTAAGCCCTCCAGAACATGCTTAGGTGTTAGTTTTCTGAGGTCTGAAGTTATGTTTCCAAAGTTTATAAGGGCCCTTACACACCAAGCCAACAGCTGGCCACTGTCGCCCTGGTTTTGGTGATGTTTCCTGCACCACTGTCCGTAGTCAGCCCTTGTCATTTTTTTATTTTATTTTTATGTAAGTTTTGGCAATTCGGCATGTTGGCTTAGCATTGGTAAATTAAAGTACTTTGATTGGCAGTTCAGACTACTGCCGCCTGTGGCTAGTAAGAGTTATCTCCTCTCACACAGGCACAGAATGTACATGCCACTTGGCTGTTGTTGAAGACTTTGCTGTGTTTTCAGATGAAACTTTTTGGCCCGCACAGATGAGGTGAGGTGATGCGACAGTCGACCTTTGTTGCCATTGTCAGATTGGTGCGTTTGGGCCACTTGATGTATCTTTAATCTTTTTATCTTTATTAATTATCAAATTGAGAGGAGAATAGCAAGAGATTTGCAGAGCTCCTGGTCTTAATAGATCTTGATCGTAAAGTTTCCAGCATGTTGGTTAGTATTTGTAGCATATAAATTCAAAGTAAAGGTAAAAGTTTTTCATCAGCAACACTTTCTGGATGACGTTTATTAGGCCTAAATGTTGAGAACACACTTCGTGATGCAGAAGCACATAAATCTTATTGTGCACAGGGCAGAGTACTTCCTCATTGATGGAGCTCATGCAAACAAGATGCAGGTGATTTCCTTCACCCACCTTATGTGGTTTCACAGTATGACTACAGTAGCGATGGAGCTATCTGAATGAAAGGCAAGTAACTGCAAATGAGACAAGGCTGTTGGTGTCGCTGCAGTGTGCCCCCTCCCCCACTTCCAACACCCCCACTTTGAAAATTGAAGCTTCTCATGCTCTATTCCAATGTGTGACGGAGGGAACTTTTGTTTGGCAAGATTCAGTATCCCAAATAGATGAGATGAGGATAAAGGCATCGAGGAGGAAGTGGAGCAGAAACTAATGGGTGTCATTGCAGTCCAATGTGTTTGCAGCTGATTGGGACACCCTATGAATAAGTCAAAATTCTCTTTCGCTCCCTGTCTTTCTCCCCCTCTCTTTTTCTTGTCTGTTTTTATCCCTCCCTCTTTCCTGCTCTATAGCTCTATTGTGCTCGATGAGGATGGTGGAGGGATGATCCTATCTTTTAGCTGGCTCAGTTTGTCTCAGATCAGCTGGCAAAGCTAATGCTTTTCCAGACATGCACAGACAGTACTCTGTATTATGTTGTGCTCTGACCTGAGAAGCAAGATTTTGCGCATTTCAAAGCTGAGGCTTGTTCAGGTTCTTGTTTTTTAGACAAGCTGGATTACCATCATAAAATGAGCTCATTTTCTTTGTGTATTACAATGTATGATGCACCAATGGAGTACCTGTACAGTCTTGCAGCACAAAAATGGCTTGAACATTATCTTTTTCAAATTCTTGTCAAATTGTTAATTTACTGCACGTGTCGTATTGCTATCAATATTTCTAGAGTTTCAGCATAGCCAGCATATATAGGGGCTAAGACTTTCTCTTCTGTGTGCTGTTTATTGTTCACAGTTTGATTAGCAAGTCGAGACAGGTTCAGGCAATCGTCGTCAGATGGTTTCTGAGATTGCATTTTGGCCACTGTGTTCTGCTTCTTCTGCTCTCCACACGGACTGCTTACCTGAAGGCAACCATAGCCCACTCATATGTGATTGGTCAATACTACTCTCATTATAAATGGAAATCAGAACACTAATGACTTCATAATCTTGTATCAATACCTACAAATTCTGTATACATTTGTAGACATCCCCTAGGTTGACAGCTTTAATAACTAAGGGTTTTAATCATAAGTTTCTTCTTAGTATTATTGTTATTGATTGAATTGGCTACACTTACCCGCATGAAACTTGCCCTAAAGCTGCGGTTGGTAACTTTGGTGACAATAACTTTGTGCCATACTTGCTCAACTGTCACTATTCTCTGAAAGAAGTAATGAGACAGATAGTCTTTGAAAAAATCATGTCTCTCTTCCTCCTCCCACTGCTTCCAATGGCATTCGCTAGAATCGCCCATAGTGCACCAGAAACAACCAGTCAGAGCAGAGGAGTCTGTAATGCAGCTGTCGACCATGTAAGTCACTGCTGGTGAACTGCGCTCTGTCAAACATGAATCAAGAATCTGTAAATACACTGTCTAATTCTCACCTCAGATGTTTCAGAAACACATTTTAGTGTACTGTTTAGCTATAAAATAAGAAAGTTTAAGACCCAGCCCCAGACCCATGTTGGAAAAAGTCGACCGAGGCACCAAGCACCGCCCAACAGCTGAAAACGTGTAAGAAACATGTATTTTAGCTTTATTTTCTGATGTTTGGTGCAGTTGACATTTGTCCCTGTTTGGTTTTTGGGAACTTTCTTGAATTGTTCGCTAAATATCGAGCTGGCGGCAACTCGAGTACCGTTTATTTCACCTGTCTCTCGTCTCCTGTGCTCTGCTCCGTGTGTGTGTGTGGACTGGACGGGTAAAGCACCGCCCTTGGTGAAACACAAAGAGGAGTCTGTGAATTTTATCAAAACGTAGAAAAGACTGTTAAACTGAGCTGAATTGGCAAAGGTAGTTAAATTACATTTCAGTAAATTGCTGCACCGAAACCCCCACAAACGCAAACGATTGATTTCCAGATTGATAGGTATTTGGGGTTATTTTTGGCCTTATAAAAAAGGTTTTGCATGACAATTACTGAGAGTTGGTTCATCCTACACGGTAAAAATCCATTTACAATGAGTTTCTATCTATACTTCTTGTGTGTCCTCAGGCAGGACCAAGTTGGCACATAGGAGGAGTCTTGCTATTTTAGTATATCCTAAATTTAATAAATTCCACCCCCCACTCAACAGCTTTATGTAGTTAGTGAAGTATTTGCTGACAGATCAAATTTTTGCTTGAACATACTGAACATTAGCTTCCACAGTTGCAAAGACAACCCCAAGCACCACAAGCATAACTTAGCATGATGAGAGAGAGAGAGGTTCTTTTGACCTAAATTTGAGTGCTAATTAACGTGCACCATGGAACATGTAAAAGATCTTACAGGAGCTTAATCTAATCCCATTATACAGGTTGGATTTTTGCACTTTTCCATCATCACTCACGAGGGATTAGACAAATCGTATATCCAACAATATGTACAACAAATTACATGATTATAATACAACAATATGTACTGCAAGAGACCGTATAGTCTCTCACACTGCCTATCTTTTCAGATCTCCGGCTGGTCATGTTATTGTGGCATAAAGTTGTCATCTTTTAAATGCTACTGGTGTTAACTTTAATAAGTATTGCAAGATAATTCCACAAACATTCTGATAGTTGAGTTGCAAGAGGATTCAAGCCAGTTTGTTGATGGTGATGGTTGATGGTGTTTGTACTGTTTGCCTTATGCGTTGGTGCTTATGTTGTCTTTTGTCTTTGTCCTTTTGCTTTAGATAAGCAAATTGTTGCTGTTGGATCTATCATCTGCCATCCACTGGGATCCAGGCGCTTGAGTCCTAAATGACAAGGTATGTACATCACCGAATTTATTTCATGCAGTCTCCAATTATCAGGAGTTAGGTGACTAAGCCCTAATCTGTGTTGGGCTTCGTTTTTTGGGTTTTAATTTAAATTTGTCTCTTTAAGCAATTTTGTGGACTCACAAAAGTGATGTACTTATGTCAAATATGAGTCCAACTCTAACAAGAAACAACAAGAGTGCCTCACCCTGTGTTCTCCTGGAGGCCAAGACATGATACACCTGCCAAAGTAGCTCTGTGTGTAGTCACCATCGTCTTTCATCTTAAAAAGGTAAAGAAAACTTTATAAATAGCATCATCGTTATTTCAGACCATACCCTATTGAGAAAGGAATACAATGTAGTCAAACACAGGGGTTTCAGTTAGATGGTGGCTTGATACAAAAGGACTTTCTCTCACCCTCACAAACCTTGTTTAATAGACTACAAATTCTTGAGGAACAACAGATGATGGTGATTAAGACTGACATTGCTGTACTTACCTCATAATAAGAGAGGGCTCAAATAGAGTGCTGCAGGGATGATGATTTTTAGGCCAACACGGAAGATAACATCACCCTGGTTCCCTGGACAAAAAAGCCATCAGGGTTTTTCCATTGGACTTAATAAGCTCAGTTGCAAACTAAACTTTATGATACTTACATATGATGTTTATACTGTATTTTGTTCAGCAAGATAATCCTCCCAAATGAACACTGCTTTTATGATTTTTGAAGCGTAAAGCAATCACCAGAAGTAAAAAGCTATAATGTTAGGCTACAAACGAACTACACCATGGTTGCATGACTTCAATGTTGCCACCACAATGACGCTGTAAAGCTGCTTTGCTAGGTGACATTCGGTCTCATTTAGCCACTTGTTAGCATCTTTTAAAGGCTTCATAATGTACTATTGGCGTATTTACTAATGTATTTTATGACTAAAAACAAAACATGAAAATCTCCTGGTGTGAACCACAAACCTTATTTGTAACGCAGAACCCATTCAAAAAACTGAGACTGCTAAAATGAAATCTCATTTCAGGGTTTTAGGACTCATTCCTACATGACTCTTTTCACTAATTTTCTTTGGTATTACTGACAGGAACAGGTTTGCCACGCAAAGCTTAAGTATATTGCTTTTTCTGAAGTGCAACACTTCACATTTATGCGTTTGACTACTTAGTTTTTTTTCTGTAACTCATAGGCTCTCTATTTGCATAACTTTCACAGAGCTGCAGGCTTTGCATCAATTCACATTCGAAACCTGGATCTAAACCAAGGGCAACATACTAGTCTCTAATTTTCCACTTTTTTGGGTCCATAAAATGGATATCTTTTCATTTTATTTTCATACATTTAAACAATTGGTATGGAGCAGAAAATCACTGATACAATGCTAGATAATGATTACGGTACTACGGTGTGTAAGAGCACAGAGCGTATGTCTGTCAGTTTAAGGACTGATACTGACTACCATAAATTAACACATTAGCAGTGGTTATTTGCTGCTTTTTAAAAGTAAGTGGGATGTATCTTCCAAGTTTTTTGATTTTATGTGAAACCAGTTTACAGAGGGTTTTTGCTGTTGTTTGGAATATTTACAGCTCTGCTGCATTCATGATTTTTCTTTAAAGTTTAGATTCCCTCAGTTCCTTCTTTGACAGAATATCTTTTCATTCATTGAATGAAATGTATTTGAAATATGCCAGAGATTTGAAAATGTGCCTCCAGAGGAGGAACTTTTTTTGTGCAAACTCTTACTGTCAGACTTGGTTGGCAGCCTTTGTGCTAGATACTGATTTCACTTAAGTGGGTTGCTTATACTAAGTGAGTAGCTGTTCTTCAAGAGAATTAATCGGTATAACAGCTGTGTCTAGTGATGGACAGTATCTACAGATTGGATTAACTATCCTTATGCATGTGATCTGATATCTTACCAGAACATCTAATTGATTATTCCATGCACTCAGTTTCAGCTGACAGTCCTTTTAGCTCTGAGGCAACTTTGCCATTATTAGACCCTTAGAATTTTCTTGATAATGAGGTGCAGGTCCTTGTCTTGATTTGTTGGACTAAAATCAGCAGCCCTCTAGCTGCCTATTGGTGACGTATGAGTGATGTAAAAATTTGCAATAACAGATTCTTAAGCATTATGGGGCAATGGAAACAAGTTATGGACACAGAGAGCAACATTGTTAGTCATGAGTAATGTTTCACACAGTCTGACAAATGTCAGTCCAATGTTCTCTCTCTTATAGCTCTGTTTTGGTCACTACCAGCTAGTCCCCACCTGTGTCTGTCTGCTGTTAAGGGTTTCAAAGCTGCCTACTGTGGCTAAAACAAGGCTTTGAGAGTGGTGACAGTGAACCAAAACAGTGCAGTTGCGGCTCGACAGCTAAACAATAAGCTGAATCTTGATATAAAGCTGAGGGGAGCTGCAGTGGCCCCTTTCACTTTGTTTTTATATTGTCATTGTCACTGTTACTGTCCAACATGCTTCTGATGCAGCTAGAGATTGTCAATAGTGGAGATAACTGTAATCATAATTCATTGTCTGTCTCCTGAAATAAGACAAGCTGTCTGAGTACTGAGTAAATTACAGTAGTTCACATTCAGCTCTTGATTCAGAGGACATTGTTCAGTGTGTTTTCAAATCAGTGAGAAAATTACCAAAGCTTGTTTGTTACTTTTCTTTAGGAGGCCCCTTGTTTATTGTTAGATTAATACAAAAGTAAGTATTTATATGTGATTAAGAACATGCCTTTCTCCAGCCTATTTCTTCTGTTATTGTTAAATTATATATTAATACTATTTCACTATCTTAAATATATACCTATTCTCATTCATTTTTAAGTGAATATTAAACCATCTTTAACATAAATCATCCTCTTTTAGTTCTTATGGTTCTTTAATTCAGAAACGTTATGTTTAAGAGTGGGAAGGACAGTATGCTATATGTCGACGCATCTTTTCCTGTGCTTTTTCATCGTTAACTATGAGGAGCATTTAATGGGCAGACTTTATGACTTTAACAAGGCATTAGGGGAATGTTATCCATTTTCATATTCTCCAGGAGGCAAACAAGGAAAATGCGGCAGTTGTCTGCATGGATACATGGCTCTGACCTAAATGTGTCTGACCTGGTTATTGAGACTTGGCAAACTGCATCTCACTCCCTCTGTCTTTCTCGCTTACATGGACAAACACACAAACAGACAAGCAACTATATCTAATACATAGCTCTGTATCTTTTTTTACTGGAAGCATACTTTTTTCAAACATGAATATCACTGAGAGAGATTTTTAGGAATGTCTTTTGGTGTCTTAAACAATATACATTTATTATTCGAGTTTCAGTAAATACATTTAAGAGGATTTTGTCTAATTAAGTACTACACACAAAGCGAAAGTATGGCATGCTGTATAAATTTTATATTGCTATTGCTCTTTATGTCTGGCCTTGTTAATTTACTATCCATTCCTCTGCTATTTTCCATCCTTGGCCATCTGTGGCAGTAGCCTAGATCATGAGCATATAGCCCTCCAGGTCATTCCTCGGCTCTGTGATTTGGAAATGAGACAAGCAACATTAGTCTGTAGCACTTGAACTTACATAAATTCAGCACACTTGGTTTACTGTAAACACTAATAGGCTGTTTCTCTCGTATGTCATGGCTCAAAATAAATGGTAATGGTAAATAAAGTAACTCTGTTTATTGGAAGTGTCACATGGAAGTGATCTTAGTGAAGACTGAATGAGATTCTGCCTTTGTATACAGTTTTTTGTGGTTTTCACATGCATAGATTAAAAGTGTGAATAATGGTAAATTGAGGAAAAATAGCCTGACTTACAGCTTGCCATTAATAGCTCCCTATACTGTTGTATAATATCCACGGTGAGAGGAGTGTCAGCTAGTTAATGTTGTGGCTTAAAGGTTTATGCAAGATTTTAACAACCTTGCACCATCCTCAGAAAGAGCAAAATGTTGAAGTTTAAATGCAGTTTTCAACCAACAGAAACATTTCAAAGGCAGTGATGGGTGTGCAAAATGTCACCACAGTTTTTTTCTTGCCGTTATTGTGGTTATTTAATTGAAATAGCTGGCTGTTGTTTATTTGTGCGGTATCCTAGTTTACTCAGTCAAAATACTATGAGTCATGACAGGAAGGCATTCCATTGTTTTTGCAGGTTGCAAGGAGGTGTTGGCAGCTGTCGTGCTATTAGTGCAGAGGGTTATGGTTGCCTGAAGGGTTGTGGAGTATTGCCTGCAGTTAGATGATTGTTTGGCTGTTTAGGAGCAGCAGAAACTTTAAAATTGATCAGCTTCACTCACCAATGTTACTGCACTGGGGCCTGTTGTTCAAAACCTAGATAAGGGATTAAGCCGGGATATGTTGGTTATCCTGGCTTAATTTAGCATTGATTCGGTTGTTTGAAAGCAGAGGCACATGTGTTGCCATGGAGATTTATTCTGTGCGCTTAGCGTGGTCCCGACCAGGCTAACAACCAGGCTTAGTTTAGCCTGGTGCCTTATCTGTCCAGTCAGCTGTCACTGTGATCGGAAATCAACGTGTTTTATCGTCATTTCATGTTTTTATGTACGTATTTGCCTCATTTTTGAACAAATACATTAAGCCTACAATAAAAAAAAAAAAAAAAAAAAACATTTAACATTTAAAACATTCTTTTTTGTCATAGCCCAAGCATACTTTGACATGCACATATCCTTACCAATAAAAGGAGGTTTCATAACTGTATGACCTTCCCAAATTATATTCCCAGTTAACTGGACCAATAACTCCAGTGTACTTCACATCAATGAATGAAAACATGAAGAGGTAACCACAATATTCTTTGATCTCATTTTATTTAAATGAAAAATACTAAAATCAGTCAGTGCCTGCTTCGAGCTGTGGAGAGAAAGAGAGAAATAATATTGATTAACACATTGCATCGCAGTCATGCTTACAGTGTGCATTAAAATCACTTACTTCTTTCTCTAGTTTCTTAATTTCTAAGTCCAGTTTCCTTAAGGTTTTTCCTTTAAATTTGTCTGTCAAGCTCCATGTCCTGCAGCTTTCTCTTCTCACACTGGAGCTTGACATCTGCCAGGGATGAGTAGCATATAGCTGTCTGACAGTTTGTGAATTCTGTAAAACACACATCTATTAGCACAGCAGTTGTGGACATCGTGGATGTCCTTCAGGCAATACTCACTATATTTCCAGGCAGGCTGTCAGGCTGTTCATCTGTGTCCTGTTATGGATATATTTTCTATGAGCACCACATCACTGACTTCTTATACATTAAGGACTAAATTATCTCCACAAGACTGGCAGGTTATCTCAAACCTTCTGGAGTCCAGAGAAAGTGTCTCCTCCTCATCTGCTGCATCCCCTGCTGCAGATGTGCCTTCACCCTGCTACATTAAATAGAATTTGTATTGACCTAATGTAAACTTGCAAGACATATCAAGCAAATGCCTCTAATGAATTCACCAGATCATCTTCTGGTGGCTCCAGAAGGGTCACTGTGTCACCTGACACTGCAAGACAATCCAAAGTCAGACAGTCCACATAACACCACTGGTTGATTAATGAATGAATAAAATGATTGATTCCATGTACAGTATACTGGAATAATGTACCTTGTGTGAAGAGGGCGGTTTCTGGGGGTGGGACAGAGTCTGTAGCTTCCCCCCCTCCGTATCCCCTCCATCATCAGCCTGCTCGGTTCTGATCCAGGGCGAGCTCTTCGGCTGGTGTGAAATCAGCAGTTGGTTCCTGAGTAATATTATATCCACTGCTCACCTTTTAAGGTGAAGTGTACAACTGTTAATTTGTGGAAGGAACTTTAATTGTAATTATGACAGATTCATTTGCGTAGCAAGTGTATATTTTTAGATTATTTACGCACTCAGTTGGTCCGCAATTGCCACGCACTTTCTCTGCTTTATTATCGCTGCAGTGTTTCCTTTGTTCATGATTATATGTTTTACCTCTTCATAAGTGTCCATGATGAGACGCTGTTCACTGGGTGAGAAGTACGCGGCACACGTCCTCTCCATTACTGCATCGGTGAATCTGTGATCGATCTCGAGGTCTGTTTAAGAAAGCCAAGGACGCACACTCATCCGAATGAGTTACACCTGGCTTGACAAAGCAGAGCCTCCTCAGCCTGGCTAGGCATTTGAACAAGCAATTAAGCCAGGATGGACTTAGGGGAATTTGTCCAGCCTCGCTTTTCCACTTATCCTGGATTGGTTAATTCTTCTTTTGAACAACAGGCCCCTGTACCCTTTTAGTAGCCAAATATTTGTCTACTGCCATGTTCATGTGACAGCAAGCCAGTGACTTTGTACTTTCTGTGCTGAAACCTATTCTGCTGATCCTCTCTGGTAAAGAGCCCAAAAGCTATGAAATACTGAGACTCTTGTCAGTAACCCTTATAGGTTATTACAACATTGTTAACAAGGGCTAATGCCATTGTTTGGGTCGCCTCTCTGCAGAAATGAATCTCATGGGCTCATATATAAGTGGATCTCATTTTTAATTAATAACTTACCGGCAGAAGGGATTTTTGAGTAGGTCACTATTTATAACCAGCAGGGCTCTCTCCCTCATTGCCCTGGTTAGGTCTTAACGAGGAAGAATCTGCACTCCAGAAATCCAGACTTCCACTCTGAACGACTTAAGACCTAAATGTGTTGATATTTAAAAACAAAATTAACATGATGTGGACAAAAACATAATTTAAATCACCAATGAGAGATGCTCAAAGTTTTATTAGGCTTCAAGCATGTTTACTTGATGCTAGTTAATTTAACAAACAATTAATTCATTTTCTATACCTTTAGGGGAAAGGAGGGAGTTCAGGAATCCCTAGCCAAATTATTTGAAATATAAGTTGGACAGTGTAGATGATGCAACATTTATGCAAACAGTTATGCAAACCTCTCCAGCAGGTCAGCTGTAGACCTGTTTGTCCTGTGCAGTCTTTTGCTCGTCACATTTAGTTTTCAAAATAGACGGCTTTGCTGTGGATTTGTAGGACCACTGTAGAAATAGGAATTCAAGTGATAAGAGAAATGGTACAAGAGAAGGAAGAAAAACTCATGCATGTAGAGAGAGGGAAAGGACCAACATAGTGAGCAGGGTGCTTTGCCACAGAAGGCCGCCAGCCATCAGTTGATAAAGCAGTCAGTTCATTTGATAAGGCAGCTGTGCACTCTTTCGAGCACAGAGAACTAATATCAGCTGCTTCTTGTCAATAAACAGAGCCTTTCAAACTACAAGTGTTTCCATGTTTCGCATGGAACACCGAGCAGTTGAAGTTATTCAATAGGCCTTACCCGACATGTATTTCACTATGCTACACACATTTAATGGGCCTCACAGCAACTGTGGCTCATAAATCAACTTTGCTCACACACATTTGAACTATGACCATTGAGGTTAAACTGTGCCAAAAAAACCCAAGGTTTTTGGTTTTTTTTACTTGGGTGGCGAAGGCATGACCTGCCCTACTCTGCCATTTTCTGCCTCTCATTGGCTTACCCTGACATTCTCACCCTAACTAGTCTCACTCCTTACGCCTAAATCTGCCCAACCTAACCAAGCCAACCAACAAGTCTAAACCACTAAGAGGCTGAAAAGGGTGGGTTTTGCATTTGGCATCCTGAGAAAAAATATTCAGCCAACAGGACAGACATACAAAAACCCTTGTCTGAAAGTAGCATGCTTTCTCGGATAAAAGCTGATTAAAAAGGTTCTTGCACATTCTTTGAAGCAATAGTAAAATTGATAGTCAACTACTGTCAACTGATGGCTGCGGTGAGCTTGTCTCACAGGATACCCTGTTGTTGCATATCTCAGCAGAAATGACGTCAGTCTTCTTATCGCCAGGAAGTGGCTTTTCGAGACACAGCAAGGTAGTCCATAAAAGGTTGTGGTTGTATTCATGATCATGAAATTTAGTACATACAGTGTTTGACCTGTAAATGAAACATTTGCTCTCTCAGAGCAAGACGAGGCACACGGTTATTGTTCAACAGCTTCAATGGCATTTAGAGCAGTGATGCTCAGTTCAGTTGTCCAAACAACACGTAGAGAGGAAAGACTATGTAATGCACAGAGTGTTTGATGAACTCCTAGCTTAAAACATGATTTATATGCAGATTGATGATGTATTTAACATTGTGTTTATCATAGAATCATTCATATTACAGTAAATTTGTTATGTTGGCAGCAAATTTTGATTAAATTTTTATGATTTATCAAGTGATTCATGGTTTCTAACCATAATGATATTTACCTTGTCTAATGACCTTTTCTGTGGCTGGTGATGACAAGTTATTAGTCTCCCTTGCTCTACACTGGACTCATATATAGAAATATAAGTCCTATAATTTTATCAATACAGTAGGATTATAATCTTTAATAGAGGACACTCTTAATGGAAAGATTAAGCAGAAAGTGTTGTTTCATCTAACTTCATGTGTCTGTTATTGTCAGTGGTCTGATAAGGCCACTACTTGATGTGCAACAACATACATTTAATTCTCAAACAAATATGTTTATCTATTTATTTATTTTTAAGGTTTGTTTTCTTAAATGCAAAATTATGAATCAACTGATTAATTATGCCAGAATTACCTTGGTTATACAATGCAGAAGTGCTTGCTTGCTCTTACATATTTTCTACATTGTGACATTTCAGTATTAAGTGAATTACAGGACAGACTGCTACCGACTTGCATGAAAGGTTAGAAGATAAACATGCTTATTAATCACCTCGTTGCATGGTAGAAGGGACATAACCTTTCGAATTGGACGGCATTATCACTTGTCTTTGTCGTTCTCTGGGGGATCCATGACACCTCCATAACCTCAGAGTTGTGAAGACCTGAACAAATGAAGAGGAAATAAGACTGTATTCACTTGCCCTAGGCCCATCCGTGTCTAAAGAAATAACGTGGGAATTATTCATTAGAGTAATTATGATAGTAATCTCAAAGGGAATCGAAATGAAGACGCCCTGGATTCAGAATATTTTCAGTCCTCTGCACTGTGAGCCAGGCTGAATGTGCACAAAGTCAAAGGGAGAATAAAATGTATCCCAGTAAAACTTAAGTTGGTTTTAATTTGATGTGATGGCTAAATGAAAGGTTTGTTGGAATATATACATGCTCCGTTTCACTTGAAGAGAATATTATCAGTCTGTTGCATAGAGGTCAGCTTGTGCAACTTTTTCATAACCACTTCAAAGAACAGCAAGCCCTTTATACACCTTTCAGCAACACTTGCGTCAACACAAGCATTCATCTAAGTACAATTTATTTGTGTACTTCTTACATATTGCTTTTTACTGGTCATCCATTTTGTACAAGTGGCATTATTTTATACCTTCTTTTTGGTTTTTATCAATAGTTGTGATGAACCAGTAAATAATAATGACAAATCATAATAAATCAATACAGAATATAATGGAAAGCCTAAAAGCTACCCAGGCACCAGTTTTAGATAAGACTTTTGGTTTTTTGGATGTCACCCACAACACTCAGAATTAAACAACTAAGGAGTATTCAATAACTTTTGTGAGACAAACACAAAGCCACTCTTGCTCCACCACAAATGTTAGCATTCTAAGCAAATAGCTTCGTGGACATAGCTGGGTCGGGGGGCATCTAGTCATGCGTCATTGCATGTGGGAGGACTGCATCTTTAAACACTGTTTATAGTCAATCCATGGTATTGTAGAAAAAGGTGAAACAGAAAGTGGCTTGACTGTGAATGCTTTCTTTTTGCTGATACAGAATATATTTGAATTCTTCTATTTCTTTCAAGCATTTCTTCATGTACAGCAGTATTTTGTACTTCTGTTTGCTGTATTAATGGGTTGAATTTTATAATGCTCAATGAAAAAAAATAAAACAACCCAAAGATAAGGGGCTGCATACTTTATTTTTTTCTAGCGCTTTCGCTTGTTTAATACATGAACATGAGGCAGTACAACAAAAACTTAGTTTTGTCCAACATTTTAAAATAGATGAATTACAAAGCCATAGTTAAAGATATTCTGATACAGAGGAATGTGTGTAGGTTACATGTAAATGTAATTCTTGTTATGATGAGCACTGTCTATCAGAGCGAGTCTGCTCGGAGTAAAAAATAGGGAAGACGCTGCAAAGGGCACTTTGTCTTTGTCACAGATCAGATTACTTAGCCTCATTTCACCACGAATTCAAAGAAAACAATCATGGTTTTGTTTTCTAGAGTCATGCAAGACCACTGAGACCTAAGAACGCTGGTGAGAACCAAAACCAGAGGGAGTGAAACTGGAACTTCAGGTTCCACTGAGCTCCATACCCCCGCTACAGATACTCTCAACAGGATTGTCTTTCTATCCATTTCAGCTGTAATTCCAGCTATCGTTTCCTGTTGCTTCGTTTCTGTATTAATGGATTGCTTCCTATGTTTAGTTGTCAAGCCCTACTAAAGGGGAAAGGCAAGCATGTGAACCTGCAACAGTGATAAAATAAAGAAGTAGGCATGGATAGGTGTTGAAGCTGTGTTTGGGACTGCTAGGTTTGACAGTATGAAAGCATTGCTCTGAGTACCTTAGTCAGTTGTTGAACTGCTGTCCTCTTAACTCAATATCTCACTGCATTATTGAGAAGCAGCAGGTCTCCTGTTGTGCCACTTGCAGTTCAGTGTGATGATGTTAATGAGGCGCCCAGAGGAAAGACTTCACTAGGGACTATGTTGTATACACTGCTCTTCAGTTTAGTTTAGAGATGTTTCCAACCCCTCACCACCATTTCACAAATATATTTTTGTCAGCCATTCTTAAAACATACGCGTACACTTGTAGACTCAATGGATGGAACTGTATTCACCAACCTCCGTTAAAGCAGAATGTATGTCCAGGCCTTATACACACACACACACACACACACACACAACACACACACACACACACACACACACACTGGTGTGCTTCTTTCTAGGCTGAACAAGAGAGGTTCTTTGGGGCGCAAATGAGATCCCGACAAGCCAAAATGTGTGTGTGTTTGCGCATGTTTTTTTGTGAGAGAGAATTTGCGTGCACACCCATGCATGAGAGAGTTAACATATGCATGTGTTTTTGAATGGAGATGAGTTGGGTCGTTAAATACTAAGTAAATAAATGTCATTTGTTAACTATTATTCAGTGAGTTGTTGTCATGTTTTGTCTGTTTTTTTTAAGTGTTTTGTTTTTGTTTGACTAGTCAACTAGTCCAAGTTTAAACTTCTGGTCAAACGTCAGAAGTTAGTCAATTGGAGTATCCCAAGTTTAGGTATAATCTGCAAAAATGGTTCAGGGAGTTGTTGAAATTAATTTTTAACGAGGTGTATGCAATATTTAGACCATATCCGTGACTCAGAGTCTGGAGCAGGATTGTCTGCACACGGTTCTCAACATGGAAATGGTTGAGACAGCGGCTAGCAGCGACATCCACTACATCATCAGTAACATCAGTAAACAGCACCAACAACTGCAACAGTGCTGACAGAGCTAGCATTGTTACCCTTGGGAGAAATTGGAGGGTGGGCGCTAAGCTTCAGCAGAGAGGAAATGAGCGGTAAGGGCTGTACGAGCACAGTGCAGAGCAGCGGTAATTAGCTAGTCATTGGTACACACTCACAGGGCCTTGCATGCAGAGAAGTTCAGCTTACAACACACAGAGGTAGCGTGATTTCATTCTCTGCTCAGGGCACCATTACTCTGCTATATTTTCACACAGCAAATAGTTTGCTGCTGTATTAATGCTCTGAATGTTGCAAACAGCACTTTTTTTCCCATTGTGTTACACAACTGACACCTAAGAAGTGATATCTCTCAATTGGTTAGAGCTCCAACTATATGTCAAAATCTACTGTATGTCTCCTGTGTAAAATAAGCCATGTGCTCATTCATTCTGCACTGTACTTATAAAGGTAGAGTTTTGTTTGCAAACCAGAAGTTGCATTCCATAGCAGTGCCATATGTTATTCTGGTCAACACACATGGGTTGTTGTAAAATATGCCACCTAGAGGTTGTGTAACTTGACATTTTCTTATGTATTAACCAAAAAAGGATTCTTGTGTGAATCTTACTTGGATGCACAGAGCAGTTGAACTTCTCTTTCTTCACTGGGTTTTGATGTGTCAGTGAATAATAAAGAGGATCTCCAAAGCAAAGGACATGATCCCATTTGAGAAGAGTTAGAGCTGCATTATAGGAAGGGTGAAAGAACAAGCCTATAGTCTGTTGGCAGTCCGCCCTGCATTGAGGAAGTGACTTTTTCTTTCCTCTTCCTTTACAGACGGAGGCAATTCAAGTGTATCCCACAGGCTCTGCAGGCTGTTGTGCTTTTTTTTTCTTGTTGCATTGTTTTTGTTGCCATAATCTCCAATATAAAATTTCAGCTGTGGCCCAGCAATCCTGTAACAGTCCACTCTGCAATCTGGATCAAAAGCTCCTTTCATAAGGCGAGAGCTAGCCTGTACTAATCACATTCTGCCATATCAACCAGACGAGTACTATTTGCTATAAATAACACAAGCTGCTTGCTACTGTCTAATGGTGCACTTTCGTTTCCGCTTAACCCATTACACACGCAAACATACATGCGCACACAGACCTCAACACAGACACAACACAAACACCTACTGGGGGTTATTTTGAAAGCTGGTCTGATTATTTTAATATGCCCTTTAGCTCATTGTTACCTCTTGTCTATTTTCATGTCTTCGCAAAGCTCGTCTTGCTGGATTTTTGTTTACAACAAAACAATGAGGTAGACCAGACACACATTTGATTTTTAAAGCAGAGACATATTAGAAACTGTTAATTTGTTTCTGACACATTCTACTGGATAAACCAGAATTAGGCCAGTGAGTGGTAGTTGGTCACTATGGAAGGACACAGTAACCTTTTGGAAACGCACACAGACATCTCAATCTCCATCTGTCTCTTTCAGAGTTTACTTTCAATACCAGTTCTTTAGTCTGGCCATAGACTGCCTGTTCAGAGCCCTCTGTATTTTATCAGTCGATACTTTTACTGCATGAAAAGTTGAGCAAGCTCAGCTGTGTGTTTTGTGTATGACTCTGGGGGCCACAGAGCCTATCGTACCCTTGACCATAGTCTCTATAGCAACAGCACTGACCCAGGAGGCACTTAAGTTACAGGGTAGAGGGGTTGTGACAGGGAAGTGGTTTCCTGGCCCTGACTGGGAGAATAAAGTGGGAATCTGTGACTGGTCTGCCCTCTGGACTATTTCATTCACTGTTGCACAGAGGAAGCCACAGGGATCATTGCCAGGCTGCTGAGTCACATGTCCACCATTCACACATGCCCACACATTTTTACATTTCTGAATAAATACAGCCAGTGTGTTTGGGGCTTTTAACAATTTCACGGCTATCAGGCCAAGCTGTTACTACTAGCACATTGACTTAAGTAAATGTGGCGCTTAAATAAGTAGGCTAAGAAAGAAGATCTCAGCCAAGAGCTTAACATGTCTGGAAATCTCCATTGCATGTCTTGAACTTTTTTTTTTTTATCAAAAGTCAAATGCTCTTGATGGACTAAAGCTGGGTGAATGTAGACAGTCGTCATTCCAATAACATGTAGGTCAGTGGATAAGCCTATCTATGTTGAAGGCAGTGCGGGTCTCATTAGTGTGCTGCCTTCCAGATTACTCTGAGGGGCTTCAGACAGCCAGCCCAGCAGTGCCACAGTTATCCAGCCCATTTCCCTTTCGCTGTCATCTACAAAAAAAGTTTCCCTACAAGGAAAATAAAGTCAAAGCAACACTTTCATGTCACAAAAGAAACGGGTACAGAAACTGTAACCAATACTGTCTTTAAGTAGGTGGGACATAGATGTTTAATGCTGGTGCTGCTCTAAAAGAAGTTTATGTAAGAAATGCTTCATTTGTGCAGCAGTGAATTAACTCTTATATCAAGACCGTGCTGTGCATTATGCAAATGTAACAGACGTTCTGCATGGTTTAGAAAATAATGTTTCTACATTCTGTTGAGGCATGACAAATCTCTGACCTAATTGGAGCAGCAGAACTTTCTCCTGTAAAGATGGTTTATTTTGGAGGACTGTAGTTCCAAATTGGCAATGTTCCTGACTCACAAGGTTATCATTCAAAGTCTCCTGGGTTTTTTTTTTTTTGTTTCTTTTTTTTACCTATTATCTTAGTTGCCATGTGGATGACATTGTTTTTTTGTTGTTGTTGTTGTTGTTTTAAATAAGGCCAGTGATATTCTGTATTTTTATTACTGTCAGCAAAAGCCCCTGAAAGATCAAAACAAAAAAATGTTTGGCTTGTCTCCCAATACTTTCTGACTTACTGTGGAAAAACAAGCAAACAAAACTTGAATAACTTCCCTAAGACAGTTTGGCATTGTACTTGAAGTAAGTTGTGTAGTTTTGGAGGGATTTTTTTCAGTGCTGGCAAAATCGACATTTGGTGCTCTAGTGAGTTTTTATGACAGTATGATGGTATTTATGGCATCCAGTCAAAATTATTTTGGTGCCCGTGTTCATTGTAATGAAGATGTGTCACTCAAAGCAACAATGTACCTCATAAATGTGGTTTTAATTTGTGGACAACAGTGGAGCTCTAAGGCACATAGGAGAAAGATCAAGTGATTCTAATTATATGCATTATGTCTTTTAAAAATACACATTTTTTTTTTTTTACAGGAAATTGACAGTTTCCGTTCATTAGATGCATAGTCTTTTTCAATATGTACCATAACCTTTAAAAACATCATAGTTTGGTTCAACAGTCACAAGGGAAGCAAACAGCGGTCTCCACAGTTGAAGTCCGGGGATTGTTGGACTCACCCACCTCCCCTCCCGCTCGTCCAATAGGGACTTTCTTGCACCTTATGTTATGTTGTTACAGGCTATTTTTCAAACTGATGCCATTTGGCAGCGTTACACCCTGATCGTGCCTGGCGGTGTATCATATTGCATGAAAGGCCACTAGTCTTATCCTTTGAGTTAAAAATACTGTTAACCAATACTACTGTTCTACTAATATTGGTTTAAGACCAAACCCACAAAACTAGTAATGTTTCAATCAGCTTTAGCTGTATTATGTGGTTTTTTTTTTTGTTTTGTTTTGTTTTTTTGCGGGAAACTGCAGCTAATGACAAAAGGAGAAAAAAATGTGCTTTTTTCCCCTTTAAATTACTATCTCAAAAAAAAGTCATGTAATCACTTACTATAATAATCAAACTGAATAACTGAATATTACAAAAATAGCTGCAAATGTTTTTTATAGTTATCTTCTTAAGATTTATTTAAACAGTTTTAAAACATGGACTTCAATAATGCAAAAAATCCTGAGTGAATATTTTAGTTCTCAAACCAGACAATGTGACTGTAACATGTAAGCTAAATCTTCTGTAAACATAACATTTTAATACATTCAACACATATTGTATGCATTTAAACAGTGCAAATTCGTATGTCAATACAGAGCATTTCTCCATACTGCAATGCCATTAGCACATTTGATGACACGTTTGATGACGTTTCAAATGACTTCCGGTCGGCCGGAAAATGCGAAAAGAAATGTAGAAAAATCGCAGGACTTTTGAAAAATTGCAAGCCCCCGCAAACTCTGCAGACTCTGTTGAATTTGCGTTAATTATTACGATCACAAGATCACCTGGCATAACCGTCAGTGTAGCTATAGGCTTTAAGTCTTGTTCTGTAATATAGCAGTCTGATTTTCTGGTCATTTAACATTGTTAGATGATGTAGTGTCGAAGCCATCCTTAAAATGTGAGATTAAATTCTTCTGCCCTCTTTTAACATGTTCACAACATCCAGTCTCCTCTACCTTGACTTGCTCTTGCTGCTTTTTGTTAATCTTTCAGACCATATACATACACTCTCCCCACAACTTTTCTCATGACACTTTATCTGCTCTTGCTTCCTGATAACTCTTTCTTGCATAACTTACAATAACCCACACCTGCCCCCTTTCTCTGTTAACCCATATCACATTCCCTCCTCTCTCAGTCCTTCTTCTCCCATTCTGAATAGCATGCGTCATCCATATGCTCAGTGCTCATTACTTGGGGTGAGTGGAGAGCCAAGCCCTCTGTCATCCCCTCTAGTGATAGACCAGATTACTCAGAGTATTTATACATGAGCTGCCTGCTGCTATAGCAGAAAAAGTGTGTGGGAGGATGACAGCCTCTTGGTTGTGCATACCTCATGTGAGTATGGGCGTATGCACACATGCACCCATTATTAATGAGTGAGAGATAAAGGGATGGCTGACTGGTCGTCTTTTGAGTCAACTTTGAACATATTTCTTTTGGAAACATTGCATCGTTATTATGAATCAACAAGTATTTAGAGTATATCTCTTTTGAGCTTTGTCTGATGTTTGTTTAAGTAGCATGACTAATGCCATGGTAGGCTATTAGGTCATATTTTGAGTATTTTGTGCTGTCCTAAAAAAGCACCTCTGTATACATGTGCAAAAATGTGTACATCTGTTAACAAAGACAATGAGTTGTATTCAGTGAACCTAATATCAGAGAACATAAGGCCTTACATAGTAGCAACCTCCAACACAAATATGTCACACCCACACATAGTCTGCACGAACAGTGTAGGTCAAGGCTATCACAATTTTACAGCTTAGTTAGACAGTCAGGATACACAGTGAGTGAAGGACTCGGAGATTATGTGCTGTGACGATGCTCAGATTAGGACGAGGGGGAGGAAAAGTCACATTCTCCACATGCTCCAAGGAACAAAGCCTCTGTTGACCAGAACACATTCCATAGTGTACACTGTATGCGGTCAATACGTCTATGTTGACCGCAAGCTATAAAAATTATACATACATCCCTGTGGCAAGTTGAAGAATGGGTTTACAACTCCCCTCTCCTCCACCCCTTAATCTCCCAACCAGATTGAAGGCTGAAAAGATTTCCTGCCTTTTATGTATCTTTATTTTGCAGTAGAGAGAGTTTGGGATAAAACTACTCAAGGACAAGGATTTCCAAAATGATGACTGATTCATGGCCTACTTCATTCATGCATTTTTATCTTCAGCTTCAGCCCAAATGAGGATACGGCATACCCAGGAAAATCAACAGCTTCTCGTTTTTGGAAATTTCAGAGGTTTTCCCACTAGAAAAACAGAAATGGGAAAGTAAAAATTTACAACATGTCAGGCTTGTCTGGGGTGTTGTTTCTTTTTAAATGAAACCTTTAAAAAAGGAAGTACAATTCATACATCTGTCATTGTCTCTTTTTTTTGATCACTTGTGTTGAGCACTCATTCAGTGAACGGTGACTTGTCAGTGATCAGATGTAATTTATATGCAAATTTCAGAACACATTTGCAGCACAATTCTTTGGAGGAAATAATATGACTGCGTGTGCATGTTGCAACTTGTGGCTGTGTTGGAAGGTACTTCTGCAGAAGTGCCTCTGCACTGAAAAGCTATTACTCATTATCCACTGATACTGTTGGATAATACTGTCATTGAGATCAGATTCTGAACTAGATATTCATCCATCTCTTTAAAATTCCTTAAATACATATTACTGAAAGTGTTACTGCATCAACACAGTACTATATGAGACATGTAGGCTGTGAAACAGTTTTCTCCTCATGGTGCTTCTAATGACATTTGCAAGAATTCACCTCAGCAAAGGCACAACAACCAATCTGAGCCGAGGAGTCAAACTAGGTAGCGCTGATCAAATATAAATCAAGATTCTGTCACTGCATTCCCATTTTTTCACCTGAAATGTTTTCAGAAATATATTTTAGTGTACTATTTAACTGTAAAATGAGAAGGTGTGCTTGGCTGATGTGTGGTGCTTAATTTTGGCTCGACTGTTGACATCTGAACAGTACACTAAAATATGTTTCTGAAAACATTTGAGGTGAGAAATAAGCAGTGCAGTGACAGAATCTTGATTCATATTTGATCAGTGCTGCCGAGTTTGACTGCAGTTATTAGCAGTTATGCACATAATTGACATCTGCGTTACAGACTTATGGCTCTTGATTGTTTTTGTCCACGTGTGGTAATGCCATTGAGGGCACTACTGTTTTATGTACATGTGTGGATATAGTGACAGTTTGAACAAATATGCCAATAAGTTATTTTTTACCGAAGTCACCAACCACAGCTTTAAAGGGCACAACATGGTTGTTACTCACATATATTTGTCCATAATGACAGTTTACTCACCTCCTCCACTGTAGAGATTTGGGTGACACAGACTACAGCAAGAACAAAGTTAATCAGGGCAAGGAGCACAAGCCTCGTAGCACTTTCAGGGAATCCAAAATTTATTAGAAGTCAACCACTCAAACACCAAAAGTAAGTAAGTGTTGAAACAAACCAGGTAGTGTTGTGGGGAGCTCTTACATAAAATGTTGTTATGATTAAAATAAAATAAAACAAAACAAATACCCAGGTTGACAAATGCTGAAATTTTTGTTTTGAAGAAGAAACTGTTTCCAACAATGAAGTTACCGTGGTTTGACCAGATCCCTTTTTCAATTATTTGTGTCTGATTGTTACTCTGGGTGACACATGCTATGTATCACTTTGACTGACCATCCTGAAAATGTCTTTTTGCTCTAATGGGCTCACTGCTTAGTTATTAACAGAGTAGAGAAAACATCAAGTACACTAACATGTTGTATGGTCACTTTATTGATGGGAAACATTCCTTGAAGCTTTGTTGTTGTTGTTGTTGTTGTTGACTGTCATCCTGTTATGCGCTGGTCTTGCAGTCGTTAATAGTGAAAATGACATCACTATGTAGTTTTAATTGACTGGAGGTGGTGTCATTATTTCTTGAGTCATTGTTCTCAATGTGTTTTGGGAGAGACTGCTGACAATGACCTGTACAAGGGAAGAAGAACACAAAACAACATATGAGTTCTGTTATGACAGTTAAGTCTGCAGTCACATGGTCATGGCTCAGATGCACTAAGCAGATATCAAGATTTGTGTGTGTGTGTGTGTGTGTGTGTGTGTGTGTGTTTTACACTAAAAACATCATATAGGAGGGATAAAAAAAAAAAATCTGGATCTGGACACTTAAGGCTGAAATGTTACCACTCAATGTGCACGCCTTCTATTACTTATCTCTACTCCCTTTACATATCTCTCTGTTTCCCCTTTGTAGTGCCTGAGGATGTCCAAGCGGAGCTTGTTTGTTCGTCTGGTGCCGTGCCGCTGCTTGCGGGGTGAGGAGGAGGCGGTAACATCGCTGGACTACTCCCACTGCAGCCTGGAGACTGTTCCTAAGGAGATCTTTAGTTTTGAGAAGACCCTGCAGGAACTCTACCTCGATGCCAACCAAATCGAGGAGCTGCCTAAAGTAAGGCACACACTGATGTATAGAAACTTTATACAGTGGAAACTGCTTATAGTGATCACATTAACAGTGCTAAACCATATTTATGGATCCAAAAACTTGGGACAGAATCATTCTTATACAACTGGTGTTTAAAAAATTTGCTTATAGTCAGCTTACACTGTTTAATTTGGGTCTTTTTATATGGGACAACATGTGGAAAAACAATCTAAAACTACAGTAATTATACATATATATATTTTCCCCCATGATGCTTTGTCTGCTTCCAGCTGGCTATCTGAGGGTGGTGCTGAATCGCATGCACATTGAAATCACGATGGGAAAGAGGGTCATTTTCTCTCAATGAAAAGTGTCGTCTCCTCAAAGCTTATGGCTGCTCGTGGTGGAGACCGAAAATGAATGTTCACGGGGGAAAGCACCTGTGGTTGAAGCCAGCCTTGTCATGCGAATTGATAATACCCAGTCACGCAATGCCCACGTAATGAAAACCTGCACTGTATCTTGGAACAGACACTAAAATTCAGTGAATAGCGGAGCAGTCCATTTCATTACTTAATATTCATATAATAAACATTCAGATGTCAATTAGATGGTAATCTACATGAGATATAAAGAAAAAGAAAAAAATTGTTACAGTAATCATCAACATAAAGTGATTAATTTGACATGGACAGACGTGATCAGTCGACGTGGTTTCCACTGTATTTCTCTCTATGCTCCATCTACAGTTTTTAAAACCTTTTAGTTACATGATGGCTTTACTAGTGAGGTCACTAAATATCGACTTGCTGTGTGCCAGTCTTATGAAAAACGTTCTTTACGGACACTCTTTACTTCATATTCATTTAGACAGAAGAGCCTTTGAGTGACGCAGTTGAACTTTTAGAACAATCAGGACATTTAAACATCAAATATTGTGCTGTGTATTTATGGTCAACTATGTACTTTAAAAAAACTGTTATCTCTTCTCCGTTTCCACCAGCAACTGTTTAACTGCCAGTTACTCTACCGACTGAGCATGCCAGATAATGACCTGACAGTGTTGCCAGCAGCGATTGCAAACCTCATCAATCTCAGGGAGCTTGATGTCAGCAAAAACAGTAAGTAAAATGATGACAAATTTTCCTGTATTTTCATCTTTCATTTTCTTTTTCAGAAGACTTGCTCAGATTTGAAGTATTTTTGACTGGCAGGTTGAACAAGTCATGTAAAACTGTGGCATGCAATCATTGTGCTGAAACCTGAAAATTGACCACAGCCAGTGGCTCAGTGACCTGTGAAGTTCAAATGCATAGATGTCCTGGTTGTCCTTGTGTTGTCGTGACTGCTCCTGACATCAGTCAGTCAAGGAATTTTTTAAAAAAGATGACATTTCCAGGAAAGCATTTCATAATTGATGCCACGCATAGATTGCTTCAAAGATATTCTGAGGTAAAATGCCACAGCATGTTACATTTACCACATGTTACGTCACAAGACTGCATGACTGAAAACCGCTTACGGGATTGATAAAGGAAGTGTACAAGCCCAGACCTGCAAGACACTATCTTCAGAGTGCAGAGCAGTAGCAGGCACAAAACAAAGCTGCTGGCTCTCACACAAACTGTGAGAATATTAGTACAAGGTGCTCAACTCAAAGTGTGTTGTCAGTGGTTTGATAAAGTGGGAAGTGACAACATTTGTCAAAGGTTGACATTTACCTCTTTAAAGATAAACATTTGCGCTGTTGAATGTGAGGGTGAGCTTTGTACTGTAAGTCCTTTCAAATTTGCGTGTTTGATGAAAACTTTCCACCGTCAGTGTTGTTCTAGTCTGACATTTAGAACAAGAAACAGCTGCAGACTAAAGTGTCTGAAGGCTTGATAGTTCTCTGTTCTAATGCCCAGCTGCATACAGAATCAGTCAGGTGACTGTGCTATTTTAAAAATGTCTGTATCTTCTTAACATCCTGTAGCATGTTGCTAACAAATGGTTTTGATTCAAAAATGTTGTCATCAGCATTAACATCACTGTCTGACATTATCTTTTTTATTTCCCCAAAAGATGTTAAGCTCTTTTAAAATAATGTGGTAACAATGCAGGATACTGCATGAGGTGGTTGATCATCACTATATTACCTTGAAGCTGAGCAGAGCAGAAAAGGAGTATGCACACTCAGCAAAAGCCTTTCATGAACAGACAAAGGTTAAAATGGTAGTTCTAATATAAATGAGTGGGTGCAGAGACAGCATAGATTAAACAAATGCTGAAGGATGTGGTGGTGTTTTCATGAACCAGAGCTGCATGTGCCGTGTTGACATTAAAAGTAGCTTATCCTTCTTCACAAAGCACTCTGCGCTAAGTGTTGTGGACACAAAACAAAGTGGGTGGAAATAAACCTTTAGACTTGGTCACGTCCTTTCTCGCAGTTTGCACATTGTGGATGTTTCATGAGAACTTGCAGACTATCACTCAGTGGTCTTTTTTTTTCTTCTTCTTCCTTTCCTGCTCTTTCATTGTGTCACCTAGAGCGCTCATCTCTGTGGTTGTTTAGAGAGGAAAGGTGCAGAGCCACTCTTAATGTATCTTCAGCACCCACAATTCAAGCGGAGAACCGTCCTGCTTGTACTCACAGTCCACCTGAGTTAAACATTCCCAAAGCTTCTGCTAAACACAAGATGCATTATCCCTCATTTTTTTTGTTTTTGACATGAGTCATTTGTTTTGTCAGCAGTAATAAAATGGTTGAGGTACAACTTGCACGTGTTGAATTGATGGTCTGTAGTTGTTTTACCTTATACATCTTATAGCTTTTTTGTACTTTCTCTCCAGGTATCCAGGAGTTTCCAGAAAACATCAAGAATTGCAAAGTCCTAGCTGTTGTGGAAGCCAGTGTGAATCCCATATCCAAGTACTTACTGCCCACCCACATACAAGTTTTCCACCCTTAATAACTCCATTTTGAATCAATGTTGCCAATCCATTTTGAAATTGAAGTATTGCAGCATTGGTGCAGCTTTGTGTGAGTGATGTGATTTCCGTTCCTGTGTGTGTTGTCAGGCTCCCAGAGGGCTTCACTCAGCTTCTGAGTTTGACGCAGCTCTACCTGAATGATGCCTTCCTGGAGTTCTTACCAGCCAGCTTTGGCAGGTCAGTGTGTTCTCCGGATTGGATCAGGATGAAACTGTTTCTGTGTAGAAAAAATCAAATAATGTACAGTATGTACACTCAGGCTGCTGACTGTGGTATTACGTGTATGTTTTGTGTGAAGCCACATGCAGTAGCTGATCGGGTAACACTGGTGTGGCTGTGATGGCATAAGATTTATTGATTGTGTAGAACCTCTGCAGTGTACCATTACCCTGAAATTCAAATTTGTAAAGGTATCCAAAAAAATCTCTAGCTCTAAATTATAATTTACTGCCTTAAGAAGCAGAAATTCATATTGCAAATTAGAAATAATTACACTGGCTTTATTAGGCTAGACCAGCCAGAGAGATTTTCATTCACTGTGTAATCTATAGAAGAGCCAGGTGGTGTTGCTGATAAAATATTAATCTTGACATAAGCCATAATCGATATGATTATGGTAACAATGGATAAAATGAAAATGTGAAAGCGGATGCTCGTAGTGATGAACCTACAGCTCATTGTTTAGCTCCCCAGCAGCCACCAACAACATTGGAAGTTGATAATTGGATGAATTTAGGTTGTGACATCAGGTGACAGAAATTCAATGTCAGGACAAGGTCCGATGGCAACATCAATTTGACGTAGAATACTGATGACAGATGACATTGATATTTTGTTGGTTTTAAGTTGTGTTGTTAAAAAACCAAAATCCAACGTCTGCAAAACTTCATTATGTTAATGTCCATACAACATGAAATTCTAACGTTGTTGGACATTTAAAATATTGTCAACCCAATTTCATTCCAACCAAAATTTTAACGTGTGTCTGACCTAAGAGTCCAACGGTTATCGGTGCCAGCAGGGCTGGTTCGCTCTCACCTCTCATGGCATCGTTTTCGGCTATAGCAGGCGGCTGCTTTCAGCGAGGAAGCAATAAAAACTCATTGTACACTACCTGCTCAGCACCAAACAGCACACAGTCACAGTTAGCATCTAGCCAATGGACATGGTGAAGCATTTAGTAGCTAAAGAGACAGATATTTCCCTCAGGAGATGTCCATGAGAGTCCAAAAACAGACAAAAAAGAGTGAATATTAGACATACATCAAGTGATCACCAGAAACAAGACTCCAAATGAACAATAATTTTGCTGATGGTTCATGTTATCGATTTAAGCAATACATTCCTTAATGTGTGCTATACTTGCCGAAAAAGCTGAGCTCTCCTGCTCGTGGACCTGTGTTGACAGTGCCTGCATATGTCAGCAAAATCTGTTCTCCCTGCATCCAGCGCTGTCATTTGGCGTGACGGTGACATAGTTGCAGAAAAGGAAGAACTACAGGCTATTTCAGCTTGGATTTCTAGTTTTCACCTCTGTGTGTTCAGGGGGTATACTCTAGATGCTGCTCAAAAACAGGACTTCCTTGTTCTTTTTTGCTTGTATTGCAAGCTAGCTGTGTTTTCAACAGTGCAGACAGTGTTTTGGACATGAATACCTTTACTTTGTTTTGGCTCATTGGTTTTCAGCCTAATTAATTTGAGCCAGAGTGTGCGTTTGAAGACGTAGTGAAGAGAAGCCGAGGTTGCAGCTGCATTAGCCGTGCAAGAGGATATGGTGGGAGGGAACCCTCCAGCTCATGTGCTACGTATGCATCCCGGTCCATGTATTTACTGCCGGCATGACTGTGAGCAAGTCAATATGGCACGCTCTGAGGAATTTATTGCTTCAATCAACATGGTTTACCATCAAAACTTACTGGACATCCACTTGAGAGGTTGCAAATTTCCCTTTAAAAAATAATATGTCAGTTTTGAGGTCATAACTTGCTTATCTTGCTCCAAAGTCCAAAACAGTTTGTGGAGATTTAAAAGGCATTTTACTTGTGAAATAACACCTGTGATTAAAAAAAGACCCCCTGCTCTGTTTTTCTGACGCATACCAAATTATTGTTTTACTGTACTTAGTTATGTTATGATATGATGTATTCACATCTATTGGTTTTAAGATGTGGTTCCTTTTACTTCAAGGCAGAACAGGTTGTTTGGTTAAACTAGCTGGATTAGTCATGCTCCTACTGTTTGTAGTTTATACAGTAGTTAGTGTTGAGCTTTCTGTTTACACAAAACATGGCTGTGAGTTGCCCACTTGCCGGGCTCCTCGTCTCCTCTTTAACATACTGTACAGCATAGCTGGTTATTGCAGATAAGCCTGCAGAGGAAATCATGGCTGCTGTCATTGCTCAAAACTCCATTCTACACAATAGTGCTGTAAGCTAGAATATGATGAAAGTGTCGTTATTGGGAAGTACTGGAGAATAATTTTAAAAACTAAGGGTGCATTCGTAAATCTAATCTGATGCTCTACACTTAAATGAGAGCACTGTTTTCCAAAGAAACAGAATGTTCTGTATCTACAATCATGGACAAACGGTTAAGGTAATCATATGCTTAAACTGCTTGGTGCTCCACTGTTCTGAGTGTGGTGTTCTGAATAGCTGAACGGTACATTCCAGTGCTCAGAATTTAGGAACGGTCCAGTTTGTAGCACAGTGCGCTCTGACCCTCAGAGTGAGTTTAGTATGACAATAATTGAACGCTGAGTTACAGTTGAAAAAAAAATTGCAAACTCAAGTAATTAAGGTAGCAAAGGTTACTGCAGTATGAAGATCAGATGTTAGGTGGTATCATTTAAATATTATGTGTTGCTGTAGTCCTAAACAATTGACATTGGCTTTTTACTTGATTGCAGGTTGACTAAACTACAGATCTTGGAGCTGAGGGAGAACCAGTTAAAGATGTTGCCAAAGTAAGTGGCTGTTTTTTATTTAAACATGAAATATATAGCGTTCATTTTTAACAAAATAAAATGCACTATGGCTGTAACAGTCATGCTTGTGTCATGAAGTGTGTCAAGAATTTTTACCCTTCCTTCCTCCCTATCTCCTTCCTCTCACAACCCCTGCAATGTCTCTGCTGTGTCCTCCATCCTGCCTCTTTTTAGTGTAGATTCCCTCCCATACCTCTAACTGTAGCATTAAATTCCACTGTGTTACATAAGAGCCCCCTGTGCTTGGCTGCTTGCTGTGGCAGGTTTTATAATCCTCCACTGAGACAGTGGTGAGCCTTATTTCACCATTTGAGAAGGGTTACAGTGCCGCAGGGACTAAGCGTCCCACGAATATTTGAGAAAGCTCCAGGTGATTGTGGGGGGAAGTTACTTTCTTTTTCTGTCTTCTCTTCATGCTTCACTTGCCGTATCATTCCATTTTATGTCCTTCCCATTTTCCCAGCGAAACTGTATTTCCCTTTTTTTTAATCCCTATTTTTTTTTTATCCTTTCCTCCCTCTGGCTGAGTTTCCTTTGTTATCTCACTCACTTTCCTTTTTCTTATTTTTCATTGACTAACTGACGGGCCAGACGGTGCATAAAGTGCTGTGCTGCAGCTCAGAGCGGATCCTCTCCTCTCACTGTGTTTATGTGACAGAGGCCAGACCTGTTAAAGGCTGGAGCCCTGACAAAGAAAAGGACTAATGATCGGGAACGTTGCCAGAGCAACACACAAGCATTTCAGAGATGTAAACAAATGTGTGCGTGCACAAAGGGAGTGCAGCAGAAGTCTTTTCAGGGCTTCCACATAGAAAGTGAAGCCTCTTTTCTCTCAGTGCATGGACTCACACCGAGCACATGCATAAACCAAATGTTTCTCTGTATTTTAAAGAAGGATGTTGTGTTCCTCACAACTTGGGGTCATGAGCCATAGTGTGTGTTTTTTCACTGGTGAACTCACTTTCTAGATGAGCCAGCACAGCTCATTCTTACCCCTTTCAGCTCACACGGGGGTCGCTGGTGTTCTTGCCAACTTTGAGGTAAGAATGTGACAAAGCTGGCTAATGCTCAACTACATCAAAATGATTAATGTTTTCATAGGGCACCAAGTGCTAAAAGAAATCATCAAACAGCTTAAATCATTTTTATAATGTGTGCTGTATGTCTTACATTCTCATTTTATGAGGAGCACCTAAAAACAAAACAGGCTCTACAGTAGTGTTGGTGGGCCTCTAGTTTCCATTGCTGTGCTGAATCTCACTCATGCCTTAAGGAAACACAGGTTCATCCCTGCAACATTTCTATTTTATCGTCAGTCGCTTTAGTCTTGTTTTGTTTTGCCAGAAGTTAATTAGTGTATCTCAATTCTTTACCCTGACTCAATTACACAATTTAAAGTCTTGTTCCCAGTGTGTTTTATGAGAGGAACCGCCCTCAATCAACAATACTAGGACAATGAGAAGAACAGCAAGTTAACTTTGTGTTCACATTTTACTCTTGAAGATCTCAAAGGCAAGGCACTGCAACTGAAAACATGGTTTTTCATGAGCTGGTCAATTTGAGATTTTGGGATATTCTACTTTCATAACATGTCATCTTCCAGACTAGTAATTATTGTGGTTGAAATTTTACATTACATATCTTCTGTGGCCATTTAATCAAAATAAGTTTTTTTCCAGACTTTACTTTGTTTTAACTTCAGTCGCCCTTACGCACACCAAACTTTCAAGTTTTATTCCTTTAAATATTCTGAAGGTTTCTACTGAGGGGATAATTCATATAACATTCAAAGCCTGATTTATAGAACATTTTACTCTGAAAAACATGGCAATAATAGATGTTGTTATGGCTGATGACAATATTTTGAATGATGGAGTGATAAATGGAGGTCTGTACAAACCTTTGACTGGAATATGACAACAAAATGAAAAAAGAATTTTGAACCTGGCTTTATCCAATGTTTAGATTTCTTCTCTGGAAATGTGTGCAAATTAGTACAAATTTAAGTGAAAAGTACCTCATTTATGCATTTAAACATAACATTTCAGGAAAAATAATTGACTTACTGTAGGAAAGGACTGGGGAAAGTTTCATAGTGGTATTTGTTAGTTAGAAATCTTACCCTATTCACCCTATATTGGGGTGTTTCCCCTAAAGTTTGAGTTCTCGAGACTTTGTTTTGCTGTTGTCATTGAGGGTTAAATCCCCCCAAAGGCATGTCATCCGTAGATTTTGAGGAATAGGAGAATGAGTTCACTCTTGCTGCTCAGAACATGAAAGAAGCCTTTAGAAGAATATTTCACTTCCAATTTTCTGTCACTGGTAATCAGTTAAATGCAGTGACGACTGTTAGCAGTTGAATAGTCCTGGTTTTTGTCTGCTTGTTTACAGTGTAGCAGAGAATGTGAGACTGTGACCTGAATGTGGAGAGAAAACTCTGGAGCGAGGCTTAGGGCTAGCATACGTCACATTTTCCATTATTTAAAGCATATTTCTGTCACGCCTGAGCTGTTGAAGGTATTTATTTCCTCGTAAAATTATTCAGTGAAAGGAGCAAGGGCAGAGCATGTATGCTAACCAAAACTTGACATGAAAATTGACAGATAATCATTTTCTTTTGGTGTGCTTTGTAAAGCCCTTGGCCCGCATTGCTTTTAATCCAGACTGATTTCAAGATCTCACTCCCTGTCTGTCCTGTGTGTCTACAGAAGCATGCAGAAGCTCACACAGCTGGAGAGGTTGGACCTGGGGAGTAATGAGTTTACTGAAGTGGTGAGTATGTCAGTCGGTCTGTCAATGCCCAGGGCTTATTACTGTCCTGGTGGTGATGTGGCCTCCTCCTTCCTTAATTTCTTTTCTTCATTTTCAAAATGGAAGCTCTGTTTTTAATGTGCTTATTTGTTATCATTGACATATAACGTTTATTAATTTACAATGATCACTGTGGAATAAATAACTGGCCTTAAGATTTACTTTTATCTTGTTTTTGAGCTAAGTTTCTCATCCTGTCTCTGCCCAGCAGGCACACACACACACACACACACACACACACACACACACACACACCCTTAAACACTCATACTGTACACACACATCCCATGTGCTTCACCTCTTCTCTTCTCTTTACATCTACAGCCTGAGGTGTTGGAGCAGCTGACTGGAATTAAGGAGCTGTGGATGGACGGGAACAGACTGACATTTTTACCTGGGGTATAATTTACAGTCAATCCTATACACACTTTCAGAGGCTGCTGTGCCCCGAAACATCATTTTGAGATTATTCCCCTTGATTTTCAATCTATATGTCTGCTTAACTCTTCATCAAAATGAACCACAGTCAGTTTGCATCAGGCTTTCAGCCCTCAGAAAACCAGCAGAGAAGTAGCTGCAGTTAGAAATTGTCTTCTTGCTGGGTGAACACAATTAGACAGTTTTAGAGAGGAAAGTACAGACGTTAGGGTTTGCAGATGTACCGATAATAATTGCACAAAAATCTGCAGCTGTGAAATAAGTATTTTCCTTCAACATAATTAATTTATAATGATGTTTTGAGAGTCGGAATGTGTTACATTAGAATTCATTTTTCATCCAAATGACCAGCTTGTTTGTAACTGGGTCACAATTAAAGCATTAGTTCTTCTGCCAGCATTTCAACAGCATCGGCTGTAATCACAGTCTGGCCTTTCAGAGGCAATGACGTCTGCTAGGAATAGAAATCATAACTGAATGCAGCAATTGTTTTATATAAAATGTTATAATTCAACCGTGGGGTGATATCATGTCTGGGATTCCCCTACATAAGTTACCTCTACCTTTCTGCTGAGGATGTTTTGGGGATTGTTTTAATCCAAGGCTTCTGTTTTCAGCCAACACTGCTACCTAATCCTCAGATAAATTAAGTGAGGGTAATGAGATATCAGTGAAAATTCAGTGTATTTAATGTGCGTTTCCTTTTATGTATCCAGATGCTGGGGATGCTCAAGCAGCTGGTATACTTGGATGTGTCCAAGAACAACCTAGAGATGGTGGATGAGCAAATCTGTGGCTGTGAGAACCTGCAGGACCTTTTACTCTCTAACAATGCCCTCACACAGCTGCCAGGCTCCATTGGTAAACATTACAGCACACACACACACACACACACACACACACACACACACACACACACACACACGCACTTCTTACTTGAAGAAAATTTATTATGAAACACCTTAATTCTCTTGCAGCTCTTGCCAATGCATCCTTCATTACTGCATCCATTTATATGTTGTAGGTGTCTAATTCCCATAAACAGCAGGACAGTGGTATTCCTGCTTAGCTGAAATTTGAAAATTATGAAGTTCATCACTCTGTTTTTTGTTTGTTTGTTTTTTTAGGGTTTTTTTTGTTTTTTCAAAAAAATGTTAAACTTCTTAAACCTATCTCCTCCCACAATTTTTGCTCAATTGACACCAAACTTGCTACAGAGCATCTTCAGACTGTCCTACAAAAACTATGTTTCTCAGATTTTTGATTTAGCAAAAATTGAGCCTACAGTGCATCAAAATGTTTGACTGTAAATGGCATTCTAAACATATACATGCAAATTCTTGCTAAACAAATCTTCAGTGTTCATGAAAAAAATGACATGTCTAGAGTCATGGTAGATGATGTGTGGCAAATTTCAGAATTTTATCTCAAAAACTGCATTTTTGACAGCATTTTGAATTTTGCTCTAATCTGAACAATTGGAGTCAATGTAAAAATGGCAATTTTAAATATCAGTTTTTCACTTATGGAGCAAATCAATCATTGTTACAAACAAATTACCAACATCTCCATGCTGTCTCGATGCAATATCTGTATTTTCAGATTTTTGTTTCGATAACTGAATTTTTTTTTCAGTGGTTTGAAATCCGCTTTTCCATGCATGGACGGCTGCTAAACCCGCACGTCTGGCTTAGTCAGTTTATGAAGCTACACATGAATTGTCACTGACTAATTAGCTCAGTGAGATAGAAATTTATTCTTAGTCTCAGAGGTTGTGAGTTCAAGCCTCAGCTGATGCAAAAGGCAGATTGTGTTGCTAAATTCCTGAATGTCTTCGAATTGTTCTGCTTGTTGCTCAGAATTGCCTAAAAATGCCCGGACCCGACCCATCACTGCGCAGCAGCTATAATTATTTTTAGGTCTTTTGGCTCATGGCTCACGGCTCTTTTTAGCTCTCACGGATGTATAACATGACTACAAGGAGTTTTAAACCGGTTATGAAACAGTGTCCATTTAATACTGATGCCTCTATATCAGAGGACAGCACAACCCGCTGTGGACAGACCCAGGTTCAGCTTTACAGCTGCCTTTGACCTGCAGTCGGAGCTCCAGCAGCAAGAGCTCCGTGCCCAGGAGCAGAGCTTCGCCTTGTTGCTCCACCGGTCCCTGGTGATGAGGGTACCCAGGGCAGCAGTGTCTGTCTGTGGTGTAGACTACACTGAAACACAACAAATATGTCACATACATTATGACGCAAGTGTACTCTGGTACAGAATACCATTACTAATGTGAATGCTGAGCAGCAGGGGAGTGGAGCGGGGGGTACTCATACTTGGGCACGGTGAAAATCATCGTACCTAATATGAAGGTGCCCTTAGATCTTTAAGGATAAAATGGAGATATTTGTAATTACTTGCTTCCTTTCATCTCTTAGGGAAAAAGCAATGTTCATATGTGAAGACCATGCTAATTAAATTAGATGAATCTTGCTGCACTGTGCCATAGAGTCAGGGTTGATTACTGCTAAAGTGATTATGGTATTGATGACAGTATGAATTCATCCAGTTAACTGCTGTAATGGATCTTCCTCTTTGTAGTGCAACAACAAGTTATAATCAATAACTGCCCTGAGCTGTTGAATGCATCTCTCTAATTCTCTCTCTCTTTTCCTCTTACTATATAGGCTCACTAAAGAAACTGACCGCACTGAAAGTGGATGAGAACCAGCTGATGTACTTGCCAGACTCAGTTGGAGGGTGAGCATAACAGCAGTAGTTTTAATATGGGCAGAATAAAACCCAGAGATCAGTGGATTATTGTGCTGTTTTCATCTGCCATCCACTGATCGCATAAAACGTCTGTCTGGATAAATCAGATATTCCCATTAAACATAATGTGTTCCCATTTATTCCCTTTATTTGTTTCGGTCTAATGCTCATGATATTGAGTAACTTGATAACAGCTGTGATCATGAAGTATGAATGACAATAATTAAATGTCACGGTTCTGAGGCTTTCATATTGATTTATAGACACAGTGTTTGTGAATGCTTTATTATAATCCTGGGCCATATGACCCTCCAATACACTACTGATTAAATCAGGCATAGCTATTCTTTGACTGATACTGTCTGCAGCAGGCAGGTAAACCCAGCAGCCAACAGCTGCTGAGGTCATAGTGAGTGAATCAGGGCCTCGTCCTGACCTTTCACCTAATGTGAGTTATTAAGGTCCAACACAAAGATTAAACTCCAGGTTTTTTGTGTGTTTTTTTTATCTGTCCACCCCCACATCCATGAGAGAGACAATTCCACACTGACTTTTACTTCTATGATTACAGTTATCCCAAATGTGTGAATGTTTCTCCTTGTGTAATTTGACACAGATTATGTTACAAAGCCTATGGTTTAGTTTAATCCTATGCAAGGATTTTATCTTAAGCAAACTGACTTCTTTTTTTTATTTATTATACGTAGTTGATTTTATGTTGCCCATCCACTATTGGTGCAGTGTTGCTTGTCTCTGTTTTATATGCAGCAGGGAGCGGTCAGATCATGTGTTTTGGTGACACATAGTTCTGTAACAAAGTAGCTCTCCTGCTAGTCAGACTCTTTTTGCATTCATCGGTATCCCCAGAGTGCATTTGCATTTTTCATTCAGCAGAAAGCCACAGCTGCTTGGCACTTCTGTGTCAGCGTGGGCTCAGTTGAAATGTTACTACTTTACATTATGCCTCATGAAGCTTTTAAGATGCATCAGTGCTGTTGTAAATGTCTGTTTCACTGTTACTGTAAGTTATTATCACAATAACTGGCATGGATGGAAGTCAGTCTGCGGTCTTGTTGTAGGATATTTCTGAGAGTTTTCAACATCGTTTAGCCATTTCATGTATTAGTGTATGTGTGAATTCTCATCGAATTCACTTAACTCAGTTACTACTCAGTTGTATAATGTCCTCTGTGGTTCTGGAGGTACGTTTCAAAGTGGAATAAAATATTATCTTGGTTGTTTGGGTATTATAGGCATGGAGATTACAAATGTATAACAGTAAACCTGCGTCACAAACTGGGGATGTGGACCTTGAAATATGTGGGCAATTAACAGGCAGGGAGGGTCTAACAAAACGCTGCTACTGAAATACATTAAAGCCATGTGTCTACCAAGCAGTCTGATTCACTTTACATTAGAACAGTTATTTTTGTGTTTCTATTGTTAAAAGTTGTGGTTGATACTAATAGAACCGTTCTGCTCCATCCTTGTTTTGTTTTTTTTTACCCCTCTGTTGTAGTACCTAACACACTGATCTGATACTGAGAGGTGAAGCTCGAAACACTGTTGTTTGTCAGTTGGTTAACAGAATCGTCACTCTTGCTTGAAGGACTCAATTCACAAATCCGCCAGTTTTAAATATACTGCCGATTGCAGCGTGGACTCTAAACACTCTAGTGTTTTCTTTTCTGTTCTGAAAATGTCAGCGTGCAACTCCATTCCGTGGCTGATAGGCAAGGTGCAGACGTTCCTTTGCATTGCCCTTGAACAGGAAATACAGCGAGAACAGTATGGAGCAGTGATGCAGCAATTACTATACAGTAACAACTCTGCCTAGTTCCTACATTTAAAAGTACCATCCATGGTGGAAATGCAGAACAGATTTGGAATTAAGGTACATGTCAACATGGGTTACATATGGATTGTAACGGTACCGTACCACAGATGTTTGGTAGAACCACGGCTGATGGGAACTGTAGGATCCAGGGTTGAGGTTGTAATATCCCTGTGTCCAATGCCTCAGTTTGATCGTTAGTTGTTAAATCTGTCTCTTTAAAGTCTCCAGACTTTATGGAAGTACATTACTTGATCACTAGAGCATCCTTCTAACTTTGATATTGCAAGTTCTTCAAATTAGATTAATCTTGTTTCACACAGAATGTGTTGTACGTATAGTCATTACACCACATGTTTAAATCGTCATCCTCCTGCTTCTTTCTGCACCAGGCTGACAGCACTGGATGAGCTGGACTGCAGTTTCAATGAGATTGAAGCCTTGCCCTCTTCCATTGGCCAGTGCTTCAGCATCCGCACCTTCGCTGCAGATCATAACTTTCTCACAATGCTTCCCCCCGAGGTGAGTATGCACAATAGTGTCTGTATGTTAAATGATGTGACAAGCCAGTCTGCTCAGCTGTAACAGCTAGCCTTGTTGGCTCATGACGCTTTGGTTTTCTCCCCTCACAGATGGGCAACTGGAAGAATGCAACTGTGCTGTTCCTACATTCCAACAAGCTGGAGTCTTTGCCTGAGGAAATGGGTGACATGCAGAAGCTCAAGGTTATCAATCTAAGCAACAACAAGTGAGTGTAGACTGACAGCATTCATGTATAATAAGGTTCAAGTTCAAGGGTGAAAGTAATCAGTTTTTTCTTTGTAGCATAGAAGTCATTTTAAAACATGAATTCTCTGATTCCACTTTCTCAAATGTGAGGTTTTGCTTTTCTCTGTCTGTGGAAATTTAATCTATTTTAAAGACATCACTGTAGGATTAAACCTGGCATTTTATAGACAAATCGATTCAACAAGAAAATAATCAGCAAATTAAAGAGTTATTCCAATACCGATACCAATATGGAATATGCTTCTGATACTGTCTAAAATGCTTCATTGGTTATTGCTGAGTATGTAAGTCTGAATCAATTTTAAAGTAGTCTCACACCTGGATAAAATGGCAGTTTTCCCAGAAATCAATTCTTCTTCACCACTCTGAAACCATAGTCTACTAAACCAGTCGCACTGTGTAGCTGCTGGCAAGTCCAGTTTTATGGCCACATCAAGCTGATGGATGGCCATTGGCCATTGGTCAGTGTCAGGCCAGTCAGTGAGTGTCTGTCTCCCTAGTTTTTGCCGTGTGTCCCACACTGTTGGGGCAAGCTTAAAATCACTTTCATTGTCAGTTCAGCTCAGCGCTTGAGAAGAGAAACGGTAAGTGAGAAAAGTAAACAGCTGAGGTCAAGAAGGCACAAGATCAATTCTAAAGTTTATTTTATTTAGCTATTGAGCTCTTAAGCAGAAATAGTTTGTATCTGTTTGTGTTGTTGTTCGATAGTGCACAGTAATGCTTTGTTCTTTCAATATTGGGTTGCGTTCTCGATGTTCTAACACTGACTAACTAGCGTCAAATCCAGTTTCACTTCTAAGTGGCGAATACAATCCACCACTGCCTGCCAGTACAGAGACTTATTTCCTCTCATGCAGATGCAGAAGGTACATGCTAGTTGGCCATTGGTTGTAGTTTTTGGGTTTTGTTCAATGCAACTGTTTAGACGAGACGCAGGCAACATGAGGCAACGCAACAGCCGGCTGTCATCACCACTAGTTCTCTGATGTCGGCTTGGTGTGTCTGTACCTTTTTAAAGAGGCGAAAAAGACTTAATTCCAGTAAAAAAGTGTTAGCCATTAGCAAAATGACAAAATAGATGATAAAAGTCATCTTTATGGCATTTTTGTCTGTACGTATTTGTTCTTGTTTTACAAAGGGGTTAACCTGAGCCATGCCCTACAGCAATAATAGCCATCATTTCACATCCATAAAGGATTAATAGCATATATCTGTTAGAATTATTTTTTGTTGTTGTTGTTTAATGGTATTGGTATCAGCAGATATGCAAGTTCAGATATCAGAATCAGTGTTGGGAAGGAAAAAATGGTATCGGAAAGTCTCTAGCAGATAAATCAATAAATGACAGATGAGGAGGGTTTCCTTCTATCAAGTCGGCCTGTCTTTATAGTCTAACCTGTAACATTTCTGTCCCATAGAGTTGTTTTATTTAAAAAGTATTTACTTCATTATGAATTGCATGAGAAAAAAAAGCATGAGAATGCTTTACAGAACTCTTACATGAACACATGCTCATTCTTAAGCACAACCTGATGAATACAACATCATGATCAAAGTATTAATTCTGTCCGGAATGAAAATGCGTTGGTTTGGAAGCTAAGGCCTGATTGAGGTTTTAATCAGGGGTTTTCCATTCCTGCTGTCTGCTCTGTGCCAAATACATTGAATAACTTTGGTCTTTCAGTTTTTTTAAATTGGAAATAGGGCTTCAGTCTGTCTGTAAGTGGTCCCTCACACACATCAATGTGCCTTACACAATCAATTTAAGGGATATGTTTGTTTCTTTACAAGTACATCATATTTGTGAGTCTTTAAGGTTTTTGTTGTAAGACAACTGAGTACCTGTTTTGTTTTTGTTCCCCTGCAGGTTAAGGAATCTTCCCTACAGTTTCACTAAGCTGAACCAGATGACTGCAATGTGGTTGTCCGAAAATCAGGTAAGATCATATGCATTATAGATAAATCACAAGTATAGGGGGTTTCAGCTTTCAGACTGTAATGTGTTCTATAGACACTGTAATAGCAGCAGGGTTACGTGACTCACAACAACATTCAGCTGTAAATGAATCCAGCAAGGCCAAGTTGCTCACAGGAAAACACATTCAAAATTTAGCAAACTACATCCCGGACATTTGATCTAAACGTGCCAAATGGCAGTGCAGGTCAGACTCAGTAATACCGTAAACTCTACATTTTTAAAATGGAGAAGGATCCTAATGAATGTCAGAAAATGTTATCCTTACAGTACTACTTGTTTAAAGTCAACAGTATGGTAATCTAGAGAAGCCTGTCAGAAACCCTGAAAAGTGGTGTGACTCAAATCTGAATGACAGGGAGACAGTTTGTGAGAAAAGGCAGCAGCAAAAAGGTATGGATATCAGTACTTAATACCTTTTAAGGTATTGACTGAAATAAGCAAGTCCCAAATATTGTAAAAACTGCTCCAGTCAAACGATACCTGCATGCCATCCTTTTGTACTAATATTTAGAGAAAAATGACTATTTGTATGGTTTCACTCACAGTAAATCACTGCATTCGTTCTTCAGTTTAATGTGTTATGTGATTGGTCCACTGACAGAGTTGGCAGTTTTGCGTGCTGAGATACCCCAAAAGTGTTCACCACTAAAATGCCACCTGTGGCATTTTACACAACTGAATACTTCCATTCACATGATGGGTATTTAATTGCATCGGGAAGAAAAGGTGTCAAATGAAAAACTGTATTGGAATCAATATCACTTTAAGGGTACTGGTATTGGTGATTTTTTAAAATAATAAAAAAGTCCTAGCAACAACTAGCCAGAAGTAAAGCAGATGTAGAAAGTTCAAGTTGAGTTGCTTGAAGTTTAGATCTACCCTCAACAGAACACAAGATAAGCCTATCAAGACGTGGAAACGTTTGAGTCAGCTCAGCTCAGAAAATGGCTTCAAGTCCCGCTCTGTCATAGCAATGTCACTTTGAATGGGAAAGGAGTTCTTGAACTGCCTGCATCAACCTTAGCAGAGGAGTTTTAATGAGTGTGAACGCAAAGTAATGTTGGAGAGGACGCTGCAGGAGTGTATTGATTTAGTGCGTTTGCTTTGTTCAGCTTATAAATATTTCCAAATTACAGCCTGTTGACTCTCGCCACATTCTAAAATCAATTATTCATGCCTTTTCCTCATTCTAGCTGGACTATTGTAAGTCTTTGTTCAAATACCTAAACAAATCATCACTGGAGAACTGCAGACATTGCAGAGTGCTGCTGGAAAAATTTGTTATGTAGAACCAGCCCATGTCTCCCCTGTCTTGGCCTCAAGTGGGCTGCCTGTTAAATACAGAATAAAATTTAAGAATTTTCCATTATTTAAACTCTTGCCAGTCAGTCATCAGGGCATTCTAGCTTTCTGGTGGACAAACTATAGACTGGTGACAGTTTCAGAGCATATCTGTCTGTACTTCAATTTCTTATCAATTATCAGCTGACACATACGCCTATACAAAATATCTGTAATGAGCCGATATTGCCCGGTGACTCGACCTGGCCCAGTTGACTGTATTCTCAACAAGAGACTATAGAGGCAGGAATCCAAGGTCATATGACAAGTCTTCAATGGACTGAGTGTAACCAAGCTTTTACCCCCAGGTTCTCAAAACAGCCTTCCTTTAGACATGACTTTGTTTTAATGGGCTATTTGTGCAAACAGGCCTGTTATTGGCGTTTTTGTGTTGTCTTTGTGGATCAAAATTGTTATTTTCCTTGTGTTATGACCATTGATGGATTCCAGGGGATGGAGGGCGTAACACAATGAGAAGAACCAGGATGAAAAGGATGAGAGGAAAACAGATAGTACAAACTTAGGGATTTATTTATAATAGACAAAAAAACACAAGGCAACAGAACACAGCGGATATTACCAGACAGTCAAGCCACCTACAAAATAGTGCTGAATAATACAGTCTTCATCAAAAGAGTAATCTTACCGAGAACCGGCACACAACCGCCTCTAGAAGGGGTCAAAGAATACACACCGCTCACCAAGTGGCTGTCTCGGGAGAGTCCAAGGGGGAAGTCTGCCTCTCTATGAAGGTTTTTATGCTGCCCCAGGGCCTGATGGGTAACGGCTCATAGGTGTGAGGGCAGGGCAGAAATTAAATCCAGGAGAGGCAGTAGTCGCACTGAGACACAGAAGATACTGTTGGGCAGGTGCACCAATGGTGATGAGGCCTAGGGGACACTGATGGCACTTTAGCCAACTTCATCAAGAAATGCTTGACAGGAGAAAAAACCCCAGATGTGCTCAAGTAGTTTCTCCGTCAAGGTAAGGCCATTTGTGTTTTGGAGAAGATCAGAGAAAGAAACTCAGCTGGGAAGAACTGTGGGGAATTGTTGGGGGAAATTTTGATGTGTTGTTTCAAGCACTGATGATGCAGCCCAGTACACTCGCAATGAGAACACCAGGACATCCTGTGAGCACTGTGTGTGACGACAAAGCACTGTTGATCGCAGATAGCACACTCAAACCTCCTTTTTGTCTCCCACAGTCAAAGCCCCTGATCCCTCTCCAGAAAGAGGAGGATCCAGAGACACACAAAACTGTGCTGACCAACTACATGTTCCCCCAGCAAACTAGGACTGAGGAGTGTGAGTACTGTGCATTCAACAAGACTACATTTCTCTTTTATATTCTATTCATGATTAATCTGACAGACCCTCAAACCGTGCAAATGTGTGCAACTGTTTTCACCAATCACTTCTTAGCAGCAGGGCTGGATTTTAAAGATTTAAGCTTTCAATACTTACAGGCAATCATACAATTCATATCAACTTACTTATGTGACTAATACAAACAAAATTTATAGGAATAAAACCCTTTAAAGTTGACGGTCCATATCTAGTATAAAACTAAAAAATGTGCGCATGTTAATAACAGTAAATCATAGAAATCAAACTTTCAGGTAAAGTACATGCCGTTTGATGTCAACCAGTGCAATGACCACTTCCTACCTTTATTGCAGCAGTCTTATAGGTGACCTGCAAGGACTCCTGTATTCATTTTTTATGAGGGATCTCGTAACCTGAGATCAAAGCTCCAGAAGAAACCCTAGTCCTCTTCTTCTTGTCAAGCATCTGTTAGTTTGGTTTGGTTTCCTGTTACACCAGACAGCTTGCCCTGACCCTGTTGCATCTTAGCATCGGAGTAATTAGTGGTTCAAGATCTTTGCGCTACTGATATGTAGTGAGCTAGCTGCTTGACATTTGCGACAGTGATGTGAAGAACCACCAGAATATGTCCCCATACTAGTAACTGTATCTAGGTTCTGTCCTGTATTTACTGTTTCATGCTATTTTCCACCGTTATCCACTGGGAATTTTACCAGAAGAGCTTTATCTGTTTCCTCATGTTTTCCCTGGGAAGCTGGAATAAGTCATGACCTGAGTGAGATGATTGTGTTTTACAACTTGTTAATATGAAGGCCACACACACCAGGTGACTCATATTATCCACTATGCATTCACACTCTGGTATGGTGTGTTAAGTTGTAGACAACCAGAGTTTTTGATAAAGTCCTATCTCAGTCTCAGCTGATAACGACTTCAATATTTATTTCCTGCTCAATATGTACTTGATTTTTTGTTTTGTTTTCAGCAGTCAACTTTTTAAATGTAGTTGCAAGTAAGCAAACATGTGGTGTACACTAAGTATTTGTTGCTAACTGGGGGGTGAAGGGTTTTTTTTTAACACATGAAACTACACAGAATCACACCTGTAAGCTTTAAATGACAGCTTTAAATTATATTTTATAATATTAACTTCTTAAGAAACACGATGGAATATAATTGTACACTAACAGACACAACAGAGAGCACATCACCACTGCAAAATGCTGCTGCAGAGTTTTAGGACAGCAGCAACACAACCATAATTGCCACTGGCATGACATAATTTTCTTAGTAATCATGACCTTGCTTCTCCCCAAGAGTCACACAGTAGTGGTATTGAGTCAAATGCTTTGCTGTTATGAATTTGTCATCTAAGTAAGTTGTAGTTATCATTTTGTCTGCCACAGGAATTATAGCTTGATTGATGATGAAGTTGGTGGCAAATCTTGCAAGAATGGTTATTGATTGTAGTTTTTATCTTTTTGGGGGTTTTTTTACGTCAATTTATAAGAAAAAACATCCAAGTATCAGTAATGCATTATTGTGTGGTTTTTGTTTTTTCTTTAAGGGGTTAACCTCTGAAATTCAAGTTCTGCACAGCTCCCTCCATTTATTGGCATGCCTGATGTTGTCTTTGCGCCATCTTGTGGTCAAAGTCAGACACGTATAAATCAAACACAGGGAGTGACTTGCAAAGCCTTGATAAAAACTTAACACTGTTATCTTCCTCCTGATTTCTGCTTTTATTTCAGACATTCCCAACTCTGACTCTGAGAGCTTCAATCCAGCTCTCTGGGAGGAGCAGCGCAAGCACCGAGCTCAGGTGGCCTTTGAGTGTGACGAGGACAAAGATGAGAGAGAAACACCCCCAAGGGTCAGTGTCAAGCTGTTGTTCACATAATTGGGAAAAGAAAAATGACTGTGCTGACATGGTTTACTAAGCTGGAAGGACATTGTTGTGATCATAGTATTATTTGGCAACAATCTGGACTTTATAGCTGTTTTCATGTAAAATGTGCCTCATGCCCCATTTCCTCTAATAATTTACAGTCAACATTTTTGAGGTCAGTGGCTCAAACTAAAACATCAATATTTTGTTTAAGAAAATTGTGTAACAGAGGGGCATTGGTGCCTTTGAAATGTGTCTATTTGAAAGTGAATGCACCTCATTCTCCATGTAATTCCTATTCAAAACTACCATTTCACCTCTCCTCGTCCCACTGCTGTCAAAACTGCAACCAAATGATTTTAGTGGTAAGTTTGTGGGTATTTTTCCTCTTCCAGGAGGGAAACCTGAAGCGCTACCCTACACCATACCCAGATGAGCTGAAGAACATGGTGAAGACAGCCCAGTCTGTGGCTCACAGGCTCAAGGAGGATGAGTCGAGTGATGAGTCAGGAAAAGATGCAAGGCCAATTGAGAGGAACCACATTGGAGTGCAGGATGTGGGAGTTAAGGTCAGCTTCAGCTTTTTATTTGATTTCACTTGAAAGAAACCTTGGTTCCCCTTTAGTTCCAGTTTAACCCTGAGAAACCTACCATAGATCCATTTTTGTCTGTTAAGGGGGTGGACAGGGGATCTTTAGGGGGAGATGGCAGGTCAAATTTGTTTAAATTTTTAAAGCTTAGAGTGTAGAGGGGCTTAGAACATTCCTATGGATTTATATAAAGGCCAGTCCCATGCTCATTTAAGTTTTTGCAACATTTGTTACATAGATTTGGTGATAAATTTAACCAGATTTAAATCAGATTAAGACACCAAGACCTTGAAGAACACCACACAAAAAATCATGCTGTGATTTGGTATCAAATTCGACATTTGGAGGTTTCTGTAAGAATTGCATATTTTTTGCAATTACATGGTGAGCACTTCTGTCCTGGAAAATGTTAAGAAACACCCTTTTGTCCATATACCTATGACAGCGATTCATCCTCTGAATACCTGAGGTCTGTAGAGTTTGTGGTTGTAAAGTTTCATGAGGCTGTGATTATCGTAGTGGGCTAGAATAGGTCATTTTATACAGTGAGTGCTGTTTCAAAGAAATGGCCCCACTAAAATTAAATGGCTATTAGGGGACTAACATCATCAAACATGAATACAATTGGGCATATTGAATCCACAAGAGTCTCATATTTCAGGTCATATCCAATTATGCAATTCCAAATCTGTTAAGGGGCCAAAGTATACAGGAATATTAATACACCATTTTTAGAATAGGCAAAAATAGCAAATTTATACTGCATGCACAAATGGTATGTTTTTTGCCAAAACTGCATTGGATTAGCATAAAGTGGACATGTCTGTAAAGGGGCGACACATGGGTAGCCACAGAACCCATTTTCATTTATATAGAGAAATCAAGGAACCGTTGTGAAAAGGGCCATGCCAGTTTTCCCTTTCCAAAATGTGGCCTAACTTGGGAGCATTATTAAGCTACCCTCCCGTCAAGCTCGCATGACATGGTTGGTACCAGCGGATGCCTTGGGTTGTCTCGTTTTACATGATACCACTAAATGAGTCTGCCACAGCCTTGGAGAGACTGTAATATCGGCCAAGATCGCTGCCAGTCCCACGGGTCTCTTAGGGTTAACAAATTGCACGTTTTACATGCAACTGAAGGAACATTTTCAATAAATAACTGTACTGCTTTTTTGCAGGTGATAGAGGCTCCCTGTCCTAATGGTACGGCATCAGAAGTGGAGCCCCAAGAATCTACCAACACAATGGCCCAAAACTCCTCTGCACCAGAATCAAACATTTCAGAGTCTTACACCTCTCAGACAGTTGCACTCAAATCTTCAGGGGGTGCTCTAATGAACCATGAGGACACATTAGAGGTACTCTCAGTGGTTTAGTCCTCACAATGTCACAAACAAGAAATACAGCAAGCACATTATGAGTTTCAACTGAAAAAATACAGCTTTAAGAATTTTTTTTTTTTTTTTTGTCTTCAGGATTCTGAGGAGCTGTCTGATGAAGAGGAGGAGATGAAAATTGCAGAGATGAGACCCCCTCTTATTGAGATCTCCATCAACCAGCCTAAAGTAGTAACTTTGAGTAAAGACAAAAAAGGTAAAGATTTTAAGTGATTGAAATATAACATTTAACATAGAAAATTAAAGTGACAGTGTGTAGATATAGTGCACTAACCATGATATTTTTGATTCTGATTAACAGATGATGCAGACTCTTTGCTGGATGACACAGTGGCCAACAGCAACCAGAACAACAGTAACTGTTCATCGCCATCACGCATGTCTGACTCAGTGTCTCTGACCACAGACAGCAGTCAGGACAACTCCCTGTGCACCCCTGAGAGAGAGGCAAAGATGCCCTTCCTACCAAAAGGCCGGTTAGTATCATTCTTCAACCTGTTAACGCTGAGAACAAATGAGTCTTCCTCCTGTTATTACAAAATCTAATGTACCTCCTTATTCTTTGTTCTAGGCAAGAGGATGAGAATATGAACCAGCCTAAAGACACCACACCTCTTCTCCATAATGGTAACGGCTCTGAAACGTCCCTTCAGGCCCTTTTGAAAACCCAGCAGACTCCACCAGAGAAAATGGGTGACTACGACCTGTCCATGGAAGCAAGGCTGGCCTTCATTGAGAAGGGAATAAACAATGGCATGGGAGAAACTTACACCAAGTGGGACCAGATCAATATGAATGTGTCCAAGTTGCCGACTGACAACATGGTCCAGCTGGATGAGGTGGACAAAACCAAGAATGGTTCAGTAACCCAGGAAGAGCTGGACAGCAAACAGAGTTTTGGCAACGACAACATGGAGCATTTTCTGAATGGAAACCAGCAGGTCAGTGACTGCATCAATAGTGTGGGCAACAAAAGCCAAGCGATGAGAGTAGAGACATCTGCTGTGCATGTGGCCTCGACAGGCGTGACAGCCAGCAGTGACATGTCTCTGTCTCGCAGCACAGAGGAACTGTCTCCGGATAAAAGGTGCCATCCCCCGCAGGTGATGAAGTCTCACAGTGTCAGTAACATAGAAACAGGGGGAATGAAGCTATATTCCTTTGATGGGGATGATGACTCTTATGACACAGCAGGAATGACTAGGATGGCAGGGGCCGGCCCAGGGCCAGGAGCTCAGGGCCAGAGCATAGTCAGGAGCAAGTCAGCCAGTCAGTTACTTAATGACCAGACTCTCCAGATCTACCCCGGCTCCTCTGCATCTTCCTCAGATCTGCTCTCTTCCTCTAAGCCCCCTGCCAGCACCAGTAGATATCCTGTCTCCTCCAGCATGGCCATGGGCATCCCTCCTCCTCAGTACAATATACAGTACACAAGCAGTGCCATGCCTAAAGATGGCCTCTGGGCCCAGAGGACGCCCATGCCTCCAGAGCACCAAGGCTACCTCCCCCCTCCGCCACACTCACTAGCCAACACCAACTACTCCAACCGTAATCAAGCACCTCCCTACCCTTTGCAGCCCCAGCAGAGGGGGCCTCCCATGGCTCCCAAACCCTCTGGAGACATGTGGGCTAAGGAGAGACTTCATTCTACCGGGGGCCAGGCTAGAAGCAGCTCTCTGCAGAGGCAAAGCAGCACCGCCTCCACAGCTTCCATGGGTGACCCGAGGCGCATACAGGTACCTGAAGGGGAATACATGACGTACAGGGACATTCACACCCTCGCCAGGGGGCCGCTGGCAATGAGCCAGGCCATGCAGAGGCCCCTCTCGGCTCGCACTTACAGCATCGATGTACCTGGAGCTTCTAGGCCTATTGGCGCCAGGCCGCAGCCACATGAACTTCCAGAGAGGACCATGTCTGTCAGCGATTTCAACTATCAGCAAAGCAGCCCCAGCAAGAGGCCCAACGTCAGGGTGAAGTCTGAGCACTCACTGCTGGATGGGTCTGGACAGATGTCAGGAGGAGTTGGAACAGGAAGGGTGCCAGCTGACTGGAGAGACCAGGTGATGCGGCACATCGAGGCAAAGAAAATGGAAAAGGTAAAACTATAATGAGATGATGAGATATAGTTTAATAAGTTCCCAAAATGATTCACAATCTTATCTTTGTTATTTGTTGGTCCTCTGACTCATTATAACAGTCCTAAATTACTTTGAATGTACCAGAGACCAGTGCAACATGAAGAAAATATCTGTAAAGCCTTTCTTTACTCTTGCTTAAAGGGTTGATTCACCCATATACAATAAGTTTGGGTTTTGTTTGTTAAGACTTTCAGGTAACTGCCTCTGGGATTACTGCCACCATCTCAATACAGTGCAGGTGAAAGGAATTTTGTTTGTGGAGTCAGCAGCATTAAAAATATCCATAGCAATGCGTCTTTGCAGAAACAATTGGCCTCGTGCATAAACTTTGTTTTGTATGCTTATCTTAACTTTCTCTTACTTTTTATTGTGTGAAGGGCATGTTCAAGTTTGCCACGTTAGATTCCACACCAACGTTCCACACTCCGCATAACGTTCTGAATTACCTGCATAAACATGATGAATGCTACCTGTGCATAAATGAGCAGGCATGTTCATGAAAATTGTAAATTAGAATGATTAATGCCCCATTAATACCATACAAGGCTACATATCCTGCCCCATATGTCTAAGTGTTACCTCGTAAAAACGGCATCCAAGAGTCAAAAGAACAAGACAGATTAGAGAGTCCTGTTTTTGCAGGTCCATAAAAGAAAGTCTATAATTTTTAACAGCGTCAGAAGTGGAATTAGGGACCAGCTGAAGCCAAGCAATGCGACAAAATAACGAGTGCTGTTAATGCTGTGTCACCTGAGGGTCGTACCGTCACTGAAATAAAGAAGAAATGGTTTAAAACAGAAATGCCTTCAAAAAACCATCTCGCCACAGCAAGATGACTGCAATGGGAGGGGGTCAAGGGCATGTCTTCATCACAGCGATGGTTGACAATATACATGCTATAAATAGAAGATGTTGCACTCTCAGACATTACAACTGAGGATGTTCTTCTGGACAGGCAAAAACCTGCATGTGAAGACACAGCCTGACAGTGATGGGGTGATATAAAACCATTTCTCTACTTACAATGTGTGACCCTATCAACATTATCAACCCGCAAAAAATGGACTTTGAAATCAGATTTATACCCCTCTGATCTTACTGTTTTGTTTTCCTTCCTTCAAATGTTATAAATGTTACATGTGAAAAGAATTGTCAAACAATCGTTAAGTATTTTCTTTTATTTAAAAGAAGATAGATTAGACTCTGCACCTCAGCTGGGACCACCATGTCACCATCTGCTCCCATGCACACATGTGGTGTCTGGTGAAGTAAAATGTGATGTTAAAAATTTTCAAAATTGTCAATTAATTACAAATAATGGAATGGAAATAATGATGATAGGCTGTATAAATATGCTAAAGTTGGCTCTGTGTCTCCGTTAATGCGAATAATCCATAAACTTTAGTGTAAACCATTTTAAGCTCTTTCTTGTGAGAGATGTTGAATTTTTTTAAAGTTACCATTTCAGTGTTGTAGGCACCACAAGCTGAATTCAATTCACTTCCAATGTATAGGTGTAGGGTTGCAGTCTGATAGCATTTCAAGTCACACACATTGCCATACATTATTGCATCAGTGGCCTTCAATCTGAATCCACTTTAGAATCTACTTATTGAATCTTAATCCTTTCGAATCCCTTATGAAATCTTCTTAGATTGTTTGGAGGGGAATGAAGACATCTCTTAGTTAAAAATATATAATGTTTAGTCACTTACTTTATGTCTTTGTAGATGTCTGTAGTTTCAGAAAAAAGTAGAAGAGACTAAGACAGAATGTGAATGAGAGGTTTTGATAAGGAATTTATTTGCTGCAGAGCTAAACAAGTATGGGTGTTTGACCAACTTGGGAACGGATCCAAATGGAACCGACTATCAGACTCCATCTCTGTATCGGGGTGTCTAAAAACTTTGGCAAATAAAACCAAATCTGTATGGCAAAGTACTGTTAAGTTTATTTGGGTGGATTGACCCTTTAATATAGAGTTTGACATTTACAAAAGTCTTCTCACGCAGCTGTATGCAAAGTATTTGTGATTCACTGCATGTTTGTGTTTATATGCTGTAAACCTTTCTGTTGTGTCTTCTATGTCATCACTCATTTGGTGGATTGCATGGCCACGGCTGACATGTTGGTTGGTGCTGCTTGTTCCGTGTCGTCCCTCTGTTCAGAATGCACTGTCTCGCTCCTATAATTCCAATAATGCTCCGCTGAGTTGGTCTCACTACGGCAGCTGTAGGGATATGCATGCCAGCCAAGGGTCCCTGGTCTTTAGTGCCAGGGACGGACAGCCCTATGGAGCTCTGGGCTTTTGTGTGAGTACTGTGAACATGAAGTTAGCTCGTGCAGCTCATACCAAGCCAGGGCTTCCAGTTCCTGCTAGTTTCACATCCTTTAGAAGAAAAAAAATGTCTGTTTCCTTCTCTCCTGGATGATGAGAAGTGATCACTGACCCTCAATTTTTCACTTGTCCTTTTAATGGACAAGTGAAAGTATAACGTTTCTCCTAACATCTGATTTCACACGCCCTCAGACCCTTTCTAGTACATATATGTCTTCTCAGAGTGAACATGGATGGATTCTAGTCTGTTGTGTAGCTCCTCTCCTTGAAATGCATTTGACTTGTTTAAAAGGGGCCTGCTTAGTTTTTGTACCATCATCTAATTGGTTTCAAGGCTTTACTTCTGCCATGATACAGTGACAGAAAGACTGATCTATACATCTGGCATCTGACTAAATTGATCAAGGCTGCCACTTAGCTTTAGCTAATTTAGAAATTAAAGGAATACTTAACCCCAAATGGCCATTTGCATGAAAGACAGCAAAACTTTATCAAAACATGTTTTCAAATGCTCACACAACACGTGCAGTATAATCCAAGTCTTATTTATCCAGTCGTATGCTCAGTACTTCCCAAACAGACGGCCTTTTCTGACAGGGAGCTGAACTGAAAGTGAAACAGACTCCACTGACAAAAACAGTAATTTTACCTCACAGAACAAAGGAGCTGCTGATCTTACCAGTGCTTCCATCAATTTGTTTGTTTGTGTTATTGTGTGACATGTCTGAATCCAAATTAACCCTGCAAAATACCAACCAAGTCAGGCACTGAATAAGGCATAAATAACTTGCATTTATTCCATTTAGTCCCCGTTGGAAAGCGCTGCCTGTTTGGGAAGTGCTGAGCATAAGACTGGATAAATGAGACTTGGATTTTACTGCACAAGTTGTGCCAGCATTTGTGAACAGATGTTTTGATACAGTTTTGCTGTTGTGAAACGCAGACCCCTGTGACTTCAGATCATCAATAATTTTCTCCATTTGGAAATTCTTCATTCACTGTAGAGAAATGTGAGAAAAACCAAGTTTTCTTTTTGAGTTCAACGTAACATGGGGTGAGTGACTGATATACAAATGGTAATTTGGGGGTGAAGTGTTTCTTTAATTAAAATTGTCTTCCTCACAAAATGTATTGGCCTAGTGGCATAATTACTAATGTCTTCAACATCTCATTGTAGTAATAAACAGGAAAGATGTTACTGTCTTGTGTTAACAGAGACTTCTATTTCTAGAGAAACATTTACAGCAGATCTGTATTTCTCTGAATCCAGCTCACAACAAGAAGTGGCGTCCTAAGCTGTGATGTAACAAGCTTGTTGGATGAAATTGAGCTTTTTTAGGGCAGACTCTTCACTGAGAAACCCTACCTTCATTTGAGTCCTAGTTAGTAATCAGATGTGTCACATCATATATGGTACAAAACACCCCAATTAAACCTGCCAGGTGCTTTAACATCCCGTTGTGCGTATCCTGCGATTGTAATCCATCTCAGCAACCGTGAAATTCTTTTCCTTTTTAACTGCACTTTAAATCCTTATTTTGCTCATTCATAATCTTCACTTCAACTTTCGATCACTTCAGAATCACTTCATATCTTCTCACTCTGTGTGTGGGGTGTGAAAACTGTGTTTGCAAAAGGTAAGTGGTTAGAAGTGTGTGTCTAAGTGATCTAGAAAGTGAGTATTAGAATTTGTAGAGACATAAAGTGCTTGTGCACTATCCAAGACTAAGATGTCTAAGAGTGTTGTGTAACCCCTTCCCTACTTAACATTTAAGATTCACTTCATCTCCAGCAAGCTAATATTCCGAGTTATGTGCTGCTTAGTGTCTGAATAGACACTAAGCACAGTTTAATCACAGTTTTTCATTATTTTAATCAGATGTGTCCCTTTCACCTCCTTCAAAAACAACACATCACTGCCTAATGCCATTACCAGACATGAGAAATGGTTGTCAGTGTCTGTCTGTCTTGATTATTATCCCTTGATGTAAATGAGTTTCACTGGAGTGAGGTTGGGACACAATGTTAATGATCATCACTGTCTTTCCTTTCAGGATGATGTGTTTCCCCAAGGGCAGCAGAGCTACACCATGGACCCCCACAGAAAAGTAGGTTTGATACAAACTTTAGCTGCACAGTAAAAATGTGGTTGTGAAATATCAAAATTTAAAAAGAACAATAAAAGAAAAGCCTCAGATCATCTCTGTGTGTTTTTGTTTCCCAGGTGCCTTTGATGAACGGTCAGATGGGGCCTTCTGTTCGTCCCCAGGTGAGCCAGTCGTCCATGGCCCGCCATCCTTCCAGGGAGCAGCTCATTGATTATCTGATGCTCAAAGTCTCCCATCAGCCCCAGGGGCCTCCACGCATTCTGCATGACTCACTGCAGCAAGAGGTGATGGATGGTGTTTGTGTGAAAATACTTCCAGGACATACTGAAGTGCTCAAAATGAATTTGACTTTAAGGATATCTTTTATTGGCTAGACTGAAGTTTGATTAAAAGAATAATTTGACACAGGGATTTGAACTGTAAGCCTTTCAAGGCTAGTGTTGAAAACTAGTCTAATTAACAGTGAATGATTATGAATAAATGGCTAATGAAAGTATGTGGGTGTGTTTCAGATCCGTGTGAAAGTGGAGAAGAATCCAGAGCTGGGTTTCAGTATATCAGGAGGAGTGGGAGGTCGGGGAAATCCCTTTCGTCCAGATGACAATGTAAGTTCATATATTTCATACCATGGTCTGAGTGACATCGTCTTGACACCACAGACTGTAACACATAAACTGCAGTAGTACACTGGCCCTTTGAACTTACTGGTAGCCAGCTAGTCTTGTTGTTAAACATACTGTCAAATTTTATTTACTATTTATCAAGTGTACATAATGTTTTTAACCTTGAATGTTGGTTGCATAACTTTAGCTTAGAATCTCCCGTTGATAAGCTGTATCTCAGGTTCATCCTGTTTACTGGAGAAGTAATAACATTTCCACTGCATGAGAACCTTATGGGATGGTAATGATTGTTCCAGGTATTAGGAAGAAAACGAGTTGTGACTTTTGAAATACTTGGATTTTGACCACAAAACACAAGAAAATCTAAATGAATATTCTTTTTATATTTCTGTTCTTTAGCAAGTGACCATGGTATAAAATAGATAATGCCCTTGGGGGTGTCCATAATCAGGAATTAATGGCCTCTGTGGAGGCAGCCATCCAATTCGCAGTGAGGATCGGTCACGCCTCCTCATCAGCCGGAAATTCCTGATAATTAACACCTCGTCAGGCATTATCCCACGCTTAATGTGCCATACATAAACAATGTTTAATATTCCATTTCCTAAGTTGTACTCTGCACCCACTTTAGGACAACCCTCAGTAAAACTTAGTGGCTTTTAGTTTGTACAATTAATATAATATTTTTCCATATATGATTTTAGGGTATATTTGTGACAAGGGTCCAACCTGAGGGGCCGGCATCTATGATTCTTCAGCCTGGAGATAAAATCATCCAGGTAATCTGCTGTCTGTACAAATATCACACAGCTCTCGTCAACATTTTTGTAATTAGTTGAAGGTTTATTGGTAATTTCCCCCCCCATGTTAACAAGAATTCTGTCTGTTCTCACAGGCAAATGGATACAGCTTTGTGAATATCGATCATGGGAATGCAGTGTCCCTCCTGAAGACGTTTCCAAACACTGTGGATTTGACTATCATAAGAGAAACGCAAGCATAGACTCAAGTGAAACTGACCTCTGGAGCGTTTGGAGGGGGGGGGGGGCACGAGAGGAGAGACAAACAGAGAAATTAATGTTGACTCTCATATTTTTATACACAGAGGAGACTGACCTGTTGATACCTGTTGGGACTATTTATAGTAGAGATCTTCATAGCCTTGATTAAACGGGGAAAACCACTGAATGTAGTGGATCAAAGTGAGACGGCAAAACCTCTGCAAGTACGAGTCCTCAAAAGGCCATCACTGTGGTATATATATTTTTATACATAAGAAGCTGAAGATATGACCTGCTCTGATGCAAATAATTACTGTGGTCTCTGTACAGATCATCTTTTGTTTCTGTCCAAAAGTCCTTTGTCATGAATTAGGTTTCATTTCTGCAAATTGACATGAATTGACCACTTAGGGACAGAGCTCCCTCTCTCCTGTCATCCAATTTGCCTTTTTTTTTAAAAAAATAAGCTTTTTATTTAAGATGTTGAAACCATATTCTGGTCTGCCGTGCAATCTTATATGGAGGACAATGTTACGTGCTTTTCATGTGGAGACGAATGTAGATCAAGGAGGTGTTTGATTTGTTTTTCGGAGAGATTTTTTTTTTCTCTTCTTGGAAGATCGAAGAGTTGAGATGAGGAGATCATCCGCCCCTGCTTCCATAAACCCGTGAACACCCTCCAGCGTACACACACTTCTGTCCTCAGCTCCACTCAGATACCCTCACAGCGACTGCTCTGCATATCACCTGACCAGACCACTACCTGAGTGAATCACAGCTTCTCAGATGTTGAAGAAATGCAGTCTGCATGTGATCATTTAATGAGACTGGAAAATCTAATACTGGGGAAAATGGGAGAGGAGAAGTGTAGCATGTGTTTGCTCAGCCTTAACCTGTTTTGCCAGTCAGAAGTTCTTCTCTAAAGCAAGAGTTTGATGTTTTGGGAAATACGCTTCTTTACTTTCAGGAGGAGTGTGACATGAGTAGATTGAAGCAGTGGTAGCTATTGATCTTCTCCAATCTTTTTCCTGCCAGGAAGCAAGTGACTTCCCAAAATGTCAAAACTGTTCCTTTAAGCAGAGAAAAATATGGCGGTTGTGCTAGTTAACCAAAGCAAGTTTGGAAATAGTGAACAGAGGGCAAAAGCAGGAGACAACTTATGAAAGAGAGTTGAATAAGAACAGGTCAAAGTTTCACTCATGTTTTATTTTTAAAGGGTAACACCATTGTTTTTTTCCCCTGGACCCAACTGTCCCATGTTTTGTGCCATAAGTGATTGTTGGGAACAGCAGTGTTTGAAACTGGCCCAGTATTGAGCCAGAGCGGAGGAAAAACAGGCAGTAGCAAAGTTTTTGTTTTTGTCTCTGACAGGATCAGATTGTTATTGTTATTTTTTTAAAGAGTAAGATGTTTTTTTAAAACCAGAAACAGAATGGCTTTTACCAAACACACCAGACTCTATTTAAATATGCAGTATTTTTATCATCATAAGATAAACTTCATTTAAAGTTAACAGAAACAAAATAATACTCACAAACACCATCTTGTCTCATCTTTCCACAGTTTTAACAATCACCAACTGTGTTTGGTTGAAATAATAATTAATACACCCAGTTAGATGTGAAAACCTGCTGGCTGTATACACGCTAAAATTGGTGTTTATTAAAATGGAGTCTGGTGGGTTGGGCGATAGCAATTTCGGGGCTGTTTCTGTTTAAACAAAAAAGGATCTTACTCTTTAACAAAAAGGTCTATCTCTGTAAGGATCCTTTTTATAATGTTGTCAGGCAATCTGAGTCTCTCAGTTTTCACACTCAGCAGCCGCAAAACAAGCTGCAATGAAAACCATGTCAGTTTACTTTAAGTGGACGTAAACTGACATGGTTTTAATACCTGGAACGGCTGCTGCTGCTGCTCTCGTTCCCATCAGTCAGTTAGACACAAAAACATGGGAAAATAGGGATCAGGGTGAAAAATACTGAAGTTCTCCTTTAAGGGCTTCATCTTTCAGGCAGCCATTGGTAAGATGAGTGTTAGTTTTGCAGGGGTTTCAACATCTGTCAGTTTTATTTTTTACATGGGAGAAGACCACAGTTTGCCTTTTATGTCTATAAAAATGTTTTATCATACTTTTTACTCATCACTTTGGAGCAGTTTCTCAAACTGTTTTTTTTTCTTTGCTGTACAGAGAGTAGAGTTGGAGAGACAAGTTGTCAAGTGCCATAGACCTTGAACTGTTTGAACAGGGGAGGACCTTTGACCCCAGCACCCAAGCAATATTCACATGTTCACAATCTTCTGAGTACGTTTGCAGCATAATGGCTTCAAAGCAATATTTAAAGCCTTTTATTTTCATCCAGAAAAACAACATCAGATAGCATTTTTTTAAAAACACAATCTTTTAGTAATCACTGATGATTTTACATGATTTTTATATTGTAAAAGAATCATTTTTTGTAATGAGATAGCACAGGAGATATATACAGCAGTGCTTAAACAGAAAGATTTCTCTGCATTGTGTAGAAGTGAATGTTTGTGTCACTTTGCCTGAGAGCTTTTTATCATTTTGTTGCTTTGATTAACTCCTGATGTTCATTTGTGCAAAATAATCAACTTATACTGTTGGAAAAACTAAAACAGTCAAAGCTGCATCTCAGAACATTCCTCATGTTTGTCAAAGAACTGTCAGAAGGAAAATGTGATTTTAAAGGCAACATGACGTGACTTCTAATTCTCTGTGCACCTCTGCGTTTATATTCATTCACTGGTAAATGACTCTTCAGTGAGACGTGTTTCCGAAAGAAATGGAAATGATAAAATTCACAAAGTAATGTCCCCATAAATTCCAACAATACATTTGTGACCACTGAATTGTTTGTACAATATATAATAGAATTTTATCCTACAGTGTTTCAGCAAATGGCATTCCCTCAACTTGTTTACAGTAGATTGTGTCATCTACTCTTCCCACATGTAGTTAAGATTGACCCATATGTGGCGCTGTCCAACCAAAATAAAAACACTGTGGTATTTAACAAAATGAAATATCCCTTTTTAATAATAATAGTCGTGCTGTTTAAAGTTAGCTGTTCTAAGTGAAGCTGTACCCTTCATTTACAAACTGAATCTTAAATTGGTACATTTTATCCACAAGCAGATGACATTGATAATGAGCATTTCCCAAATTCTCACAGAACGTAGTATTTTTACACAGATGAATTGTTGTGTACATTATTTGTATTAATTTTGTTTTTGATGTCTGTTGACTTTCTAAGAATAGGGAGAAACATTTCTGAGGTAATGGTCACTTTATGTTCATGGCAAAAAAAGAGCGTATACAGTCTGACATCGTAGACAATCTAGGGAGATAAAACATGTCATCACATTTTCTTCATTCATGTCAGTTTCTTATGCTCCCGTATTGTTCTTATTTATTTAGCAGTCTTCTGTGGTTTTTAGACCGTACTAATCAAATTGTAAATACTCTTAAAAAAAAGTAAGAAAAGAATTAATAATGGCATTAGTGACTTGCGATTGTAAAACCAGCAATAAATTGCAATGCAGAGGCACTCGTTTTAATGTATAGCTAGTATTTCTAAGGTTTCTCTGGAAACAGCCACAGTGAGATGATGATTGATATGCATTTATCCAACATTCCAGATTTTGTACATAATGACCTGTTTCTGAAGTAACCTGTGGAAAATAAACTAATGCTCTTTAGAAAGGATCCTTCTGTCTTCATTTCATCCTCTGGGTTCATCTTTTTACACCAGTGCAGTGAATGAATAACACAGTACATACAGTGCAAATGGACAGTCCAAGGTACAGGAGAACTGTGTGTGTATTCAGGCTGCACTGGTCACAGTATAGGAGATGTGTACAGTGGTTAAAGTAGGGGTATAGCACCAGATAAACCACAATAATGAGCTACATGTAAACGTGCCACTAAACCTGGAAGATTACATGTGTACTGATGTAGCTGAAATGTAAATGCTTCAGAGGTTTTTGGAACAGTGCAAACTCTTCTGCCTGTTTCTTTAACCTGGTGTGTTGTAAGACTGCTGAGGGCCCTTTACACACTCACTACTGCAGGAAGAAGCACTGAGCATCCTGTGTTTATCTGAAACATCCTCTTTTCTCCCACAAGTTAGTTTCCACTGACATGTTGCACAAACATTAAATATTACATTTGAAATTGAGGCAAAATGAGACTAAACTGAATGTTGAGAGCATTCTGTCAAGAGCTGAGCTGAATTGTCACTGACAGAGGATAAACTGTGGAGGCTGCTGTACCTCTGACGCCACCCTCAGGTCAAACAAAGTAATGTTTCCTTTTTTTTATCCTTTGAGTATTTCTGTGTGGAATGATCACTACACCCTCACAGCATGGATATAGACTTTTAGTCTTATTGTGGTGAAGGCATCATTTATGTTTGTCTTACACACCCAAAGTAATGCTTAATTACTAAATGAAATATTTACATTACTCAAAGCTGTCAACTGTAACTTTATATTACAAACATGGCAGCAGAATAAACCATTTAAATGCATCAGATATAAAGGTATATGTAAATTTAATGTCTAACTGTCCTGTTACTTTCATATATTTGTGCTGTCATAAAGGAGGTGTGTGTGTGTGTGTGTGTGTGTGTGTGTGTGTGTGTGTGTGTGTGTGTGTGTGTGTGTGTGTGTGTGTGTGTGTTGTGTGTGTGTGTGATCTTTTGCAGTAGCTGAAGGCCTCTGTTCACTTCTTCTCCTCTTCCTCAAGTGTTTACAATCCAATATGTTCACCTTCTTTCTTCCTGATCTTTGACAGTTTCTCAGAACTTTTGAATGTGTCAGTGCTTTAAAATGACAAAGTAATCCAGATGACTCAGTGTAGCTGCTTGTTTAAAGAGACTCCTGGTGGTGAAGCTGTTTTAGCAGCATTTTAGCCACTATTACATTTAATGACACCTGCAACTGATTCACTATTTAAGAAGCTTCACATGAACTCAACATCACTGAAGTTAAAATAAACCTCACAATACATAGTGTCACTTTATATGTCTGAGAGTTGATTTTATTCAATTCAACAGTAAACCAGTGAAGTTTAGAAATGAGTGTGACAGAGTGCTCAGTGGACGGCTGGGATGGCAGCTTTGTGTGGTTTGGTTCACATCCACTCTCAGGAGCCCCTGGACACAAGAGGAGTCCTGCCCTGAAACATTCATTCAAGTAAAATAGAGTGAGTAACATTAATCATCTTTGAATTATTAAAAAAGTGACATTAAGACTTGCAGGAAACGTCTGTCATTACATACCTCTGTCTGCTCTCCAGCTTGTCCTGTGGGTCGGATGTAAGCACTTCCTCTCTGTTGTCAAGGTAACTGTGGATGTGCCGCAGTAACACTGAGTCTGGTTCTTCCTTCTTTGCTGCTTCCTGTGTGAACGTTGGAGCTGCGCATAATCCTGCAGACTGACAGTAAGACAGATAAAATAAGTGATAATGTAAAGATAAACAGCTTCATATGTGGCCAGTTTACACAATAACATATATCACTTTATTTATGTTTCTATAAGTCAGAAGCTCAAACTCACCTTTTAGTCCACAGTGAACAGCAGCAGCTCAGGTGGTGGAGAAAGATAAGAGTAACGTCAAAAATGGCAAGTAAAACAAGAATATCTTAGTAAAATGATTTTTTTTTTTTAAAGAAACAAAGGTTCAAAAGTGAGCTCACACTTACCTTCTTTGTCCACAGTGAACAACAGCAGCTCAGGTGGTCGAGTTAGAGAGGAAAGAAATAATGGTCAGTAAGACAAATTATCTTTGGATTATTTAACAAGTTATATATAGATAAACAGGCTCATGCACATTAATTACATGTATTTATATTAAATCTTATTCTGAGTCACTTTTTACTCACTCAGGAATTCATACTCACTTTTTTTTCGTCTGTGGTGAAGAGCGGCAGCTGATATTCAGCTCATCCAGTGGCTGTCTTCAGCTCACCTCCGCCTCTTCGCATCAGACTCCTCCCCGGCGCTGTCGTCTCTGGTCCTCTTCCTGGAGGAGCTGATGTCAGGAACCTCGTCCTCCTCGTCAAGTCCAACGACGTCGATCTCAGGCTCCCCGTCCTCTTCAGGTTCCACGTACCTGTTCCTTGCAAGAATAGCCTCAACAACATCATCAATGGGTTCACCATAGCGATTAAGATGAGGTTCAGCAGGAGGGACAGCAGGAGCAGCATCAGCAGAAGCAGCCAAAGGATGAGGAGCAGCAGGAGGGTCAGCGTGAGGGAAAGCAGGAGGAAAAGCATCGGGAGCAGCAAAAGGATGGGGAGCAGCACCAGGGAAAGCAAGAGAAGCATAGAGGTAGAGGTAAGGAGCATAGGGATAAGCATAAGCAGGGTAGGGAACAGGGTAGGGAGCAGGGTAGGGAACAGGATAGGGAACAGGGTAGGGAGCAGGATAGGGAACAGGGTAGGGAGCAGGGTAGGGAGCAGGATAGGGAGCAGGGTAGGGAACAGGGTAGGGAGCAGGGTAGGGAACAGGATAGGGAACAGGGTAGGGAACAGGGTAGGGAGCAGGGTAGGGAGCAGGATAGGGAACAGGGTAGGGAACAGGGTAGGGAGCAGGGTAGGGAACAGGGTAGGGAACAGGATAGGGAACAGGATAGGGAGCAGGGTAGGGAGCAGGGTAGGGAACAGGATAGGGAACAGGGTAGGGAACAGGGTAGGGAGCAGGGTAGGGAGCAGGATAGGGAACAGGATAGGGAACAGGGTAGGGAACAGGGTAGGGAGCAGGGTAGGGAACAGGATAGGGAACAGGGTAGGGAACAGGGTAGGGAGCAGGGTAGGGAACAGGGTAGGGAACAGGATAGGGAACAGGGTAGGGAACAGGGTAGGGAGCAGGGTAGGGAGCAGGATAGGGAACAGGGTAGGGAACAGGGTAGGGAACAGGGTAGGGAACAGGATAGGGAACAGGGTAGGGAACAGGATAGGGAACAGGGTAGGGAACAGGGTAGGGAACAGGATAGGGAACAGGGTAGGGAACAGGGTAGGGAACAGGGTAGGGAACAGGATAGGGAACAGGATAGGGAACAGGGTAGGGAACAGGATAGGGAGCAGGATAGGGAACAGGGTAGGGAACAGGGTAGGGAGCAGGGAAAGCTGGTGGGAGGTGCTGCTCACACTCTACATTACCACCCTGAGGCTCAGCCTCCTGAAGCCTGTCCACGACATCCACCCCGACAGGGACTGGGTCATCGGGGGGTCTCTCGGCAACAGGTAGGTACAGCTGGAGTTATCTCTCAGTGTTTTCTTGAGGGTTTTGTAAAGCTCGCAGGTCAACTTGTGTCAAGTCTCAGTGCAAAGGGAAGATTGTGCGCGCAGCTTTTTCTGTATATGACCTCGGTAGAACGACACCGTTCTGTTTCCATGACTTTGACTGACGCACGTGCGTGTGCGTGGCTGAATGAGAGATACTGTCATATAATCTCAATGCTTTTTACGCACAGAAGCATAACAAGCAGCATTAACAGTAACTATTAATACACACTCTCTCTCTGTCTCCCTCTCTTCCACACACACACTCACACACACACTTTATACAGTCTATGTCAGCAGCAGTCACTAGCCTTTATAAACTCAGTATGTCACTAAATAAAAATGAACAGGTCAGTAAAAATAATATTGCTCCTGACATCACAATACTGCGTAAAGACAGTAATGTTATATAATAAGTATGACTGCTGGCACAATGTTCTTGTTGTGCAAACCATGATTGTAAACCATAGAAGCGAATAAGAGACTGTGGACAGAGCAGATTGAAATACTGCTTTCTACATGCTGAACACGTGTATTGATAAAGTATTGGCTTTTTACTGGTGAAGGCTTTATTGTGCTTACTTACAGTAACAAGCACAGTTCCATCAGGAGAGACCAAGTGAATGAAATAAAGATGACTGTTTAATACAGATTAGAGGTGTACAGATTAATAGCTGATGTAATGAATATGAATTGACTACAAGTCTTTGGTGCTTGGACTCCCAAGGGAGATGTGCGATGGAGCGGCATCTGAGCAGAGCAAGACAAATGCCCCATGGAGTCCAGACACTGGTGGTAGTGGCGGATGACTCTGAGACTGAAGACTGATGAGGCTGATGAATCTGTGAAGACTTGGTGGTGGTGAGGTGGAGGGTGCACAGCACTGCAGCATGAAAGAATCTCAAGAAGAAAGAGAACCATGCTTAAAACAAGAAGCAGTAAGATGATAGGCTAACAGAGACTGTGTTTAGCTGTGATCAGCTGACAGAACATCTGATGTCTTAATTCATATCCCCTGACCATGACAGACAGAAATGAGTGAGCATGCATGTAAGGCATGAGAAATATTTCAAAGACCTACGCATTTAGAAGTACAGTCTTCCTGGCTGAAGTTTTGCTGGAGCTTCATTTGTTGTCAACGAGAGTAATCTTGAAGTTCCCTTCATCTGCACCGTGCCTCTCTACTGTTGTCTGACTTCACTCTGTCATGTTTGTGTGTGTGTGTGTATGGAGGAGGTCAGCCCTAGCCCTACCATAAAACCAAAACTTCAAAGAGGAACAATAACTGGGATTTATGGGTTTGGGATAAAATCCTCAGAGCGTTTGTCAGACCCCACGCTGGTGAAGTGGCCCCTGGGTTACTCCTGGTGTGGGACAGTGCCTGTCCTCATGTGGCCAGAGTGTGTAGGCAGTTCCTAAATGATGAAGGCATTGATGCCATTGACTGGCACTCTCATTCCCCTGACCTAAATCTAATTGAGCACGTATGGGACATTATGTATCGGTGCATCTGATGCTGCCAAGTGCTGCCACAGACTGTCCAGGAGCTCACTGAAGCCCTGATTAGTTATGTACCGTGCTTTGAAAGTATCATCCTTTGTCTTCATAATTTTATAATGTAAGTGTCCCAATATAACAAAAAAAAAATTGTAATTTGATGTAAAAGTTTTTGAGTATCTGTGCCCTGTGGGCTTTTTTCTCTGAATTACCTCATTTAACTTTAAGGCCCTGGAAACTTCTTTCTTCGCTCATCTTGTCGCTATAATTAATGAAGTGGGCGGAGCTCAAAGGGAAAAAGGCGATGTCACATGCACCAATCAGGATAAAGCAACATAAATTAATTTGTTTTTTTTGATGTGTCATTCATGTGTACATTAAAGTGTATCTGAAGTCACAGCATCTACTGCTCTGCATCCCATTTGAAGTAATTCACAGTGTCCAGGATGTGTCTGCACATCAGGTCTCTGGATTCAGTTTCTCAGAGAGCTCAGAGCTGTTGTCAGTAGCTGTAATGAAAAACGCACAATTATTCCACTCATCCTGTACTGAACTGCTGTTAATAAACCGCTCTTTTGTACATTCCGTATGTCTGATGTAGTTCAGATTATTTTCTCGTCAGGAGCATGAGGGGATGGCAGATGACTTTTGTAGACCAAAAAAACGAGTATTTTTTAAATAGAGGTCGGGACATTTCCAGCCATGTTTGTAGTGACCTAACTGGTCATTTTAAGCCAAAACATGTTGTTGAAAATCTTGTAGAAAATTTGCAGAAATGTACAACACCAACATTTATTCTGGTGATTGATCATTGTAATACCGGATAAAAAGGATTAAAAACAAGTTCTACTCACGACATGGAGGGCATTCAGCTGGAGAGAAGAAGAACAGACAAATAATTTCAGTTGTCACAGTTTTAAATACCAGAATAATTTGTCCCACCAAATCTGATCCACTCTGTTACTTGGCTATTACATTTCTCTATCATCACCATCATCATCATCATCATCATGCAGCAGTCTGTTGGTTGCTTCATAATAGGAGTTGAGGATTGTTGTAAAAAAAACTAAGCGCCCCAAAAATTACATGACATTATCTTTAAGTCTGGCCTCTCACCTTTCTTCTTTATGTAAACAGTGCATCCAGTGGCAGCCATGAGGACAACAGCAAGAACAGCCACTGCAGCAGGGATGGTAATGGTCATGTCAGAAGGCTTCTCTATTGAACAAAAAACAACGATAAGTCTCCGACCATAAAGACAAAGCAGGTTAGAAAAGAAGTATCCATCTATTTATTAGTAGATGCTGTACACATTCATTATGAACTAATTACATGTGATGCTGGTTTGTCCTGCAACAGGATGCATGCATTGGTTTGAAAACAAAACAAACTGTACAAAAAGAAGCTAAACCAACATGATACCCGACTTCTGTTTGGAGCTCAACTTCTGTGAGTGGCTTTGACACAGATTTACACCTGTTGGCCAATTTGGAACCATCTTGATGTGCCGACTCTTGATGTAACAGAGAGCATGAGAGTAAAAAATGGAGGAAGCTATCACATTAGCTATCAATGAAAAGGCAGCGTGCAATAAGTTGTAACTTATTATTTGGTGAGTGACCGAGGTAAGTAGCCTGCTATATGCGCATTTGGTAGCATGGACACAAGAAGCAAACAGTCCCATTCAGCACCAAAGAGGTGAACAATGAATGAGTCATGAACTGCTGCTTTCTCACATCTGTCACTTCTGATCTCAGTCTTACCCCAGTTGGTCCTGATCACCGCTTTGTCCAGTTTGGTGATGATGTCGTCCTTCACACCAGAGAGATGAAACACACAGTCGTACCTCCTCCAGTCTTCAGGTGGGACTGATGAAAGGTCCAGGTCAACACTCATCTGGAAGGATCCATCATGGTTGGGGAGGATCTCTCCGTGGTCCATGTCCTCATGAATCTCCTCTCCATCTTTCCTCCAGAACATCATGGCTGTCAGGAAAGAAACCTGTAGCGTGGCAGCTGACTGGAGAGGAGGGAGACTTCTGGAGGAGAGACACTGAGGGAAGGTCTGCAGAGAGAGAAAGAGAGAGATATAGAGATAATGGTAGGGGAGGGAGCAAAACAAGGAAAGGGGACAGACTCAGGTTTAATGGAAAGTGAGGTCAGAGGACACAAGAAGTAGTCCCTACTGATTGGTGAGGGCTAAATCAAATCAAACCACCAAGAAAACAGAGGATGGCCCCAAAAAAGTAATTTCAACTGGTTGGAATGTAATAAAATGGCAGTTCAGTCTGAGCAGACTGTATAAACTTTGTTGTGTCAATGAAAGTACATCTGGTCATGTGATCCTACCTGTTTTCAGCAGAGAGCTCTTGCCAAAGGCCACATACATCTTCAGCCACTCAGGACAAATTTGTGTGATGTAATTTTCATTGTATTTTATTCTAACTTTTTCAGTATCCCATCTCAGTTTGGTGATGACAGCCTGTGGTTTTGGGGCGATCCATGTCAATGTCTTCAGGTCCAATGATATGAAGTCTTCTCCATTGTAACTGTACTGCAATAAACCATTAACCTCTCCAGTCTCATCGTCCCACTCACAGCCAAACATCTGCTGTAAAATATGGATGCCTGAGAGACAGAAACAGAGACTGTGATTCACAAAGATGATATCACCAGTGAAAATGTGATCTTAAACATATTGTGGATAGCATGTGTGCTCATGATTCAAGAGCAGATACTTAATGCGCTTTATCTTTATACAAATGCTGAAAGTTACAACTGTAGATATTGTCTTATGAACTGACACATGACTGTCAAGTCAGTGTCATCTTGCATTCTGTGCACACGTTACATAAACAGTGACACCTGTTGGACACCTGCAGTCTCAGATACAGTCCCAGCTCTAAATACCTTCCAGATTCCTTTTATGTGCACATGCACACATGCACAGACTTTGCCAAACAAAAAAAACAGGACGTAGTAGATTTTAGCAGTAAAAAGTGATATATAACATAAATAGATACTGTACCTCTGGTTTGGTTGAAGCGCTGCTTTAAACCATACATGGTGGCTTTGAAGAAGTTTGGCTGGCCCTCAGTACACTCTTGGGTGTACCGCTCCAAGTGTTCAGGAAAATTTTGTAAAAGATTTTTCATCCAGTCCTGTTTTGGTTCTACTGTGTTTTTGTTGCTGTCACAGTAACCTATCAGAAGTTCATCAACCACTGCAGCAGCAAGAAACTCCGGGAAGTTTGGGACTCCAGAAGACGCAGTTACGAAAAACATCAGGGAGTGTTTCACTGCAGGACAAACAAGGTTTATACATTCAGTGTAAATAAACACACATCATCATCATAAAAAGCACACTCATCATGAATATGATGGATTCAGTACAGTCCAGTCAAAACATAGTCTTATCAAGTTGGAGTAAAAGTGAGCTACACTGGAATAAAATACAGAGCTGAGTGGAAAGTGATGTAAAGATTTGAAATTGGATCTTACCTGGAGATGAAATGTGACAGAAGAGAAGCAACAAAAGGAACTTCATCTTGTTTTGATTAAGACATGAAGGGTAACAACCAAGCTGGCTCACCTGTTTTGTTTTCTATGCTATTTCCTCTAGGAGGGAGGTGGAGTCTCTGCATGCAGTAGTTGATACAGTAGTTGAGAAACCTGTTTCACTCCTTGACTTTAGTCTTGAAAGACTCCTATACATTCTGCAAGTCACCAGGTATCACTGTGCTTCTGTGTTTGAAGCCCTGAAGCTTCATAAGGCTTCATGTGCTAATCAATAGTTCTGACTTGACTAAATTAGGGACTGAACGAAATATATTGAGGTGGGGAGGGGGCTGTCCAGAATTATTAATATTTTCTTTGAACACTCCTTAAAAATGTAATACCCTCCTCGGTATCTTAAAACAATATATTTATGACAAAATGGTGAAAGTACAGCCTATGTACATTTCGGCCCTAAGATGGGTCAATGATTGGCAGCAACATTGATTTTGATGCAATTATTTTATTTGCAGTGTCAAATTTAAAAAAAAAAAAAACTCACACTGGAGGTCCTAACGACAGAAAATGTTAGCTTCCCAAAACTGCTGTAAAAATGAGCAAGTGAGAGAGAGAGAGAGAGAGACAGAGAGAAAGAAAGACAATGCGTATGCATCTGGGTGTAAAAGTCCCGCTCGGGTGGAGCAGGCTGCAAATGGACAGACTGTGGTCCTTGCATGTAGGCCTAAACTTTCCACATCTGCAGCAGGTGCTGCCAACACTTCTCTTTTTGTCCGTGCAAAAGTCACACTGCCTCCTGTCCTGATGAGAGAGGGGCCTGCAGCAGCACCCTGTAGATTTGCGACTATTCCTACAGCTACTAATGAGTGGGGGAAGGCGCCCTCTCTTCTTAATGTGTGGGGTCACCAGCATTTCTCCCACCTCCTTAATACAGAGCCTCCTCCTGTATGGTGCCTGCTGCTGCCAGGATGGCTCCATTGATGACCACTGGATGTAGGCGATGTCAAGTGAAACGTCAGCCAGGATGTGTAAGAAGGCCAGTGGCCACCAATTTGTTCTCCTCCGGCAGGAGTAGGTGCCAACAACCTAACAAAAAAAACAAAACAAACCCAAAACAAGACAATTTAAATAAATGATCCAAGTATTTTTTCTCGATACAAGTATTATATATTTTAAATGAAAATACTCATTTGAAAAAAAAAGACATATTTAGAACATAAGAGTAGGAATAAATAAATGTCTGCTTAACTGATGCATAATAGCACCTTATCAAGGTTGTCGACACCTCCTTTGCATCTGTTTTAATCTTTGATTTTGATGGACTTTCTCTTCATTTCATCGCTTATGTCTGGACTGCAGTGTTTTGTGCTTTGGAGCAACACATTCTTGCCCCATCGGGGGATGTACAGTAAGAGACCAGTGTGTGGGTCTTTGTAAAAGCAAAGGGGGAGGAGAAGACGGTTTTTGCTCGTGCCTGGAGCAAATGAGGAGGAAGCTTAGGCTTGTTTTTGTGAATTGTGACAACAAGGGCCAGTTCCTCCCTGAGCAGCTCCTCTGCCAGTGCGAAGGAGGTGAAAAAATTGTCACATGTCATGCTGTGGAGCCTCTCTGTCCTCTCCACGACCACCCTCTTCCCCTGGTTGACTTCAGCAGGATTGCCGGCTGCTTTGCCTGTGTACACCTGCAGTCTCTAGGCGTAGGACGTTTTGACATCACAGGTTGCCCAAATCTTTATTCCATATTTGGCTGGCTTTTTTGGCATGTACTGCCTGAAGCTGCACCTACCTCTGAATGGGTGTCTGGGCTGAACAGCATCGGCAAGTGGTGTGTCCACATATCCCAGACTCTGTGGAAGGCAGCCAGCTTGTCATCGCGGCGTAGGGGTCCAGATAGCTGCAGTGTTCGGCTGATGGAGAAACCTTTTGTGGGACATTGTAGCCCAGAGAATGCTCTGTCCTGATTGCTCACTCCAGTGGCTAAGGGTCAGTTCATTTTTTGAATTGTATGTAGTTATTTTGTATTGTATGTAATTATTATGTATTATTATGTAATTATATTATATAAGTAAATACTTTGACAGTAATTACACAGTATAAATTAATTTTTACACATGATAGAACTGTTACCGTTTACATAAAATATTTTTGGTAAGAAAATCTGCCATATTCGCCCGCTGTCCCAAAATGGCAGCTGTGTTGAGGTATCGCTCTAATGAAGAGCAGCTGTCACTTGTATGTAGATGGGGAAGGTGATTAGCTAGCTAGCTAGCTATAGCGGCATACTCCCTGGCAAGTTTAAAGGGTGCAACAGTCTCTGTCGGCTTATTTTTCCTTTTTGAAGCTAACAGTTTTGCAAATAGTGACCATGCAAGATCCTCTGTCTGCAAAATCTTATTCTGTGTCTAAAAACTCTCATGATACATAACCTTTAGATGTGAGATGGTGTCAAACTTCAGTCTTAGAAGTCTTGTCAAGGTATTGCAGTGTATCTTCTTCTTTCAGCTGTTCCCTTTAGGGGTTGCCACAGTGGATCATCTGCCTCCATCTAACCCTATCCTCTGCATCTTTTTCTCTCACACCAACTGACTTCATGTCCTCTTTCGCTACATCCATTTTAGTGTGTGATAGGCATTAATTGCTAATGAAGCAGCATGGATTCCTTTAAATCCTTTAAAATGCATCAGACATAGCACCAACAATAAAACGTTATGATGAACCATGCATTATTATTGATGCATTAATATGTACCTCACTTTACTAAACATGTGCAATGATAACTTATGATACTGCATGGACTATTATAGCTTTTTATGAATCCTCACTACAGTTGATGAGGTGTGTGTTGGTGAGTATAGGTATTTATAATGCATTATAAGCCCCATCAGTCAACTTCTAGTTTATAACTAGTCAAGAGTGTCCATAAGACACTTGACACTTAGAATTCATTATAAGTCACATCTATAATGTTTTATGACTGTTGATATAGTGCATCAGTAACCATTATGTGCCTTTATGAGTGCAGTTTTGATATCTGATGACTTTTTAAGAATAGGGGGAAGCATTTCTGAGGTAATGGTCACTTTGTATTCATAGCAAAAAAAACAACAAATGCGGTCTGACATCGCAGACAATCTAGGGAGACAAAACATGTCGTCACATTTTCTTCATTCGTATCAGTTTCTTATGCTCCTGTGTTGTTCTTATTTATTTAGCAGTCTTCTGTGGTTTTTAGACCGTACTAATCAAATTGTAAATACTCAGCCACAGTGAGATTATGATTGATATGCATTTATCCAAACCAATGCTCTTTAGAAAGGATCCCTGTGAGTACTGCACTGGTCACAGTATAGGAGATGTGTACAGTGGTTAAAGTAAGGGTATAGCACCAGATAAACCACAATAATGAGCTACATGTAAATTTGTCACTAAACCTGAAAGATTACATGTGTACTGATGTGTGGAATCAGATCAGGAAGTGCAGACATGATTGTAGCTGAAAACATGTAAAGTCTTCAGAGGTTTTTGGAACAGTGAAAACTCTTCCTGCCTGTTTCTTTAACCTGGTGTGTTGTAAGACTGCTGAGGGCCTTTTACACACTCAGTACTGCAGGGGGAAGCACTGAGCATCCTGTGTTTATCTGAAACATCCTCTTTTCTCCCACAAGTTAGTTTCCACTGACATGTTGCACAAACATTAAATATTACATTTGAAATTGAGGCAAACTGAGACTAGACTGAATGTTGAGAGCATTCTGTCAAGAGCTGAGCTGAATTGTCACTGACAGAGGATAAACTGTGGAGGCTGCTGTACCTCTGACGCCACCCTCAGTATTATTTTATGTCTTAATTTTCATCCTTCCCAATATTTTTGTGTGGAATGACCACTACACCCTCACAGCATGGATATAGACTTTTAGTCTTATTGTGGAGCAAGAATCATCTATGTTTGTCTTACACACCCAAAGTAATGCTTAATTACTTGATGAAATATTTACATTACTCAAAACTGTCAACTATTATTTATATTACAAACATGGCAGCAGAATAAACCATTTAAATGCATCAGAAACCAAATATAAGTATATGTAAATTCAATAAGTAAATGTCCTGTTACCTTCCTAGATTTGTGTTATAAAGGGTGTGTGTGTGTGTGTGTTTGATCTTTTGCAGTAGCTGAAGGCCTCTGTTCACTTCTTCTCCTCTTCCTGAAGTGTTTACAACCTGTCCAATATGTTCATCTTCTTTCTTCCTGATCTTTGACAGTTTCTCAGATCTTTTGAATGTGTCAGTGCTTTAAAATGACAAAGTAATCCAGATGACTCAGTGTAGCTGCTTGTTTAAAGAGACTCCTGGTGGTGAAGCTGTTTTAGCAGCAACTGATTTACTATTTAAGAAGCTTCACATGAACTCAACATCACTGAAGTTAAAATAAACCTCACAATACATAGTGTCACTTTATAATTCTGAGAGTTGATTTTATTCAATTCAACAGTAAACCAGTGAAGTTTAGAAATGAGTGTGACAGAGTGCTCAGTGGACGGCTGGGATGGCGGCTTTGTGTGGTTTGGTTCACATCCACTCTCAGGAGCCCCTGGACACAAGAGGAGTCCTGCCCTGAAACATTCATTCAAGTAAAATAGAGTGAGTAACATTAATCATCTTTGAATTATTAAAAAAGTGACATTAAGACTTGCAGGAAACGTCTGTCATTACATACCTCTGTCTGCTCTCCAGCTTGTCCTGTGGGTCGGATGTAAGCACTTCCTCTCTGTTGTCAAGGTAACTGTGGATGTGCCGCAGTAACACTGAGTCTGGTTCTTCCTTCTTTGCTGCTTCTTGTGTGAACGTTAGAGCTGCGCATAATCCTGCAGACTGACAGTAAGACAGATAAAATAAGTGATAATGTAAAGATAAACAGCTTCATATGTGGCCAGTTTACACAATAACATATATCACTTTATTTATGTTTCTATAAGTCAGAAGCTCAAACTCACCTTTTAGTCCACAGTGAACAGCAGCAGCTCAGGTGGTGGAGAAAGATAAGAGTAATGTCAAAAATGGCAAGTAAAACAAGAATATCTTAGTAAAATGATTTTTTTTTGAAGAAACAAAGGTTCAAAAGTGAGCTCACACTTACCTTCTTTGTCCACAGTGAACAGCAGTAGCTCAGGTGGTCGAGTTAGAGAGGAAATATAATGGTCAGTAAAACAAATTATCTTTGGTTTATTTAACAAGTTATATATAGATAAACAGGCTCATGCACATTAATTACATGTATTCATATTAAATCTTATTCTGAGTCACTTTTTTTCTCACTCAGGAATTCACACTCACTTTTTTTTCGTCTGTGGTGAAGAGCAGCAGCTGATATTCAGCTCATCCAGTGGCTGTCTTCAGCTCACCTCCGCCTCTTCGCATCAGACTCCTCCCCGGTGCTGTCGTCTCTGGTCCTCTTCCTGGAGGAGCTGATGTCAGGAACCTCGTCCTCCTCGTCAAGTCCAACGACGTCGATCTCAGGCTCCCCGTCCTCTTCAGGTTCCACGTACCTGTTCCTAGCAAGAATAGCCTCAACAACATCATCAATGGGTTCACCATGGCGATTACAGTTTTTCTCAATTGTTTATACACAAATACTGGTACTTGAGACACGATGACCACAACATGTAACTCATGCACCAACCCCCTGAACCAATTCTGCTAAACTACAAGCACAATTCCTGCTTTACACTCAAATTGCAGTTCTAAAACACACTTTTTTCAAAACACTACACACAATTCTCTGCATTTGGCACAATTTTCATCAAGAAAATCTCTTGTTTTCACAAGGAACACACTGTCATTCAAAATTCTAAAGTGAATTGCCCTACTATGCACACTGACTCATCACATGGGCAAACACCTGTCACACAGTTTTACAATTAGCAATCAGAGCTTTACCATAAAAGGGCAACAGGTGAGCTCTTCTGTTTTGGAGCAATGGATGCCAACATTGCAAACAGAGGCAGAGGCAGAGCCAGAGGAGTGAGAGTAAGAGGAGGAGGACGGGGAGGACGGGGAGGACGAGGACGAGGAAGGGGAAGGCCAAGGACAGTAATATCTGATGAGATCCGAGCCACTTTGGTTGACCATGTGGTCAACCATGGTCTAACAATAAGGGAGGCTGGGCAAAGAGTACAGCCAAATTTCAGCAGGTACACTGTAGCATCCATCATCCGGACTTTCTGAAATGAGAATAGGTAAGAAATATACTCTCACTAGAAAATTGCAGTACTGCATATCAATACAGTACTCAATGAGTACAGTAGTACAGTATTGCCTGTGGACTGTTCTGTAGGACTGTAAAAATAAAGTGTGTTTCAAGTATTTGGGAAATGTATTCCTACTTTGTATTCCTACACAGTATTTACAGTATTTTACTATTTGTATTGCAGAACTGAAAGATTACCAACACAAGGTGGTCGGGGACGTCTTCTGACTCCTGAACAGGAAACTACAATCATGAACATGGTCCTAGAAAATAACGCCATAACATTACGGCAAATACAAGGAAAAATAATAGAAAACAATGAGATATTTCAAAAGATTGATAGGGTAAGCTTATCAACACTGGACCGTGTCTTGCGCAGAAATAACCTGAGGATGAAGAAGGTCTACAGGGTGCCATTTGAACGCAATTCAGAAAGAGTCAAAGAACTATGATATAATCCCATATATATACAATCCCACAACTGATGCATACTCTCATATGGATCTAACTCCATACTCTCAACACTGTATAAATTATACATATTTCAGTATTGTAATCATAATGATTGTGCTTCACAATAGTGACCACTCCATGTCTATTTCTGATATTGTCATGTGTGTTTCAGAGAGTCCTTGAGCTAGAGGTGGCTGCAGTGGAACACTAGTTCATCTTCATTGATGAGGTTGGATTCAACCTCACAAAAAGACGAAGGAGGGGAAGGAATGTCATCGGCCAGCGTGCCATTGTTGAAGTCCCTGGCCAGCGTGGAGGGAACATCACAATGTGTGCAGCGATTACCCACCACGGCGTCATCCATCACCATGCTACCCTTGGCCCCTACAACACTGCCCATCTGATCACATTCCTGGACACCCTACACAACACACTCATTCCACCAGATCAGATAGACGGCCCAGAGCAACTCAGGTATGTTGTCATTTGGGACAACGTAAGTTTCCACCAGGCTGCTCTGGTTCGTAACTGGTTCACTGCCCACCCACGCTTTTTAGTTGTTTATCTCCCTCCATATTCTCCATTCCTAAATCCAATTGAGGAATTTTTTTCTGCCTGGAGATGGAAAGTGTATGACAGAAATCCACAAACACGTATACCACTTCTCCAAGCTATGGAAGAAGCATGTGGAGATATAGCAGCTGATGCTTTTCATGGCTGTATTTGCCATGCTAGGCGATATTTCCCCCGCTGCTTGGCCAGGGAAAACATTTCTTGTGATGTGGATGAGGTGCTGTGGCCAGACCGAAACAGAAGAGAGGATGCAGCATAGTTTTGTTTTTGTTTTTTTACTGTAACTGTAGACAGTAAATTCTTCTGTTGTTTTGTATGTAGACCACTGTATGTGCAACTTTGTGTTGGTTGGGATGTACACTGTGTACATTGTTTTTGTGGGAAAAATAAAATATATTTGTTACCGTGTATGTGTGTGTTCTGAGTATTAAAAACAATATTCTAAAATATTTCACAACACACTTATGTATGTACTGTCTGTAGTAAGTGTAACACTGAACAAAAAAAGGCCTAAGTCATTATGATGAATGGAGAAGAAGTGTTTGCCATTCATTATAGTGTTACATTGAGCACATTGGTGTTCAACTGGTTCTTATAAATGTCTATTCATATGATGGTTTGTGTGTGTCATTTGAAAACAAAATACCATTTTGAGAAGAAATAACATTGTTTTGAATGTAAAGTTTCATTTTGCAGGAGAATTGAGGGGTTTGTGTGTAGAGTTCTGAGAGTATGAGGCATGCTTTCAGAAAATGTGTGTAAACAATCGAGAAAAACTGTAAGATGAGGCTCAGCAGGAGGGACAGCATGAGGCAAAGCAGGAGGAAAAGCATCGGGAGCAGCAAAAGGATGGGGAGCAGCACCAGGGAAAGCAAGAGGAGCATAGAGGTAGGGAACAGGATAGAGGGGTAGGGAACAGGAGGGAGCAGGATAGGAACAGGTAGGGAACAGGGTAGGGAACAGGGTAGGGAGCAGGATAGAACAGGGTAGGGAACAGGGTAGGGAACAGGATAGGGAACAGGATAGGGAACAGGATAGGGAACAGGATAGGGAACAGGGTAGTAAGCAGGGAAAGCTGGTGGGAGGTGCTGCTCACACTCTACATTACCACCCTGAGGCTCAGCCTCCTGAAGCCTGTCCATGACATCCACCCCGACAGGGACTGGGTCATCGGGGGGGCTCTCAGCAACAGGGCGCACGGTGCTCAGAGGCCACAGGGAGCCAACTGAAGAAAGAAAAAATATTTTAAAAATGTTACATTCTCCGCTTCACAAAACAGACTCAAACATTCACAAATACTGGAATATAATCAGTTCAGACACTCCTTCATAGTTTACATGTGACCCTGTACTCTTAGAGATATGGAGGTGGTTCAACAGCTTATTAGATGAGATTCAACAATTCAGCTGTTTCACTTTGTCTGTCGATGTTTAACAGATTATCTGTAGAGTAAATGTGACAATTCATGAACATACCCACATACTGCCAGAATAACTTTGTTTTCACTCAGCCTGTGCAGCATGGGTTGATTGAATAGTTCAAGTTCAACTAAATTACTCTGACAGTATGTAGTAAATTGTCACATTTATTCTTTAGATAAGCAAAACACATGAATTGTTGAATTTTAACTAATAAGCTGTTGAAATGTTACTAATACTCTATAAACTATCTGTAGACAAACTGTCCAAATAAAGTGTTACCCACAATTCTACATAATAACTTTGTTCACGTTCCTGGCTTTGCCTCTGAAACACATCTTGTTTCTTAAAACCACAATAAAACTCAGACTAGTATAACAGGAGTCAGAACAGGCCACAGTCTTGTCGTGTTGCGTCATACATCGCCAAAATGTTTGAGCGCACAGACCTGTGTGCGCAATGACGCACGCATTTTGCTGAATTTGTGAAAATAAGTTCACTAATGTGATCTTTTTTTTGATCAAAGTACAAAAAGGCACCATGAAAATTTACAACAAAGTAAAGTACCAGTTTAGAAACATAGATCTTCCACTCACTCTTAGTGTCTCTCCAGCTAATGTCCATTGGTGGCAGAAACACATTAGCACAACAGGAATGTGCTGAAAGAACATGAAATGACTTTAAATGCATCTTCAGTGTCCATGTAAAAGCACATTAACAACATTATACATCAGCATGAAACAAATAAAGAACAATTACTGTGCGCCTCTAGGACCATGTGTACAATACTGTCACTCTGGAGTCGTATGTTCGTCTGCAGCCATGTTACTCTGACCCACAATGCTACTGACCTTTGACATCACCACACAACATCCCATTTCCCACAATGCCCTCAGTTAGACTGTGGTCCTGTTACACTCTGCATTAAGTAATGACCTTACATAAAAGGCAATACATTTTTAACCAAACATTTTTAAGTACCTTTTAGACACATTTTTAACAAACGTTTTACCTTTTTAACACCTGATTTATCACATTTTTATCACCTTTTAATAATTTTAGGAGCTTGCATATGAATTTAGAACTGAAACATACAAAATAAACACTTACACACTAGACTAAGCATGAATATGTAAAAACACATAACTTCTTAACTGTAGTAGAGGCCTTGTTTTTAGACAGCAATTTTAATGACATTGTTTCAAGAGGTCTGTAAAATTGCATTGTAATGTAGTTTAATAATGACAGTGACTGAAAAGCAATAGCTGGTCACGGATGGATTAATCAACAGGCCTACCAGGCACAGTACTGGTGGCCCAAAGGGTCAAAATTCAATTAGAATTAAAATTCAATAAAAGGATTTTACATTCATTTCTATTCTGTTCTGAATCAGCGTCACCTCCTGGTCATAAGGTCTCTGATCTGACATCCAAACTATCATATCTGTCGCTTACAGTAAACATTTTACAGATGAACACTTTCAAAAGACAGTTAGACTAAAAACAGACAAAACAATGATGCTGCACTTTTTTTTCCATTAAAATTGAGCTTAAATTGTACTCTTATATAATAAATTGTACTCAAATACTTGTACCAATACCACAATGCAAAAATATTTCTTTAAATGTTATACAGAATGCTACAGTTTATCTGATCATCTTTGGAGAACAGGCTTGTTGTAAGAATAGATCTGTGTTATAATATTTGACAAATGACAGTATGGAAACCCTTTGACATGAAGGAGGTGAGACAATACTGTTTGTTTCTCTGGCAGCTGAAACATTGCAGGGTTGTGCTGCTCTCTGGTGGCAATAGAAGGAAAGACAAGTTTAAGGTTAAAGATTCAGTGCACTGCTTGGTAAATAAATCCCAATTTGTGGAAGATATTGGGTTGCAGTGTTTTTTTCATCCTCACACTTTTAAGTAAAACGTTTAAGTAGTTTTATTGTTTTGTGTTTCAAGCCTGATAAACATCCACAAATCTTCAGATCCCAAATATTAAATAAATGTGGCCCTTAAATGATTGTCTTGTTGACAACAGCTATAGCAGCTGAGGTCTTTAATGCCAACAGGGTCACTGTTAAGCTGTTACTTAGAATCAGTCAGCTAGAGATTTAAATCCTGATATGATATGCTTTATCAAGTAGTTCAAAGCTGGTTATGTTACTGAATTGACTTTCAGTGTACAGTATGACTCAGAGGTCCCTGGTTTTCTTATTATATCCTCTACCACTATCTCACTGTTTATTTCATTATAAAACACATCCAGAGTCCAGTGACTGATATGACCGAGCAGCACCTTGTTTATTGCACTCAGGTGACCAGAGGAGATGAATGAGCAGCTGTGTGTTTTCACCATATGACTGACAGCAAGGATCATGTGTCCTTGTCCAACCTCTGTGTAAATACTGAATGTTCAGGTAATATTAATATTACTGCAACTGTAGTCAAAACCAAAAGAGACAAATCTATGACAACTGGGAACTTTATTGAAAAGAAGTACATTTAAATCTGATATTCATTTATAGAAAATACAAAGGTCCATCATCAGGCACTGCAGCTGGCTGTGCCGTCAATACTCTGCTGAGCCCTCTGACAGGAGACACCATTTTCTAAACCCGACTGATTTGTCTTTACACTGCCTTTAAATCCTTCAAACATAAAAGCAGAGTCGATACTCTGCTGCTCTATATCTACATGGTATCTGCAGACAAGCAACACATTGTTGCATCAATGTAAAATTGATTAATATAATACAATAAACATTAAACATAAATTTACAATGTGAAATAAACTATTACATTTAAATATCAAGCACATAAAGTGTACTTCTTCACTTTTACAGCAGGAAGCTTTCTTTAAGTCTCTTAGTTCTGTGAAGCTTTCTAATATGACACATATCAAAGTGTTCACTTTGTTTTTCACAATCAGGTCTCTGGATTCAGACAGAGCTCATAGTTGTTGTCAGGAGCTGTAAGGTCAGAAACAAAATGTCAGTGTGAAATTCCTTAAGTCTCATCTTTCTCTGAACATTTATAAAAAATAAATGCAGGAAACAGTCTTGAAAAAAAATCATCTGCACAATAATTAGAAACACACTCACAGCATAAAGTGTGTTTTAGATCAGTTGAAATAGAATAAAAGTAAGTTTTACTTACGCGGCGGGGGACTTTTTGGCTGAATCAGAAAGACAAATCAGTTCAGTTACAGCTGTAAATGCCAGAATATCTTCTGTCACCTTTTCTTCACTGAATGTGTTCCCCTCTTCCACTCACTCTGACTCAGTAATAAATCCATTCTACCCTTTTGTTTCATCCTGATTTTATTTCTTCACTGATCTCTTCTCTCCCACATCATTGTGGTATAGTCACATTATTATCATTGACTAACAGGCTCTGAGCCTTGAGACACTTCCTGTTGGCTGCTTCAAAACTGATGCTTATTTATTCAGTTCAAATACAACCTGGATAACAGAACAGAAAAAGGTCAGTTTAGCAGATGATGTTCGCATTTTTCTCTCTCACCTTTCTTCCTTTTGTAAACAATGAATGCAGTGGCAGTGATGAAGACGAGAGCAAGAACAGCCACTGCAGCAGTGATGGGGACGGTCACGTTTCCAGACCTCTCTGTTGAACAAAACAAACAAACAAACAAAACTTGTTTTGTAGGTTTCATCATTGCCCTTGTTGTGTATTAAGTCTGAGTTCAGTGAAGAATGGACAGGCAGCACAAAGCTGTCATTTGTGTGGTAAAGACAATGTGGTGTATAAAATTCTTTCAAACTTTCTATGACTTTGTTAAGTCCTGTTAAGCTTACATGATCTGACCAGTGATCCTGGGTGAGAATATGCATTGGTTTAATTACATTCTTTAACTGGCTTATTATTATTAGTTCTTAACTTCCCTCAGTCTTACCCCAGTTGGTCCTGATCACTGCTTTATCCAGTTTGGTGATGATGTTGTCCTTCACACCAGAGAGATGAAACACACAGTCGTACCTCCTCCAGTCTTCAGGTGGGACTGATGAAAGGTCCAGGTCAACACTCATCTGGAAGGATCCATCATGGTTGGGGAGGATCTCTCCGTGGTCCACGTCCTCATGAATCTCCTCTCCATCTTTCCTCCAGAACATCATGGCTCTGTCAGGGTAGAAACCTGTAGCGTGACAGCTGACTGGAGAGGAGGGAGACTTCTGGAGGAGAGACACTGAGGGAAGGTCTGCAGAGAGAGATAGAGGAGAGAGTCAGAGAAAAATAAAATAAAAAATGACCGTTACATGCAGTTACAATTTGGAAGTGAATAATCTGAGAAATAAAGGGCAATTTCTTCACACCTACTTTTACCAAATTGATCTTGACTAAAAATATTCACACCCATACCTGAACCAATTTTACTATATGGTAATGAAGTGTAGGGCCTCCTGTATACAAAGAATGAGAAATGGGATAAACAAACACTAAAATGTGTGCATCCTTGGAGTCCCCAGAATAACAACGAACAATCGATGTCACGCTTAATTAAGCAAATTTCCATTTAAGATTGGAATCTAGACAAATTCTTTAATCAAAGCCTGTGAGCCCAAGGCACAGGGTCTCAGCACAGCTCTGAACTAAGTTTGTCAAACACAGGTCATCCTGTCTTACGAATCTCAAAGTACCCTTCAGTGCGATGTAGCACTGAACAGACAAACTGAGTGGTAGATTATCAGGCAGCATCAGCAACGAGAAACAGAGAGAGATTAACTAAATACTGACTGACCATAGTTATAACTCATAAAAGGGCGATCATACTCAAAAGTGGTAACTGTATTATTAAAGAATAAACATTTAAAATTGAGGAGGCACTTTTTGTCTATGAAATCACATCAGGCCACGTGATCATACCTGTTCTCTGCAAAGAGCTCTTTCCATAGTTTACACACTCCTTCAGGTTCTCAATGCACTCGTGTCTAAGGGCATACTTCCAAAATATATTGTTGTATCTATCACTGTCCCACTCGTGTTTGGTGAAAACAGCCTGTTGTTTTGGAGCGATCCATGTCTCTGTCTCCAGGTCAAATGATATGAGGTCTTCTCCATTATAGCCATATTGAAGATTACCATTAACCTCATCAGTCTCATCGTCCCATTCACAGCCATTCATCCTCTGGAGAATGTGAATATCTGAAAGAGAGAGAGAGAGAGAGAGAGAGAGCCTTTTAACTCCTTGTCTGAGAAGATGAAAAACATTTCATCAGTAAAAAAGTGAACACATACCTCCAGTGTGGTTAAAACGCTGCATCAAACTCTCTATGGTGGCTTTGAAGGCATGCTGGTTACCCAGACAGATGGCAGCATAATACGCCAAGTGCTGAGGATTTTTTTTGAATAATTTATCTGTCCAGTCCGTTGTGGCCTGAGGTACTTGTCCATTGCTGTCACAGTAACCTATCTGGACTTTATCAACCAAAGCAACAGCCACAAACTCTGGGATGTCTCTGATTCCATGAGAATAACTGAGCACATACTTCATGGAGTGTCTCACTGTAGGATAAAAACAGTTTTGAGTTAGGCTGTTTTGTGTTTACACTCTTTTTTTGTCCTTTTAGCTTCGACTTTGATCTCTTTAGCTGCTAGATGCTCCCCTTTCTTCAACCAGCTACTTGCTTCCTTTGTCCATTTGATGTTGTGTAAGAGTTTTTAAATGGATGTTTAGATACTTTTGTTAAAGTGATCACCAATCAATCAATATGTTCACAAAATGTCTTCATAAATTCTAGATAACACAGCATGACTAGCTGATATTTAAATGGTCATTTTGTGGGAGATGTTTTTCCTTTAATGTCATATTTATTTCTGACCTATTTATGTTTTGTGCAATCAATTCAACTGTTAATGTACATTAACAACAACTGAAGATTAGTTTAAATTCAGACCTTATTAAAATGTTAAAGGGTGCGGATAACTTCACTGATAGTTGAAGAAATGAGACATTAACACCTGTACTGCAGTTTCACACTAAGCGCCGTCACACCTCAGCTCAAGGCAAGGATAAAGAGGAGAGAAAAAGACACGACTTTTAACTTAATATTTATTTTAGCAAAATGTATGTTAACCAATGGTACCATAAAGTATGTAAATCAGTAACATCAGTAGGGTTCTGCATGTTGGATGAGCGTACAGTCAAGTGTTTTGAACAAAGAGCTTATGTGGTTCCTCATTTCTACAGTTCTGAATCTATGGGGTGCCATTTGTAAAGTGGCTCACACTGAAAATAACATCAACATTTTGCCACATTTAACATCAAACAGTGTTTAAAAAGGGTTGTGAATTTTTTAACGTCACCTTTTACCACATTTACATCAATATTTGTTAACTTAGAAATATATTAAATAGTTAAATCTAAATATTAAAAGTGGCATCTAAATTTTTAATCTAAATATTAAATCTAAATCTAAATGTTAAATCTAAATGCTAAATCTAAATTTAAATATTAAATCTAAATCTAAATGCTAAATCTAAATCTAAATGTTAAATCTAAATATTAAATCTAAATCTAAATGCTAAATCTAAATCTAAATATTAAATCTAAATCTAAATGTTAAATCTAAATATTAAATCTAAATTCTAAATGTTTAATCTAAATCTAAATGTTAAATCTAAATATTAAATCTAAATCTAAATGTTAAATGTTAAATCTAAATGTTCTGGATGAAACTAATGTACTACTGTAATATGCAAATTCACACTGCTGGTCACCGGAAGTACCAAAATAAAAGCTTGAGATGGTCAGACTGTGTTTATAGAATCAAATAACGAATTAAAACCAACGTATCAGGGGAAATGAACACTTGAACATACATTAGCGTGATAATAACTACCTAAAATAACAAGATGTTTGGAGAAATTTTATTTGACGTGTACTTGAGTTGTTAGTGTCCCTTCAGAGGGAATCACCTTGTTGTTAACAAATACTTCCACATAGAAAACCAGCAGACTTTAGCTATATATATGAATATCTCACATTTTTCACGTCACGATATCACCGTTTAGAGTAATCTAATGTTTATAAAGTCTATAAACACAATGATTGAACAAACTTTATTTCTGTGTGTACATTATAATAATATGGTTATCGTAGATTAGCGGGGCTACCGTTAGCTGTTAGCCCCGTTAGCGGTGTCTGTAATGACTCATTAACTCTTAAACGGTCCATGAAAAAAATATTTTTTCCAGTGGATGTCTTAGTTACAACATGATTGAGCTAGCAAAGCAGTTTTGTGTTGCGATGTGTGGTATTTATTCAGTTTTGGGAAATCACGATGTCTAGAAAGCATCAGTGGCTGCAGCAGCACCAGCAGCAAAGCTAACATCAGGACGTCATCTGTTAAAAGCCTCCCGTTGTCGGATACAATATGAAACTACTCCAGTTAACTCAATCATGTTGTAACTAAGACATTTGCTGGAAAAAAATATTTTTTTCATGGACTGTTTAGAGTTAATGAGTTATTACAGACACCGCTAATGGGGCTAACAGCTAATGGTTAGCCCCACTAATCTACAATAACCATGTTATTAATTTCAAAACTTGCACACAGAAATAGTAATGTTTGTTCAATCATTGTGTTTATAGACCTTACAAACACCAGAGGGGTATTCCAGGTAGGAGGTTCAACAAACTCTGAGTCTAACCCTGAACTCTGAGTTGATTTACCCTGAGATGGGAAACTCTGAGTTCCCGGTTCCAGAACAGCTGATTGAGTTAGTTCAGTCAACTCTGAGTATGTTCACTCTGAGTTAAGCCGACAATTAAAAGCCATCATCAGTGGAGCTCCGACTCCACGATTCACCATGGCAACAGGTAAATAAAAGACAGCGCCTCCATTTTAATCCAGTGGATGTAGAGATATTAATGCATGTGTAGCAGATGGTGCACGTTTATCTTTAAAAGAAGAGCCTGAGTCAGAGCGAGGAAAGTGTAAATAAGTTAACCATAAAGTTAATTAAAAAGTTTTATTCAGTGTTGTCCGTTTACTCATCAATTATCAGACTTACATTTACTTAATGAAGATAAAGTGGTGGAATCTGACTGTGTATCAGGCTGTAGATACATTACATTATACTAATAATATATAATAGCCTATATAAGATTTAATCTGATGGGGTAAAACACAGGAGGCAACAACTGAAAAATAGGAAGATTTAAAACATATAGGCCAGGCTATAGATCAAAGACATAAAGACATGACTGTAAACTCACAGTCTGACCCAATAATAATATGTTTGCTGATTTGCACTTGAAAAGATGTTGAGGTTAAAATACAGTAGATTTTAAAATGTTGGACATATATTTGTATCTTGACTCAACAGCATTCAGTGACTTTATTTCAGCTACAAATGTAGTAAATTTACAGACACTGGAATGCTGCACCATTGCTCACTCAGAAATATTAACATATAATCCCTAATATTAGGCTACAGGAATTATGTTCCATCAGTGCGAACAATGACATCAGTGATGGAGATCATTAGTCATTGATACTGTGTGTCTAAAGCTTCATACCGATTTTTAAAATTTGAATAATTAGACCTACGCATTATGTGCAATAAACATGTCAGAGCTGCTCCAACAGACTGACAGTCTGATCCTTGTGCAGTGTGATAAAAAATAATAAATATAAAAAGGACAGAGGTTTGATTCTGAGCTGAGGGTGAATTCTCGCTGTGTAATATTTGAATGTAAAGACAAAAACTGATGTCAAAAGAAATGATTGATGTGCATAAATTCAGTAACTTAAGACAGTCCTGAGTAACAAACTAATATCCAGCAGGATTTAGACTGTGACAGACGGTAAATCTCCGCTAATTAATGTTCTTTGATACAAGCTTTGACACGGACTGAATGAATGAGGAAATGGAAGAGCGTGTAAGAGGGAGGAGACAGAGGAAAACTCAGGGTTTCTTAAAGAAAACCTGCCATCGAGCAGGTTAGGTTCACAGACTCAGTTGCCATGGTGATTGACTCAGAGTTTGATTTACCTCTCTTTCTGGAACTGAAACCCAGAGTTTCCCTCATTTCAGGGTTAACATACTCAGAGTTTTCACTAAACCCGCTTTCTGGAATACCCCTCAGATGAGTCTAATATAGATATAGTGACGTGAAAAATGTGAGATATTCATATATATATATATATATATATATATATATATATATATATACACACACACACACACACATACATATATATATATATATATATACATATATATATATATATATATATATATATATATATATATATATATATATACATAACATATATATAGCTAAACTCTGCTGGTTTTCTACGTCGAAGTATTTATAAACAACAAGGTGATTCCCTCCAAAGGGACACTAACAACTCAAAGTACACGTCAAATAAATTTTCTCCAAACATGTTTTTTGTTATTTTAGGTAGTTATTATCATGCTAACGTGTGTTCAAGTGTCCATTTCCCCCGATGAGTTGGTTTTAATTCGTTATTTGTTTCTTTAAACAGCCTGACCATCTCGAGCTTTTATTTTGGTACTTCCGGTGACCGGCAGTGTGAATTTGCATACTAGCTAAATAGTTTCACCCAGAACATTTAGATTTAACATTTAATATTTATATTTAGATGTAGATTTAATATTTAGATTTAGATTTAGATTCACATGGTTGGCCTACATGTCTTTTATTTGGCAAATAGCAAATAACAAGTAACTAGCTTACTGTACGTGCACGCGCATGCCTACAGGGAACACTCATTAACAACACTGTATAATCGTCGTCTAACAAAAAATGTTCCTAACCTAACCTATGCAATAGGACGATAACTTTTCACTGACATGAAATCCACTAATGTGATTGAAAAATATAAAGCTATGTAACTTGTTTCCGTTTCTCTTTTAGCCCCTCGTCTCCTCGAACTTCCCAGTCACCAAACTCGCGTTTACTGATGATCAGCTTCATAATGTGTTTAAAGAAAAATATAATCTACGATCTTACCTGGAGATGCAAAGTGGCAGAGGAGAGACAACAGCATCAAGGTCTTCATGTTTGCTCAGAAAAAGTCTTTTTCTGCCACTTGACAGCGGGCCAGGTGAGTTCAGACTTTCAATTCCCAGGTCGCTTTCTGTTGCTCCTCCCCCTGACGTCTTGGATGCATGCCAAACTCCAGTGACATTGCAGGAGCGATTCTAGGATCAGAGGATTAGGGGTGCTGAGCACCCAGAGAGCTGCCCAGCCAGGCAAGATAAATTTCACTGTTTTGTACATTTTAACGCAATTTCATTCCCACATTTGTGAAAGAAAAGCACAACACTTTTTGAGAAAGTCTGTGACTAAACCATCAAATCTGTCAAAGGTTATTTAAATGCTGAGGCACAGCAAAAGAGGAATGGATTGGAATCATAAAAGAAACATATCGTAACCCTAATTTCTGGGGAAGACAACTCATTTTGATACAGCAGCTCCTCAACATACACATAACACAGTATGTATGTTTCTGGAGTAAACCTGCCCCCTATAGTGAGTACCAAAAATAACTAAACAATGCGTTTTATATCTAAATCTATATCTCTAAAGAGATATAAACTGCTACATTGATCCAACTTACAACATCATTCTAGATAGGTAACTATTTGACCTTACACTCTTACCTGAACCTGGCTCTTTTTTTTTTTCTTCGAAAAAACAATCTCATATCCATGATGAGGCTGTCTGTCTGTCTGTACACACACGCACACACACACAATAGGAGTTATAATGTTAATGGGCATCCAGTCAGTTAGCTAGTCAGTAGCACTTTGGCTTTAATATTAACACATGTACATGACACAACAGCTAGCGTCTCTCATTCCAAGTCAAACAGAGGACAGTGGTACTGACCACCTGTAACGTTTCCTAGCTAGAAAAAACGTTAGCTAACTCCTACCTAACAACATAAACAGTGACCTGTGATTAAACACAGTAAAAATGAGGACTGGTAATGATAATAATGTGTTGGTATTGAGTGGTAGAAGTTAAGAAATGTGCCACATGTCACCCACTCCGGAAGGCAGCGCATTGCTCTGTGCAGATAGAGCGCTCAGAGCCCGAGTCGGGGAAAGGTGGGAGGGATGGGGTGGGTCAAACCATTTTTGAGGCTGGCTATATTTTTGTTGTTAAAATATTACGTTTCAACCAAGTACTGTATGGTTTTGACACTAGCTTGTTAAAAAAGGACATACAGTAATAAAAAAATCAGCACCCCCAAAAATGGGCTAGAAATGCCTATGTGACATTGTGATATATCAGATCAATCCGATCAGCTGCACCGTCAGCAAGTGACTGGCTGCCTGACTTATATTTTGCAGCCAGACCAGGGCTGCTTTTAGTCCCGACAAAATGTAGAGAGTTTATTTAGGCAGGAACAGTAATGCCTTCAATGCTTTCTTGTATTAACCATACAGACACACAGTCTTTTATTATGGCGGGGTTGGATTCAGTGCAACTCAGAGGCCCTCGACCTACTGTCGGACTGTGGTCCCATTAAAGGGATAGTGCACCCAAAAATGAAAATGTAGCCATTATCTACTCACCCATATGCCAAGGGAGGCTCAGGTGAAGTTTTAGAGTCCTCAACCCCTCTTCCCTCTCTCCAAGCGAGAGGGGGGTAGCAACACAACTCCACCTAATGGAAGCTTATAGCGCCCCAGATTCAAACGTCCAAAAACACATAATTGAAACCACAAAATATCTCCATACTGCTCGTCTGTAGTGATCCAAGTGTCCTGAAGCCCCGACATATAAAGTTTCGAAAAACGTCATTTGAACTCTGTTTTTGGCCTCATTGTAGCCTGTAGCTCTAACTGCATCTCTGTGCACCGCACTCACATGTGCACGCTTGTGCGAGACCGTGAGACATGTGTTAATGTGTGTTCATGTGATTTTGCTGGTCTCAAGGCGTCGTTTTTCTTAATTTCACATTTCTTATAGAATGCAATAGGACAATGGTCACTAAAGTCTTGGGAGAAAACTCTACTAGATGAATATCTTTGAGGCACATTTATGAGAATTTTTTTCAATCAAGGATGATTTGGAGCTCTGTTTCACATTAGGGCATGTTGATTTGGTTATTAATTGAGTTAAATTTAGATTAATGCACATATCTTTGAACTTGTCTGATGTTGGTTTTTCCCGGTCATGGTTTGTTTGTTTGTTTATTATTTGTAATTCCATATGTTGGGGGTCACAGTTCAAGTCTAAAACTGTTCAAAAGTGCACATTCAGTGCCTGAACATGGCTGTGCAAAAGCGACATTGCAATAATGCAACATATCTTAGTCTTAGGATTTGTTCATTTTGTAACTCTGAATTTCCTCTGCTCCATACTCCTAGCTAGGAATGTCCTTTTTGTTCTGTAGGAACAGTCTGTCACACCTCAGTGGCCTGTGTGAAATGCTGCAATAATACAACATTATATACTGTCGTCACACAAGATGATAATAAAGTCCCAGTGTCCCAGAATGAGTACGTTCTAATGAACAAGATCTTAACTTGGTGTGATTAGTCAAAGTTGTATGCCATTTCAAACTACAAGCTTTAATGAGCACAAATTAAGAAGTTTCAACCATAAAATTTGATCAGGTTTTGTACCTTGTCCACTTTTGTGTCAGGATCGTTAGACTGACTTGGCAGAGATGGCTGCCATCTTGTTTTTACATGGATTTTTAGGGGCCGGGCAGCCTAAGCTGCCAGGACCCTATTGTTGTTGTTGTTGTTGTTCTTCTTCTTCTTCTTCTTCTTCCGAGGAAATCCTACTTCCCATGCACGAAAAATGACCAAACTTTGCACAAAGGTCCAGTCCCATGCCAGATTGCCACAGCTGCAAAAACAGGCCAATAGTCCTGATGGAGGCGCTACAGCAAGTCTCTGCAGTTCAAAATTTTGAAAATTCACAACAAATCAACCATATGTGCTACAGATTTGCAACTTTCACCAAAATGTAGCCCCAGTACTGAAGAAACTTTTGTACATTAAATGTATTGCAAATTATGAAGTCCATCACTCTGTTTTTTTCAAAAACTGTAAAACTTTAAACCTATCTCCTCCCACAATTTTTGCTCAATTGACACCAAACTTGCTACAGGGCATCTTCAGACTGTCCTACAGAAACGATCCACACAGATTTTTGATTTATCAAAAATTGAGCCTACAGTGCATCAAAATGTTTGACTGTAAACGGTATTGTAAACATATACTTGCAAATTCTTGCTAAATACATTTTCAACGTTCATTAAAAAAATGAAAAAATTTTGGAGTCATGGTAGATGATGTTTGGAAAATATAAGAATTTTATCTCAAAAACTGAATTTTTTTTTTACAGCATTTTGAATTTCGCTCTCATGCGAACAATTGGAGTCAATGCAAAAATGGCATTTTTAAACATCAGTTTTTCACTTATGGAGCCAATAAATCATTGTTAAAATGCTGTCTAGATGCAATTTGTGTATTTTCGGATTTTTGTCTTAATAACTGAATTTTTGACAGCCGTTTGAAATCTGCCTTTACACACTAACAACTGCTGTCTTGCACACAGGTGACTGGCTTAGTCAATTTGTGAAGCGACATGTGATGTTTCTGTTTGCCAGTTAGCTGGTTCTTGGTGTTGAAGATTGTGAGTTCATGCCTCAGCTTGTGCAATATTTCCATATGAGAAATCTACCCAAACTTTTCATGAAGGTCCAGTCCCATGCCAGATGTCCTCAACTGGAAACACAAGACACTAGTCCTGATGGTGGCGCTACAGCAAGCCTCTAAATTTCAAAACTTTGAAAATTCATAACAAATGTGGATTAGAGACTACTAAGGTTGTGATCCAGGCAGTTTCGCGGAGAGACAAATACTCTTTATCAACACTTCTCCCTGTTATCCCTTGTCTCTTTTCCCTGTTTTTTTTCTGCTTAGCCTAATTTTATTTTATTTGTGCAGTTTTGCTGCTGAAAGGTAATGTTGATTTCCTTTAAAAATGAAGTTGTAATGGTGCATTTACAATTTTACAAATAGGCCTATCTCTGCTATGAATCATTTCATTACTGATTAGCATTCCAGTTATTTTCTATATTAAATGTTTGTCTATAAAATTATGTAAAATTCATATTACCTTTCCCCAGTTCCAATCTGGCATCAACAAACATCTCACATTGTCTGACTAAAGGTCCAAAACCATGATAAAGCAAGATTTGAGGAGGATATCCTCAAATCTGCTATTGCTGCTGTCTTTAAAACAATTCAGCTGCTGAGAGACGAGAGCCCTTTGTGACTCGTTCCATCCAAAGACTCCACAGGTCCAATGTGTTTTGAAAGTTTATTGTAACAAAAAGTCAAAAGGGCAAACAAGCAGTCCAAGCAAAAAATAAAATAATGATGGTAAACTGAAATAGATAACGACCGAACGTGGATAAACAAACTTAAGTACGGTCAACAAAAAATATGAGGCTCTATCTCCCTCTGTGTCTTTCTTTCCTTCTTTCTTTGTTTGAACTCCCGCCACCACACACACTAAGAAAAAATAACCACACCCCTGGCTGTGCCCAACACAAATGACGCAATCAATGGAAATGACGTAAAACCTAAAGCAAAATGACAAGAAATATATTTTAGCTGCTACATCTGCGAAGGTAACTCCAACACTGATGCCTGAAACAATCAATCCATCATGAAATAGTTGTGGATTAATTATGTGTTTGACTTATTGATTTATTGACTAATCATTACAACTGTAGAATTCCTATAATGAGCTAGAAGAAGTTTTAAACATATATACCGCAGAGTTGTCTCTTGCCACCTTTTTTCATCTTCCTACACTCTGCTTGTTGCTCAGAATTGCCTAATTTTGCCTAAAATTGCCCGGCCCTGACCATTGCTGCACAGCAGCTATAATTGTATTGTGTTCTTCCTACCATTAGATGGCAGATAAGTGTCCATAAATAAGAACAAGTCTAAGTTAAGCAAATGAAGTATCAGGTGCAGCAATTCCAAAATGTAATACCCTTATATAAGGATACAGTGTCGCAGGAGGTTAAATCTAGTAAATGTGTTTATTTTGACAAATTTTGACAGATGGATGATATGAAATGATACGTACAGTTTGCAGGCTTGAATCCTGAAATACAGATGGGAGAGTAAGATTTAAAACATTTAAGATAAACAAAAAATGGAAACACCCCATTAATTTCACTGATTTCTGCTCCTATTTTAAAAGGTAAGAGAGGAATTCTCAATACATGAGCTAAACGCCAGTACTGTATTCAGATGAAGAGTCCAGTGATGCAGATTGTTGGCAGCAGCAGTCCTACAACAACTTCAATAACAACAGAACATTCACACTTTGTCTCTACTACTGGATGGACCTGATACTGAAGCCACTTACCCAGCTGTTTCTGATCACTGCTTGTCCAGTTTGGTGATAATGAGAAAGAGAAAGAGATAATGAGAATTAAGCTAGTTATGGTCCTGTCTTTGCAAATGGCAACAAACATTTACCAAATTTCCCCTGATGTATCATAACTAAATGAGAAAGATATCATAATTGCATCTGGCAGTTGTGACAGAAGAACTTAGCTGCTTTGCTTAATTAAAGTAGCAATAACAGAGTGTAAATATACAAGACACTTTAAAAGTCCATCATTTAATACTTAATTAAGCAAAAGTATAACAAGAAAAATGTACTTTCAGTATCAATAGTGAAAGTAATCAGTGTGCAGGTCCCTTTCAGATTTTTATATCTGTTATTGCTGAAAATTAACTTGTACAGGAGCATTTTTGTTGTAGTCGGTCAAGCTGGAGCTAACTTTAACTATTACACATCAGGCCCATGCACAGATAAACCCCCAGGTGGTGCTTAGACAAGTGCTCATTTTTTCTATTTCTAATTTTATATTTTAGTTTTTAAATTTGGCCCATGGCATCAATACCCAGTTAAAAATGTATTGTATGCCCAACAATGGCATTTGAGTCAAGCCTCTGCCCCTCCGTCTTTAACTTCACCTGTGGCAGCTGCACACAAATCTAGCACTCTGCAGAGCTGCATCGCTGCTCTCTGACCTGCCGTCATTCATTAATGGAAGTTTATTGTATGTCAGAAGTCCTGGTTGGATAGTAGTTACTCAGGACCATCTGAAGTGAGGGCTTCTATGTGCAGCTGTCATCTTTTTAGAGAAGTTCCACCACCATGTTTATTGCACATAATGTGTCGACTCAGTTTAAATTGTAAAAATCTGTATGAAGCTTTTATGAAGCTACATCCGGCAGATTAAAATGGAGGTTGTGTTTTTTAGTTAGCGTACTGCTTTTGTGTTTTAATGACAGAAATGCCCAAACTAAGGAAGAGGGAATCACATTTCACAAGTTGTTTTACAATGTTTTACCTTTATAAACGTGTTAAATTTGCTAGAATCCTTCTATAAAGATAAGACCTGTAATATAATCATATAAAACCAGGCCTGATACTAAGTTAAGCTAATGCTAATTTAAGCTAACGCAACCTGCAGGTAAACAAAAAGGATGAACATTTGTTTTAAAGTAATATATATATAACAGGAAACTGCTTAAAATGCTATCTGTCAAACATATATTTTGCTGCGTGTATTGTGTTAAGTATTCCTAATTTAGTGTTAATACTGTTTCAAAGCACCACATTGTTAACCTTTGTGCCTAAATTCTAGATAACGTCCTGCCGTTGTTCAGATGAACAACATCCATCTGTATGTGACAGCGTAATGCGCTCTGGCTGCAGATGTATATTAAGCATTAATCCATTCTTGCAGCAGGTCTACAGAAAGTATTTTGTTAGAGTCAAACCATCCATCTGTCATCTCACCTGTACTAATGTTTTGCCCAGCCTTGACCAGCGAATTCATCAGATTGTAACAATTCGCCAACAACAGAAACTGAGGCTTATGTCACAATGCTACTTTTACAGGTCACGGGAGGCACAGGTTCACGTGCCAAGCTGAAACCCCTGATATAACATGAAACCCCCAAAAAACTCAACTCTTTTTTCTTTCAAAATGCAGGAGTATAGACATTTATTTGTTTTTGCATCTTCAGCACTAAGGACAGTGATTTTGTTATAACTGCTCCCTGAAAGAGGCTGGGGGACATCTTCAGCACCAAGGACAGCGCTCAAACTATGGTAGTTCTTGTCTGCTTTTGTCATGTGGTGAGTTCTACTGTTGGCTTCCTTATGGAAAAAATGTAATAAAATTTGCATTTGTTAGAACTTCTTAATGTTTTATTTGTGTGTAGCTTATGGCAGCCAATCAGCAGCCTAGTGAGTGGCAATGTGCGATGTGCTATACAGCAGGGAAAAAAATACAATGATGTCACTCATTCATTCAGTTGGCAGCCCCCCTACTTAAAACATATTCCCATGTGTTGGGAATACCAGGATGTGTTATCCAGATAAGGGCATGTACGTCACATATAGCAGATGATGTGATTTCCCGTCAATGAGATAAACGCAACTGTCCTCACAGTCCGCACATAGAGACACTGCAGCTGTTTACTGCTCTGTGTTTACTGAAAGGGGAAAGTTGCATGGTCCCCCCTGAAATGTAACTTTACTGCGGTCAGATTTTTGGGAGGTCACACTAATGGGATTCAAATACTAGGTCGAACCTTTGGGTAGTCGGACTAATGGGTAGTCAAACCATTGGGTAGTTGGACTGACGCCACACACCCTTCAAGGAGTAGGCTATTTGATTATCATTATTATTAGGCCCTAAGATGGGTCAATGATTGGCAGCAACATTGATTTTGATGCAGTTATTTTATTTGTAGTGTCAGACTTCGAAAAAAAAACCTCACACTGGAGGTCCTAACAACAGAAAATGTTAGCTTCCCAAAACTGCTGTAAAAATGAGCGAGAGAGACAGAGAAAGAGAGTGCGTATGTGTCAGGGTGTTAAAGTCCAGTTAATATATATTCCCAATCAGTCTGTTGCACTGCTCTTTCAAAATTTACTAGTTCATTTTTCTGATTTTTTTTTTCATGAGTTCTTTGGATTTGTTAGGGCCATTAAAGTGGAGTCACTAGCATTTCTCCCACCTCCTTAATACAGAGCCTCCTCCTGTATGGTGCCTGCTGCTGCCAGGATGGCTCCATTGATGACCACTGGATGTAGGCGATGTCAAGTGAAACGTCAACCTCTCACCCTCTTCCCCTGGTTGACTTCAGAAGGATTGCCGGCTGCTTTGCCTGTGTACACCTGCAGTCTCTAGGCATAGGACGTTTTGAGATCACAGGTTCGTTATTCCATATTTGGCTGGCTTTTTTGGTATGTACTGCCTGAAGCTGCACCTACCTCTGAATGGGGCGAGCTGTTCATCCTCGCAAATGTCCGTGTCTGGGCTGAACAACATCGGCAGGCAGTGCGTCCACATATCCCAGACTCTGCGGAAGTCTGTCATCGCGGCATCAGGGTCGGGATAGCTTGTCGTCGGACGTATTGTTTTTATTCAGTTTAACGTAAGGTAAAAATAAAATTTATTTCAGTAGTCAGACTCAAATGCCGGGCCCTAACAATGAAAGAAATGTCGACCGATCCACCGTGTAAAGAATTAGGAGGTACTCTAAGAAAACCCACCTCCGCCTCTTCACGTCAGCCTCCTCCTCCCCGGGGCTGTCTTCTCTGGGCCTCTTCATGGAGGAGCTGATGCCAGAAGATCCAAGAACCTCTACATCTCCAAGGTCCTCTGGATAATATTCTTGGGAGATGGGCCCCATGTCTTCAACTTCCAAGTTAAGGACCACAACCTTGTTATCAAGTCCAACGACGTTTATCTCAGACTCCTTGTCCTTTTCAGGTTCCACATACCTGTAGGCTATCTGGCAAGTATAGCCTCAACAGCAGCATTAACAGGTTCACCATAACGATTAAGATGAGGCTCAGCAGGAGCAGCATCAGAATCTGCAACAGGACGATGGTCAGCAGGAGGTTCAGCGTGAGGAAAAACAAGGAAAAGCATATGGATCAGTTAAAGGATGAGGAGCAGCGTAAGGGAAAGAAAGGGGAGCATAGAGGTAGGGGTGAGGAACATATGGATAAGCATATTAAGCAGGATAGGCAACAGGATAGGGAGCAGGGTAGTATGCAGGAAAAGGTGGGAGGTGCTGCTTACCCTCTACATTACCTCTCTGAGGCTCAGCCTCCTAAGGCCTGTCCACGTGATCCACCTGGACAGGAACTAGGTCATCGGGGGGCGACAGGGCGTGCAGTGCTCACAGGCCACTAGGAGCCACTTGAAGAAAGAATATAAAACGTTTATAAAGTTACATTCTCCACTTCATAAAACAGACTAAACATTCACAAGCACTGTAAAGTGCTGTGTTCTGCTCCTCAGCGGGGTTTACTGGAGGCTCCTTAGGGCTAAGAGCCAGACCGCTTGTCATATTTTTCCCAGGGTGGTTTCGTGGCCCTGTCCTCTGGACAGATAGTCTTGTTCCTCCAGGTCATAAATTTTAGTACTAAGTGGCTGGTCTCAGATGATCTTGGAGGTGAACATGCTGGATGTGGAGGTCCTAGGCTGGTGTGGTTACACGTGGTCTGTGGTTGTGAGGCCAGTTGGATGTACTGCCAAATTGTCTGAAACGCCTTTGGAGAGGGCTTATGGTAGAGAAATGAACATTCAATTCACAGGCAACAGCTCTGGTGGACATTCCTGCAGTCAGCATGCCAAGTGCACGCTCCCTCAAAACTTGTGACATCTGTGGCATTGTGCTGTGTGATAAAACTGAACATTTCAGAGTGGCCTTTTATTGTATTGTATTGTATTGTATTTTATTGTACCTAGAATGACATTTCCTAACAGGCAGATTTTATATTGTATTATATTTTATTAAATTATATAATATTGACCAATACAGTTCAGTCTATGGTGATATAATAATATCAGGCTAACAACAACAATAGCAAAACTAGTAAACTAGAGCAATTTCTGAAGAAATTGCGGGTGTGAATGCTGCAAGCTGAAGCCACGCTGCAATGTATGGAGCTATTTTTGTGTCTTTATTACATACAAGAAAAAAAATGATATGAGAGGGGAAAAAATGTTTGAGAGGAAAAAAAATATTTGAGAGAAAAAGTTTTCACACTGATAGCAAAAAATAATAATATTTGAGACTAAAAAAAGTTTTGAGAGAAAGTATTTTGTCATAGAATATAAAAAAAATTATTTGAGATTTACAAAATTATTTCCAAAGATAAAAACTCTCTCAAAAAACTTTTTTTTACTCTCAAATATTATTTTTTTGCTATCAGTGTGAAAACATTTTCTCTCTAAAAAAAAAAATCGTTTCTCTCAAAACATTTTTCTTCTCTCTCTCAAAACCTAAGTCTTTGCTCTCGTGTCAGGATTTTGCTTTCGCTGTGAAAATAATGTCATGGGCGGGGCCACGTTCTTATTGGCCAGTCTCAATTGAATTGACAGCCGGGTGTAGCCTCGGGTGCGTTTTATACTGCTAACTCCTAACTCCTTACTTGAACCGGAAGTCGTTTGAGCTCCGCCATCTTTAAGGCCGTCTCATGTCTCTTATTCCTGCCAGTAAGGAGTTAGCGTTAGGCGTTAGGAGGGATCTGTTATGTGCGATGAGTAAGGTAACACGAGAGATTCCTAACAGGAAGTCTTTTTCAGCTTGAGGCTCTGACATATAAATACCATAGACTGTATAGGGAAATCCACACAGAGAAGTGTGGTGCATTATGGGTAACTGTAGGTTGCAGAGACTCACAGAGGGAGAATTGTCTCACTGCTAATCTCACGACTCAGGACCCCAGGACTGTGAACAAATGGGGAGAGTGTGGGGTCGTTATAACTGAGCTGCCATTAATGTTCTTTTTTGTTTCATTAGTATTAAGGGATACTTTTCTATTACATTACTATCTATATATCAGCTTATCATGCTGGGTTACCTTGAATTCATTAGGTAAACTTTGTTTTTCTTGCATGCCTCCATGGAAAACAGCAAACATATTGATTTATTAATTAGGGGCTGCATTTAACAACAGCAAAACTAAATTAAGCACAAAAAGTAAGGAAATTTGTGTTTGGTAGATTATTTCTTTGTTGTAACAATGCTTCTTGGCAATAAATAATGAATATTTGCCAACTCTTCTCCATCAATGCTAAACAGCTTTTTTTTTTTTGCTGTTGACTCTTGTTTGGTTGATTGGATGATTGGAGTCTGAAGAAACAAGACATATCGGCAATTTAACAATTTATTCATTTAACAAACAGGAGCCTCAGTAGCATGTGGAAGAACCATACACAGCCACAACAGTCTGGCACCTCCTTCTCATGCTGGTCACCAGCCTGGTGACACACTGCTGTGGGATGGCATCCCATTCTTCAACCAGCATTTGTCGCAAGTCAACCAACGTGGTTGTGTTGGTCACTCTGGTACGAACAGCACCTCCAAATTGATCCCATTAGTGTTCAGTGGGGTTGAGGTCAGGACTGCTGGAAGGCTATTCCATCCTCTCCACTCCCAAATTCTAGAGGTAGTAAACCCTGCTCTGTGGGGGCGAGCGTTGTCATCTTGGACGACAGAGTTCGGTCTCAGCCTGTGGAGATATGGGATTGCCACTGGTTGCAGAATTTCATCTCGATATCTTTCTGCATTATGATTGTCTCCAATAAGGTGCCAATCAGACACCTGATTGTCAGCACCTGGGGTACCAGAAGCTCAAAAAAAGAGTCAATAGCAACAGCAAAAAGAAAAAACTGTTTGGCCTTGGCAGAGAAGACTTGGCAAATTTTTCATAGGCACAACCCACATACTCAGCTCTGCTGCTCATCCCACAAATGCATGTTCCTTACAAATGTGGCACCATTAAAAAGGGAAATAAAAAGGCTTTCCAATGGTATAAGATTTATAGCCAAGGAGCATTGTTACAACAAAGAAATAATCTACCAAACACAAATTTCCTTACTTTTTGTGCTTAGTTTATATCAAAACATCAGTTTACCTACTCTTACCCAACTAGTGCAGTATATTTCAGGTTTACCCATTTTTATCCATTCGTATGCTCAGTACTTCCCAAATGCTTGCATCTGACTTTGAAGAGCGCATAGGTTTCAATTTCAGTTCAGTTTTAAATCTTAAGATTTTTTATTAAAATGCACATGCACTGGGCATACAACTGGATAAATGAGACTTGGGTTACACTACATGAGTTGTGCAAGACTTTTTAAACAGATGTTTAGATATTGTTGTTAAAAGTGTTCACCAATCAATCAAATTTTCTCCATAATAGATAACACGGCATGAATAACCCATATTTAAATGGTAATTTTGTGGGTGATGTATTTTTTTAATGTCATGTTTATGTCTGACCTATTGTGCAATCAGTTCAACTGTTGATGTACATTAACAACCGAAGATCAGTTTAAACTCAGACCTTGTTAAAATGCTAAAGGGTGCAGGTTAACTTCACTGATAGCTGCAGAAATGAGACAGTAACACCTGTACTACAGCTTCTCACTGAGCTCTGTCACAGCTCAAGGCAAGGACAAAGAGGAGAGGACCAAACATAGCTTAATATTCACTTTAAGAAAATATAAGGTAAACAATGATAATATAAAGTAAGTAAATCAGTAACATCAGAAGGGTTTGGCATGTTGGATGATCGTACCGTTAAGTGTATTAAGCAAATAAAAACAATCTGCTCAGGGAGACAGAGAAATAACTGAGTGAATCCACCAGCTTATGTGGGTTCCTATTTCTACAGTTCAAAGTCAGGCTGTTCGCTATGGGGTGCTGTTTGTAAAGTGGCTCACACTGAAATTAACAGCAACATTTTGCCACATTTAGCTTCAAACAACATTTAACCCTATGGGCCCTAGGCCTTTTTGGGGTATTTTTACTGCCTTTACTTTTAAGCTCACATGCTATATCTTGTTTATTTTTTCAGGACAATCTGGGCTAACCAGATTTGCCATCCTTACATGTCCTTCTATGTGCTTGTATTTTATATTAATTTTTATATCAATGAAAAAAACAAATCCGTATGACTAAATTCTTACATTTTTTTCATACATTTTTTGTATCTCACCATAGCAAGTTGGAAAATGACATATTCTGCCATATATGATGAGGGGAGACTCTCTGGAATCTGGCAATATAAGAACCATGATGCTGGGACATTCTGTCACTTCACAGCTGTCAAAACCATGTGGTTTGTGCCAGGCGGACATGATTGCCAGTATTTTTTCATTATTGCAAGAAATTCCATTGATTCATTCACAAGTCAAAAATGTGTTTCATCTGAAAGAAACATGCAATATTTACATCTAAGATCGTAGAAAAATAGTCAACCAAGTGCAATGATGTCCTCCAAGATAATATTTGTTTTTCAGTTTCAGTTATATATTGGGGGGAAATTTTGGGCATTGGTGGGGGGGCACATGTCCCCCTCAATGTATATGGTGACTACTGCCCTGTCAGGCATGCATAATTAGGCTACAGTTGTCTGGGTGCACAAAGGTGAAGTACGCTGGTCTTGTCATACAAAGTTTGATGGAGTGTCAACTGGACAATATGGAGATATTTGCATCTTGAAAGCCAGACTACAAATGTAGATAGACAGGGAGAAACACACACAAGCCTAAGACGTGGTAAGATATGATATTCCTCACTATATGAAGTGACTGATAACAAGATCTGTATAATGGATTGTAAGAAAATTTGTCAGGTTTTTGTTTTGTAGACAATTGATCTGTATTTATAGCATGATGGGATGGTGGCACAATGATGTGTGTGGTCTCACTGCAAAGCTCTGGTGCTGCGCTTTTGTGTGATATGTGTGGCATTTCTGTGCGAGCCTGCATTCGCGAGTAATCCATCCAAGAGTAATGTGTGTGCAAAGCTGTATGAAGTGCTTGGTCTTGTTGGAAAGCTACGATTCCGTTTCATGTGATATATAAAATATATGAAATATAAAATCCATAGAGAAGAACAGGTGTGAATTTGGACGCACTATGCGTCGTTCGGGCCCATAGGGTTAAAAAAGTGGTGTGAATTTTTTAAAGTCACTTTTTTGAAAAAAGATGTCCGGCGCACACTCTAAGACTCGATGCAAAAATATTTTCTTTTGTTCAAGTACCAATGTTTCGACTATACCGTCTTCATCAGGGTTTTGAGTCACTTTTTACCACATTTACAGCAATATTTGAAATATGTTAAATATAATGTCACAGTTCAATCCAGGCTCTGGATGTTATAGGGGTGTCTTGGTTGACACGCCTCTGTAACACTTCATGGACATCGGGGGCAGTGCCTCTGGAGTGGCAGACCAGGGTGGTGGTCACACTCCTTAGCCTACCCAGTAAGGTCTACTCCAGGGTGCTGGAGAAGAGGGTCCAGTCAATAGTTGAACCTCAGATTGAAGAGGAGCAATGTGGTTTTCGTCCCGGACGCAGAACCGTGGACCAACTCTTTACCCTCGCCAGGGTGCTGGAGGGGGCATGGGAGTTCGCCCAAACAGTCCACATGTGTTTTGTGGATTTGGAGAAGGCTTACAACCGTGTCCCCAGGGGCATCCTGTGGGGGGTGCTCCGCGAGTATGGGGTTGGTGGCCCCTTGCTAGGGGTCACCCAGTCCATGTACCAAAGGAGCATGTGTCTGGTTTGCGTGGCCGGCAATAAGTCGGACCTGTTCCTGGTGCTCATAACTTTTATGGGCAGAATTACTAGGCGCAGCCGAGTGGTGGAGGGTGTCAGGTTCGGTAACGGGAGGATCTCGCCCGGCTTTTTGTGGATGACATGGTCCTCCTAGCTCCATCGAACAGTGACCTCCAGCTCTTGCTGGGACGGTTCACAGCCAAGTGTGAAGCGGCTGGGATGAGAATCAGCACCTCCAAGTCTGAGGCCATGGTCCTCAGCCGGAAAAAGGTGGATTGCCCACTCCAGGTCGGGGGAAGTCCTGCCTCAGGTGGAGGAGTTTAAGTATCTCGGGATCTTGTTCACATGTGAGTGGTCGAGTGGTTCCCATTGCTGACCGAGCCTGGCTCACTGCTTAGTGGAGGTCTGCAGTACGTGGTACGATTTGCTCCTCTCCTTCCACCAGCCATTGCAGACACACCCACAGCTCACTTCTCCCAGCTATGCAACTGGTTTTATGATTTCTCACCTTGTGGTTGCACCTGTTTAATAAAAGAGGGCAGACACAGAGCACATAAAATATCCGATATGATCTAATAATACATATTGGCTGATGGGTGTAAATGATTAAAATAGTCTGTGGTATGTATCACAAAGTATATAATTGAATGGGAAAACATCAGTCACTTAATAATGAAGCTATAATTTGGTCAGTGATTGGATCAGTCATGCTGCTGATAATGGAAGGAGTGGTGCACAGTCATAACAAACAACATAAACATGAATTAGCAAGTTTGAGGTTTTACGACCAAACACAGCACTTGCAGAGCCACATGAATCTGCAAAACCCTCCCTCATGAATATGCATCAAAAACAGCCAGCACTAAACAAGTTGGCACTAGCTGCATAGCATCTTTTGATATAGTGCAAGTTTTGCGGAAGCTGACACTGCGAGCTAGCTAAGTAGCATCTTAATCTGATCTGTTCCCAGGTTAAAATGTCTCATGAGAGCCAGTTTCAGGTAGAGATATGAGCCAGGAGGCGACAACAACGTGGACCTGTACAATGAGCGACGGACCCCGATGTGTCCGCCAACACCATGCTTGATTTAATACAAAGATTGAGGCCTTGCTATGCTAACAGTATCTCTGGCTAGCTAGCTAGCTTCCAGCCAACCTACCAAACAGGCTAGACAAGAAAATGAAAGCTTACCAGTGGCAGTCTGTGTCGTCTGCATTAAACGTTGCTCTGTTGCATTAATAACGAGTTAAACGCAATAAATTTTCAGCATATTTACTGAAATACTGGTGTGTTTTCCGTGGAAATCCGCGGAGACAGTCATTATTGATGTGGGACTAGCTGCTGGTAGATGGGGGCGCGGATATGTTAGCGACCTGTGGGAGGAGAGACATTTAAAGGGACATTCCGCCGATATTCACACAGCAGCAACAAGGAAGAGAGAGAGCAGGGTGTTTTAATGATACTAATAATTTATGAAAATGTCCATGTCTGTAGCTAGACATTATTCAGTGTTTTATAATATTGTGTTTGGTGTCATTTTAAAGGGGGCCTTCATGGCTTTCATTCAATCTTACTGACAAATATGAAGGTAACTGTCGCCCTTTAAACAGTCAATGACACACATTTTTTCCAATTTTCGCACACATTATACCTTTCATTTAAGCCCTTCAAAATATCATCTACAGACATGGACATTTTCATAAATTATTACTAAGTTTTGCCACCTTGAGTGGTACTGAAATCTGGTCTGGCCCACGGACTATGTGGAAGCTGCCCCTTGTTGAAGGAGAGATTATTTATGGCTCTCCATTCATCTCTGTTTATTAATTTTTCTGTCTGAAGTTACTGTAGGTATTGGTTATCAACTGTAACTGACAGACCGTCTATTTTTTCTGATTATTTTGTATTTTGAGGGAGGGGCAGGTCAAATAAGATTACTCTTTTTTTGGTCATGAAATATGTTTTGAAGTTTTTGAAGTTGTTTTGATTGTGAATTTAGTTTTACATGGATATGAGTGGGAAAAAAACACAAAACAATATTTACTCAACAAAACTTTAAATGCCAAGGATGTGTAGGAAATGTGTAGAAGCTCAATAATCAGGGCGCCCAGTGCAGTATATGACATATTGTGATCCAGCTCAGGATGTGATGTCATTGAAAATTGTGTTATTGAAAACAAACGGGCCTTGAAATTAATTATTCAAAGTCAGAAAATGATACTGTAAATGTGTTATTATAACAATAAAAGCTCATCAGTTACACTGGACCCATGAAGAATGTGGACTTGACTAAAATACAGTCAGTACTCTATAAATTGGTTGTTATTGCCATAGTGTGCTGATATTGTTTTAATTTTTTTTAAGATTTTACAGATTTAGCACTTATGTACGTGCTTATATGACAATGTAAGGGGGGGCTGAACATGATAAGCTTTGATTCCTTCAGCCCCTTCTCGAACTTGCACGTTATCAGTGTGCCATTTTTTTTTCTATTACATACTGCCTGTTTTTATGCTTGTGCTTGTTTGAGACAAATAAATTAAAAATAAATAAATCAAATCAAATACTAGGATTTTAGTCACCATTTTTATTTTTGGTTTCTCTAAAGTTGTATGCACTAACTCATGAACCCATTATTAGCATGTTTTAGCTTACTGTAATATGTAAGTGAGGAGGTTCTACCAAGCAATCAGATAACTGTGTGTATTTAGCATACTATTATACTGGATACACTATATATGTATATGGTCCATACTCCATAATATAAAATTATATAAAAATCTCCTCCATCCGTTGACATAGGTGAGTGGTTAAGGCCATGGTGATTAGATAGTTTGTGGTGACCACTGGGTTGGTTAGGGTTACCACCTAGCACTTGCCCTCAGTCACAAAAATGGCTGTTCATAGTCTTGTAAATATGTAATAAATACTTAATGAATCCATGATGGTGCAGTTTATGTCCTTAAGGTTACATTATGATTTATTTTCATTCTCCAACAATTATATTTCTATCAATACAATTCAGTTTTCCATTGAAAGATGATAATAGTGAACCTTGTTGTGTCTGGAACCATTTTTTTCTGACCACAGCTTCCTGAGAGTGTTTGTTTCATATGGGACAGTACATTATTTATTTTGACTAACTAAATCATCCTTTTCAACCATCTCTGAACTTTTCATGTAGGAAGTTAATTTTTATTTTTGGTTTGTTTTCATTAAAAAATAATGATGAAATATTTTTAAACATTTGTATGATTCTACTTGACTGATAAGCTTTTGCTGATGGATTATTAGGAGCTGTAACTTTCTAACAATATAAGACACTGACAGACAGTGGCATTTTTAAGCAAATTCAACACAAGACAATTTAATAATATAGCAACAGATCACAAAAATGATCTAACACTAATGGAAAATGGGCTCGATCAGCTCCTGATGTATCTGGGAGAGTCCATGAAGTCCAACGGGGCCTGAAGAAGACCACATAAAAAGACCTGGAAGAAGAAGAAGAAGAAGAAGAAGATGTAAACAGACTGTAAACAGACAGATGGCTTCAGTTTATCAACCCAAGCTACTATTAGACAGCATTATTACATGTTATCTGAATGGTTGTATTTACAAGTGTATCTCTGGTCCCTGCTGTTCCACTGAAGTCTTCACATGGCAACAGGATTGGAGTCTGAGGTGCAGGTTGCTGCAGGAGGGTGGAGATGGAGCTACAGTTGTTTCAAGAATCTGCGGGTGGAGGTGGTGACTGCAGGTTGCTGGCACAGGCTGCAGGTGGAGGTATGACCAGTTTAAACCTCATCATGGTTGTGACAGGCTTTTAGTGTAAGGTGGAGCAGAACAGTTTAGAGGTGGTAAATGGATGTTTGGCCGCAGCTCTCTGCCAGAATCTGCAGGTGGTGGCGGAGGTGCTGGTTGCTGGCAGAGGCTGTGGGTGGACGTTTGGCCAGTTTAAACTTGAGCGTAGCTGTAACAGTCTTTTGGTATAGTGTGGATCAGGACAGTTTACAGCCAGCACAGGACAGCTGACACGAGTAATATTCAGTTCGCCTAAAGTGTTCATGTCATACTGGGGAGGATGGTCTAATAACCACATAAACACCTTTCAAACACTCAAATGCATGGGACTTGTCAGAATGAAAACAAGCAGACAAGACAACAAAAATCCCACTGTGAGAGCAGCAGGACCATCACCTCCTTCATGCCAGGTGTGCTGCACCTTGTTAAAAATGCAGAACACCTGGGCAGATCTACAAGAGAGGGAAAAAGGGACAGCAGCACAGAACACATACACAGCTGTAACACCAAGCACTCATAGGAGCTTAGACCTTGATTACCCGAGGGAGCGCGATGCTTCATCTGATACCTTCTTCTCTGTTATTCTACCTTGCTCCTGAGGTGTTACTATTGTGAAGAGTATACTTATGTGAACCAGTAAAAGCTGGCAGCCCTTTTCACGTCTTTTTTTTTGTCTCTTTGTATTCTTTCTTCATGTTGTTGTGTTGCTTCTTTTTTTATGTTCTGATATTCTGTTGCTGTTGTTGTGAAATTGAAAATTATAAATGAAATTTAAAAAAAAGGAATCTGTAGGCCCACTGCAAAGTCTGGCAGCGTGTTAAAATGTGGATATGGTAAATAAGGAGGGTGCACTTCGATGCGCACAATGCACAACGCATTTGAAACTCCATGTTAGAATAACCTGGACAGGACAGAAAAATACATTTATTAGTTCAGGGGAAATTGAGTTTATATATATTTTAGTTAACTATTATTAAAATATCCCGACTGCTGTGGTGGAGCTGGACTCATCCTTAGGACGACTGCTGTGTTTTAGATGTTTTTATGAAATCTCCCTGGAATCTGTGTGTAAAAGCAAAACTGTCTGATATGCAGACAGCTCTTAAAGTCACCCAACCTTAAAAAAAAGTCATCAAAAGTTATAATAAATTCATATAAAAGCACAGTTCGGTGTGTTTTGTGCCTAAAAATGATGTAAAAAAAAAAAAAAAAAAAAAAAAAAAAAAAAAAAAGTCACAATGTGCACTTTTCCTGTGTGTCCCTCAATCATATTCTGTCTCCTTAAAATGGCACTCAGCCATCGAAACTTTGAAAACTCCTGATCCAAGATTTGTCTTTCAAATTGCTGTAAAATGGTCAATTTAGCTGTAAAGTTTATTTAAAAAAATCACCTGGGGATTAGTGGTGATTTACGATGGTCCCCCAATGTTAAATAGGTGATTACGGCCCTGCATCACTGCGCAGCTGATCAGAGTTACATTCGCCACAAACGGCAATTATATGTTGAAAGTTGCGTTTCACACATCTATGTCAGAAACACGGTAAAACTGTGCATCGTTCGTCTGATGGCCATCCTTCAAAATTCCTCTCTGGGTCAGACGTGTTGTTGCGGACCTGATGGTTCCCATGGTTACTATGCGGCCTCAAAGTGCATCTTTTTAGTCATTTCAATCAGAACAAACTTTCTGTCGGAGAGACAAGCAGCACAAATCTTTCACTCGACATTTTTTTTGGAAAACACACCACAAACTGAGACCTTTTGCTCCTGGACCTCATCTTAAGACCTGCTGTCACTGACAAACGGACTGCTTTAAGGTAGACGTGAGATTTTGACACTTTATAAAATCCATGTTGTTTTCGGTGTGTTTACCGTTGAGACTTTACAGCAAATGTACCGACGTAAGCCAAATATTACCAACACTGGCGATATTTTGCCTACATCAGTATTATTTAAGTGTAAATGAATCAAACTGGACTGACGTTTGACTGTTACCAAGTCTGAATAAGTTTATGTGAAGCTACTGTCTTTGGTTCACCAACTGTCTGTTTTATCTGCCCAACAAATAGCCTAGTATAAACATGCTAATAAAAATATAGCCTAGCTTATACATTATTTAACTTCTTGGTGATATAGGCCAACAGTGGTGCAAACAGTGACACTTTTGAAGCCGTGATTTGATAAGCTCATAATTCAACCATTTTCTCAATATTTAGGATATTGTTCAATTATGAGTATCGTTTAAATATCTTTATGTCATCATACTGTGAGAGCAACAGAGAGGTGTTAACTGCAGGGAGAGATTTTTCTCATATGGTGCTGGCTTTTTCTCATTCAGCAAAAGAGATTTAAATTGGCATATTGTTGAATATCTGGTAAAAATGTCACTGTAAAAGACAGATATGTCTACTGTATGCACGGGCAGATTATGAGACAATGGGCCCCTGGGCACAGATATGCACAAGGCCCCACCACCTCTCCTACACAGGAGCAAGACACACAGAGTTTGTGGTGTTTTTGCCTGTTTTCTGTTGTTTGCTTGTCTCTAAGATAATCTTGTGCGTCTCTGAGGTCATTTAGTGTCTCTTTGAGGTAGTTTTGCATTTGTTGTGGCCATTTTGTGTCCCTTCACAGTAATTTTGTGTCTCTGAGGTCATGTTGTGTCTCTCAGATGTACTTTTCTCCTCAAAATCATTTTGTGACTTTTTAAGTCATTTTTTCTTATTTGAGGCGATTTTATGTCTCTTAAAGACCACGTTGTGTCTCTCTGAGGTATGTTTTTGTTTTTCTGCGGTGATTTTGTGCAGCTTTACGGTAATTTTGTGTCTGTTTGAGGTAATTTCAAGTCAGCAATAATGTTAGGCCGAATTATGAATCTCTTTAAAGTCATGTTGTGTTTCTCTGACGTAAATTTGTGCCATTTCAATAATTGTGCATCTCCTCGCTGACAGAGAGTAGTTTACTTAGTGTAAAATGTTGCTTTAGAGGCTTTTTCACCCTGATCAGAATACAGGTCTCTGAAATACAGTGAATACTTATTGTGGTCATATGTTCAGGTATTAAACCTTGTACAAAATATTGTGAGTCAGAAACTTCAGTACAACAGAATCTGTATCTGCGCTCTACTTGTTGACAGTCCTCAGTTGTTTTTACAAGCCATGTTAGAGTCACATTATTATAACAGTAGAGGTCAAATGTTACATCTTCTCCCACGTGCAGGGGCGACTGTAACACACTTAATACTTTGATTTAAATACCAAAGACAGCAATAATCCAAGAGTGTAGATTTAGTTAGAACAATGCAATATCCATTGAACAATTAATTATTTTTTTTCATTTTGAGGTCAGGTGTGCACTATTATGCTATTTCATTCCTTTCAAATGTATTAAAAAGTGGAAAATAGAGTGTAATATGAATGTTTCGTTGGCTACATCACTGTCAATTGTGGTCATTTTTGTTAAGTGTTGGTACATCATTAAAAAAAGTCATGAAAAGTTATAACAAATTCATAAAAAAAAGCATAGTTCAGTGTGTTGTGCCTAAAAATGATGTAAAAAAAAAAAAAAAAAAAAGTCACAATGTGCACTTTTCCTGTGTGTCCCTCAATCATATTCTGTCTCCTTAAAATGGCACTCAGCCATCGAAACTCTGAAAACTCCTGATCCAAGATTTGTCTTTCAAATTGCTGTAAAATGGTCAATTTAGCTGTAAAGTTTATTTAAAAAAAATCACCTGGGGATTAGTGGTGATTTACGATGGTCCCCCAATGTTAAATAGGTGATTACGGCCCTGCATCACTGCGCAGCTGATCAGAGTTACATTCGCCACAAACGGCAATTATATGTTGAAAGTTGCGTTTCACACATCTATGTCAGAAACACGGTAAAACTGTGCATCGTTCGTCTGATGGCCATCCTTCAAAATTCCTCTCTGGGTCAGACGTGTTGTCGCGGACCTGATGGTTCCCATGGTTACTATGCGGCCTCAAAGTGCATCTTTTTAGTCATTTCAATCAGAACAAACTTTCTGTCGGAGAGACAAGCAGCACAAATCTTTCACTCGCCATTTTTTCTGGAAAACACACCACAAACTGAGACCTTTTGCTCCTGGACCTCATCTTAAGACCTGCTGTCACTGACAAACGGACTGCTTTAAGGTAGACGTGAGGTTTTGACACTTTATAAAATCCATGTTGTTTTCGGTGTGTTTACCGTTGAGACTTTACAGCAAATGTACCGACGTAAGCCAAATATTACCAACACTGGCGATATTTTGCCTACATCAGTATTATTTAAGTGTAAATGAATCAAACTGGACTGACGTTTGACTGTTACCAAGTCTGAATAAGTTTATGTGAAGCTACTGTCTTTGGTTCACCAACTGTCTGTTTTATCTGCCCAACAAATAGCCTAGTATAAACATGCTAAATAAAATATAGCCTAGCTTATACATTATTTAACTTCTTGGTGATATAGGCCAACAGTGGTGCAAACAGTGACACTTTTGAAGCCGTGATATTTGATAATGCTCATAATTCAACCATTTTCTCAATATTTAGGATATTGTTCAATTATGAGTATCGTTTAAATATCTTTATGTCATCATACTGTGAGAGCAACAGAGAGGTGTTAACTGCAGGGAGAGATTTTTCTCATATGGTGCTGGCTTTTTCTCATTCAGCAAAAGAGATTTAAATTGGCATATTGTTGAATATCTGGTAAAAATGTCACTCTGTAAAAGACAGATATGTCTACTGTATGCACGGGCAGATTATGAGACAATGGGCCCCTGGGCACAGATATGCACAAGGCCCCACCACCTCTCCTACACAGGAGCAAGACACACAGAGTTTGTGGTGTTTTTGCCTGTTTTCTGTTGTTTGCTTGTCTCTAAGATAATCTTGTGCGTCTCTGAGGTCATTTAGTGTCTCTTTGAGGTAGTTTTGCATTTGTTGTGGCCATTTTGTGTCCCTTCACAGTAATTTTGTGTCTCTGAGGTCATGTTGTGTCTCTCAGATGTACCTTTCTCCTCAAAATCATTTTGTGACTTTTTAAGTAATTTTTTCTTATTTGAGGCAATTTTATGTCTCTTAAAGACCGCGTTGTGTCTCTCTGAGGTATGTTTTTGTTTTTCTGCGGCGATTTTGTGCAGCTTTACGGTAATTTTGTGTCTGTTTGAGGTAATTTCAAGTCAGCAATAATGTTAGGCCGAATTATGAATCTCTTTAAAGTCATGTTGTGTTTCTCTGACGTAAATTTGTGCCATTTCAATAATTGTGCATCTCCTCGCTGACAGAGAGTAGTTTACTTAGTGTAAAATGTTGCTTTCGAGGCTTTTTCACCCTGATCAGAATACAGGTCTCTGAAATACAGTGAATACTTATTGTGGTCATATGTTCAGGTATTAAACATTGTACAAAATATTGTGAGTCAGAAACTTCAGTACAACAGAATCTGTATCTGCGCTCTACTTGTTGACAGTCATCAGTTGTTTTTACAAGCCATGTTAGAGTCACATTATTATAACAGTAGAGGTCAAATGTTACATCTTCTCCCACGACTGTAACACACTTAATACTTTGATTTAAATACCAAAGACAGCAATAATCCAAGAGTGTAGATTTAGTTAGAACAATGCAATATCCATTGAACAATTAATTTTTTTTTTTCATTTTGAGGTCAGGTGTGCACTATTATGCTATTTCATTCCTTTCAAATGTATTAAAAAGTGGAAAATAGAGTGTAATATGAATGTTTCGTTGGCTACATCACTGTCAATTGTGGTCATTTTTGTTAAGTGTTGGTATGTCATTAAAAAAAGTCATGAAAAGTTATAACAAATTCATAAAAAAAAAAGCATAGTTCAGTGTGTTGTGCCTAAAAATGATGTAAAAAAAAAAAAAAAAAGTCACAATGTGCACTTTTCCTGTGTCCCTCAATCATATTCTGTCCCTCAAAATGGCACTCAGCCATTGAAACTCTGAAAACTCCTGATCCAAGATTTGTCTTTCAAATTGCTGTAAAATGGTCAATTTAGCTGTAAAGTTTCTAAAAATTTCACCTGGGCGGTTAGTGGTGATTTACGATGGTCCCTCAATGTTAAATAGGTGATTACGGCCCTGCATCACTGCGCAGCTGATCAGAGTTACATTCGGCACAAACGGCAATTATATGTTGAAAGTTGCGTTTCACACATCTATGTCAGAAACACGGTAAAACTGTGCATCGTTCGTCTGATGGCCATCCTTCAAAATTCCTCTCTGGGTCAGACGTGTTGTTGCGGACCTGATGGTTCCCATGGTTACTATGCGGCCTCAAAGTGCATCTTTTTAGTCATTTCAATCAGAACAAACTTTCTGTCGGAGAGACAAGCAGCACAAATCTTTCACTTGACATTTTTTTTGGAAAACACACCACAAACTGAGACCTTTTGCTCCTGGACCTCATCTTAAGACCTGCTGTCACTGACAAACGGACTGCTTTAAGGTAGACGTGAGGTTTTGACACTTTATAAAATCCATGTTGTTTTCGGTGTGTTTACCGTTGAGACTTTACAACAAATGTACCGACGTAAGCCAAATATTACCAACACTGGCGATATTTTGCCTGCATCAGTATTATTTAAGTGTAAATGAATCAAACTGGACTGACGTTTGACTGTTACCAAGTCTGAATAAGTTTATGTGAAGCTACTGTCTTTGGTTCACCAACTGTCTGTTTTATCTGCCCAACAAATAGCCTAGTATAAACATGCTAATAAAAATATAGCCTAGCTTATACATTATTTAACTTCTTGGTGATATAGGCCAACAGTGGTGCAAACAGTGACACTTTTGAAGCCCTAATATATGATAATGCTCATAATTCAACCATTTTCTCAATATTTAGGATATTGTTCAATTATGAGTATCTTTATGTCATCATACTGTGAGAGCAACAGAGAGGTGTTAACTGCAGGGAGAGATTTTTCTCATATGGTGCTGGCTTTTTCTCATTCAGCAAAAGAGATTTAAATTGGCATATTGTTGAATATCTGGTAAAAATGTCACTCTGTAAAAGACAGATATGTCTACTGTATGCACGGGCAGATTATGAGACAATGGGCCCCTGGGCACAGATATGCACAAGGCCCCACCACCTCTCCTACACAGGAGCAAGACACAGAGTTTGTGGTGTTTTTGCCTGTTTTCTGTTGTTTGCTTGTCTCTAAGATAATCTTGTGCGTCTCTGAGGTCATTTAGTGTCTCTTTGAGGTAGTTTTGCATTTGTTGTGGCCATTTTGTGTCCCTTCACAGTAATTTTGTGTCTCTGAGGTCATGTTGTGTCTCTCAGATGTACCTTTCTCCTCAAAATCATTTTGTGACTTTTTAAGTAATTTTTTCTTATTTGAGGCAATTTTATGTCTCTTAAAGACCGCGTTGTGTCTCTCTGAGGTATGTTTTTGTTTTTCTGCGGCGATTTTGTGCAGCTTTACGGTAATTTTGTGTCTGTTTGAGGTAATTTCAAGTCAGCAATAATGTTAGGCCGAATTATGAATCTCTTTAAAGTCATGTTGTGTTTCTCTGACGTAAATTTGTGCCATTTCAATAATTGTGCATCTCCTCGCTGACAGAGAGTAGTTTACTTAGTGTAAAATGTTGCTTTCGAGGCTTTTTCACCCTGATCAGAATACAGGTCTCTGAAATACAGTGAATACTTATTGTGGTCATATGTTCAGGTATTAAACATTGTACAAAATATTGTGAGTCAGAAACTTCAGTACAACAGAATCTGTATCTGCGCTCTACTTGTTGACAGTCATCAGTTGTTTTTACAAGCCATGTTAGAGTCACATTATTATAACAGTAGAGGTCAAATGTTACATCTTCTCCCACGTGCAGGGGGCGACTGTAACACACTTAATACTTTGATTTAAATACCAAAGACAGCAATAATCCAAGAGTGTAGATTTAGTTAGAACAATGCAATATCCATTGAACAATTAATTATTTTTTTTCATTTTGAGGTCAGGTGTGCACTATTATGCTATTTCATTCCTTTCAAATGTATTAAAAAGTGGAAAATAGAGTGTAATATGAATGTTTCGTTGGCTACATCACTGTCAATTGTGGTCATTTTTGTTAAGTGTTGGTATGTCATTAAAAAAAGTCATGAAAAGTTATAACAAATTCATAAAAAAAAAAGCATAGTTCAGTGTGTTGTGCCTAAAAATGATGTAAAAAAAAAAAAAAAAAAAGTCACAATGTGCACTTTTCCTGTGTGTCCCTCAATCATATTCTGTCTCCTCAAAATGGCACTCAGCCATTGAAACTCTGAAAACTCCTGATCCAAGATTTGTCTTTCAAATTGCTGTAAAATGGTCAATTTAGCTGTAAAGTTTCTAAAAATTTCACCTGGGCGGTTAGTGGTGATTTACGATGGTCCCTCAATGTTAAATAGGTGATTACGGCCCTGCATCACTGCGCAGCTGATCAGAGTTACATTCGGCACAAACGGCAATTATATGTTGAAAGTTGCGTTTCACACATCTATGTCAGAAACACGGTAAAACTGTGCATCGTTCGTCTGATGGCCATCCTTCAAAATTCCTCTCTGGGTCAGACGTGTTGTTGCGGACCTGATGGTTCCCATGGTTACTATGCGGCCTCAAAGTGCATCTTTTTAGTCATTTCAATCAGAACAAACTTTCTGTCGGAGAGACAAGCAGCACAAATCTTTCACTTGACATTTTTTTTGGAAAACACACCACAAACTGAGACCTTTTGCTCCTGGACCTCATCTTAAGACCTGCTGTCACTGACAAACGGACTGCTTTAAGGTAGACGTGAGGTTTTGACACTTTATAAAATCCATGTTGTTTTCGGTGTGTTTACCGTTGAGACTTTACAACAAATGTACCGACGTAAGCCAAATATTACCAACACTGGCGATATTTTGCCTGCATCAGTATTATTTAAGTGTAAATGAATCAAACTGGACTGACGTTTGACTGTTACCAAGTCTGAATAAGTTTATGTGAAGCTACTGTCTTTGGTTCACCAACTGTCTGTTTTATCTGCCCAACAAATAGCCTAGTATAAACATGCTAATAAAAATATAGCCTAGCTTATACATTATTTAACTTCTTGGTGATATAGGCCAACAGTGGTGCAAACAGTGACACTTTTGAAGCCCTAATATATGATAATGCTCATAATTCAACCATTTTCTCAATATTTAGGATATTGTTCAATTATGAGTATCTTTATGTCATCATACTGTGAGAGCAACAGAGAGGTGTTAACTGCAGAGAGAGATTTTTCTCATATGGTGCTGGCTTTTTCTCATCAGCAAAAGAGATTTAAATTGGCATATTGTTGAATATCTGGTAAAAATGTCACTCTGTAAAAGACAGATATGTATGCACGGGCAGATTATGAGACAATGGGCCCCTGGGCACAGATATGCACAAGGCCCCACCACCTCTCCTACACAGGAGCAAGACACACAGTTTGTGGTATTTTTGCCTGTTTTCTGTTGTTTGCTTCTCTCTAAGATAATCTTGTGCGTCTCTGAGGTCATTTAGTGTCTCTTTGAGGTGATTTTGTATTTGTTGTGGCCATTTTGTGTCCCTTCAAGGTACTTTTGTGTCTCTCTGAGGTCATGTTGTGTGTCGTTTAAGTCAATTTATGTCATTTTAGTCACGTGTCTCTCTGAGGTGATTAAGTGTGTCTGAAAGGTCATTTGAGACTCTTTGGGGTCAGTTTTTGTTGTTTTGTGTCTGTTATCTCTTTTGTAGTTTTTGTGTCTCTCTGCAGTTCCTTAGCATCTGTTTGTGGTCATTTTGAGTCTTTTTCTGGTCAATAGGTGTTAAAATGAGTTAAATTTTGCAGGTTGCCCATTACAGTCATCCATCAGTGACTATAAGTCTGCTGTCAGGTAGTTTCCAGACTCTTAGAAGGACAAACTGAGTTTAGAAATAACCTAATCATTGTGACTGTCTACAAGTACATGTGAGAAGAGTGTCTAATGTGGAAACTCTCTTTGTTTTGTTTTTTTCTCAGGCCCCGTTGGACTCGACAGACTTCCAGGTCAACCAGGAGCCCTTAAGGACTCTGGCGGACACAGATCGGCCCCACCCGCTGAAAGCCTCTGCCAGCAAACCCGCAGCCCTTGCCTGCAGGTCTGGCAGATCCGCTCAGCCGCTGCATCTCCAGCCACTGTCGGGAATCTGCAGCTCGGCCGCTACAGCTGAAAGCCTCTGCCAGCAACCCGCAGCCCTTGCCTGCAGGTCTGGCAGATCCGCTCAGCCTCTCCATTATCAGCCACTGTCAGGAACCTGCAGCTGCCACCTCCCTCTGCAGACTCTGGGAGACACCTGCAGCCAAACGCTAAACTGGAGCCTCGGACAGCAGCCTGCGGCTATTGCCTCCACCTGTCACTTGTGGAGTGAAAACAGGGAGTCTATTTTTCTGTCTACTAGTACATGTGAGAAGAGTGTCTAATGTGGAAACTCTCTTTGTTTTTTTTTTTTTCTCAGGCCCCGTTGGACTCGACAGACTTCCAGGTCAACCAGGAGCCCTTAAGGACTCTGGCGGACACAGATCGGCCCCACCCGCTGAAAGCCTCTGCCAGCAAACCCGCAGCCCTTGCCTGCAGGTCTGGCAGATCCGCTCAGCCGCTGCATCTCCAGCCACTGTCGGGAATCTGCAGCTCGGCCGCTACAGCTGAAAGCCTCTGCCAGCAACCCGCAGCCCTTGCCTGCAGGTCTGGCAGATCCGCTCAGCCTCTCCATTATCAGCCACTGTCAGGAACCTGCAGCTGCCACCTCCCTCTGCAGACTCTGGGAGACACCTGCAGCCAAACGCTAAACTGGAGCCTCGGACAGCAGCCTGCGGCTATTGCCTCCACCTGTCACTTGTGGAGTGAAAACAGGGAGTCTATTTTTCTGTCTACTAGTACATGTGAGAACAGTGTCTAATGTGGAAACTCTCTTTGTTTTTTTTTTTTTCTCAGGCCCCGTTGGACTCGACAGACTTCCAGGTCAACCAGGAGCCCACAGATCGGCCCCACCCGCTGAAAGCCTCTGCCAGCAAACCCGCAGCCCTTGCCTGCAGGTCTGGCAGATCCGCTCAGCCGCTGCATCTCCAGCCACTGTCGGGAATCTGCAGCTCGGCCGCTACAGCTGAAAGCCTCTGCCAGCAACCCGCAGCCCTTGCCTGCAGGTCTGGCAGATCCGCTCAGCCTCTCCATTATCAGCCACTGTCAGGAACCTGCAGCTGCCACCTCCCTCTGCAGACTCTGGGAGACACCTGCAGCCAAACGCTAAACTGGAGCCTCGGACAGCAGCCTGCGGCTATTGCCTCCACCTGTCACTTGTGGAGTGAAAACAGGGAGTCTATTTTTCTGTCTACTAGTACATGTGAGAACAGTGTCTAATGTGGAAACTCTCTTTGTTTTTTTTTTTTCTCAGGCCCCGTTGGACTCGACAGACTTCCAGGTCAACCAGGAGCCCACAGATCGGCCCCACCCGCTGAAAGCCTCTGCCAGCAAACCCGCAGCCCTTGCCTGCAGGTCTGGCAGATCCGCTCAGCCGCTGCATCTCCAGCCACTGTCGGGAATCTGCAGCTCGGCCGCTACAGCTGAAAGCCTCTGCCAGCAACCCGCAGCCCTTGCCTGCAGGTCTGGCAGATCCGCTCAGCCTCTCCATTATCAGCCACTGTCAGGAACCTGCAGCTGCCCTCCCTCTGCAGACTCTGGGAGACACCTGCAGCCAAACGCTAAACTGGAGCCTCGGACAGCAGCCTGCGGCTATTGCCTCCCTGTCACTTGTGGAGTGAAAACAGGGAGTCTATTTTTCTGTCTACTAGTACATGTGAGAACAGTGTCTAACGTGGAAACTCTCTTTGTTTTTTTTTTTTTCTCAGGCCCCGTTGGACTCGACAGACTTCCAGCTCAACCAGGAGCCCTTAAGGACTCTGGCGGACACAGATCGGCCCCACCCGCTGAAAGCCTCTGCCAGCAAACCCGCAGCCCTTGCCTGCAGGTCTGGCAGATCCGCTCAGCCGCTGCATCTCCAGCCACTGTCGGGAATCTGCAGCTCGGCCGCTACAGCTGAAAGCCTCTGCCAGCAACCCGCAGCCCTTGCCTGCAGGTCTGGCAGATCCGCTCAGCCTCTCCATTATCAGCCACTGTCAGGAACCTGCAGCTGCCACCCTCTGCAGACTCTGGGAGACACCTGCAGCCAAACGCTAAACTGGAGCCTCGGACAGCAGCCTGCGGCTATTGCCTCCACCTGTCACTTGTGGAGTGAAAACAGGGAGTCTATTTTTCTGTCTACTAGTACATGTGAGAACAGTGTCTAACGTGGAAACTCTCTTTGTTTTTTTTTTTTTCTCAGGCCCCGTTGGACTCGACAGACTTCCAGCTCAACCAGGAGCCCTTAAGGACTCTGGCGGGACACAGATCGGCCCCACCCGCTGAAAGCCTCTGCCAGCAAACCCGCAGCCCTTGCCTGCAGGTCTGGCAGATCCGCTCAGCCGCTGCATCTCCAGCCACTGTCGGGAATCTGCAGCTCGGCCGCTACAGCTGAAAGCCTCTGCCAGCAACCCGCAGCCCTTGCCTGCAGGTCTGGCAGATCCGCTCAGCCTCTCCATTATCAGCCACTGTCAGGAACCTGCAGCTGCCACCTCCCTCTGCAGACTCTGGGAGACACCTGCAGCCAAACGCTAAACTGGAGCCTCGGACAGCAGCCTGCGGCTATTGCCTCCACTGTCACTTGTGGAGTGAAAACAGGGAGTCTATTTTTCTGTCTACTAGTACATGTGAGAAGAGTGTCTAATGTGGAAACTCTCTTTGTTTTTTTTTTTTTTTCTCAGGCCCCGTTGGACTCGACAGACTTCCAGCTCAACCAGGAGCCCTTAAGGACTCTGGCGGACACAGATCGGCCCCACCCGCTGAAAGCCTCTGCCAGCAAACCCGCAGCCCTTGCCTGCAGGTCTGGCAGATCCGCTCAGCCGCTGCATCTCCAGCCACTGTCGGGAATCTGCAGCTCGGCCGCTACAGCTGAAAGCCTCTGCCAGCAACCCGCAGCCCTTGCCTGCAGGTCTGGCAGATCCGCTCAGCCTCTCCATTATCAGCCACTGTCAGGAACCTGCAGCTGCCACCTCCCTGCAGACTCTGGGAGACACCTGCAGCCAAACGCTAAACTGGAGCCTCGGACAGCAGCCTGCGGCTATTGCCTCCACCTGTCACTTGTGGAGTGAAAACAGGGAGTCTATTTTTCTGTCTACTAGTACATGTGAGAAGAGTGTCTAATGTGGAAACTCTCTTTGTTTTGTTTTTTTCTCAGGCCCCGTTGGACTCGACAGACTTCCAGGTCAACCAGGAGCCCTTAAGGACTCTGGCGGACACAGATCGGCCCCACCCGCTGAAAGCCTCTGCCAGCAAACCCGCAGCCCTTGCCTGCAGGTCTGGCAGATCCGCTCAGCCGCTGCATCTCCAGCACTGTCGGGAATCTGCAGCTCGGCCGCTACAGCTGAAAGCCTCTGCCAGCAACCCGCAGCCCTTGCCTGCAGGTCTGGCAGATCCGCTCAGCCTCTCATTATCAGCCCTGTCAGGAACCTGCAGCTGCCACCTCCCTCTGCAGACTCTGGGAGACACCTGCAGCCAAACGCTAAACTGGAGCCTCGACAGCAGCCTGCGGCTATTGCCTCCACCTGTCACTTGTGGAGTGAAAACAGGGAGTCTATTTTTCTGTCTACTAGTACATGTGAGAAGAGTGTCTAATGTGGAAACTCTCTTTGTTTTTTTTTTTTCTCAGGCCCCGTTGGACTCGACAGACTTCCAGGTCAACCAGGAGCCCTTAAGGACTCTGGCGGACACAGATCGGCCCCCACCCGCTGAAAGCCTCTGCCAGCAAACCCGCAGCCTTGCCTGCAGGTCTGGCAGATCCGCTCAGCCGCTGCATCTCCAGCCACTGTCGGGAATCTGCAGCTCGGCCGCTACAGCTGAAAGCCTCTGCCAGCAACCCGCAGCCCTTGCCTGCAGGTCTGGCAGATCCGCTCAGCCTCTCCATTATCAGCCACTGTCAGGAACCTGCAGCTGCCACCTCCCTCTGCAGACTCTGGGAGACACCTGCAGCCAAACGCTAAACTGGAGCCTCGGACAGCAGCCTGCGGCTATTGCCTCCACCTGTCACTTGTGGAGTGAAAACAGGGAGTCTATTTTTCTGTCTACTAGTACATGTGAGAACAGTGTCTAATGTGGAAACTCTCTTTGTTTTTTTTTTTTTTCTCAGGCCCCGTTGGACTCGACAGACTTCCAGCTCAACCAGGAGCCCTTAAGGACTCTGGCGGACACAGATCGGCCCCACCCGCTGAAAGCCTCTGCAGCAAACCCGCAGCCCTTGCCTGCAGGTCTGGCAGATCCGCTCAGCCGCTGCATCTCCAGCCACTGTCGGGAATCTGCAGCTCGGCCGCTACAGCTGAAAGCCTCTGCCAGCAACCCGCAGCCCTTGCCTGCAGGTCTGGCAGATCCGCTCAGCCTCTCCATTATCAGCCACTGTCAGGAACCTGCAGCTGCCACCTCCCTCTGCAGACTCTGGGAGACACCTGCAGCCAAACGCTAAACTGGAGCCTCGACAGCAGCCTGCGGCTATTGCCTCCACCTGTCACTTGTGGAGTGAAAACAGGGAGTCTATTTTTCTGTCTACTAGTACATGTGAGAACAGTGTCTAATGTGGAAACTCTCTTTGTTTTTTTTTTTTTTCTCAGGCCCCGTTGGACTCGACAGACTCCAGCTCAACCAGGAGCCCTTAAGGACTCTGGCGGACACAGATCGGCCCCACCCGCTGAAAGCCTCTGCCAGCAAACCCGCAGCCCTTGCCTGCAGGTCTGGCAGATCCGCTCAGCCGCTGCATCTCCAGCCACTGTCGGGAATCTGCAGCTCGGCCGCTACAGCTGAAAGCCTCTGCCAGCAACCCGCAGCCCTTGCCTGCAGGTCTGGCAGATCCGCTCAGCCTCTCCATTATCAGCCACTGTCAGAACCTGCAGCTGCCACCTCCCTCTGCAGACTCTGGGAGACACCTGCAGCCAAACGCTAAACTGGAGCCTCGGACAGCAGCCTGCGGCTATTGCCTCCACCTGTCACTTGTGGAGTGAAAACAGGGAGTCTATTTTTCTGTCTACTAGTACTGTGAGAAGAGTGTCTAATGTGGAAACTCTCTTTGTTTTGTTTTTTTCTCAGGCCCCGTTGGACTCGACAGACTTCCAGGTCAACCAGGAGCCCTTAAGGACTCTGGCGGACACAGATCGGCCCCACCCGCTGAAAGCCTCTGCCAGCAAACCCGCAGCCCTTGCCTGCAGGTCTGGCAGATCCGCTCAGCCGCTGCATCTCCAGCCACTGTCGGGAATCTGCAGCTCGGCCGCTACAGCTGAAAGCCTCTGCCAGCAACCCGCAGCCCTTGCCTGCAGGTCTGGCAGATCCGCTCAGCCTCTCCATTATCAGCCACTGTCAGGAACCTGCAGCTGCCACCTCCCTCTGCAGACTCTGGGAGACACCTGCAGCCAAACGCTAAACTGGAGCCTCGGACAGCAGCCTGCGGCTATTGCCTCCACCTGTCACTTGTGGAGTGAAAACAGGGAGTCTATTTTTCTGTCTACTAGTACATGTGAGAACAGTGTCTAATGTGGAAACTCTCTTTGTTTTTTGTTTTTTCTCAGGCCCCGTTGGACTCGACAGACTTCCAGCTCAACCAGGAGCCCTTAAGGACTCTGGCGGACACAGATCGGCCCCACCCGCTGAAAGCCTCTGCCAGCAAACCCGCAGCCCTTGCCTGCAGGTCTGGCAGATCCGCTCAGCCGCTGCATCTCCAGCCACTGTCGGGAATCTGCAGCTCGGCCGCTACAGCTGAAAGCCTCTGCCAGCAACCCGCAGCCCTTGCCTGCAGTCTGGCAGATCCGCTCAGCCTCTCCATTTCACCACTGTCAGGAACCTGCAGCTGCCACCTCCCTCTGCAGACTCTGGGAGACACCTGCAGCCAAACGCTAAACTGGAGCCTCGACAGCAGCCTGCGGCTATTGCCTCCACCTGTCACTTGTGGAGTGAAAACAGGGAGTCTATTTTTCTGTCTACTAGTACATGTGAGAAGAGTGTCTAATGTGGAAACTCTCTTTGTTTTGTTTTTTCTCAGGCCCCGTTGGACTCGACAGACTTCCAGGTCAACCAGGAGCCCTTAAGGACTCTGGCGGACACAGATCGGCCCCACCCGCTGAAAGCCTCTGCCAGCAAACCCGCAGCCCTTGCCTGCAGGTCTGGCAGATCCGCTCAGCCGCTGCATCTCCAGCCACTGTCGGGAATCTGCAGCTCGGCCGCTACAGCTGAAAGCCTCTGCCAGCAACCCGCAGCCCTTGCCTGCAGGTCTGGCAGATCCGCTCAGCCTCTCCATTATCAGCCACTGTCAGGAACCTGCAGCTGCCACCTCCCTCTGCAGACTCTGGGAGACACCTGCAGCCAAACGCTAAACTGGAGCCTCGGACAGCAGCCTGCGGCTATTGCCTCCACCTGTCACTTGTGGAGTGAAAACAGGGAGTCTATTTTTCTGTCTACTAGTACTGTGAGAAGAGTGTCTAATGTGGAAACTCTCTTTGTTTTTGTTTTTTCTCAGGCCCCGTTGGACTCGACAGACTTCCAGGTCAACCAGGAGCCCTTAAGGACTCTGGCGGACACAGATCGGCCCCACCCGCTGAAAGCCTCTGCCAGCAAACCCGCAGCCCTTGCCTGCAGGTCTGGCAGATCCGCTCAGCCGCTGCATCTCCAGCCACTGTCGGGAATCTGCAGCTCGGCCGCTACAGCTGAAAGCCTCTGCCAGCAACCCGCAGCCCTTGCCTGCAGGTCTGGCAGATCCGCTCAGCCTCTCCATTATCAGCCACTGTCAGGAACCTGCAGCTGCCACCTCCCTCTGCAGACTCTGGGAGACACCTGCAGCCAAACGCTAAACTGGAGCCTCGGACAGCAGCCTGCGGCTATTGCCTCCACCTGTCACTTGTGGAGTGAAAACAGGGAGTCTATTTTTCTGTCTACTAGTACATGTGAGAACAGTGTCTAATGTGGAAACTCTTTGTTTTGTTTTTTTCTCAGGCCCCGTTGGACTCGACAGACTTCCAGCTCAACCAGGAGCCCTTAAGGACTCTGGCGGACACAGATCGGCCCCACCCGCTGAAAGCCTCTGCCAGCAAACCCGCAGCCCTTGCCTGCAGGTCTGGCAGATCCGCTCAGCCGCTGCATCTCCAGCCACTGTCGGGAATCTGCAGCTCGGCCGCTACAGCTGAAAGCCTCTGCCAGCAACCCGCAGCCCTTGCCTGCAGGTCTGGCAGATCTGCTCAGCCTCTCCATTATCAGCCACTGTCAGGAACCTGCAGCTGCCACCTCCCTCTGCAGACTCTGGGAGACACCTGCAGCCAAACGCTAAACTGGAGCCTCGGACAGCAGCCTGCGGCTATTGCCTCCACCTGTCACTTGTGGAGTGAAAACAGGGAGTCTATTTTTCTGTCTACTAGTACATGTGAGAACAGTGTCTAATGTGGAAACTCTCTTTGTTTTTTTTTTTTCTCAGGCCCCGTTGGACTCGACAGACTTCCAGGTCAACCAGGAGCCCACAGATCGGCCCCACCCGCTGAAAGCCTCTGCCAGCAAACCCGCAGCCCTTGCCTGCAGGTCTGGCAGATCCGCTCAGACTGCATCTCCAGCCACTGTCGGGAATCTGCAGCTCGGCCGCTACAGCTGAAAGCCTCTGCCAGCAACCCGCAGCCCTTGCCTGCAGGTCTGGCAGATCCGCTCAGCCTCTCCATTATCAGCCACTGTCAGGAACCTGCAGCTGCCACCTCCCTCTGCAGACTCTGGGAGACACCTGCAGCCAAACGCTAAACTGGAGCCTCGGACAGCAGCCTGCGGCTATTGCCTCCACCTGTCACTTGTGGAGTGAAAACAGGGAGTCTATTTTTCTGTCTACTAGTACATGTGAGAAGAGTGTCTAATGTGGAAACTCTCTTTGTTTTTTGTTTTTCTCAGGCCCCGTTGGACTCGACAGACTTCCAGGTCAACCAGGAGCCCTTAAGGACTCTGGCGGACACAGATCGGCCCCACCCGCTGAAAGCCTCTGCCAGCAAACCCGCAGCCCTTGCCTGCGGGTCTGGCAGATCCGCTCAGCCGCTGCATCTCCAGCCACTGTCGGGAATCTGCAGCTCGGCCGCTACAGCTGAAAGCCTCTGCCAGCAACCCGCAGCCCTTGCCTGCAGGTCTGGCAGATCCGCTCAGCCTCTCCATTATCAGCCACTGTCAGGAACCTGCAGCTGCCACCTCCCTCTGCAGACTCTGGGAGACACCTGCAGCCAAACGCTAAACTGGAAGCCTCGGACAGCAGCCTGCGGCTATTGCCTCCACCTGTCACTTGTGGAGTGAAAACAGGGAGTCTATTTTTCTGTCTACTAGTACATGTGAGAACAGTGTCTAATGTGGAAACTCTCTTTGTTTTTTGTTTTTTCTCAGGCCCCGTTGGACTCGACAGACTTCCAGCTCAACCAGGAGCCCTTAAGGACTCTGGCGGACACAGATCGGCCCCACCCGCTGAAAGCCTCTGCCAGCAAACCCGCAGCCCTTGCCTGCAGGTCTGGCAGATCCGCTCAGCCGCTGCATCTCCAGCCACTGTCGGGAATCTGCAGCTCGGCCGCTACAGCTGAAAGCCTCTGCCAGCAACCCGCAGCCCTTGCCTGCAGGTCTGGCAGATCCGCTCAGCCTCTCCATTATCAGCCACTGTCAGGAACCTGCAGCTGCCACCTCCCTCTGCAGACTCTGGGAGACACCTGCAGCCAAACGCTAAACTGGAGCCTCGGACAGCAGCCTGCGGCTATTGCCTCCACCTGTCACTGTGGAGTGAAAACAGGGAGTCTATTTTTCTGTCTACTAGTACATGTGAGAAGAGTGTCTAATGTGGAAACTCTCTTTGTTTTGTTTTTTTCTCAGGCCCCGTTGGACTCGACAGACTTCCAGGTCAACCAGGAGCCCTTAAGGACTCTGGCGGACACAGATCGGCCCCACCCGCTGAAAGCCTCTGCCAGCAAACCCGCAGCCCTTGCCTGCAGGTCTGGCAGATCCGCTCAGCCGCTGCATCTCCAGCCACTGTCGGGAATCTGCAGCTCGGCCGCTACAGCTGAAAGCCTCTGCCAGCAACCCGCAGCCCTTGCCTGCAGGTCTGGCAGATCCGCTCAGCCTCTCCATTATCAGCCACTGTCAGAACCTGCAGCTGCCACCTCCCTCTGCAGACTCTGGGAGACACCTGCAGCCAAACGCTAAACTGGGAGCCTCGGACAGCAGCCTGCGGCTATTGCCTCCACCTGTCACTTGTGGAGTGAAAACAGGGAGTCTATTTTTCTGTCTACTAGTACATGTGAGAAGAGTGTCTAATGTGGAAACTCTCTTTGTTTTTGTTTTTTCTCAGCCCCGTTGGACTCGACAGACTTCCAGGTCAACCAGGAGCCCTTAAGGACTCTGGCGGACACAGATCGCCCCACCCGCTGAAAGCCTCTGCCAGCAAACCCGCAGCCCTTGCCTGCAGGTCTGGCAGATCCGCTCAGCCGCTGCATCTCCAGCCACTGTCGGGAATCTGCAGCTCGGCCGCTACAGCTGAAAGCCTCTGCCAGCAACCCGCAGCCCTTGCCTGCAGGTCTGGCAGATCCGCTCAGCCTCTCCATTATCAGCCACTGTCAGGAACCTGCAGCTGCCACCTCCCTCTGCAGACTCTGGGAGACACCTGCAGCCAAACGCTAAACTGGAGCCTCGGACAGCAGCCTGCGGCTATTGCCTCCACCTGTCACTTGTGGAGTGAAAACAGGGAGTCTATTTTTCTGTCTACTAGTACATGTGAGAACAGTGTCTAATGTGGAAACTCTCTTTGTTTTGTTTTTTTCTCAGGCCCCGTTGGACTCGACAGACTTCCAGCTCAACCAGGAGCCCTTAAGGACTCTGGCGGACACAGATCGGCCCCACCCGCTGAAAGCCTCTGCCAGCAAACCCGCAGCCCTTGCCTGCAGGTCTGGCAGATCCGCTCAGCCGCTGCATCTCCAGCCACTGTCGGGAATCTGCAGCTCGGCCGCTACAGCTGAAAGCCTCTGCCAGCAACCCGCAGCCCTTGCCTGCAGGTCTGGCAGATCCGCTCAGCCTCTCCATTATCAGCCACTGTCAGGAACCTGCAGCTGCCACCTCCCTCTGCAGACTCTGGGAGACACCTGCAGCCAAACGCTAAACTGGAGCCTCGGACAGCAGCCTGCGGCTATTGCCTCCACCTGTCACTTGTGGAGTGAAAACAGGGAGTCTATTTTTCTGTCTACTAGTACATGTGAGAAGAGTGTCTAATGTGGAAACTCTCTTTGTTTTGTTTTTTTCTCAGCCCCGTTGGACTCGACGACTTCCAGCTCAACCAGGAGCCCTTAAGGACTCTGGCGGACAGATCGGCCCCCCCCGCTGAAAGCCTCTGCCAGCAAACCGCAGCCCTTGCCTGCAGGTCTGGCAGATCGCTCAGCCGCTGCATCTCCAGCCACTGTCGGGAATCTGCAGCTCGGCCGCTACAGCTGAAAGCCTCTGCCAGCAACCCGCAGCCCTTGCCTGCAGGTCTGGCAGATCCGCTCAGCCTCTCCATTATCAGCCACTGTCAGGAACCTGCAGCTGCCACCTCCCTCTGCAGACTCTGGGAGACACCTGCAGCCAAACGCTAAACTGGAGCCTCGGACAGCAGCCTGCGGCTATTGCCTCCACCTGTCACTTGTGGAGTGAAAACAGGGAGTCTATTTTTCTGTCTACTAGTACATGTGAGAAGAGTGTCTAATGTGGAAACTCTCTTTGTTTTTGTTTTTTCTCAGGCCCCGTTGGACTCGACAGACTTCCAGGTCAACCAGGAGCCCTTAAGGACTCTGGCGGACACAGATCGGCCCACCCGCTGAAAGCCTCTGCCAGCAAACCCGCAGCCCTTGCCTGCAGGTCTGGCAGATCCGCTCAGCCGCTGCATCTCCAGCCACTGTCGGGAATCTGCAGCTCGGCCGCTACAGCTGAAAGCCTCTGCCAGCAACCCGCAGCCCTTGCCTGCAGGTCTGGCAGATCCGCTCAGCCTCTCCATTATCAGCCACTGTCAGGAACCTGCAGCTGCCACCTCCCTCTGCAGACTCTGGGAGACACCTGCAGCCAAACGCTAAACTGGAGCCTCGGACAGCACCTGCGGCTATTGCCTCCACCTGTCACTTGTGGAGTGAAAACAGGGAGTCTATTTTTCTGTCTACTAGTACATGTGAGAAGAGTGTCTAATGTGGAAACTCTCTTTGTTTTTTTTTTTCCTCAGGCCCCGTTGGACTCGACAGACTTCCAGGTCAACCAGGAGCCCTTAAGGACTCTGGCGGACACAGATCGGCCCCACCCGCTGAAAGCCTCTGCCAGCAAACCCGCAGCCCTTGCCTGCAGGTCTGGCAGATCCGCTCAGCCGCTGCATCTCCAGCCACTGTCGGGAATCTGCAGCTCGGCCGCTACAGCTGAAAGCCTCTGCCAGCAACCCGCAGCCCTTGCCTGCAGGTCTGGCAGATCCGCTCAGCCTCTCCATTATCAGCCACTGTCAGGAACCTGCAGCTGCCACCTCCCTCTGCAGACTCTGGGAGACACCTGCAGCCAAACGCTAAACTGGAGCCTCGGACAGCAGCCTGCGGCTATTGCCTCCACCTGTCACTTGTGGAGTGAAAACAGGGAGTCTATTTTTCTGTCTACTAGTACATGTGAGAAGAGTGTCTAATGTGGAAACTCTCTTTGTTTTTTTTTTTTTCTCAGGCCCCGTTGGACTCGACAGACTTCCAGGTCAACAGGAGCCCACAGATCGGCCCCACCCGCTGAAAGCTCTGCCAGCAAACCCGCAGCCCTTGCCTGCAGGTCTGGCAGATCCGCTCAGCCGCTGCATCTCCAGCCACTGTCGGGAATCTGCAGCTCGGCCGCTACAGCTGAAAGCCTCTGCCAGCAACCCGCAGCCCTTGCCTGCAGGTCTGGCAGATCCGCTCAGCCTCTCCATTATCAGCCACTGTCAGGAACCTGCAGCTGCCACCTCCCTCTGCAGACTCTGGGAGACACCTGCAGCCAAACGCTAAACTGGAGCCTCGGACAGCAGCCTGCGGCTATTGCCTCCACCTGTCACTTGTGGAGTGAAAACAGGGAGTCTATTTTTCTGTCTACTAGTACATGTGAGAAGAGTGTCTAATGTGGAAACTCTCTTTGTTTTTTTTTTTTTCTCAGGCCCCGTTGGACTCGACAGACTTCCAGGTCAACCAGGAGCCCACAGATCGGCCCCACCCGCTGAAAGCCTCTGCCAGCAAACCCGCAGCCCTTGCCTGCAGGTCTGGCAGATCCGCTCAGCCGCTGCATCTCCAGCCACTGTCGGGAATCTGCAGCTCGGCCGCTACAGCTGAAAGCCTCTGCCAGCAACCCGCAGCCCTTGCCTGCAGGTCTGGCAGATCCGCTCAGCCTCTCCATTATCAGCCACTGTCAGGAACCTGCAGCTGCCACCTCCCTCTGCAGACTCTGGGAGACACCTGCAGCCAAACGCTAAACTGGAGCCTCGGACAGCAGCCTGCGGCTATTGCCTCCACCTGTCACTTGTGGAGTGAAAACAGGGAGTCTATTTTTCTGTCTACTAGTACATGTGAGAACAGTGTCTAATGTGGAAACTCTTTGTTTTTTTTTTTTCTCAGGCCCCGTTGGACTCGACAGACTTCCAGGTCAACCAGGAGCCCACAGATCGGCCCCACCCGCTGAAGCCTCTGCCAGCAAACCCGCAGCCCTTGCCTGCAGGTCTGGCAGATCCGCTCAGCCGCTGCATCTCCAGCCACTGTCGGGAATCTGCAGCTCGGCCGCTACAGCTGAAAGCCTCTGCCAGCAACCCGCAGCCCTTGCCTGCAGGTCTGGCAGATCCGCTCAGCCTCTCCATTATCAGCCACTGTCAGGAACCTGCAGCTGCCACCTCCCTCTGCAGACTCTGGGAGACACCTGCAGCCAAACGCTAAACTGGAGCCTCGGACAGCAGCCTGCGGCTATTGCCTCCACCTGTCACTTGTGGAGTGAAAACAGGGAGTCTATTTTTCTGTCTACTAGTACATGTGAGAACAGTGTCTAATGTGGAAACTCTCTTTGTTTTTTTTTTTCTCAGGCCCCGTTGGACTCGACAGACTTCCAGCTCAACCAGGAGCCCTTAAGGACTCTGGCGGACACAGATCGGCCCCACCCGCTGAAAGCCTCTGCCAGCAAACCCGCAGCCCTTGCCTGCAGGTCTGGCAGATCCGCTCAGCCGCTGCATCTCCAGCCACTGTCGGGAATCTGCAGCTCGGCCGCTACAGCTGAAAGCCTCTGCCAGCAACCCGCAGCCCTTGCCTGCAGGTCTGGCAGATCCGCTCAGCCTCTCCATTATCAGCCTGTCAGGAACCTGCAGCTGCCACCTCCCTCTGCAGACTCTGGGGGACACCTGCAGCCAAACGCTAAACTGGAGCCTCGGACAGCAGCCTGCGGCTATTGCCTCCACCTGTCACTTGTGGAGTGAAAACAGGGAGTCTATTTTTCTGTCTACTAGTACATGTGAGAACAGTGTCTAATGTGGAAACTCTCTTTGTTTTTTTTTTTTCTCAGGCCCCGTTGGACTCGGCAGACTTCCAGGTCAACCAGGAGCCCTTAAGGACTCTGGCGGACACAGATCGGCCCCACCCGCTGAAAGCCTCTGCCAGCAAACCCGCAGCCCTTGCCTGCAGGTCTGGCAGATCCGCTCAGCCGCTGCATCTCCAGCCACTGTCGGGAATCTGCAGCTCGGCCGCTACAGCTGAAAGCCTCTGCCAGCAACCCGCAGCCCTTGCCTGCAGGTCTGGCAGATCCGCTCAGCCTCTCCATTATCAGCCACTGTCAGGAACCTTCAGCTGCCACCTCCCTCTGCAGACTCTGGGAGACACCTGCAGCCAAACGCTAAACTGGAGCCTCGGACAGCAGCCTGCGGCTATTGCCTCCACCTGTCACTTGTGGAGTGAAAACAGGGAGTCTATTTTTCTGTCTACTAGTACATGTGAGAAGAGTGTCTAATGTGGAAACTCTCTTTGTTTGTTTTTTTTCTCAGGCCCCGTTGGACTCGACAGACTTCCAGGTCAACCAGGAGCCCTTAAGGACTCTGGCGGACACAGATCGGCCCCACCCGCTGAAAGCCTCTGCCAGCAAACCCGCAGCCCTTGCCTGCAGGTCTGGCAGATCCGCTCAGCCGCTGCATCTCCAGCCACTGTCGGGAATCTGCAGCTCGGCCGCTACAGCTGAAAGCCTCTGCCAGCAACCCGCAGCCCTTGCCTGCAGGTCTGGCAGATCCGCTCAGCCTCTCCATTATCAGCCACTGTCAGGAACCTGCAGCTGCCACCTCCCTCTGCAGACTCTGGGAGACACCTGCAGCCAAACGCTAAACTGGAGCCTCGGACAGCAGCCTGCGGCTATTGCCTCCACCTGTCACTTGTGGAGTGAAAACAGGGAGTCTATTTTTCTGTCTACTAGTACATGTGAGAACAGTGTCTAATGTGGAAACTCTCTTTGTTTTTTTTTTTTTCCTCAGGCCCCGTTGGACTCGACAGACTTCCAGGTCAACCAGGAGCCCTTAAGGACTCTGGCGGACACAGATCGGCCCCACCCGCTGAAAGCCTCTGCCAGCAAACCCGCAGCCCTTGCCTGCAGGTCTGGCAGATCCGCTCAGCCGCTGCATCTCCAGCCACTGTCGGGAATCTGCAGCTCGGCCGCTACAGCTGAAAGCCTCTGCCAGCAACCCGCAGCCCTTGCCTGCAGGTCTGGCAGATCCGCTCAGCCTCTCCATTATCAGCCACTGTCAGGAACCTGCAGCTGCCACCTCCCTCTGCAGACTCTGGGAGACACCTGCAGCCAAACGCTAAACTGGAGCCTCGGACAGCAGCCTGCGGCTTGCCTCCACCTGTCACTTGTGGAGTGAAAACAGGGAGTCTATTTTTCTGTCTACTAGTACATGTGAGAACAGTGTCTAATGTGGAAACTCTCTTTGTTTTTTTTTTTCTCAGGCCCCGTTGGACTCGACAGACTTCCAGGTCAACCAGGAGAGCCCACAGATCGGCCCCACCCGCTGAAAGCCTCTGCCAGCAAACCCGCAGCCCTTGCTGCAGGTCTGGCAGATCCGCTCAGCCGCTGCATCTCCAGCCACTGTCGGGAATCTGCAGCTCGGCCGCTACAGCTGAAAGCCTCTGCCAGCAACCCGCAGCCCTTGCCTGCAGGTCTGGCAGATCCGCTCAGCCTCTCCATTATCAGCCACTGTCAGGAACCTGCAGCTGCCACCTCCCTCTGCAGACTCTGGGAGACACCTGCAGCCAAACGCTAAACTGGAGCCTCGGACAGCAGCCTGCGGCGGTGCCTCCACCTGTCACTTGTGGAGTGAAAACAGGGAGTCTATTTTTCTGTCTACTAGCACATGTGAGAGAGTGTCTAATGTGGAAACTCTCTTTGTTTTTTTTTTCTCAGGCCCCGTTGGACTCGACAGACTTCCAGGTCAACCAGGAGCCCTTAAGGACTCTGGCGGACACAGATCGGCCCCACCCGCTGAAAGCCTCTGCCAGCAAACCCGCAGCCCTTGCCTGCAGGTCTGGCAGATCCGCTCAGCCGCTGCATCTCCAGCCACTGTCGGGAATCTGCAGCTCGGCCGCTACAGCTGAAAGCCTCTGCCAGCAACCCGCAGCCCTTGCCTGCAGGTCTGGCAGATCCGCTCAGCCTCTCCATTATCAGCCACTGTCAGGAACCTGCAGCTGCCACCTCCCTCTGCAGACTCTGGGAGACACCTGCAGCCAAACGCTAAACTGGAGCCTCGGACAGCAGCCTGCGGCTATTGCCTCAACCTGTCACTTGTGGAGTGAAAACAGGGAGTCTATTTTTCTGTCTACTAGTACATGTGAGAAGAGTGTCTAATGTGGAAACTCTCTTTGTTTTTTTTTTTTCTCAGGCCCCGTTGGACTCGACAGACTTCCAGGTCAACCAGGAGCCCTTAAGGACTCTGGCGGACACAGATCGGCCCCACCCGCTGAAAGCCTCTGCCAGCAAACCCGCAGCCCTTGCCTGCAGGTCTGGCAGATCCGCTCAGCCGCTGCATCTCCAGCCACTGTCGGGAATCTGCAGCTCGGCCGCTACAGCTGAAAGCCTCTGCCAGCAACCCGCAGCCCTTGCCTGCAGGTCTGGCAGATCCGCTCAGCCTCTCCATTATCAGCCACTGTCAGGAACCTGCAGCTGCCACCTCCCTCTGCAGACTCTGGGAGACACCTGCAGCCAAACGCTAACTGGAGCCTCGGACAGCAGCCTGCGGCTATTGCCTCCACCTGTCACTTGTGGAGTGAAAACAGGGAGTCTATTTTTCTGTCTACTAGTACATGTGAGAACAGTGTCTAATGTGGAAACTCTCTTTGTTTTTTTTTTTCTCAGGCCCCGTTGGACTCGACAGACTTCCAGGTCAACCAGGAGCCCTTAAGGACTGGCGGACACAGATCGGCCCCACCCGCTGAAAGCCTCTGCCAGCAAACCCGCAGCCCTTGCCTGCAGGTCTGGCAGATCCGCTCAGCCGCTGCATCTCCAGCCACTGTCGGGAATCTGCAGCTCGGCCGCTACAGCTGAAAGCCTCTGCCAGCAACCCGCAGCCCTTGCCTGCAGGTCTGGCAGATCCGCTCAGCCTCTCCATTATCAGCCACTGTCAGGAACCTGCAGCTGCCACCTCCCTCTGCAGACTCTGGGAGACACCTGCAGCCAAACGCTAAACTGGAGCCTCGGACAGCAGCCTGCGGCTATTGCCTCCACCTGTCACTTGTGGAGTGAAAACAGGGAGTCTATTTTTCTGTCTACTAGTACATGTGAGAAGAGTGTCTAATGTGGAACTCTCTTTGTTTTGTTTTTTCTCAGGCCCCGTTGGACTCGACAGACTTCCAGCTCAACCAGAGCCCTTAAGGACTCTGGCGGACACAGATCGGCCCCACCCGCTGAAAGCCTCTGCCAGCAAACCGCAGCCCTTGCCTGCAGGTCTGGCAGATCCGCTCAGCCGCTGCATCTCCAGCCACTGTCGGGAATCTGCAGCTCGGCCGCTACAGCTGAAAGCCTCTGCCAGCAACCCGCAGCCCTTGCCTGCAGGTCTGGCAGATCCGCTCAGCCTCTCCATTATCAGCCACTGTCAGGAACCTGCAGCTGCCACCTCCCTCTGCAGACTCTGGGAGACCCTGCAGCCAAACGCTAAACTGGAGCCTCGGACAGCAGCCTGCGGCTATTGCCTCACCTGTCACTTGTGGAGTGAAAACAGGGAGTCTATTTTTCTGTCTACTAGTACATGTGAGAAGAGTGTCTAATGTGGAAACTCTCTTTGTTTTTTTTTTTCTCAGGCCCCGTTGGACTCGACAGACTTCCAGGTCAACCAGGAGCCTTAAGGACTCTGGCGGACACAGATCGGCCCCACCCGCTGAAAGCCTCTGCCAGCAAACCCGCAGCCCTTGCCTGCAGGTCTGGCAGATCCGCTCAGCCGCTGCATCTCCAGCCACTGTCGGGAATCTGCAGCTCGGCCGCTACAGCTGAAAGCCTCTGCCAGCAACCCGCAGCCCTTGCCTGCAGGTCTGGCAGATCCGCTCAGTCTCTCCATTATCAGCCACTGTCAGGAACCTGCAGCTGCCACCTCCCTCTGCAGACTCTGGGAGACACCTGCAGCCAAACGCTAAACTGGAGCCTCGGACAGCAGCCTGCGGCTATTGCCTCACCTGTCACTTGTGGAGTGAAAACAGGGAGTCTATTTTTCTGTCTAGTACATGTGAGAAGAGTGTCTAATGTGGAAACTCTCTTTGTTTTTTTTTTTCTCAGGCCCCGTTGGACTCGACAGACTTCCAGGTCAACAGGAGCCCTTAAGGACTCTGGCGGACACAGATCGGCCCCACCCGCTGAAAGCCTCTGCCAGCAAACCCGCAGCCCTTGCCTGCAGGTCTGGCAGATCCGCTCAGCCGCTGCATCTCCAGCCACTGTCGGGAATCTGCAGCTCGGCCGCTACAGCTGAAAGCCTCTGCCAGCAACCCGCAGCCCTTGCCTGCAGGTCTGGCAGATCCGCTCAGCCTCTCCATTATCAGCCACTGTCAGGAACCTGCAGCTGCCACCTCCCTCTGCAGACTCTGGGAGACACCTGCAGCCAAACGCTAAACTGGAGCCTCGGACAGCAGCCTGCGGCTATTGCCTCCCCTGTCACTTGTGGAGTGAAAACAGGGAGTCTATTTTTCTGTCTACTAGTACATGTGAGAACAGTGTCTAATGTGGAAACTCTCTTTGTTTTTTTTTTTTCTCAGGCCCGTTGGACTCGACAGACTTCCAGGTCAACCAGGAGCCCTTAAGGACTCTGGCGGACACAGATCGGCCCCACCCGCTGAAAGCCTCTGCCAGCAAACCCGCAGCCCTTGCCTGCAGGTCTGGCAGATCCGCTCAGCCGCTGCATCTCCAGCCACTGTCGGGAATCTGCAGCTCGGCCGCTACAGCTGAAAGCCTCTGCCAGCAACCCGCAGCCCTTGCCTGCAGGTCTGGCAGATCCGCTCAGCCTCTCCATTATCAGCCACTGTCAGGAACCTGCAGCTGCCACCTCCCTCTGCAGACTCTGGGAGACACCTGCAGCCAAACGCTAAACTGGAGCCTCGGACAGCAGCCTGCGGTATTGCCTCCACCTGTCACTTGTGGAGTGAAAACAGGGAGTCTATTTTTCTGTCTACTAGTACATGTGAGAAAGTGTCTAATGTGGAAACTCTCTTGTTTTTTTTTTTTTCTCAGGCCCCGTTGGACTCGACAGACTTCCAGTCAACCAGGAGCCCTTAAGGACTCTGGCGGACACAGATCGGCCCCACCCGCTGAAAGCCTCTGCCAGCAAACCCGCAGCCCTTGCCTGCAGGTCTGGCAGATCCGCTCAGCCGCTGCATCTCCAGCCACGGGAATCTGCAGCTCGGCCGCTACAGCTGAAAGCCTCTGCCAGCAACCCGCAGCCCTTGCCTGCAGGTCTGGCAGATCCGCTCAGCCTCTCCATTATCAGCCACTGTCAGGAACCTGCAGCTGCCACCTCCCTCTGCAGACTCTGGGAGACACCTGCAGCCAAACGCTAAACTGGAGCCTCGGACAGCAGCCTGCGGCTATTGCCTCCACCTGTCACTGTGGAGTGAAAACAGGGAGTCTATTTTTCTGTCTACTAGTACATGTGAGAACAGTGTCTAATGTGGAAACTCTCTTTGTTTTTTTTTTTTCTCAGGCCCCGTTGGACTCGACAGACTTCCAGGTCAACCGGGAGCCTTAAGGACTTGGCGGACACAGATCGGCCCCACCCGCTGAAAGCCTCTGCCAGCAAACCCGCAGCCCTTGCCTGCAGGTCTGGCAGATCCGCTCAGCCGCTGCATCTCCAGCCACTGTCGGGAATCTGCAGCTCGGCCGCTACAGCTGAAAGCCTCTGCCAGCAACCCGCAGCCCTTGCCTGCAGGTCTGGCAGATCCGCTCAGCCTCTCCATTATCAGCCACTGTCAGGAACCTGCAGCTGCCACCTCCCTCTGCAGACTCTGGGAGACACCTGCAGCCAAACGCTAAACTGGAGCCTCAGACAGCAGCTGCGGCTATTGCCTCCACCTGTCACTTGTGGAGTGAAAACAGGGAGTCTATTTTTCTGTCTACTAGTACATGTGAGAACAGTGTCTAATGTGGAACTCTTGTTTTGTTTTTTTTCTCAGGCCCCGTTGGACTCGACAGATTCCTGCAACCAGGAGCCCTTAAGGACTCTGGCGGACACAGATCGGCCCCACCCGCTGAAAGCCTCTGCCAGCAAACCCGCAGCCCTTGCCTGCAGGTCTGGCAGATCCGCTCAGCCGCTGCATCTCCAGCCACTGTCGGGAATCTGCAGCTCGGCCGCTACAGCTGAAAGCCTCTGCCAGCAACCCGCAGCCCTTGCCTGCAGGTCTGGCAGATCCGCTCAGCCTCTCCATTATCAGCCACTGTCAGGAACCTGCAGCTGCCACCTCCCTCTGCAGACTCTGGGAGACACCTGCAGCCAAACGCTAAACTGGAGCCTCGGACAGCAGCCTGCGGCTATTGCCTCCACCTGTCACTTGTGGAGTGAAAACAGGGAGTCTATTTTTCTGTCTACTAGTACATGTGAGAAGAGTGTCTAATGTGGAAACTCTCTTTGTTTTTTGTTTTTCTCAGGCCCCGTTGGACTCGGCAGACTTCCAGGTCAACCAGGAGCCCTTAAGGACTCTGGCGGACACAGATCGGCCCCACCCGCTGAAAGCCTCTGCCAGCAAACCCGCAGCCCTTGCCTGCAGGTCTGGCAGATCCGCTCAGCCGCTGCATCTCCAGCCACTGTCGGGAATCTGCAGCTCGGCCGCTACAGCTGAAAGCCTCTGCCAGCAACCCGCAGCCCTTGCCTGCAGGTCTGGCAGATCCGCTCAGCCTCTCCATTATCAGCCACTGTCAGGAACCTGCAGCTGCCACCTCCCTCTGCAGACTCTGGGAGACACCTGCAGCCAAACGCTAAACTGGAGCCTCGGACAGCAGCCTGCGGCTATTGCCTCCACCTGTCACTTGTGGAGTGAAAACGGGAGTCTATTTTTCTGGCTACTAGTACATGTGAGAACAGTGTCTAATGTGGAAACTCTCTTTGTTTTTTTTTTTCTCAGGCCCCGTTGGACTCGACAGACTTCCAGTCAACCAGGAGCCCTTAAGGACTCTGGCGGACACAGATCGGCCCCACCCGCTGAAAGCCTCTGCCAGCAAACCCGCAGCCCTTGCCTGCAGGTCTGGCAGATCCGCTCAGCCGCTGCATCTCCACCACTGTCGGGAATCTGCAGCTCGGCCGCTACAGCTGAAAGCCTCTGCCAGCAACCCGCAGCCCTTGCCTGCAGTCTGGCAGATCCGCTCAGCCTCTCCATTATCAGCCACTGTCAGGAACCTGCAGCTGCCACCTCCCTCTGCAGACTCTGGGAGACACCTGCAGCCAAACGCTAAACTGGAGCCTCGGACAGCAGCCTGCGGCTATTGCCTCACCTGTCACTTGTGGAGTGAAAACAGGGAGTCTATTTTTCTGTCTACTAGTACATGTGAGAACAGTGTCTAATGTGGAAACTCTCTTTGTTTTTTTTTTTCTCAGGCCCCGTTGGACTCGGCAGACTTCCAGGTCAACCAGGAGCCCTTAAGGACTCTGGCGGACACAGATCGGCCCCACCCGCTGAAAGCCTCTGCCAGCAAACCCGCAGCCCTTGCCTGCAGGTCTGGCAGATCCGCTCAGCCGCTGCATCTCCAGCCACTGTCGGGAATCTGCAGCTCGGCCGCTACAGCTGAAAGCCTCTGCCAGCAACCCGCAGCCCTTGCCTGCAGGTCTGGCAGATCCGCTCAGCCTCTCCATTATCAGCCACGTCAGGAACCTGCAGCTGCCACCTCCCTCTGCAGACTCTGGGAGACACCTGCAGCCAAACGCTAAACTGGAGCCTCGGACAGCAGCCTGCGGCTATTGCCTCCACCTGTCACTTGTGGAGTGAAAACAGGAGTCTATTTTTCTGTCTACTAGTACATGTGAGAAGAGTGTCTAATGTGGAAACTCTCTTTGTTTTTTTTTTTTCTCAGGCCCCGTTGGACTCGACAGACTTCCAGGTCAACCAGGAGCCCTTAAGGACTCTGGCGGACACAGATCGGCCCCACCCGCTGAAAGCCTCTGCCAGCAAACCCGCAGCCCTTGCCTGCAGGTCTGGCAGATCCGCTCAGCCGCTGCATCTCCAGCCACTGTCGGGAATCTGCAGCTCGGCCGCTACAGCTGAAAGCCTCTGCCAGCAACCCGCAGCCCTTGCCTGCAGGTCTGGCAGATCCGCTCAGCCTCTCCATTATCAGCCACTGTCAGGAACTGCAGCTGCCACCTCCCTCTGCAGACTCTGGGAGACACCTGCAGCCAAACGCTAAACTGGAGCCTCGGACAGCAGCCTGCGGCTATTGCCTCCACCTGTCACTTGTGGAGTGAAAACAGGGAGTCTATTTTCTGTCTACTAGTACATGTGAGAAGAGTGTCTAATGTGGAAACTCTCTTTGTTTTTTTTTTTTTCTCAGGCCCCGTTGGACTCGACAGACTTCCAGGTCAACCAGGAGCCCTTAAGGACTCTGGCGGACACAGATCGGCCCCACCCGCTGAAAGCCTCTGCCAGCAAACCCGCAGCCCTTGCCTGCAGGTCTGGCAGATCCGCTCAGCCGCTGCATCTCCAGCCACGTCGGGAATCTGCAGCTCGGCCGCTACAGCTGAAAGCCTCTGCCAGCAACCCGCAGCCCTTGCCTGCAGGTCTGGCAGATCCGCTCAGCCTCTCCATTATCAGCCACTGTCAGGAACCTGCAGCTGCCACCTCCCTCTGCAGACTCTGGGAGACACTGCGCCAAACGCTAAACTGGAGCCTCGGACAGCAGCCTGCGGCTAGCCTCCACCTGTCACTTGTGGAGTGAAAACGGGGAGTCTATTTTTCTGTCTACTAGTACATGTGAGAAGAGTGTCTAATGTGGAACTCTCTTTGTTTTTTTTTTTCTCAGGCCCGTTGGACTCGACAGACTTCCAGGTCAACAGGAGCCTTAAGGACTCTGGCGGACACAGATCGGCCCCACCCGCTGAAAGCCTCTGCCAGCAAACCCGCAGCCCTTGCCTGCAGGTCTGGCAGATCCGCTCAGCCGCATCTCCAGCCACTGTCGGGAATCTGCAGCTCGGCCGCTACAGCTGAAAGCCTCTGCCAGCAACCCGCAGCCCTTGCCTGCAGGTCTGGCAGATCCGCTCAGCCTCTCCATTATCAGCCACTGTCAGGAACCTGCAGCTGCCACCTCCCTCTGCAGACTCTGGGAGACACCTGCAGCCAAACGCTAAACTGGAGCCTCGGACAGCAGCTGCGGCTACCACCTGTCACTTGTGGAGTGAAAACAGGGAGTATTTTTTCTGCTACTAGTACATGTGAGAACAGTGTCTAATGTCTTGTGTTGTTTTTTTTTTTTCTCAGGCCCCGTTGGACTCGACAGACTTCCAGGTCAACCAGGAGCCCTTAAGGACTCTGGCGGACACAGATCGGCCCCACCCGCTGAAAGCCTCTGCCAGCAAACCCGCAGCCCTTGCCTGCAGGTCTGGCAGATCCGCTCAGCCGCTGCATCTCCAGCCACTGTCGGGAATCTGCAGCTCGGCCGCTACAGCTGAAAGCCTCTGCCAGCAACCCGCAGCCCTTGCCTGCAGGTCTGGCAGATCCGCTCAGCCTCTCCATTATCAGCCACTGTCAGGAACCTGCAGCTGCCACCTCCCTCTGCAGACTCTGGGAGACACCTGCAGCCAAACGCTAAACTGGAGCCTCGGACAGCAGCCTGCGCTATTGCCTCACCTGTCACTTGTGGAGTGAAAACAGGGAGTCTATTTTTCTGTCTACTAGTACATGTGAGAACAGTGTCTAATGTGGAAACTCTTTGTTTTTTTTTTTCTCAGGCCGTTGGACTCGACAGACTTCCAGGTCAACCAGGAGCCCTTAAGGACTCTGGCGGACACAGATCGGCCCCACCCGCTGAAAGCCTCTGCCAGCAAACCCGCAGCCCTTGCCTGCAGGTCTGGCAGATCCGCTCAGCCGCTGCATCTCCAGCCACTGTCGGGAATCTGCAGCTCGGCCGCTACAGCTGAAAGCCTCTGCCAGCAACCCGCAGCCCTTGCCTGCAGGTCTGGCAGATCCGCTCAGCCTCTCCATTATCAGCCACTGTCAGGAACCTGCAGCTGCCACCTCCCTCTGCAGACTCTGGGAGACACCTGCAGCCAAACGCTAAACTGGAGCCTCGGACAGCAGCCTGCGGCTATTGCCTCCACCTGTCACTTGTGGAGTGAAAACAGGGAGTCTATTTTTCTGTCTACTAGTACATGTGAGAACAGTGTCTAATGTGGAAACTCTCTTTGTTTTGTTTTTTTCTCAGGCCCTGTTGGATTTTCTTTTCTCCAGATTTATACTAATTTATTTTTATCAGCTGGCAAGTATTGTTGGCACGTTATTGTACCAACACAGATTTTGGTACTAGTGTGTATGTAGGCAGACAGTCCAACAGACTCCATTGTAGTCCGAGAGCAGTGAGTTGTCAGAGAAATGTAACATAGGTGAAAATTTGGTGTTTCAGATTGTAATTCTGAAGAAAACATTATTGTTTCGCTGTACAGTGTAAAACCTCCAGTACATGTTGTAACTGTTGGTATTGTCCCAAAAATGTAGTAGTGGCTGAGCTTATTTTTTAAATTTAAATTGTGGTGTATGGAAGCCATTATTTGCCATGACAATAGCTGCACACAGCCTCTTAAAATTGTTTTAAACCAGCACAATACGATTTTACAGTGGCATAATGTGTTAACAGACCTGAAACTAAAGCGTGCTCTGTGACTTTTTGAAATCTAATGAATGTAAACCAGTGCCATTTTGTGTGGACCAACCCCATTTTAAGACCTTTGTTCCTTTTTCCACCTTGTGCACGCCAACCCTGCTTTCAGACCTTTGTGTCTTTTTCTAAAGTTTGTTACCAAGTACTGTACCACACTTAAGCACGTCTTACTGTTACAGCACTATTTAAAATAAGCACCTCAAAATAATTTTTGTTCCGAAATGATTCTGATGCTGGAAATTTAACAATTGAATGTATTGCTGACGAGTTGATATAAAAGGAAGAAAAAATTAAAAAAAAAAAATGGATATAATTGAAATTTTAACTGTGTTATTACCTTGATTTATTATGTTGAACTGTATTAATTGGATTATTTTAGGAGGTTGGAACCTGTTTTTCATTCATGTATAGATATTTGAAGCACTTAGGTTACTGAAGTAACACTTATTTGCTTTTTTCAAGGCAACCTGTTTACATGGTTTTAGCAAGTAAGTCAGATTGCTGTTCAAGTAAATATAACTAATGCTAAATTACAGGGAATATCAATCACACAAGTTAGTCCTTAGATAAGTTAGATAAGTGTCTTGTATGGACTACAAACAGGGTAAATTTCACATGCAATAATTTAGTAGATTAAAATACTAACTCTGAGTAGTCTTTACTAAGTTGAGAGTATATCTAAAGTAAGTTATCAAGTACACTCTACTTGACTGTTTTAGTTGCTTTAACTCATATTTAAGTGTACTCTAATAAAGAAGCACTAGTTAGTACAACTTACAATACCGATTTCTCTTTACTTGTTTTTTCAGTGCAATTGGTTTGCGTGCTTTTTTTAAAGTAATGATAACTAATAGGATTTTGGAGATGGATCTTCGAGGGAGTTGATTATGACCTTTTTGACGTCCTCAGGGGTTGCAGAATGGTACATCTCCACCAACCCATTACCTGACATGTTGGGCGCGCCTAAGGGATGCCACAATTTCTTTGCCAGTTCTGGTTTGAAAATATCTGCATACAGATAACAACAGTCTGTTAAGGATTTGCAGTAGATGACCACTTTCTGTGTGTTCGGTCCCTTCACTCTGAGTTCTTCACACAACCATGCAAATGTGTCCGCTGCTTTTTAACAAAGAAAAACAATGTCAAACATAGAAATACGCAACTAATTATCACAGACCAAAATTATTTCTAGTTACCCAACACACACACATACATATGTACATACATATACACACATACATTCTTACATACATACATATACACATAAACATACATACATACATACATACATACATACACACACATATGGATATGTATGTATGTATGTATGTATGTATGTATGCAGATAGTACATACATAAATATAGATACATACATATCTTAATATAATAACTTATTTTCTAACCATGTGTATATGTGAATAATAACACTAAAGAAAATATCCTGGAAAATGATTCCTGTGATAATATGTATTTGTTGTAAAAACATGTTATGGCTCCTAGCTAATAGTGGGTTATGCTACTCACCACTGAATAACAGTATACTCTTCATCCACTGTGAGCCCAATGAGGCGATTTTGGAAAAGGGGGGTTTGAAGCACCTTTCTCCAGCAGTCGCTGCAGACGAAGGTTTCTGGTGTACCGAAGACAATGGCGTAGCCTACTCTCCTTGCGAAATCTTCCGATCAGTTTCCAAATCTTTCCAAGCACAGGCTGCAGACATACCCTTAGCTTGGAGCTGCTGGACTTGATCCTCCTTTATAGACACCAGGGGAGAGACGATTATTACCATACACTTAACTGGCCATTTATCTGGGTAGGTGTCAGGGCCGGGCTGGGACAAAAATTAGGGCTGGGAGTCATACGTCCACCCAGGCCACCCAATCCACACATTACATGCTCACACACTTGCATGTGCACACTGACACACATATGGGCTAAGTAATCACCAAAGCTCATTATTCCACACTGACAGTCACACAACTCTATTAAACACAACTGTAACAGCAACCCTACATAGTCCTCCAGTCCAATGCTTTTCTCTTCCCTACCCTCACTAAATGTGCCCATCAATAAACCAGGACTCCTATATGAATGGGTATTATGCTGAACTAAACGACATGATTGTATTATTTTGTCAGCAAATCATTTTGATGTCAGCTTATCATAATCAATATGGCAACACCCATATTCAATGCAATGGTAAAAAAAGTAAAACTATAAGTCAGCAGTAACATCAACTTATCTGATCTTATTTCAGTAACATTATATAGATATTGAAAATGTTTGAACTTAGACAGATAAGAGCCTATCCGTAAGAGGAGTCCCCAAACTGTTTTCAGCCTGCAATGCAACCCAGCTGTGGAGGTATTTTTGACCCAGGAATACTTACTAAATATTTTGTGCAGTAAAATCAGCAATGTAGCAATGTCCTCACTACCACGTAAAAACAACAGTGAAATTATTAAAGTTTTTCTATGTATTGGTCAGTAGTCATCAATATAGTATTCCCTTTTTCAGTCTTCAAAGATACTGCAATGATCAAATGAAAGACAAAGGCAGGTCAAAAATCACACAGATTTTAGTGAGATTTTAATTTAAACAATAAAACAATCACATAACTCTGTTTATATTTGTGTTTCAAAGTTACAGGTGTAACTTACAGGCCCATTATAATATAGAAAATAAATTGCTGTGACTTTTATTTAAAATAAAATAAGCATAGCCTTAGCTAAACATAGCCTTAAAATAGTATCAAGTATGCATGCATGCATCTTCTTCTCCATAAAAAGTGTTTAGTGTGGCGTCTGGACCTCTGCACTTATCCACTCATGGGTTGGGACCCAAAACATCACTGCCTTAGAAGGTCAGCAGGTTGTGCATTTCAGTTATGTAACCCTACATGCAAATGAAATAGAGAAAATAGTGTTGTGACTGTTTTCACTTTGTGAAATAAAATAAATTAACTTAAAGTCTGTGGCACAGCGCACAACAAACCTAGAGAAAAATTGAACCTTATATTTATGATGCGTTAAAATAAGAATATAATCCTTGGCTTTTATTCATACATTCATACACCTGACCGCTTGCTTCCCAATTTTACACAATGAACCTTTAACCAAAGATAACCTTACAGATAGCCAGCCACACACACACACACACACACCACACACACACACACACACACACACACACACACTGTGGTTACTGTTGCCATGGTCACACACACACACACACACCATGATTACTGTTTCCATGGTCACACACCGTGTTTATTGTTGCTGTGGTCACATACCATAGTTACTGTTGCCATGGTCACACACACCAAGGTTATTGTTGCCATGGTCACACACACCATAGTTACTGTGGGCATGGCCACACATAAACACACACACACACACACACACACACACACACACACACACACACTATGGTTACTGTTGCCATGGTCACACACTATGGTTAGTGTTGCCGTGGTCACACACCATGTTTATTGTTGCCATGGTCACACACACACACACACACACACACACACACACACACACACACACCATAGTTACTGTTGCCATGGTCACATACCATGGTTACTGTTGTCACACACTGTTGTCACACACACACCATGCTTACTGTTGCCATGGTCACACACACACCATGTTTATTGTTGCCATGGTCACACACACCATAGTTACTGTTGCCATGGTCACACACACACCATGGTTACTGTTGCCATGGTCTCTCTCTCTCTCTCTCTCTCTCTCTCTCACTCACTCACTCACTCACTCACTCACTCACACACACACACACACACACACACACACACACACCATTGTTACTGTTGCCATGGTCACACACACTATGGTTAGTGTTGCCATGGTCACACACACCATGGTTACTGTTGCCATGGTCACACACACCATAGTTACTGTTGCCATAGTCACACACACTGTAGTTACTGTTGCTGTGGGCCACACACACCATAGTTGCTGTTGCCATGGTCACACACCATAGTTACTGTTGCCATGGACACACATACACACACACACGCACACACACACACGCACACACACACTGTTACTGTTGCCATGGCCACACACCATGGTTACTGTTACCATGGTCACACACACCATGGTTACTGTTGCCAAGGTCACACACACCATGGTTACTGTTGCCACGGTCACACACACACACACCATGGTTACTGTTGCCATGGTCACACACACCATAGTTATTGTTGCCATGGTCACACAAACCATGGTCACTGTTGCCATGGTCACATACTCTGTAGTCACTTTTGCTCTGGTCCACACACACCATAGTTACTGTTGCCATGGTCTCACATACCATAGTTGCTGTTGCCATGGCCTCACACCATGGTTACTGTTGCCATGGTCTCACACACACTATGGTTACTGTTCCCATGGTAACACACGCACCATGGTTCCTGTTGATATGGCCACACATCATAGTTACTGTTGCCATGGCAACACACACACCATGGTTACTTTTGCCATAGTCACACAAACCATGGTTACTGTTGCCATGGTAACACACCCCATAGTTACTGTTGCCATGGTCACACACACCATGGTTACTGTTGCCATGGTCACACACACCATGGTTGCTGTTGCCATGGTCACACACACCATGGTTACTGTTGCCATGGTCATACACACACACCATGTTTATTGTTGCCATGGTTACACACACTCTACTTACTGTTGCTATGGTCACACGCACACCATCGTTACTGTCGCCATGGTCACACACACTCTACTTACTGTTGCTATGGTCACACGCACACCATCGTTACTGTCGCCATGGTCACACACACTCTACTTACTGTTGCTATGGTCACACGCACACCATTGTTACTGTCGCCATGGTCACACACACTCTACTTACTGTCGCCATGGTCACACACACACACACACACACACACACACACACACACACACACAAACACACCATGGTTACTGTTGCCATGGCCACACACCATGGTTACTGTTGCCATGGTCACACACACCATGGTTACTGTTGCCATGGTCACACACACACACCATGTTTATTGTTGCCATGGTCTCACAGACACAATAGTTACTGTTGCCATGGTCTCACACACACACACACACACACACACACACATCATATTTCACATCAAAATGTGTACGTGTGAGAGATTCCATGTCAACATTTCTGTGACCACGACAAATTTTCCTACGTTTTGTGGTATAAATTGTGTATGTACAGTGAAAATTGTGGCTGTATGAGCGAGTTGAAAAGAAATTTTCTTGATGAGTTTACAGCTGCTCTTCACTCTAGTGATGACATCACCCACTCTAGCTCAGGCAATGCACACCCATTATAAAGTCTGAGAAGGGCTGAAAACTTCACGCATTTTAAACTGACTTTGTAGAAAAACTAAAAGAGATATTGAAAATTTGAATTAGATCCTGAAAGTCGATGACAGCGTCAACGTTTGAGAGTTGGAATGGAGTTTCTACGTCAGTGTATGAATTCGGGACGTGTGAGTGAAGATGAGTGAGTTTGAAGGATTTTCTCATTGACTTTCATTATAACCAAGTTTCAGAAAACGCTGAATATTTTTGAAAGTATGAATGGGATTGAAAAGTTGAATTATATATAAAAAGTCAGCAAAATGATGAATATTTTCCATTTTAAATGGAGTTTCTAGCTGAAAGTATGAGTCGGTAGTCACAGTTTGAAAAAAGGTGAAATTTTTAGATTTTTGATGATTCCGTAATGCATTCCCAGTGGGAAAAATCAGAAATAGTATGAATGTTAGGAAAAAAGTGAATACATCCGTGAATCTCCTAATTCAGCTGAACGTTTTCATGTTTGAACGGTTGGAATCGGTTGAAGTTTGTGGAACTAGTAGCGGTCCAACCGTTTTGGCTCCATCCGCTTTAATAGAAGTGGGAATTTTAACGTTGAATTCCCGGGAAAATATGAACGTTATGGAAAAATTTGAAAGTTTCCGATAATGTCCTAATGAAGCTGAATCAGAAGAAGTTTGAATGGTTTGAATCGGTTGAACGGTGTTGAAGATAATTGAAGTCAAAAAACGTGGCAGAAGAATAATAATAACTAGAAAAATTGCATTTCCTGCGGAAATACAGTGTGAATGCTAAAGGCTGAAGCGATTTCGGAAATCTGTTGAATGAATGAAAAAAAGAATCAACATATTGATAGCTGAACAATTTCTGCAGCTGAAAATGAAGCTGAATGTTTGAAGGAGTTCAAAAGGCAGAAAGATTAATATTTTAAAAAGCTAAGAGGGCAGAAAGTTGAAGGAGGCTGAAAGACTCGAAAAAGTTGAACATTTTAATTGCTGAACATGAAGTTGAATGTTTGAAAGAAATGAAATAAATATAAAGAAAAGATGAAAAGCACAAGGCTGGAAGAGCTTACAAAATTGAACATATTGATAGCTGAACACTTTCTGTAGCTGAACATGAAGCTGAATGTTTGATGGAGTTGAAAATGCTGAATGAGCAGACATGCTGCAGCAGGAGCAGATCCTTAAACTTTGAAGCGAAATCTGCTGAATGTACTGCCGAAAAGCTGAAAAGGCTGAAAGAGCTGAAAAAGCTGAACATTTTAGTGGTAGAACGGTTTCAATAGCTGAACGTATGCAGAAGTTATAGCAGAATGAAATTTGAAAAATTCCCCATAAGCGGCAATGTTAAATTATTTGCAGAAAAAGCTGAATTGCTGAAAAAGTTGAAAGGTTGAAAAGCTGAAAAGCAGAAGGCTGAAAGAGCTGAAAAAGCTGAACATTTCAATGGTTGAATGGTTTGAATAGCTGAAAGTATGCCGAAGTTATAGCAGATTGAAATTTGACAAATTCCCCATAAGGATGAATGGGGGAAATTTTGCAGAAAAAGCTGAATATTTCCAAAAGTATAAAAGGTAGACAAAAGAAAAATACAAGCAGTAATGTCCTTAAGAAGCTGCACATTTTGATACTTGAATGGTTTCTGTAGCACAAGATTGTAGGAGGAGATAGGTGCCGAAAAACGTACGGAATCAGGAATAATAACTAGAAAAATTGCATTTCCTGCGGAAATACAGTGTGAATGCTAAAGGCTGAAGCGATTTCGGAAATCTGTTGAATGAATGAAAAAAAGAATCAACATATTGATAGCTGAACAATTTCTGCAGCTGAAAATGAAGCTGAATGTTTGAAGGAGTTCAAAAGGGCAGAAAGATTAATATTTTAAAAAGCTAAGAGGGCAGAAAGTTGAAGGAGGCTGAAAGACTCGAAAAAGTTGAACATTTTAATTGCTGAACATGAAGTTGAATGTTTGAAAGAAATGAAAATAAATATAAAGAAAAGATGAAAAGCACAAGGCTGGAAGAGCTTACAAAATTGAACATATTGATAGCTGAACACTTTCTGTAGCTGAATGAAGCTGAATGTTTGATGGAGTTGAAAATGCTGAATGAGCAGACATGCTGCAGCAGGAGCAGATCCTTAAACTTTGAAGCGAAATCTGCTGAATGTACTGCCGAAAAGCTGAAAAGGCTGAAAGAGCTGAAAAAGCTGAACATTTTAGTGGTAGAACGGTTTCAATAGCTGAACGTATGCAGAAGTTATAGCAGAATGAAATTTGAAAAATTCCCCATAAGCGGCAATGTTAAATTATTTGCAGAAAAAGCTGAATTGCTGAAAAAGTTGAAAGGTTGAAAAGCTGAAAAGCAGAAGGCTGAAAGAGCTGAAAGCTGAACATTTCAATGGTTGAATGGTTTGAATAGCTGAAAGTATGCCGAAGTTATAGCAGATTGAAATTTGACAAATTCCCCATAAGGATGAATGGGGGAAATTTTGCAGAAAAAGCTGAATATTTCCAAAAGTATAAAAGGTAGACAAAAGAAAAATACAAGCAGTAATGTCCTTAAGAAGCTGCACATTTGATACTTGAATGGTTTCTGTAGCACAAGATTTGTAGGAGGAGATAGGTGCCGAAAAACGTACGGAATCAGGAATAATAACTAGAAAAATTGCATTTCCTGCGGAAATACAGTGTGAATGCTAAAGGCTGAAGCGATTTCGGAAATCTGTTGAATGAATGAAAAGAATCAACATATTGATAGCTGAACAATTTCTGCAGCTGAAAATGAAGCTGAATGTTTGAAGGAGTTCAAAAGGCAGAAAGAAAATATTTTAAAAAGCTAAGAGGGCAGAAAGTTGAAGGAGGCTGAAAGACTCGAAAAAGTTGAACATTTTAATTGCTGAACATGAAGTTGAATGTTTGAAAGAAATGAAAATAAATATAAAGAAAAGATGAAAAGCACAAGGCTGGAAGAGCTTACAAAATTGAACATATTGATAGCTGAACACTTTCTGTAGCTGAACATGAAGCTGAATGTTTGATGGAGTTGAAAATGCTGAATGAGCAGACATGCTGCAGCAGGAGCAGATCCTTAAACTTTGAAGCGAAATCTGCTGAATGTACTGCCGAAAAGCTGAAAAGGCTGAAAGAGCTGAAAAAGCTGAACATTTTAGTGGTAGAACGGTTTCAATAGCTGAACGTATGCAGAAGTTATAGCAGAATGAAATTTGAAAAATTCCCCATAAGCGGCAATGTTAAATTATTTGCAGAAAAAGCTGAATTGCTGAAAAAGTTGAAAGGTTGAAAAGCTGAAAAGCAGAAGGCTGAAAGAGCTGAAAAAGCTGAACATTTCAATGGTTGAATGGTTTGAATAGCTGAAAGTATGCCGAAGTTATAGCAGATTGAAATTTGACAAATTCCCCATAAGGATGAATGGGGGAAATTTTGCAGAAAAAGCTGAATATTTCCAAAAGTATAAAAGGTAGACAAAAGAAAAATACAAGCAGTAATGTCCTTAAGAAGCTGCACATTTTGATACTTGAATGGTTTCTGTAGCACAAGATTTGTAGGAGGAGATAGGTGCCGAAAAACGTACGGAATCAGGAATAATAATAATAAAAAATTCCAGAAGAACAATAGTGTGAATGCCTTTAGCATTCACACTAATTCCAGAAGAACAATAGTGTGAATGCCTTTAGCATTCACACTAATAAGAAAAATAAAGAATTTTGGTAGCATAGGTTGCGAATGCTTGCAGCATTCACACCCAATAATAACAATTTACAATAATTAATTGCAAATTTTGTACTAAAACTTTATTTCAATGATTTAAGTAACATTAATAAAAAGGCTTCATTTAACACGACATTAATAGATGTCTAACCGGCAAAGGAAGTGATCCACTGCCTGACTCTGGCCAGCAGGTGCTCCATCGCGGGGGGGTCTGGACGCCATCAATCAATCAATCAATCAATCAATCAATGAATCAATCAATTTTATTTATAAAGCCCAATATCACAAATAACTATTTGCCTCACAGGGCTTTACAGCGGGCAGGGACAGCTGGAGTTATCTCTCAGTGTTTTCTTGAGGGTTTTGTAAGGCTCGAAGGGCAACTTGTATCAAGTCTCAGTGCAAAGGGGAGATTTTGGAAAGGCCTGCAGCTTTTATATGACCTCGGCAGGAGGACACGATTCTGTTTCCATGACTTTTACTGATGCACATGCAGTGTGCGTGAGTGAAAGAGAGATTATACTGTAGGTGTTTCCATAGATAGGTGATGTGTATGAGCTTCAGAAACACCTGATGCATCACTGTAATGATGAACACACAGCCAGGTCACTGCAGGTCACACCATCTTGACCCAGAGGTCAAACTAAGAATGAACCATGTCAAGATCATTTGATTTTATTGTTGTTTTATTTTTAAATACAGAATTGTGAACAGAAATGTCACAGACACTAAATGTGACTGAAGACTGAGTCATTCATTAAGCCTCAGTTTATACATCATGGCATTTAATTGCTGCTTCCTATCTAAGGAGCATTTTAGTTTTTTTGAATTGGGTGAATTGGTCTCTTCTGATCCCTGTGTACCCTGTGATGCTTTTATTTTTACACTGGGATATGCATTGGGAGCCTACAGTAGGTTTTGTCTTAGTTTGGGAGTATGAGAATGTGGCTGCTAAAGCAAATTACCAACAGACATGACAGGGCTTTCAGCTGGGTGCTGCTTTTTGAACCTAACCTGTCTCAAAGCTGGGCCAGTTCTCAAAGTTAGTTTTAAGACCTTCATTACTGGAGTTTTGTGCTTACATGATGCATAATTCTAAATTAATTTGTGTTTGATAAAATGACACCACACAAAATCTGGGAGCTTCAGTCAGCATAGCAATATTGTACACACTGCACGGAGGATGTGAGGTGAGGTGACAAGGTTTATCATGGGCCTAGTAGCTCATATTTGCTCCACAGTGTCCCTGCAGGTTCATCTAACCATGCCTCCACCCAACTGTAGTCTTTATTTTCAGGCTTTCTGGTAAAGTGGAGGCATGAAACATGGCTGAGTGGTTTCGTCTGCAGCAGAAGAAGCAGGTACCACAATGTCAACACTGGAAAAGTCTTTTGTTCCAACAAGCCCTTTGCCATTTACCAACCGCTCCACTGCAGCTGAAGGTAAAATCTTTTGCAATATTTTGGAATTTTTTTTATCAGATTTCTGACATTTCCTCTCAGGTTTTTGTGCTTCAAAAGTTGTTTCCGATGCATAAAAGAAAAGATCATGTTGGCCCAGGATGTTTGTGACCCATGCTCACTGACAAGAAGCATGAGGAAGGTTAATATATCTTATACAGTAAACTGCTTCATGTCAGTTAAATCAACTTTTCTTTGCAATGACATTTGCATATAGTTTGTTTTTGAAGGATAAGTTTTGAGGAATTTGTGAAAATAATTTCACTAATGTGACAATTTTTTTGCTTAAAAGGACCCGACAACATCTCCGGATACATTTTAAGCAGCAACCTCGAGTATCCACACAGAGAAGCGGGCCCTGGTTTGTTTACACCTGCACGTGCTGACGTGCCGACGTGCTGACGTTTGCTCCTAAACATTCCATCGTCTCCATGGCGCACAAGATAAACTCATTTTTGGCATCTTCACCTCCGACAAAATATGGACAATTCAATCTCCTCAAACAAAAATAACAGTATTTTCATATCACTAAACAATTATTAACACCTTCCAAACCTGTCCCGCCAAACTCAGCACATGTTGAGTGTACTATAGCGGCACCCTCACCAGATTATAAGAATCATATTTACACCGAGTAAACGCCAATTATCACCAAAAACTTTGTTTTCCTAACAGGCCGACTAATATTACATTGACCGTTACAGTTTAGTCCACAATGATATAATAATATCAAGCTAACAACAACAATAGTAATAATAAGAGTAATAATAACAACAACAATTTACAATAATCAAATGCTAATTTTGTATTAAAATTCCCTTTCAATGATTTAGGCAACATCAATAAAAAGGCTAAATGTGACAGGACATTAAAAGATGTCTTAGCGGCAAAGGAAGTGATCCACCGCCTGACTCGGGCCAGCAGGTGCTCCATCGCGGAGGGTCCGGACGCCATCTTTCAGCAGGTAGGTACAGCTGGAGTTATCTCTCAGTGTTTTCTTGAGGGTTTTGTAAGGCTCGCAGGTCAACTTGTGTCAAGTCTCAGTGCAAAGGGGAGATTTCAGAGATGCGTGCAGCTTTTATATGACCTCTAGGAAGACAGCATTCTGTTTCGATGACTTGTACTGATACACGTGCGTGTGCGTGAGTGAATGAGTCCTGAACAAATGATGTCCCTACTAATGAGGTCAATGCATTTAATTTGAAGGTGGACTGTTTTAAGTTTTTTAGACAATTGCACTCAAAACATTTCTTTGGTAATTCAACTCAGTCACTGGAATTGATCAGTTTAAAAAGAAATCTGCATTTGTTTCTCCTGGAGCATCAAATTCTACATTAGCTACCTTCAGTAAGCTTGTTGAGAGAAATATACTCTGGAGAAATCCAGACAGACTCAGAGAAATCATTACATCAGCAGGGTGGAAAGAAAAACTTTAAAAGATTTGCAGACTAACTCAAAATTCACTAAACCAGCTGATATAGGAGGTTCTATAGTGGCCCAGAATAGCATTGACTATGTTAATAAGGCCACGAGACAACTAAGCAACTCTGCTTTTTGTCAGCCGCTGTCCAGTAACCCTGTCTTCTCAAGTAGCAACACATATTTGCCATATCTATAATGACATGAGAAAGATATCATAATTGTGTAACAGTGACAGGACTACTCATACTCTTTACTAAGTAGCTAATTACTAAGGAAAAGTTGCAATAACAGAGTGTAAAAACACACAAGTTTCAAATTAAAGTCCAGCATTTAATACTTTACTAAAGTAAAACTACAAAAAGGCACCATGAAAAATTACAACAAAATAAAAGATATAACAGTTTAGAAACATAGATCTTCCACTCACTCTTAGTGTCTCTCCAGCTAATGTCCATTGGTGGCAGAAACACATTAGCACAACAGGAATGTGCTGAAAGAACATGAAATGACTTTAAATGCATCTTCAGTGTCCATGTAAAAGCACATTAACAACATTATACATCAGCATGAAACAAATAAAGAACAATTACTGTGTGCACCTCAGTTTGGGCTTAAATTGGACTCAAATCCTTGTATTAATACCACAATGCAAAAAATATTTCCTTAAATGTTATACAGAGTGCTACAGTTTATCTGATCATCTTTGAAGAACAGGCTTGTTGTAAGAATAGACCTGTGTTATAACATTTGACAAATGACAGTATGGAAACCCTTTGACATGAAGGAGGTGAGACAACACTGTTTGTTTCTCTGGCAGCTGAAACATTGCAGGGTTGTGCTGCTCTCTGGTGGTAACAGAAGGAAAGACACAGTGTCAGGTTAAAGATTCAGTGCACTGCTTGGTAAACAAATCCCAATTTGTGGAAGATATTGGGTTGCAGTGTTTTTTCATCCTCACACTTCTAAGTAAGAAGTTTATGTTTACATAGTTTTATTGTTTTATGTTTCAAGCCTGATAAACATCCACAAATCTTCAGATCCCAAATATTAAATAAATGTGGATAAAGATATGAAGCTGGCTTCATTACTGGAAATGTCTGTTTCTCTTTTCATGAGAATTTTATCAATTAATTGTACATGTACTGACTTTAAAAAATGGAAAAACATAATAACATAATCATAATAGTTCCCGTCATTCACAGCTGAAATAACTGTTATGATCCTACAGTTGTTGTTCACTATGATACTCAGTTGCACACACTGTCACATCTAAAAATGTATGATGGCCCTTAAATGATTGTCTTGTTGACAACAGCTATAGCAGCTGAGGTCTTTAATGCCAACAGGGTCACTGTTAAGCTGTTACTTAGAATCAGTCAGCTAGAGATTTAAATCCTGATATGATATGCTTTATCAAGTAGTTCAAAGCTGGTTATGTTACTGACTTGACTTTCAGTGTAAAGCTTAGAGTCCAGTATGAAAAAAACAAGAGACAAATCTATGACAACTGGGAACTGTATTGAAAAGCAATACATTTAAATCTGATATTTATTTATAGAAAATACAAAGGTCCATCATCAGGCCCTGCAGCTGGCTGTGCCGTCAATACTCTGCTGAGCCCTCTGACAGGAGACACCATTTTGTAAACCCGACTGATGTGGTTTTAAGCTGCCTTTAAATCCTTCAAACATCCAAGCAGAGTCGATACTCTGCTGCTCTATATCTACGTGGCATCTGCTCAGGCTAAACTACAGTGGCTGGCCTCACTGGCTTGATGGGAAACTTCATGAGTGACATGTCCTGCTCAGTTGTCCAACCACCATCACTGTCTTTTAAAAAACAGACAAGCAACACATTGTTGCATCAATGTAAAATTGATTAATAAATATGTAATACAATAAACATTAAACATAAATTTACAATGTGAAATAAAACTATTACATTTAAATATCAAGCACATAAAGTGTACTTCTTCACTTTTACAGCAGGAAGCTTTCTTTAAGTCTCTTTGTTATGTGAAGCTTTCTAATATGACACATATCAAAGTGTTCACTTTGTTTTTCACAATCAGGTCTCTGGATTCAGACAGAGCTCATAGTTGTTGTCAGGAGCTGTAAGGTCAGAAACAAAATGTCAGTGTGAAATTCCTTAAGTCTCATCTTTCTCTGAACATTTATAAAAAATAAATGCAGGAAACAGTCTTGAAAAAAAATCATCTGCACAATAATTTGAAACACACTCACAGCATAAAGTGTGTTTTAGATCAGTTGAAATAGAATAAAAGGAAGTTTTACTTACGCGGCGGGGGACTTTTGGCTGAAATCAGAAAGACAAATCAGTTCAGTTACAGCTGTTAATGCCAGAATATCTTCTGTCACCTTTTTTTCACTGAATGTGTTCCCCTCTTCCACTCACTCTGACTCAGTAATAAATCCATTCTACCCTTTTGTTTCATCCTGATTTTATTTCTTCACTGATCTTTTCTCTCCCAAATCATTGTGGTATAGTCACATTATCATTGACTAACAGGCTCTGAGCCTTGAGACACTTCCTGTTGGCTGCTTCAAAACTGATGCTTATTTATTCAGTTCAAATACAACCTGGATAACAGAACAGAAAAAGGTCAGTTTAGCAGATGATGTTTGCATTTTTCTCTCTCACCTTTCTTCCTTTTGTAAACAATGAATGCAGTGGCAGTGATGAAGACGAGAGCAAGAACAGCCACTGCAGCAGTGATGGGGACGGTCACGTTTCCAGACCTCTCTGTTGAACAAAACAAACAAACAAACAAAACTTGTTTTGTAGGTTTAATAATTGCCCTTGTTGTGTATTAAGTCTGAGTTCAGTGAAGAATGGACAGGCAGCACAAAGCTGTCATTTGTGTGGTAAAGACAATGTGGTGTATAAAATTCTTTCAAACTTTCTATGACTTTGTTAAGTCCTGTTAAGCTTACATGATCTGACCAGTGATCCTGGGTGAGAATATGCATTGGTTTAATTACATTCTTTAACTGGCTTATTATTATTAGTTCTTAACTTCCCTCAGTCTTACCCCAGTTGGTCCTGATCACTGCTTTGTCCAGTTCGGTGATGATGTCGTCCTTCACACCAGAGAGATGAAACACACAGTCGTACCTCCTCCAGTCTTCAGGTGGGACTGATGAAAGGTCCAGGTCAACACTCATCTGGAAGGATCCATCATGGTTGGGGAGGATCTCTCCGTGGTCCACGTCCTCATGAATCTCCTCTCCATCTTTCCTCCAGAACATCAGGGCTCTGTCAGGGTAGAAACCTGTAGCGTGGCAGCTGACTGGAGAGGAGGGAGACTTCTGGAGGAGAGACACTGAGGGAAGGTCTGCAGAGAGAGAGAGATTTCTTAAACACTCATTTATTCAAATAAAATTGTTCTTCATTTGCAATAATCAGTAACAAAAAATGAGGAGCCTCTCTGGGATAATACACATTTAATTTAGCTCTTGGCAGTGGGGCAGCGGTCGTGCACTTATGGGAGGTTTGGGGGTTTATAGTTGTCATTGAAAAAATGTGCCAATATCAGTGGGCATTTTCCTGGTTTGCCTCTCCTGACGGCGTGCCCCTGACTATGAGGCCTATAAACCCAGTACAATGCACACATATTCATACGGATAGAAACCAGTCAGCATGGAGAGCTACCAACATGCATCTGAAAATCCCCATTATCAAATCATTTTTTTCTTTGTAAAATATTTCCCAGAAATAATGATGATGATAAGTCTGCTGAAGACAAAATGAATACATTTTTGTGATGAACTGGCATTATCATAAAACTTGAAAACCTCTTATCAAACACCAACACAAATAAACCATAACAAATGGTTTGACAGCTATTTCAAAAATACAGAGAAAACTTTAAGACAGTTATCAAATGGAAAACATAGACACCCAAATAACCAAAAGACATACCTTCATTAGTATGACACCTTAAAACAACACAGACACACACCACTAGCAAAGAATGAACGACATACCAGGAATTATCTCTGAAATAGAAGAGTCTTGACAGTCAAACCAATGGGGGGCAGCTGACGTTAGGAGAGATGCTGGGTACACCTTGAACAGACCGTCAAACTATGACAGGGCTGACCACTAAATTTAAATTGGCTGTACTCTGACAGTACTAGTACTCCTCCTGGCATATGGAATATATAACATTAATTTATGAAAAAGGAGATAAAGATAAGCCAGTAATTATGGTGGAATCTGTGTAAATTGTTAACCTGGAAAAGCTTTTTCAGGATAAAACACTTGGGTGCATTAGTTTTATCAGTGACCAAAATGTTATTAATAAATGCCAGATTGGATTCCTATTAAATTCTGCTACAACAGAATACAAAAATACCCTCAACACACCTTTCCTAAGTCCCTCCTCTTTTCGCTCTGGGCTCCAATATCAATATCGATCGTCCGAAAACGTTCATTATATCTGTAAAGCTATGTGTCACCCTGAGCTAATGAATGTAAGTTTCTACAGTAATGAGACTAATGTCAGGTCAGGACCATGGTCTGTACCCAGTAATAAATTCATAGAGCACTTCACTGATCCTTTGACAGGGAAAAGGGGACAATTAGAAGAAATCTTAAATTTCACACTCCAATTACAATCTGGCTAAAAATCTTCCAGTTTGTTTTGGAACCAATAATTCTCTATGGTAGCCAGATTTTGGGACCAACATTTAATCATGAATTTGGAAAATTGGACAAAACAAGTTCTGTAAAAACTCACTGCATGTCCAGTGAAAGACGCCAAATAATGCCTGTATAGCAGCACCTCATGCTGAAACTGCGAAAGAGCAATTAAATTTTACAATGACCTGAAAAACAGTGACCCAGAACAGTTCATATTCATTGTAATGTAATTGAATATCACAGACTGCAGTGTTTTTGTGTGCATTGTTGTTCCATCATGAAACTACGTCAGGTCAAGTGATTCTACCTGTTCTCAGCAGGAAGCTCCTCCCAAAGTTCAGATGCTTCCTCAGCCATTCAGGACAAAACTGGGTGAGGTAATTCAATTCTTCCAAAGCTCATTTCTGGCTCTCTGTGTGTCCCAGAAGTGTTTGGTGATGACAGCTTGTGGTTTTGAAGCGATCCATGACTCTGTGTCTAAGTCAAATGTTAGGAAGTCTGCTCCATCATAACCATACTGTTGATATCCAAGAACCCTTTCAGTCTCATCATCCCATTCACAACCATGCATCTTCTGTAGAATGTGGACACCTGAGAAAGACAGAGAGACTGCAGTAAAACAGAGTGACATCACAGCCCAGTCACCTATTATCAGCTAATATCACATGTTTACCACAGAGTCACAATGATCCTCAGACACCAGAACAGAGGATCTACACCTCCTGCTGTTACTGGCACGATGAAAGCCACTTACAGCCAATCATCATCTGGACAGTGTGGATGTCTTAGAAAGAGACACAGAGGCAGAGACTGCTGGGAAACACAGTGACATCCTGACACATACTCTTTGAACCACAGAGACACTCTGCCTCCACTGCGACTGACAGCCATCTGAATACTGATAATACTCATTAGATACTGTCAGGTGGGATGGACACACTGTGGTCAGTACAGCAGAGTCGTGTTGTTAAACTCTTTGTGATCTGAATGAGACATTCACCTTGTCATCCTGTCAGCCAGCTTTATTAAAACACGCTTCTACTCCATTCCTTTAGTAACCAGACAGAGTAAAATTATTCAGTAAAATTATTCTGATCTCATCTAGTGAATATAAACTCTTAATGATCTCTGTTGGTTATTATGGGATGGGCAGAAACACTGTATCAGTATGGTATAGCAGAATCCAGTAGTTTCAGTCTCAGTAATGTTTGTGTGTATGACTGTGTATTCAGGAGAAACAATTACATACTTTCAGTTTGGTTTAAGCGCTGCTTCAAAATGTGAAATTCTTCTTTAAAGACTTGCTGGTACACCTTACACTCCTGTGTGTACAACTGCCAGTACTGTGGATCCTCTTCTTTTAATTTTTCCATCCAGTCCTGTTTGGCTAATGCTGTCTTGATTCTGCTGTCACAGTAACCCGCTTGAACGTCATCAATCAGCATAACAGCCACAACCTCTGGGAGGCTGTGGGACTCTGGGACTCCAGAGGACGCAGTGAAGAAAACCTTCATAGAGTGCTTTGCTGGAAGACAAACAGGCTTTCAGGGTTTTTTTTTAAATTACATGCACATATTTAATGCTAGAACATTTTATTATTACTACTAACCATAAGTTTGTTGAAAAACATTGTTTGGATTTTAGTTCAATCAAAATGTGCCAAAAAAAAGACAATAAAACAGTAAGGCCCTGTTTCTGTGTTTAATATCATTTATTGGAAACTGCAAAATTCTAATAACTCCATAAGAAACCCAGCAGTTACAGGACACAGCTCACTGTGGTATCACTGATGTACTCAGGAAGATTCAGGCAGCCTTGTCAAGTGGAAATTGAAACTACATTACAAACGTGCCCAGGAGACGAGCTTTTTATTGCTGGGATGGCAAGGGTATGACCCGCCCTACTCTGCCTCTGATTGGCTCATACTTATACTCTTCCCCTAACTCTAACCAATCACAATCCTCATGCTTGAACTGAGCAATGCAACCAAATAAGGCAACGACTACGAGCCAATCAGAGGAAGAGTAGGGCGGGTCATGGCTTTGCCATCATCGGGAGAGGAATAGCGGTCCTAGAGCATAATACTCTCTGTATTTGAAACAAAGAGTTATACATTTATGTTTACATTTATAGAATTATCTTATTATTTGATCTTACCTGGAGATGAAACTTGACAGAAAAGAAGCAACAAAAGTAACTTTATCATCTTGCTTTGATAAAGACTTGTGGGTAAAGGACCGGGCTGGTCCACCCGTTGTGTCCTCTGTTCATGCAGTGCTTGTGGGAGTGTCTGCTCCGGCTCAACTCAGTTAGGGACTGTACCAAACTTACTGAGGTGGGGAGGAGGGTGGAAGTCCTGTTTCATTTCAATAAGAAAGCAAGACCATGTAGCATTAAATCATGTCAGACCATCAAGACCATGTAATCAATTCTGTAAACAAAAATATCAAAAAAACATCTTAGGAATGTATGGGCAAATTAAAACACGTCTCTGATATTGGATACTTCTACTGCTATTATACACATATAATTATTGTCACATATGTATGCTATCATATATACACACACACACATTCGACGTATTGTACCATAATAGCTGTTATTTGAATTATAATATTATTACTTGAATTAATGTTGTTGTAACCTATTATCATTACCATCTGTCCTGCATCTCTCTCTGTCTCTGTCTCTCTTTCTGTCTCATTATGTCATACAGATTACTGTTAATTTATTATGTTGATCTATTCTGTCTGTCCTCCTCAGTTGCTCTTCCTGAGGGTTTTTTGGGGGAATTTTTCCTTATCCGCTGTGAGGGTCCTAAGGACAGAGGGATGCCGTATGCTGTAAAGCTCTCTGAGGCAAATTGTGATTTGTGATACTGGTCTTTATAAATAAAATTGATTGATTGTTTGATTGATGTTTATAGTTATAATTAAATAATGTTATGTTTATAATTAAAATTAACTTGTATATTCACGTTTTGTTGTAGTTGTAGCATTAAATAATAGAGTATATAGTGACATTTTGTAACATCACATCCAAAATGATAATAAATCATGGTATTACAGATTTTTTTGCATTTAAGTTTTTTTTATCTGATCTCCTCTTAAAACACATAATCTGTAAAGTAACAATATATTAATAATAAAATTAAATAATTAAAAATACACTCGTTCTTTTGACATGTAGTGGCACAAATATAAAGTAACATATAATGGAAATGTCCAACTGAAGTACAAATACCTCAAAATTGTACTTGTGTGTAGTATTTAAGTAAATGTACTTTTACATTTTTTCACATTACATTTTCAGTTACCAACTACGCTATTCATTAACTCCGTAGATGAACTAATGCCATAACAAGATTAAGATATTTCCACATTTTTATGGGTCAAAGGTGGAGTCCTCTATTGATATCCATCAAAACAAAACTGTCAATCATTGTAAAAAATTCTGCTTCTCTTTTAATATTTATTTTGTTACTTCTGCTCATAAATCCATATCTAAATATTTTTTAAATGTGAAGTGGCTGTTGGTGCAGATTCACTTGTCGATAACACATTAACAAACACTGAATGAATGAATGAATGACTTTATTTTGAAATGAAACAAAACATAACATAAAGAAATAAACAAGACAAGGATAGCAGCGCCTGAAAAGAAGTGGGTACAAGTAAAACTTATATGTCTCTTCCCCTTTCTTACAGTTCTTCTTTTAACTCATAGAATAACTCATGTTCATTTGTTGTTATGCTTCTGTTATACATGCTTTCCTTGGTTTTATATTATTTGCATATATTCAAAATAATCTTATCAAAAATAAATAAATAAATAAATATGCACTCTTACGCAATCTTTCCTCACAGATATGTCCAAAAATATTTTTGCAGAGTTTTTAAAGATTATTTTTGGAGGGCTTTTGCCTTTAATAGACAGGACAGTGTGAAATGGGGAGAGAGAGAGTTGAGGAACGACATGCAGCAAGGGGTTGCAAGCCAGAGTTGAGCTCGCGACTGCTCACCTCTATACATGGGGCGCCGGCACTATCCACTAAGCTACCGACACCCCTTTTGTAGAGTTTTTAAAATGTATTTCTATTTGTGCTTGGTTTCAACTCATCTAGCAGCCCATTATACAAGTCCACGACATACACTGAAATGCAGACTCTTCTCAGTTGTAGAAACACATTGTTTTTTAAAATTCACAATCATTAAGAGAATAAAATGACTACAAAATCAAAAATGAATACAAATAAAAAGGAAAAAAAAAGCTAAACCACACACACACACACACACACACACACACACACACACACACACACACACACACGCTTAAAGTGCAGTACTTCAGAAAACAACAGATTCTAAAAATAGGAATTCATAATAGCAACAACAACAGCAATAAAAAATGTTACAGCAGATAGAGAGATAATATAAATTTAAATACACATTATAGAGATTACAGAGCAACTGCAGAAGATGTAAGAGGCCGAGCAGGCCAGTAATATATATACAGTATATTTTATGTGCGAGCACGAGGAATTCGTATTTTGTTTTATGACACAATGGAGAGACAAGAGTTTATAGCTGGGATTCACTCCAGAGTCTTCAACAGTGTGTTTCAAGAGTGGAAACTTTAAACAGAAGTCACCTCAAGGGCTGGACTTCCTACTGATCACCATCAAAGACAGATGACTGGCTAGTACCTAATGATATAGACTAGATAACGTCCAATACTAATAAGTGTTCTAAACACAGAAACAGCTGAACAGTAGAATCAGTTCTCTCCAGATGTTGTTATTCTGAGATGATTTTTCTCCACAGGTGTGCTTCTGTTAGCTCTGACTGTCACTTCAATGATCTTGTTTGTTGTGTAAATCAGTTCATGCTTGGCAGTCTGACTTATCCTGTAGGGGTAGGGGGCAAATAATATACAGTAAAACTTAAATTAAAAGCTTAGTCCCAGCACCCAGTCCCTTTCACTAGCCCAGTGTGACTACACATTTTTGACAAATAAAAGCCTGTCTCAAATAGAGGCCTGGTCTGGTTACCAAGCAGTTCATTTTTTTAACAGATGCTCTTTGGATGTATACAACTGGGTTGTTGGCTACCTCAAATTATGTGTCCATTCCTCAATTACCCTGTAAGTTATTTATATTCCTTTAGCCCTAAGGGTCCTCAGACCAAAAGAATCAGAAGGGTTTTCATACAAATGAATTCAAGTGGTGAGTATTGTTTTAACAAAACAAAGTGGTATTGTGTTGGTATGCCGAGTGTTGTAATCCACATAATCTCAAGCCAGATCCTCTTAATCTAACTGCCCATTTAATCAGTCCACATTTGGCTCACATTTTAAACCAAACCTTTTTAACTGGCATCATTCCACCTTCTTGGAAAAGCGCATTTGTAACTCCGCTACAGAAAAATGGTGACATCTCTGACTTCAATAATTACTCTCCAATATCCAAACTTCCCCTCTTAGCAAAAAATCCTGGAATCATTGGTCAATTATCAATGACACTATTTTATCAACTCATCAAACTTACTTCAGCCACAACAGTCTGGATTTCCCCAGGGTTACAGCACAATTACAGCTGCAGTTTCAGTCATAGGTAACATTGTCTCCTCCCTGGATAATAAATAGTTTTGTGCTGCTCTTTTCATTGACCTCTCAAAAGTGCCCGGCTGATTTAATCGGCCGATTATAGCCGTTAGAGTATAATTGGCAATTGGCCAAAAGTTGCCTGATTGACAAAGATGTTAACATTTATATTTTCATCACTAAAAAAATGAAGGGAATGTGTGTTTTACTTATTTTATTCCCAGAGGTTTACTGCCTAACTGCACTACATATTTTTGATTTATTTTATGTTTGAATTGTTTTTATGCTGCTTGCCCCACATAACAAAATACCTCAGTCTTTTGCAGTTACTTTTTTATTGTTTGTTTTCAAAGATGTTTACTAAAAAAGTTGTAATTTTTGCGCTATACCCTACCTCTGTTTAAATTGGCAATATTAAGAAGAACTCTGGTACTGTGAACATACATGTGAATGTCTTAATTCATATAGACTTTGAATGATTATTTTATTTCCCAGAGGTTTACTGCCTTTTTGCACATCATATTTTTGATTTATTTTGTGTTCAAATTGTTCATATGCTGTTTGTTCCACACAATTTCTGATAATAAAAGTATGGGAAAATAGTAAAATGTTCTTCCTTCAATTTGTGTCTTTGTAACCAGTGTGTGAACTATATTTAAGCCATCAAAAGCAGGTATTTTGGGGGGTTTTAAATTGAAAAACGTACTGTAAAAATTTAATCGGCCAATATATCGGTTATCAGATTTTTTTATTCCATAATATTGGAATCGGCATCGGCCCCAAAAAATCCATATCGGTCGGGCCCTACTCAAAAGCATTCGATATTGTTGATCATAAAATTCTACTTCTTAAATTACAGTCCATAGATTTAGATATTTTTCACTTAACTGGTTCCACTCTTACCTCACTGACAGAACTCAAGACTGTTGTCGCTGACTGTGCTCAATCAAGTCCACTCACTATCTGAAACGTGGTGCCGCAGGCAGGGGTCTATCCTTGGACCATTGCTATTTACATTATGCATTAATAAATGAATAAGGGTGCTTTTTCCAGCTCCAAAACATCTCCAAAATCAAACCTTTCTTTTCTTCAAACCACTTAAAAACCATCACAAATGCCTTAATCACCTCCCAACTGGACTATGGCATTGCATTATATCTGGGTGTCCCTAAATCTTCCTTGTCAAGCCTGCAGCTTGTCCAGAATGCTGCTGCAAGACTGATAACTGGCACAAGGAAAAGAGACACCATAACATCTGTGCTGGCATCCCTGCACTGGTTACCAGTCAATTAAAGGATTGAATTCAAGGTTTTATTGTTTGTTTTTAAAGCTGTTAATGGCCTGGCTCCCCAATATATTTCTGAGCTCTTATGGTCCCCTTTTAAATTCCAGAGCACTCAGATCTTCAAACCAGCAGCTTCTGGCTGTGCCTTGATCGAGGCTAAAGGGTAACAGGGATCATGCGTTCGTTGTGGCTGCACCCAAACTTTGGAACAATCTACCTCTCTCTATTAAGGATTCCCCATCTGTGGACACTTTTAAGGCTAGACTTAAGACCCACTTTTACTCCAAAGCTTTTGAGCAGTCTTAAACTCTTATCCCCCATTTTTAGTCTTTTGTATTTACACTCTCCAATTTGTTCCTTTGCTTTTGGACTTGTGTACATGGGATTGTACTGCTATGTATTTTGATCTCTGCACTTTGTTATTCTTTGACTTTACCTTTATTGTACACCACTTTGGTCAATCTAGGTTGTTTTTAAATGTGCTTTATAAATAAATTTGATTTGATTTGATTTGATAACATAATTCTCCCGAATCAATATTTTAACGTCCTCTTTTTTGCTGATGATTGTATCTTATATGCCCCCTGTTCTAACCCCATCCCATGCCCTGACTCATCTACAGACTGCCTTTGATGCCCTACAATTATCCCTCAATAACCACAGACTATTTTACCACAAATATGTGGTATTTTTCATAAAGGAAAACTTACCGTTTGCAGGTCTGAATCCTGAAACACAGATGAGAGATTACAGAATTAAATGTGAAGAAAAATCCAGAATTTATGAAACAAAACTCTTTTGCATGTCTTGTATATTTCACAGATTTCTGCTTTGAATGTAAAGGTAGAGAGCAGCTCTTCTACATCACATACAGTACATCTGTTGAGGACTTCTATGTTCTTTTGGCGGTAAACTACTAACCATCAGCCAGCTCACACTTTATTTCAAAATACTGATCCTTTCCAGAGTAAACATAATGGGTCTCATTCATGAAACGTGAGCAGAAGGAATTTGTGTGTAAATTGTTTGCAGACGGAAATTTACGTGCATGTCCGCATTCATCAATATTTTAGTAGCTCCGATCTTTTCGTAGCTACTAACAAAATCTACTCCTGCTCCTGACCACTCGTAGTGCTTGTGTAAATTTAGTAAAGCACATAAATATTGCTTGTCACTATTGAAAATTAAAATTTTAACTCGTATTACGCTCTGTTATGTACACAATACACAGACGCCTCTGAGACACGTAATCTAAACATGACAGAATATTAAAAATATAACACATTTAGTTAAATTAGTTGGCAATTAGCAGGTTTAAGATCCAGATTAGGTTCATGATTGTGAATTATCTATGTAAATCGACTCAATAGATTACGCGTTCTTTCTACATGTTGAATGATGATAATATAAATATCCATAAGGACAGCCGGATCACAGCCTCTTCAGCCTCGGTGCCTGGGTTTAGCAGGGGCAGCAGGAGCAGCAGGTGGTGGAGCCACGAAGGAGCACGCGCCAGCTGAAAGAATTATTTGAGACAACACTTTGGTTTTTTTTGGCTTTTTGATCATTTGAATGAATAAATCTGATTTGAAAAATGTTTAATTTACGTTGTATCAAACAGAGCTTTAGGCTATTAAGATTCAAATAATTTGAAGACGATGCCTACAAACTGCTGTAGGGTATATGTTATCCGTATCATTTGTTAAAATAAATGTTAAATAGCTCTACATTCCAACAGCCATCACTGATTTAGAGTTTATCCATTACGCACAAAACATCTCTGGTTTCCCGTTCCCACTTCATTCAAAACCCCACAAATGAGTCTTCTGTTTGTTTGGTGACCACTATGCTATCAGTGATGATTTTCAGAATGTATTATGATACAACACCTACAGTCTGGGTATGATGTTGACTCCAGTGGCATGTTGCTGTCTCCGTCAGGAATAATTCCTGCAGAGACGTCTCCCCAATTATGCCAGTGATGCGCTCGTCAGCAGATAGTTGTGACTGTGAGCCTCCTCCTCCTGTGGCTGCTGTATTTTTGTGTGTGTGCTTATGCGTTTCTTTGCCTCCAGTTTCATATCAAACCATTAACGCTTCACCTCTGACATAGTTCTTTGTACTACGGAGACAACATTAACAGCATCTGTTACCTCCCTCCGGGCCTTCGCTTTGCCTGTCCCTGTCACACCTCTACTAACTGAAGAAAATAAAATGTTTTTTCTTAAGTCCACTTCACCCCAAATTGTTTTGATCTCCGCTTCCGAAAAAAAAAAAAATTCTCTCTCTTTTTCCTTCTTTGCGCCATGACTGACAGGTCGACAGGATGCACCTACACCTCCTTATATGGTGGTTATTGGCTATTCATGGGTGGGGATTTATGCTAATTGCTGATTACCGGGAGCGCGCTGTCACCTTACGATGGATTGGCATTCATGATCATACACACGTGTTTACGATCAAATCTGAGTTTCCCGCGGCGTTCCTGAATCCGGAGTAGGTTTTTAGTAGAGTAGGCTTTTATGTGCAAATCTACACACAGATTTACTCACTTTTCATGAATGAGACCCAATGTTTTTTTTAACCTTGCATTGAACCTGCATGTTAAATCAAACAGTGGAGAAAAAAAAACTCACCATGATAGTGTCTTCTCTGGATGCAGAGTCCAGTGATGCAGAGCGTCAGCAGCAGCAGCAGCAGTCCTACAACAACTCCAATAACAGCACCAGTAGGAAACTGTGAGGGAGAAACTGGAACCACAAAAAAACATTCACACTTTGTCTCTACTACTGGATGGTGATTAATATGTTTACTCTAAGATGACTGTGATGACGATAATGTTTAAAGAACTGATAGAAATAATGGCCACAACTGTATAATATTCACCCAGTATACCTACAATCATAATGTATCTGCTAAGATTGCCTACCCCACCATTTTTGGAAACAAATGCATGCTTGTAGATAAATGCGTCATCAAATGGCGAGAAGTGGCTGCAGTTTCTCTGACTGGAAAACTGTGCACAACAGACTACAGTCACCCAAGTTGTTGTTAACAAAAACTATGAAAATAAGACATGGGAGAAAAGGATATGAATTTGTAAATCTGAACCACCCTGTTAGCCTGAGGTTAAATATTAAGCTCTAAAAACCAGTGCCAAGAGTTAACATCATAACAACTCGTCTATATTTGTAGTTATGATCCAGCTTTAATGGACAAAGATTATAAAAAAAACAGACAAAAAAAACCAAAACCAAACAAGTGTTTTCAATTTTTCATCAGTCTTACCCCAGTTGGTCCTGATCACTGCTTTGTCCAGTTTGGTGATGATGTCGTCCTTCACACCAGAGAGATGAAACACACAGTCGTACCTCCTCCAGTCTTCAGGTGGGACTGATGAAAGGTCCAGGTCAACACTCATCTGGAAGGATCCATCATGGTTGGGGAGGATCTCTCCGTGGTCCACGTCCTCATGAATCTCCTCTCCATCTTTCCTCCAGAACATCATGGCTCTGTCAGGGTAGAAACCTGTAGCGTGGCAGCTGACTGGAGAGGAGGGAGACTTCTGGAGGAGAGACACTGAGGGAAGGTCTGCACAGACAGAGGTAGAAAGACAGAGGTGAGAAAAACAAAGACCATTACAGGCAGTTAGAATTTGGAAGTGAATAATCTGAGATAATTAAGCAAATTTCCACTTTAAATCAGAATCCAGACAAATTCTTTAATCAAAGCCTGTGAGCCCAAGGCACAGGTTCTCAGCACAGCTCTGAACTAAGTTTGTCAAACACAGGTCATCCTGTCTTACGAATCTCAAAGTACCCTTCAGTGCGATGTAGCACTGAACAGACAAACTGAGTGGTAGATTATCAGGCAGCATCAGCAACGAGAAACTGAGAGTGACATTAAGTAAATACTGACTGAGTGACCATAGTTATAACTCATGAAAGGGCAATCATACTCAAAAGTGGTACTACTGTATTATTAAAGAATAAACATTTTAAACTGAGGAGGTATTTTGTGTCTATGAAATCACATCAGGCCACGTGATCATACCTGTTCTCTGCAAAGAGCTTTTTCCATAGTTTACATACTCCTTCAGGTTCTCAATGCACTCGTGTCTAAGGGCATACTTCCAAAATATATTGTTGTATCTATCACTGTCCCACTCGTGTTTGGTGAAAACAGCCTGTTGTTTTGGAGCGATCCATGTCTCTGTCTCCAGGTCCAATGATACGAGGTCTTCTCCATCATAGCCATATTGAAGATTACCATTGACCTCATCAGTCTCATCGTCCCATTCACAGCCATTCATCCTCTGGAAAATGTGAATACCTGAGGGAGGGAGAGAGCTTTTTAACTTCCTGTCTGAAAAAGGTCAGGCAGCATAAGGTCAATAACACCAGTCACGTAGCTGCTTACAATTCCAAATGGAGACTATAAATGTTTGCATCTTTACAGCAAGCAAAGATGGAAAAACATTTCACCAGTAAAAAGTGAACACATACCTCTAGTTTGGTTAAAACGCTGCATCAGACTCTCTATGGTGGCTTTGAAGGTATGCTGGTTACCCAGACAGATGGCAGCGTACCATGCCAAATGGTGAGGATTCTTTTGGAATAATTCATCCATCCAGTCTGTTGTGACCTGAGGTACTTGCCCAATGCTGTCAAAGTAACCTATCTGGACTCCATCAACTGAAGTAACAGCCACAAACTCTGGGATGTCTCCGATTCCATGGGAATAACTGAGCACATACTTCAGGGAGTGTTTCACTGTAAGATAAAAACAGTTTTGAGTTAGGCCACTTTGTTTTTACACTCTTTTGTTTTTGTACTTTTAGCTCAAACTTTGGTCTGAACCAGCTTCTTAGAAAAATATCTGTCTCTTTAGCTGCTGGATGCTCCCCTTTCTTCAACCAGCTACTTGCTTCCTTCTGTCCATTTGCTGTTTGATGCTCTGCTGGCAGTGTTCAGTCTGTTTATCAGAGCCTTACTAAAAGCAGACAGACTGAAACAGGAAATGTACTGGTTAAACAAGACAGTGAGTTAATAAGCTAAAAGGTATAGCTGCAGAGTTGGGTGAAAATGTGCATGGGGTTGCTGTAAAGTATTATTCCAAATTTACAGACTGTGAAAGATGGTGTAGTTTTTTTTTAAATTCTATGTTCAAAACCCAACAGAAGTGTCGGGAATATACATATTACACAGTGTGTTTGCTTGCTTTAACTTATATGTTAGCATGTCTGGCTGGCTAGTTTAACGTTACAACCTACAGTAGTAATATGATCTACAAATAGAATTATGCTTCACAAGATACAAACATAACGTCTCTGCAAATCCACACAGAGAAGGGTGGTGCATTATGGGTAACTGTAGGTTGCAGAGACTCACAGAGGGAGAATTGTCTCACTGCTAATCTCGCGACTCAGGACCCCAGGACTGTGAACAAATGGGGAGAGTGTGGGGTCGTTATAACTGAGCTGCCATTAGTGTTCTTTTTTGTTTCATTAGTATTAAGGGATACTTTTCTATTACATTACTATCTATATATCAGCTAATCATGCTGGGTTACCTTGAATTCATTAGGTAAACTTTGTTTTTCTTGCATGCCTCCATGGAAAACAGCAAACATATTGATTTATTAATTAGGGGCTGCATTTAACAACAGCAAAACTAAATTAAGCACAAAAAGTAAGGAAATTTGTGTTTGGTAGATTATTTCTTTGTTGTAACAATGCTTCTTGGCAATAAATAATGAATATTTGCCAACTCTTCTCCATCAATGCTAAACAGCTTTTTTTTGCTGTTGACTCTTGTTTGGTTGATTGGATGATTGGAGTCTGAAGAAACAAGACATATCGGCAATTTAACAATTTATTCATTTAACAAACAGGAGCCTCAGTAGCATGTGGAAGAACCATACACAGCCACAACAGTCTGGCACCTCCTTCTCATGCTGGTCACCAGCCTGGTGACACACTGCTGTGGGATGGCATCCGTCAGCCAACGTGGTTGTGTTGGTCACTCTGGTACGAACAGCACCTCCAAATTGATCCCAATAGTGTTCAGTGGGGTTGAGGTCAGGACTGCTGGAAGGCCATTCCATCCTCTCCACTCCCAAATTCTAGAGGTAGTAAACCCTGCTCTGTGGGGGCGAGCGTTGTCATCTTGGACGACAGAGTTCGGTCTCAGCCTGTGGAGATATGGGATTGCCACTGGTTGCAGAATTTCATCTCGATATCTTTCTGCATTATGATTGTCTCCAATAAGGTGCCAATCAGACACCTGATTGTCAGCACCTGGGGTACCAGAAGCTCAAACAAAGAGTCAATAGCAACAGCAAAAAGAAAAAACTGTTTGGCCTTGGCAGAGAAGACTTGGCAAATGTTTCATAGGCACAACCAACATACTCATCTCTGCTGCTCATCCCACAAATGCATGTTCCTTACAAATGTGGCACCATTAAAAAGGGAAATAAACAGGCTTTCCAATGGTATAAGATTTATAGCCAAGGAGCATTGTTACAACAAAGAAATAATCTACCAAACACAAATTTCCTTACTTTTTGTGCTTAGTTTATATCAAAACATCAGTTTACCTACTCTAACCCAACTATTACAGTATATTTCAGGTTTACCCATTTATCCATTCGTATGCTCAGTACTTCCCAAATGCTTGCATCTGACTTTGAAGAGCGCATAGGTTTCAATTTCAGTTCAGTTTTAAATCTTAAGATTTTTATTAAAATGCACATGCACTGGGCATACAACTGGATAAATGAGACTTGGATTACACTACACGAGTTGTGCAAGAGTTTTTAAACAGATGTTTAGATATTGTTGTTAAAAGTGGTCACCAATCAATCAAATTTTCTCCATAAATTCGAGATAACACGGCATGAATAACCCATATTTAAATGGTAATTTTGTGGGTGATGTATTTTTTTAATGTCATGTTTATGTCTGACCTATTGTTCAATCAGTTCAACTGTTGATGTAGATTAACAACCGAAGATCAGTTTAAACTCAGACCTTGTTAAAATGTTAAAGGATGCAGGTTAACTTCACTGATAGCTGCAGAAATGAGACAGTAACACCTGCACTACAGCTTCTCACTGAGCTCCGTCAAAGCTCAAGGCAAGGACAAAGAGGAGAGGACCAAACATAGCTTAATATTCACTTTAAGAAAATATAAGGTAAACAATGATAATATAAAGTAAGTAAATCAGTAACATCAGAAGGGTTTGGCATGTTGGATGATCGTATTGTTAAGTGTATTAAGCAAATAAAAACAATCTGCTCAGGGAGACAGAGAAATAACTGAGTGAATCCACCAGCTTATGTGGGTTCCTATTTCTACAGTTCAAAGTCAGGCTGTTCGCTATGGGGTGCTGTTTGTAAAGTGGCTCACACTGAAATTAACAGCAACATTTTGCCACATTTAGCTTCAAACAACATTTAACCCTATGGGCCCTAGGCCTTTTTGGGGTATTTTTACTGCCTTTACTTTTAAGCTCATATCACAGTCCTTATAAAGGCTACATACACATGCTATATCTTGTTTATGTTTTCAGGACAATCTGGGCTAACCAGATTTGCCATCATTACATGTCCTTCTATGTGCTTGTATTTTATATTAATTTTTATATCAATGAAAAAAACAAATCCATATGACTAAATTCTTACATTTTTTCATGTATCTCACCATAGCAAGTTGGAAAATGACATATTCTGCCATATATGAAGAGGGGAGACTCTCTGGAATCTGGCAATATAAGAACCATGATGCTGGGACATTTTGTCACTTCACAGCTGTCAAAACCATGTGGTTTGTGCCAGGCGGACATGATTGCCATTTTTTCATTATTGCAAGAAGTTCCATTGATTCATTCACAAGTCAAAAATATGTTTCATCTGAAAGAAACATGCAATATTTACATCTAAGATCGTAGAAAAATAGTCAACCAAGTGCAATGATGTCCTCCAAGATAATATTTGTTTTTCAGTTTCAGTTATATATTGGGGGGACATTTTGGGCATTGGGGGGGGGCACATGTCCCCCCCATGGTGCGCAAAGGTGAAGTATGCTGGTCTTGTCATACAAAGTTTGATGGAGTGTCAATTGGACAATATGGAAATATTTGCATCTTGAAAGCCAGACTACAAAAGTAGATCGACAGGGAGAAACACACGCAAGCCTAAGACGTGGTAAGATATGATATTCCTCACTATATGAAGTGACTGATAACAAGATCTGTATAATGGATTGTAAGAAAATTTGTCGGGTTTTTGTTTTGTAGACAATTGATCTGTATTTATAGCGTGATGGGATGGTGGCACAATGATGTGTGTGGTCTCACTGGAAAGCTCTGGTGCTGCGCTTTTGTGTGATATGTATGGCATTTCTGTGCGAGCCTGCATTCGCGAGTAATCCATCCAAGAGTAATGTGTGTGCAAAGCTGTATGAAGTGCTTGGTCTTGTTGGAAAGCTACGATTCCGCTGTTTCATGTGATATATAAAATATATGAAATATAAAATCCATAGAGAAGAACAGGTGGGAATTTGGACGCACTATGTGTCGTTCGGGCCCATAGGATTAAAAAAGTGGTGTGAATTTTTTAAAGTCACTTTTTTGAAAAAAGATGTCAGGCGCACACTCTAAGACTCGATGCAAAAATATTTTCTTTTGTTCAAGTACCAATGTTTTGACTATACCGTCTTCATCAGGGTTTTGAGTCACTTTTTACCACATTTACAGCAATATTTGAAATATGTTAAATATAATGTCACAGTTCAATCCAGGCTCTGGCTGTTATAGGGGTGTCTTGGTTGACACACCTCTGCAACACTTCATGGACATCAGGGGCAGTGCCTCTGGAGTGGCATACCAGGGTGGTGGTCCCCATCTTTGAGAAAGTGGACCAGAGGGTGTGTTCCAACTACAGGGGGGTCACACTCCTTAGCCTACCCAGTAAGGTCTACTCCAGGGAAGTTGAACCTCAGATCGAGGAGGAGCAATGTGGTTTTCGTCCCGGACGCAGAACCGTGGACCAACTCTTTACCCTCGCCAGGGTGCTGGAGGGGGCATGGGAGTTCGCCCAAACAGTCCACATGTGTTTTGTGGATTTGGAGAAGGCTTACAACCGTGTCCCCAGGGGCATCCTGTGGGGGGTGCTCCGCGAGTATGGGGTTGGTGGCCCCTTGCTAGGGGTCACCCAGTCCCTGTACCAAGGGAGCATGAGTCTGGTTTGCGTGGCCGGCAATAAGTCGGACCTGTTCCTGGTGAGAGTTGGACTCTGCAAGGGCTGCCCTTTGTCACCAGTTCTGCTCATAACTTTTATGGACAGAATTACTAGGCGCAGCCGAGTGGTGGAGGGTGTCAGGTTCGGTAACGGGAGGATCTCGCCCGGCTTTTTGCGGATGACGTGGTCCTCCTAGCTCCATCGAACAGTGACCTCCAGCTCTTGCTGGGACGGTTCACAGCCAAGTGTGAAGCGGCTGGGATGAGAATCAGCACCTCCAAGTCTGAGGCCATGGTCCTCAGCCGGAAAAAGGTGGATTGCCCACTCCAGGTCAGGGGGGAAGTCCTGCCTCAGGTGGAGGAGTTTAAGTATCTCAGGATCTTGTTCACATGTGAGGGTAGGATGGAACAGGAGATTGACAGGCGGATTGGGGCGGCATCAGCAGTGATGCAGGTGCTTAACCGGTCCGTTGTGGTGATGAGGGAGCTTAGCCAGAAAGCTAGGCTTTCGATTTACTGGTCAATCTACGTTCCAACCCTCACCTATGGTTACGAGCTCTGGGTAGTGAGAGAAAGAACGAGATTGCGAGTACAAGCAGCTGAAATGAGTTTCCTCCGCAGGGTGGCTGGGCTCAGCCTTAGAGATAGGGTGAGGAGCTCGGACATCCGGGAGGGATTCGGAGTAGAGCCGCTGCTCCTTCACATCGAGAGGAGCCAGTTGAGTTGGTTCGGGGATCTGGTCAGGATGCCTAGATGCCTAAATCTAAATCTAAATCCATAGCTAAATTACTAGCTAATATGCAAATGAACACTGCTGGTCAGCGGAAGTACCTAAATACCAAAGTACCAAAATGGTCAGACTGTGTATATAGCATCAAATAACGAATTAAAACCAAACTAATCAGAGAAAATGAAAACATCAGCATTATAAACACTACCTAAAATGACAAAAACATGTTTGGGGAAATTTTATTTGATGTGTACTTTGAGTTTTTAGTGTCCCATCTGAATTTCAACAGTGCTGGTTTCTGTCATTTTAGGTAGTTCTTATCACGCTGGTGTATGTTCAAGCATGCATTTTCACAGATTAGTTTAGTGTAATTTAGTAGTTTTGTTATTTGATGCTATAAACACAGTCTGACCACCTAGGCTTTTATTTTGGTACTTCCGGCAACCGGCAGTGTTCAATTGCATATTAGCTAAATATTTAGTTTCACCAAGCACATTGAGATTTACCTTTTAATATTTACATTTAACGTTCAAATTTAATATTTAACATTTACATTAAGATTTAACATTTACATTACGATTTAACATTTACATTTAACATTTAGGTTTAACATTGAGATTTAACTGTGACATTATATTTAACATATTTCAAATATGGCTGTAAATGTGGTAAAAAGTGACAAAAATATTCACTCCACTTTTTTAAACGTTAGAAGTTAAATGTGGCAAAAATGTTGCTGTTGATTTCAGTGTGAACCACTTTACAAACAGCAACCCATAGTTCTCTGCACCACTATAAATACAACAAAGGTAAAAACAACATTTAAGTAAGATCTGGTTGGAAAACAGCTTTGGTTAATGTTAACTGCTGTAAGGAGTTACAGATGGTAAGAAAATGCCAAATGCATTTGGCATTTTTTGCACCAACTAAAACCCAAAAATATCAAATCTATGTTTTAAATATTAGTGTTTTAGTTTTCAGATAGGATGAAATAAAATGTAAAATATTTGTTTAAAATCGGAGGAAATTTCACATGGTTGGCCTATTATTTGGCAAACGTACAGAGAAAGAGCTAGGCCTGCAGAGAATAAGTACACTCATTAACAACACTGCATAATAGTCGTCTAACAAAAATGTTCCTAAAACCTAACTTATGCAACAGGATGATAACTGTTCAGTGACATGAAGTCCACTCCTGATTGCTAAGGATAAAGTTATATAACTTGTGTCAGTTTCAGTGGCAGCTCCTGCCAAATTTCTTAGGAGGGGAATTGTTGTGATGATAGCTGAGGTGACCCGTTCAATGGGTAAATTTGAATTAATTTGGTTCAACAATGACTGAACAACCCACTGTGGTCATCAACAGACAAATTTTCATCAGTTTGCCCACACAAATACCTTTAAATGTGAACAGAGACCTGTTTCATTAATCAATCATTATTCATAATAATCATTATTTCAGTGGAAACAGTTGATGACGTGTTGTTTAAACATCTTGAGTGATAAAATACAACTCATCTTCTTTGTAATGTCCATGTTGTCTCCACATTACGACTTAAACGCTCATGAACACACAATGAAGTAAGAACGACTTCCCGACATGGGAAATCGGACCATCCGAGGAGCACATGAATGATACTTGGTGGTTTACCTATGAGGGAAACACTTTGGGGTAGCCTCGCATCACCAGGCTCTTCACGTACAGGGAAGAGCCTGGTTTCCATTCACTCTGAATTTTGTCACCAAATTCACCAAAGTAAAAGTGTTCACCAAAGTAAAACTTTAAACTCAAAGTTTATTTTGAGGGAAAGGAGCATCCATTGAATTCCGGATCCTGTCTCTTTCACCATCGTTCCGGTTCCTTACCAAAACGGCCACTAAATGGCAGACTACTTTGGGACAAGCCCTCCGGGAACCCATAGAAATTAGGGATGTCACCAGGGGCGTCACTAGGTTTTAAGGACAGGGGGAGCTTAGCCCCCAGGAGATGCACAGGATGTGAGCGAACATTTAATTTCACAAACACCTGACAAAAACTGAGAAATTGCTTTTCCACTTTTTGGACAGATTTAGCTTTATTCAGAGATACTTTACTGTGTAAATGTTTTAGGCCACCATTACATTTTTAATACAGTACAACAACAAACACAGGAAGTACTGTATGTTTACAGCATTAACAACAAAAAAAAAAGAAAAAATCCACATAGTTACAGCGCCGTATTTAAGCAATGCTTCTTATTCATTAAGAGCCCACATGTATTATCCCAAACTGTATGCAAAAAAAACAGCACTGTGTTCTCACAAAGTACACCATTTTAAAATAACATGGCTACAATTGGCAGTTACTTGGATGGTGGAAGCATCAAAGAATGTTGTCTGTTTTTAAGGGTGGCAAAGGCGTCTGTCACTCTATTGTGATTTAGGTGCTGAAGTGCCTCTTTTTCAATTGACATGACTGCAAGACTGTGAAGTTTTTTCTGACCCATTGTTTGACATAGCCAGGAGTGCAGCCGACGCAGTGCACTAAAGGACCTTTCACACGAGCAGCTGCTTACAGGCACTGTTAGGGCAACTTGGATGGTTGCCTTCAGAGAGGGAAACATGTCTGAATCAAGGAGGTTGTGCACAGACAACATATCTTTAGGTGAACATCCAGCCTCTGTTTTCTGGGCAAGAAAGTTTCTGGCCACCAGAACCTCTTCTGTTTTCAGGTCAATGCTGTAGTGTTTTGCAAGTTCATTCAAGTGTGATTCACTCAAGAAGTTCTCAGATTTAGGACTGCATGCCTGGATGCCTTTTAGTAGCCCTGCATCTACACTGCAAAATCTTTGCTCAAGCTCCCCAACCATCCTATCCACACAAGAGAAAAGTAACTCTCTTTTCAATGTGTCTGAGTTGTTCAATTCAGTGCATACACCTGCAGCTGTCTCCAGCACAAAGTCATCCATTTTCCTCTGTTTATGCCTTGTCCTGACACCTTGCTCAGGGATACTATGGGTGTGGCACAGGGCTTTGGTTCTCTCATAAAGCTCTGTGGCAAATGCATCGGTGCGTTTGCCCTTAAGTGTGTCACACACTGCTTGTTTGCAGATCAAAGCTTCTGCCAGGTCTAAAGTCTCTTTCTGAAGGAGCTTGTGGAGTCCTTCGGTTACAGACAGAAGTGACTGAAACATCAGTAGTGCATAGACTGCTGAGAACTTACAGAGTTTTGCTCTGAGACAAACAGCTATGGGGGATCTAATAGCAAAAAGGCACTCCAAAATGGCAGACAATGTGTCAAGAACTGCACTGATTGACCGCAACTGACATGCCCAGCGAGTGTTTGAAAGTTGCACAAGCTCAACTGTTGTCAATCCAAGCCTTGTCTGAGCCTCCATGAACTTATGATGATTCACTAGGGAGGTGCTGAAGAAAGCGTACACACACTCCAACAAGCTGAAAAGCTCCACAGCCTCTGGGATGGCCTTGCAAGTATGGCACAACACCAGATTGAGTTCATGAGCATAACAATGCATATAGATAGCTTCAGGATGGAGCCTTCTAAAATGTGCTTGTACACCTCCAGTGGTCCCACTCATGACAGCTGCACCATCATATGTTTGTGCTACACACTTAATCTCTGCAAGACCATTGTTTTGAATCTGCTGCTGCAGCTCATTTGCAATGGACTGCTCATCTAATGATTTCATCTCTGCAAGTGCTAGGAAACGTTCCTTCACTGCCCCGTCTGACACATACCTGACACAAACAGCTAACTGCTCTGATTTGACATCTCTTGCCTCATCTGCCATGATGGCATAGATTTTGGACTTTGTCATTTCAGATACAGTGACACTTGTCACTTCCTGGGCACAACAGTCAATCATCTCATTCTGGGAGGTTGCTGAGATATACTGAGCATTTGATGGGGGGGGTTATGTTTTTGAAGAAAAGGATCAAATTCCTTCAAAAGCTCCATGCACGGAAGAAAATTCCCTCTGTCTGTGCTGTCTTTTTCTTCATCATGGCCACAAAAAAGGGAGTCCCTGTCTCCCTAATATAGAAGTGACTGCACCAATTCGCCCTGAGATATTCTCTTCTCTCTACCGTCTCACTCACATTTGCAGATGCTATCATCTGTGCAACGTCTCCCTGTTTTCTAGTTGCCTGGTAGGTTTTCCATGCAATAACACTGTCCTTATGTGTTTGTGCAATTTCATGTTTGCCAAAGATGATTAAAGCTTTCTTCCAGTTCTTGTAACCACTACTGACCAAACTATCATGTTTGATGTTTTTGCCAAACACTCTACATGGGAAGCAGAAAGCTGTATTCTGATTGACTGAATATTCTAACCAGTTGTGCTTTTCAAACCAGCTGTAGTGAAATGCTCTCTTCTGCGTACCAAAACTATCTTGTGGGTAGCTCTTCAGCTTTACCTGTCTGGGCCCTGTGTCTTTGTCACCTAAATCGAACCCTGTAGTGGAGTGAGATGCTGCAGCTGCTTCATCAATTTCCCTCTCTTGGTCTGTTTGCTCTCCTTCTCTCTCTGTAATATCTTGATCTTCCTCTGCCTCTTGATCCATCTCTGGATCCCGTTGCTCTCTCTGCCTTGACCTTGCCTGTTGATCTTTTTCTCCCTCCGCATCTCCTTCTGCCTGACCCTTTAAGATACATTAAAACACAATGAACTGAATTAATAACTGATCAACAAAGAGGCTAATGCCATGACTTTCGGTCACAACACAATAGTTGTTTACTCCCAAATATTTTGAAGTTGCACAGATTACATTTTGGGCACATGTGTGACTAAAATGGTTGTTATTTCAAGCCCTGAAAAATATTACTTTATTACTTAAATTACAGTTATATTAAGGTACTCTTGAAAATATCTGGGCCAGACTAATTTGGCTTATATATCTCTCTCCACTCTCTCTCTCCACTTTCCAATCATTACTCTCCTAAATAAAAGCTCAAGTTAAATAAGTCTTATATGGTGCACCTGGACTGAAATCTTTCATATTTCATATTCATATCGAGTTCCATAAAAATCCAAGACTGTCTGCATCACAAATGACTCTATCCTGTGAAATCCTTTAGACTCACCTTTCCGGTAGAGGTTTCTCCCCTCTCACTCTCTTTGCTCCTCTGCCCTGACTCCTACAGGTCAATAGGGGTGGTGGAGTGATTATTATTAGTGTATTATTATCATTATCATTATTATTATTAATATTATTATCATTATCATCATCATCATCATTCTTATTGTCATTATTATTATTATTCACATAATCATACATGAATGAGCTCAGCTCCTGTTTCACTGTGTGCATCTGATGCTGGAGCTGATGCTCCAGAAGGAAGTCACCCCAAAGATAGTATATGGTTAAAAAAAAAAAAAAAAAAGAGTGCACACCTAACTCTATAAACAACCAGGACCTTCACAGTGCATTTCAGAATAACTAGCTGGCTAAGTAGCAGCGTTCTTTTAGAGCTGAAATATAACTTTTGACCACAAAACAACAAAGGTAAGACATGCACAGAGATACAGCACGTATCTCATGCTGCCTCCTGTACAGGGGACTCTATCCTCCAGAGTGTGCAAGCCAGGTTTTTATTTGTCAAACAGGGAGCATTTGGTTCATTAATTACATGGGACTTTCTGCTGTTAGCTGGGGGGCTGGAGCTACTATTAGCAGTGATGAATACTTACTCTCCTGAAAAAATTCATATATCCATTCTTGTTCACGTTCTTCTCCTAATGCTGCTCTAGTCAGTTCTGTGTGCTCCGCTCCCGGTATACACATGCTGCAGGTACCCAGGTACTGGGTGTAACCTAGGTTGCAGGGAAAATGTGGACTGGATTTCAGTGATGTGGGCGTGCTCTATATGAACAAGTGGAATGGATTGGATAACGACGCACTGACTCGGACTCTCTACCTTCCACTATGAAGTGAAGGGAAACTAAGATTTATGATCATATTTAAATTAATAATGACGGGTTATGTGATTATTTATTTAAACTCATATTCTGGCCACATTACATTTAATTTGTCGGCACTTTTTTGTAAAAAAAAAAAAAAAAAAAAAAAATTAAATAAATGAATCTAAAATTCTTTAGGGGGACTTAAGAATATTTTGGGCTGAAGCCCCCCTAAAATAGGTGTAATGACGCCACTGGATGTCACGATTATTTGATTTCACTATTAGCGACGATTTTAAACGCCATGGTTAATTATTCAGAAAGATTCCTCAACACCGTCACTCTCCAAAGATTATGCCGGGAACAAAGTTACACAAGCAGTACAGGTGCATCTATAAATCAAAAGCTAGCTAGATGTTTTTTTTCCTGTTTAAAAATTCTCTTCTCAGGTCCAAAAGAAATGTTCAGAAACATTTTTGTAATATAGTTTATAGAAAGTCTGTAAAGAAATACATGTAGCATTTGAAACCTTTTTTCCCAAAAGGGAAATCGTGCTATGGATGTTAAACACAAAGGTGATGTTTGTTTAATTCCAATGGGATTATTGTCATTAAATCTTGTACTTTTTGGTTACTTTTCTTTGTTGCTATATTATTTTTGTTATGTTGGCATGGAGATAAATTAAACTTAAAGACCTATAAGGAGTGTTCATGTGATTTTACACATTTAGCCTATGGTGTGAAATTAATTAATGCATAATAATCATGATAATCGTAAAACTGTGATTATTTCTCTAACAATAATCGTACAAAGAAAATCTATAATCGTGACATCCCTAAGATTGCAGGACCTGTATTTAGAAAAAAAAAAAATCTTTTAAAGTCCAAGAAAGTGAATCAGGGCGATTTCCAGCCAGTCTGACATCAATGCGACTTCTCACTGCGCTGATTGGATATTCAGAGGCAGGACGAGCTGTTTCAAGTGAAAATTATCAGAATAATTAATATATTGTGTGTATATATGACAATAATGATGATGATAATCATACATTTATTATCATCATCTTTCTTTTCTTTTGTGGCTCAGGGAGTTGCGACGCCTCATCGCCCTATAGGCCTATTGGCCCTGGTCAGTTTCTTTTTTTTAGCCCCTCATCTCCTCGAATTTTCCAGTCCGTTTACTGATAATCAGCTTCATAAAATGTTTAAAGAACGATATAATCCACAATCTTACCTGGAGATGCAAAGTGGCAGAGGAGAGACAACAGCACCAAGGTCTTCATGTTTGTTCAGAAAAAGCCTTTCGCCACTTGACAGCGGGCCAGATGACTTTAAATTCGGTAAAGCTGCACTCACAGATTCGGACTCGGATCAATAACTCATAAACGAGATGTTGGAGCACATAGTCTTCGACACTACCTTCTTCCATTGGTCAACAAGTGAAGCTACAACAAGCTACAACGTGAATTTCATCAGCTCGGCCAGTAACATTGATCCCGTTGCACAACCGACTGTGAGACGACTGCGCAGGGACCGTCTACAAAGTGCAACACCGGAAAGAGATTTAATAAAATTATTCAGTAATTTCAATACAGTGTAACTTCCCCAAAATCACTTCACACATTAATGGTCTCCTGCTGATCATACTACAACACTTCATTTGGGAAAATATTTTTTTGTTTGTTTGTTGTTTGTTTTGTTTTTATTATTATTATTTTATTGTTTTGGAGAAATTTGTTCAGTAATTTCAACACTCTGCAGTGTAGTGTCCCCCAAATCACTACACACATTAATGGTCTCTTGCTGATCATACTACAACACTTTTTGGGAAATATACTAGTTCATAATTTTACTGAATTTTTTATTAGGAAAATGGTTCAATAACTTCACTATTATAGAGTGCAGTACCACTACCGCTATTTCAACCACTAGGGGGCTCTAGTGGGTAAAACTACAACACTCTTTGGGTGGGGAAATATGCTTTTTCATAAATTATTCAATCATGTCAATACTTTGCAGTGTAGTGTCCCTAAGATCACCTCACACATTAATGGTCTCCTGTTGATCATACTACAACACTTCATTTTGGAAAATATGGTTTTTCATAATTTTATTGAATTACTATCATTATTTTCAAGCATACTAAACTATATGGTTGCGTGTGTATTGGAATGCAGACAAACATGTTATTCAACAAGGAAACCGAAGCAAGTAGACATTTCATTACAATTTCTGGATTGAATGACATGTTTCTTTGACACAGAGTGTAACAGTGTAATGAGCGACCTTGAATCTGAAAATAGTGTGTAGCTACATTGAAGGCGTGCACCATTTTGCTACGGTGTCCAGGTTGAATTAGGCTTCCTCGAAACTGTGCCCCCAAAATCACTTCACACGATAATGGTCTCCTGCTGATGTGCCCCCCCCCCCCCCCCCCCCGTAACCCCTGTATCTCGCAAAACATTTGTGAGATATTGTAAAAATTTCATTTAATTAATGTTCTTCCGGGTCAATTTGGCCCATAGAGACTGCAAGCAAACGCAACAGTGGAGCGCTGTTGCCAACCTCCTTACCGTACCCAGGACCAAGCGCCGCACCTGGGGGGCCAGAGCTTTCTCTGTTGTTGCCCCCACTCTCTGGAACTCCCTGCCACAACACATCCGCAGCTACACAGACCTCACCTCCTTCAAAACTGAACTCAAAACATACCTGTTCTGTTCTGCATTTAACTTACAAATTTAATCCATCCTACTTCCTTCTTGCTCTTCCCTTATACCCTCCTAACTTTGTGTTGTCAGCACCCTCTTGTCTACAGCCTTGTCTATACCTAATGCACTCCTGTCTGTATTTTCTTTTGCTCTTTTGTCTGCTGTTTTGCACTTCTGATTGTATTTCCCTGTACTTTATTATGCCTGTAAAGTGTCTTTTGAGTTTTTGAAAAGCACTCTATAAATAAAATGTATTATTATTATTATTATTATTATTATTATTATCTATCAGAAGAGCTAGCAATATCTTCCTGCGAAGATCTCTCATGTTGACTGTCACTGTACCAACTGAACTGAGACGAGTTAGTAGTGTTAGCAGTTAGTAGCTATTTTTGAAAGAGCTGATATATAGGCGTGAAATGGGCTATGGAAATGAGCGCAAAATTCGAAAATATAGATTATCAACCGCATAGAAATCAAACTATGGTCAACAGTCATTTTTAATAGTGGAAAAAAAAGCTTATGCTTATTTTTCTTTTGCATAAATAAATGCGATATTGCTTGTTTACAACTGTGATTGCAATTTATTTCCTACTTCTGGCACCGTAACACTCCATTTCTCCCATGTTGTCAAAGCCAGAGTTGGAAAAATCCAACACCTCCACGGTCCGATGGTCAACAGAACTGCTGCTGTGCTGCCTGCTAGTCTGTTACTATCCATCATTTTCACTTCCTTGCCTATTTTTTTTTTTGTTGTTGTTGTCTTTTGTTTGTTTGTTAGATATAATTCAAACTGACATTAGAACATATGTGATTTGGTCAAAGCGATGAAACTGTGGATTTTTCTTGAATAAAAAAATGTTAAGAGAAGAGCCATCAAAACAAGTTCACTCATTTAATCCTCAGCAAACTGTATATACAGAACAAATTCACACAGCAAATACAAAAATACAAAGTCACTCAGCAGTGTTCTTCCGACATGAACTGAGACTCTGAAACAAGATTTTGACCAGGTTTGATGAAATAAAATTACATCGGAAGAAAAAAGAAGTCAAAACAAACACTCCTTCAATATCTATACCACACATAATACTGTACAAGATTAAAATATTAAGTATAGACCATGGACAGATGTTTGTTTCAGTTGCATAAGTTTGACTTATACCTTTCTAAAAGCAGACATGGCTGGAGTTATGGGAATCTTGCATCATTTGACATTTTTAATCCTTAAATTTTCCAAACCTTAACCCTCCAATTTATTTTAAGACTTTGCCAAACTCACCTATAGCCTGTTCAGTTTGGGCTGTTGCACAACACACAATATCAAGGGGTATCTTTGTTTGGTGTTTGTTCTGCTGTCATTCCTTGGCGCTGTGTGTGAAACCCTCTTGTACAAGTTCCACACTGAATATGGGGGATAAACATATAAAACAGAAACATGTTCCTTTTTGGAAAGCTGCAATACAATATTTTATCACTTTAATGGTATCCCTGAAATTTCACTCTGTATTATCAACACATTATCCACAGTTCAGATTATCTATTGATGTTTGAGAAGAGTGAAACATCAAGTCTCATCCAAACATCATCAACAGCTGTTTTGGGCAGGTCTTCATTTCCGCAGAAGGAACACAACTCATCCTTTGAAACTGGAAAATAAAAAATAAAAACAAAAACAAGTAAATAGCTGTTAAATTTGTAAGGAGCATTAAACATATTCTTTCAATATTTCTTAACCGTAGAACATTAACGTAACATTTAGTAACACCATCACTAACGTTGGATATATTTTACCTGCTGTGATAAACGATAAAAAAATCTTCTCATCAAAATATATTAAAGTACAACAATACATGGCAAATTTAAGTACTCTTCTTTTATGTCCTCCTATACAATGTCTCATTAAACCATAAACAGGTATCATGGGGGGACCCTATAAAAAGGCTCTGAAATTAGTGGAAAAAATAGGGAATTGTTAAAGAAAAAAATCCTACAAATAAATAAATAATGGAGCTGGGAACTTGTTCTTTGGTCCAAGTATTCCTGGGACATGTGAGCCTTGTCCAGTAAAGCAGTGTCCGTACTTCACTGACAATTTTTTGAGAGGTAAACAAAAAAATGGCATTTTGAATAATAATATGATATAAATAATATGAATAATAAGACTGTTAACACTTCCTTTTGTAAATTCATTAAATTGTAAATATTTCAGTACTCTGTCAACACATTCAGCTTTGCTGGTACAAGGAGCTCCTATTAAACAATTCTTTTTGTATTCTTGAATATTTCCGACATTATAGAAATTATTGTGTTTTGTGATTTGATAAGCATCATGGAAAATGGACTCAAGTAGAACTGCGTGGTGGGTAAACATCAACTTGGATATGAATACAGCTGGCTGATGCGTAATGTTTCTTAATGATTCCTTAATTTTTTCTATAGCTTTGGAAAGTATTTAGTGGTTTCAGGCTCCACAAATCACAATGACTTGTTAATCAAGTTAGACTATGCATTTTATTCTAGTGATCAGGAAAAAATACCTCTGGTGCAGGCTTGGAGCCTTTACTTGTTGGATCATTGCTGATGTGCTTCTCATCTTTGCTCTTCTGGAGATCTTTGCCAGTTTTTGGAGCAGACTTAGCTCTTTTTGGAACTGGAACAGTTTTTGTGTAAAATTTGGAGCTGGCAGTGTGCTGTGTGATGTCTTTTGACAGCATAGGTTGAAGAAGTAATTGTTCAGAGAAGTTATGAGCAATGATATGTTCTCTGTATCTCCCCTGCAGAGAGCCATACATTTTTCTGACAAAGGTCCCTGGTCCCAATCGCCTCTGCTTTTTGAGAACTGACTGACGATTAAAAAACCATCTCTCCACATGACAGTTCGCGACCCTGGTTTTACTCGGGCCAAGGATATTATCCTCTTTGTCACACGCGTACCTTTTACAATTTCCCAACAGCAGACCACTCCAAAGAGGAAAAATGCCTAGGTAGTTCTCAAAAGGACATCAACAATGCCTGGGCAGAAGTTTGGATTTTCCTCTTCATTTCACTTCATTTGTACCCAGGCATCTTGTGAAATTTGAAGTCACATTCCTTCATGATATTTTGGGGGAGGTACATCTTCATGAAAACGTCATCATGGATTTTTTTTTTTACTTTGTCTTATCTCTGACCTTATCATTTCTGTACATTTTTCTCGAGGCTCCGTGTTATGTTTCCTGAAATCAGTTCAGCAACAGGTGTTTTGTTTGTTTTGAAGAAGGGTTTGCTCACTCCTTTGCGTAGAGCTCTTGCGATTCTTCCTCGTCTTGTATTTGCTGTTGGTCTTAATTTTTCTTTGACTTGTTTTATGTGCACTTTTCCCTCTTTGTAGTGCAGATAACTAATTATGGTGTGTCCCACTGGCTTTGTATTTATCTTAAAGAAATATTTGACTCCACAGGAAGGGAATGTACAAACTGTACTGATGTTCAAATATGGACTACTAATTTCATGGCAGTGTGGTATTTTTATATGATGGCTTTTCCTGAAACAGTTGTATAGCACATTTGTCCATGGTTGCCTCGGTTTGAGCCAGGCAGTGGGCAGTTTTTTTGGGCCAGGCAGTTTTTCACCAGTTCTTCCTGTTCACTGTACTTGTGAACCTGTTCAATGCTGATGGCATCTTTCTCCATTGTTTTTGGTCCTTTGATTTTTCATCTTCAAGACAAAGTAAATATGTTTAAGGATACTTGGGACTTAAAAGAAACAACACAGGACTAATAACTAGCCTAAATCACATTTCTTGGTATACAAAAATCAATATCCCCTACTTGGAATTTAAGTGATATTTCAGGCCATGGTTAGTGGTAGATTAAGCACATCATGTGTCTTTGTATGCTATGCAATTTTGATATACATGTACAAAGACAAATACATTTGTTTGGAGCACATCTGAGTTATATGAATATAATTAAGATGAACTTTAGATTTCAGAATGTGGACTGGAGAAAAAAAGTGAATCCAAATGCATCGAAAATATTGGAAGAATTCTGTTTCACCATAGTGGCTTTGCTGTAAAGACTGACATATAACCACTGTGAAACTTAACTGAAAGGACCTAGACATTAATTGAAAGGTGCGTCTAATTGGCTAGTGATTTAGGCACCTCATGCATCCTTCATTTGATTGGTTTAAAGCAAGTGGCCATGCAGTCAGAAGGTGATGTATTAATAATGACCTGAAAATACAATAGAATTAAAAATCAAATACTGTGGTGAAGTAAGTGTGGTAGTGTGACCTACACCAGACGATTAATTTGTGAAGTGATGTTGGAGAGGCTACACTGCATGGTGAAACAAAAACAAAAAACAGCAAAATTATGGCAAAGCATATTCCTCCAAACTGAGTGCGGTAGTATGATCAACAGGAGACAATTCATGTGTGAAGTGATTTGGGGGTGACTACACTGCATAGTATTCAAAATATGATTTTTTTTTTTCTAATAGAAATTCAGCAAAATTATGACAAAGCATATTCCTCCAAATTCAGTGTTGTGGTATATAGTATATATACTGATCATACATGATCAGCTGGAGACCATTGATATGTGAAGTGATTTTGGGGAGACTACACTGCATAGCATTGAATCGATTGAATCTTTCAAATAAAAGTTCAGCATTGAATATTTATTTATTTTGCCTTTCTTTGCAGCATCTTCACCAAAACACTTGCATGATGTCACTTCCTGAATGTTGATGTCAGTGGGAGTGACCCATTATTTTTATAGTGTGTAAATGGCAGTATGACAGGGTTGAAAACAAACTGAGAGACGTGTATAAAGATTGCAGTTTCATAGGTAATTCAGGTATTATTTTTTTAGAAAAGATATATGTTTAGTTAAAGTAGACAAACAAATTATTATACTAGCATTAACGTTTTGTTTTTCATAGTATTTATTTGTTTTCAGTTCAATTAAAATGTAAAGATGGTCAGTGAGGACATGCATGTAGTCAGCTACTATTAGACAGCCCATTATTTAAAAAGAAAAAAAAAATCATTTTCTTTTGCATCATGGTACAAAAACACATAGGCTGTGTCCGAAATCACTCCCTACTCACTTAATAGTGCACTAAATAGCATGTTCGCCATTTTGTAGTGGTGTCTGAATGTTTAGTGTAAATTAATATACCCTATATAGTGGACTCATAATATCCCACAATGCAGTGCAAAAAGTAGTGTACAACCAATGGTCACTAACCAAGCAATATGTACTGTGATGCATTGCGGAGGCGCCAATAACAGACGGCAGACATGGCGGACAATGAGGAGGAGCACCCGGTGCAGCAGAGAAATACATACAAATGTAAGTAATAGTGTAGTAGTGTATTTATTTTTGTGTTAATTCATGTGGGAAAATACGCTCAGGATTAGGTTTTTATCACACAAATGAATTTATTATTTATTTCGGAAACCCACCAGATTAAAGAAGGCTCCCGCACACTGTCTCACTCACTGCTGACTGTGTTTATTGAGTGTCAAGAAATATACAGTATAAGATACAATATAAGTACAACCTGCAACCCCTATAGAACTTACGTTGCTATTCGCTGTTAAAGCTTTGGATTTTTTCTTAAAAATCAGTTCTCCAATCAGCAACTGTTTGCTGCACTGTCAAACAATGTGGTGACACTTGTTTCATCTAGACTTTCACGAACATTTTTGCACTGTAACTTTTGAATGCTGCATTATCTTGAGCTTAATTTGTTCATCATCCACTTCTAGAAACCAGATGTTCTACTTAGTGATGAACCCAGTAACTTCTACAACACCTGCTTCATAAGTTCTCATAATTACATCTTAAAGGAGCACACACAGTTCTGAGGGAATTAGCTTTGTATTTACCAGTATCTCACTGAGAGTGAGATAAAAAAAAAAACTGTAATGCCGAATATATCCATGAGTTCAGTACAAACATTATGGGCTGCTTGCTAACTAACAGTTCGGTGTTGTCAGGCCGGGACTCAAGGCAGGACTCAGACGCAGAGATGACTTGGTTTAAATTGACTTTATTTTCAAAAAAAAACCCAACGTTCTCTATACCGAGTGACAAAACCAACAGTGACTATGAAATTATCTAGAGGTTCTTTTCTTTTCTTCTTTTTTTTTTAAAAAAAAGATTTTAACAAAAAACGCTCCAAATGGAGGAAATAACTATAGATCAATGGCTAGGAAAAATAACAAATGAAAAGTCATTCTCAGAGGAGGCAAACAAAAGGCTATGTGAAGACTTAACCAAAAGGCTCCGACAGGAGGAAAACCAGACTGGACTCAAAATAAGCTCACTCCTTAAACCAAAACGGAGGACCTAAGGTAAACTATGGACAACAAAATCAAAATCGCTCCAAAGGAGGAAAACAAACGGCTATGAAAAATAAACCTGAGCTAAGGCAAGAAACTAAGATATAAAAGTTACAAACAGAAAATCACTCGGTTAGAGGAAAGTTGGCTTACGTGAGGCAACACTGTGGCTGTGGAACAAGGCTTGGAGATGGGCTCGGGTGATCAGACGAAGACACTCTGGCACAAGACAAGGGAGACACAGACTATTTAAACACACAGAGGTAATGGGGAACAGGTGGAGACAATGGGTAATCAGGGTAGACACACAGGTGACACATGAGGAGAGGCAAGTGCTCTGAAACGAGAGGAGAGTAAGGCCTTCAAAATAAAACAGGGAATGACAAGACCAAAATCCCAAGATAAGACAAAACTCACCGCGGTGTGACAGAACCCCCCCCGCTAGGACCGGCTACCAGACGGTCCAGGCTGTTCAGGATGGTCACGGTCAAAGTCTTCAATGAGACTGTGGTCCAAGATGAACCGTGAGGGAACCCACTGTCTCTCCTCCGGCCCATAACCTTCCCAGTCCACCAAGTATTGTTTGCCCCGGCCCCGGTTGCGTACTGCCAGCAGCTTCTTAACCTTGTAGACCGGACCTCCATCCACCACTTCTGGAGGAGGAGGGGGCGGGGGGGCCGGGACCATGGGGCTCACCTTGACTGGCTTTACCTGACTCACATGAAATGTGGGGTGGACACGGAGGGATCGGGGCAGGCGGCGCACCGCTGCGGAACCGATGATCTTGGTGATGGGAAACGGACCCACGAAGCGCGGTGCCAGCTTCCTGGAAGGGACTCTGAGGTGGAGGTTCTTGGCCGAGAGCCACACTCTCTGGCCTGGCTGGTAGGTGGGGGTGGGCCGTCTCCTGCGGTCTGCCGCCTTTTTGACCCGATCTCCTTGGCGGATGAGGACCTGCCGGGCGGCTGACCAGATGTCGGCATCGGCGGATCATGGAGTGGGCGGAGGGCACCGACACCTCGGGTTCTTGGTCTGCGAAAACAGGGGGCTCGTAGCCGTAAACACACTTGAAAGGTGAGAAACCTGTGGCTGAGGTGGGCAAGGAGTTGTGGGCATACTCAACCCAGACCAGGTGTTTGCTCCATGTTGAGGGGTTCTGGGACACTAGACACCGGAGGCCGGTTTCCAGTTGTTGATTGAGGCGTTCGGTCTGGCCGTTGGCCTCCGGGTGGTAACCTGAAGTCAGGCTGGCCTTGGCTCCGATGAGTCGACAGAACTCCCTCCAAAAACACGACACGAACTGGGGCCCCCGGTCAGAGACGATGTCCCTGGGAAAACCGTGAACTTTGAAGACATGGTTAATCATAATTTCAGCCGTTTCCTTGGCTGAAGGCAGTTTAGGTAAAGCTATGAATCTGACCATCTTCGAAAATCTGTCCACCACAGTGAGGACGGTGGTGTTACCTTGGGAGACCGGGAGCCCTGTGACGAAGTCCATGGATATGTCGGCCCACGGTCTGGAGGGGATGGGAAGCGGCTGTAAAAGTCCCATGCGTGACCCGGAGGACGTCTTATTCCTGGCACAGACCGAACATGCCTCGACATACTCCCGCACCTGCGGTTCCATAGACGGCCACCAGAACCTCCGTGAGATGGCGAACATCGTCCGTCGAATTCCCGGATGACAGGAAAGCAGCGATGTGTGGGCCCAGTGAATCACCTGTGGGCGCAGATCAACAGGGACAAACAATCGATTCTCGGGGCAACCACTAGGTGGCGGAGCCTCACCATTAGCTTGCTTAACCTCATTTTCTATCTGCCAAGTAATCGCTCCTACCACACAGGTCAGTGGAAGGATAGGCTCTGGTTCCTTGGCAACAGGCTCAGGGTCGTAGAGTCGTGACAGGGCGTCTGGCTTGACGTTCCGGGACCCCGGCCTGTAGGAAAGAGTAAAGGCAAAACGGTTAAAAAACAGCCCCCACCTGGCCTGACGAGAATTTAGTCTCTTGGCTTTACGTATGTACTCTAGGTTTTTGTGATCCGTCTAGACGATAAATGGGTGTTCTGCCCCCCTCCAACCAGTGCCTCCATTCTTCCAGGGCCACCTTGACCGCCAGCAACTCCTGATTGCCAACATCATAGTTACGCTCTGCCCGGGACAGCCGCCGCGACAGGAAGGCGCAGGGATGCATCTTCCCATCCTGCTCCGACCGCTGAGAGAGGACCGCCCCGATCCCCTCGTTGGAGGCATCCACTTCAACCACGAATTGCCGTCGGGGGTCTGGCATTGTGAGGATCGGTGCCGTGGTGAAGCGGGTCTTGAGATCTTGGAAGGCGGCCTTCGCCTCCGGGGTCCAGGAAAACCGCACCTTCGAGGAGGTTAGTGCATGAAGCGGGGCTGCTATCGCGCTGAAACCTCTGACAAACCGCCTGTAAAAAGTTAGCAAATCCGAGGAACTGTTGAACCTTTTTGTGGCTATCAGGCGTAGGCCATTCGGCCACAGCGCTGACTTTTGCTGGATCCATCTGCACCCTCCCAGGGGCTACTATGAAGCCCAGGAAGGAGATGGTATCGACGTGAAACTCACTCTTTCTGCTTTAACATAGAGTTTATGTTTTAGTAGTCGTTCTAGGACTGTGGCCACGTGTTTTCTATGGGTTTCTAGGTCAGGCGAGTATATGAGAATGTCATCTAAGTAGACGTATACAAAATGATCTAGGAAGTCTCTCAGGACATCGTTGATCATGGCCTGAAAGACAGCAGGGGCGTTGGTGAGTCCGAATGGCATGACCAGATATTCATAGTGACCACTAGGTGTGTTGAACCCCGTCTTCCACTCGTCCCCCTCCCTGATCCTGACTAGGTGGTAAGCGTTACGGAGATCTAGTTTAGTGAAAATCTTGGCCTGCTGGAGCTGATCAAAAACAGTTGACATGAGAGGGGATATGGTTTTTAATGGTAATATCATTAAGAGGGCTGTAATCAATGCAGGGCCTTAGCGACCCGTCCTTCTTAGCCACGAAGAAAAAACCGGCCCCAGCGGCTGATGAGGAGGGGCGAATAAGCCCCGCCTTTAGTGAGGTCTCTATGTACTCTGTCATGGCCGCTCTCTCCGGTCCGGAGATAGAGTACAAACGACCCTTGGGGATGGTGGAGCCAGGAATCAAGTCTATGGCACAATCGTACGGTCTGTGTGGAGGGAGTGACATGGCCTTGGTCTTACTAAAAAACCTCCCGGAGATGGTGGTAGCAGGAGGGTACGGATCTCAGGTCCGAGGTCTCAGGGTCTGTGGTAACATTGAGAGAGACATGGTTAATAGTAGTCATGTTTTGTCTCTGGACCGAGTTGAACTCACAGTGGTTCGCACAGTCCTCCCCCCATCCCAAGATTTCCCCTGTTTTCCAGTTTATGTGGGGGTTGTGTTCCTTTAACCACGGAAGCCTAGAATGAGTGAGTGCTGGTGGGAATGAAACAAGTGAAAATTCATGAGTTCATGGTGATCATTTACAATAACTTCGAGCAGTTCAGTCTTGTGAGTCACATTGAATATCAAGGTCCCATCCAGGGCGCTGGCCTTTAATGGCCTGGATAATTTTCTGTGTTCAACTTAAGCTTTTGGGCCAGATCCCAGTCCATGAGACTCTCATCAGCCCCTGAGTCAATAAGTACCCCAAGTGAAATTGTGGTGTCATGATGCTTTACCTTGATGGGCGTGAGATTACGTGGAACATGGTCAGGATCTGTGAGTTGACTCACCACCTTGGGCCTTTTAGCTGGACAGGTGGCGACGAGGTGGTTTGACTCCCCGCAGTAAAAGCACCGGCCCTCCTGCTGTCGTCGTCGTCGCTCCTCCGGTGTCAGCCGTGCCCTGCCGAGCTGCATGGGCTCCTCTTCCCCCCGAGGGGAAAGGAGGATGTTGCTCAGAGGAAGCGCGTCGGGACTCCAGCCCGCCAGGTGCTAGTGTGCGCTGGACTCTCTCTGATGACGGCCTGCCTCCACGTTGCTGCTTGAGTTCGCGGGCTCGGTTGTCAGTCCGGATGGCCAGGGCGATGAGGGAGTCCAGGTCCGGAGGTAGGTCCAAGGGAACCAGCAGTTCCTGTATGGGAACCGCCAGTCCCTTCAGGAACACGTCATATAAAGCTGTGGGGTTCCATCCACTCTCCGCCGCCAGGGTGCGGAAGTGGATGGCGTAATCACAAACAGAACCACTGCCCTGTGTCAGCCCGCTCAGCTCCCTAGCCTTTTCCCTATCTGTGGACACCGGGTCAAAAATTCTCATAAGTGCTGCCTTAAAGTCTTCCAGGGAGCTGCAAAGTGGGGAGTCTCGGGCCCACTCTGCCATGGCCCAAGCTTACTCTGCCTGCCAGATAGGAGACCATAAAGGCTATCTTAGTCCTGTCTGTGGTGAAAGCATGAGGGGAATGTTCAAAGTGTATAGAGCAGTTAATCAGGAAGGCTTTGCATTGCCCTGGTTCCCCAGAGAAAGGTTCTGGGGGTGCCAATTTAATTCCCGCCCCGGTGAAGGGACGGCCTGAACTGCAGCCGCTGCGGCAACTGGAGGTACTGGTGCTGTGGATGGGCTGGTAGTCTGTCGAAGGTGGTCCACCAAGTCCCGCACTTGACGACAGCTGACCTAGTTGCGAAGCCATCGCCGTCTGAAAATCCTCCTGCTGGGAGAGGCGTGCTTCCTGAGCGCGCAGCGCAGCTGTCAGCTGGCTAGTCTCTGCTGAGTCCATACTGGCCAGAGTGTACTGTCAGGCCGGGACTCAAGGCAGGACTCAGACGCAGAGATGACTTGGTTTAAATTGACTTTATTTCAAAAAAAAACCCAACGTTCTCTATACCGAGTGACAAAACCAACAGTGACTATGAAATTATCTAGAGGTTCTTTTCTTTTCTTCTTTTTTTTTTAAAAAAAAGATTTTAAACAAAAACGCTCCAAATGGAGGAAATAACATAGATCAATGGCTAGGAAAAATAACAAATGAAAAGTCATTCTCAGAGGAGGCAAACAAAAGGCTATGTGAAGACTTAACCAAAAGGCTCCGACAGGAGGAAAACCAGACTGGACTCAAAATAAGCTCACTCCTTAAACCAAAACGGAGGACCTAAGGTAAACTATGGACAACAAAATCAAAATCGCTCCAAAGGAGGAAAACAAACGGCTATGAAAAATAAACCTGAGCTAAGGCAAGAAACTAAGATATAAAAGTTACAAACAGAAAATCACTCGGTTAGAGGAAAGTTGGCTTACGTGAGGCAACACTGTGGCTGTGGAACAAGGCTTGGAGATGGGCTCGGGTGATCAGACGAAGACACTCTGGCACAAGACAAGGGAGACACAGACTATTTAAACACACAGAGGTAATGGGGAACAGGTGGAGACAATGGGTAATCAGGGTAGACACACAGGTGACACATGAGGAGAGGCAAGTGCTCTGAAACGAGAGGAGAGTAAGGCCTTCAAAATAAAACAGGGAATGACAAGACCAAAATCCCAAGATAAGACAAAACTCACCGCGGTGTGACAGGTGTATGCCAACAGGGTTACCAGCCTAGCACCCGTGAAGAGAGAGGAATACACCTTTCATCTCCAAAACTGAGGTATTTAAATACAAGACCGTGTACATACAGTTTTAGTGGTTTCTGCTTTATTTTGAGTGATCCAGTGAAGAGAGACAGGAAATCCAGGGGGGGAGAGAGATGACATGCAGCAAATGGCCCAGGTTGGATTCAAACCCAGGGTCGCCGCGGTAAGGACGCAGCCTTAATTTGTGATACACGCTTTACCAGATGAGCCAACAGGGCGCTCCTGACCTTGCATATTTGACTTTTAAAAAAAAATCTAAGTTTAAAATGTAGATGCATTTGGTTTGTCTGGTAGTTCACCTGGTAGAGACGTATCACATATCAAGGAGTCCAGACCACAGCAGCTGGGATTTGATTTGGAAGGAGTGCTATGGTGCATGTCACCTCCTCTCTCTCCCCTGCCTTTTCTGTTTCTCTACTGTCATCAAATAAAGCAGAAATGCCTCAAAAAATCTTAAATGTTTTTTTTTAGATTGATATAGATTTGGTGTAGGGCAGGGGTCAGCAACTTTTTGGATGTACCGTGCCACTTTGATTTAAAAAACAAACAGACATTTTTTTAAAGGTTGCACAGACCCAAGTGCCATGATGGATCATGATAACTATTTTTGTTGAATATATTGTCCCCAAAATAATTGCATTTAACAATATAATTGTCATTTTAAGACCATTTTATGCCACTAATATAATAACACAATACTTTTTAAGTTCCATGGAACATGGCGCAAGCGCCTTGTTCTTGACCACATCACTGCTGTGCACACCTTCTTATGTAATAATACTTAATTGAATGTGAGGAAGCCTTCTTTCATGTTCTTTATTAGACACCTGTAAACTGATCATAAAATGTTTTCAGCCTACTTACACTGATAAAACTATTATCAACACGTGTGGATGTCAGGTGAAAAAATGTTGACAATTTCAAATTGACAATGCACAACATTTCTGTTGTAATGTTTTTGTTTGGTTTCATTACAGGATTGTGACAGTGATGAGACCTGGGCACAAGTGTCTGTGGGGGTGCTGACTGTTATCCCTGAAGATGTGCAACTCTCTCCAAATGCTGTATGCTTTACATTTGGACTACCCTAAAGCCATGAAAAACACTTTTGGCTTCATTCAAAGAGTGATGCTTGGCTTGGGAGAGAACAAACTCCCACCAAAAGTGCAAAGTCTTAAAAATCTCCTGCAGAGTTAGAATGCAAATAAATGTATGAGTGGTGACATTTGGCAAATCTCACTTGTTAATGAGAGTGGATTCAGTTGCTTTTGTTTTTTTTTCACTAAATTAAGACACTACATTCAGATTGTCAGTCCACGGGTTCATCAGCAAGTTACATCTAGGAGGCGGTAGATGTACGTATATTCATTCACACATATGTGAGATCCATTGCCAGTCATTACACTTTCATGTTGTTGTGCTCATTGAATGAAGCCACTTTGCACTTGTCAGCATGTTGGTTCTTTACAATGGTTGGTCTATAAACTGTGTATTATTGTTATTACAGTATTAAAACTGTGTTTTCAGGATTATATGTCAATTTAAAGGTCAGGGTTGGATTTTCTTTTCTCCAGATTTATACTAATTTATTTTTATCAGCTGGCAAGTATTACTGGCACGTTATTGTACCAACACAGATTTTGGTACTAGTGTGTATGTAGGCAGACAGTCCAACAGACTCCATTGTAGTCCGAGAGCAGTGAGTTGTCAGAGAAATGTAACATAGGTGAAAAATTTGGTGTTTCAGATTGTAATTCTGAAGAAAACATTATTGTTACGCTGTACAGTGTAAAACCTCCAGTACATGTTGTAACTGTTGGTATGGTCCCAAAAATGTAGTAGTGGCTGAGCTTATTTTTTATACTGTCATTTAAATTGTGGTGTATGGAAGCCATTATTTGCCATGACAATAGCTGCACACAGCCTCTTAAAATTGTTTTAAACCAGCACAATATGATTTTAGAGTGGCATAATGTGTTAACAGACCTGAAACTAAAGCGTGCTCTGTGACTTTTTGAAATCTAATGAATGTAAACCAGTGCCATCTTGTGTGGACCAACCCCATTTTAAGACCTTTGTTCCTTTTTCCACCTTGTGCACGCCAACCCTGCTTTCAGACCTTTGTGTCTTTTTCTAAAGTTTGTTACCAACTACTGTACCACACTTAAGCTCGTCTTACTGTTACAGCACTGTTTAAAATAAGCACCTCAAAATAATTTTTGTTCCCAAATGATTCTGATGCTGGAAATTTAACAATTGAATGTATTGCTGACAAGTTGATATAAAAGGAAGAAATTTTTTTTTTAAAAAAATGGATATAATTGGGGCGGCACGGTGGTGTGGTGGTTAGCACCGTCGCCTCACAGCAAGAGTTCGATCGCGGGTGTGGGAGCCCTTCTGTGTGTTCTCCCCGTGTCAGCGTGGGTTCTCTCCGGGCACTCCGGCTTCCTCCCACAGTCCAAAGACATGCAATTTGGGGACTAGGTTAATTGATTACTCTAAATTGTCCATAGGTGTGAATGTGAGTGTCTCTATGTGTCAGCCCTGCGATAGTCTGGCGACCTGTCCAGGGTGTACTCTGCCTCTCACCCGATGTCAGCTGGGATAGGCTCCAGCCCCCCTGCGACCCTCACGAGGATGAAGCGGTTAGAAGATGAATGAATGAATGAATGGATATAATTGAAATTTTAACTGTGTTATTACCTTGATTTATTATGTTGAACTGTATTAATGGGATTATTTTAGGAGGTTGGAACCTGTTTTTCATTCATGTATAGATATTTGAAGCACTTAGGTTACTGAAGTAACACTTATTTGCTTTTTTCGAGGCAACCTGTTTACATGGTTTTAGCAAGTAAGTCAGATTGCTGTTCAAGTAAATATAACTAATGCTAAATTACAGGGAATAGTTAGTCCTTAGATAAGTGTCTTGTATGGACTACAAACAGGGTAAATTTCACATGCAATAATTTAGTAGATTAAAATAGTAATTCTGAGTAGTCTTTAAGTCGAGAGTATATCTAAAGTAAGTTATCAAGTACACTCTACTTGACTGTTTTAGTTGCTTTAACTCATATTTAAGTGTGTGTAAAGAAGCACTAGTTAGTACAACTTACAATACCTATTTCTCTTTACTTGTTTTTTCAGTGCAATTGGTTTGCATGCTTTTTTTAAAGTAATGATAACTAATAGGATTTTGAGTTGGAGATGGATCTCCGAGGGAGTTGATTATGTCCTTTTTGACGTCCTCAGGGGTTGCAGAATGGTACATGTCCACCAACCTATTACCTGACATGTTGGGCGCGCCTAAGGCATGCCACAATATCTTTGCCAGTTCTGGTTTGAAAACATCTGCATACAGATAACAACAGTCTGTTAAGGATTTGCAGTAGATGACCACTTTCTGTGTGTTCGGTCCCTTCACTCTGAGTTCTTCACACAACCATGCAAATGTGTCCGCTGCTTTTTAACAAAGAAAAACAATGTCAAACATAGAAATATGCAACAAGTTATTATCACAGACCAAAATTATTTCTAGTTACCCAACACACACATACATATGTACATACATATACACACATACATTCTTACATACATACATATACACACAAACATACTGTCATGTCCAAGAAGTTAAGTTAGTTATTTTTAGTTCTGTCTTGTGTCCATGTTGTCTCGTGGCTTCCTGTTTTATTTTGACATCCAACTCTCCTCTCGTTTCAGGTAACTTGCCCTTTCCTCTCGTGTGTTCCCATCGGTCTGATTGTCTGCCCTGCCCTGATTGTTTCCACCTGTTTCCCATTACCTTGTGTGTGTGTGGGTATATATAGTCTGTGTTTCCCTTTGTCCTGTGCCAGTTCGTCTTGTCTCGTCAAGTCAAGGTCCTCCATGTCCCACTTATGGTGTGTCAGGTTATGTATTCTTTTGATACTTTGCTCAGCTTTTGCCATTGCTTAGTTTTATGTTAATTTGATACTTTATCTAGCATTTTCCTCGATCCTTGTTGTTTTCCTCGCAAGAGTGATTTTTTGTTACTCTGATTTGGTTTTAGATTTTCCTCTGTAAGAGCGATTTTCCTTTGTTACTTTGAAATTAAAGATTGTTTATTTGCACTTTAATCTGTCTCTGAGTTGTGCATTTGGGTTCAGGTTCAGTTGTGACACATACATACATACGTACATACATACACACACACACATATGGATATGTATGTATGCAGATAGTACATACATAAATATAGATACATACATATCTTAATATAATAACTTATTTTCTAACCATGTGTATATGTGAATAATAACACTAAAGAAAATATCCTGGAAAATGATTCCTGTGATGATATGTATTTGTTGTAAAAACATGTTATGGCTCCTAGCTGATAGTGAGTTATGCTACTCACCACTGAATAACAGCATACACTTCATCCACTGTGAGTCCAATGAGGCGATTTTGGAAAAGGGGGGTTTGAAGCACCTTTCTCCAGCAGTCGCTGCAGACGAAGGTTTCTGGTGTACCGAAGACAATGGCGTAGCCTACTCTCCTTGCGAAATCTTCCGATCAGTTTCCAAATCTTTCCAAGCACAGGCTGCAGACATACCCTTAGCTTGGAGCTGCTGGACTTGATCCTCCTTTATAGACACCAGGGGAGAGACGATTATTACCATACACTTAACTGGCCATTTATCTGGGTAGGTGTCAGGGCCGGGCTGGGACAAAAATTAAGGCTGGGAGTCATACGTCCACCCAGGCCACCCAATCCACACATTACATGCTCACACACTTGCATGTGCACACTGACACACATATGGGCTAAGTAATCACCAAAGCTCATTATTCCACACTGACAGTCACACAACTCTATTAAACACAACTGTAACAGCAACCCTACATAGTCCTCCAGTCCAATGCTTTTCTCTTCCCTACGCTCACCAAATGTGCCCATCAATAAACCAGGACTCCTATATGAATGGGTATTATGCTGAACTAAACGACATGATTGTATTATTTTGTCAGCAAATCATTTTGATGTCAGCTTATCATAATCAATATGGCAACACCCATATTCAATGCAATAGTAAAAAAAAAAGTAAAAATATAAGTCAGCAGTAACATCAACTTATCTGATCTTATTTCAGTAACATTATATAGATATTGAAAGCGTTTGAACTTAGACAGATAAGAGCCTATCCGTAAGAGGAGTCCCCAAACTGTTTCAGCCTGCAATGCAACCCAGCTGTGGAGGTATTTTTGACCCAGGAATACTTACTAAATATTTTGTGCAGTAAAATCAGCAATGTAGCAATGTCCTCACTACCATGTAAAAACAACAGTGAAATTATTAAAGTTTTTCTATGTATTGGTCAGTAGTCATCAATATAGTATTCCCTTTTTCAGTCTTCAAAGATACTGCAATGATCAAATGAAAGACAAAGGCAGGTCAAAAATCATACAGATTTTAGTGAGATTTTAATTTAAACAATAAAACAATCACATAACTCTGTTTATATTTGTGTTTCAAAGTTACAGGTGTAACTTACAGGCCCATTATAATATAGAAAATAAATTGCTGTGACTTTTATTTAAAATAAAATAAGCATAGCTTTAGCTAAACATAGCCTTAAAATAGTATCAAGTATGCATGCATGCATCTTTTTCTCCATAAAAAGTGTTTAGTGTGGCGTCTGGACCTCTGCACTTATCCACTCATGGGTTGGGACCCAAAACATCACTGCCTTAGAAGGTCAGCAGGTTGTGCATTTCAGTTATGTAACCCTACATGCAAATGAAATAGAGAAAAAAATGTTGTGACTGTTTTAACTTTGTGAAATAAAATAAATTAACTTAAAGTCTGTGGCACAGCGCACAACAAACCTAGAGAAAAATTGAACCTTATATTTATGATGCGTTAAAACAAGAATATAATCCTTGGCTTTTATTCATACATTCATACACCTGACCGCTTGCTTCCCAATTTTACACAATGAACCTTTAACCAAAGATAACCTTAAAGCTATAGTGCGTAACTTCTGTCGCCCCCCAGCGGATAAGGTGTTATTACAACAAATAAGCCGGCACTTCCATGTACACAGAGTAACACTCGCTTCACACCGTGTACACAACGTTACACAGCGTGGCGAACACCAGGCTGCTAACATTATATTATGTTCATGGCACCATTTCCAAGAAAATAATAAAGTACTAGGTCCAGTACATGTAACAGCAACACATACTACTCGTAATTATAAACCAAGTCACTTACTTATCCAACAGCAGCAAGGCAACATCCGTGTCTGCCCTCAGCCCAATTTCTTCCTTCAGGGCTCTCCACCGACGAAAAGCAACGCCAATACAAATCCTTGTTTGCCTTCTCCATCGGTCACTTTCCTTCTTTGCCGACAGACCTTCAGCCGAACAGCCAGGCTTTTTCTTTGTGGTAGGATCCACTTCTGAACCGTGTCTCGGCCGCTCCTCCGCCATGTTGCTTTCTCTTTCTACCTGCGCTCTACCTCTTGCTATGAGACTCTCCGCTCTTCCTCCCCCTGCCCTTCATTTCCTGTGCGCCAGCGCGGGAATGTCGCCGGTCGACACGCAAACTAAAAATGATATATATTGAAAAATACGGCGAGATGTTAGAGGAGCCAATCGGCTTAATCAGCATTGTGTCATCTCCTCTAGTAGTGGCTTGGGTGAAACGGACATTTACGGACATGTAGAAGTTACGCACTATAGCTTTAAAGATAGCCAGCCACACACACACACATACACACACACACACACAGACACACACACACACACACACACACACACACACACACACACACACACACACACACACACACCATAGTTACTGTTGCCATGGACACACACACCATGGTTACTGTTGCCATGGTCACACACACCATGGTTGCTGTTGCCATGGTCACACACACCATGGTTACTGTTGCTATGGTCACACACACACCATGGTTACTGTTGCCATGGTCATACACACCATGTTTATTGTTGCCATGGTTACACAAACCATGGTTACTGTTGCCATGGTCACACACACTGTACTTACTGTTGCTATGGTCACACGCACACCATCGTTACTGTCGCCATGGTCACATACACACACACACACACACACACACACACACACACACACACACACACACACACACACACTGTTACTGTTGCCATGGTCACACAAACCATGGTTACTGTTGCTATGGTCACACACAAACCATAGTTACTGTTGCCATGGCGACACACCATAGTTACTGTTCTCATGGTCACACACACACACACACACACACACACACACACACACACACACACACACACACACACACCATGGTTACTGTTTCCATGGTAACACACACACCATGGTTCCTGTTGCTATGGCCACACACCATGGTTACTGTTGCCATGGTCACACACACCATGGTTGCTGTTGCCATGGTCACACACACCATGGTTACTGTTGCCATGGTCACACACACACACACACACACACACACACACACACACACACACCATGGTTACTGTTGCCATGGTCACACACACACACCACACACACACACACACACACACACACACACACTATAGTTACTGTGGCCATGGCCACAAACCATGGTTACTGTTGCCATGGCCACACTCCATGTTTACTGTTGCCGTGTTCAACACCATGGATACTCTTGCCATGGTCACACAAATCAGGGTTACTGTTGCCATGGTCACACACACACATCATGGTTACTGTTGCCATGGCCACACTCCATGTTTACTGTTGCCGTGTTCAATACCATGGAAACTGTTGCCATGGTCACACACACCATGGTTACTGTTGCCATGGTCACACACACTGTAGTTACTGTTGCTATTGTCACACGCACACCATCATTACTGTCGCCATGGTCACACACACACACACACACACACACACACACACACACACACACACACACACACACACCATAGTTACTGTTTCCATGGCCACAAACCATGGTTACTGTTGCCCTGGCCACACTCCATGTTTACTGTTGCTGTGTTCAACACCATGGATACTGTTGCCATGGTCACACACACACACACACACACACACACACACACACACACACACACACACACACACACACACACACACACACACACCATAGTTACTGTTGCCATGGTCACACACACCATAGTTGCTGATCCCATGGTCACACACCGTAGTTACTGTTTCCCTGGTCACATACCATAGTTTATGTTGCCATGGTCTCACACACACACACTATGGTTACTGTTGCCATGGTCACACACACCAGAGTTACGGTTGCCATGGCCACAAACCATGGTTACTGTTGCCATGGCCACACTCCATGTTTACTGATGCCATGTTCAACACCATGGATACTGTTGCCATGGCTACACACACCATGGTTACTGTTGCCATGGTCACACACACACCATGTTTATTGTTGCCATGGTCACACACACACTGTTGCCAAAGTCACACACACACACACCATAGTTACTGTTGCCATGGTCACACACACCATAGTTGTTGTTGCCATGGTCACACACCGTAGTTACTGTTTCCATGGTCACATACCATAGTTTATGTTGCCATGGGCACACACACACACACACACACACACACACACACACACTATGGTTACTGTTGCCATGGTCACACACACCGTAGTTACTGTTGCCATGGCCACACAAGCCATGGTTACTGTTGCCATGGCCACACACACACACACACACACACACACACACACACACACACACACACACACACACACACACACACACACACCAGGGTTACTGTTGCCATGGTCACACACACCATAGTTACTGTTGCCATGGCCACACACTGTAGTTACTGTTGCCATGCTCACACACCGTAGTTACTAGTGCCATGGTCACACACACCATAGTCACTGTTGCCATGGTCACACACCATAGTTACTGTTGCCATGGTCACACACACACACGTATCACGGTTAGTGTTGCCATGGCCACACACCATGGTTACTGTTGCCATGGTCACACACACACAAACACACGCCATCGTTACTGTTGTTATGGTCACACAAACCATGGTCACTGTTGCCATGGTCACACACACCACAGTTACTGTTGCCATGGTCACACACACTGCAGTTATACATATCATGGTTACTGTTGCCATGGCCACATGGTTATTGCTGAAATGGTCTTACACACACACACACACACACACACACATACACACACGCGCGCGCGCGCGCCTGTCTGTGTGTGTGTGTGTGTGTGTGTAACTATGGTGTGTGTGTGTGTGTGTGTGTGTGTGTGTGTGTGTGTGCATTCAGTTATAGGCCTGACTCTGTACAAAATGGAACCAAATGCACCCTTAAGGCCCGAATATACTCGGGCGTAACGTACACGGAGCGGACTCCGCTGAGGTCAGCGCGAACTCAAAGTGGATGTCTGCAAACCCTGTGCGCACAAAGCTCAGATTTTACAACCGCGTGGACTCTGCTCCACGCACCAGTTACTGCTCAGCATGTATTTTTCACATGGCGGGGATATTTCAAGGAGATTTTTACAGGAAACTACAACGCGGAAGTGTGTTCGACTATGAAAGCCCAAATGACTGCGGACATTCCTTGCGGAGTCCACTCCGCTTATAGTACGCCTGAGTATGTTCGGGCCTTTACGCGTTAATTTGGCTTTTATAGCTTATCATCAATCATTTGTCTTGCTTCGGGTCGGTCCCCGTCCTCCCCGGACCTCATGTTGAGAATAACCAGTTTTTATAATTTTCTATGTTAATTTAGTTTTTGCAGCATCATCATTTGACGACGTCATGCTGCTGCTGGGGCTGGGGGGGCTCTGAACATATCTGTAAGTTTATGACTCAATGGCCCCCCCTTTTTTTTTTATCTCTCTCTCGTTCAGCTCCACCTTCCCTCTTTTTGCAGTCCATTTTAACGGCGCTGCTGAGCTGCAGAGCTCCTATTGCACAGTCTGCACACACAGGCACACATACACACCCTCTGCTCTCTGCTCTACCTGACTCTCCACAACCAAGCTGCTTTCATTTTACAGGCGCACTGATTTGGGGGCGAGCGCGAGTGGAAAGTGGAAAAACTGATCACGTCTTGAATCTAAAAAACCTTTTTGACCAATCGTTGTGACCAGCACCTATCATTTCTGACAGCGGGTGGGCTCTCTGCCAGCCGGCATGGCCAGTTGCGCTGCGCAGCCTTTGCTGTAGAGCGTGCCTTAAAAAAAAGAAAAAGACAGGCAGGCCAGAGCAGACCACTTGCGGGCCAGGCCACCGGGGAACTCCCGTTCTCCCATGGGCCAGTCCGGGCCTGGTAGTTGTTCGCAAGCAAACTGTACGCCGTTGGCAATGTTTGAAACACCAAACTTTGCCTTAACCAGTCAGTAGACATGCAAGGACATCTTTTTCATGCCTTAAATTTGTCAGGCAAAGCTTCTGTAGTGGCTTTAAAGGGACATTGTGTAACATTTTCAGTTGTTTATTGGCAAAAATTGATATCTGCATTCATAAATATGTCATCACTGGTGTACTATTACCTCCACCAATAATCTGACTTATTCTCGTAAAAGGAAAATTTAGGATTTGTTTGTACATTGTGCGGGTGAGTCGTCTGTGGGGTTCCATTACGGTTCGCCATCTTGAGAATACACCCGCCAGCAAGGGACATACAGCACCGCCTTCGGCGTTTTCGTTGAGAGCCAGGCCAGCACTGCGTGACTGAGGAGCCGAAGGAGAGGAGCAAGAGGCGCTTCGCTACTACCCTGGCAAATTTGAAACAAAGTCCCACTGTTTGAGCATAATGCAGGATCATGCATATGCAGCATCATGGGAGATGGAATCCTTGTCGCCAAGAAAGCGCAAAAGGGAATAGAAAAGGCAGCGTGACCGGCGAATTAACAGAACAGAACGAAGGCCCACATCCAGGTAGCCTTTCCCAGGTAGAGAGAGCTGCTGAGCGAGGATGGTAATGCAATCACAGGCCAGCGCTGCTGTTGACTGTTAGCCCGTGTTAGCCGTTAGGCCTGTGGTTGTATTACCTTTCTCCTTCAGCAGCTCTCTCCACCTGGGAAAGGCAACCCCAGTGCTGACCCTTGTTTTTTTTAATTCACTGGTCACACTGCCTTTTTGATTCCCTTTTGCACTTCTTGGTGACAAGGATTGTGTCTCCCGTGATGCTGCATAATACATGATCCTGCATTATGCTCAAAGAGTGGAACTTTGTTATGCGGCAGTAGTGCCGCTCGCCACTATCAGCTGTTTCAATTGACACCCGCCCCAACAGTCCTACGTTGTAAACACAGCCAGCATGGTGAGGAGGGGGTTTGTCAACTCGCGTCGCGTGTGTCTGTGTAGGAGCCTGAATGAATACTCCATGTAGTATCGGATGACATGGTTTCATCAGTGTTATCATAGCTTTTTGGTACACAGCGGCTACAGTTGTTGCAATACGTGTTTGAAACAGTGAGGCGCTAGAGTGCGCCATCTGTTTGAATGCAATATGTGATTTCAAAGTTAGATGGGAAAATTCCTACACATTGTGGCTTTAAAGAGGTTATTTTACATACCCAACAAGTTTTTTGAAGAATCTCTTCTAAAACAGACTGTTTACGTCCATGTGTAAATGATTAAAATGTATCAATCGTGGCGACAGTCTTCACTCTTCTTTCTTTTCCGATTCAACTTTAGAACGTGGAGAAACCGTAGACAGAAATCGATGGTGTGCCAGAATTTAATGTTTTACTTAGGTGAACACTTTTACTTTGGTGAATTTGGAACCAAATTTGGAACCAAAATCCAGACAAAATTGGCTCTTCGCCATACGTGAAGAGCCTGGTGACTCAAGGCTACTTCTTACTATCCAGAGAACATGAGATGAGCACTGCTATTGGGCCTTTCCAAAAAACAGGCCCTACCCACTCCCACTCTGCTATGGAGTGTAACTCCGTTTGTAGTCACCTCCACAGCTGAATGAAGCACCCTTCATCAAAGTGAAGGGGATAAACACAGCAGCAAGTATTGAGACAAATATCCATGTCTGTGGCAGGAAGAGGAACTGTCCTAACTTTTCGTAACCATGGAGAAAAATAAAGCTTAATTCAGTGTTATGTTCTTCATATGTATTTGGTAGCATTTCTTTTCTCTGTGTCTTAAACAACTTTTGTCTTTTCAATATGATGTGTATAAGCCACTTGACCTTTGTAGCAGTTTCTATCAGTGTCTATCTCACACTGCAATCAAATGAATGTGTCTTTTTTGCGCCTTTAATTGAGTGAGGGTGTGGCACGCAGCGGGGGGCAGCGGGCTGGAGTTGGGCCCACAGCTGCTGCAGGAAGGACATTGCCTTTGTACATGGGACGCCTGCTCGACCCACTGAGCTACTGGGCGCCCGACTATGACTGTTCTTCAGAGACTAGGGAAGGATATATTTAAATTTTATTTTATTTGTTGTCATAAAAGATGAAAGCGGACAGAATGATGTTACTGTGACATCATTCCGTCCATCAATGAATCCTGCTTTTTTTTTTTCAAATTCTACCTTCTCTTACTCTCTCTCATTTATTGAGTCGACCAATTACATTTTGCAAATAACCCTTCAGGCGTTAACATCTCCATGAGAATAGGCTTATAAATGTCTCAGTTTGAGCAGGTTACATTTGTGAGGGTAGTCATGGAATTTATGGAGTGTCTTCCATACACAATGTGGCCTGACCCACGGTAAGTAAGTCACCATTGGTGCAGACTCATTGTCAGAGGGTTTTATAACTCACTTCCACTCCTCACTAATTGGGTGTGAGACAGCACTCAATTTGGCAGACCCTCAGTGTTAACGCATAAACAGAGTGAAACAGGGTAAGGAGAGGATGTAGGAGGGGGTTTGCGAAAAGCCCATAGAGTGGCCCAGGAAACACAAGATGAAGAGACTTTCATGTTTTGTTCTGACATAAAATGCGTAGGTAAATACCCCACTGATGGATTTTGAAGCTTTTATGGATATTTAAAAAGGCGATTGCCAACAAGTGGTTAAACGAGACCACACAACATCCTCACCTCAACCAAAACCTTACAGCCATGCTGTGGAGCTGTCAGTAACACATGCTACTGTGGTGTAGTTCGTAAGGTTAACGTTTTACTTATGGAGATTGCATTTAGGCTTCAAAACTCATACCGTAAAAAGTATCATAAAAGTTTTGTTTGTTACAAAGCATATTTCTGGCGATCCAAAATCCAGTGGAAAAAATCCCACTGTCATTTTGAGGAGAGAACCAGGGAGGTGCTTAACTCGTATGTCAGCCTACAAAGAAATGCCATCCCTGGAGCACTTTATAATCAGCATGTTTGATACCCAAGGCTATTCAATAAAGGCTGGGACACACTCTGTGACCCCATGGGAGCTTTGTGACATATTTGCAATGTAACTGGTGCTGTATTGTTGGAGGGTTATGGCAGACAGTGCTAGAAATGAAGGGAGGATGTTTGCTCAGGTACTCTTTGGGTATACTCGTCCTTGGAGAAAATTTTTTGGAGACACTTAAATGGCCGAGAACCGTCACCGAAATGAGTTTCCTCCGCAGGGTGGCTGGGCTCAGCCTTAGAGATAGGGTGAGGAGCTCGGACATCCAGGAGGGACTCGGAGTAGAGCCGCTGCTCCTCCACATCGAGAGGAGCCAGTTGAGGTGGTTCGGGCATGTCCAACCGGGAGGAGGCCTCGGGGCCGCCCCAGGACACGCTGGAGGGATTACATCGCCCGGCTGGCCTGGGAACGCCTCGGGGTTCCCTCGAAAGAGCTGACGGAAGTGGCTGGGGAGAGGACTGTCTGGGCTTCTTTGCTGAGGCTGCTGCCCCCGCGACCCGGACCCGGATAAGCGGAGGACGACGACGACGACAACGACGACTTAAATGGCATTGAAACTACAAAGGAACATTCATATATATATATATATATATATATATATATATATATATATATTTATATATATAGACCACATTTATCAATTTCTTTTATAAAGACATTTTCAATATTAGCAGACTTGAAATTGTTTATAATATATTTATTTTTGATAAATATATTTATAAATATATATTTATAAATACACACACACACACACACACACACGCGCGCGCACACACACACACACACACACACACACATATAGATATAGATATAGATATGTATAGATATATGTACATATATATATATGGAGCCAAAAATGCATGTCTTTAGACAGTGAGAGAAACCAGAGCACCTGGAGAAAACCCACAGGGAGAACATGCAAACTCCGCACAGAAAAAGGTCCACAACCTTCTTGCTGTGAGACAGCAGTGCTCACCACTGCTCCACTGTGCCTTCCTAAACTTGTGGAGTGATTCTTAGAAATGGATACCACCAACACTCAGCTGAACCTCTTCTTTTTGAGACCATCCGCATCAACAGATGCAACAGCAGCTACAGCTCAGTTGAGCCAGCAGCAGCTGAAGCTCCGTCACTGACTGTGTGCCAGTTATCATTGGTGGTACTGATAATTTGCACGCAGTCAGTGTCTGTACTGTGATCATGGGTTGCAGCAGCTAAATCTTCCTCAGCAGGAGCAGCACTTCTGTCAGTTAAAGAAATGAAGGCTGCAGATCCATCAGTTGAGCCAGTGGCAGCTGAAGCTCCGTCACCGACTGTCTGCCAGTTATCATTGGTGTCACTGATAATTTGCACACAGTCAGTGTCTGTACTGTGATCATTGGTTCCAGCAGCTGACACTTCTATAGCAGGAGCAGCAGTGTCTCTTACTCCATCATGAAGGTTGGTGACCGCTGAGGATCCTGTTGGAATTTCATGACTAGTAACCTCAGCCCGGGCCCTCACTCTGTGGAGAAATTTGAGGGTCCTCATCAACAGATTTTTCTCCTTCCTCTTCCTCTTCGTGAGACCATCCATATTAACAGGTGTAACTGCAGCTGCAGCTGTTGTGTCAGCAGCAGCTGAAGCTCCGTCATCATTGGCAATAGTGACAGTTGGCACACAATCAGTGTTGTCACTGTCATTATTGGTTGCAGCAGCTGACACTTCCTTCGTAGTGTCAGCTGCTGCAGCAGTGTCTCTGACTCCATCACGAAGGTCTGAAGGTCCTGTTTGATTATCATAACAGGTAATGTCAACCCGGGCCTTCCGTCTATGGAAGAATTTTCTGGTCCTCTGAAAAAGATTCTTCTTCTCCTTCTTCCTGGGACCATCCCTATCAACAGGTGCAGTGGCAGCTGCAGCTCCATCATTTAAAGAAATGGAGGCTGCAGCTCCATCAGTTGTGTCAGCAGCAGCTGAAGCTCCGTCATCATTGGCAATAGTGACAGTTGGCACACAATCAGTGTTGTCACTGTCATTATTGGTTGCAGCAGCTGACACTTCCTTCGTAGTGTCAGCTGCTGCACTAGTGTCTCTGACTCCATCACGAAGGTCAGTGGTCACTGACGGTCCTGTTTGATTAACATAACCGGTAATGTCAACCCGGGCCTTCCGTCTATGGAAGAATTTTCTGGTCCTCTGAAAAAGATTCTTCTTCTCCTTCGTCCTGGGACCATCCCTATCAACAGGTGCAGTGGCAGCTGCAGCTCCATCATTTAAAGAAATGGAGGCTGCAGCTCCATCAGTTGTGTCAGCAGCAGCTGAAGCTCCGTCATCATTGGCAATAGTGACAGTTGGCACACAGTCAGTGTTGTCAATGTCATTATTGGTTGCAGCAGCTGACACTTCCTTCGTAGTGTCAGCTGCTGCAGCAGTGTCTCTGCCTCCATCACGAAGGTCAGTGGTCACTGACGGTCCTGTTTGATTAACATAACTGGTAATGTCAACCCAGGCCTTCACTCTATGGAAGAATTTTCTGGTCCTCTGAAAAAGATTCTTCTTCTCCTTCTTCCTGGGACCATCCCTATCAACAGGTGCAGTGGCAGCTGCAGCTCCATCATTTAAAGAAATGGAGGCTGCAGCTCCATCAGTTGTGTCAGCAGCAGCTGAAGCTCCGTCATCATTGGCAATAGTGACAGTTGGCACACAATCAGTGTTGTCACTGTCATTATTGGTTGCAGCAGCTGACACTTCCTTCGTAGTGTCAGCTGCTGCAGCAGTGTCTCTGCCTCCATCACGAAGGTCAGTGGTCACTGACGGTCCTGTTTGATTAACATAACCGGTAATGTCAACCCGGGCCTTCCCTCTATGGAAGAATTTTCGGGTCCTCTGAGAAAGATTCTTCTTCTCCTTCTTCTTGGGACCATCCCTATCAACAGGTGCAGTGGCAGCTGCAGCTCCATCACTGAAGCCAGCTGCAACTGAGAGTCCATCATCTAAGGGTTCCATGGGGCAAACAGACATTAAATGATGGGCATCACATCTATAGGAGGTGGTGTCCATTGTTTGGTCCAGGTGAGTCATTGTCACAAAACTGTGTTTTAGGGCTTCCCTGGCTGTGATTCTCTCTTCAGCATCCCAATGCAGACAAGATTTTAGGAGCCCTAAAAACTGCATCCTATCTTGGTACTCAGGATTATCCCTTGTCTGAGAGAAGTTTTGTACTGCCCACTGCAAACTTGGTGACCCAGCCCAATTTGATTCAAAAGCTTTGAGCTTGACATCCATTCCCTTCTCATATTCCTGTGGCCTCTTAAGTCTCCATGCCCACCCTGATGGACCGCTGGGGTGGTGCTCCCTGGTGAAATACTGCCAGGTGTACTTGCCAGCCTTCAGCAGGTGGCACTTTGGTGGACCCAGCAGACGCACCATTTCTCTCAGTGAATAATATGAGCAATTTAAAGGAAAGATAGGCTTGCCAAGGTAAAGGAATGCCAGGGTGCATCCTAATCCCCACATATCAACGGCCTCAGACAAAGGGAGGCCCAACATCACCTCTGGAGCCCTGAATCCATATATCTGCATCAAAGCACCAGGCCGCACTTGGTTCACAGGCTTGGCCATACCAAAGTCAATCAGTTTCACCCTGAAGGGCTGATCCTCGTGATTGACAAGCATGATATTGTCAGGTTTCACGTCTGTGTGAAAAATGCCAATATCTGCCAAGGCTTTCAATGCTACAAGCACCTGGTGGGTCACAGGGCGAATTTCATTAACACACAAGCTGCGCTCACAAGCCATATCAAAAAGGCTCTTGTCCAATATCTCAAAGGCCAGACACCAGATGTTGTTGAACATAAAACTTTCAATGAATCTCACAAAGTTATTTTTGTCAGGGTCAAGAGCCCTGATTTTTTCAATGGCTTTCAATTCTCTGCCAAAACTCTCACCGTTTTTGAGGATTTTTACTGCCACTATGTCATCGGTGCTTAAATCAATACACCTGGCAACCTTGCCAAAACTTCCCTCTCCAACAAAATCGCATACCAGGTACCTGGTGGAGTTGCTGGAGAGTTCATCGAACATCTTCACAGGAAATGTGTTGGTCTCACTTTCACCATCTAAGCTTGAAACTGAAATGTTTGCAAAAGCCATTTTTGCAGTCAAATGTGTCTAAATAACACAAATGAGAGAAAACGCACACCAAATCACTCCATAACTTTGTTGGTGTGCACTAGTGCGTATTTGCAAAGTCGGTTTGGATGTCGCGTGGTGTCACAAAGGATGGAAGCGGATGACGTCACTGTCACGTGGTTCGTCCATCGACGAGCCCTGTTTTGTTGTTTTTTTTTTGTTTTTTTCAAATTCAAGCTGCTCTTACTCTCTCTCCCATATTGAGTCGGCCAATTAAATTTTGCGCACGAAAACAAACTAACCCTCTGATCACCAGAGTCTGTAACACAGGAGCGGTAAGAAGTGCACTGGCTTTCTGAAATAATCATCTTCTGAATAATATCACGTAACGTTTAGACATCATCTCACTTCCCTGCACTGATCACAGTCGCTATGCTCTCTACGCTGCGGCCACAGCGGGTTTCCATGGCAACTCCTGTCAACTACAGAGTTTAAATAGTCTGCTCAGCTGTGGCTTGTGAAAAACACATGATTTTAACTGTAAAACACATTAAAGCGTAAATAATTGATTTAATATTCATTTCTTTGGTAAGTGACCACAGCATAAGCGGGTTAATGCCCTTCAAGGTGTCCATTATCAGGAATTAATGGACTTCGCGGAAGCAATGGACACCTCGTCGGGCATTAACCCTTACATAATCACGCATTAAACAATAGGCTACAATCCCTTACACCGAACAAAGGTGATTTAACACAATATAATGAATGAGGAGATTTATGTGTATGTTTCAAGCAGATACACACAGTGATGGTCTCCTGCTGATCACAGCCTACTACAACACTTAATTTGGGAAAATATGCTTTTTCATAATTTTGATGAATTGTTTTGGAGTCGATTATTCATTAATGTCAATACTGTGCAGTGTCGTGTCCCCTAGATCACTTCATATTAGTGGTTTCCTGCTGATCATACTACAGCACTTTTAAGGAAATATACTATTTCATAACTTTGCTGAATTTTTTTTTAGGAAAATGGTTCAATAACTTCACTATTATAGAGTGTAGTACCACTGCCGTCATTTCAACCACCAGGGGTCTCTAGTGGGTAAAAGTACAACACTGAGTTTGGGGAAATATGCTTTTATATGATTTGGGGGATTTTTTTCTTCTTTACAGTGTAGTCTCCCCAAAATCACTTCACACATTAGTGGTCTCCTGCTGACCATACTACAACACTAATTTAAAACCTCAAGAGACCATAATTGCTGAGTGAAATCACCTAGCTTTTAAAGATTGAATTAATATTTAATAATTTTAAGCAGAATCTTTTTACTGCAACCATCAGAGAAAGTCTTTTTCCACAACCCATTACATTTTCTAGTTTAGAAGCTTTACCCAGCGGTCAGTAGTTGAAAACAGGGGGTTCAGTCAGTGCAGTTTATTGGTGCAGTCCCAAAAAAAACTGACATTGTTAGAACATATGTGATTTGGTCAAAGTGGTGAAACTGTGGATTTGTCTTGATTATAATTATCTTAAGAGAAGAGCCATCAAAACAAGTTCACTCATTTAATCCTCAGCGAACTGTATATACAGAACAAATTCACACAGCCAAAAAATTAAAAATGCAAAGATACAAAGTCACTCAGCAGTGCTCTTCCAACATGAATTGAGACTCTGAAACACGATTTTGACCAGGTTTGATGATATAAAATTACATCAGAAAAAAAAAATAAGTCAAAACAAACACTCCTTGAATATCTATACCACACATATTACTGTATATTATTTATGAATAAATCCACAATCCTGATTTTGACATTAAAAGGGAAAATAGAACTGACAGCTACTTTTATCTTACAGGATAACAATATTTGCAATCCATCCCAAGACTAAAAAAATCACTATAGACCATGGACAGATGTTTATTTCAGTTATACAAATTTTGCAGTTTGCCTTATACCTTTCTAAAAGCAGACATGGCTGGAGTTATGGGAATCTTGCATCATTTGACATTTTTAATCCTTAAATTTTCCAAACCTAAACCCTCCAGTCTATTTTAAGACTTTGCCAAACTCACCTATAGCCTGTTCAGTTTGGGCTGTTGCACAACACACAATATCAAGGGGTATCTTTGTTTGGTGTTTGTTCTGCTGTCATTCCTTGGCGCTGTGTGTGAAACCCTCTTGTACAAGTTCCACACTGAATCTGGGGGATAAACATATAAAACAGAAACATGTTCCTTTTTGGAAAGCTGTAATACAATATTTTATCACTTTAATGGTATCCCTGAAATTTCACTCTGTATTATCAACACATTATCCACAGTTCAGATTATCTATTGATGTTTGAGAAGAGTGAAACATCAAGTCTCATCCAAACATCATCAACAGCTGTTTTGGGCAGGTCTTCATTTCCGCAGAACTAACACAACTCATCCTTTGAAACTGGAAAATAAAAAATAAAAAAACAAAAACAAGTAAATAGCTGCTAAATTTGTAAGGACATATAACATAACATATTCCTTCAATATTTTCAAGGTACCCAATCCTTTAAGAATTTCTTTTGCTATCTCTCTTTGTAGATTTTGAAGACCTTTTTTCGATAAATCACTGTGAAATGTCTGTGGAATGTTTGCAAGCTCCACCACCATCATTTTGGCCATCTGTAGCAATGGAGGACAAGAGCCCGAGTCGGGGAAAGGTGGGAGGGATGGGGTGGGTCAAACCATTTTTGAGGCTGGCTATATTTTTGTTGTTAAAATATTACGTTTCAACCAAGTACTGTATGATTTTGACACTTTTCTAGCTTGTTAAAAAAGGAAATACAGTAATAATAATGAAAAAATTTCTCAAATTTCAGGGGTGCTGGGATTCAATTTAGGGGTGCTTCAGCACTGCCAAAAATGGGCTAGAAATGCCTATGGCTCGCAGTGTGCGGCTTTGCTCCTTCTCTCTTTGCCCAACTCTCCTGAGACTGTGTGATGTCTTTTGACAGCATAGGTTGAAGAAGTAATTGTTCAGAGAAGTTATGAGCAATGATATGTTCTCTGTATCTCCCCTGCAGAGAGCCATACATTTTTCTGACAAAGGTCCCTGGTCTCAATGGCCTCTGCTTTTTGAGAACTGACTGACGATTAAAAAAACATCTCCCCACATGACAGTTCGCGACCCTGGTTTTACTTGGGCCAAGGATATTATCCTCTTTGTCACATGCGTACCTTTTACAATTTCCCAACAGCAGACCACTCCAAAGAGGAAAAATGCCTAGGTAGTTCTCAAAAGGACATCAACAATGCCTGGGCAGAAGTTTGGATTTTCCTCTTCATTTCACTTCATTTGTACCCAGGCATCTTGTGAAATTTGAAGTCACATTCCTTCGTGATATTTTGGGTGAGGTACATCTCCATGAAAACATCATCATGGATTTTTTCTTAACTTTGTTTTATCTCTGACCTTATCATTTCTGTACATTTGATCTGATGGCAACTTTCTCCATTGTTTTTGGTCCCTTGCCCTTTCATCTTCATGTTGGGCTCCTCTTTGACACGGCATTCTCTGTTGTTCATCTTCACTCTTGTTCTTCTCTTAGTCTTCATCTGGCACCGTGTCCTGCACTTCAGTCCCTGTTTCTTGTTGTGTACCCAAATCCCTTGGTCCAAATGCCCCACAACCAATGACGGTTTTTCCTGTGGTCTTGACCAAAAATTGATGAATATCTTTGAGGCATATTTATGAGAATTTTCATTAATCAAGGATGATTTGGAGCTCTGTTTCACATTAGGGCATGTTGATTTGGTTATTAATTGAGTTAAATTTAGATTAATGCACATATCTTTGAACTTGTCCGATGTTGGTTTTTCCCAGTCAAGGTTTAGATCACCCATGATTATCAACTCTGTAGCTGTATAGGAAGAAAATATGTCCACTAAGTTGTCAATGGCACAGGAGAGAACTGATGGGGGTCTGTATGCCCCCATCACTGTGACTGTTGTTTTTTTCCCCAAGATTGACTGACAGAGCCAGACATTCAAACTCTTTTGTAACAGAGGATGAAAGCAGCACTGATACTGGGGAACGAGTTTTAACTACGCCACTGCCTTTTCCCTTTCTGTCTGCTCTAATAAGGTTAGAACCATCATATGTGGACACTGGGTTTCTTTTTAATAGTCACAGGTGTTATAAAACATTGTTTGTTTTAATGTCTGAAAAATTGTTGTGCAAAAACAAAATTACAAACAATGCAAAATGTGTTTATTACTTGTAATTCCATAGGTTGGGGGTCACAGTTCAAGTCTAAAACTGTTCAAAAGTGCTCATTCAGTGCCTGAACATGGCTGTGCAAAAGCGACATTGCAATAATGCAACATATCTTAGTCTTAGGATTTGTTCATTTTGTAACTCTGAATTTCCTCTGCTCCATACTCCTAGCTAGGAATGTCCTTTTTGTTCTGTAGGAACAGTCTGTCACACCTCATTGGCCTGTGTGAAATGCTGCAATAATACAACATTATATACTGTCGTCACACAAGATGATAATTAAGTCCCAATTTCCTAAAATGGGTACGTTCTAATTAACAAGATCTTAACTTGGTTTGATTAGTCAAAGTTGTATGCCATTTCAAACTACAAGCTTTAATGAGCACAAATTAAGAAGTTTCAACCATAAAATCTGATCAGGTTTTGTACCTTGTCCACTTTTGTGTCAGGATCATCAGACTGACTTGGCAGAGATGGCTGCCATCTTGTTTTTACATGAATTATTGTATTGTGTTCTTCCTACCATTAGATGACAGATACGTGTCCATAAATAAGAACAAGAAGTCTAAGTTAAGCAAATGAAGTATCAGGTGCAGCAATCCCAAAATGTAATACCCTTATATAAGGATGCAGTGTCGCAGGAGGTTAAATCTAGTAAATGTGTTTATTTTGACAAATGGACAGATGGATGATATGAAATGATACATACAGTCTGCAGGCTTGAATCCTGAAATACAGATGGGAGATTAGTAAGAATTAAAAAAATTAAGATAAACAAAAAATGGAAATACCCCATTAATTTCACTGATTTCTGCTGCTATTTTAAAAGGTAAGAGAGGAATTCTCAATACATGAGCTAAACGCCAGTCTTACAACAACTTCAATAACAACAGAGCATTCACACTTTGTCTCTATTACTGGATGGACCTGATACTGAAGCCACTTACCCAGCTGTTTCTGATCACTGCTTGTCCAGTTTGGTGATAATGAGAAAGAGAAAGAGATAATGAGAATTAAGCTAGTTATGGCCCTGTCTTTGCAAATGGCAACAAACATTTACCAAATTTCCCCTGATGTATCATAACTAAATGATAAAGATATCATAATTGCATCTGGCAGTTGTGACAGAAGAACTTAGCTGCTTTGCTTAATTAAAGTAGCAATAACAGAGTGTAAATATACATGACACTTTAAAAGTCCATCATTTAATACTTAATTAAGCAAAAGTGTAACCAGCAAAATATACTTTCAGTATCAATAGTGAAAGTAATCAGTGTGCAGATCTCTTTCAGATTTTTATATCTGTTATTACTGAAAATTAACTTGTACAGGAGCATTTTTTGTTGTAGTCGGTCAAGCTGGAGCTAACTTTAACTATTACACATCAGGCCCATGCACAGATAAACCCCCAGGTGGTGCTCAGACAAGTGCTCTTTTTTTCTATTTCTAATTTTATATTTTAGTTTTTAAATTTGGCCCATGGCATCAATACCCAGTTAAAAATGTATTGTATGCCCAACAATGGCATTTGAGTCAAGCCTCTGCCCCTCCGTCTTTAACTTCACCTGTGGCAGCTGCACACAAATCTAGCACTCTGCAGAGCTACATCGCTGCTCTCTGACCTGTCGTCATGGACAGTCAGGTAATGATAATGTTTTCCCTCAGCCTCAGCATTGTTTGTCACAGTTGTGAAATTAAACCACAATTAAAACATTTCAATACAGCCAGACTAATTCAGGCAATAATACATCATTAAGAACAAGTACGCTAGCCTGGTGTGAAATCACACCGTCTCTTTTCTCACTTTCATCTATAACATTAAAGCCCTGACACACTAAGCTGACGGTCAGCTGTTGGTCAGAGTTGGGCAATTGCCGAGAATCAGACGTCCTTGTCGGTGCAGTATTTCCCGCAGCATTGCCCCTTGTCTGCCCCATCGGCTCTTTTTTGGCCAAATTCAGCATGCTGAATCGGCAGCAGAGCCTATTGGCGAAAGAAGAACTCTGACTGGCAGTTTAACTCAGGGCACAAGAAGAGAAACAAAGTGAGGAAAGTAAACGAAGAGCTTAATTCCAGATGGAGTGAGACCAAAATGAACTTGTTAGTAATGTAAGATTACCTTTCTTTAGCCATGAGCTTTTTAGCAGAAAGGTTTTTTTGATGAATTGTGTTACTGTTCACTGGCGCATGGTAAATATGCTTTGTTGTTCAGCATTGGATTGGATTGTTAATGTGCTAACTGGCTAACTAGCTTCAAGATGGTCTCTAGGTTTCCCTCTTTGAATGAGGATTACAGACTACCACTATCTGCTGGTGTGGAGAGTTATTTCCTCTCACGCAGGCGCTGAACATATGGGCTGGTTGACCCTCGACTATCGTCTTTGCAACGTGTTAGAGCGCAACTTTTTTGGTTGAGCCATGGCAACATCAGGCAACATAGCAGGGGTGTTAATTGCTGCTAGCTCTCTGAAGTCAGTTTGGTGTGTCTGGGCCTTTACATCCAAAACATTACATTTAATAAGATAATTATCAGATTTGTATGATACAATGTTCTATCTTATCTTAAAATACTTCATCTGTAAGGTAACAATAAAATGACTTTAAAAAAGGAAAATAAAATATTTCTGGTGAGATGTTGTGGAGGGGAAGAATGAAGTAACATAGAATGAAAATGTTTAACTTAAGTACAAGTTTCTCAGAATTGTAATATTTGAGTAAATGTACTTTTACACACTTTACATTAGATTCAGTTACCAACCACACAGGTCATAACTCTCCAGAGGAACCAGTGCAATAACAAGATTATTAACAAATTTACAAATTCTTATGAGTCAACATTAGAGTCTTGACTAATGACATAAACCAGATAAGGTAAAAGACTTATAAGTGTTCCAGAAAGAATCTGCAGAAGCAGCTGGACGGCAGCTTCAGTTCTCTCCAGATGTTGTACTCCTGGAGGATTTTCCTCCACAGTTATGCTTCTGTCAGCTCTGACTGTCAATTCAATGATCTTCTTTGGTTCTTTGGTGTGTAAATCGATTCACACTTGAGCAGTTTGACTCATCCTATGATGTTCTGACAGGTTCTGTAACATCACATTTCATTGTTTGATTTTGATCAAATAAATAAATAAATATGTACATTTGAAAAAATGCAAATTTGAATAAAAGGGTTTTTAGAAAAGAAATAACCCTTTGGATGCAACAGTAACTTCACTGGAGTCTTCATCTAATCTTCACTGGGAGCCTGTTAAGACAAATTAATGAATGGACAAGATGAATGACTGATTAGGTACTTACAGTTAATACTGGACATTTTTAACATTCATTGAAGGTAATTTAACTATTCCTGGAAGTGTTGGAAAGTACTTTAGGTCCAGTTTTAATTTTTTTTAGGTAAATGTACTGCACTTGAGTATTTCTAATTCATTGCTCTTAATACTTCTATTCAAATACATGTTGTACTTTTTACTTTGTTACAAAAAACTTGACAGCTATAGTTAATTTCAAAATTAAAATTTTACATTAAAAAATGTATTAACTGTTTGAGGCCCAAAGAAGTCTATAATATCCAATATTTCACAAAAATGCAAAACTTGAGTCCAAAGGCTTCACCCAGATTTGTGTTGCAGAACTTAATTGAATACTTGAATACTTCTTACACTATTGATTTCTGGTCTATGGACATTAATTGTGTTTGCAGTACCAGCTTTCAATTGTCAAGCTCCCTATAGTTATACCATGTACTATAATGTGTTTGTGAATATGAAAAGTCTACTGTGCACAGCATATTACAAACAATGACATACTCACTGTGATCAGTTAGGTGACAAGTTTTTGTCCAATGATGCTGAAGAGTCAGAAGCTAGAAACAGAAAATGAAGTAAATTTACTTTGAAGTTATCAGTGATCACAGAGACAGAACAGGACATGAATGATTGATTACTAATATTTACAAGCAAATAATAGCAGACACATTCAAATCTGAATAATTAAACAAATGTATTTTATTTTTCATAAAGGAACACTTACTGTTTGCAGGTCTGAATCCTGAAATATAGGTGAGAGATTTTAAGGAAAATCCAGAATTTATGAAACAAAGAAACACTTTTGTTCTGAAGAATTACTCCATAAATTTCTGCTTTGAGTATAAAGGTAGGACTGCAGCTCTTAAACAGTATATACAGAACATCTGCTGAGCACATTTACTGTGTTCTTTTGGCAGTAAACTTACTGAAAATTAGCCAGCTCACACTTTTATCCTTTCAGAGTAAAAGTAATGTTTTTGACATATTATCCTCGAGTTGAACCCACATGTTGAACCAAACAGTGAGTGAACATGGCTTCACTCACCATGATGGTTCCTTCTCCAGATGAGGAGTCCAGTGATGCAGACTGTCAGCAGCGGCAGCAGCAGTCCTACAACAACTCCAATAACAGCACCAGCAGGAAACTGTGAGGGAGAAACTGGAACCACAACAGAACATTCACACTCTCTGAGTTAAGCTTGTGTGTGGGGAAGAAACAAGCCATCATCAATGGAGCTCCAATACTATGATTCACCATGGCAACAGGTAAATAAAAAGCACAACCTCCATTATAGTCCGGTGGATGTAGAGATATTAATGCACGCATATATGGTGTGTCTTACTGTAGCCCACATTACATTTTAAATACATTTGTTCAGCTTTAATCAGACAGGGACAAAACACCAGAGCCAGCAGCTGAAGATAAAAAATATAGTTTAAGATTTAAAAGAATATCTATTAAAAACAGAGATATGGTTTTAAGCTCTCAGTCTGATCCAGTAACAATGTGGTCGGTCATATGCTCTTGAAACGTCATTGAGGTTCAAATACAATAGATTTTAAACTTTAGACATCTATTTGGATCTCTTGCTCAACAGCATTCAGTCGCTTTATTTCATCTACTTCAGCAATTGTGATGGGAAAATTTAAATCCAGTCACTGAAATGCTGTTACAACAATTTCAGATTATATGCAGCCTTTTTTTAAAAAAAAAAAAGCTGACTTCCAAACTACAGTCTGCAGCTGCACCACCATCCTGCTCACTCACAAATAGATAACTTCAAATATTCCACGAATTATGTTCCATCAGTGCGACCAATCACATAATAAGTGATAGTGATAATTATTCATTGATCCAATAGCCCTCATTTATCAAACGAACGTACGCCAGAATAGTGGGTGTACGCTCATTTCCACGCCAACTTTGGCATTTATCAATTTGGACGTGAGCGCAGGGTACGATCAAATCTCACGTCAGGTCTCAGCTTGTGTACGTAAGTTTGAGTCAGTGTGGATTTGCGGTGCAGCACACCAAGATCTGGCTGAGTCTGAAAATAATTATTAAACAAACCTCAAACTTGGCATCGAAGCTTAATCAGCCACATATTAGGTAGGCTACATATTAAAAAAAAAAAAAAAAAGGGGGGGGGGGCACGACTCATTTATATTCCTTAACAGTAGCGTGCGCGCGGCTACGTGACGGTGCACTGCAGAGCCGGAGTCATCTCCTCGATAAGTAAACTGCCTTAAATAAATCTAAACAAAGTAGGCTATTAAATGACAATATTTTGGTATGGTTCTTATTCTATGTGACAAAGGTTATCCCCTCAATACCTTATAACCCCGCTGCAAACCCTGCCACAGAGCTGGAGCGCAGACTTAATAGTGCGCACACACGCACACGGGTCACGGTGGAGCGCTGCTTTGGGTCACTCAAGGGCAGGTGGCTCTGTCTTGGACCAGCGGGGGGAACGCTGCTGTATACCCAGAAAAGGTGTGCGACATCATTTTGGCCTGTGCAGTTTTGCACAATATTGCTTTAGACAATGGAGCGTTTGATGTGCCAGCGCAGCCAGATGAACCAATGCCCAGGGAACCGTGGCCAGCACAGCCTCCACGGGGGCTATACGGAGGAGACAGGACCTCATTCATCGCTTCTAAAATGTAAAGTATACCTGAACGTTGTTTAAGTGCTCTACAGTAGGCATATTTACTCAGTAATGTGGTGCAAGTGTAGCCTATTAGGGTATAGGGATATTCAATACAGACAATAGACAACATTTAGTCATTTAAACATTTTATTCCGTTTTTTTTTTTTCTTTAGATTCTAGTTAATTCTGGTCTGGTTGGCCTCCTCCAGTCTGCCTGTTGGCTTTCTGTTGGCAGCTTTAAGTCTCACCACTTCTTCTTCATCTAAACGTAAAGGCATTGGCTATTAAGCTATGGATGAATAAAAGATTTTTTTTTATTATCATCATTAGATTATAGGCTATTTATTGAGAATGTTATTCAAGCCTCAGCCGGAGTCCGTTTGTCAAAGGCGACGCTGTTGACTGCCTCCGTGATCTTCTTCCAGACAACGTTTTTATGAGCTCCTTAATGCCAGTTTTTAAACTTCCAAAAAGCACGTATTTATTTACCTCCACCTCAGATGTGAGGGTGCCGATTTCCAGCTCGGAAAAGTTTCTCTTCTTTGCAATATTTCTCTTCTCCATGTTACGACCTCACAGGGCGAGGCTTCTGAACCACGAATATTTAAGGGCGTAACATGCTAATGACGATCGATTTCAGCCGCCGCATTTATCAAGGCCTGAACACGTACGCTGGGACTGGTCAGATACGAACGTTTCATGAATCACACGTGTGTCCTATCGTAAAATGAATCCTGCGCTCAGATCTGCACCTGTTTCTACGCTGTTTGATAAATGAGGGCCATTATGTGCAATATACACTTAGGTGGAACTTCTCTAACAAGCTCTCATCTGAAGCCCTCACTTCAGATTTTCCTCCTAAGTGACTACTACCCAACAGGACTGTAATTATGACACACAATAAACCTCCACTAATGAATGAACTTGGATACACACATTGATACGTTCTGAATCAATGAGGAAATGTAACAGCCCACCTGGCTCTGTCAGGGGGAGGAGACAGAAAGAAACTCAGGGTCTGTTGAAGAAAGCCTGCCAGCGAACAGGTTGGGGTCACAGAGTCAGTTACCAGAGTAACTGACCCAGAGTTTAAGTTACTCACCAGAAAACCAAGAGTTTCCCCTCATCTCATGATTAACAAACGCATGATTTTCACTACCCACTTTGTAAAACAGGGCCCTGGTCTAGCTTTAGAAAACCAAAATAAGGTTAACCAACAGGTGTGTTTTTTCAATTTCAATCAATGTCTGATCTCAGTCTTACCCCAGTTGGTCCTGATCACTGCTTTGTCCAGTTTGGTGATGATGTCGTCTTTCACACCAGAGAGATGAAACACACAGTCGTACCTCCTCCAGTCTTCAGGTGGGACTGATGAAAGGTCCAGGTCAACACTCATCTGGAAGGATCCATCATGGTTGGGGAGGATCTCTCCGTGGTCCACGTCCTCATGAATCTCCTCTCCATCTTTCCTCCAGAACATCATGGCTCTGTCAGGAAAGAAACCTGTAGCGTGGCAGCTGACTGGAGAGGAGGGAGACTTCTGCAGGAGAGACACTGAGGGAAGGTCTGCAGAGAGAGAGAGAGAGAGAGAGAGAGAGAGAGAGAGAGAGAGAGAAGAGGAGCGAGTGGTGCTCTGAGCTGATTTGACCACTATGTAGATGTTTGGCAGTTATACCATCTCAGTTCTGTGTGTTAGCATGCTAATATTTGCTGGTACAGCTGAGGCTGAGCTGAATGTCATTAGTTTTGCACATATTTGGTCATAAACCATGAATGTGTGCAAGAAATTTCACAGCAATCCATCCAATAGTGTGATACAGTATTTCAGTCTGGACCAAAAATGTCAACCTGGATACTATAGAGGAAAAGTGATACTAGAGGAAAAGTCAGAGGATCACCAAAGGCAGTAGCGTTCATCCTCTGGGTACCTTGATTATTTGTACAAAATTGTAAAGAAATCCAAACAGTCTAATAAAGCAAAGGGCCAGCTGACTGACTGACACCAAGTCATTGCACTTAAACTCACTTAACTCATGCTAACTGAGCACTCATTGGGTGTCAGTCTTAGCTTTGACAGAAGATAACATCAGAGCACCCCCCCCCAATTATCAGTCTCTACTGACTGGTGAGAACTAAATCAAATCTTGATGCCACAGACAACGGCTATAAATTAAAAAGTAATGTCAGAATGACTGGAGTGATATTACAGTCTGAGCAGGATGTTTGAACTTTGTTGTGTCCATGAAACAGCCTCAGATCACGTGATCTCACCTGTTCTCATCAGAGCACTCTTCCCATAGTCCACATACATCTTCAGCCACTCAGGACAAATCTGAGCGAGGTAATTCTGATTGTATTTTGTTCTAGATTTCTCAGCATCCCATCTCAGTTTGGTGATGAAAGCCTGTGGTTTCGGAGCGACCCATGTCAGTGTCTTCAGGTCGAATGCAAGGAAGTCTTCTCCATCATAACCATAATGCATAAAACCAATAACCTCTCCAGTGTCATCATCCCACTCACAGCCACTCATCCTCTGGAAAATGTGGGAACCTAAGAGACAGACACAGAAATGGAGCCTGTATAACAAATGATGTGCAAAGATGATCTTAAAAATGCACTGCTGTTCTTCCAGTATTGTGACCTGCTCATTATTCAAGAACAGATATTCAGTGCACTTTTTCTTTATATGAGTGATGGATTTTAACTTCTGTTTCACAGTTTAAACATTACTATGATAGCTCTTTGAATTCCCAGATGATTGTCAAAGGCAGTAAGTGATTTTGTCTTCTTGCATTCTGTGCGCATCAAACTGCCCAGTATGTCATTACCAACACATAGTAAGCTAGTTGAGCTAGCTGTGAGCCAACTCAATCAGCCATTGTCTGCTCTCTCTGCCTGGCATGAGCTAACATAGCAGCAGTGGCTAACATCCAACACCGAGCCCTCTCAGTCTCAAACATCTCACGCCGACGCGGAAACGGCTCGTCTCTGTTGGGTAATGTTAACCATGTGATGTTAACAGTTAGCCCTGTCACTGTGTGTGTGACTCTGTCCCAGATGCAGCACTCACTCCTGCAGTAGTCTCTTGACAAACAGAGAGAGAGCGAGAGAGAAGGCAGGGCTAAGTGAATGAATACATCGGGTGAAGCTCACAATTAAATGAGATTTTACACATGTATTACCCAATCCTACCCATTACATTTTCATTTGTGGTAAAGTTGCAGTGATTGGACAAAATTACAAAGTTGCACAGAATTCATGAGGACTGGATGAAGGAATGAAATGCATTTATTGTTGTGATCACAACATGCTTAAGGGCCTCTCTGTTTTTCCCACAGCATAGATTTGAAATGGCCAATCAGGATATCTTGGAGGTGGGAGGCAACTTCCCCTGCGGATTCAGGGGAGCTTGTTGTGTGATTTTTGTAAGTCATATGCCTCATTTCCACTGCATGGTTCAGCGCTACTCAACTTATTTGTACTGCCAGGTCCTTTTCTCTGTTTCATTTTCCACTGATAGCACCCTATCAGTGACTCTCAGCTGACTGCCATGGCCACACCTTGTAAAACTGCTGTGACATTATCTTCAGCACAACAATTGCTTGATCCTTTCATCAGCAGCCGTATCTGTGTTTTGTTAAGTGCATGTTGTGGTGTACCTCACTATTTCACAGGCTGTCATTCTTAAAATCTGGGTTGCGTTAATAAAAACATTTCATTCTCTACTGACTGTAGTGCGGCTATTAAAAAATGCCTGGTTTGTGCAGGATGTCCCTTGTCACACAGCTAGCAATTCTAGTGACAATTCCCTCTGACCAATCAGAGACCTGCAGTATTTAAACTCAACCTTCTAGTATCAGGTCAGCTCGCTTGTAACCTTGACCAAGGGTGGTAATACCAGAAGTTCTATGACAAAACCAATAATGGAACATTACATTAAAAAAAAGAAAAACAAGAGCGGGCAGCACAACGTCAATGAAACTAGCCAGTCACGTAGCTAAATAACACTGTTGACATAGCTGAATAATACTGTTGGCAGAGCTGACTAACACAGTTGATGGATGAAAGACTGAAGGTAAGGGTGTAACAGTACACAGAATTTACAGTTCGATTTAGTACAGCAGGGTCCATCATAAGACTCTGACCTGTTAACTGCTGAACTGCAGCTTGCAGTTGGCCTTAATGCAGGGGAGGTGCGATTGACAGACTGAAATGCACACACAAAGCACAGTGTAGCAAGGTTCAAGCACTGTGACCATATGCTTTAATTGGGTATTTTCTACCTCATACAGTATATGGGAAAATGGTCGCTTACCCACACTGATAAACACTATAGTATTAGTCAGTACAGTGCATATCTGCAGTGGGAGGCTGCCTGAACGCTGTGGGGAGAATGAACGTAGGACTTCCAGCCTGTTTTGGTCTTGTTCCACTAGTTGACACATTCTGGTGATGGCATCATAAATAAAATGTTTGAAACATTTTCACAGAACTTCAGCTGAACCCGACTAGCACACTACAGGTGATAAACAGCAACTAATGCACTGCTAAAACTTCCCAGGTAATAATTTCCAGAATTTCTGTTCTGAAATAGTAGACGTAAATACACTATTCTGTAACTGCTTGGGTTAGAAGGCATACTGAACTGAGGATGCTGAATACCAAATTGAATGGCCTGTTCTGAACGGTTCAGGATGAATACACATTACACCCCTGATGGAGGAGGAGGGACTACTCTTAGTGGGTGTGAGTGTGTGCCTGTGCTTGCAATTCAAAATGGAGACTATGTTTCAATCTTTATAATACAAGAGTCAATAAATAAAACATTTCATCAGTAAAAAGTGAACATACCTTCAGTTTGGTTAAGACGCTGCATCAAGGTGTCCATAGTGTCCTTGAATGTGTGCTGGTTACCCAAACAGCTGCCAACGTACCAGTCAAAGTGCTTAGGTTTCTCTTGGAAAATTCTTTTCAACCAGTCCGTTTTGGCTTCTGGGGTTGGTCTGTTGCTGTCACAGTAACCCATCGGAACTTCATCAACCATTGCCACACCCAAAAACTGTGGGACATGATTGATTCCGTAAGTAGAGGTGAGCACATACTTCAGGGAGTGTTTCACTGTAGGATAAAAACATTTTTGAGTTAGGCTTCTTTGTGTTTATACTCCCTTTTGCCCTTTAAGCTTCGACTTTGGTCTGAACAAACTTCTTAGAAAAATATCTGTCTTTAGCTGCTGGATGCTCCCCTTTCTTCAACCAACTACTTGTCCTTAGTCCATTTGCGGTTTGATGCTGTGCAGGCAGCATGCAGTGTCAGGTATAAAAAATGAACTACAGTATTTAGTTGTGTGTTAGGTGTGAAAGAAATGCTATTCTAAATTGAAACAGTAACCTGCTGCATGAAATACAAGTGATGTTAGCCTCCTGGAGAATATTTATGTCAGGATTAAACTAAAATCTGACATTGTTTACCACTGACTAAACAGTACACTATGCATAGCCTATTTGTGTTTGGACCAAAGTCAGTTCAACTGCTGATGTTCATTTAAATGAGCATGTTAAGCTAAACCTTGTTAAAATGGTAAATGGTGCAGGACAACTTTAACACCTGTACTGTAGCTTCTCACTGAGCTCTGTCACAACCCGGCTCAGGTCAAGGACAAACAGGAGAGGACCAAACATGGCTTTGAATTTAATATTTATTTTAACAAAATATAAGGTAAACAATGGTAACAGACAGCATGCACGTATCATTTCTACAGTTCTACGCCAGGCTGTCCTCTACACCACTATAAGTAAAAAAAAAAAAAATTATAAACCGTTACAGGGAACAAGTGCACACAAACAACACAGCATTTAAGTCGTCCACCAACAAAAAAATGTCCCTAAAACTAAACGTACGCCTTTGGAAAATAACTTTTCAGTGACATGAGCTCCCCAACAGCGACATATAAAGTACTGTAATTGAAGTTGTCTCAGTTTCTTTTTTAACCCGCCCCCACCCTCCGCGAACTTACCAGTCAACAAACTTTTTTTATTTAGGCTATTTATTTATTTTAGAAAGTGTTTAAAAGAAAGATACAACATGCATCTTACCTGGAAATGCAACATGGGTTAAGAGAGACAACAGCAGCATCAAGGTCTTCATGTTTTGGTCACGAGCAGCTTTTCGCCTCTTGACAGCAGGTCAGGTGAAGGCAAGGACGCGTCAAATCGCTGTGCACTGTTTTACTGGTTTCCGGGTTTGATTGCATTTTTCTGTTAAACGCTGGGCATTTCCCAGTCAGCCTCTACACCCTCTGCCTACTCACTTTTATTTTAACATACAGTCTATGCTTTCACTCCGTTTGCGCGTTCACGCCTCATTGCACAGTAGGTGCCACCCCAACCAACTGAGGGGGTGAATTATAAAACCCTCTGACAGCCTGCACTGATGCTGACTCACTTACTTACTTACATATTGTGTTTCCGCACAAAGAAAGTTCATACAGATAGATAGATAGATAGATAGATAGATATTTATTTTACTGATAAAAACACACAGCAGCACACAGGTTAAATATGAGTGCTACAAATACATATGAAGTTTTATTTTCCTCCAAGTTACTTAAAGTTACAACAGTTCCTCTTTCTGCCACAGAGACAGGTTTGTCTCAAAGCTCACCACTGTGTTTATTCCCTTCACCATGATGAAGAAAGTGCTTCATTCAGCTGTGGAGGTGACTACAAATGGAGTTACACTCCACGGCGGAGTGGGAGTGGGTAGGGTCCAGTTTTGGAAAGGTCTGATGTGCAGCTGGCTTTTAGACATATCTTCTTTCATTTGGTGGATCTGTCAGAGGTGTTAACCAATCAGCTGCAACATGTGTACAAATAAATGTCTAGCAGATCTTCATTGATTGTATACATTTTGTTTATATTTCACACTTGCTTTGGCAGTGTAAACATATGCTTCCCATGTCAATAAAGCCCTTTAAATGTAACCGAACTGGATCAACCCGCATTGTATTAGAAGGCATGCTTGCATAACACAACAGGATATTTATTGCACCATCATCTCCATTAAAATAAACATTTTGCCATGTTTTTTGTTGTTGTTGTTGTTGAAACCATGGCTGCATTCAGCTGCAACAAAATGTAACTAAACTTTTATTACAGCAACCTTTTCTCTAAAGAATAACACTAAAAGGCAGCAGAATGTAGCTAGACAATATTCTGTTCACCAAACAAACAAACAAAAACATTTTTCGATTGCCATCTGAACTGATGCACAGAGACCATGGACACCATTTGTCACCAGCTTCTGAGAACTGCGACTAAACGTTTAAGTTTTGCAGCTCACCAGTTTAACAGTGAGATCAGTTAACAATGCTGCAATGCTTCTGTCACTTCTCACACAGTCAGTCATTCTTCACTGTTTACATTGAACACCTGACACATGTCAATCTGATCTTGAATTGACACTTGACCAGTTTTATGTGTCCTTTGACTTTCTGACTGGCCCTATGACTTAAACATCTCAATATTCAGTAAAATAAGTTTTGTTCATGTATATTTATGATGCAAAACATAATCAAATATTTGTGCCTCAGTAACTTTGTTTGATTTATGTGTCCTCTTCTTATCTTCACTGGATAGCTGTAAAGAGACAGTAACAAATGCAACAGGACCTGGACTTAGTTTTTAAATTATACATTATACATGTATTTGCTGTCATATTATACAGTATGTTTGGTCCAAAATGCAGAATTTTCACTGCCATCTTGACTGTAAAGGGGCGAGGAGGGACAATTCGACGAGACAGCTGCACTGCATTCCAGCTGCCATGACTAATAAATGGTTTTGTTCTGTTCGCCAAACAGCACCACACCATACCGTACTGTACCTGTTGTAAATTCCCTGTTATTTCATTTAACCAGGACGTTATGTTGGTTTTTAGTCAGGCACCTTTTTGGACAGCTCAGGTGTGCTGTAGGGTCATGGTGATGTTTAACCTGGGTGTGTGTGGAGTTAATGAGCACATGGTGCCCTAAGGCTGCGTCTCATCCACACAGAATGTGCTTGTAAAGAAAGTAAGTTACTGATTGCCTAAATAATGAATCTGCTGGTTGTTTATGAGAGATAAATGTTGCATGAAGCCCATATTAGGTTCCATTAAGTTGCCGAGGCTGATGTGTATTTTCCAAGTTATTTTTTGAGCTACTGCTGTGTGTTAATTTGGCTTATACTGATTTAGTTAATGCTAGCCAGCTAACTGTTATATTGCTCATTTACATTGTGTGTATATGTGTAACACCAGCTAAGCTATTCTGTCAGTCATTTCTGTCTACACAGCACTTGTATGTTACTGCTAGAGTAGTAAGCACAGTGCATTCAGTATTTAAATATGGTGAACATAACTTGTATATTTTAGTATGTCTTACTGAATCCATTCTGCATTCTTCATTATATTCTCTACATTCCATGTTCTCCATCCCTCATTTAAAGTCAATTAATTTACTAAAGATTCACCTGTAATACTCGCACTCACGCAATTCTATATAAAGAATTTGCACTGCTCCTTGTGTCTGCGTCTACTCTCTGACTGGAGTTGCTGTTCTGGATAAAGTGGTTCCAGCAAGACAAATCACAGTTTCACAATATCTCCAATAGTACTGTACCATATTGTACCATACCATACCAAGATTGTTTCAGAAGCAGTGTTTTTCCTGCCTGATTTTGTAGATACGGTTATTTTTACTTGACATTTGTGTTCCTACCATAAGTACATAAGTAGACTGTGTAGGTAAATGGCTTGTCTTTTTGGTCTATTTTAATTGTGTTTACTGTTGTTATTACCTCTGCCAAGGAGGTTTTGTTTTCGCTGGTGTTGGTCTGTTTGTCTGTAAAATAACTCAAAGTTCTGAATGGATTTTGATGAAAGGAAAGGTTGATAATGGGACAAGGAACAGGTGATAAAATTTTGGTGGTGATCAGTTGAAGTGAAGTGGATAGAATAATAAAATGGCAGGAAATCCGAGCTGCTTGGCGGAGATCTGTGCTCTCCGAGTGCTCTAGTTTTTGTTGTGTGCTAGTCAGTGGTGGATGAAGTACCTGAAAGCCACATTGGCTTTATATCCCATCAGAAAATTAATTTGGTAGTAGTTAAAGTCACCTTTTAAAACATTACTTGAGTAAAAGTCATATTTACTGTACTTAAGTATAAAAAGTAATGTTATTATATTAACTGGAATTAACGGCACAATGTGCACACCTCCCTGTCGGCCATTAATTCCTGATAATGGACTCATCAGTCATTATCTTTTATGTAACTGCTAATTAGAGACTGGAAATTGTTCTGTACATTGTTATTATTCCATCATGAAACTACGTCAGGTCACGTGATTCTACCTGTTCTCAGCAGAGAGCTCCACCCATAGTTCAGATGCTTCCTCAGCCAGTCAGGGAAAGTCTGGGTGAAGAAGTCCTTCCAATACTTATTGTTATCCCTCTGTCCCAGAAATGTTTGGTGATGACAGCTTGTGGTTTTGAAGCGATCCATGTGTCTGTGTCTAAGTCAAATGTTAGGAAGTCTGCTCCATCATAACCATACTGTTGACATCCAAGAACCTCTCCAGTCTCATCATCCCACTCACAACCATGCATCTTCTGTAGAATGTGGACACCTGAGAAAGACAGAGAGACTGCAGTAAAACAGAGTGACATCACAGCCCAGTCACCTATTATCAGCTAATATCACATGTTTACCACAGAGTCACAATGATCCTCAGACACCAGAACAGAGGATCTACACCTCCTGCTGTTACTGGCACGATGAAAGCCACTTACAGCCAATCATCATCTGGACAGTGTGGATGTCTTAGAAAGAGACACAGAGGCAGAGACTGCTGGGAAACACAGTGACATCCTGACACAGTTCAGATACTCTTCTCTTTTTGTTTTTTTACCACAGAACAACATGATCTCATCCCTACTCATCCTATTTTGACACTTGGGTAGAAGTGTCACTATAATAATGCCAGGTGCAGCCTGCTGAGCTGCAACAGCTGTTTCCACCTGCAGATGTTGGCTTAATGCTGCCTGATGGGATGGACCAACACGCTGTGGTCAGTACAGTAGAGTTGTGCTGTTAAACGTTTTCAACGTGTGATCTGAACGTGACATTCACCTCGTCATCTTGTCAGCCAGCTTTATTAAAACATGGTACTACTCTGTGAGCAATTCAGTAGAGTTTTTCTGATCTAATCGAGCGGAGATAAACTATTAATGATCTCTGTTGGTTATTATGGGATGGACAGAAACACTGCGTCAGTGTAGTATGGCAGCATCCAGTCGTCTCAGCCTCACAAATGTTTGTGTGTAAAAACAGTTACATACTTCCAGTTTGGTTTAAGCGCTGCTTCAAATTGAGAAATTTGTCTTTAAAGACACGACTCTGGATTTATCCTTTTGTAGGGGAGACCGGGGTAAGATGAGCCACTTTTCATATTCAGGATCACTACATCAAGGCTATTATAGTTTTGTTGCTAACTAATATATGTGCATATATTTCAGGATGTTGTGCATCCCTGCAAACAAACAGAATGAGTGTGAACATAACTGTTTTGATAATATAGCATGTCCAAAAAAAACGGTCTCGTGGCACGACTTACCCCATGCCTGGGGTAAGTTGAGCATAGGTGTGGGGTAAGTTGAGCCATCTCCCTCCCCCCGCCCTTCCTCCTACCTCTCTTCCCCCCACCTCACCTTCTCTCCTCCCCCTTTCTCCCTCCCTCCCTGGGTTAAGATATTCCAGTTACACGGCTGTACTGAATTAAATAAGACGCTTCTTCAAATACATGTGTATTTTTATTTATAATACACAATTCAACAGGGTTTTTTTTTTTAATTATTATTGCATATAACAACTTCAAAACATTTTAACATAGGCCTGAGAATGCCTTAAAGTACGCTTAGCAAGAGAACCTTAACAGCTGTGTTTCTGGAAAGAAAACACTGAACTAAATCCGTAGATGTGAATCCAGTTTGGTGTCCTTGCTAACAGGAGGGCCTTCATCCTCTCTAAAATCCTCCCTCCATCTTACTCTCATTCCATCCACCCCCTCCCTCCTTCCATCCATATCCCACCTGCCCCTTTACTCAGTATCCCGCCTGTCCAGGTTGCAGGGGAATACAAACTGCTGGGACTCTGAGGTTTGGGGAGTTTTGCGAATACATCACTTCTTGGGAAGAATCCTTCATCTTTCTCCTTGAAAGTAAAGCTTGGTTTACCATATCCAGCTTTGCCTTTTCTCAGAAACCTATGACTCAACTTACCCCTGTTCAAATTGTTCAACTTCCCTCCATAGCTACCATATTGACTTTATTAGGCCCCACTTGGGGCACTTTCATGCTAGCTGTACTACCTCATTTTGTTGCTAATAGATACCACAATTGATGTATAAAACAAATTAAAAATGATCTGTTTTGGTGTAAATACAATCTCCATGAAACTTATGATGGACTAAATTCACTTTCATGAGTGAAAAATGCTTTTTTGGACATTTTCTCTAACCACTTAACTAATGTGGTTCTTACCTTCACAGACTCCATAAAATGATGCCTTCCTCCTAAATATTTGGTAACATGCTCAATTTTATTTACTGTTTCCTAGCAACAAGGGGTGGCTCAACTTACCTTTTGGCTCAACTTACCCCAGTCTCCCCTTCTGTGAATCCCCATCCCTTAATTTTTCCACCCAGTCCTGTTTGGGTAATGCTGTCTTGATTCTGCTGTCACAGTAACCTGTCGGAACGCCATCAACCAGCACAACAGCCACAACCTCTGGTAAGTTTTGGACCCCAGAGGATGCAGTGAAGAAAGACCTCAGGGGTCTTCGGGACAAACATTCATTCATTCATTCATTCATTCATTCATGCATCTTCTAACCGCTTCATCCTCTGGAGCCTTTCCCAGCTGACATCGGGCAAGGGTACACCCTGGACAGGTCGCCAGACTATCGCAGGGCTGACACATAGAGACAGACAACCATTCACAGTCACATTCACACCTACGGACAATTTAGAGTTATCAATTAACCTAGTCCCTCCCACAGTCTTTGAACACTGACAGGGCTTACCAAATCATTTGCAACATGATATGTTGCAAGTGAGATAAATGATGTTATTAAACACAAAAATGCATGTTAACTTCTTGAATGAGTCACTTAGAGAAATAGGGCTCTAGTTTTCCGGCGGGGCACAGGATGGCGAACCCCGCGCAGAGCTAGTTTCGAGCAGTGCAACCCGAGGCGCACTCAGTTTGGTAGTTTGGCAGACCGAGGTGCGCTGAGATGGGTGTGGCGGTGCAGCAGGGGGAGGTGTTGACAGATCCAGCTTGGCGCAGTGACAGTTTCGTGCCAAAAGGCTTCACCGAAGGTGTGCTAAAAGCTCACCAACTGAAACCGCGTCTACTGTCAGCGCAGGTGGAGCACAGCCAGTGTAAGCCGAAGTTTGGCTGACTGGCAGACAGTGTGCACACCTCACCAAAACCTCACAGGCAGGTTTCCAGAATGTCAGGCACATTAACGATGCAATAAATACCCACAAACACCACTATTCAATGCAACTATCTGCAATCAGCACATAAATGTATCTCTATATCGACTGTCCCATCACATCTGATGTCAGATCAAAGGGGATTGGCACCGTTTGGCACGTTTGGCACGCGTAATGGAAACCCAACCTGATTTGATTAACACAGCTGCAAACTAATGAGTTCTCATCCCTCAGGCCTTTACGCATTAATTTGGCTTTTATAGCTTATCATCAATCATTTGTCTGGCCTCCAGTCGGTCCCCGTCCTCCCCGGACTTCATGTTGAGGATAACCAGTTTTCGTAATTATCTATGTTGACTTAGTTGTTGCAGCATCATCATTTGACAACGTCACGCTGCTGCTGGGGCTGGGGGGCTCTGAACATATCTGTAAGTTTATGACTCAATGGCCCCTTTTTTTATCTCTCTTCGTTCAGCTCCACCTTTCCTCTTTTTGCATTCCATTGCAACGGCACTGCTGAGCTGCAGAGCTCCTATTGCACAGTCTACACACACAGGCACACATACACACCCTCTGCTCTCTGCTCCACCTGACTCTCCACAACCAAGCTGCTTTCAGTTTACAGGCGCGCTGATTTGGGGGCGGCCCGGGCGGAAAGCTAAAAAAAATAATCACATCTTGAATCTAAAAAACCTTTTTGACCAATCATTGTGACAAATGCTGAAAGCACCTATCATTTCTGACAGCTGCGCAGCCTGTGCTGCAGAGCGCGCCTTAAAAGAAAAAAAAACAGAAAAAGACAGGCAGGCCAGAGCAGACCACTTGCGGGCCAGGCCACAGGGGAACTCCCCGGTTCTTCTGTGGGCCAGTCCGGGCCTGGCTAGCAAAGCAGTTTTGTGTTGCTATGTGTGGTATTTATTCAATTTGGGGAAATCACGATGTCTAGAGAGCATCAGTGGCTGCAGCTGACAGAGACAGCTAACAGCCTAACAGCAGCAGCAAAGCTAACATCAGGACGTCATCTGTTAAGCCTCCCGTTGTCGGGTACGACATGAAACTACTCCAGTTAGCTCAATCATGTTGTAACTAAGACATCCGCACGGAAAAAATATTTTCAGTCGGTGGAGCCGAACCGAAACTCTTCCTCCCGTTCCACCGGCTGCAGGTGTGGGGTTACGTTCTTGTACAGTACACGGAGGCGGTACACTGAATGGCTGCAGCCTGGAGTTATGAGACAAGAGGCTGCAGACATACCCCTCCAGACAAGCCCCCAGCATTTCACAGCAGAGAAAAGTGCTTGTTTTTCCATGATTTTGAGAGCTAATTTTATATACTAAGTGATTTTGTTAATCTTTCAAATTTGGCTCAGTGATTAATGAAACATATATCTGTAATGTGACAAACTTAAAACAGACATTTTTTGCTGCTTTACATGGACTTTAAGTAAAGACTTAAAATGTCTTCCTACCTGGAGATGAAACATGACAGAAGAGGAGCAAGAGAAATAAACGCATCTTGTTTCTAAAAAGAAGCAGAGCTAGAGAGCAAAGTAGACTTGGCTGATGTAAACTTTCTCTTCAGTCCAAACCTGTTTCCTGGTTTGATGAGATGGGAATGTTTTTTTCTGGAGTGTGAGTTGTGTTCACCTGTGAATTACTCCTCACAAGTGAGCAAAGACTTGACTCTGACCTATACGATTTCAGTTGAAAAGGGATTTTAGGAATTTCCTGGTTCTGTGTTTGAGTCCCTGTTACCTGTTCCTGCCTGCTTCCACAGAAGCTCCATCTGTGCTCGTCTGCTGCTTAAAGCTATAGTTGATAATGTTGGAGAACTAGCAAGATTTGAAAGCAGCACCTCCTTTAAGCTCCACCACCCTCCTCCCCCTCCCGTCAGTGCTCCGTCCAAAGGCCCCACACAAGCTACGCCCATCCTGCAGTCAGCAGGGCAGAAGAGAGCCGAGTAAAGAAACAAATCCTCCGGAAGCAAACAAATAATTACCTGTCAAACAGAAAGACAGCAACCTCTGCATCACTTTGGAGTTGGACTGCTGTTGATGTCTGGTTTGTCCTCTTGCTTTATCCAAAGCCTTTTTCGTCGCAGCCTTTTCTGCCTCTGACTTTCCTTTCTCAGCCTGTTTAGTGGAGTGAGCCGTTACAAGTAACGCTGGAAGTGATACTTTTGGCTGCATTTTCTCTGCCATTGTTCAGCAAACTCCTGCTAACTCAGTATTTCTGCTGAGGAGTGTGCTGAATATTTCCGGCAACGGAAATACATGATGAGTGACGAGACATGAAGACATCTGATTGGTTCTTTCCATTTGCACCAAATGGCAGGGACTGGTCAGTATTTACAGGCCTGCAGCTGCCACAGAGGTCGGATTTTTTTCGTTCCTTTTTCTGAACACATTATGTATTGTTTACTCTTAGGATGAAAGGACCATTTCACCCAGTATAACATAAACTGTTTCTGAACAGGATTACCAACTATAACTTTAAGTCCAAAAAACACTGTGTCGTGTAACAAAAAATTTAGCCTCCTTTTTATTTCCTTTCCAGTGTGTTCCCAGAAGCTCTGCCTCCTGGGAATTGTAGTTTTCAAGTACTGAATGGAGTACTGCAAGCCAAGGCATACAAATGGAAGCCATACCAACATACAAAAGAAGAGGTGGAACACAGTAACAACAGAAAAACATATACAATCACAAAGCACCATATAACATTATAAACAATTACAATTTCATCACGTAGTAAATGGAGCTTTGAGAGGACTCAGGCCAAAGCCAGCAGAGATCCCCAAATCTATAAAAACACTCATCTCAAAACAAAAGTTGAACAAACGACTCATTCAACAGTATGTTATTGGCGTGATGGCAGAACTTTTCACTGCACACCTCAGCCTCTATACATAAGAGCCAAACTATAGCCATGTCTAGATAGAGAACAAATACAATTAGTGTCACTATATAACACAAAGTAAACGTTTATCAGTCCTTGATGTAAACATTTTTTGAGTATCTGTGCCTCATAGAGTTTTTTCTCTAAAACGCCTCATTTAAATTAATGGCCCTGAAACATTCTTTCCTCGCTCATCTTTTCACTACATTGAATGAAGTGGTTGGAGCTCAAATGGAACAAGGTTATGTCACATATTTCCTTACACCAATCAGGATTCAGCAGCATTATCAGATCTCATTAAACCACACCCACACAATCCTGACAAAGCAGATAAGATGAGTTTTTAAGTCACAAACTACTAATATAAAGGTTTATGGTCTGAAGCTGATAATTGCAGGTGTTGTTTAACTGGAGAGATGAATAGTTTATGTCACAGCATTTATTGCTCTGCATCCCATTTGAAGTAATTCACAGTGCCCAGGATGTGTCTGTAAATCAGGTCTCTTGATTCAGTTTCTCAGAGAGCTCAGAGCCGTTATCAGGAGCTGTAATAAAAAACACAGTTATTCCACTCATCCTGCACTGAACTGCTGTTAATAAACAGCTGATTCAACCTGTTGAAGAGGCAGGTCATTCAGAGTTGAGAATGATCTGTTGCATGTCAGCAGCTCAGTGGCCAGAATAAAATGTTGGCATTGTACAGTTCTGCAAATGACACACATTTGAACATTTCATATGTATGATGTAGTTCAGATTAGTTTCTCATCAGGAGCAGGAGGGGACGGCAGATGACTGTGGAAAAGCAAATATTTTTTAACTAGAGGTCATGTTTGTAGTGATCTAACAGAGTATTTTAAGCAAAATCATGATGTTTTCCTAACCCTAACCAAGTGTTTTTTTGTGTCTAAACCGCAATAAGCCACTGCATTGTTACTTTGTAAAATGTAACATTAAAAACTAAAGAAAGATAAAGTTCACAAATAAAACATATCTGTGATTTGCAGAAACGTACAATGTCAACATTTATTTTGGTGATTTAGTTCATGTAAGCCCAGATAAAAATATCATAAAAACAAGTTCTACTGACAACATGGAGGGTATTCAGCTGAAGAGAAGAGAAGAGATGACGAATAATTTCATTTGTCACTGTTGTAAATGCTAGAATTGAATTTCCCCCACTGTATCTGAACTCCCCTCTTACTCATTCTTCTCTTCTTCTCTTCTTTTCAATAAATGTACTTTACCCTTTGCCTATAACGTTATCCATCACCATGCTACAGTCTCAATGTTGCTTCATAATTGGACTTGGGGCTTGTTTTACTTTTTTATCTAAGCACTCTAAATTAAATGAGAATATCTTTAGAGAATATAAAGTTTGGTCCCTCATGTTTCCTTTTTTTTGTAAACTGTAAATACTAATACTAATCACCTAGGTAACTTTGCATTGTTTCCTCTCTCACCTTTCTTCTTTTTGTAAACAATGCATCCAGTGGCAGCCATGAGGACAACAGCAAAACAGCCACTGCAGCAGGGATGGTAATGGTCATGTCAGAAGGCTTCTCTGTTGAACAAAAAACAATAAGTCTCCGACCATAAAGACAAAGCAGGTTAGAACAGAAGTACATCCATCCACCCATTTATTAATATCTACGGTACCCATATTCATCTAATTATGAGGTAATTACAAGTGATGTTGGTTTGTCCTGCAGTGGGTTACATGCATTGGTTTGAAAACAAACAGAGAAAAAAAGGATAGATGAATTCCAACTAATATGATGAAAACTACTGATGACAAAAGCCAAACTGACATAAAACCCCAATTTCGTTCAGAGCTCCACTTTGATGAGCAGCTTTGACACTGAAATTTGCACCTTTGGTCAACTGCACACCATCTTCACAGTGCTGAGGACAAATAGGAGAGTAAAAAACTGGAGGAAGCTATCACAGCTATTGCTGTAAGCAGTTCTATGAAAAGGCATAAACTGCAGTCAGTCCTAACTTATATGGTTAGCAACAGAGGTAGCGAGCCTGCTAACTGGTAGTTTAGGCTATTTGTCCATGAGGTGGCATGGACACAGGACACAAATGGTCCCATTCAGCACTAAAGAGGTGAACAATGAATGAGTCATGAACTGCTGCTTTCTCACATCTGTCACTTCTGATCTCAGTCTTACCCCAGTTGGTCCTGATCACCGCTTTGTCCAGTTTGGTGATGATGTCGTCCTTCACACCAGAGAGATGAAACACACAGTCGTACCTCCTCCAGTCTTCAGATGGGACTGATGAAAGGTCCAGGTCAACACTCATCTGGAAGGATCCATCATGGTTGGGGAGAATTTCTCCGAGAGCCACATCCTCATGAATCTCCTCTCCATCTTTCCTCCAGAACATCATGGCGCTATCTGGGAAGAAACCTGTAGCGTGGCAGCTGACTGGAGAGGAGGGAGACTTCTGGAGGAGAGACACTGAGGGAAGGTCTGCAGGGAGAGGAATACAGACAATGGAAGGAGAGGGATCGAGACAAAAAAAAGGATGTAAAGATGAGAAACAGCAAATGTGAAAGAAAAGAAAACAAGGGAAAATAAATATACAGAAATTAAATGTGGAGAAATCAACATAAGACATACAGAAAAAGGAGAGAGAGCGAAGCATTTAAAGACATGATTGTCAGCTGAAAAACATCACAGTTGTGAGCACAGTGAGTCTCAATGCTGATTCATGTCAATAGTTGTGGTAGAGAATTGTTGGAGACCATAATTAAACTGAGCACAAAGTAACACTTGTAGCTGCTGTGCAGCAGTAGGTCATTGTGGGGAGGAAGAAGAAGAAAAAAGGGTCCATCAGCACAACTTTACAGAAAAGAAATAGAACCAGGGACCCTCTTGCTGTGAGGTGACAGCGCTAACCACTATACCACTGTGCCGCCTCATTTAGTAGAGTGAGGTCAAATAAAAAAAAAAAAAAAAAAGAATTCTCATTACAACAAAGCAGCTAGTTATGGGGTCTAACATAAACACAGAATAAAACTGGTCTCACTGGAACCACAAGAGTCTCAGCCTTCCAGTAATGTCCAGTCTAAGCAATCCCAAGACTTCAGGGACCCCAGAAAAAGTGCAGGAAAAGTCAAATATATGTCCTGTCCTGCATGGTTTCTACCCAAATCCGTATGAGATTACCATAATTCAGGACTTGAACTGACAACTCTGAGGCCAATGGCTAATTCTGACCTAGTTGGGCTAACAGTGCTGTGAAACTCCTATGAATAAATAAACTGTGTGTAAAGCCTAGTAGCTAAGCTAGACACACCTATGGAGAAGAGGTCAGGAAGGGAGGAAAAAGAATAAATGGGGAGGATAAGGAAGAAGGGGAGGAAGAGAAATAAATCCACAGGATCCATCAGTAGAGCTTACTGGGCCAAAAATAGTATTAATCCTTGAAATATCTTTGAAAATCACATATTTCTAACCCACATAGCACAATGTCTGAGGAGGCAAAAGCATGTTTTATCTGTGCCACCTGGGATTCACAGCTTTTAGACATTAAAGGCAAGTTGTTATCAAGTTGAGCTACCTCACCAGTGTAGAATTTAGATGTGACTTCGCACCATGATACAGCCAACCACCAGGCTGCAGCATAACAGCTGTACATGTATTTACAGGCAGACTTCAAACTAGTGTCAAAAATTCAGTTATTGTGTGAAAATTCTGAGAATTGGCATACTTCATCCAGATAAAGATTTATTGATCCGTAAGTGATGCTTAAAGCCATGCTTTTTCCATTGACTGCTATGGGCTACATGATGGCAGGATTAAAAATGCTGTCAAATATTCAGTTTTCGACATACAATTCTGAAATCAAAAACACTTCATTTACCTGGACAGCAAAATATCGCCAATGTATTTAATGAACATTGGAGCTTTATTTAGTAAGAATTTGCAGTAGCTGTTTACAGTGACACATTTTGATGCACTGTGGGATCAGTTTTTGATCATTTGACAATCTATGTAATGTTTTTGTGAAGGACAGTCTGAATTTGCATGGGAAGCATGTTTGGTGTATACTGAGCCAAAAGTGTGGGAGGAAATAAGTTAGCTTTACAGTTGTTTTAAAAAAACAAATGAGCAAAAAAAAAAAAAAAAAAAATGAAGTGATGGACTTCATAATTTGCATTAGGTTGGAGTTTACAAAAGTGTACTCACAATTGGGCCAACAGTTTAGTATAAGTTGCAAAGCTGTAGGCCATACAGGTGATTTGGTATGAATTTTCAGAGTTTTGAACTTAGTTGCTGTAGTATCACCATCAAAACTATTGGCCCCCATTTCCCATTGAGAAAGTTTAGCATGGGACCTGTGTATCATGTTTGGTTTATTTTCATGCATGGGAATTTAGATTTCTCTGGAATGAGAAGGAGGAGAATATTATCAAATTCAAGAGGGACCAGCAGCAGAGCTGCCCGGTCCCTAACAAGATCAAGCCATGGCAGTAGCTCTTTGAGGTTGTCCTGAGGTAGAGTGATGTTTTGAGCTATAAGCTGATCTCAGTATGTTAACAACAGTAATACCGACATGTTGATGTTTTACGGATAAAATAACATCTCAATTCTGCATGTTAGCATTCTAATATTTGTTGATTAGCACTAAACCTATAGTACAGCTGAGGCTGATGTCAATGTCATTAGTTGTGCAGGTGTTTTTTCAGGCTATAAACCAAAGTATTGGATAACCAGATATTTTGATCTGATAATGGCTTTAGATTACATTTTTTATGTAATGATTCATTCTCGGGGGAACCATGAATCTGTGCAACAAATTTCATGGCAATGCATCCAGTCTACCAAGGTAAAGGACTCACCAACTGACTGACAGCCTGTCATTGCAGTTAAACTCTTGCTAAATGTGCAGCGGCTGTCACAGTCTCTACTGACTGGTGAGGGCTACATATATCTAACCTCCACAGAAAACAGTCAAGAAGAAGGTAATGCCATTGGATTGTTGTGTCCATGAAACTACATCGGGTGATGTGATCCTACCTGTTCTCAGTAGAAAGCTCTTGCCAAAGGCCACATACGCCTTCAGGAATTCAGGTAACATCTGACCCAGGATCATCTCATTGTATTTTATTCTAGCTTTGTCAGCACCCCATCCCAGTTTGGTGATGACAGCCTGTGGTTTCGGAGCAACCCATGACATTGTCCTCAGGTCGAATGATAGGAAGTCTTCTCCATTATAACCGTACTGATTAAAACCATTAACCTCTCCAGTCTCATCGTCCCACTCACAGCCAAACATCTGCTGTAAAATATGGATGCCTGAGAGACAGAGGCTGTAATTAACAATGATGTACAGATGATAATATCTCCACTGGAAAGACAATCTTAAACATACTGAGTGAAGCAATGCTATTCTTTAATGTCTTCTGACGTGCTCATGATTCAAGAACAAATAATCAGTGCACTTTTCTTTATATGAAACCCACTTTCTTTTTCACAGTTTAAAAGTTACAATGGTAGCTTTTGTTCCATGAATTCATGGATGACTGGCAATGGCAGTAAACAACGTATGTGTTCATGCACTCTGTGCACATCAAACTGTTATATTTACAGTGACACCTGTTTGACAACCGCAGTCCTAGGTACAGTCCCAGCTCTAAATACATGGCAGTTGCCTGTGCATGCATCTTCATGTGTGCACATGAGCACATGTACATGCTCATAACAGAGGCTATATCTGTTTGCCAAACAACAAACCAGAATGCAAAACATTTTAGGAGTAAGACATGAAATCCAAAAAAACATAAATACCATACCTCCACTTTGGTTGAAGCGTTGCTTCAAACTATCAATTGTAGCTTTCAAGAAGTTTGGCTTAATCTCAAAACACTCATGAGTGAACTGCTCAAAGTGCTGAGGATGGTTTTCATTAATCTTCTTTCCCAATTCCTGTTTTGGTTCTACTTTCATGATGTTGGTGTCACAGTAAGCCACCAGAAGTTCATCAACCACTGCAGCACCCACAAACTCTGGGAAGTTTGGGACTCCAGAGGATCCAGTAAAGAAAAACTGCAGGGAGTGTTTCACTGCAGAACAAATGAGGTTTATACATTCAGTATAATATGTATATTAAATACACACACTACCACACTTATCATGAATTCAGTTTGAATTTGGTGAAACATAATGTCTAAATCTTGCTTTCTTTGTGGGTCTGGCTGTAAGACTCCACATAACATGCAATGTTGTCTTTTGTTTTTTAAAGATATGTTTTTGGGCATTTGCCTTGAATGGACAGGACAGGTAAGTTTGAAAGGGGAAGAGAGAGAAGAGGGGATGACATGCAGCAAGGGGCCACAGGCTGGACTTGAACCTAGGCCAATGTGGCAACAGCTTTATATCTGGGGCACCTGCTCTACCCACTAAGCTACTGATGCCCCAACATGCAATGTAGTCTTGAGCTAGGCAGTACATGTGTTAATGTGGAAAGGCAACTGGCAAAATAATGTTGCAACGTAGAGACCAATGTTTACAGTTTTGCAAAAAGTGTGTTACAAAATTACAAACTGAATGTAAAGCAGAGAACGGGCATTCAGTTCGGCACACTTTGTAATTACACTGGCGACAAATGTTCATGGTTTCAGAGACAGTGCTTCATAAATCACTGTAAGTGTTCAACCGTTTAGAAAAAACTGTACAAAGTGATCTTACCTGATGAAGTGCGACAGAAGAGTAGCAACAAAAGTAACTTCTTCATCTTGTTTTAAGATGTTTGAGTAAAGCACCGAGCTGATTCAGCTGTTTGTCTTCTGTCAAATGCTTTTCTTTGGAGAGGGAGGTAGGAGCATTACTGTTTTGATCAGAGGTGGGCAGATAATTCAGAAGTTGATAAACTTGTTTCACTCCTTGACTTAAGTCTTGAAGGGCTGCTGTAAGTTTTGCATTCACCAGATGTCACTGTGCTGCTGTGTCTGAAGCCCTGAAGCTTCATAAGGCTTCATCTGCCCATTAATAGTATTGTCTCTACTAAATTAGGGACTGTACGAAATGTATTGAGGTGGGAGGGGGCCGTCCAGCATTATTAATATTTTCTTTGGAACGCCCTTTGAAAAAAAAACTTCAAGACCCTCCCCTATTTCTTAAAACATTATATTTATGACAAACATGCTTCTTTAATCAGTACAGAGCAAAAGTACACCAAAGCCCTGTTCCTATCATTAGCGTCTTGAGCACAGGAATGATGTGGACACTTTCCAATAAGTCTACAAAAAGATGGCACTTACAGGTCACACCCTGTGATGGTATTCCGGAAAGCTAAAGTCACTTGAACACTGACAGCAATTCCCTTCTCATTTGCAACAAGATCTGATCACTAAATTGCACATGAATCAAACAAAATACCTATTGAAATTGTTTTATGTACCTATTGAAATTATGTACCTATTATAATTGTTTTATGTACTGTATTATGCGTGAAACAGTACAATAATGTGTTGCGGTGGTATCCAGCTCTACAGGAGCCTGTAGGACAAATCAAAATGACAAAGTGTTTAAACTTATGACTTAAAATGTCTTTGTAACAGAAGAGGAGCAAAAGAAGTAAACTTATTTTGAAAGGACATAGAGCTGGAGAGTGAAGTAGAGTCAGCTGATGTAAACGTTCCCGTCAGTCCAAACCTGTTTACTAGGATAATGTTTCATCTGGAGTGTGACGCATATTCTTAGGTGAACACACCTCACACTCCAGATGAAAGTAAGAAGGTAAGTACTGTCAGTGTTAGAGTGAGTTCAAATTTCAGGAATACCATCATGAGGTGTGACCTGTCAGTGCTATCTATTAATAATTATTGGAAACTGGCCACATAATGCTCACTGTTCAAGACGCAAATGCTAATGATGGGGAAAAGGTGTACTTTCAGTCTTTCCTGATTTAAGAAATAATCATGCAAATCCAGAACCTGAAAATCTCTTTGTCGCACAGCAAATCACTTCTTGAGGTTGTTCTCTGCTGCAACTTCTGGGGTCCTAAACTTCCTAGAGGTGCATTTATTGAGCTGGTTAATGACTTTCAGGCAGGTTACTGTGACGGCAGAATCAAGACACTTACATGTCATCTGACAGATTTTTGCTCATTGCACAGGCGGGTGGTGAATGAGAGAAAGATGCAACTTGTTTTAAACACTATTTATATTTACTAAACATAGCTGTTTGCAGGTAATGTTTCTATTTATAGCTATGTGCGATTAATAGCTGTAATATGATGATGATGAAATTAAATAACCTTTGTTTTAGTATCGTTCATACACCTAGGTTACATTCAAGCCTACAAATTACAGATTTAATGATAGTGATTTTGTTAAAACATGTTCATAACTGTCTAGCAGGAAAAGGGCCAATTCAGGATCAGTTTTGAATTCTTTCATTTCCCACAGTTCTCTCCATCTGTTGAATGACTGACAGAGGTTTAGTCATATTTTCATCTGTGGTCTTTACGTTTCTTATCTCTTTACTGACTTACCAGTAACAGCCATAACCACAAAATTTAACATCAAAAAGAAAATTCTCTAAAGAAAAATGTCCTTATTCCTTTTAACTGGCTAACAAACTTCTCACCGTGAAACTAAACACACACACACACACTCTTAGAAAACACCAAAAACAATAGCGACACAAAATGTAACAGTATCTGATAGAATATAAAGATATATGTGTGTATACAAATCCCAGCAGTTCTACATTGTACAGACAGCTCAGTGATACGTGTGTTGGGTCTAAGAATTAGTGTTTACTAAGTTTACTAAGAGTTTACAGGTGGGGTTCACTGCACGGTCTTCATTAGTGTGTTTCAAGAGTGGAAGCATCAAACAGAAGTCCATGATGTGACAACTAAAGGGCTGGACTTCTTACTGATCACCATCAAAGACAGATAACTGCCTGGTCCCTAATGATTCACTGGGAGTCTGTCAAGACAAATTTGTAAATATACAAACTGAGTGACTGACTAAGTATTTGAGACATTATTGATGTTCATTAAAAAAAGAAAAAAAATCAGTTTCTGGATTGTACTTAAGTGTAATTTTGAGTATATTTTATTTGCATCTGCACTGGCAATAGCCAAAGCCAGAGGCATTATATATATATATATATATATTTACTTTATTTCAGACACAGATCAGGTCCATAGGGCCACAAAACAAGACAAAAAACATACAATATAAAAAAACAATAATACAATCAAACAATTTTAAAAGCTCCTATAGAGGCTGTTATGCCAATGTTTACGAAGTCCAGATGTATATCGAAAGCAGCTTTGCTTAGGGCTAGTTAAAGCCTCTATAATAGCGTTCTTGGACTTGCCCAGACGAGACATGAACTTATACATCAGTTGTCTTAGTAGAGCTCCAAGAGTAGGAACACCACAGTTCACAAACAGCTGGCTTGCACTGTGCCACCTGGGGACACCAAGTAAAAGTCTCATGGCATCATCAAAGGCCACAGTGAGCTTATGCATGCTACTGTTCTTACATCGCCACCACAGATGTGCAGTATACATAGTAGTGCAGAAGGCCCTGAGCAGAGAACATTTAACACTGCAAGAGCACATACTAAATTTAGGCAGCAATAAGTTTGCTTGGCCATATAATTTGCAGCACTGTCTATACATGTCTCTATCAACATTCAGTTAATCAGATATATAATGTCCAAGATATTTTGTTTCTTTACACATCTTAAGAATATTTCCACTCAAGCGAAAAACAGGGAAAATGAATCTCCTGTCCTCCCTGCTCTTGACAGTCATGATGTTACTTTTCTTTGCATTAAATGTACCATACTGGGAACAAACATGTAGTAATTGCTGCAAACCTGCAGTGTATGGGCTGAATACTCCCAGGTCATCAGCATACATGAGGTGCTTGACTACAGTGTTTCCAGCTAGACATCCGGTCTTACACCCATTTAACAATCTGGATAAATCATCCATGTGTACATTAAATAAATAGGTAGACAGTATTCCGCCTTGACGCACTCCATTTTGAACATGAAAATGAGTTGACAGAACCTTGCCCCATTTGACACACACTGTTTGGTTTGCATACCAGAAGACTAGAATTCTAATAATATAAGAGGGGACACCCTCTACAAAGCAACTTCCTAAATCATTTTTCATGAACAATTCTATCGAATGCTTTGGTTGCATCAATAGAACAGAGGAATACTGATGAATGTTGGCTTTCATACCTTGCAATAATTTCTTTCAATGCAAAGATACACATATCTGTGGCATGGTCTTTTTTTTAAAGCCAAATTGATTGTTTGATGTTAAAAAAAAACAATGCCAGCCTACTCAGCAAAACTCTCTCAAGCACTTCAGATAGAATACTTGCCAGAGCAATTGGGCAATAGTTGTCCATACTATTTAACTTTGCAGCCTTGTCCTTTAGGACTGGGACTAATACTACATGTGTCAAGGAATCAGGTAAGACACCATGGCGTAGGAGATCAGTGAAACATATAGCCAGCAGCACAGAAAGCCTATGGCTGGCATATTTCATATGTTCTGTGGCGATGTCATCAAGGCCACCAGCCATGTTACTGTCCAGCTTTGAGATAGCATAATCAATATCAGATGCACTGATCAAAATATTTTCAGGATCTTCCACATGATCGATTTTTTTATTTTTGGGTTGTTCGTCAGTCTATCTGTGGCCTCTGTCCATCTCATTCACATGAACACAAATCTCAAGAATGGCTTGAGGGAATTGTTTTATCTCAACTAAAGGATTAACTAATTAGAATTTGGTGGTCAAAGGTCAAGGTCACTGTGACCTCACAAAACTTTTTTTGGCCATAAAGAATCCATAACCCTCTGGCAAAAATTCACACAAATATAATAATGATGACGTGCAATATCCAAAATGTCAAAGGTCAGCTTCACAGTGACATCATGATTTTCAGCAAAAACACCTTTCTGGCCATAATTCAATGTCATATCTCAGGAACAGAAGGGGAAACATTTAGTCAGGTACAGAGTTGGTGATACTAATCTTGGGTGTTCATCTTGAAACTGTGCTCATTGTATAGATCTTCTTCGCTGTTGGGCTGAAAACGTGTAACGCATCCATGTTTATAATTTGTATCTTCTCGACAATAGCATCCTTATTTGAAGCATTGTCTGCTGTCATGGCTACATATGAGTCTGAACAGACATGGATGTAAACTGTAGCTGCAACTTGACAGGTTCATGGAGGCATGCAACCATGAGGCCGTAATTCTGGTTATTACATGCTGCTTTTTACTTTATCCTGAATATTTTGAGCCAGTATTTCCCAATACTTCCCTGTATATAAAGCAACAAACATATAGCCCCACCTGCACTCATACATTACAGGGGATTTTTTTCTTAAGGAGGACTACTTTTATTTTTGATATTTTAAATAAATTTTTCTGATAATACATCTGGACTACTTCTTAAGTAGTATTTTAAATGAAGGAGTATTTTTACATTGCTGTATTGGTATTTTTTACTGACCAGGAAAAATCTCTCTCATGCAGAATGTTTTGTGGGTTATAAAACGTGTACATTATGTCATGTGCACAGCATAACTGAAACAATGATGTACTCACTGTGATCAGTTAGGGCTAATGTGTTGTCCAACTGAGGTGAAGAGTCTAAAGTTAGAAATAGAAAATTAAGTGAAATTTAACTAAAATTTTCAGTAATCGTATGTGAGGCAGAACTGGACATCAGTGGTTGATTACAAATGATTACAAGCAAATGGTAGCAGACACATGAAATTCTTATCAATAAAAATGAACAAAAGAAAACTTACTGTTTGCAGGTCTGAATCCTGAAATACAGATGAGAGATTACAGTATTAAATGTTAAGGAAAAAAAAGAAAATGATTTTATGAGAGGAAACAAAGAACACTTTCGCATGTTCGACAGAATTCCTCCAAAATTTCATAGATTTTTGCTTTGAATATAAAAGCAGGACTGCAGCTCTGACACAATATATAATGCAGTACATTTCTTGAGGACCTTGACTGTGTTCTGTCAGCAGCAAAACTACTGACCATCAGCCAGCTCACACTTCTATCCCTTCAGAGTAATAATAACAAAGCTTGAAATACTTTTTTTCTGTATATGCACATGGTATTTTGAGTTGTTAAAATGTTATTTGACGCATTCCCCCTGAGTTAAACCCACATGTTGAATCAAACAGTGAGTGAACATGGCTTCACTCACCATGATGGTTCCTTCTCCAGATGAAGAGTCCAGCAATGCAGAGTGTCAGTGTCAGCAGCAGCAGCAGCAGCAGTCCTACAACAACTCCAATAACAGCACCAGCAGGAAACTGTGAGGGAGAAACTGGAACCACAACAGAACATTCAGTGCCCAGAGTCAGGACTAAACATGGGGAATCAGGGTTCCAGTTTTATGCAGCTAAAATCTGGAACAGTCTTTCTGAAGATGTGAGACAGGCCTCTACTCTGACAATGTTCAATCTAGGCTCAAAACAGCTCTATTTCACTGTGCATATGACTGAAAGGATCTTATCTGCACTCTTCTCTTTTAAAGTTCATTTTATAATGATTATTTATGTTTTTATTTTGTATTGTGATTTTAATGCATTTTCTTCTTTTGTAAAGCACTTTGAATTACTTTGTGTACGAATTGTGCTCTACAAATAAACTTGCCTTGCCTTGCCTTCACACTTTGTCTCTACTACTGGATGGACCTGATGTTGAAACCACTTAGCTGAGTTGGCCCTGATCACTGCTTTGTCCAGTTTGGTGATGATGTCGTCCTTCACACCAGAGAGATGAAACACACAGTCGTACCTCCTCCAGTCTTCAGGTGGGATTGATGAAAGGTTCAGGTCAAGTTTGGGACTCCAGAGGATGCAGTTAAGAAATACTCGAGGGAGTGTTTCACTGCAGGACAAACAAGGTTCACACATTTAGTTTAAATTTATACACATTTTCATTTTAACACATGAATATGATGTATTCAGTATGATCTGGTAAGAACATACACTGCAGGTATGTCCTGGAGCTGCCCAGGAACAAAATACAGAGCTGAGGGGAGTGAATGGAAGATTAAATATGTGATCTCACCTGGAGATGAAACATGACAGAAGAGAAGCAACAAAGGGAACTTCATCTTGTTTTTATAAAGATATGTGCAGGGTAAAGGAGTGAGCTGCTTCAGCTGTTTAGTTTTCTGTGTTTTTTCCTTGAGTAGGAGGCGGGAATGTCCCTGTTCTGAAAAGAGATGAATGGATGGTACAAAAGTTGTTAAACTTGTTTTACTACCATGAAGTTCACTGTTTCAGTACACTGTGGAGAAGCTTGTATAAAATGAAGAATATCATCCAAAGCTTCAAGTCACTTGTGCTTCACTTTGACAGTTTTGAAACTTTTGCAGTTAAACTTGAGGAGAACAACTGAAATATGGCAATCAATGTAAATCAGAATAACTAAAAGTAATATGGTTAATAGCTAATTGTTTAGTTAATCTAGTTTTGTTATTAATTGAATACTGATCTTAAAATCATAACCACGGATGACATTTCCCGAATTTGGAACTTCAGCAAAAAAAAAAAAAAAAGAAAGAAAAAAAGTTGAGTCATTTCTAATCTCAGTTTTACTCCAGCTGTTTCTGATCACTGCTTTATCAGCTTGGTGATGATATCGTTCCTGACTGATTGATTTTATTAGACAGTTTCAATCTTATAAGAAGAAATACACCAACATGTGCTTGCGCAAAAGAAAAGAAAATATTAACATAAACGAAATTGTCAAAAAAATACAATAAAGCCCTAAAGCTTATTATCATGCATTTGGTCATGTGTGTTTATGAGTTTGTGTTTATATTAGTGTATCCAGCTTTCCAAAGCTAATCTGGCAAACTACTGGACCAATCAGCCTCATATTTTGTGTACACATTTATGACTGTATGCTCAATGACATTGGTGGAGATGAAGCTGCAGGCAGGTAAGCTGTGATCCTGGAGCACAGGAAAACACAGGATATTGACACAAAATAACACGACGAAGCAAAACACCAACAAAAAGTTAGTTGGTCGTTAAGCTTAGCTACCACAAACGATTGAATAATGATCTGGTGGTGAGTGGTTGGAGAGCTGGAGTAGAGATACTGCATATTGATGAATTGATGAGAGATATTATCTTGATAAGCTGATAACAGGCAGATGAGTGTTGAACAGAGCCGGGGAATTCAGGAGGGGAGACCACGTCCATGCCAGCACACACATACAAAAAAGACAGAAGGAGAAAGACAAGGGAGGGGAGGGTAAAAGCGTCATTGGGGTCATCAAGTGGGTATCCTCCATCACAGGTGTTTCGATGACTGGCCCACGACACCTCCAATGGGCTCATCGGCAACACTTGGCGTCCCAGGAGCAACCCCCTCTGCTTTTACTCCCTCGTACCCTGCTGTTGTTAGTAGTATTTCAGGGCCCAAATGGTGTCGCTCCTCTCAATCCACAGCCTCCGGATTGCCTATTTGGCTGTGCCAGAGAGGGCTTTGATGGCCTGACATTGGGCTTGGCTTCAAATTCCCATTTTTTTAAGCAGGCTGGTTGTTAACTTGTCCACGAAGCCTCTGCAGCCCACTTCAACAGGGCAAACCTTTGCTTTCCAGCTGCATTGCCCAGCATCAGCTGCCAGCTTGGCATATTAAGGTCTCTTGCGCTTGTAGGATTTCACCACAATATCCTCCGAGGGCACAGTGATCTCACTGATGTAGATACGATACAGTGAGGAGGACCAAAGCATGAGGTCTGAGGTTAGTGGAGGCATCTGCTGGAACAGAACTGGGCGGCTGCCTGGTGGAGATCTGCAGACTACTGAGCGCACTTTTCCAGTTTCCAATGTGATCCCTTTGGTTCCCTTTGTGATCACTTTCGTCACACCAGAGATATGAACACAGTTAGACTGCCTCTAGTTTTCAAATGTGATTGATGAAAGTTTCAGGTCACACTCATCCAGAAGGTCCTGTCTTTGTTATGAAGGATTGATCTGATACATTTTCCAGTTTTGTTTAAACTGTTTAATTTGAGTCACCGTTCCTGCCTGCTTCCACTAAAGCTCGCCTGTGCTTGTCTGCTGCTAAAGTCCAAATCCCACAGGGTCATGCAACACAGAGAATTTGACACCTTGTACATGATGCATTTCCTCACCTGAAGCACTATTTACAGAACAGTCTTCACGTTATGTTTGATCACAAGTGCAAGACTGAACACAGATACCCAAATTAATATTTTCCCAGATCATGAGTATAAATATTGACACAATATACACTGATGATGCTTGTACTTGGACAAAGTACGTTACAGTATCTGTACTGGACTACTGGGCTGAACCCTAGCATAATAATAAACTAATTAAAATCTGTGAATACAAATTCGTATTCATTGAGTTTGATAAATATATCATGAGTATAAGTAGTTAGACAGACACTGATTACTTTTTATTATTCTCTTTATAATCCCACAACAGTAGATTATAAAGGCCTGGATCATTAGTATCCAGGTAAATTTCCCCAGCTGCAAAGACAAAAGTGAGTAATAACAGCAGCCATAGTTACACACAAACAAAAGCTGTTTAGTTTATTGTACTCATGCCTGTCTTTTAAATAAATCTCAGCTTTCCTTATAAAAACAAAAACTTGCTTGACCTGCTTCTAGTGTTAATTCACATCTTACTTACTCATGGATTAGTAAGAGGAAACACTTCCAGATAAACAGCTTTGCAAGAAATGAACATCTGAGGGAAGTCAGGTGTTCATTACTTGCTAAGCCTTAATCTCTGTGTTAAGTAATGTTACGTATTCAATACAATGTATCAATCACTGCAAACTCAAACTGTCTTGGCCATACATCCTATGGAACATGGATTCCTCATCAAAAGAACAAACTTGTAACAGGTGGAAAATAAACAGTTGAAGAACAGAAAATGTCCTGGTACTATGTCACACTTTGGTAACCAGTGTCTTTCAATACAGAGGAATATTTTGGAAATTGGTCCTACATGACCACTGCTGCCAATGGCTGACATAATGCAAGGGTTACTGTTTTTCCCCAGGAAACAATATGGTGGCCATCTGCTAACAAACGATCTTGTATTACAGTTAAACAATATAGGAAACGCTGTGGCGCCCACTTCCTGTTCACAAATTCTTGACTTACACCTAACACTGCACTAAACTATGATTCTGAAAACATTTTAGGAGAGAAATAGGCAACAAATGAACAGGTTCTCGGTTTATATTTGATCAGCTGATTGAATGATTGGGGTTTCGTCTGTGTTTGAAAGAGAAAAAGAGAGAAAGAGAGGAAGAAGCGGGTCTCCCCCTCCCAGTCCGCCTCTATACTCTTTGTGTTCGTGGTGACAGCAAATGAAAAAGTGTAAGCACAAAACATAGTTTCATGGATATTAAAAGAGAATTGGACACAGCGTTGGAGGCAGGCCCCTGTTCGCTCCTATGAAAGTTGGCTAGTGGTACATAAAGCCAAAAAAGCTTGATTTCTGCAATATAAATGTAGGGCCCATAAAGCAAGTCCACAAGATACTGATGGCGTTTAAGTGTGGCCGAGCTTTTAACTTCTCTGGCCAAAAAACAAAACAATCTACAAATGTGCACCATGATCCACAAATATTTCAGTATCCACAAACATGTCTTTTTACATTTGTGTTGAGAAAGTCACATCCACAAAAACAGACTGATTTGCAAATGCACATAACTTACTCTGTAAACACATACTTTGTTTTCAAATGAAATGTTACAGGCTTTACAAATGTGAACAGATTTGCCACAACAAATACAAGTGAAGTCATATTTTTGAATTTGTGGATCCACTTTTATTTTCCACTGACATGTTGCACAAATATTAAATATTATTTGAAATTGAGGCAAACTGAGACTAGACTGAATGTTGAGAGCATTCTGTCAAGAGCTGAGCTAATTTTTCACTGACAGAGGATAAACTGTGGTGGCTGCTGTACCTCTGACGCCACCCTCAGGTCAAATAAAGTAATGTTTCCTTATTTGTTTATCCTTTCAGTATTTCTGTGTGGAATGATCACTACACCTTCACAGCATGGATATAGACTTTTAGTCTTATTGTGGTGAAGGCATCATCTATATTTGTCTTACACACCCAAAGTAATGCTTAATTACTTGATGAAATATTTACATTACTCAAAACTGTCAACTGTGATTTATATTACAAACATGGCAGCAGAATAAATATTTTAAATGCATCAGGTATATGTAAATTCAATGTCTAACTGTCCTGTTACTTTCATATATTTGTGTTGTCATAAAGGAGGTGTGTGTGTGTGTGTGTTGTGTGTGTGTGTGTGTGTGTGTGTGTGTGTGTGTGTGTATGTGTGTGTGTGTGTGTGTGTGTGTGTGTGTGTGTGTTGGATCTTTTGCAGTAGCTGAAGGCCTCTGTTCACTTCTTCTCCTCTTCCTCAAGTGTTTACAATCCAATATGTTCACCTTCTTTCTTCCTGATCTTTGACAGTTTCTCGGAACTTTTGAATGTGTCAGTGCTTTAAAATGACAAAGTCATCCAGATGACTCAGTGTAGCTGCTTGATTAAAGAGACTCCTGGTGGTGAAGCTGTTTTAGCAGCATTTTAGCCACTAATACATTTAATGACACCTGCAACTGATTCACTATTTAAGAAGCTTCACGTGAACTCAACATCACCGAAGTTAAAATAAACCTCACAATACATAGTGTCACTTTATATGTCTGAGAGTTGATTTTATTCAATTCAACAGTAAACCAGTGAAGTTTAGAAATGAGTGTGACAGAGTGCTCAGTGGACGGCTGGGATGGCGGCTTTGTGTGGTTTGGTTCACATCCACTCTCAGGAGCCCCTGGACACAAGAGGAGTCCTGCCCTGAAACATTCATTCAAGTAAAATAGAGTGAGTAACATTAATCATCTTTGAATTATTAAAAAAGTGACATTAAGACTTGCAGGAAACGTCTGTCATTACATACCTCTGTCTGCTCTCCAGCTTGTCCTGTGGGTCGGATGTAAGCACTTCCTCTCTGTTGTCAAGGTAACTGTGGATGTGCCGCAGTAACACTGAGTCTGGTTCTTCCTTCTTTGCTGCTTCTTGTGTGAACGTTAGAGCTGCGCATAATCCTGCAGACTGACAGTAAGACAGATAAAATAAGTGACAATGTAAAGATAAACAGCTTCATATGTGGCCAGTTTACACAATAACATACATCACTTATTTATGTTTCTATACGTCAGAAGCTTAAATTCACCTTTTAGTCCACAGTGAACAGCAGCAGCTCAGGTGGTGGAGAAAGATAAGAGTAACATCAAAAATGGCAAGTAAAACAAGAATATCTTAGTAAAATGATTTTTTTAAAGAAACAAATGTTCAAAAGTGAGCTCACACTTACCTTCTTTGTCCACAGTGAACAACAGCAGCTCAGGTGGTCGAGTTAGAGAGGAAATAAATAATGGTCCATAAGACAAATTATCTTTGGATTATTTAACAAGTTATATATTGATAAACAGGCTTGTGCACATTAATTACATGTATTTATATTAAATTTTATTCTGAGTCACTTTTTTTCTCACTCAGGAATTCACACTCACTTTTTTTTTCGTCTGTGGTGAAGAGCAGCAGTTGATATTCAGCTCATCCAGTGGCTGTCTTCAGCTCACCTCCGCCTCTTCGCATCAGACTCCTCCCCGGCGCTGTCGTCTCTGGTCCTCTTCCTGGAGGAGCTGATGTCAGGAACCTCGTCCTCCTCGTCAAGTCCAACGACGTCGATCTCAGGCTCCCCGTCCTCTTCAGGTTCCACGTACCTGTTCCTTGCAAGAATAGCCTCAACAACATCATCAATGGGTTCACCATAGCGATTAAGATGAGGCTCAGCAGGAGGGACAGCAGGAGCAGCATCAGCAGAAGCAGCCAAAGGATGAGGAGCAGCAGGAGGGTCAGCGTGAGGGAAAGCAGGAGGAAAAGCATCGGGAGCAGCAAAAGGATGGGGAGCAGCACCAGGGAAAGCAAGAGGAGCATAGAGGTAGAGGTAAGGAGCATAGGGATAAGCATAAGCAGGGTAGGGAACAGGGTAGGGAACAGGGTAGGGAACAGGATAGGGAACAGGGTAGGGAGCAGGGTAGTAAGCAGGGAAAGCTGGTGGGAGGTGCTGCTCACACTCTACATTACCACCCTGAGGCTCAGCCTCCTGAAGCCTGTCCACGACATCCACCCCGACAGGGACTGGGTCATCAGGGAGGCTCTCAGCAACAGGGCGCACGGTGCTCAGAGGCAACAGGGGAGCCAACTGAAGAAAGAAAAAATATTTTAAAAACGTTACATTCTCCACTTCATAAAACAGACTGAAACATTCACAAGCACTGGAATATAATCAGTACAGACACTCCTTCATAGTTTACATGTGACCCTGTACTCTTAGAGATATGGAGGTGGTTCAACAGCTTATTAGATGAGATTCAACAATTCAGCTGTTTCACTTTGTCTGTCGATGTTTAACAGATTATCTGTAGAGTAAATGTGACAATTCATGAACATACCCAAATACTGTCAGAATAACTTTGTTTTCACTCAGCCTGTGCAGCATGGGTTGATTGAATAGTTCAAGTTCAACTAAATTACTCTGACAGTATGTAGTAAATTGTCACATTTATTCTTTAGATAAGCAAAACAGATGAATTGTTGAATTTTAACTAATAAGCTGTTGAAATGTTACAAATACTCTATAAACTATCTGTAGACAAACTGTCCAAATAAAGTGTTACCCACAATTCTACATAATAACTTTGTTCACGTTCCTGGCTTTGCCTCTGAAACACATCTTGTTTCTTAAAACCACAATAAAACTCAGACTAGTATAACAGGAGTCAGAACAGGCCACAGTCTTGTCGTGTTGCGTCATACATCGCCAAAATGTTTGAGCGCACAGACCTGTGTGCGCAATGACGCACGCATTTTGCGGAATTTGTGAAAATAAGTTCACTAATGTGATCTTTTTTTTTTTTTACTTAAAAGGACCCGACAACATCTCCGGATACATTTTAAGCAGCAACCTCGAGTATCCACACAGAGGAGCGGGCCCTGGTTTGTTTACACCTGCGCGTGCTGACGTGCTGACGTTTGCTCCTAAACGTTCCATCGTCTCCATGGCGCACAAGATAAACTCATTTTTGGCATCTTCAAAAAATTGGCCCGGTCGCCATCTTTGCCTCCAACAAAATATGAACAATTCAATCTCCTCAAACAATATTAACAGTGTTTTCAGATCACTAAACAATTATTAACACCTTCCAAACCTGTCCCGCCAAACTCAGCACATGTCGTATGCTGTAAAGCCCTGTGAGGCAAATTGTATTTGTGATATTGGGCTTTATAAATAAAATTGATTGATTGAATTGATTGATGTTGAGTGTACTATAGCGGCACCCTCACCAGATTATAAGAATCATATTTACACCGAGTAAACGCCAAATATCACCAAAAACCTTGTTTTCCTAACAGGCCGACTAATATTACATTGACCGTTACAGTTTAGTCCACAATGATATAATAATGTCAGGCTAACAACAACAATAGTAATAATAAGAGCAATAATAACAATCGGCTAATTGAAATGCAAATTTGTTGTTAAATGGTTGAAGCAACATCAATAAAAAGGCTAAATGTGACAGGACATTAAAAGATGTCTTACCGGCAAAGGAAGTGATCCACCGCCTGACTCGGGCCAGCAGGTGCTCCATCGCGGGGGGTCCGGACGCCATCTTTCAGCAGGTAGGTACAGCTGGAGTTATCTCTCAGTGTTTTCTTGAGGGGTTTGTAAGGCTCGCAGGTCAACTTGTGTCAAGTCTCAGTGCAAAGGGGAGATTGTGCGCGCAGCTTTTTCTGTATATGACCTCGGTAGAACGACACCGTTCTGTTTCCATGACTTTGACTGACGCACGTGCGTGTGCGTGTGCGTGAGTGAAAGAGAGATTATACTGTAGGTGTTTCCATAGATAGGTGATGTGTATGAGCTTCAGAAACACCTGATGCATCACTGTAATGATGAATACACAGCCAGGTCACTGCAGGTCACACCATCTTGACCCAGAGGTCAAACTAAGAATGAACCATGTCAAGATCATTTGATTTTATTGTTGTTTTATTTTTAAATACAGAATAATGACCAGAAATATCCACAGACACTAAATGTGACTCAGTATATTTCTTCATCATGACAAGACTGAATTATTAGTTAAACCTCAATTTATACATCATGTCATTGCTGCTTTCTATCTAAGGAGCATTTTATACTTAGCATTTTTAACTGAGCAGATTTGTCTTTTCTAAACCTTGTGCAGCTACTCTGTGATGCTTTTATTTTTCATCATCCCACAAGGATCCCTGTGTATCTCAATTTGGGAGTATGCAAATGTGGCTAATAAACCAATTTATCAACAGACATGACATATATATATTGCCTTGCCTCCACCACTGTAAATATATGAGGATCAAAAAAAGACAGTGTTAGGGTAATAACAGGTAGAAAAGAGTTGGAGCCTTTTCCCTTGGTGTGGCTTAGTTTAAAGCACCAACCTTATTAACATATTTAACCTCTTTCTGTTTGGGTCAGCACTAATAAGTCATTTTGTTCCAGACTGTGGAGACCTACTTGTGGCGACTAGGGTAGTAATGCACTGTCCATCACTGTAGGGGGCGGTAGTGCACCTCAGAGTTCCTTGTTCACCCATGCTGAGAGACAAGAAGGAGCCAGTGAAACGTCTCGCTCCGCCCGCCTGGACGTGCAGTGTACCGTCGAGTGGGGTGACAGAGAAATAAATACTGTTTAAATACAAGACTTAGATATAGCGATTTTATAAGTTTGCACAATGAGCGGGATACCAGGGACTGCTGTCGTCCAGGTCACCAACCTGTCCTCGGCCGTAAGCAGTGAACAGATGCGTACTCTGTTCGGTTTCCTGGGAGACATCGAGGAGCTGCGGCTCTATCCGCCCGAGTAAGTGCAACCTCCCGCGGCATGGGTAACCAGGCAACACCGCGGATCTGCGGCCTTGCTGCGGTCCGCTTAACATTCAAATTGAGAACTAACGGGTGAAATATCTAACTAACCCGCAATTTTTCTGTCTTTCTTTTGTTACAGCAATGCTCCTCTGTCTTTCTCGTCCAAAGTGTGCTATATAAAGTACAGAGACCCCTCCAGTGTTGGTGTGGCGCAACATCTCACCAATACTGTTTTTATTGACAGAGCTTTGATAGTAGTGCCATGTGCCGAAGGTGAGTGCAACCCGTTTCGTTTAAAGACCTAAAAAATATATTGAAATGAGTCAGTGGACTTGCTGTGGCCTCCTCCCCTTGAATCCAACCGTTTGGTGTTTTGGTTGAATTCTGGGTTGTTGTTGTTGTGTTTTTTTTATTCGCATGGAAAACTGGCAAGTTGTGCCACTGGGTAGTTCTGATTTTACCCACGTATTTGACACAGGTGACGGGTTATATCACCACAGTAAAACCCTAGCTATCTTATTTCTCATAGCGCCCAGCCAGGGTTTCTGTTTGCTGTCACAAGGTGGTTTCTATTGATAACAGTAGAGCTATGTTGAATATTTTTTGAAGCTGCAAGACATTATTTACCTCACCGTAAACACTGGGTTCTCTGGAATAAGTAGCCTGTGTTTGTTTAAGAAACTGTCATTAATGTTTGATGGAAATGACAAAATAAGTCCTTGGCATCAAAGCTAACTTAATCCTTTTTCTCTCTCTTTCATTTTTGGTGCTCCTTTTCATTAAAATTCCCTCCCCTTTGGTGCCACTGTTGTTCCCCTTGTGTACAGTCAAAAAAAAAAATGATGTCACCTCTAACTTGATGCTTTTTGTCCACGTGACTTAGTGCTGGATGGCTACTGAGTTTATTAATTTGGTTTTGTATGTTTTTTCTGTGTGATTATGTGTGCATATCAGATGACTAGACTGGCCCAGCTGTTACACTACACTAGCCTGAGTCAGGCATTGTTTTCCAAGCCACTATCCCCGATCGGGCCAACGCAGCCTTCAAGGGGGAATGTGACCAGGAGAATAGCCCGCTGAACCTTCCAAGATGGACACCTTGTCTCTTTTTATTTATTTATTTTTTTCTTTTGGTTTGTTTCCTTTCATACTTTCCCATGTTGTCCACTCTCTACTGTCTCTATCTAGAAAAATACCGTATTGCTTATCTCTAGCTTTGTGTTTATATTTGTTATTTTGGTTTGTTGTTTTGATTATTGTCCAACCCCCACCCCCTCTCTCTCTTCTGCTACAGCTGCAGCTTGTGTGTGATTGAATTCTGTCCAGGTTGCTACGGCATACCGGTGGGATGTGTATCACACATGGGATGCTAGGAGGATCACTAACACTTAACTCTCTTGTCACCTACTCCTGTTGACATAGTGAGAGGATTAGATATTATAATAGTGAGACCCAGTAGAGTCTTTTAAATTCTATTTGCACTTTTCACCTGTGCTGAAATCTGTAGTAATGAAAGGTTTCCCCATATATTACTACTTTATAGCTCTGGTATGGATGTTTAGTATTTATTAACCCAGTCACTCTCCATTGAACATCATTTTTTCTCTCTTAACTTGGAAATTCGTGACACATGCATTAATGTTTTGCGCGTTATTTGTTTGACATATTTCCTAGCAATACAAGAATTCTTCATATGGTAACTCATGCTCAGTGCCTCCAGCTATAATGAACAAGATTTGAAGTGTTTTTTGTTTCTTATTGGTCTTTATGTAGCCTTTTTCTCCAGCTATAATCCAGAGTGGAATGATCAAAATCCCTAATTGGTTGTTGTTTTAGCTAAGTCTTGGCTAACATTTACTACAGTTCTTAAATTTGTTGTTCTTTTCTGTATTTGATGTCCTGTGTGCTATTAGTGATGCAGCCATTGGGGTTGTCTTGTGTTGCACACCTTTCCAACACTGCGAAACGATCGCCCCACGGAAAAGCGCCCATGCTTGATATCGTATGGTTCATGACCAATATGTTTCCAGTACAGGTGACCCATGCATCAAAGTGTTGACTCATTCTCTGCATTGTGTTTTTTTTTCTTTTTGATCTATGAAAAGAGACCAAGGACAAAATCAGTGTTCCTTTGTTTTTGAAAAAAAAGTTAATATTTTCATTGAAAATAATAATTCAGATTGACTGAGAAGGATAATTTAACAAAAGCAAATTAAGGATGCTCGGTCTCCAGAAGTAGACAGTAGAACTCTTGTAGGGTGTATGGGGAAGTGTATGCTCTCTTTCTCTCTAGAATACAGTGGGCTAATTGTGCAGACATAGAGGAGACAGAGAGAAGAATCCCACTATTGCCTTCACTAATATCTTCTTCTGTCCTACAGGGAAAATCCCAGAAGAGGCCAAGGCCTTGTCACTTTTGGCACCTGCTGCCCCAGTGCCCAGTCTGATTCCTGGTGGAGGACTGCTGCCAATTCCCACTCCGGCTCCGCTTCAGAATGTGAGTTGGCATCTTGTGGCTCTCTTCTTGTCTTGTCTGTTTGGATGTCATGCAATTAAACCTCTGTGTGTGTGTGTGTGTGTGTGTGTGTGTGTGTGTGTGTGTGTGTGTGTGTGTGTTTTTTGACACCTGCAGCTGAACCTTCCCATAGTGAATCGACTGTCAGCTGCTCTGGACCCCACAGCCTCAGTTCACTCCCAGCCCCCCCTCATGGGGAATGTGGATCCTTCAAAAGTTGATGAGATCAGAAGGACCGTCTATGTTGGCAACTTGAACTCACAGGTAATGTCAAATCCTTGTTCACACTGAGTCAAACGTCGTGAGTATTTATAGTAGCAGGGCAGTAGGGGCTGATGATGGGGTCAAAATTTAATATCAGAGTATATGTAATTTTCAGGTATTTTCACAGATCTTTGTCACATTTGGAAAAAAAAAAATCTTTATAAAAATGAATATTGATTATCACATTACAAGCAAAACAAAACAAAAACATTCAGCAAAATTCCACAGATTTTGATTCTGGATTATCGCTGACAATTGTAACACCAAAAAAAAAAAGTCAGCGCACTCTTTTTGGGTCTGGTAATTTTATATCACTGTACCGGCATGTATCCCGATACAGTAATTGTTCTGTAAATTCAGTTAAGAAATTGTTTAAAATAATCATTCATCCATTCCATTCATCACATTTTATTGTTTTCCTCTTTTATTTAAAATTTACATACAAGTAAAAAAATTAACTGCCTCTTATGAGACAAAACTTGAATTGAAAACTGAAATTGAAAATTGAATTGACTAGAAAGCTTAAAACTAACATTCTTCCAAATAGAAGTGTCAAGGTTCCTGAGAAAATTTGGCCTCATCACCAATATCTTTTTTTCTCAAATTTGTTGTTAAGAAAGGTCCTAAGAAAAGTATGTCAGATTCATGATGAGTTCTTAAATGGCAGAATTGTTCACACCTGTTCTCTTGTATTGATGAATCCCATTGTCTTCCAAAGTTGAAAGTGTGTGACAGTCGATCCTATTTAGCAAAGATAAACACCCATAAAAGGGCATGAGACTGCAGGGCGTTTGCACTGTGCACACACAGAAATAGAAGTATAAGTAGAACAATCAATGAAAGTCTAAAGAGGATGGAGCACTAGACTAGACTGAGCTGTCATATTAAATAGACAGTAGCGGATATAAAGTGACACAAAAGAGATACACGGGATGCTAAAAATGTGTGTTAATCAATCACCCAAACCAGACCCGCAAACCGCCACCTTTATCCATTGTAGTATAGTTGTCAGGCCTGTAGACAGAGATGTCCACGGCGTTCTCCACGGTGTGCATGTATGGGTTTTAGAGAAAGAGGCACAGAGAAGGGGGACGGAAGGTGAACTATTTTACTCTTTATCTTTGCAACCATGTAGCACTGATAATACAGTATATCAGATCACTAAAATAGAAGTCTGAATCGTCAACCAGATTGATTCAAGCTCAAGATGGGTAAGAGAAATTACAACTGGAACCAGTCGTAACAGATTGGGAAGCCAGATCTTGTTCAGGCAGAGTCAAAGCTTGTCGTCATTCAGTTTCATACTTTCTTTTGCACAGACTACCACTGCAGACCAGCTGTTGGAGTTCTTCAAGCAGGTGGGAGATGTTAAGTTTGTGCGAATGGCCGGAGATGAGACCCAGCCGACACGTTTCGCCTTCGTAGAGTTTGTTGAGCAGGAGTCCGTCGCCAGAGCCCTGACCTTTAATGGAGTCATGTTCGGAGACAGACCTCTGAAGTATGTATTTTTGACAAAAGGTCATTCTCTAGAGCAGTGCAGCCCAGCTGCCGACATAAAAAAAATAATGAAATGTGTAATTTATTTACTCTGATAATATCACTCTTAAAGAAACAGATATGTGCTTAAAATTACATAAATCATGACAGAGAACAAAATGCTCATTAGTGGTTTGTGTCACTTCTTATTGTTTTTTGTCTGTCAGGGTTAATCATTCCAATAACGCCATAGTAAAACCCCCAGAGATGACACCACAGGCTGCTGCTAAAGAGCTAGAAAGTGTGATGAAGAGGGTGAGGGAGGCCCAGTCTACTATTGCTGCTGCCATTGAGCCAGGTACCAAATTTATATTTGCTGCACAGATCTTGGTTTTTAATAATAAATCGCTGAAGTTGGTCTGATGCTGAGACTGCTGCTCTTCTTCCAGTTGACATAAAGAAGCGTTCCTCCAGTCGGTCTAGAAGGTCACGACGGTCCCGCTCTCGGTCCCGCTCCCGTTCACACTCAAGAATGCACAGGAAAAGGTCGCGTTCGAGACACAGGTGCCCAACGAATACCCAGATTTTTAGATTTTACTCACTTGATGCTTTGATCATATGATTTTGATTGTGTCCAGTCAGTGAATTTTTTGTCCTCTTGTTGGAGCAGACCGGTGCCAAAGTTGTGGCCAAGGAATGACTCCCACAATTCCCGAAGTAGCCACAGGAGGCGGTCACGTTCCAGAGACAGGAGACACAGTCGAAGTCGATCAAGGTAAACTGGAAACAAACACAGAGTTCAACACACTTTAAAAAGCAGTTACAGGCTGGCAAACAGGCATCAGCTTGTCGTGGCTGAAACTGAAAATATGGTTACCATTTTGAGTAATAGACAAACCATGTGGTTATATATCAGCTTGTTAATGAAAATGTGACATAAAATTTTTTTTTTAAAGCTCTATTAAAGTAATGAACAAAATTCCTTGTAGTTTGTGTTTCATCTGATATATTACAGAATTTGAATCTCAAGTGTTATCAGTTAATGTGTCCACCTTTAACTCGTATCTGGGCCTGACTATAACAGAAATATTTATATATCAGTATTGCAACAAGTATTCTAAATAGGGCTACCCCCTAATGGTTGACCACGTTAGTTGACCGAAAAGGTTATTGGTTGGTAAGGTTTCATTGGTAATTCAGTCACACAAAAAAAAAAAAACTAGGAAATGTGGAACTCTATTAGGAGCTGTACCTTGTCAAAATAAATCAGAACCTGTTTGACTGGACCATGAGAAAATTTAATTTGAAAGGACGGACAAAGGAAGAGGCCATGCTCAGCAGTCAGACAGGTGTCACATTACAAACCAATCACAGCCGACAGATATCTTTCCCATCTTCCATAAATATTCAGTCTGCTAAATATGGACAAGTTGATCATTTTAGTGCAGGGCTACCCAGAGCTTTACATCTGTCCATCGGACAATAGGCCTACGCACTTTCAAACAGCGCCTGGATGGTGTTTGTTGAGGTCGCGTAGCCAAGCCTTTTGAGAAGGTGAAAGACAGACCCAAGATGATATGTAAACTCTGTAGGCAAACATTTGCCTATCATTTGTCGACAAACATGACGTATCATCTGAAATTAGCCACTTAGCACAATCATTAATGCTCTGCTGACAGCGTCATTAACAGGTGGCTTGCTCAGTGTGTGACATGCACCTTTAGATAGTCCTTTATTAAGGGACTACTGTTGGACAACTAGGAAAGTTCTTTGTTGAGGGCAACCCTAATTCTAAAACGAGTTGCCACTTATGGCAACTAAAGGCCAAGAATTGCCTGCCTATTTCTCAAAATGGTTGTCAGTGGCAGCCTGGCAACTGTTGAGCACTAAACAGTATATACCACATTGATCTCCAGAAGATCTCGCTTTTCCTTCAATCAAGTCCAAATGTTTGGCACCACCTGCTGCTGTTGTGTAATTTAAGATATTATAGTCCTAGTCTATCATGAAGAAAACTAAATATGATAGACTTTACTGCCACCCTGCTGTCCCTGCCCTTAGCAGTAGGGGGCACCAGGTACTAAATGAGTCTTGTAGCTGCCTGAATTTGGCTTGTGTTGTTTCTGTGTCTGGCACCAGGTGAAATACTCTTATTGTCACATAAACCTTTTAATGAAATAAGGTGCACTGATGTACTATGGATTTTTTTAATCAGTCTTCTGTCCGTTTTTGTTTCGTTTATTTAATGCATGTACTGTCACAGTGCTGCTTTTTCCATAAGTAGCTCATATTGTCTCCACAAAATATACTTAATCCAGTTAATGTTTCGTTATCAGGGGCCACAGGAGGAAGAGTAAGGATCGGTCCAGGAGCCCTCGGAGGAAAGCTAGATCACCCTCACCTAAAAGGTAACTCCATCACTTCTCATCCTCCCAAACTGTTTTGAGATGTTCTAGATGTTCCTTAAGTCTTCTATGTTGTTCATGTGTTTTCTAGGTGGAGTTATAACTGTGTGCAAAATACATATCAGTGATTTTGTGTTAGCACAATTGTGATTGGTTTCTTTTTGTTGATGTGTTTGTTTTGACTTCTTTCAGAGGTAAGAAAGACAAGAGGAGGGAGCGCAGCAGGGACCGAAAGGACCGCTCCACGTCCAGGAAAAGGAGCCGCAAGGACGAGGACAGGATAAAGGGCAAGGCGAAGCCAATGAAGGTAATAAATCTCAAACTTTAGAACACCTCACTAAAGTAACACTCCCCTGTGCAGATACTTGCCTGGACCACAGTTGTGCAGGCAAATAAAGCTGTCACACTACTGATAATTTAAAGAGCTGAGCTGAACTTTTTCACACTAAAAGGCTTCTTAGGTGTGAGAGGTAAAATGAGGTGACTGTCTCACTGTAAGTCTGCAAATCTTTGCTTCCTTGTCCTCAATAGACCCCCATCAATTACCTTCTTTCTATGGTGAATGTTTTGCTGTCATTCTCCAACTCATGCATAAAACCACATGAACACTGACCTACTTTTTAAAGTGTAGTATCAAGATCACACAAAGGTGATAGCCGAGAGATAAGAGGCGACACTTTTTGACTTATCACACTCAATCCTTGCTGTCAGTGAAAATTCAGATGGCAGTTGAACAAACGTTTTCTTCTGAAACCACTTCAAACCTGCTGAATGCCTGTTTTCAGAGTTGCTTTGCAGAGTCCGTACTGTCTTGTCACGTACTTCAGTTCACACTTAACGTAAGTGATAACTCCACCAATTTTTTTTTCTTTTTCTGTTAACAAACATTCCCCCATAGACTTAGTTATTTGTATATCCTTATTGTAGAACAGCCGCTGCAGCTGAAGCTTTACTAAAACATCCATAGAAACATCCTAGTCTTCTGGCACTTTTTCAGCTGCGTCGTTGTACACAGAGCACCTAAAAACAAAAGGAAAGTCTGTAATGGCAACAGAGAAGAGTGATTGAAGTGGAGGTGGGCGCAGGTAAAACCTCATCTGCTTTTCAGTGTGATTAACTCTGACTGACAGAGCTGTCTGCAGCCAGGCAGGATTTTGTAACTAAACTATGACCAGAATGCACACTTTTTCATTGCATCAACTGTGTTTGAATATGATATTTTTACATCACAGATGATGAATGAAGGCCTCAAAATGTGAGTCTTACAGGTAAAAACTTGGACTTAAATGCTAGGCTGTTCTAGGAATTTAGTTGGGTTGCTGCTCTGCAGGTGTGCTTGACTGAGCTTTAAATGGGCAGCGGCCTGGATTACCATATTTCCTTTGATCCCTGGTAGGCAGATGTACATCAGTTATAATGTTGAGTATTTATTAGAACAAAATACACCATTAGCCCTCTGTTGTGCATGGTATAGTCTAGGTGCAGGGTGTTGGACTAAAGGGGTATGGTGAAGTGCTCAGGCTGCATGGCCCCCCAAATGGAGGTTTTTCAGAGTCATAGTCCAAACAGAGCGTTCTGAGAAATCATCACCAAGATGGCTGCACAAGCCACAGATAAACCCCCAAATGTATTTTCCTCATTAGTAACTAATATATTATGGTCTTTTTCCTTTTAATGAGCATAAGAAAAAAAACTGCTTGTAGTATTAGCCTATGCTGATGTCTCATTAGCTAACTAGCAAGCTACAGCTAACATTACATTATTGTTGATTTGTGCATGACAGTCCCACATTTTGACATACTTTCATGTTGCATTCCCACCCGTTGATTGCATATGACACCCAAGCTTTAGTCCAGCAGCAAAGTTGCTGCACTTGTTACCGCTCTTCTGACGTTAGTGCAGACTGACAGGAACACGGGTTGCTAACGTTAGCCTACAGATCACTGCTAGTTGTCTAATAGTAAAGCAGTGTTCTGTTTTATTTGATGACTTGTTTGATCGATTGATGGTGTGAAACTAATTTTGAGAATGAATTGGGAGTGTCCAGACAACTGGAAAAAGGCTGCGTGTAGCCCATGCAAGAGAACTGCAGAAGACGACTGAGGTGCTTATTCAAAGTTTATTGATATTGAATGTGTCACATGTTCAAATTGCACCAGTATCAACAATGGATGAATTAGGGCTGTAGTCAACCAAAGAAAATCTTGGTCGACTAAAGTTGCACATAATCTTCAACTAATTGATTAGTCGTGGGGGAAAAACAAAATGTTATTTTTACTTCTGCAGTGGTGTGTCCGTGTCACTCTGCAGTTACACCGCCAAAACACTAGTCGGCGTTCGAGGACTGCATTAAGTGATTTAAAGTTTAGTTCAAATCAAACTTTATATAGTTGATTCAAAACACACATTAAATATGGCTTAATAGAGACAATTTCAAACACAAGTATGCAAATTGGCTTCACTATTAATTGCAGAACTGGCAGACAAACACTTGTCTTTATCTGGACACATTTCCCCCACCAATACAACATGCTAACGTTATTAGCACAAATCTATGGCATTTTAATCGTACTCATACTCCAGGTCTGGGTCGCGGGGGCAGCAGCCTCAGCAAAGAATCCCAGACAGTCCTCTCCCCAGCCACTTCCGTCAGCTCTTCCGAGGGAACCCGAGGCGTTCCCAGGCCAGCCAGGTGATGTAATCCCTGTAGCGTGTCCTGGGGTGGCCCCGAGGTCTCCTCCCGGTTGGACATGCCCAAAAAACCTCCCAAGGGAGGCGTCCGGGTGGCATCCTTACTAGATGCCCAAACCACCTCAACTGCCTCCTCTTGATGCAGAGGAGCGGTGGCTCTACTCCGAGTCCCTCCCGGATGTCCGAACTCCTCGCCCTATCTCTAAGGCTGAGCCCAGCCACCCTGTGGAGGAAACTTATTTCGGCCGTTTGTACTTGCGATCTCGTTCTTTCGGTCACTACCCAGGGCTCGTGACCATAGGTGATCTATGGCATTTTACATTGTATAAATTAGCCTAGCGTCTAGCGATCTTCTCCTCTTCTCATATAAAACCAGGGACAGCAGCAACATGTAACAACGGTAACAGTACACAATTTGGCTCCATTACAACTCACAACACTCACCGGAGATCTTGACCCAGACTCTACATTCACTGAATGTAGAGTCTGTATATAGAGACTACCGCTGGGGGAAATGGTTTCAGCTTACAGAAATAGACAGGTCTGCGTCACCGCAACTCTGAGCGTTTGGGTGAGCTGTTAATGTAGCACTTTTCTCCTTGTGATTATTCAACCAATGAGAATTTGGTCGGACGAGAGCATAGCGACCAAATAATCGACTTAGTCGACCAGGAGACTACAGTCCTAGGATGAATGGCTCTCGAGATATGTGAAGGAAACGACAGAGATTCTTTACTTTTAGTTAGAATATTAAGTAGCTCTCCACCACTGCATCATTCATAACATTTTTTGTCTTCACTCTATTTTGTCAAGTTGCCTGACCACAATTGACCGTTACTCATTTGACTTCCAGGTGGAAAGGGACTATGACAGAGAAGAAAAAGAAGACTATGAAAGTGAGAGAGAAGACTCGGTCACACTCAGTGAGGACATGATGTCATCACCCTCCACCCAGCATAACGGCAGCTACAAGACTCACAATGAGGAGTATGCATCTATGGGTGCAGACAGCACCAAGTGACTATTACAACACCGTGTAAACTAATCCTGCACACACACTCATGAACACCAGATAACCACTCACAACAGCTTGTTTTTCTCATCATCATCATCATCATCATCATCATCATCTCCCATTACACAAACTGATTTCTACAGCTCAGTCTTGGCAACATATGGATCCTATAGTTCAGTTAATTTTGGTATCCCACTTAAAAGGCTTCTGAGCACTTAGTATAACAGAGACAGCCCCACCTTTACTATTTGGTAGGGAAGCTAAAGCTTTTTGGGCCTGCAATAGGTGTACATGATTAATGTAACAGTGCAACACTAAATACTACAGGCTCAGAAACTAACATGAACAGCTCAACAATAACTGGACAACAGCAGCTTCCCAAAGTCTTTGTTGCAAAGCTTTAAGGCAGGTGATGCTGTGTCCACCTACTGTATGTGTTTGATGCTTCAAGACCTTAATCTCTTTTATTATTTCTGTACAGATACTTAAACTGAAGTCTCCTACCCCAGCAAACTAGAAAAATGTGCAGGCCTGAACCAGCTGCAGAGCCTTAGTGACTCCTCGTAATCTGTCACAGACCAGCCTCAAAGGAGACAGTCATGATAGTCGCCCCAGGCAAAGATCCTGCAGGACGAACAAAGTTAATAGTTGTTTCACCAGCAATTTAATGCCAGTTTTAAGTTGTAGCTTTGTCCCTGGTTACATGAATATTACCTGACAAAAAAAAAAAAAAAAGAGAGAGACCAACGTTGTTGTTGTTGGGTTTTTTGGGGTTTTTTTTGTGGCCATTCGTCCAGCAACATTTTGACCATACACTGCAAAAGTCGAAAAGCCTGTAATGCCTCTAAGATGATCAGTTTTTATGTCATACTGTAGTATGTCTACCATACTGTAGTATGTCTGCCATTTCCTTAAACGCTGTTTTTGTCTCAACAATTTGCAGCGACAGTCATAAAATGTTTGTATCTTACATTATGCATCACTTATTTGTGAGAGTGGAACAGCAAAGTTTTTCATTGGAGGAGAGATTTGTCTTTATATGTAAACAGGCACTACATTCCTGTGGTGCGTGAGAATCAGTGTAAAAGTGGGTTCCCAAATGAGGTGAGACATGTTGATGCAGAAACATAAAAATTTGTATGTGCACAAATACAGGCTCTTACAGGCAAAAGAAAGCTTGGACTGGCAGCTACTCTGGATTGCAACACATTTTAAGCTTGGCACACTTTTTCAGGTAGTATTTAAAGGTGCAGTCAGCAGATCCAATACATTTTTATCTCCTCGTGTGTGTGCTGGTGTGTTCATACACACCCCCAGCTCTGTAAATGGGAAACAAAGAAAGTGGCTCAGACCAGCTTGAGTTCAAATATTATTAATCTTTCTTCAGAATCGCTGACTCCGTCTTTAATGAAAAGTTCTAGGAAAATTACCTCAGTAAATCCTTACTCTGTAATATCCATCTACATCTGGTCCTGTCTGGCTGTTGGGGGTAAAGTAACTTCAGTTTCAGTTGTAACAGTGAATTATGAGCAGCAGGGATGCTTTACATACTGTCTCTTGGAGCCCTCAGTTGAATTATCAGTTTCTCATTTTCATTTATTATATAGTGTCTGTTTTCAGAGTTTGTAAGTGTGTGTCAGTTGCATTTTGTCAGAACATTAACAAAAATCACCACTGGAAAAAAAATCATTAGATTATAATTCAGGCCAGTAAAACTAAAAACAACTAAAAAGGAACTACTGATCCAAACAAAGTTCTTAGCGATTAAACCAGATACTTTTATTGGACCAGCTGAAAGGATCTTTAAAAGGTGAACATTTCATGTCACCGTGTGACTGTGACTGTCACCTCTGTGTTTCCCCTCTATTCTTCTGCTCTGGGCTTTGTGTGGCTCTGACGACAGCTTCCCATATTGTGTTTGCATATTTACTAAGTGAAACATATGGCGCATTGTATATTTGATTCATGTTTTTTCGAGGTCTGCTGAGTGTGTGGATGAAATAGAAACAGCAAAACAGAAATGATTTGCCCTTTGTGTGTGGTGTTAAAGGGAGATTTGAACTACCAGGTCTGTGAAGAATCCTTTGTTCCTTGTTCTGCGCCATTTTTCTCTGCATCTGGGAACGGGGACATCCTGCAAAATGTACGCTGCTTTAAGTGCTGTAGTTATGAGAATTCAGAATGGTATTTTTTTTCTGTTTACCTGTTGCTAATATATTGTTATGAAAAGATCTTGTTTGGTCAACATAAGTACATCATTCTGTTTTTTTATTGGGTGTACATTTACATACATTTTTATATTTCTAATCGGTCACAACGACGTATTATGTTCCCTTTCCTGTTATTGTTGTAATGCTGTGATGAAGAAAATGTTTTATAGATATAAATCAAGCCTATACTGTAAAAATGATGGTGATGTGCAAAATGTCTGTTGGCTCATATTGCTCAAGAAAGTGAGATGCAGACAAAGCCCTCAGTGGCAGTCTGGATATGTAACAGGTCAACAAACTGCATTCAAGCACAGAAGGGTCAAAAAGTGCCTAGACTAAGATTGTACAGAATATTCTAATAAAATATGGAGACTTATTGACAAATGCAAGCTGAATTTATTGTTTAGGATACTAAATAGGTGAAAGTAATGAGATGTTATATTTAAGTATTGTCGGCTGTCTTTAGTGATTAATAGAGTAGGTTGAACATTCATGGGACTTCTGTGGATTTGTCTTTAATTTTACTTTTTCTTGTCATTTTTGAAGTTCAGTTTTCAGTATTGTGATTGTGTTGAAATGTATCTGCAAACTGGCCCCAGATTAGAGACTTAAATTCCACCCTTGGCTTTTACAAACCTGATTGAATGGTTTTTATTTTACAGCTTTTTTATGTACACAAGGCTTCAGAATAAAGTGGTGAATTGTGAAAAAGTTTAACAATTTAAAAAAAAAAAAAAGCATTTCCAACACAACCAATAGTACGTAAAGAATTTTATTTTTTATATCCATATGTCCACTATGTACGGTAAACACTGTAGAAGCAACTCATGGTTTGCTTCTGGGGGATTGGGCACTTAATATTTGTGTTTGGGACTTGGTGTAAAGATGTGGTAATTGTTTTTGAAGAGCTTGGATGTGTGTATGTGGTCCTCCTCAGTTTGAAACTAACGTTACATTTGATCTGTTTCCAAAAACACTCAATAAAGAGACTTTTCATGCCGCCAAGTATGATTGCTGATGATTCCCAGAGACTCTTTGCTTGGCACAACAGTCTGACACCCTCTCACATCTTAAAAAATGTAAGGTTTTAGTCATAGTCTAAAAGTTTTGCAAAGACAGGGTTTTTCAGGATTACTATTTAGAAGACTACAACTATATTCCTTATGAGAATATTTCCCATCCTGCTCCCGGTGAAATATTACATCAAACTCTTCAAGGACAAGACATTTTAATAATCCCTTACATGTCAGCAAAAACATATAAAACTTTAATTAAAAGCCTAGTCCCAATCCAACGCCCAGTTGTTTTTACTAGCCTGAGGCGGGACCTATGTGGCTACAAATATATATGTTTAGACTTTTGTCAAAATGGAGAAACTACACATAGTTAGCTCAGTTAGATTCTCCCCTATTCAATCACTGAGTTCAATTTACTGGAACCATGAGCACCAAAGAATACTGTAATTCATTCATCTTTACTGGCACAGGTGTCATAAAGTCAGAATATGTGTCCATTCCTTGATTACCCCGTAAGTTATTTATTTATTTATTTATTCCTTTAGCCCGTAAGGGTCACTGATTTTTTTTTTTTTTTTTTTTATAAAAATGAATCCAGGTTATGAATATCTTCTAAACAGGATTAAGTGGTGTTGTGTCCGGTGCTGTAAAACAAGTGTCACAATACTCTCTGATGTCCGGGCTGTTGTAGCTACATCAAATGAATGATTCATAATTTTATGTTATTCAAAGACCTTATTTTCATATGTCATATTCATATTCTTCAAATAAACAATTTGATTGTGTTTCCCATCTTAGAGAGAAACAATTTTGTTTAAAAAGAAATAAGAGCCTGTTCTATATATAAGCCTGTTAAGTTCAGTGACTAAAGCAAATAATAACCCAGGCTACTAATTGAAGTTTTATGGTAACTCTAGAAAGACAAGATAAAATGTGTCATATGTATGTATGTATTCTTGTCAATCAGGCATCAAAATGTATTTGTTTACAAACTTTAAACTTTGGATTTTGTCGTTCAAACTCACTGTCAGACTCTGTTGGTCAGCTGTGCTATTTTAGTGCGAGGAAGCTGAGAATGAGAGGCAGTTCAAATTTCTCATTAAACTAAGTGCTGGTGGGCAGATCTGATACATGCCAATTTAAACACCGACTCTTGTTCACTCCATTACTTCAGGTTTCTTCTTCTTTTCCACATTTCAAGAGAACCGAGACTTGTTCACATTCTTGCGTCTCCCTGGAGTCCCCTCCATGTTTACTGACTGCTATTTTGCTGCTTCCTGTTTGGTGCTGGAGATGCAGCTATTATTATTATGTTTACGTCACTGAACTTCACAATTAGCATAAGCCAAGACTAAAAATGTTCAACAATAATAAATGTTTGATTTTATCAGAACTTCAAGATGGGAAAAAGACAGACTCAGGGCAGCGTGTACTGAGTTTTATGACCACCTTACACCAATTGATTGATATCACCCGAGTGTGCACAAACTGAGGTAAAACACTGAAAATTTGTCTGCAAGTGTGAAATAGCTCGAAAAGTTGTTTGGTTGAAGGCCAGCATTAATGCACTTGCTGCAACTTGACAAAGAGGTGTTTCGCTGTGAGCTCAAGGACACTGTTATCTTCACAACTGCCTCCAAACCTCTGGTTGGTTAGCCCACTACTTCGACCCAGACCGATATATGTCAATGGCAACTTGTGGATAGATTTCCATCAGATTTTATGCAGAAATTCATGGTCCCCAGAGAATGGATCCTACTCCGCAGCTATTGGTTGGATAGGCCAGTTTTTATTTGTTTATGGTTTTTTTTTTTCTTTTTGACGGAAGACAATTTGACATGAAATGCATGGGTGTTAATAATAAAAAAGGATGATGGCTGAATTCCGTACAGCTGTTTTGGTTTTAAGGCCCTAGTATTGTGTGTGCTGACTCACTAGATTCCTGCAGTCTGTTGCATCAGCTACACAAAAGCTCTGAAATTGCAGTCCACACTAACAATACATTTAAACTAGTTACATTGGTCGGAAAGCTGTGTCTGTGTTTGGTTGCATCAAGGAGATGTAAGGTTCATCTTAGCTACTGTGGTGTAAAGTCTACACTAACCAAAATATTGTCACAGAAATGACGTTTTCACTTCCTTTGGCCAATCAGTAAAAAGCACTATTCTTATAACAGATGAAAATAGCTGACGTTCATCACCAAACAACAACAAAAAGGTACATAAAGGGGGACAAAGCATTATGATTATGTGATAACACTACAATAACTGCGACTGATGACGTTGTTCGAACAAACACATAATGATAACCTACACTGGCAACTGTTGTAAATTAGTAGTTGTTAACTAGAAAGTTATCTAACCTTATATATTTACTTGCCAATGTGGCACAGAGGATATTTATATGTGATTTCCCGCTTACTTAAATGTGTTACATTATGCATTTTCCTTTGCATGTTTACAAACACCCTATTCAATTTCAAGCATTTCTATTCTGAAAACAAAAAGCCCAAAATAACCTGTGGGTATAAACTATCACAGAGAATGCATGGCCACTGCAAAACAGCCACTATAAATCACTCCTCCTTATCTTTCAAATTATCGCACCTTCCAAATGATGCGCCTTGAAAACTGGTATTTTATGTTGGACCTACTAAGGGCTAGTATCAGAGAGAGAGAGAGATTTACTGCACTCAAGGATTATGGCACCTGGCATACCGACACAACGCCCCTTTATCCCGTTAAAACAATACTCACAACTTGGAATAGACACATAATTTGAGGTAGCCAACAACCCGGTTTTGTACATCCGAAGAACTTCCTTTAAAAAAAATGAACTGCTTGGCAACCAGACCACGCGTCTGATTGAGACAGGCATTTATTTATAGCTAAGCCAGGCTAGTAAAAGGGACAGGGTGTTTAATTGGGACTAAGCTTTTAATTGAACTTTTATGGTAAGTACCAAAAATGAGGAACAGAGATGTATTAAGTGCGACGACTGCATTTCAAAGTTTTAAACCAACACATTCATGCTCACTAAGTAGTACAGTAGTACAGAAATGAGCAGAGATGTTAATGTGAATGGACAGAGGAGGTTGTTCAAGTAGTGCGGATTTCCCTCACAGTGCACCTCCACTTCTCTAGGACTGCCAAAAAGAACTCATTTAATTCAAACATTCATGCACAATAGTTCTTATGACCCTGTGTTCACTCTCAGCAGTCCAGTTCCAAACTGTTCTCACAAAATCAAAACATCTCCTTGCTGTCCGAGTTCGGACTGGTGCTAAATTGCCCTATATAGTCCAATCCTGATTTTACCACAGTCAAGTCTGTGTCCTCTGGTTCGTTTTCCGTGGCTTGACTGACTGATGTATTCACTGGTATACCTGGAGGCATCCCCTGCTGAAACATCTCCATTGTTGTGTAATCACTTGAAAAGGCGAAAGGAGAACTCTGGGGATTTGTCCATTGGACATCCGGTAATGTTTCTGTGGTAATGTCAGGTGAGATATCTCCTGTTGCATCCTCAGTGTCTCCTTGGATCCAGTTACAAGTCATTTCCGGTGAGTCTACGTCATCTGAGGCGTGGAGAAGCGGCAACATTGATGGTAGAGTGCTAGCAGGGATCACATCTTCTTTTTCTACTATCTGAAGACTGTTTGTGTCCCATTCCTCCACCTTCAGAGTGTTGAGGGACTCTAGTAGCTCCTGAGTGATGTATAATTGACATCTTCAAAATTAAAAACTAAAAAATTAAATTAGAATAAAATCTTTATCTAAAATAAAATAAAATCTAACATACATCTAGCAAACAGTTTTTAGTGCAGCAGTAGGTCTGCAGAATGCTGTATGTTCTCATTTACATAATTTGATATTTTTCAGTTCAGTTTTTGAAAGCACAAATGACACTTACCCGTTCAAAGGGACCTTCCATTTTCTGCATGGCATTGCTGTTTCCAGGGCTAGGTATGCTTGGCCAAAGGATGACTTTAGCTCTAGATAAAATACAAAGTGTAGAGTAGATATAGATATTTACCCATGTTGAAAATGAATGACAGCTGTAAGACAGTGACTGGCATACTGTACCTTTTTATTATCGGAGATCCAAATATTAGCACAGAGGCCACAACTGCGAAGACTGCGATGACAGCACTGAAATTAAAAGATCCTATCAAGTGGGGAGAAGGCAAGAAATATACAAAAAGTAAGGATGTGGGGGGGTTTTTGGCAATTATTTGTATCAAAAATTTAGTTTTAGGAATGATTATAGGGCAAAAGATGTTTCATTGATATTACCTTCGTTTGTTTTAAAGATACATGTTGCTTTGCTTCGTACTCCCTCTCCTGCCTGGGTAAAACCTGATATCTGGACTTGATATGCTGTGCCACTCTTGAGGTCTCCCAATTCATAGTTGTTAAACAATGGATCCACTGTAATATCTGCAATCAAAGAGTGACAGTTTTCAGCATATACATATGTAACTTGGACACAGCTGCTTTAAAGTTGGACTGAATTTCCACTTTTTTACTATTTGATTATTTACACTTGGCAGAACAGTTGTGGACCATGCCAGTAGCAGTGTGACTCTAGGGATGGCAACATGGGTCAGGCAGTTGGGCCTCAACTTTGATTCAGAGCGAAATATCTCAATTTTTACATGAAATCGTACCAACCTCGAAGTGCCAAAACTGCAGTTCATCAAGTGGCCACTTGGGGCTCACTCTAAGAGCGAGTCAGTCCCCATAGAGTACCATGTTAGAATGAACAACTTTACAGCAAAAATAAACATGTTTACAGCCTGGTACAGGAAATAGCTTTGGTCTCTATAGCTAATTTGCCCTTCATGAAAAACTGTAGGGGGGTGTAACTGGCTGTCTGTGGATAGTGTCCTAAAAATATTTTGAAAGTCTTAAAAAGCCACACAATTACATCATTTTATCCCCAGTAAGTTAGCAAAGAGCTCAGCTGTAAAATAGCTGCTTGGCCAGTAGAAGTTAGCCTTGACTTGCGAAAGTCTAGTGCGCTTGCTCAATGGGCCCAGTGATTCGGGAACACAAACCAATGGATGACTTCATGGTGGCTATGTCCATTATTCCATTTCCTCCATTTTTTGTATACATTCTGACTCGAACTGACATTCATGGTCCCCAGAGGATATGAATGTTAAATGAAATTTGGTACACACATTCTTGCCCCCCTCAGGATGAAGCAGCCTACTCTGGTGATCCCCTGGTTTATGACCAAATATCTGCAAACTAAGGACATTCCCACTAACAAGGTAAATTTGATAACTTTAGCATGTTAGCATTGTCATTTTGAGCTCACATAGCAGCTAGTCTAATTCTAAAACAAAGCACTTTCACAAGAGGCAGTCAGAGGCATTGTGTTGTTGGGAAGTCTTTGAATGTAAGCAGCACATTCATTATTGCCCGTGTTATGCCACTTGTCAAACCCATTACAATAGCTTGCTAGCTGTAGAATTTACATAAGATAATGAGAGGCATAGCTTTAGGCCAAACAGTTACATATGCCAACACTGAGGGTTTATACAGTGTGCCTGTGTTGTTCAAACAAACTTTGACAAACAAGTCCCAAAGAGAAGGGATGTTTGCAGGCTAACAGCAGTTTCAGCCAATGCATCAAATGTGTCAGACCACTAAAGAGACCAGCTTAGACCAGCTGCTAACCTCTGTTCACAAATGTCTAGAAACTGACACAGAGGGGAACAAAGCAGCGGGCAGACAGGAAATCCACTGAGAATAATGAATTCACAGGCTGTGTGTCTGTGACTTCACAGTTTGCATTTACAGATTAGCCAAAACAACAAGTACAAAAGTTTATGAGTGAGTAGTGATTCATTTTAAGATGGACAGTGCTTACTTCTCTCTGTGCTCACCCCCCTGTGTTGGTACTCTGTGTAGTAGATTATGTAACCCAGTAGAAAACCTCTGATGTCTTCCTCTGGGATGGGCAACCACTTCAGCACCACTGAATTCAGTGTTACATTGTAGCTGCTGATGTTTGCAGGACCACTGACTGGAGCTTTGGGAGCACAAAATCAAGAAGTCAGAATGTTTTGATATGGATAGATTAAAAAAGGAACAAACAGTATTGGCCTATTAGAGATAATCTCTATCCTTGTTTTAAACCACGCTAACAGTTTAGCTCTAGGGATGCCAGCATTGGTCAGTCGGTCCACCACTTTGGTCCAGACTGAAATATCACACAACTGTTTGATTGATTGTCATGGAATATTGTACAGATATTCATGTTCCCTAGGGAATGAATACTAATGATTTCAGTAATATCTTGACTTTTCTTTGAGCACACAAGTTTCATGTATCCAGTGAAATATCTCTACATCTGCAAAATGGGTTATTACAAAAAGCTATGTCCAGACATTCATGTTACCAAGGGGATGAATCCTAATGCCTTTGGTGATCTCTTGACTTCTCTTGTAGCACAACCAGCAGGTTGATATTTGAAATGTCTCAACAACTGTTGGATGGATTGCCGTGAAATCTCATGTAGACATTTGGGATTTTTGTGACTTTTCATCATCAGATCCATTAGGCCAATACCATGTTATGACTCCTATGCCTGTGGGCGGACGTACCATGTTCTCGGGTTGTCCGTCCTATTCTCGTGAACACACTATCTCAAGAATGTCATGAGGGAATTTCTTACACTTTGGCACAAATGTCCACTTGGGCTAAACGAGTTAGTAGGATTTGTTGGTCAGAGGTCACTGTGACCTCACAAAACATGTTTTTGGCCAAAACTGAAGCATTCATATACTAATTATGACAACATTTCACAGAAATGTCTAATAAAATAAAATTATGACGTGATGACACTTTGTACCCAAAAGGTCAAAGACTCAAAAGGTCACTTCATCGTAACATCATAAAACACCTGGCCATTATTCAACATCATAACTCAAGAACAGAAAGAGAGACATTTGGTCACATACTGAGTTGGTGACATTAATCTGTGCTAACTGTTTAGATCTTTTGTGCTATTGGGTTGAAGATGTGTGTTGAGCATCCATGTTTTAGAATAAGTAGCGTCTCTGCAGCAACATCCATATCCTATTTGAAGCATTGTCAACTGTCTTAGCTACATATGAGTCTGGACAGACAAAGATGTAAACTGTAACTGCAACTTGACTGGCTTGTGGAGACATACAACTGCAAGGCAGTAATTCTAGTCTTTACAATAAGCACCAAAGCCTCACAGTTAGCCTTGTTTATTCCGATGACATTATGCAATAGTGGAAAGGTAGTAGGCCCGGGACTTACATCCTTCAATGAAATAAAACTGTGTGCTCCCATAGGTGTTCTCACAATCATTGATGCACTTCATGTTGCAGGTGTCCTTGTCTGGCCGAGTGTGCAGAATGATGCTGTATCTCTGATATGGCTCCAAAGCCTCTGGGGATTTAAACCAAATGGATTATCTCAGAAGCAGGAAACAAAATATATTTCATCATATATCAAAATTAAAACTTCCATAAATTATGTTTGAATAAAACTGGTGCATGATTAATGTTTTTTACAGTCATGTTGAGGCACTCTGAGTGCTAAGTTGTGGTTCAGGAAACACTGGGGTCTGTTTTGTTAACATTTTATTGAAACCACAATCTTTCTCTAACCTGAACCAAATTACTTTTGTTGCCTAAACCTGGCCACAAATGGGACTCAGGACATGAATCCTGGTCTCTGGAAAGTCCTCTGCTTTGTACAAAAACATAGTAGGGGAAGCTGGGGTCAAAAACAAAATGTAACATTAAAATGTTTGCTTTCTTGACCTGCACTTATCTGCTGTTAAAACATCTGATCGTCATTAACTTTTTTGTTTAGGGTAACATTTTAGTTTTAGAATATCAAAAGTAAGGTGGCTTTTAAGAGTGACTTAACGTATTATGAAACTGATAGATGGCAACATTGGTAATGTGTCACTTCTAGTTAAAGGAAAAGTGTGTACGATTTCGGGGTATTTAGTGGCATATGGTGGTGAGGACTGCAGATTGCAACCAGCTGAAACTTCTCTCGGTTAGAATTCCTTTGGTGCTCATTGTTCAGGAGGTTTTTACCAGGAGCTGAATTATTCTCAGAGGTCTCTTCCTCTCTAGAGATGGGCCGCTACCCCAGCAACTGCTAATATGTGCTCACCTTTTTTCCTTGATATTTTAAGATCCAGATGTTCAGGAGGTTTTTAGCTGAAGCGGAATTATCTGGACCTTTCATACTCACAAGAATCAGCTACATTTTGCATGCTCTTATATCAATTTTGATGTAAGATTTGGAAGTCTGTGAGGAGTGATGGTAGCTGGCTAACATAATTTCGTCACAAAGTTGAGTCAAATGTGAGCAGGGTTGGTTAGAATATATGCCAACAATTGGAACAGTAACAGTTGAAGTATGACTGTATTTTGAGATATTAAAACTCTTTGGAAAGCTTAAAAACAATGATCATATTAACTATTATTATTGTGAAAGGCCAATGGCAAAAGTAAGCAGACTCTCCTACTGTTGAATTGTCAAAAGGTAAAGTTTGGTTCTAAAAATGGGCATATTCATGATTTCTGGTTCTTGTTTGAAATCAATGTTTAACAGTTTCTATTGATTGCTGCATTATTTTGTAACTGTATCATTTTAGCATTGTGCCAACTGAGTCCCTACTGGGGCTTGGTTGGCACAGTGTCACAACATGACTTTAATCACTAATCAACAAACTTTAGAAAACATATGTGAAGACATATTCATTTAAAGCCAAGACCTTAACCTTTCATTTCATGCTGGTAGAGCAAAGAGTGAGAAGTGTGCGAACCGATCCTTGTCTCCCCTACAACCCTCCTTTCACCACAAAAGATAATCTAGTTACATTTTCTTCAAAATGTACTTGGCAAAACAAATTCATAGCATGTAAACAGAATTACTAGGAGACATGGTTTACCAAAATTTGTGTATGTTTCCACACCTGGTAAAGGAAATAAAGTCCTATAGTTGTTTGCCTTCTCATAAAAGGACCTGTAGTTGACTTTATGTCCCTTCTTCATCCACTCCACAGAATAGCAGACATATTTTTTGATGAGATTGTCTTTCCAGTAGATAGTGAAAGATGTATTGTTGCGGGCTATCACATTCAGCTTCTCATTTCTCATACCTGAGGGGACAAATTTATAGCAAGTTTTAAATCTAATGTTATGGTTCAGTAGACCCAAAAGTGATACCTGCTCAGAAAGTACAAAAAGCTGACAACTCACTGGGCATGTCTTCTCGCTGTGGTATTGCCTGGCTTACAGTTGGGGAGGTGCTCACGTTGTTAACAGCACTGATGTTGAGATGATACGCTGAATATGAGAGATTCAGTCGGATTTCAGGCTTAGTGACGTTTATCTGCTCACGTGGGGCCTCTCCTGAAGCTTTCCCGACCGTCACATAGTAGTGATCATGCAGCTCTTTGGCAGAAAACTAACACACAGGGTCACTTTTATTATTATAATAATACACATCAGCCCCAGCTACACATATGATATATTCTTTGTTTTATGTCATGTGGAAGGGACATTTGAGGAGATACAATTTTAAAAAAAACCTACCTTCCAGGTTAAAGAAATCCGCCGCCGGCCTTTTGCCCCTGCAATGTTAGTATCCTCAAGGCTGACAATGACAGGCTGTGTTGTCAGTTCTGAAAGAGGTTACATAGGTTACAATACATAGCTTCGGCTCCTTTTTCCTACTCTCATAACCATGTAGTTAAGTAAAATAATTGTTTTTAAAAACATTTATCTTGCATAGTCAACAAAATAGATAGAAACTGCTTCTTTTTTAATGTTTGATTTAGTTTAAATCAGTAAAGTAGAAAGCAAACTGACCTGATGGGACAGTATAGGCTTCACTCCATGCACACTCTGAGCAGTTTTCATTCTTGACACACTGTATCTGTACAGTGTAGACCAGCGAGGAGTTTAGACCCTTCACAGTACAGATCTCTCTATTCTGGGATCGGGAGGATGTCTGTGAATGACATAGACATTATTGAAGGCCTTTTATAAACATTCTTGTGAAAGATATGTAGTCGGTAGTTAAAATGATAACCTTTATTTATCAGGTCAATCTCAGAGGCGTGAGAACAGTGGAGGCAAAAACACACATAGCCACAAACATACTGATACTATCAGACACAACCACACACCCCTTTAAGGTGACATTTAAGGGGAACTCCACTGATGTGACACATAAAGGACAGTTTACTCATCTTAAAGAGCACTGCTCAGCTGGTGAGAACAACTGTTTGATTCCTTCTGTCACTTTGGAGTGAGCTTTACAAAGTTTGATAACTGCGTTTAGTCCTTATAAGCCGTAGACTTTATATAAAGATGGACAACGCATCTCCACTTCCTCCCACTGTACAAAAATGAAGCCAAAATATTGTGTATATGGCCACTGCCATCTTGCACCAGTGACATAATTTAGAGCCAGAGTCAGTATTGCGTTTCACCAATCCTGAGCAGTGCCACTGACTGCGAGCACAAAAATGGGCACACACAGCTGATGATGTCAGACCCCCTTTTTTATAGCATCAAATAACTACTTAAAAGCAAGCTAACCACAAAAATGAACTATTGAACTTTTGGGAAATATATTTGGCATGTATTTTGTGTTATGGCATTGTCGTAACTTATGTTTTTCCTAGTGTTTCCTTGTGTTTCCCCTTCCTTATGTTCCTGTCTGTCCTCTTCTCCCTGTTCAGTTTTGTCTGTGTGCTGTGTGTTGTGTGCCGTGTCCCGCGTTTGGGTTTCCCTTGAGTTCCTAACAACTTGATCTTTTTGGCCCATGTTATATCGGCTAACATTAAGGAGACGGGGTTTACAACTTATACTGCAGCCAGCCACAAGGGGCCGATTGAGATGTTTTGGCTTTACCTTGGGAGGGTCATGTTTAGGGTTGGGAATCTCTCTGTGATAGACGATTCAATACGCATCTAGATACACGGGTTACGATACGATTCAAAAACGATATATTTTTAATACAGAACGATTCGATATGATTCGATACAGTGTAGGACCGATACAATTCAATAAAGAATTCTATAAAAGTGACATTCTTACAGTATTTTCAAATTTGTAAAAGACCACATTCCCAAGCATGGTTGCTGTGTGGCACTGGCAAAAATAAAATAAAAAGACAAACAACAACAAAATCACATGTCAAATGTATTTATTCTTAGACATGGACCAAAGAATGACTTGCTGAATGAAAATCATTTTGTTGGATGGGATCAATAAAAAAATGAGAAGAAGTTTTAAACTTTATGTGAAGTGAAATTTTAGTAAGATAGTTGTTTTTAGGTAAAGGTAAAGTTCCACTGATTGTCACACACCTGAGTGTGTGAAATTTGTTCTCCGCATTTGACCCATCCCCTGAGCGGGGGAGCGGTGAGCAGCAGCGGTACCGCGTTCGGGAATGATGTGGTGATCTAACCCCCCAATTCCAACCCCTGATGCTGAGTGCCAAGCAGGGAGGCAATGGGTCCCATTTTTTTTATAGTCTTTGGTCCACTAGGCCACTGAACTGGTAAACTGGTTCTCATTATATTGTCTATGTTTTTGTTTGTATCTTATATGGACTTGACTCTGGAATAAAGTTTATCATAACACAGTACAGTATAGACATAAAGCAGAATAAAATAATAACATGCAATGTAGGGGCAGAATCTGACATCTGTTATTAGTTGATATCATGGACTGTGATGACTAGCAGCTTATCATTGACAGCTTGTCAGACTATTTCTCTGTGTTTGCTACACTCTGTGTTTGTCATTTGGGGGGGGGGGGGGGGGGGGGGGTCAAAATAAAATAAATAAATAAAATAAAAATCAACCAGCCACCCTCCTCCCCTGACAAGTAGAGAACAGTCCCTGAAGTGAATAGCGATATACTTCAGTTTGTCTGTGTGTTTTTGTATGCAAGTGGGTCTGCTGACAGTCAAAAATGGCGGCGGTAGGACAAAACCATGGGCGAGTCTGTTGCTATGGGGCGTTCTATTGAGCTTCGCCTCTTGGTATCCATGCTCTTTGGCCATATCTCTCGCTTGTCAAACCGGATATCCGGTCGTATCGCAATCCTAGTCATGATCATTCATTCATTCATCTTCTAACCGCTTCATCCTCTTGAGGGTCGCGGGGGGGCTGGAGCCTATCCCAGCTGACATCGGGCGAGAGGCAGGGTACACCCTGGACAGGTCGCCAGACTATCACAGGGCTGACACATAGAGACAGACAACCATTCACGCTCCCCAAACTGCATGTCTTTGGACTGTGGGAGGAAGCCGGACTGCCCGGAGAGAACCCACGCTGACACAGGGAGACCATGCAAACTCCACACAGCCGGGATTGAACCGACAACCCTCTTGCTGTGAGGCAACTAACTGTGCTAACCACCACACCACCGTGCTGCCCGGGTGGGTCATGGTGTCCATCTTTATTTACAGTCTATGTTATAAGCAAACGTGAGCACACTAACACCCTAAACTATGAAGGTGAAGATGGTAAACATTGCTATATACCTACTTAACATCAGCATGTTAGCATGGTCCTGTGAGTATGTTAGCATAATGACACTGTGACTGTTGACGCCTTGTTTTAACCTGCCTCTTTTGAGTCCCTGAAGTTAACGGAACTGCAGTCAGAATCACTCAAGTATCGCTTTAAAGGGACAGTTCACCAGAAAATCAAAAACGCATATTTTTCCTCTTTCCTGTAGAGCTATTAATCAGTGTACATTGTTTCGGAGTAAGCTGTTGAGTTTTGGAGATATCAGTCATAGAGATGTCTGCCTTCTTTCCAATATAGTGGACTTAGATGGCACTCGGCTTGTGGTGCTCAAAACACCACACAGAAGGAAACATTCATCTACTCATGGACGAGAGACTCATGCTCATGACAGTGTGAGATGTAAACACCAATGGTGTCTTCATCGGCTGAGCTGTAATGCTAGCTAGCTCAGTGAAGCTAGTCAGTTAGCAGTAGATGCATGCTTCCCTCTGAGGTGATACAGTTGGTGGGTGTAGAGTGCTTAAGAGAAAATAAGCCAGGTCTGTGGATTATCTTTAGTAACCGCCTCATGATTTTGGGAAAGAGATATGACTATTGAGGTTTTTTTTATAGACTTACACATGCTTTTTGGTAACCCTCTGAAAACTGCTTTTGTACAACTTGTTTTTCAAAAACCATAACTGTCAAGCTGATACTTTCATATACTACAATCTTCTCAGAGGTGTCACTGATTTAGTAACCTCTGCAATGTTTTTTGCTTGCAGAAAGAGATATGGTTGTCCTTGTAGAGGCAGATCATGTATCATTTTATATTAAAGGTGAAAGACAAGGTTAGTCACACAAGGTTTAGAAAGTAGCTGGTCAAATATCAGATTTGGCAGCAAAAGGACTCATAAAAGGTGTTTTGACAATTTGAGTAGTTCGTGCGTAAACCAAGCCCTGGGAGGTCAAACGAAGTAGGACGCACTGGGTTAGAGTGACCGGATAGGTGGAACAGATAGGCGAGGTTTGGCTATGGGGACGACGTGTTATTGCCAGATCTGAGAGGGAGACAAAGAGGACAGGAAAATATTGGTGCACGAAGGCCACCGTTGGGAACAATAACAGGAAATCAGGAGAACTTTGGATTCGCAGAAAATATGACGTAAGCACACACACTCACATGAACGAGCAGACGCCGAGTATAAAAGCATTTTGAAGTGTGACTGTTGGGGGCTGTTTCTATTGTAACAGACTGTATTGTATACTAGTATACTGCTGTGTGCTACGTTCTGCGAATAAAGTAACCCCATTGGCTGTAACTTTTCTCCGTGGTTCTCCAAGTCTCTTCATTTCAGTGTTTGCTGAAGTTGAGCATTTTTCTTACATCCTGAAAATCATGACAAGGTCTGTCATGAAACTGCTCCCAACAAGGTCTATGGATTATCTTTAGTAACCGCATCATGATTTCTGGAAAGAGACATTGCTGTTGAGTTTCTTAAATGTGTTTTGTTTGGCTGAGTGCCCTTTAATTCCATTATATTGGAGAGAAGGCAGACGTCTCTACCGCCAATAACTCCAGCACTTTGCAACTCACACCAAAACAATCTAGATTAATAAATAGCACTACAGGGAAGAGGAAAGATATGTATTTGCGATTTAGGGGTGAATTGTCCCTTTAAGAAGAGATGGCTCAGTAGCAGACTAGAAATACATAAGGACTTTTCTTCTTGTTTCTTCTTGAGCAAACTTACTCTTTCATATAGTAGGTAATGACAAGTATGATATTTATCTGCTGTAAAAGTTGAGAGCAGCATGTGTAGCCAAGTAAAGACTTATTTTTTGTTTCACAATGATATTCCAAGCTTCAAGAGACAAACATGCTTTATTCTGATATAGGAAAGTCATTTTTATCTTTAGTTTCTGTGCTAGAATTCCACATGGAGTTTAAAGTAACACTGACCTCGTTCCATAACAGGCTGCCCAGTGCTTTATATCTCACAGAGTAATCTGTGATGGCCTTTAGTCCCCAGCTCACATTCATGACTAGTGTTCCAGAATGGCGGCGGAAGGACATGATATGCGGAGGACTACATTGCACTGCTAATAAAAAAAAGAAGAAGATTCAGTGAAGAGATTTTATTATCAAAAGGTGGAAATAGAAATTTAAATATTTTTTTTCAGAATCTCTCTCTCTCTCTCTCTCTCTCTCTCTCTATATATATATATACATACATATACATATATATATATATATATATATATATATATATATATATATATATATATATATATACGTATGTATGTATAGATTGTGGACTTACACATTCTTTTTGGTAGCCCTCTGAACTCTGCTTTTGTACAGTTTGTTGATTTGCTGCTCTTTTCAAAAACCTCAACGGTCAGGCTGATACTTTCATATACTACGATCTCTTCAGAGGTGTCAGTGATGTTGTAGTAACGTTTGCAATATTTTCTGCTTGTAGAAAGAGAAATGGTTTGAAAATTTGTCCTGAAAAATCATGACAAGTGTGTTATTAATATGTAAAACAACATTTATAACTTCATGTAAGCTACAAAGCAGGACGTGTAAAACTTAGTAAAGGAGAAATCCTGCTCACGGTGGTTGTCGTATGATGAGTGTGTATGTCTTTTCTGATGCATGATTTCCAGGTTTCCACACGCAGTTTACTCTACCAAGTGTTTTATAAAAACACTCTAAATTATGGACTCCATCTGAAAGACAGAGGAAGAAACAAAGCAGTGCGCAGTAAAAGTCAAGTTTTTTTTTCTCCAGTCTCTTTTATTTTACAGCTGATGATTCAGTCTTGGGTGACTCAGATGTGTCTTTACCTTGGTGAATCTCACAGTGCTTATATTCAGAAGCAATGGTCTTTATACTGCATTTCCCTGGAACATAATATGAATATGATGTGAAACTAGATCAGTAGATGAGATAATATTTTCGCACTGTGCCATTTTTACAAAAAATGCTTTCACTCACAGTGGAAAAACAACTCAACACTGATATTTGAACAGCAGTTTCATGATTTATAAGTTGAAGTGAGACGAAAAGTACAATATCCTACCTGAATGTGAAGCTTGAGAGGAGAGTGTAGTGTGGTAAACAAGGATCAGACCTTGAATGTGAATAAGAATGGATAGCTTTAAGCAAAGTCTGCCATGAATGCTGAATACAAGAAGTTATTTGAATTATATGATAGAGTAGTTCACAGAACAGTCCCTCAGAGCTTCTAAAATGTAATTTGGTAATGGATTTCATTCATTAGAAAGACAAATGAATAGGCTAAAGACCAACAAAAAAACATAAAATGATTCACTTTTCTCCATAAAAAGCCTGAAGTTAACATTTATTACTAACAAAAAATAGATTAAAATCAAAAATTAAAGACCACTTACCAACAATGAAAAAGGATGAATGGTTTCCACTGGAAGGAAATTTTGGGTCTAAATAATCAAACTGAAATCCACTGCCAACCATGTTGCTTGGGACTGCCTCAAAGACTGAAACTAAGAAGCAAAGAGAGTGGGTTTGAGGCAAGTATCACACCCACATTCTGCTGCCGTTCACAGCCATGATGCACACAGTAGCGCTAGTAGTAGTAGTGCTCACTGAGAGTGAACGAGGAGGAAACTTTTTTTAAGAGTTATAGTGTCATCGTGGAGGGGCGGAGACTCATTTTAACACAGTTTGTTGGACTCATAGAGAATAAACTGACGGCAGGTCCCCTAGAGTTTGCAGAAAAACTGTCATCTTTGTACTTCTTCTTTCTGCATAGTGTGTGATGTACCATTTAACACTCAGATACGCAGGAGGTGCCTTACAAAGCAAGAGAAATGACTGTAAAGTAACAGTACACAAGGCTGTCTGATTTATAGAATTTCTCTTTCCTCTGAGGAGCTACTGAAAACAAACTCTCTAAGGTTGGCTGTGACTCAAAGCATAAAGACAAATGACTTTTTGTCCTGTGATTTTAGGAATCCTTCATGCTTGTTTTGCTTTCAAAGAACTGAATGTTATTTTGCATTTGAAAGTCACAAATTGTGCCTCGCTTACTGACAGATGTCACAGGAGTTTCATTTTAAATCAGTAATGGGCTAATATGAGTGTTTCAACAATGTTTCAGAGAACAGTTAGCTCCTATCGCTTTGTATAAATGAATGTTGTTAGGATACTGTGGTAGAACGAAAATGAAATCTTGGCAGTAAGAACACGTTCTGTTGAGATTTCCTGTATGGTAAAAATTGCCACAGTTATTTTAAATGTGTGTGGATACCCTCATTCACAACAGACACAATAATAGAAAATACTTCATCACCTGGATTATTAGTAGCTACAAGTCAGACAAGTATTGTAGTATTTTGTACTTAATATTTCACTTTCTTATCAATTATATCATGTTCAAAAAGACGAAATACAAACAACTAATAATAATCCATTTTTTTGTCATTGTTTTGCTTTGTTTAAATGGAGGATACATTTTAAACTCAGATCAGATTTACTACAGATCTTGAGTAGTATCTTGAGTAGTTAATGTGTAAATTAATTCATTTAATAGTAATAGAGAATCCAATACATTAACGACATGTTTAATACATATAAAAAATGTTTTGTGATGATTTAATGAGTTTGTTTCTGACTTTGGTTCAATGGCCTTATTTTAAAAAAAAATCTTAAAATTCCGTCTACTCCTTCTCCTTAAATGTGTTCAAGTCATATGCTTGTTTTTTTCAAACCAGAAAGAACGCAATGATTGTGTGTCTCAAATAATTATTCTCCTTTTTTGGTATCTCAAAAGCTCACTGAATGGATGCAATTCATAGAAAGGAGGACCCCTTTTCCAAGAAATGGTCAGACCTTCTGTAGGCACTTTGCTTGCTGAGATCTTGCCCTCCTTCCCTATGTATCGTTTTCACCTCCTCCGACCCTACGTCCTTAAATGGGGTAATTTCATTTTGAGATTGCTGCACCTCATACTTCATTCTACTTAACTTAGAACTGTTGTCTTTGTCTGTGGACACTTGTCTGTGCCATACTGTGGTAACAAAAGCAGAATATAATAATACATGTAAAAACAATATGGTGACCATCTTTGCAAAGTCAGTCTAGCGCTAAACCCAGCGCGTTTTCAGACTGTGCGCCATGGCGGAGTTTTAATGTTGACAGCACTTTTATGAAAATGTTTTATTCTTGTTTTATTGAGTCTTTTCTTTTATTTGCTGGTACGGCTTACTTTCCCTCAAAAATAAAAACAGATTGCAGGGTATAGTGAGAGTGTGCAGCAAAATTGCAGGCATCAACCTTAATGATCTCTCTGACGTGTACAAACTCAGAACCCTATGTAAGGCCCGCTCACTCCTCACTGACCAGAGTCACCCCTTGGTTGGTGAGTTTGTATTGCTCCCGTCAGGCCGCAGGTACATCCTGCCAAGATGTAGGACAAATAGATTGAAACATTCTTTTGTCCCTGCTGCCATAGGTCTTCTAAATGAGTGACTGATTATCTGATTGTTCTATTTATCGTTGTCTTCCTTGTTATATGTTGTTGTTACTCTGGGATTGTTGATTGTTTTGTTACTGCTGGCTGTAGAGCGATTTGAGCGATTAAATAGCAATGACACTTGCGACATGTACTATGTGCCCTCCGCCGTCCGCTTTAGACCATCTAAAAAGGGCCCGGAAAGTTTCCCTGTGCACACCTTTAATCATACAGGCATGGTTTCTATTCCAGTGCTCAAACACTGAGACTGGTCTTTTCAGTGAAGTAGAAAACATTTCATATGCAGCAGTTAAACCTTTGAAGTGAAAAATATTTGCATATTCATAGATCCAGCATTTTAGGAGTTTTACTGTAGTTAAAGGTCCAGTGCAGGATTTAGGGGGATATACTGGCAGACATAGAATAGAATAGAATAGAATAGAATAGAATAGAATAGAATAGAATAGAATAACTATGTTTTCCTCAGTGTATAATCATCTGAAAAAAGTACTGTTGTGTTTTTGTTGTGGACCAGTACAGAGGGAGCAGGTCCTTACAGAGATTGCAATAATGCACCACCATGTTTCTTCAGGAGCCCAGAATGGACGAATCAAATACTGGCTCTAAATAAAGCCACTCACCCTTTTCCATTTTAACACAACAACTCCTCCTCCTTCTGGATCTTAAATTACCTGAGAAATAATGTGAGCACACATAGTGCTAGGTTAGCAGCTCATGTCTGACATATCAAACAGCATTGGAGAAATGGTCATTTGTAATGTGAAACTGCTTTGTTCAGTGTTCTTACCAGTTTATATCACCAGGTCCATTTGTTTCCATGAGTAGAGGAGCCTTTCCTGAACAATGAACACTGAAGGAATACTAACTGGGAAAGGTTTAAGCTGGTTGCAATCTGTAATCCTAACCACAAGATGCCAATAATTCCTCCTAAATTTTACACACTGGACCTTTGATTGAAGCTTTTTCCATATCAAACACAAATTATTGTTTAAAACAAAATCCTCTTACCTTTGGTGCTATATATCAGTCTAGATTGTTTTGGTGTGAGTGTTGAGAGAGCTGCTGTAGAGATGTCTGCCTTCCCTCTGATATAATGAAACTAGATGGCCCTCAGCTTGTGCTCATAAAAGCACCAGCAACGGCAATGTCTTTTCCCAGAAATCATTACTCAGTTACTCAAGATAATCCACAGATGTTGTTGTGAGCAGTTTCTTGTAGGAGCTATTCTTTCTACCGAACTACACCCGCCAACTGTATCAAAATACAGAAGGAAGTGTGTCATCTAGTATTGAGGAGAAGGCAGACATCTCAAGGGCCATGGTCTCCAACACCTATACACCAAAATAATCTAGACTGGTTACTAGCACTACAGGAAAGAGGAGATAAATGTATTTTTGTCTTGGGGTGAACTATCCCTTTAAGTTCTTGGAGACTTGTATGAGGAGAAGCAGACTGCACCTGTACTCAGAGGTATTAGGAAAATGAAAACATGGTTACAACAAGCATGTGCAAATGCATACATGTCATCACATGTAAGTTTAAGTACCCATGTATTTTTAGCCTCATGTTCCTCCTTCAGTGCTGACGTGTGAGCACACAGGAAGCTCAGTTCTCGGCTCACTGGCTCCACTTTGGCCTGAAAAACATCATTAATGCTACATATCATTATCTTGATCATAACACCACACTTACACCCTGTATCAACTGTAAGTCTGACCCTCAGCTGTTGTTGTGTATGGCTTTCATTTCTGTGGGCTTACTGCCCATATTTTTTCTTGGGTTTTTTTGTTTTTTCACAACAAATCTAACTCAGAAATGTTTTGCTGGAGGTAGTACGTGTTTTTAAAAAAAGCAGTGATTAAAATTAGAGAAGAACATTTTGAAGAGTCTTGCCACAGGAAACACATTTCCGCTAGATAAGTTAAATGCCCGCTGCCTACTCATGCTTTTCTCTTATGTTAATTCCCCACCTTTACCCTTATCATCCCTTTCGATCAGCAATGTGCTGTAACTCACTTGCATGCTGCAAGAGTTGAAAGATCATGTGGGTTCCTCTTGTGACGTTTTGCTTTGATCAGGATCCTTTATTCTTAGTATTAAAATGAGTGCTCTCTCACAGAGCAAAGGGCTTAGTAATCATTTCAGTAAACTGGTGTTTATCATTTCTCCTGTGTTTACTGTAACATGACACTTTACATTGTTAGTGAAATGCTTTAGAAATGCTTCTGCACAATAAGACAGTTAGTTTGAATTTTATTAAAAGAAAAAGGTTGTTTAAAGCAAGATATTAATTAAATGTAATTATGGAAGAAATTAACTTTATTTTTTAAGATTTTTGTTGAACTAATTATGGTTGGATGGAGTAAAAGAAGACAGCTACACAAATTATCATCAGATCAGTTCAGTCACATGTGATGTTTCTAAAAATTAAAATCTGATCTCAAGCAATTTTCTGATGGTTTAAACTGTGTGGCAGCAACACAGAACAACTTTTCAATAATCACATGTGATCAAGATTTACATGGATGGTCCTGAAAATTAAACAACAAATACAGTCCGAGAGAATCCTCATTCAACTTTGACAAACTACACATTGTTTAAAAGCATTAAGTCTCATGATTGTGTCTGTGAATCCATTATAAGATCACAGAATCACTGCAACAGAAGTTGTTTGTTTTGCATACAAAACAAATCATCACATAAAAAAAAGATTAAAACTGTGAAAAAAACAAATATGTAAATAAAAAAAAGACAAGATAAAGGCTTTCATTTATACCATTGTTTGTGCCTCTGTAGATAAGCTGTCTGGGGACTCCAGGGGGTCCACCCAAAAATAAGGAATCATTTATTTTCACTATTTAATTCACTATAGAGTTGAGCCCACTGTGGGAAACAGTCACAAAAGGGACTATTCTGACCATGTTTCACTTCCTCCACTGTTATCTCCTCAACTGTTGCTCACCACAAGGTTATTATAGTCAAACTAAAATCAAACTAAAAAGTAAAACTAGGTTTGAAAAAAACATTTTTGTTAACTGAAAAAAACTAGACATTAGGAGGAAAAAAAAATCTGAAACCATATTGTGTGTTTACAAAATAAACTAAGATAAATTAAAAATGTATGGGAAATGCCTTAAGTTATGGTCTTTGTCGATGAAGTCACACTTGTCTCCACAGTAAGCATGAGGAGGCATTGGTGCATTAAGACTGGGATGTCTACGTGACAGTGAGTCACTTCCACAAAGTATTGAGTTGTATTGTAATGCCTATTCTGAACTCCTTAAACCTTTCCTGTGACAAATACCCCCTGTCTCATAGTAAAAAGAACTAAAACCAATTTGAACTTAATAAAAACTAAACTAAAAGAAAACATTTTAAAACAACAAAAAGCTAAACTGAAATGGCAAAGCCACTCTAGTGCTCCCCCAGGTCTACTAAACTAAATTGAAAACAAAAAATAAAAACAAAGTAGAAATAAAAAGTACTGAAAACTACAAAACTATGATAACTGTGGTTAACAACTATAGAGTTCTAGTCTAAATTCTAGAGGCCCCTGAAATGAAATCTCATCAAACCAGGGTTTGTGACCTCAAGTGAATCCTTTTAGAGGTTTTTGACCCATGAAATATTGAGAGCCACAAACTTAGAGTAATGCTGACTGTTTGGTAGAAGACTGGAGTCCTCTTGATCAGGACTGTAATGACCAGCCATATCTGTATTCTCTTTCTAGCAAACAGTACCCTCCTGTGGAGAGTCTGTGCAAGTTATACTTAATGAAACATGAGAGAGAGACACATACTGCCTGTATACAGGACTCATTCATTCATCTTCTAACCACTTCATCCTCTTGAGGGTCGCGGAGGGGCTGGAGCCTATCCCAGCTGACATCGGGCGAGAGGCCTGGACAGGTCGCCAGACTATCACAGGGCTGACTCTTATGCTACCCACACACCAGAAGACTTTGACAAGATTTAGAAAAGACTCTAAAAGACTATCAGCTCACATCTAAAGACTAGTGTTTAGAGTTTTTAGTCCCAGACTAGTCTATTGGTTGTTGATTGTGTTCCGTCACTGCGACTGGCGATAATATTAAACACGTTTGATATGATCGCAAGCCCAAGACTAGGGAAAGACTGGTATGAAACGCGGTCGCTGACTGCTGATTACCACCTTAAACTTAACGATCGAGATGACGGGAGCGCGCCGAGACTCCAGTTAGACTCCTCAAGACTGTCACTTTTTAGTCTGGGACTGTGAAAATTGTTTGGTGTAAGCCCAGCAATAGAGACAGACAACCATTCACACTCACATTCACACCTGTGGACAATTTAGAGTTATCAATTAACCTAGTCCCCAAACTGCATGTCTTTGGACTGTGGGAGGAAGCTGGAGTGCCCGGAGAGAACCCACGCTGACACGGGGAGAACATGCAAACTCCGCACAGAAGGGCTCCCACACCCGGGATCGAACCGGCAGTGAGCTGTGAGGCGACAGTGCTAACCACCACACCACCGTGCCGCCCAAGGCAACAAATATGTAAATATATTTTAAGATAAGAAATTAAACATTAGTAAGAAGCTCTTTTTCAGAAATTAACAACAGGAAAATTAACAACAGGTAATATCTGAAGTTCACTGGTCCTTTTCTTTTTTGTGTTTTCCTTGAAAACTACTTTGTGATTTATAGCTTCAGTCAAGACAACCTAAACAAACATGTTAGTGTTTGTCTTTACAAATAAAAAGAAAGACAAAAAAATGCTGAGACACAACAGTATGAGGGTTAGTATGCTGTAATTTTCACATTGATAATGGGCTATTAGTAGTGATATATGGTAACATCTGTTAGTGCATATTTCAGTAAGATTACAGTTGAATTAAAGACACGTTTGGTTTTAAATGTCAAATGTTTATTTTGAAAGAACACAGCTAAAATTACACAGCCTTGCTCAGTGATGCACAGTGGGGCTTTGGGCTAAAGGCTAGTGTTACTATGCTCGCAGTGACAATGCTGACATACTGAGGTTTAGAAGGTATATAATGTTTATCTTATTCACAATCTTGGTTTTGAAATTTAGCATGGAAACATTTGCCAAGTAACACTAAACACAAAAGTAAATCTGAGACTGATGGGGTCGTCATTGGTTATGTATGTTTTTGCACATTAACAGAAGTATTCAACACAATCAAATTTTGACCTGATGATGGCGCCAGATGAAAAGTCAAGGGATCATCCTCAGGCCTTTTACTGTTATATCATTCTGGGTATCATTTTAATGTGTCCTCAGTGTCATCCTTATTTCTTATTTTTTCCTTTTTGTGTTATTTAGGATGTGAATAAAACATGTTTTGATTTGCCATTATACAGAGCACTTTTGTACCCAAGAGAAAAAAGGCAGGGGTAAGCAGAGAGGTGACCCTCAGGTATCGCACTGACCAAATGACATTTGCAGTTTGAGCCTTTCAAAGTCAGCCTAAGGCTTCAGAACAGTTTCCACCGCAAGATATTCTGGAAAACATCCACTGAGAGGGAAGTGACTCAGGACTGACTGAGCAGTGATTTAGATAATGACAAAACACACTGCTGTAATTTAAAGGGACAGTTCACCCCCAAATCAAAAATGCATATATTTTCTCTTACCTGTAATGTTACATATCAGTCTAGTTTTGGTGTGAGTTCTGTAGAGATGTCTGCCTTCTCTCTAATATAATGGAACAATATGGCACTCAGCTTGTGGTGCTCAAAACACCAAAAAGATGCATTTGAAAAACTAAACAGCAATGTCTCTTTCCACAAATCATGACCTGGTTACTCAAGATAATCCACTGACCTTGTTGTGGGCAGTTTTATGTAGGAACTACTTTCTTTCTACAACCGGATGAGAAACTTACCTTTAAGTGTGAAATGAATGCTATTTCACTGTGTATCAGCTGTAAAGCCTAACTACTTCCAATTGGTGTTACAGATTTTAATAATAATAATAATTGCCCTCAAATGTATTAGTAGATAGATGAGATGAAAACTACCCTTTAACCTGAATCAAAAACCAAGGACAGCTCATTGAGTTGCTTGTTTCATTTAACCAGTTGCAGGGAGGGTTTGTGTTGATATTTCAGTGACAGAGAACACTTGTCAGTCATGAAGCTGATCCAGTCAACTGCAGAGTAATTATATCCACTGACAACGCCTCTAACACAAGCAAATGTCTACTGAGCCTCGCCAGCCCAAGATAAGTAAAGTGACATTTCTAATATACTGATGTTCATTGGGTATAATGCTTATGATGTTTACCATTTTAGTTTAGCATGATGATAAAAGCTGTTGAGAAAAACTGCTGTGAAAATGTATTGGGAGCAGTGAGCAGACATGCAAGGTAACAATTTAACACAGGATCTATAAATGTCAACACTTTCTCAGCTGTTGACACATCCCATAGTAAACACCAGATCAAGAACTGGCTGGGTATAATGGCTCAACATCTCAGCACTTTGTTTACTTTATGGAGCTCAGTGTACCATGACTTAATGCTGTAGATAAGGATTATAAAAGGGGGAAGCTTTTTTTAGGTTCATGTGGAGACGGGGCTGAACAGTGAGGCAAGTATGTGCTGTTGACTGTAAACATGTTTTTTGTTTGTTTGTTTTTTTGACAATTTAGGCAGTATGTGTTGAGGTTTTAAACTGTAACTGTTGAACTGTATGCTCACCAACAAGGGTGTAATTTTGGTTTTAGAAGTGACACAATGACAAGAAAAGCGGAAATTGGTTATTGTGCCTTCCATAACGTTGGCAGTACCTCAAAAAATCTAAATGCTGTATTAACTGCTGCTGAGCTAATGCACTGACAAACTTGATATGAAGAGTTAACTTAAAAGAGGCTTTGCATCATTACTACAAAGAGAAATGTACTTTATGGCCTTATATTGTGTTTTTAGGGTGACTTTGTTACATCTGTCCTGGGGCTACAGATAAAAAAAATGCCTCTTGTCTAACACTTGAATTTACAGCAATGTTTCTTGATGTGCACTGTCCCTGTAAAATAAACCCATAAATTCTAATATTTGATTAGCGTTTAGTTTTGTGTAACCATTTTTAGATCCCAGAATCACAGTAGCAAAGGTTGCTTGTTTTGGAACATAACTGCATACAAAATGGATGGATTAATGAACAAACCTACTGGGTGTGAGCCCAGGTGCTCAAAGTGTCAGGGGCACCCTTGGCCATCACGTGCAAAATGTCACACAAATTAACATGTACTGACCAGGAAGACACTCAAAATGACCACAAAGCAACACAAAAAACTACAAAGAGACACAAACGACAACAAATTAAATGCAAAATAGTTGCAAAGAGATACACAATGACTCTTAAGAGATGTGAAGCATCTACGAAGGGATTCAGAATGATTACAAAGGGACTCAAAATGACGACAAATACATGTAAAACAGCTGCAAAGAGATATGCAACACACACAAAGAGACTCAAAATGACCACAGAGACTCAAAATGATGACAAAAAAGGAAAACACGGCAGATATCCTTGGACAGACGCACAGACCTCCATATTATAGCCAGTGGTACCCTGACATGGTGTCCTGAGATACCTCAGGACGCCATGAGGGCCATACACACTACTGAGTCACATTATGAGTTGCCTGAGATTTCAATTTCTTACTTTGATTTTTGGTGTGATTTTGAATCTGGCCCTCAGTGGGTTGATGATTTTGGTTTTCATTGGCCGCTGTTACTTCATTTTGTTCTCAACAAATTATACAAAGTACATCAGTAAAGATTTTCAACTTGAATAATTTGTTCATCAAGCTCTAATGTGTGATTTCAGTGCTCCCACAATTTTTTGAGCAGTGTAAAAAAAACAAAATTAACTCAAAGAGGCTCAAAACCATAAAGAGATGCACATAACTAGAAAGGGATGTAAAAGACAATAAGACGATGACAATAAGAGGCTAAATAACAACAAAGTATTTGTGTCTAGCTCATGGATCAATAAATGGGCCTACTGGGCCTACTGGGCACAGTCCCAGGGACCCAAAGTCTCAGGGCCCTGCCAGGCCTTCACCTGCAAAATGTCACTCAAATTAACCCATGCTGACCAGAAAGAGACTCAAAATGACAACAAAGAAACATTAAAAAAAAAACTATGAAGAGATGCAAAAAGTCCACAAAGACATACAAAAGGACAACAAATAGATGTAAAACAGCTGCAAAGAGACATAGAGACTCACTACAACTATGAAAAGGTGCAAAACAACCAAAAGGAAACACAAAATAAGCACAAAGAAACATAAAACGACCATGGAGACTCTAAATGACCACAGAGAGATGCAAAATGACCACAGAGACTCAAAAGAAAAATACGCAAGATTATGACAGAAGGGGCAAAACAACCACAGACACAAAAACCTACAATGAGACACCAAACCACAACACAAAGGGGCTAATAACTATAGTCTGTGTGTCTTGTTCTTATGTAGGAGAGATAGTACAGTCTTCTGCAGTCTGTGCCCGGGGGCCCATTGTCTCATAATGAATACAAAACAAAAGTCAAAATAAATAAATAAACAAAATTTATAAAAACCATGTTTGTGCCTCTGTGCATTTATTGTTGACATTTTGAAAAAAACAAACAAAAAAAAACTGCCAAGAGTTCCCTTTCAGAAGATCAGGACTGTGATGAAAAGGGTTCAACAACATCACAATAGCTAAAGCATTACTTTATTCTGAGTATCACTGCCATAACTGTGGTGTCTTTTTGGGAGAATATCAATAGTATTGCAGTCTTTCTCTGCATACAGCACCAACACACTCCGCTAATAATAATCCCAGTGGAAATTATGCCCTTGTTTATGAACAGTCATCCATCAATTGAGTGACAGGATTAATGTGGTGGGAAATTTTGAGCAAACATTGGCAACCAAAAAGATGTTCTTTGGGTGTAGCCGCTGATACCATATGTGGGTGGAGTACAATACCAACAAAAGCCAGTAATGAAACATTCTCTGGTGGCTTGAGACCTTCTGTGACTAAACTCTTGCAAATGTGATTCCAGTTTGTTTGAATTGAGATGATTGAAGGGATGAATACACACTCTCTCTCACATACACACGCAGTTCAAAGAACAGTATCGAAGAAGATAGACAGAATAGGCATACAACTAAAAACAAGGATAACAAAGCTGAACAAAGACAGGTAAAAATGATACATTTAACTATAATGTATATACATGTAATTTAAAAAAATATATGCGTAAATGAATATTTGTAAGAGGCAATAATGAACAACAATATACAATATCTAGACAAAGGGTAAACTGTTTCTGTAAATTGTTAACATGAATACAATAGTGCAAGGGTGCAGAGTGCAAAGAGTGGTTAATGTTACGGGTTTCATGAAGTGGATGGTCATGCACAATATATGTAAATATGGATGTCTATATACAGTATATACATAGTCCTAAGACTTGTATTTGTACATGCATAGATGGAGATTTAAGATAGATAGATAGATTTAATACATAAATGACAATGTGTGATAAAAATGTGTATTTAAGCCATAATAAATTCATAATTTATAGCAGTGGGTAAGAAGTACTCTGATCTTTTCCTCCAAATAATTAGCAATATCATACTGTTAAATACTGTGCTACAAATAAAAATTCAGCATTTAACACCTTACATAAAAGTATGTCAGTGTTGTCAGCAAAATGGAGGCTACCTGTAGTATCAAAAGTGAAAGTACTCATTCTGCAGAAAAATGGTGCCTGTCAGTGTTTTATTATAATATATGATGTTTTTGGATCCAAAGCTCTGTTTTTCACAGAGCCAATTTCCAGCTAACACAATTTTTTTTCACCTGAAAATAAGAACCAATGTATATTTGCTACCTTGGAATGATTGTTTTTTATCTACATTCGGGTTCTCTTCCACAGAGTATGTGGTTTCTATAGTAGCCCAGAATGGACAAACCAAACATTGGCTTCAGACTGGGCAATTTGGGTTTTCATGCTGGCCACTGTAATTCTCCTATATGCCTGAGGCACCGGAGTAGCCTAGTTTCAGTTCTGCAAGCTCACCGCTAGATGCCACTAATCCTACACACCTCTACCTCTAAACTATGAAATATATGATTCAGAATTTTATAGCAGTGTTGGAAGATGAACTCAAATCCTTTTACTTAAGAAGCAGCAATAACATACTGTGAAAATACTTGTAACTTGTAAATAAAAATCTGTTCAAAAGTAGGAGAATTTTGTAAACACATAAAGGAACACTTAATCCTTCAGTTTATCACATTGAAAATCATCAAATTTGGAGGTACATAGCTTTCACGGGTCAGAAACGGTTTAAAAAAATGTAATTTGAAAGGTAACTAAAGCTGACAAATGTAGTTGAGTAAAAAGTACAGTGTTTGTCTCTGAGGTTGAGTGTAGTAGCAGTATGAAGTTGTGTTGTAAGTACAAGTAACTCGAATTCATACTTAATCACAGTGTTTGAGTAAATTTATTCTACTTGGTCACATCCCACTACTGGCATCCTGGTTATGCTCAGTGTTTTTAGCGTTACCGAGCCTGTGTTTTTGACATGTAAACATCATGTCCTGGTTTCAGAAACCTGGATAAGGTCTTATAAAGCTGTTTCCACCCCCAAATGAACAACGCTGAAGAAACAGTCCCACGCTGGGACCCAGGTGACCCTGCGGCACAGACCGAGCACCTAAAGGTGATTAAAACTGCCTCTGTTTGGTTTGGGAGCTGCAGTGATCTGATTGGCCCGCCCCCGCACGTTGTGGGCGGGGTTTATTTTGGGGCTGCAGGCTGCACGAGAGCATTGTGAAAGCAGTGACAGCATGGACTCACGCTGCCCGGGGAGTAACGCGCCACAAAATCCAAACAGAGGCAACTTTTAACCAAGTGGAGACCTCAGCCTGGCGTCCACACTGACATGAGACAGGGTCGATAAGTATTTTAGTATCACAGACTTTCCACGACGTCGTGACTTTGTTTTTACTCCGTCAAAAAAAAGTGGTATCCTTTTATGGGCGCGCGACTGTTAAGGAAAATGAACTCAGTGGACAGGTGCGTTGACAAGTCAATTAAAAGGTACGTTTTCTTTTGACGTCGCTTCTTTAAATTGGTGTCTTTGCTTTGAAATTGGTGGTGCAAGCTGATAAAATGGAGAAAAATTATTTGGCTTGCGAAAGCGGCGAAAGTGAGTCGTCGTCCGGTTCTACCACCTTGTCCGAGGGAGAGGAAGAAATGACGCCTGCCCGCTTACTGGACATCAAAGTTTCTGGAGATGGAGATGATGGACACAACTCGGACTGTGAAAGTGTCAACGAAGTAGAGGACGACAAGGACACACCGAGGGATGAAGGAAGTGAGGAAGACGAAGACGAAAAGGTAAACACCAAAACTACCACAAATTTGAACCGAAGAGTCAAATCTAAGAGTTTGTACGAAGTGTGTGCTCATGTTAAATACAGAGCAGCCCGCAGTCTGTCTGTCTGTCTGTCTGGTGGTTAAAGAGAGTGGGCTACAGAATCACACAGCATGGCAGTAATCCTTTTAATCTCTTCAGCACCTCTGGAAACAGTATTAATTTTACTTTCTCCGTCAAAATATTTGTAAACAACCACATGCACCAGCTCAGTGTCTGAGCTCACATTTGGTTGGTTGCACATGTCATGGAGTCAGTGCAGCCCACAGTCTAAGTATAATTCATGCTGTGAGCTTCTTTGACTTCACCAACTCCAGTTACAAGTCACACTCATCAATGCATCATCTTTCAGAACAGTATGTGAAATGCTTCACTTCTAGTTTGCCATATGGGTACTGCCTATACATGTTATTTGATTGCCTAACTGTAGCTCCATTTGTCGTATTACCATTACTTAACATATAAAGGCATTCCCCAAACACTCTTCTAACCACCTTGATGAAAAAATATTCCATTTGCTACTTGACAAAAAGATTTTAAATCTCTCTCCGAAACTGCACCTCTTTTTTCCCTGATCCAAACAAAGATGGTAGCCGCATATGATGTATGTGTCTTTGCTGAATTTGTACTGCTTGAACAAGAATAACAGTCCAATACAACACATTCAAGGAATGCCAACTACACAAAGTTTATGTTAAGTTTTTGTTGAAACAGTTTGCTGATTCATTGTTGTGGTTAATTTGGAGGCTGCAGTTTGTGGTGCTGTTGAATTGTTTAGCGTGTTATGAAGAAGTGTTTCTAATGTTTTGTCCACCCCATATATATAAATGAAGGTATAGGCTAAATAACAGATACAACACTCATCATAACACCACAGAAGTTAACAGCACCACAAACGGCAGCCTCACTTATCTCTTTAAGAAAATACCTTCATAACTGTGGTGACTGTTGTGAGGGGGACTTATTATGCTCATTGACAAGTTCATACTTGTATTTTGGGTTTCTGCCAGAACATGTTTACATTTTTTATTACTCAAAAAAAAACCCAAAAAAACATTAATTTTCTCATACTGTCATCTCAAGTTTACCTGTATTCATCCTCTGTCTGTAATTCTCCCTTTTATCACCTGTCTCTGTAAGCCCCTCTCCCTAAAAAGCCCAGTCTGTTCTGACTGGTCCGCATTTCTGGATCTTCTGCATCTGCGCTCTCAGGCCCTGTCTACACATGTACAAATATTTTTGAAAACAGATATTTCTCCCCTCTGTTTTAAAGAATAATTCTTTCCACATACCTTTGTTTTACAAAATGCAAACACAACTCCAAACGCTTGCCTGCCTGCGGTGTTCACACAGACAGGGTTGCTGCTGTGGCGCTGCTGCAGAGCTGCCTGCTGTTCTGAATACTGTATTTCCCAAATTAAAAGTCTTCAACATTACTCCACTAGTTTATTGAGCCGTGCAAGCCTCTGTATTTTCAACTACATGGTAAATATTTTACAATAAAAAGCCTCATGTTAACAAATGAATAGATTCTGCACACAGAAAGGTTGTCAGAGGGTTTTATTTTGAAACAGAGACAAAATTACTGAGTTAAAAAGAAATATTTTTATGTTTTCATGTCTGTGACTGATGTAAACATAAGACTGTGGTAACTTGGCCACATGCCAAACCTTTCCTTCCACTCCTCATTGACAGCAAATCCCCCTCTGGAAAGTACCCCACTATCTGCTGCTTCGACTGGTTCTGATCCAAAACTACTGTGGTGGACTTTTAACTGACAAAGCCAAGATGGAGCAAAGCCATTAGGTGTAGCAGAAACTTTGGCCAGTTTTAATATGAACATCCGACATTCTAACATTGATTATATGTATGACAGAAAATAGAGAAATGCAGTGTAGGTTCCCTTCAAACGACCTACTGGGTTTTTCAAAAATGGTTGTGTATTTATTTTCCAGAAAATTGGGTGTTTAGCTCTGTGACTTGAATGTAATGAGTGGTACAGTGCATGAGAGGCCCAAACAGGGGCTACTCACACTAATCTTGGAGAGTAGTGTGAAGTTATTGTGGTGTTTATTCAGGAAACAGATGGGGAAAATGAGGAAGACAAAATTCATGTCTCAGCCATTTTAATTTATATAATACTTTACATGGATGTGTCTGCAGACTGGTTTGACTGGCTCGAATGAGCACAGTGTGCTCTGCAAGGGTGTGTTTTGAGGTTTCAAGCAGCTACCTGACCTATAAACTTCTACCAAATAATAATATCATGCAGGATGACTTTAGGCAGGTGTGGCCAACTGTCATCCTTTCTAAGTCCTATATAAGTATTAGAAGACTACAGAAGCTTGTGCAACATTATCCATCGATTACTCCACACTGTTTTTCTTAGACGCAATCTTCCCATCACAGCAACAGGTAGCTACAGTAATCTGTACTTTTTGGCATGACACATAACCCTGTCATGAATCCAAAAACTAAACAATTGCTTAGTCATTTAAGTTGGAATTGCACAGACCTACAGACAGGACCCACGTTGCATTTCCTGTAAGGACACGACAAATAGAAACCAGAAATGAAATACAACTAATTTCAATAATAGTCATGCTTTTGCTTTGCCACACAACAATTGTTACAACAGTATTTGTAAGCATATCAGACTCTTCAGCATGTAGAGACATCCCCTGGAACAAACCCCCTGAGGTGGTGTCATGTTTGCTAACACTGCAAGCCTAACTAATTCAGTTAGGCTAAATAACAGTGTGACAGTCCATTAGCTAAATAGACCTGAAATACAATGCTTCCTTTTTGGACAGCAAATGCAGTGTAATTTTCCAAAAATAATTTTACTAAAATTAAACAAAAATTTAACAGATTTTAAAAGTAAGAGCCAAAGTGGCACGGATTGGATGAACTCTGTGCCCTTTTCTCCTGTTCCCTTTTGAAATGTCAGTTTGAATATAATTTAAAACCAGTGACCTCTCTGATGCTGGCCACAGGGGGGAGATGTAATTTGACCTGTTATCCTGCACTGGCCAAAGCGCCACAAAGCAGGTAAGGTGACCTGCCAGTGAAGAGCAGCCTTCCAGTGGTATTACTACAGGGTTAATCGGGGAATCCCGACCTTTGACCTATGTCTTGCTGCTGTTGAGTTAAAGAAGGAAAGTCTTCTGAGAACTCGCATGACATCATCTTTCCAGACTTAGCATCGCGCAGCATTTCAAGGACTGAGATACCACTACGGTGGTGCTGCATGGCGTTTTCACAATGTTTGTCTAATGCCTATCATCACAACATCTCAGTGTGGCTGAATCTTTGTCCATGCCAGACATCTGATCAGTCCAGTGTGACAGAGAAAATTATCTACAGCCAGGATGAGATTATCCCATCCATAATCCTTTTCTTACATGTTCAAGATGAAATAACAGAAATAGATTAAAATAGGAAGCATACAGTCCAGATTTACAAACAGATTTTGGCCCAAGAACCCTTGATGTGAACTACTACTGTCAAATATAGTGCACGTCAAGTTTGACATTAGTGTCAATAGCAGTTATATCTGTTTTTCACCATTGAAATACATGATAAATGACATTCTATTAACAGGAGATCAATAATAACTGAGTAATTGCTCAGTTTAACATTTAAAGGTCCAGTGTGTGGATTTAGGGTGATATACTAGCAGACATTGAAAATAATGTAAGCGTGTTTTCTTTAGTGTATAATCACCTGAAAAACACATTGTTGTGTTTTTGTTACCTTAGAATGAGCGCTTGATATCTACATGGGGATTAGGTCCTTGTCCACGGTGATCACCATGTTAAATGGCCATGTTTCTACATTAGCCCAGAATGGACAATCCAAACACTGGCTCTGGATATGGCTGTTCACCTTTTCACGTCAGACACTGAAGTTTGCAGTCCTCTCGCAAAGAGTGCTTTTTTTCAGTGTTTTTACTGGTTTTAATCACTGGGTCTGTTTGTTTTGGAAGAGGAGACCTCTGCGTATAATTCAGCTCTGGGTAAAAACATCCTGAAAATCTAGATTATAATTATCAAAGAAAAAAGGTGAGCGCATATTGGCAGGTGCTTTACCATTGTTTGGCTCTAACTTATCAATTGTGATGATTTTCTGTTTTATATTACTCTAAATTAAATAACTTTGAACTGTTGGTCAGATGAAACAAGCAATTTGAAGATGTCATCTTGGGCCTCATAAAGTTTTGTCATGTTTTTTCACTATTTTCTGCAGTAGGGCTTCAGTTAACAACTATTATAATAATTGATTTATGTGTTTGATTATTATTAGTCAACTAATCGTTTGGTCCACAAAATGAGAGAAAATTGTCAAAAAAGGCCCATCCCGAGAGTCCGAGGTGACATCTTGTTTTGTCAGACTAACACTCTAAAACCCAAATATATACAGCTTATAATCTTAGAAAACCACAATAAGGAAACAAGCAAATCTTGCTTCTTGACATTATTTGCTTAAAAAATTTCTAAAAACAACTGGTTATCAATCAACTAATTCATAAATCAGCAAATAATTGTAGCTCTATTTTTTAGACTAAACAATTAATCTAAAGGATTAATTAAGAAAATAATCAATAGATAAATAAAAAAAAAATCCTGTAATTTCCCAGAGCCTGTTCCTTGTTTTGTCGAACCAACATTCCAAACCTTAAAATTTAATTTACTAAAAATATGACAAAAACAAGCAGACTAAAGTTTTGAGAAGCTGGAACCAGAAAATATTTGGCAGTTTTAATTAAAACAGATAGTAGTTACAGATTAATTTTCTTTCATTTCATTGTTGTAGCTCTAGCTCTTTATTTAAAGCTAATTTTACAGTAATAATAAGTCTATATAATTAATACTCTTATGAGCTTTACCAAAAGCACTGTTTTGGTCCTCCCTTGATACACATGTTTGAACATGAACTGTTCTGTTCTTTAGCTGCATGTACGACTATTACAAATAGTTGTAGGTTTCAGATGATACTTGTGCCTAACACACAGTGAGTCCGACACACTGCTTGCTAAGTCACACAATCTGTCAGTGTGTTAATCATTGTATTCCTTGTGTATATGTGTCCTGCCGCTTTTATATCCCCCAATAATCATAAATCCTTGTTCCCATACTTCTCATCTCTGCCTCTCATGTTGTGATAGCAGAGTACGGGAATTGCCTGTTGTGTTATGGTTAATCCCACCATTTCCTATTTCGTTCTCTTGCGTTTATATTTGCTACTGCAACAACAAATGCATTTCCCACACTGGAAAATCACTTAAGGTTTGTCTTATGCAGTGTATTTCAGCTTTAAATGCCATACTTTGAGCAATGTATGATATTTCAAACCAGTATTCCCACCACAGTATGATAAGTAATAAAAACTAGTGGGCAGCTTGTTTTGGCATAGATCTGAGAACATCTTGCAACAACAGTGATTATTCCTATTCTTCCCACATGCCAGGTTCACTCTTTCAGTCCTGGCAATGACTGCAGATGTTTGTGTTGCAGTTACTTGACAATCAGGTGGATTCAGTGCACGCAGAGTGAGCACCAACATAATCTGAATAGCTTCCTCAGTGGTGGAGTGAGATGGAAAATGCACTCCGTCATGCACTGCCTGTGCCACCTCAAAATACAATAATAGTTTTTAAGCATAGTGATCTTCAAGCAGCTGTACTGTTTTATAGGAACAATGTATCAAATGAAACTGATCTGATGAACCTCATGAAAATCATCACCTGATTCTAAAGCGTCCCTCAGCTTATGGAGTATTATAGTGATTTTAGCTCATTGTTTAGTTGTGCAGTCTGCTATTTCACTGTTTTGGTTCCCTGTCAGCAGGCAGCTGTTTTCAGTGAAAAAACTCTAAAAATTCACAGTTTTCCTATCAAATTTATTCTATCGTATATCGATGGTTTAGTTGCTTCCCACTTTTCTATCCTTTTTAAAATTCTGAGCCATCATTTTTATTGTGCTGACTTTACATCCATTCATCTCAATCCTCCGACCAACAGGCATCTGCTGTCAACTGATATCAACCCAATGTTTGCCCATGCTTGGATATTACACTGAATGATGTACTGTATGGAGCAGTCAAATCATTTACTGCTCCGGCCAAATAACAAATTACCTCCCTAAAAGCAAAATCAATAATGTTAGAGGGCTGTAAAAAAAAAAACAACAACAACGACCCACATACAAAGATAAAAGCAAAACAGAAAATGTCTTTACTAAAATGAAATATCAGCACTTCTGTGTGGAGCAGTTTAGTCTGAACAAACTGGCACACTCCTCTGCAGTTGAGTAATGAGCCTGTTCAAATGGGAATTAACCATGTGTGACAACTGGCACTCAGCAGACTGCATTAACTGGAGGATTAAAACAACTAGAAAGCTTTGTTGAACTGGAGCTGCCCTGTTTGGGTTAGCAGGATGCTCATTTATCTCATGGAAGACATGGTTATTTGGTTTGGCTATGTTTAGTATGTGGAGGGTGATTTGTTTGTTTGAAAATGTCTGTAGGATAAACGGAGGCTGACAGAAGTCCTTTTAGATTCACATGTTTCATACACTTCATAATACTACTATAACATTTCTCTAACTCTGAAAAGTGTAACATATTTGGCGCTCATTCTTTCTGACATCTACATCATTCTTGCTGGTGCTGCAGTCTAAAACGTTTTGTAGAATAATTGAGTAGTCGATTGACAGAAAAGGAATTGTTATACATTCACAGGTTTTAGCATCAGAACTGCTTTTCAGTTGTGTATATTATTGTAGATTGAGTACCTTTGGATTGTGAACTATTGGATATATTAGACCAAATGAATAATCTAAATATTCAAAACAAATTCATCAATAATTAACAGTTTTTGTTGCAGCTCTAACACCTCCATCTACAAATATAACTCCCTCCACCTGTCCGGCCTTCTTTTGCATGAGCATTAAGTCAGTGTTTAGTGCTCCGTTTGTGGCTATATCAAATGGCAACTTGTAAAACTGAAAAATGAAGCCAATATAGAACTGCCAGAAACTGCGCTCCCTCTACGACCACCGGAGGCTGGCTCCAAAAGCGAGTCAATCCTCATAGACCTCCCATGTTAAAATGCCCAACTATGCAGCCTGGTACAAAAAAAAAAAACAGTTTAGCTCTCTTTAGCTAATTTTCCATTCATGACAACTATAAAGGGGGTGAATTTTTATCTAACTACCTGTTTATATTTTATTAAGGTTTAAAGTTACACATAATTAAAGGCGTGACTGCTTTGAGTGACAGGCTGTCTGCGAGGCATCACCACAGTCTGGGTTAGATCCACCCCTCTTTCCTCCACAGCTCCACTCTTTTGTCTAAATATGGCCACTTCTGGCTCCAAAAAACCCCCCAAGATGGCGATTGCTGAAATGCTGAACTAAAGGCTTAGAAACGGTTGATGCTAAAATGATTGGTCTGGAGAGACAAGTCCAGCCTACTGTGCTACGATTGGCCTAAGTGCAAGCATTTGTTCGTTAAATAATTGTAAATAAACTTTAGGAGAGCAGGGGCATGAGATCCCTGGAAAAAAAGAAAAGACAAGTCCACAGCTCAACATCCAGGTGTATGGAATCTACTGCCCTCCCACCCTCCCTCTGGTTCTCTGCCGGAGGAGCAGAGCACAGCCTGGATCAGTGGGGCTTGTTGGAGGCTTTACCAAGACTGGAGGGGTGGCCATAGTGGGTGAGAGGAGAGCCAGGGCCCAGGTATTTTAATTTATAACAAAACATCATAGTCTATAAACAAAAAAAAAAGAGAGAGAGAGAGAGAATAATCTGGAGGTTTTGCTGGGACTGGAGAGGCAGTCAAAGCTGGTGAGAGGAGAGCCAGGGCCCATGAGCATGTTGGAGGCTCCACATCCAGGGGTGTGTGGACATTGGCGGACAGCCTACAGCGGTCACCCGGCCATGGGCATGGACCCCTGGCTTGACTTTAAGCTGCCTGTCTCTATCCCACAGCTCCTAAGCAGCTGCCAGCAGGCCCCACTGACCCAAGCTGTCGGCCCAGTCCATGCCCATGGTCCAAGGCCCTCAGTCCACTTTCCTCCAGTTTCTGCAAACACCTGAATGTGGGGCTGTAGACTCAACAGCCATTGCTAAGATGCAGCGATGGCAGAAAAACCTTTGTGACTGTGGTCAAAATGGATCAAAATCAACACTCTGCCTCACATCAAAACAACCAGCTTAGAGTTTCTGGCACCCCCTTCTTTTCCCTTCCCATCTTTACGGACCATCCATTTTAGCATCAACTCTTCTAAACAGGATTCTGCACACCAATGGGTGACCAGCTACGTCCATTATTTTATACAGTCTATGGTCTACACATGATGTGTTCAGGCACAGTATTGAGTGCCGTGTTTTTGCAACGTTGAGAGCCCAAATACTCAATCACTGTAGTTACGTGGGTTACAAAGAAGAAAATGGACTTGAAGCAGAAATATACATTCCGGGTCATGTTACATGCGTATAGTGTAAGTAAAATGCATCCAGTTATGGTTGCTGCGTGGACTGTTTATAACTATGTCTCCTATGTAGACATGCCATTATAGACTGATGTGAGATCAGCCCAGATTTGTTTCAAAACACCACAGGATAGAGCCACACCACCAAACTCCCGTGTGTGTTTTTGTTGGTATGAATCTGGCAGCTGTAAGGGAAGTGACTCTTTCTAGATTTGGTTTCAAGCCAGCAGCTGGCCAAGAGTTGAATCATCATGATTGAAATATCTAACAACCACCTCTTCTTCCACATTTTAATGTGGAGATTGCTTTTAATTGTACTGATGAATGAAATTTTAAAGGCTTCTCCTTGATTTACTGTAGCTTGGATTGTACCTCATATGTAAGTGGTTTTGGATGAAAGTGTCTGCCAAGTTAATGCATCTAAAGGCCTGCTTTTGGAAAATGCATTTGCCTTTGAACAGAAAGCCTGTGTTGCAAACTGAAGTTGTGGCATTTGAAAGATGTGGGCACTCAAAACTATTAAATCTACTTAGAGGAATTATGGGATCCAAGGTATTTGGGGTGTGACTCACACTAGGGGCTAAAGATGAGGATATCTTTGCTGCTTCTATTTTGACAATTTACTTCTAAATCTGGTTCTTACAAGTCCTCCAACTATATGGAAGTGCAATACTAAATGGCTTGAGAGCCACTTTAAGATCAGACTTGTTTTATGATGTTCCAAAGTAACTTACTGAACATGGTAAACAGATTTAGGGTCAAATGTGGCCACTGATCTTGGCTGTATTTGTTAATCTTTTGCAATGGATTGGCCAGTAACACTTTACACACAAGCTGCCCGGGGCTAAGTCAGACTTAGAAAACAGTTCAGTCAGTTTATTGATATGTTGATGGAGCATTTTATCTACAATTCAGACCCTGTTTTCACTCTGTTATCCGGCAACAAGTTCAGTATCCTTTACAAACAGCAGGCTTCAAGTCTCTGGAGGTTGTTCTTATTACATTACCGAAATTGATGGAAATCAGTGGCTGACTTGAAGTCAGGAAATGCACAGTCATCAGTTTGAAGTTTGCTTTGGTAAAAGCAAAGGCAACTACTGAGGATGAGCTGCGTTTGCTGCTGGGTTGGGCGTTGCAGAGCTTTTTAGAAGAAAACAATGGCTTAGCTGGCACACGTTGTCATTTTATCTTGCGCTGATGCAGGGGCAAGAGAAAAACCAATAGGACTTTGGTGATTAGACTAAGAAATTGGTGATTTGACTGGAGATTTTTTTTTAACAGATTTAAAATGACCCAATTTTAGTGGGTATTCATTTAATTCCTTATTTTAAACATCCATGTCAAGCCAGTCGTATCCAGAGGTATTTCCTTTCTACCATCTGTCTCTTTGGGGGCCTGTTCCCTAAATCTGGATGGGCAACTATGATGCATTGCACCAGTGCTCTTTGTATATCAATATTTGCTTCTGTTTGACAATGTTTAACTCTCTGTTGATGCAGTGCTTGTGTTCCTGTAGCTTGCCCCCTGAATAAGCAGCCATTTATTTAAGCAGGCTGCCAGTCAGGGTGATTAGAGGGACGTCCAGTGTCAGTGCATGCTTTGTGGAAAGAGGATTAATACAATCTGGTTAAGACTCTTTTCACTCCTACTGTGGACTCTGTCTTTCCAGGATCCATCTCTGATTTTTGACTCTTCTGTCCCTCATATGCATGTACGTCTGGGTTTAATTAACATCATCTAATATGACTGAGCATTTGAAGTGACACAGGAGTGTAAGGTCGTTGTTACCTAAACAAAATGTCTCTAGGACGGGATTTACGTGTAGGTCAGCTTACATCATCGGAGGGAGGCAAGGTAAGTGACAGTTGACACTGCTGATTGGATTAGAAAGTGGGGTGATTCTAAAGTTCCTGTAAATAATTCTTTTTTTTTTTAGCTTTTATGTAAAGTGATATTGTCATATTTGTTTGTTTTAATTCCTTCTGAACGATCACACTTGCATGCATACTTACACATAGTGTATGTCCGGTTCTTTTTATCTTTTTGAATTTGGCCATGCTGCTTTGAGAAAATAGGAAGGTTATATCTTCATTTGGAGTTTCAAAAGGATACAATTAAGAAATATTTACCGTTTAATTCTTAAAATTGAGATGTTCCATTTACGAGAAACAAATCTACAAGGCTTGGCGGCTTGTTACATTGACCCAGACTAAAAGATTTTGAACCTAATCAGTATCAATTATAATTATTTCATAAATGGTTCCTGAAAAATTGTAATGAAGTTGTTTACAAATGCATGTTAGTGTGTTTGTCAACAACTAGGACTCCTCCCGTAGGCACCCATAAGGGAAGACTACTGTCCAAAGAATATAAAATATGTTTTCAAAGATGAAGTTATAATTGTTGACGAATACTGTACAATAAATAACACATCAAGATGTCCTTATACCTGCTAACAAATACATTTTAGTATTAATCTAGACAGTTAGCGCATGGTCTAGGACTGTTAGCTCTGTAGGCTGAAATCAAAATACAGCCTGAGGTAAATAAGTAGTAAGAGGGTGAGGAACCAGATCGAACTAGGTAATATCAGCCTGTGTAATACATCCAGTCATACACTGTCGCCACAACTGTGGAGGCATTTCATACCAGCTATGAGATTATTAGGGCAAGCTGACAACCAGATCATTCACTCTCTCCTGGCAATGTTACTGTTACCCATATTGCAGAAATAAAAAAGACTCTTGGCTGAAATAGGAGAAATATTTGGCTTGCAGAATTAAGCTGCTAGTTAGGCTTAAATTAGATTGTTGGAAAAAAACAAGCTGTTTTAAGTATCATGGTTGAATCAAAATAACCCAGGTTGTTCCCAGATGCACATTATGATCAAAATGTAATCAGTTGTTCCCTGGCCTAAGGCCCACTGGTACGCCAGCTTTGATGGAATGTATACCGTGAATCCCTAAGGTGTCTAAAATACAGGAAAACATGTCTTCCTTGGTGGAAGACATAATGCATGGGTAATTCTTTACATGCTGAAGATAAGAGATCTTAACATGGTCAATTGTATGAAAATTGGAGAAGGAAAATACAGCTGTATTCCTCCAGCTTTAGATCACATCAACACAGGAAACTGAATTCCCCTGTGAGAGCACACTAAGCTGAAAAAGTCAAAGCTGAAGATTTTCCTTAGTTAATGAAGGGACAGTGTCAGTGTAAGGAGAAAAATAAAGTGTTCTACTAAAATGATGAGCATCCTGTGGAGAGTTGTTTCGGTTTGAGACTTTCAAGTGTGCTGTTTTCCTGACGAGTAAACACTAAGATCCTCAGTGCAGAGAGTGAAGGCAAGAGAGATTCAGGCCAGAGTGGAATTCGGGGAGAGTTGAAGTAGACAGATGTTGGGTGATGAGGTCGGCCAGAACATAGTTTGCTCTTCTGCAGTTGACCCTGAGAAAAAGAGTAACGAACATGTTCCCTATCTCAAGAGGTCATTAGGTACAGTCCACAAAGCTGTAAGCATTACATAAAATGACCATGGCATTGTATAACCACACAATGTATTTGTTTTATATGCTATTAAGAAAAGAAATGGTGGAAAATGTCTTGCTGTTTACAGAAACAGCAGCAACAGTCTTCTTCTAGTGCATTTTTCAAACCAGCTGACAATGAGGCCTTCCTAAGTCCTGCCCCTTTTCATTCTATGCTCCAATAACAGTTGAGCAAGCCTGCAACCCAACGTAACCTTGATTAACTTTCCCCTCTCATGTGTTACTGTGCTTAAATATTCTGTCTGCCAGGCTTGTCTGTGTGGGGGGAAAAGCAAACGTTGAAGAAGGTTAAAAGATGTGGCTGGGGAACTGTCACTAATTTCACAGACACATTACGCTGTAGGCTATTTAGAAACATTTTACGTTAGCTAATGTAAGCAAAATGCTATCTAACTATCTAACTAATGTACAGCTACAGGAGGGGTTAGCCTAATGTCAGATCACTAACATCGGCAAGGTTTGCTTCAACCTCTGTGGTAGCGTAATGAGAGTTGAAAAAGTTTCTGAGTTATTGTTAGCCAGATAAGATGAAGGCTAACATTCAGTTTTTATATTATCTCTGTTAGACTACATGCCACCCAAAGGTAACAATGTATAGTAAAGAGAAACTACATCACCACCACCATGGTCTGTATTCAGTTATAAATACATACGTTAATAAACCCCAGAAGGGAAATGTGGGCACACACCTAGCAGTGCTGGAGCAATGTTGACTGATGTTCTTGTCATTCTTGATCTCTGCCTCTTCCTTTTTCATTGAGACCACAAGCCTCAATTCAGGATGTTTTGCCTCATACATTGAAGTTAACAACGCTAACATATCCTTCCATCACACATGCTGGTCCTTGCTGTCTGCATCTTGAAGCCATATTGTTCTTTGTGATGGCTCTGCAGTACCAACTCTAAGCCTTGCTCAATGTTCCACCCACAGCACTATTTGATCAGTCACACTGTAGCTGCCATGCCACAGAAAGGAAATGCTCTGTTGGTTAATGACATTTCACTCTGTTAGATAGTAAAACACCAACCATGATCAAGTGATTATGTAACAAGCACCACTCTGCTGTCTGTGGTGTACTTCTGAAGGCAGAAAGCTACAGATTTTGAGTTTAAAAGCTGAATATTGCAGGCCTTTGTTATTCAGTGTAGACTGTCTGGACTGTATCCAAGAAAACAGTTGTTTCTTGATAGAAACCAAACCTAAGTTATAAAGAGGGGGATTCTTGATGGTCCTCTTATAGCTGTTTCCCTGTAGTGTGAAAGGTATGATTTGATTATTACTAGTCAACGTTATTCTGAGTTGTTCTCAGGAACAATGGCAGGGAGAGCATTGGGGGAAACAAAGGTCAGCGATGACTGGAAAGAGGTGAAGTGTAAAGCCTCTTGATGTATGGGGTCGGTCTTCCTGTTTTACTGTAAATGTGTACTCATCGTGTCTTAGCAACCGATGAAAGACACCAATAACAATTTGTTCCCACTTGTAAAAGGTTCCTTTCATCCATCTCAGTGAAATGATAAACAACACTTCCTCTCAAATCCTTCAAAGGGAATCAATATCCTGGGGTGTGAATGTGTTTGCTAATTTTCCCTGTGGTACAATTTATTTTTTTAAACAAGGACACAACTCTCTTCACCTTTTTTAATGCAGAACCATAATAGGTACACCATAATAAATAGTATACGATAATATGTTAAATAGATTGTTGACAAAAGTAACAAGAAAGGGATAGAAATTGGTGCTTATGTGCTTTCACATGGGTTGTTTTCATAGCCAAGCTTAGTGGTCTAGTGTAGACCACATAGAAGCATGTGAATACCAGTGTCTTCCTAAGCATGAACTATTAGAGTCTTTATTACCTGACCTTGGAGACTGTCCCTGTGTGTAGCCTTGCTTTTCTTGCTCTTTCATCCTTGCATTTGCAAGGACAACTCTTCCTGCTGTTCTGTCCTTTTGTTTGTCAGCTTGTTTAGGTAGCTGTGTATGCTTGTGTATATATAGCGGTATAGTAAAAAGAGTTTCTTCTCTGTAGCTAGGTGTCTTTCCCCACCTCCAGTTTATGCAGTCTTGGCTGGTAAAGGTCACAGCAGGAGTGAAACTCCTACTGGGTGTTTGCTCTACTTTCTGCACTATCAGTCTTATCCACAGTATGCTGGAACCATTCTTTACATGCATTACATCTTGTTTTCTCATACTTTCTTTTGCACATTGTCTGTTTTGACTGTGCCTGGCTCTTTCCTTTTCCTTATTTCCACTCATTCTTTAATGACAGCCTTTTATTGAATCTTGTAGCTTAAAGAGCCAACTATTTCCCTCAGGAGTTGGTAGAGACCAAAAACAGAGCTTAAGGAGAAAGTATGTTGGACTAAAGTCCTTCATATACAGTGATCCCGCAATACTGCCGCAGCAAAGACCCTTTATTACACTGGCTTTGCTTTTTTACTCAGACCCTAACCATGTCGACATAATGCTGCAGCAGTGTGTAATTTTAGATAGTGTGCAGGTGTTCCGAAGGGAAAGGGGCATGACGAGCCTGCCTTGAAACACAACAGTGTCCGCTTCTAGTGTGACTTATAACATAGGCCTGGGCAATGCTTTCTAAACAATAACAATAGCACAGCATGGCAGTGACAATAATTTACTGTCTCTGTTATATGGTTGATTGATCTCGTCTTTTGCTTGGAGGGTAAGGAGCTCCCAGGCCTCATTGTGTTCACAGTTTGTGGACATTTTTTGGCCGCTGTTCTTCTTTGAGTTAGCTGCTAATTGCTGCAAGCTGCTTTTTAAATCTCCCTATGGTGGATAGCACACATAAAACATTGTCAAAACATCATGCCTGTCTTGCGTGCTGGCTGCCCCTTGCACTCAGACGTCAATTTGGCACTGTTAGAATGTCCCCTGCCGGCTTAAAGACAAGACAACTATGCTGTCACCGTTTCTGTGTTTGTAACTGTTGTATAGAACATCAAGGCGGAATAATAGCGTAACATTCTTGCTTTTAACGAGCAGCGTAAAAAGTGCTCTACATTTGTCAGGTGGTCAAAAACTTCAATGCTGATGTTGCTCTGTAACTGCTGGGTGTGTAAATAGGTAACTGTTTGATATTAAATTTGCCTTATCAACTTAGTGTTGTATTCACAACTTGTTTCCACTGCCCCCAAGCACTCAAAACATAGGACATTGCAGATTTAATGTATTAGTGATTAGTAAAATGCATTTTTGTCGTTGATAAGAAGGGGTGTCTAGTTAAACGGATATTGTGGTTAACATGGTGTCAAAGACCAGAGAGGCTTCAGGATGCATGATTGTGCAATCTTGTGTTCAATCGATTTGACATGGTTGTTTTGTTAATATTAGACTCAGTATTCTTAATAGTATGATGGTGTAACAGCAAATAAACCAAAACATACCAGTATAGAAATAAAGTCTCTGGTTGTCACACGTTCAGGTTAAGGTCGCCTCATCTTTCAGTTGGTAAACACAACCGACTTTGCGTGTTGTGCAGTCTACCTTTGTTTTTTTTCTCTTGTTTGCCGTCTGTTCTTTGCTTTGACAACAAAGGATTGTTGGTACTGTCCACCTTGTGTGTGTGAAGCTGAGGGTGTAGAGGAGGATGGAGGAAGGAGGGGCAGGTCAGGTTTGATCTTGCTCGCAAAAGCTCTGCATGGCTCTCTCTACTGTGGGGAGGGAGGAATGGTAGGTGAAAGGGCACTGGCAGCTGCCAAAATTGCAACGTGTGTGCTACCTGCTGCGCACACAGAGAGCTAACTGTTATTGGCTTACTTCAGTGCTTTCCATGTAATAAAGTTGGCATTTAAAGGACTGACACCCAGAAAAAGGACTAATTAAAGGAATGACACCCAGAAATTTGACTAATATCCTCTAAATGATAGAGCTTATCATGAGCTGCCTTATAAGTTACCTGAATTCAGATATGCATGGAACAGGAAATATGGCCTTACTGATTAACCAGATGATCATTTATAATTGGCAATGATGAATTATAATGATGGCCAAAGCTCAGCCGACCAAAAAAATTCAGATGAAACTCTGGCCAGCTTTGGCAGCCCTCCACAGTTTTCACAGGCTAGTATTTCTGTTTGGTGCACCAACCAGAGGAGAATGAAGGCAAAAGGTTGCAAGGATTACAGTGTTTGTGCAGTTGAGTTTGTTTGTTGTGCTTTGGGTTTAAAATTGTCAGATTATACTGTTTGCTGCCTCACTAGTCATTACAAGTAGGCAGTCTGAATATGCCTAATAGTCTCTGCTCGGAATGAGAAAAAGCATTTTCTGCATCACATACTGCTCCTCAATTAGCCCTGCCTTTATTTTCTTTTTGTTTTAAAAATATTGATTAATTGATACTCCATGTTTGTATAGTCACGTGAAAAGTAAATGTCAGACTAAAACAAATCGCACACCTCTAAACTTCAGACTTTGACCCAGTGTACAGATAGCAAGATGCAATTGCAGTTATCTTTCTTCCTTTTATGAGTTGAAAGTCAGCTGCTCGTGATACTTACTGTCTACCTGTAAAGCAACCAATCGAACAAAACAGAAACATAACATTTCTTGTCCTGTGCCTTTGTTACAGGGATGCAATAATCCAAACACAAAAGGCCTTTTTGAAAATTACTGCAAATAATTTTTCTCAAATAGCCTTAAAGGAAAGAGGATGATGAAACACAGTGGAAATGTATTGGGAAATACAGTAACTTCTATAAAGCGTGTCTTAACTTCCTTTTGTGATGTACAAACTTTACAACACATGATGACCTGCAGTCACTTAGCAAAGCTGCTGTCCTCCATCAGGTCATTGTACATGTGCCGATGTATCATTATGTTGCATGATATTCAGACGTTAAGGTTATAACGCCCTGTCCTGATGGAAGATGCTTCTGGCTTTAAACAATGCAACTGAGAGTTTACCACTGATTGTTTCACAGCAGAACTCTAAGCTGCTTATAGAGGCATTGCTTGGTTATTATCTGTTTGCTTTAAAATGACATAACAGTCTGTCCATTCCTTATTTTGTTGTGATTAATCTGAATGTATTTGCCATCAAATACCTGGAGACAGTTGCACCAGCTGTTTGTAGGTTCAAACTGTGTTTAGTTATTGCGTGAATGTTTATTAAATAGAGATTAACATGCCAATAAATTGATTGGGTTTGCACCACATAAACTAGTACATAATGTCTGTTATTGAATATTTATACGTATTGACAGCCATGTGTAACTGTTGTGATACATCTGACATGACATTTGATCAAAATTAAAGATGTATTTCATGTAAATCACTAGTTCCATCACCATACCATATTATATTGATTTTTTTGGACAGTGATATGATATCTGCTAATACCACAAAGTCTGTCACAATGATACAATTTTAATTTAATTCAACTGAGGAGTGTGAGACATTATGAGACAATATTATATGCCCATTTAACACAATTGGTTACAGAAGCAGCTGCCACCCTTTTTTTGGTTTTGGCCATAAAAGAAGAAAAAAAAACCCCACACACACATAAATAACTGTGAATAATTGCAACCAGTTAATTGGAGATAAGTTTACTTTAAGTTGACTCCACTATCACACACAAAGCATGACTAAACAGCAAGAATATTTAATAAAAGTAGAAAATCTAGATCTGTAACAACTGTTAAGGTTCATAGACAAAACAATTGTTTTTGCTAGTCACTATTATATGATTAAGAACTTTTAGATTGCATAAATTAGCCTAGGTGCTAGCGTACATTCTCATAGCTTAACGAATTGCATGTATTATGTATACTTTTTCTCACTTGGTGCTGCTTTAAGTCACTGCATATCCTGACAGAACAGCATGGGTTCATTTGAGTCCACAGCCTAACGTTGTTGAAACAGAGCAGCTAAAGTTGCTGTAGTGACAGAAACTAGTTAGCAGATTGAGATCCCCTGCATGGTTTGTCATGTTTTTGACTACTTCATCTGGCTGCATTGTTTAGGTATGGCATATACTTCATCTGTAGACCCATCTTCTCTCCAAATTTCCCAGTATTTCCACACTGCTGATTTTTTTCTGAGAGGGCAGTAAATCCTTTTCTTTTGCTTGGCTGCTTGCCATTATCTGCCTGGTGCTGTCTGACTGTGCCACAGACGTGCCATGGGAATTTCAAAATAATGGCGTATATAAAGATTATGATATGGATCGATGTTTTCACTTTGTATCAATGATATTGGATCATTGATCATTGAATTGACAGATTACCCAGATTGTTGGATCATCAAACCCCCACCTTTCAGTAGAAAATTTGTAAATTATCATTTAATTACACAGTTCCAATAGATGGAGTTGGTTTCCTGTTTGGAAACCGCAATTTAATAAAATAATTTGGTACAGAAGTGCAAATGAACATTTGACTGTGACACTACGTCATCTCAGCCTTAACTGTGGCTAAATATTAGATGGCGGCTGTGTGACTGTTATTGAGCCTAACTATAGCAGCTGTAGTGTTCGAGAAAGGCTCAGCTGTCATTCATTCTAATAAAATACAGTTTCAACTAGGGCTGACCCAAAAAATTTGAAGCTTCAAAGCTTCATGTGATGGCAAGGGATTCGATTGTTAAAAAAAAAATTGAAGCTTCGCCGCTTTTTTTTTTGGTTTGTTTTTTTGGGGGAGGCCTTAAACGCAACACTAACACCGTCAACGAGCCACGACCGCACTCAGAGCTGCTCTGAGTCTGGTGTCAGAGACACTTTGGTTCTTCTGAGTTGCGCATCTATTTGATTGTGTTGCACTGTGCGCCGAGAGTTTTAATTTAAGGTGCTCACAGACTCGGGCGCGCTATAAGCGGAGCGTTGAGCGCACTCCCACGTTGTAGTTTCCAATAAAAATGTCCGTAAAACACTACATTACCCCCAATTCTTGCACCTTTCTGTCATGGCGATGTGAGAAATACATGTCGAGCAGTCTTTTGAGTGACACTGGTGCGCGGAGCGGAGTCCGCACAGTCGTAAAATCTGAGCTTTGCGCGCACAGGGCTTGCAGACGTCCGCTCTTAGTCCGGGCGGACCTCCATGGAGTCAACAACCCCATCCCCCCCCACCCCACCCCCCCGTCGTCGAATGCTTCGAATTATATTCGATCTGACCTCTGAAGCTTCGAATATCCAAATATGGATTCGAAGGTCAGCCCTAGTTTCAACAAACACAGTTACAGGGGCATCTTGCAATGTTACATAAATTCCTCCATTCAAAAAAGCTGTTACAGAGGAAACGACTAGTTTGAAAAGTCCACTTCCTTAACACTTACTTAGGAGTCTTACACTGTTCTGCGCAGATGGAAAGTTTTCATTCAGTCCTCTTTTTTATTACCCTAGCATGAGGTTATATAATAAAGCACAGCTGTACGTAAAATGTGACCATGTGCTGTACTGTATGTGCCACCTCAATATAAATAGAGTTGATGACTCTGTTTAGACATAGCTGAGAGGTAGTGCATGTTCCACCATTTAGCTAATGGCTGCCTGTTTCTTTTCCTTTCCACGTGTACATCTGAGCATCATTGCTACAGTTCAGAGAACTGCAGATACAGTCACAGCAATATCACATATAGTAGCCTATGTTTCAGACAAACAATAAACATTACTGTTTGCAGAGCTCTGTTATGTCAGGGTCATGAGATCCTGATGTCTGTTTGTGCTTAAGGTGTAGCTGCAAATAATCAATTGTCTTAAGACTATTTGCTCTCAATTTATTGTTTTAGAAGTGATGATGACTGAAGATTAACTTTACTGGATAAGATTCTGTGTTTCTATTGGTTAACAATTAGTATGCACTGTCTCATTCTTGCTCTACATTTTTTGGAGTCATGAGAGGTCAAGCCACCCAACAGTTGGTCTCAGTTGTCCTTAATGTTACTGGGATCATGAATCCTCCCAGTAGAGAAACAGAGTATTTCCTTCCACAGAATGCTTTGAGCCATGTATATCTTTGTATTCTCGGGGAGGGCCTCTTCCTCACAACCGGGCATTGTTATGTGGTCTCAGCTTGTTGCAAGGTCATTATCTTCTGAGAATACTATAGGCTGGTGCAACCTGTTGTGATGCATAATGCATTATTTGTAACTGTTCATATTCCTTGATTTCAGCAGTTGAATACTTATTTACTTTTTCACTAGAACTATATGTTTTGCTACTGCTCTCTCTTTGACAGTATTTCTGTTGTAATATTCTGAGTATTGTGACAGAAATGTCCTGTTTCTCCTTGAAAAGCCACAACAGCTATGGGTGTGGCAAACTCATAAGTCTTGGATTGAGAAAGTGATTCATATCCTACATTTTGTGCTAAGCTGTGAGTTGAACATTATTTGGAGAACACCCTGGGAATCCCCCTTCTAGAGATCATTTGAGTAGATGAGTCGTCCCATAGGTTTGCCTGAGGTAATAGATTTGCAGCTTTATGTCTCATAGTTATCATGTCTCCTTCTTGTAAATTTCTTTCCCCAGATTTTTACTTTGGGCTGTTCTTTTCTTTTCTTTTTTTTTTTCAAACAAAGATAGACTTGGCTTCAGTGATGCATATTTTCAGGTTGTTGTGGTCTCTAAAGACTATTTCTCATCTCAGTTCTCGCTCCACAACATGTTGGCAAACCACAAATTATGAGCCATGTTTTCCTCTCTTTTTTTTGTCATTTCGTGCCTCTGGTCCGCAGGTATCAGTAATTGTTACCATGGAAACATGGCTATTAGTTTTGAGTTAACCTGGGGGTAGGTTGGTTAACTTTGTCAACATAAATCTATAGTTATTTTTGTGAAAGTTTCTTAACACATTTGACTAAGCCAAAAAAAAAAGTGTGTGTGTATACATATATCAAAAATGTAGTTTATTCCAACACTAGAATTAAGATAAAAATATTCACAAACAAAAAAACACTAATAGTCGGTGATAAGTAGTGTTTAACTTTTGATTGAACACTAAATTAAAATCCTCGGCGCACACTTAAACAACACAACTCAGAGCATCAGAAGTGTCTCTGACACCAGACTCAGAGCAGACCGGTAGAACTGGAAAATGCATATTAGGCCTACTAGTTATACTTACGTTTTTTAAGTGATTCCCCAAATTTGTTGTTGAGTTGTGATATGTCAATTGCTTTTGGCAAATCTGACACTCTGCTTTCTGGGGGGTTGTCCGGGCATATTTTAAAGTGCAACCACACATCTGATGACCTCTTGGACATGTCTGCCAGCTCTGAGTTCGCTCGTTTTAAGTATCGGACTATTGGGCGTTAGTGTTGCGTTTAAGACCCCCCCCCCCCCCCCCCAAAACGGAAAAAAGCGCAGAAGCTTCGTTTTTTTTTTTTTTAATTCCACAATCAAATCCCGTGCCGTCGAACGAAGCTCCGAAGCTTCAAATTTTTTGGGTCAGCCCTAATGAGCTTAGTTTGAAATTCCCCCAAAAAAGAGAGCACATTAGGGCTGCCACTAACAATTATTTTCATTGTCAACTAATCTGTCGATTATTTCTTCGATTATTCGACTAATCATTTCATTGAAAAATGTGTTAAAATGTTGAAAAATGTCGGTCTGTCTTGCCCAAACCCCAAAATTACGCATCTAATGTCTTGGTTCATACTCACGCCAAAGGGTTTTAGTTCACTGTCATGGGAGAGTGTGTAAAGCTGCCAATGTCTGATCGTAAGAAGCTGCAGCAAGAGTATTTTGGGGTACTTTTATAGTACTTTTCTATGAAAAATGACTCAAATCGATTAGTCGACTACTAAAATAGTCACCGATTATTTTGATAGTCGATTAGTTGACTAATCGTGGCAGCCCTACCTCACATACTGTACTGACATTCTGTGTCTAAGAAGGCCAAAAATATGTCAAGATGCCTGCACTAGCATAAATGTATGAAATATTTAAATACACAATTTTTTGTAATTATTATCAAAAATTGTAACTATGGTATACTGTAGATGTGCTAATTGACTATAACATTAACCCTGTAACATTACCCACTGCCTTCCGGGTCCAATCCAGCTGTCTTTTTTATGCCCCCATGTCAGAAACAGCTACCCTGGAAATCCAGAGTTCTTGCGAGAGCACAATTTGAATTTGCTCAGTGAGTCACTCTAGCAATCAGTTATGATGCTCATTACCCGTGCCCTTGTAGCCAAGCTGCACCAATCACATTGGTGTATCCAATATAGGCGAGCTAAACAGATGACGACAGCGAAGTCTGGAATCAGTCAGTAAACATTGCAAAATAGCTACGGATGAACACGAGTTGTTTGAAACGGCTTTGGCCACTACAATGAACAAGTTAGACTTGGCTTTTTCTCTAAAAGAGGAACAGAAGACGGCGCTTGAGTCTCTCCTTTGCAAGAAGGACGTTTTTGCTGTTTTGCCGACTGGATACGGCAAGACTCTAATCTACCAGTTAGTTCCGCTGGTAGCTAAGCTCTGGATACGTCACCCTGTGTATTCTTCTGATTGGTCGTAATGTTATCCAATCGAGTGCAGTGATATTTTCAAATGCATGCTTGGTGCTGCCCCTCGACTTGGGCCATTTGCATTACTCATAGCCAGACCCTAAATCTTTCTAGATTTGGGTCTGGATTTCCACACTAAGCAACAGCCATGGTCGGAGGTATTATGTTTTTGGGTTGTCTCAAGAACACCTTGAGGGAATTTTCTCAAATTTGGCACAAACCTCAACTTTGGCTCAACAATGAACTGATTAGAAATTGTTGGTCAAAGGTCATTGGGACCTCACAAAACATGTTTGTGAGCAAAACTTAAGAATTCATTTGCTAATTATGAAAAACAAAATTCACACAAATATCTGATAGGGGTGTAACGATACATTGATTCATTGATTAACGTTCTGATTATATCGATGCAAAATTAAAACATTGATCCATATCGTTATCTTAAATATACACATTTATTTTGAAATTCACATAGCATGTCTGTGTCACCTTATCTAGGCAAGCGCGCCTTCGCTCAAAGAACAAACAGAGCTCAGAAATAAAATGGTCAAATCATATTCTAGTTGTTTTTGTGAGTTGATGTAAATGATTGTGTTAGATGGGCATATGATATCACGTCATATCAACTGCAGGCTCCTGAATCGAATCGAATCGAATCAAAATCGTATCGTGACAGACTTTGTGATATCAGCAAACATCGTATCGTTATCCAAACAAATTGATAAAATATGGTATCGTGATGAAGCTGGTGATTTACACCCCTAATATCTAATAGGATAAAATGATGAAGTGATGACATTATATATCCAAAAGGATGAAGGTCAGCTTTACTGTGGCATCATAATGTTCTGCAAAAACACTTTTCTGGCCATTACTCATAACTCAGGAACATAAGGGGAGACATTTGGTCAGATACTAAATTGGTGACACTTATCTTGGGTGTCCACCTTGAAACTGTGCCGATTGTATAGATCTTCTGTGCTACCAGGGCAAAGATGTGTGTGAAGCATCTACAATTTTACAGACATGGATGTAAACTGCAAGTGCAACTGGATTAGTTCACAGAGGCATACAACCACAAGGTGGTAGTTCTAGTTTTATTCAAAGCTCCACAAAGATCTATAAGGTAGCTCACTTTGATACTCAGGCATTGGGCTCCTCTCATTTGTGGTAAAGCTTAGTGGTACTTGGGTAATTGATTAGTACCGCATACGTTTCCACAAGCTAATGTATGCAACACACTGATAAAGGCTTCATTTGTTTTTTTGTTGTTTTTTTTTTTAACTTTGAACGAAACTTAGAAAAATGTGAACCTCAACTGAAAATGATGTACTGATTGTTTTCTGTGTTTTCCTCTAGTTGGACAACATCCTCTACCCTCCCTCAACGTACCTCAGGAAGTCCAGTAACCCAGAGTTGAGTCATGGATTAAGTCCTGCCCTCAAATTTAAGCGACACCTCAGTGAGGATGGAAAACACATTCGGAGACGGAGCCTCGGGGGTGGTCTCACAGGTAATAATTCCATGTATAGTCTCTCCATTTTAGGTTCTGACAAGTATTTGGGCTGCTTTCGACTACCAGATTGATGGATTATAAGCACCAGATGCAACACCACATTATTTGTATGTTTTACTATGAGGTTTAAAAAGTTGCTTCTATATTAACTGCCTTTTTCATTGATCCTTTTTTCTTGGCATAGGCAAAGTAAATGTATGGAATAAGAGTTTCAATATAAATGGTCATAAACAGCCACAGTTTACATTTAGTTTTTTGCTCCACTTGGGAGAACAGTATATGATAGCCTGTTGTTTACGGTGGAAAAACGGTTGGTGTTCATCATCGTATTAATGGTCACAAACCAAAGACCATCTATCATTTTTGGATACATGGAAGCTCCTTAATGCCCAGTTAAAACCCCTTAATGGGTCCAAAGTGTAATTTCATCCAAATGAAAAACATGTTTACCTCTGAGCTTTAGTGATATCCAACCATGGAGATAGTTTTATTTGTTTATTTGCTGTGCTTTTGATATCACAGACTTGTGCCACCATCCCAGTACAAAATGAGTGGAATTTCAATTGTGGAGTTCAAAGCAATGAAAAATGATTTGAAAAATGTCTTTCCAGAGCTTTCTTGGTAACTCAGGATAATCAGGATAAGCCACAGGCCCTGCTGTGAACAGTTTTCAGTGTTTCCTAGTTTTTATGGAGAAAATAGCGCCCTAAGGATGTGCTTGGAAGCAAAAACTCCATTTCAAACATTTGACTGTTTTCAGTTGCAGCAAGTAGTGATAAACACTCGCCATCTGTCACTTAAACCTGGCTCTGAGAAGAAAGCAACAATGACAGCATCACACTTGGCAGGACATGATTCAAAAGTGCATCACAAATAAATTTGATGAAGCCATTAGGATTACATCATCATCTGCAAACAGAAGAGATGTGACCCAACTGTCACCAAACTGGACATCCTCCAGACCTGCAAAGCATCATTTCAAGATCATATCTTTCCATCCAACATTTGCTACAAATTTAAAGGCCCTCAAAACATATTGTCTCAATCAGCATCTCTCTATGAATGATGGAGTACTACAGGAACACACACTTTCCTGCCAAAGTTGGAACAGTATTAATCATTTCACATGAGAGATTTTTCATCCTCCCATGCTGTTTTGTCAGTGCTCCTCTTGCTGGTTAGAAGGGAAGAGGACACAGTTGGAAAAAGGTGATGTTATATACTTAAGACCATTAATCAGGATTTAGCAGTATTTGAATCAAACTGAGATGACAGCTGTGGGGTTTGAGCATATAAGATAGAGCTTTGTTGTAGTTTTGTGTGAATAAATGATAGAGATTTATGAGATTTGACTGTTGCTTAGTTTGCCATGAATATTTGATGTTTGTGAAAAATGCTATTAATTTTATACATATACATACATACATACATACACACACATATATATATATATATATATATATATATATATATACACACACACACACACAACAACTTCCTCTTCTCAGCTGTTTGCTGTTGGTTAAAGTGTGGACTGTGTGGTTGAAAACATCCATTAGGTTTTGAGGTAATGTTTTTGGTTAAGTTTGGTTTGTTTATTTGTCAATCTTATTACAGAAGAAGCGCTGGCCCAGTCTTCATGAAACTCCAGGAAGGGTGTAGCATGGGGCAAGAAGGATCCCATTAATTTTAAAGGGGATCTGAATCATAGGTTGGATACATGAATTACGTTTCATTTGCTTTTCTAGTTACTTGTTCTACTGTCACAATGACTGCTTTTTGTGTGTGCTCCCATCATGAAGCGGACTGTGTTCCTGTGATGAGGAATGTGTAAAGTCAGCAGAGAGCTGTCCCGTCGGAATAGTAAAATTCATTGTGTGAGGATTTGTGATTAAAGTTAGTAGGTCAGTAGCAAATCCTGCAGTGTGGACTTCGAGAATACAAACTACCTGAAGAGATTTACTTTTTCTAGGTTGAGGTTCTGTTTGAATTCTCAAGGACTCAAGAACATACAGCACATCCAATTTATATCCAGTTATATCCAAGGGATCTCTGACAGTTGGACAAATCAGGCAAGAGAAGAGCATTGCTCATACAAAAACAGTTGGTTCTAATCTGCCACTGGTTGTGGAGTGGGTGTCTGGCTCACATGAGAATAGATAAATTCCTCTCTGGACAATTACAGCTCCTCTATTGTGATTGCAGCCTTGTTCATTTCCATTTAGAAAATTGAAAGACCTTGGGCTGATTGTCTGTTTTAGGGCTTTAAACAGCTTGTTTTTCCCCGTGAGGTATATGTGGAGGACTTTTGCCTTACTGAATAAAATGTTGACCTTTTCACAGTCAATGAAAGATTGTGTTTTCATCTTGTGCAGCTTTGAATGAATGCATTACCCTTTACTAATCGCTCTACATTAAAACAAAAGGATAAACAAACATTAACCTGAAGCATGTCAACTTCCACTGACTTAATTGTGCTGTTAAAATAAGATAAGTGGGATAGGGTTTTCTTTCTAGTGTTGATTGTAACATAATTTAAGTTGTTGTAACAGTATAGATAGTTTTCGCTTTAGCTAGCAGAGTGCCTGAGGGCACATAAAGGAATAGACATGCTTTAATGTTAAAATCATAATTTATTATCATAAGATCAAACTTAAAATTGAAAGTTAAAGCTGCAGTAGGTAGGTTCGTCTCCGCCCTGAGCCCCTCCTACCAGAAGAGCACACGAGTATTTTATCCTACTTGGTTCTATTTCTCCTTCTCTGGGAGCCTCGGCTCTCCCTCACAGCACAGCAGCCCTCCCCATCCCTCCCTCGCGGCCCCGCACATATACCCCCGAGGCTCGACTCTCCCTCACCGCGCCACAGTATGCCCCGTACATACTCCTGAGGCTCGGCTCTCCCTTTCCGCGGAGAGCCCTCAGCTCTGCTCCCACAGCCGACCCTCACGCCCTCCGGCCAGGCCGGCCCCACCTCGCCCTTCCCCTCCCTCCGGGGCTCCGGGAAACCGAGTTCCTTTTTTTTGGTTGTTTAGCTGAGTAGGCAGTTGTAGCCAATGCTGGAATAGCTATTTTACCTGGTGCACTGTTCGCCATTGTCGCTTGCTATCCCCTTCAGCCGGCGTCCCCTTCACCCGGTGGCACGGGAACACGCATATGCAGTAGAACAGCCAACAGGAACGCAGTGGTCTGAGCTGACCTTTGATTGGTTGATGCACATTGGCACGATACTGATTCTTTAGAGGCTGAACACAGAGTCATGGTGAGGTGCAGAAACCTATTTGTTGTCTCAGACCACTTGATTTACGTTATGCTTAGAGGATATTATAAAATTTTTACTCAATTATACCAAAACAATTTTGCCTACTGGAGCTGTAAACAGACAGACAAATATATGTTTCAGCCTAAGTGTGCCTATGAATGGTGTATTATGTACCAGGAAACTGAAGCACAACCCCCCCCCCATGCAGGAGAGGTGTGCTTGAAACAGGGGCATCTGCACAAGGTTTGAAACAGAGTGGTCTGACCTTCCACATACCTGTGTTGAATGTAAAATAAAAAACGTAGGCCCTCTTCCCATTTCTCGTGAATACTCCCCTTTCTAAAAGTGTTGACTGGTGCCAGAAGAGAGATTTCCTTTATGCCGGGATGTGATGAGTTCTAGTGAGGAAAGCTTTTGCCGGTAAGGACGGAAGGACCACAGTTTTCCCTCCTTATCCTGTTTGGTTCCCTTTCAGTTTTCTGGATTTTTACTATAGTGATCACAGTGTGACCATGAACAAAGCTGTAGCACAGTACATGTGAGATACAGAACTGAGTATTAGTACTAGTATTAGTACTAGTATTAACTGACATTTTGCACAAGTTTTCAGAAAATTCTAGGGATGACTGTCATTTTCATGGCAGTGAGGAAGAAGACAAGACTTATGGCTAAAATGATAAGGGGCAGTGTAAACTTCTGCAGCTGTAGCTGTTTATTTATTTGCAAGTGTATTTAGAGGCATATCATGCCTTTAGTTAAAAGCCAACAGTGGAGAGATGACAGGAAATGAGGGGTGAAAGACACAGGGACTGAAATGCAAGAAGGGTCTCCTGCCGGACTCCATCCGAGGAGGATGTTTTCACTGGAGTGTCCCTAAACTGTGTTTTGTAATGCATTTTTAGAACTTAACTGTCCAGCAATTACAAGACTGAGTCTGACACATTTAAATTGCTACACACATTTGGTTTGCCAGACAAGTCTGGAGCTAAGCTGTACAGGTGGATGTAAATTGGTTCATAGACAGTTTAAAGGTAACTAAATGAGAAACAAGAAAACAACTGATGAATGAGGTGAAACAAAATGGAAATTCAGTTGGATTTTCAGGCTAGAGCCACACACTGAAGGAACACATTCTTCTATCGAACCGTAGCCAGCCGCACAAAAAAAAGGCTGAATATATATACATATATAAACAACCATCTATTGGACATTTTGAAACCACACTTTTTTTTTTTTTTTTTTTTTGTCAAAATAGCAACGCAGTGTTAAATGACCCCAAATAAAATTAATGAATGATGATCAATGATTGATAAACTATTTAGATTCAAACTAGAATGTGCTTAAACACTAAGTGTCCCTTTTTAATATCATTTATGTTTTTTAAAATTGTACAAAATTCAAAATAGCTGGTTGCTGATTAATAGTCTGTCTTACAATTGTGCATTTTACATTACTCTCACAATGTAGTTATTTCTGTAAACAATGCACTTGCAGTAAAACAGCAATAATGTTTGAAATTAGTCATTTTCAATTCAACTTTTGCGTTTTGACACTGAATTTATAAACTTGCCTTCTCCAGTTTAAAATGCGTAACACACCTGATGATGTGTGGCTTTAAGCCACGTGAACTTGAGCGATTACCTTTATGTTCTGAGCGCAGTCTACTTATCTTCCTTTCCTTCAGTGTGCCAAGATTGTTAATCCTCTTCTCTGTCTCCTGCAGTGTTTACGTGAACAGGAAATGGAAATATACACATGAGGATACAGGATGACAACACTTCTGTAAATGCTTTTACTATCTATGGAGTGCCAGCAGTGCAATAAGATCTGATTCAGCTGAGGTTGCTGATGTTATGTTTTAATCGTAGCCTTGCTTTGGTGTACTGAGGTTTAGGGATTGAAGAGAGCAGATGAAAGGAGCACTTAGTGCCATCTAGCTGCGGCCCGGGGGGCTGAGAGTGGAGAATTTAGTCCAGTTTTACAAAGAATATTCTTACAAAGAAAAACACTTGCAGGCAGATCCATTTACTTGCCATCAGCAGACTTTGGAGTGTGCTGGTGCTTTGATTATGTAATGTTGGGATTGTCAGTGATCTCATAATGGGCTTTCCCCCCCCCCGTGGCCTATTTAACCCTTTGACATCCTGCATAGCTGTACAGGGCCAGGGGCTTCAGCCTTACACTCTTAACAAGAGCAGACAGCTTGGATTAACTTATGTTACTGGTGTGTCATTTGACCTGTACTGTCTCTGTTTATTCTGTCTTGCTATAGGTCGGGGATGGTGGAGTGTGACACTGTATTCCTTGTGACAATAGTTTTTAAAGCCCTGCATTCAAAAACCTACATGTACGCAAGTAATATTAGCTAAATGTAACTGAAGAAATGTTTGACTGCTGGAAGGATGGTCTTTTCATGAAACGGGGCTGTCTGTGCAATAGAAAAACACAAATGCTTTTTTTCAATACAGGAAATAGTATGGCGTCCACCTCCTGTTCATAAATTCTTGTGATACAGCCAAACAGTGCACTAGAATATGTTTCTGAAGACATTTTAGGCAAGAAAAAGGCAAAGGCAATACAGTAATTAGCACTACCGAGATTTATATTTTGATCAGAGTTTGGTCTGAGAGAGACAGAGGGAGAGACAGAGAGAGAGAGAGAGAGACAGACAGACAGACAGATCTGGGTGCTGGTAAGATGAAGAGACGTGTTCCACAGTTCATTTATGTATACCACCCACATTGATCCAAATTGTTGGAAAATTGGTGAAGTATCCCATCAAAGTATCAAAAGTAAAAGTTAGCTTCATGAATAGAAATGGCCAGTCTGACTGATTATTGTGTATCACATTATTTGATTTTTAATACTGATGAATCAATGTGTAAGCAGTATTTTACTGTTGTAGCTGCTGGAGGTAGAGCTAGTTTTAACTACTGTATAGACAGTTGGGTATCTTAGTCCGGTGGTTCCCAAGTTAGAGATCAGCCCCTCCAAAAGGTCACTAGATGAATCAGAAGGTCAGTGAGACGATTAGAAAGGAAGAAAAGGTAAAGTTATGCTACACACATTTATGTTCATTATTCAATTCATCATTCATTTTTTGTTCGCTTTTTTGTGAAATGCTTGAGTCATTTCACTTCTACTTCTACCTAAAAGGTTATTCAAATTAAACTATCCAAGATGTAACTGAACCTTGTCCTGTTGTTGCTGCACAGGAAAGTACCTTCTGCTACCCACCAACCCCCAGCAGGCACAGGCAGCACTGCAGCCGTCATCTGAGATCTCTAACCTGGTTCGTATGTGTTCCCTGAACCTCGGAAAGTCGGACCCCTCCCTCACCTCAAGCCTGGTGAGTACTACTTTGGCGATGACAAAAGCTACTCTGTGTGCATTTCACTGAACCAGTTATATTTGGTAACTTTTGCTTATAACCAAAATGTCTGAATAAATAATATTCAATACTCCATACTACCCAAACATATTTTCCAAGAGGATAATCTTGGTTAAGGTTAAGGTTAAGGTTAAGATGTGTGTGATAGTCCTGAAACTTTAAAAACCGAATTGAAACATCTAAGTGCATTTATACTTATGACAACATCCATGTACATATATATACATACATACATACATACATACATACATACATATTATTTTCTTATTCTATTCCTACTAACTAATCCCTGCTTAAATCCAATGTAACATACACAGTCCTTTACAGAGACCAAATGTAAAGTACTGCAAAAATGGTTGTACAAAACTCCATTGACCTAAATGTTGTATTTTTTGGACTATAAAGTGAATGGATCACTGCAGTAGCATTGCTTGAGCAAATGGATAAAGGAATAGAGGCAACGGGCATTAATGTAATTAAAGACCTAACAATGCTCATTACTTAAAGGGATAGTTCAACATTTTGGCAAATTCGCCTATTGCCGTAATCCCTATAGTCATATGAGTAGGTACATTACCTTTAATTTTCAGTGCCTGGTGTTCTGAGATCGGTGGGGCAGAGCTGCCTGCTGAAATGGAGGTGAACGGTACAGCCCCCTCTCACCCTCAAAACTAATCAAATACACCATCAAACCGCTCTTGTGGACAACACATGGCTTGTGCGTTCCCCATACTATGAAATAATAATGTATAATTAAGTGACATTACGACACATGAAGCAAATACTCGGAACTACTTTCTTGATTAAACCACTGGGCAATACAGTCGTGTAACACAGTGCGCACCTGAGACAGTGCTGTTGTTATTGCTTGCAGCCTTGCATTTGCGGTATTGTCAGCTGGACGCACCAGAAAGTTTGAGAAAAGTTTACAGAGTGGTTTACACATGTATTGTAAAAGGTTGCGGAAACTAGCCGAAGACATGGAGCAGAGTGAAGTTTCACGTAGTACCAACCAAAAATATGGACAGGATGAAACAATGGCTATTTGTGGCTGGACATTGACCCCAACACATCTGTGGAAATGGTCTGGAAAATGTTTGTTTGCTCCAACCATTTTTTACCAGAGGACTACAGTGAAAGGATGGAGCGCAGAAGCTCAGGAATGGTTCAGACGCTTTTCTTGAAAGATGCTGCCATACCATCTGTCGGCATCACAAAACGAGCAGACGTGGTAAATGATCGTTCTGTATCTTGCTCAGCAATCTCTCTGCTGTAATGTTACCTCCATGTTGAGTAACACTAGCCTACAACCCTAGCATGGTAAATAAGGCTAAAATGCAAATGTTGTTGTGGTTATGTTATGGATAAGTGCTTGCCCAGAGCATATAGTGAAGTGACTGGCATTACTTCTCATTATTGGGAATAAACAGACTGCTAGGGAACATTTAATGTTGTTGTTCCCTCAGGAGTTGTGGTGATTTATGAGTGTGGAGTTAGCATGTTCTCCCCGTGTTCCGGTGATTATTTTAAGCCGTACTCTCGTCCCATCCCACCATCAACATATGTATGTAACATACAGTCACTGGCCACTTTGTTAGGTACACCTGTGTAAGCTAATGCACTCCAGGGAAACGGCTATTCCATGATTTTTTACCTGAAGCTTGTAAATTTTTGGTTGTTGTTGACATTGCCTAGAAAGTGATGATTCTACTTTGTCTATTATTGAGGTCATAGTGAATGGTGGTGGTGTGCTGGGGTGGCCTCTTAATTTTGTCTAATTGAGGGGGACAAAATATTAGGAACACTTTTCAATATATTGCACTCCAGTACACCAGCACCACCCACTACGACCTCAATAATAAAGTAGAATAATCACCTTTCTGACAATGTCAACAAAAACTGAAAATGTAAAAGCTTTGTAAACGTAGAATGTGTGGCAGAGCTGTTGTATTGGATTGTATTAGATTGCACAGGTGTACCTAATAAAGTGGCCAGTAAGCCCCACATTTACACCACCAATCACGTGAAACTCTCTTCTTGCTCTCTCTTCTTCCAAAACCTGTAACTCTTCCTCTGTATATTCTGGCTTCTTCTCAACAAACTTGTTTTGATGACGGGAGCTGCACTAAACATATGTTGTTTGAAATCACTCCGCCCAGCAAGTACTGTATGTCTGGAATGTAGTTCCAGCTGTGCATTTGGCTTCAAAACAACTCTGTCTGGTAATATTACATTATTATTTCATAGCGTGGTGAATGTGTAAGCTACAAGTTGTCCACAAGAGCGTTTCATTTAATGGTGTATTGATTAGTTTTGAGGGAGAGAGGGAGCTGTACAGTTCACCTCCATTTGTGCTCCGAGCAGCAGGCAGCTCTGCCCTACCGATCTCAGAACAACAGGCACAGATAATTAAATGTACCCACTCATATGACTATAGGGATTACGGCAATAGGCGAATTTGCCAAAATGTCAAACTATCTCTATAAGTCTTCAAATGTGAAATACAAAGTGAAAAAAACATTTATTAAACAATGAAAAACAAAGCAGAGTCTTCAAAATAATAATTCAAATTTTGAAAACAAAAAAGGAATGGACAATCGTAGTGAAAAGATAAATTAGATGTTGAGTAAGACGTTGTGAATTCTGACTTCATCAGTGACATTAAAGCACAATTTTGCAAAAAGACATTACTCACAGTTATTTAAACGTGATCCCTGCCAGGCTGCCATCTCTTTGCTATTCTGAAAGGTTTTTATATTAGTAGAATTAATTGTAGATAAATTTATCAAATAGCCTGCTTCAGTTTTATATGTTTGGTTTTGTCTTAAATGAGCTCTTAATACTTATAGTTAATTAGTTGACCTAACATAACACCTTGTGACCAAAATACATTCTGTCAACACATAGTTTATGTTTTAACATTTTCAGATGAGTATATGACATCACCAAGATGATCTTGCCAATGCTTCTAAACAGAAGTGTATTAGTATAGCTTTAATAACTCGCTGATTGTCAATGTTGTAGATTTATATAGTTTATAAATGCTTCTATTTTTATGGATACAAAACAAAATAAGTCAGACAACATCAGTGTTCATATTTATCAACGATATATCAAGGATTATATGCATTCAGAAAGACAACTATGTATTGTGTCATGGCATGCCTATTTAAGTTACAAGAATGCATGCATTTCATGTCTAGATACTTAAAAATGCAAAAGTGACGTCAAACAAAAGAAAAAATACAAGCATATTTTGAAGAGGTTTAAACTGAATGATGTCATGAAGACAGAGGTGACCTTCAGCTTGATCCTGCTTTGTTCTCTCAGATGACCCTGACAGATACTCTGACTTGGTATATTGTGATCTTGTTGTCTCAGGAGTGAGATAGAATCAAAATCGGAGGCTAATCCAATGCTGTTAAGCTATGAGTCATCCCCAGTGTGTGCACGCTATCAGTTAGAGAAAAGGTTAATGAAATAAAAGGCGTGTGTGTGTGTGTGTGTGTGTGTGTGTGTGTGTGTGTGTGTGGGCGCGCGCATAAATGTGGATAAATCTGTGGTTGTTTGTGGGTGTATTGCTGTGACAGTATGTAATTTCTGTAACTGACACACCATTAATAACCTGAGTGATCTGACCCAGAAAAAGGCACTGTAACCTGATCTATAAGAGTTCTTAGTATTTCTCACATGGCTCGTGACATCATGGTGAACCTGTTTACACTAATAACATAATACCATTAATACAGTATGTGATACAGGTACAAAATAGCGGAACTAATTCTGGACACTGGGGGGCGCTAGTGCATTTCAAGTGTTTAGAAATAAAACATGTATCCTTGTGCTTTGAAAGACACAAATGAATCCCTTTGGCTATTGTGCCCTGCAGAGGGTATGAATACATGATTTCCTGTAACATAATTGTCCTCCAGTGGATAAGTCCTTCAGTCAAAGTGTTGATTCACTTTAAGCTTTACAGCTTGATAACCTGAATGACTTTTTAACATCTTTAACTTTGCCAGTATTTTCAGATATTTGTCTTTTTATAATAATGCTCTACAGATGCCTTACTGCAGGCATTATTTTACTTGCTAACCAACACAGGACGATTAAAACAAGAGATCAGCTACACAGCAGTACTCCATGAGCTGGTAGGGATTGCATATATTGCTCCAGGACCCTTCACCAGGGGAGGTGGAGGGTTTCTGGCCACATGCAATTCCTCCACCTACCCAGGAAAAATTAAACAAGACAAACATTACATAAATCTATCTGCCAAGGCAGATTTGCATGCATCCAAATCCAAATCCAAGACGTTTCATATTGGATATAAGGAGTATTTGATATAAGTGCACTCAGTGCACCCTGAGCTTTGAATCAGTCAGACGTTAATGGAGAGGAATCTGCACTCGCCTCTCACATGAGGCTGTAAGGTCATGGGGACCCAGGAGACACAATTTTTTCATCAGACGTCTTTCAGGAAATGGGACCACAGATAGATGGTTGAAATTGGGCTTTTTGCTCAGGAAGGGCATTATGGTGCATTGCATACCCCCTCTACTATGTGCCATGCTGCACCCCTCCATCTCCAAAACTGAGTTTTCATGTTAAAAAAAAAGCCAAAAATGAGACAGATTAGCATTTAGTGCATCCACTGCAAGAATGAAAATTCATTGCATGTCCTTACTGTAAAAGATTGCACACTGAAACACATCGCCTTCAGCTCTTGTGAGGATGAGTCCAGGCGTCTATCTGCCAGTTTTTTCCCGTTGAATAAGTTTCCTCTGGTGAAACTCATGATTGCCAATTCAGTGAGTATTTTTATTCTAGACCTTTTTTTGTACTTAATAATCTTCCCACACTCGTCCCTGCAGTCATTTCAATGTATACAGTATATAATCAAATATCCTCTGTAATATGCAGCTCAAATGTTTTCTTATCCTTATTCTTATTCTTATTCTCAACGTTGTTTGTGAGCCCCTAGTGACTCTGTGGTTGGCACCGTAAGAAAATTAGATGCTGGTGACCGCTGCTCAGATATCGTCTTGTGTAGACACAAGCTGAATGGCTGATGTGTTGCTACATCTCTACGGTATCTTTTGGAGTCGGCCGCTTTGACACCTCAGGGGTTCATCTACAGCCACTGTATTATCCTGCCTGCAGAACATGCTTCGAAAACATGGTGAATTGGTTGACCTTGGGAGAGAAGCCAAAGAGATAAATGCCTTAGTATCTAGCCTCTGAGTGAAGGTGCTTTTTATTGTTTCCCTTTTTTGTTTATTAACTCTCAATTAGTGCGCTCTTTAACTGTTAGAGTCCCTCTTGTCTCTGTTTTGGAGGCAATATTGAACACTATAAATGAGATTCAAATAGTATCTTCAGTGTATTTCTAGCTAGCAAGATAGCATGATGCCTATCAGTAATACAGGCAGAGTGGCATATTTGTCATAATGATGCTTATATGACTGGGAAGCACACCAGTCTCTGGCCTCAGTGACAATGAATGAATGGAGGGCTGCCAGCATGCACTCTGTCATGCTGCTTCCAGTGCGCTGGGCATGAGCAATGGTGTCAATTCTAACCACCGCCAGATTTGGCAGATATATTCATGTCTGAAGAGATTTAATTGGCTGTTGGATTTGGTTACTGTTCATTCAGTTTGAAATGGACAGTTTGAAATCTAGATGGTTCATATTCAGGGTGTATTACGGTTTATATTTTACTAGCAATACAAGAAAAGTGACAATATTGTTTAAAAGATAAATTGCACGGTCCCCCTGGAAAATGTAGGACTTAATTGAACATTTTGTTTTTCTTAATGTAACATCATATTTTACTTTACATTGCTTCACATCTCTCCAGAGTTGGTAAAGATGCCAAAGGGTGTCTGTTGTTAAAATCTCTGCATAGAAGGTGCTGTTTCTCCAAGCTGTTGGCAGTAAATTACTTTTCATCCAAACTCAGAATGAGAATAACTGCATGAGCCTCGTTGACCGTGAGCATGACTGCAGATAGATTACCTCACTGCTGCTTTGTTATAAGATGATGATTTTTTTATGTTGCAACTACTGATTATTTTCATTATTGACTAATTATAAAGCATGAGAAGATGGTGAAAAATTACTTAACAATATCCTGAAGCCCAGGTTGATGTCACTGAATGTCTTATTTTGTCAAATTAAAAGTCCTAATCCCAGAAATACTTAATTCACGAGTATTGATACTACCAATTGAAATGTTGTAAATGCAGATACATTTTTCTCTGATTGATAAATTACTAGACTTCCAAGTGAACTCTTACTGCTCTTGTAGTCCACTGATGTGACAGTCAGTTTTGACAAGAAAATGGTTGATATTTGTGTGACAAAGACCAAAAAATAACAATTCCTTGCCTTTATTTTTTTTTTAAAGTATGAGATTAAAAGGATACTGTTACTCTGTTAGTTTGGATCTTTTTGTGGGGGGAAAGGTGAAACCATCCTGATCTTGGGAGCTCATATTCTATTTCGCTCCGCAGACCAGTCTGGCCATGGAGTCATAAACACAAATTGTGGCATCCATTTTGGCTTACCGGGCCAATCACAACCATTTATTACTTTGGGGCAGGTTATTTGAAATCACATCATCAGAATAGGAGGGACAAGGAGTGGAGTAAATGCATTTCGTAAACAACCAACATGGCCACTGATTTTGAAACTGCGATGGTAAATCAATCAATTCAATCAATCAATTTTATTTATAAAGCCCAATATCACAAATCACAATTTGCCTCACAGGGCTTTACAGCATACAACATCCCTCTGTCCTTTGGACCCTCACAGCGGATAAGGAAAAACTCCCCCCAAAAGACCCTTTAACGGGAAAAAAAAACACGGTAGAAACCTCAGGAAGAGCAACTGAAGAGGGATCCCTCTTCCAGGACGGACGGACGAGCAATAGATGTCGTACAGAAGAGATCAACACAACAAATTAACAGTAATTCGTATGATACAATGAGACAGAGAGAGAGACAGAGAGAGATGCAGGACAGACGGTAATGACAGTAGCTAGGCAGTAAGCCTAACTAGGGGCTGGTACAAGGCAAGCCTCAGCCAGCCCTAACTATAAGCTTTATCAAAGAGGAAAGTCTTAAGTCTAGTTTTAAATGTGGAGACGGTGTCTGCCTCCCGGACCGTAACAGGAAGATGATTCCACAGGAGAGGAGCCTGATAGCTGAAGGCTCTGGCTCCTGATCTACTTTTGGATCTTTAGGGACCACGAGTAACCCTGCATTCTCCGAGCGCAGTGTTCTGGTGGGATAATAAGGCACTATGAGCTCTCTAAGATATGGCGGAGCTTGACCATTTAGAGCTTTATAAGTTAACAGTAGGATTTTAAATTCAATTCTGGATTTTACAGGGAGCCAGTGCAGAGAAGCCAAAACAGGAGAAATATGATCTCGTTTCTTAGTTCCTGTTAGTACTCATGCTGCTGCATTCTGAATTAGCTGGAGAGTTTTTAAGGACTTACTAGAGCTACCTGATAATAGAGAGTTACAGTAATCCAGCCTTGAGGTAACAAAAGCGTGGACCAATTGTTGTGGACTAAATGTGTTGAACAAACTGGAAGCAGAGTAAACGTCTGCACTGAAAGCTTGATGTGTTTGCTGTCCTTCCGGGGTTTGGTAAAAGTTTAATTTACCAACTGAAAAAGATGGGACTCAGTGACAACCCAGTGGCTGTTGTTGTTTCTCTGCTAGTTGCTCTCATGGAGAAGCAGGTCAGGGAAACGACCAAGCTGGGAATCACAGCAATGCAACTTGGAGTCCACAGTGAGGAGGAAATCCACAAAGACGGCAACACAGCTCATCTCCGCTGCACTTGCTTGCTGGTCTGTTTACAGTGGCGTTGTGCTAGCCTACGTCACACATTTTGTTTGTTCTGATTGGTTTTCTGTCTTTCCAATTGTGTGAAGGGGCACTTTGAGTGACAGCCATTGATACCATGCCTTGGGAATAGAGGAAATGTACAGTCTGTGTCCAGACCCATTCGCGTTTTGCGAATTTGGCCTGGCAACGGTAGGCTAGAGGGAAACACCACTCATTGAACTGTAGAGGCATATCGATGAACGCCAGATTTGCTCTGTCCCCTAACTGACCCTGGTCAAGAAAGAGACAGTCAGCCTGTCTCCAAGGACATCATGTGAAGACTATTCAAATCAGGACATTAACTTACTTCCCTCATTACCCTGAGGCGCTAAGTTTTATTACCAACTCTGCTTTGAAAAACAATGCACCCTTTTGATGACCGCATTCTGTCACTTGTATGTAACTCTGGGGAGAGACAAAGGTTCTATTGCGACGGACTGAAATGTATGTGTCAGATCTGTGTGCCTCTGTATTACCGTGTAACTGCCTTGACTTAACACGGTATGGTTAGGTTTCGATATGAATAAGTTCTTTGTTTAGATCAAATGTTTTGGTATGTAGCATAACTAAATGTTAATTTCAACTCCCTAACATGTAGCCATACTGCCACCTCGTGGCGGAGTTAGGAAGAATTACCGTAAAGAAGTCCACTTTATACATATATATTTAATGAAGAGATAATTGGGTAGTATTAATCAACTTGTTGCATGACTAGGTGTTCCTTCATTCTGTTCGTCATTATACATTGTCATTGAATTAATCAAAGTGTGTGTATTTGATGTAGGCTAGCTGATAGTATGGTATACTAAGTGTATCTTGATTTAACATTAATCTGTGTGTTTAATGGGACATTAAGAAATAATGTGGACCATAGTGGGAAGAGTATGCGTCACTTGCGCGTAACATATTAAAGTATACGACCTCGAATCAGGAAAGAAGTTTCCCTCTGATTAAGATCTTAAAGTGGTATATTCTTCACCCCGAGGAAAGCCCCCCTTTTTGGATCAGGATCGCCGCCCACTTTTTGACCTAGTGAAATACCCGGGCATCGCTCTTCTCGGGTCCTCTTACGCTCTCTTGCTTTGTCTTGCGCTTTTACTCTTGCTCCTTTTGCTCTTCTCTTGTTTTTGTGTTTTTCTTCTTGTTTGTTTCTCTTGTTTTACGTGCTCTTAAACTTTTAACCGCTACTGCAATTTTTCCCTCGTTTTTGTCTGCTGTATTGGTTCACATTTTTATTTTTACCTGTCCAGTAATGCGTTATTACTTTTATTACGTTTTCAACACGTTAATGCTCACAAGCAAAGTTATTTTGAACTTTGAAATTGTATCAATCCAGTTTTTCCATCTTCAGTGTTTTCAACATTTTTACGCATAGTAGTAGATTTGATATCAATATCGAACGGCCAGCGATATTGTTGTCACATTACAATAAACGAGTAATCGGAAGAAGCAGACCGGCACCTGTCAACCACTCTCCGCTCCAGATTCCTCGGAGCCGGCTGTCCACCACTTGCCATAGTGGTTCTCTTTCCAGCCAAGGCCTGCCGCAGTGTGGACCAGCCACTGGGTACCCACAGGACATCGCGAACTCATCTGCTCCCTCGGCTGTGAAACTGCTGTTATTCTGCTGGGAAAACCCGGAGCAGCTCTTGAAAGTCCGGGACCCAGACTAAGAGATTCCCCTGGGATCATCGCTGCTGAAAAGTAGGCCCAAAACTTCCATAATCTGAGCTAACCGCTATGTGGTGAAGAGAGAGGTTGAACAGGAGGCTTAGTTAAATTATCCCGCGGGAAATAGGTTTCATTAGGTCTAATTGAATGGCTTTGCGCATTACTGCGGTTCCCGCAGTTGTGTTGTGTTATATAATCATCATTTGCTATTCATCTACTCAGTGTTATCCATTTAGTTAAATAAATCTTCATTTATCGCCAAGTCGTGTCTGTGATGTATGTCTTGTGTACAGGAACAGAGATCACTGTGTAGAGGAATCATAACCCAGATATTGACATTGATTCATTACTGATAAGCGTGCTGACGAATTAATAAGAAATTTACGGAGTTCTTAATTTGATTAGTTGCTTCCCTTCTAAAGGGTGGTGCCTCAAATTCATTATTACGAGTGCAATTATTCTAAAAACATGTATTTCCCCTACAGAACAATTGTGGACACAGTGATGGCTCTCTTTTTATTTTTATTTACTGTTATGTGACGATAAAATGACAATTTTCAGTTTGTTAGGTCTGTAGAGTTTGTTAAGGTCAAGCAGCAACCACTTGGGCTGAAAAATAAAGTCAAAACAAAGTGCCAAAAAATGGCAGCCACTTGAGGCTGGCTCCAGAAGCGAGTCATTCCCCACAGACCCCCATGTTAAAATTCCCAACTTCACTGCAGAAATAAACATGTTTACAGCCTGGTACAATAAAAGGTTTTAGTCTCTGTAGTAAATTTATGTATTCACAACAAATGTACCACTGTACCAACTGTCGCACACTTGTATGCATTTTCTTTAGGCTCAAAGTTACGCATAATTAAGGGCATGGTTGCTTTGAGTGACAGGCTGTCTGCCAGTAGTATCCTCAGCTTTTCAGTCAGATCCAACCCTTGCTCTTCCACAGGGTCAGTCTTTGGTCTACATATGGTCAATTCTGGCTTAAAAAACTTAGATGGCGAGAGCCGAAGTAAGGAGGTCAAGGCTCCAAAACAGGAGTCCACGAAGCAATAGGTGATCACGGTAGCTACATCCATTATTTTTACAGTCTATGGTTAAGTTTAAGGGTGTAACTACTACTGATTTTCATGACTTATTACTTTGTTGCCTGCTGATTATTTTCTTACTCTAATCATTCATTCATTTGGTCTATAATGAAAAATTCCCATCACAGTTAATCATCTTCGGTGATTAATTATAAAAAGGCTGTTTTTTTTTTTAAGACCAAGAGGCCAGAATCCAAAAATATTTAATTTGCACTGATTAAAAAACACCCAGAGAAAACAGCAAATCCACACATTTTAGAAACTGATAACTGTGAATGTTTGGCATTTTTGCTTTAAAATAAATGAAAAATTAAAAAAAAAAAAAAAAATCAAACCTGACTAATTGTTGAATTGCTTGATTGATTCAGCTCTACTTTATTTTATACTTCTGTGACATATTTAAGTATTTACATGTTTTCAAACCAATATTATCAGTTTTAGAATGTACACCTCTTGATACTGTTTTGTAGTTATATAACGGTTTTAAGACTGCAGGCTTTGCTCCTTTTGCCTCACAGGACTCCTGTTATTGCTTTATGCATTTTTTCCCTCCTTTATGCTCTCCCATCATGCCCCTGGGTGTGCATGGCTCTTTGACAAGCGTGGCACATCTCTCTTGACTGTGATGCTCTTTGGCAGAAAATCGATACTTCACTTGTGGTGTGATATGGAGATAAGACTGTCATAATCCTGATGTTGTGCCTTTGTGGACTCCCATTCTCCCTCATAATGGTAGTCAGTGATGTCCTTCACTGATGTCATTGTTTTCTGAGCAGCTTGTTGTTGCAAAAGAAAGAACCTGCTGTTTATGTGTACAAACATAAGTTGTTTTGATGTCAGAAAAACCATAATTTTTTTTTTTTATAAATACCTTAGATTTTTCTGTCAACACTGAACAACCTGCCTTGTTTTTTTTTTTATCACCACACCTCTATCTAGAGTATCTACCTGAAAATAAGAGTGGGAACGAAGTTCAGATGCACCTTATTGATGTGTTTGTCTGTGGTCCCTGCACACACACACACACACACACACATATATATATATATATATATATATATATATATATATATATACAGTCATGGAAAAAATTATTAGACCACCCTTGTTGTCTTCAATTTCTTGTTCATTCTAATATCTGGTACCACTAAACGTATAATACAATGAACACAACAAAAAATGCAGCTGGTCACATAATACTTTATGTCCTATTTGACATTCTTAAGCTTAATTGATTCCCAGGGTATATAAGAGGCCATTTCATGTCACAAGCAGCACTGCACATGCAAAGGCCTAGAGTGGTTTCCTGCTTACATTCAAGCCGTAGCACAACTCAGAAGTTGTCAGCTCTCACATAATGCCTAAAACAAAAGAATTATGTGAAGCCACAAAGGCAGCCATCTTGGCACTGCTGGAAATTGGCATGAGTGAGAGACAGGTAGCGAAAAAACTGAAGATCTCCAAGACAGCCGTTCATTACAACAAAAAAACAAGCTGAACATGGCACTACCAAATTGCTACCTGGCCGTGGCAGGAAACGTCTTTCTACCCCACGAGATGACCGTGCACTCATCCGTTCCTGTGTCAGGAATCGTCGTCAGACCTCCAGGGACCTTAAAAATGAGTGGGCACTGTCGAGAAATGTGACTTGTTCGGCAAGGACAGTTCGAAACCGACTTGTTGAAGCTGGTTTGAAGTCACACAGAGCACGCAAGAAGCCCTTCATCAATGAAAGGCAGAGGAAGGCCCGGTTACTCTTTGCTCGAGACCACAAGGATTGGACTGTTGATGATTGGGCTAAGGTTCTCTTCAGTGATGAATCCAATTTTGAATTGATGCCCACTCCAGCCAACTTACTGGTTAGGAGGAAGCCTGGAGAAGCTTACAACCCAGACTGTCTTGCCCCTACAGTAAAACATGGGGGTGGATCAGTCATGATCTGGGGTTGTTTCAGTCTGAGTGGAACAGGGCAAATGCAATTGTGTGAAGGCCGAATGAACCAGGTCATGTACAGGACTACCCTTGAAAACAGTCTTCTTTCATCAGCTGGAAAACTCTTTCCTGCCTCGAATGACTGGATTTTCCAACAAGACAATGCCCCTTGCCACACGGCAAGGTCAGTTAAAGCCTGGATGGAGAACCACAACATTCGCACCATGCCTTGGCCTGCTCAATCACCAGATCTTAATCCAATTGAAAACCTGTGGAAAATCATCAAACTCAAAATGGAGAACCACAAGCCCAAAAACAAAGAAAATTTGTTTGAATTTGTCCAACAGGAATGGGCTGCTGTGACAGCAGAACAATGTCAGAAGCTGGTGGAGAGCATGCCAAGACGCATGGCTGCAGTCATCAAAAACAATGGTTATGCAATCAAGTATTAACTCTTGTGTGTATCATGTGTTTAAAGCAAACAGAAAAGAAAACATGGAATGCTTAAAAGTAGTGTTTTTGGCGGTACAATGCCATAGCTATTGATGTAAGAATTTAAGTAATTTTGGTTATTATCAAGAAAACCATGGAAAATGAATAGTTCTTAGTTCTTAAATTAAACTCTCATGAGCTATTTTTGTTGTTATCATTATAATTGTCCAAACAAATGTACCTTTAGTTGAGCCAGGCATTAAAATTAACAAGAAATTGAAGAAAACAAGGGTGGTCTAATAATTTTTTCCATGACTGTATATATATAGTGTGTGTGTATATATATATGTATATATGTATATGTGTATATATATGTATATATATATATATATATATATATATATATATATATATATATATATATATATATATATATATATATATATGTATATGTATATATATATATATATATATATATATATATGTATATATGTATGTGTGTGTGTGTATGTGTGTGTGTGTATATCTATATATATATCTGTACGTTCACTGGTGCTGTTTTTTTGTTCTCCTCTTGCTTTGTTATGTTCCACAGAATAGCTTTGGAAATATATCCCAGTATTACAAACCATGTGGTATCTTACTGTAAACATACCATGTGTGATGTAAATGAAACTGTCACTCCAGATAAAGTAGTTGCAGTTGAGACATTGAACCCCTGTCATCCGCTCTGTTTGAGATACAATTTTCTCTGTTCTAAGATTCAGATGTGCCGGTGTTATGCAGTGTGACTTTGTGTTCCTTTGAAACTGAGGAAAATGAATTGAGAAGAAAGCCTGCTGGATTTTCCAAGTGGACTCAAGCTGACATCATTTTCATTTTATGAATGCTAACATTTGCATGGCTATTGCAATTTATTCACTAAACCAGAGAGGAATTTAGAGTGATTTATTGCAGCCATTGGTCCTGGTTGTTACTATCTTTGCACTTGTTGTCAAGGTTAAAGACTTGCCTCGTCCGTTGGGAGGTTGGCTCTACAGGGTTTTATCGTATCAGGATATTCTCACTCCTTTGGCTTTGGTCAGATGGATTCTTTGCACTGCTTTGTATGGAGGGAATTGATTATTTCTGTCCTCAGCGCTCTCTTCACAGGCCCATGTCCCTCCTCTGCCTGCCTTACATCTGCAGGTCGCCTCTTGGTCTGATAAGCTCAGGCAGAGCAGAGGCTGTGGGTCACTCAATCAGCACTCGCTGCATGCTTTCAGTGCCAGCTCTCCCTTTTTTCTCCAAAGGCAGAGGAAACAACCTCAGCTGCCCACCTGCCAGGAGGAAATGACTCACAGACAACCCCTGGACTTTTCCCAAAGGCTATTCTGTGGCTGTGCTCCAAGGCCACTGGCACAAACTGCCTGCCTTTAGAGCTGCCCTGAAACCCCACTCATAGCAGCTTTACCTTGTGTGTTTGTTATTTTGTTTGTTTCCTAAAAACTTCAATGTCCAGTATTTATCTACTATTTTTTATTACGATTAATTTTTTTGCAAAGCAAAGTAAATCCTTAAGTAAAATAATCTAAATGATTATTGCTATTGACCAATAATGCAAAATCCAAAGACATTACATTTACAACAATGGTGTTTTTTTTATTGATTTGCTTATTTATGCCATGCTAGCGGCTTAGCTCCATGGACGGCAGTGTCACAACAGCAGTTGGTTCACCATTTTGGTCCAGATTAAATTGTCTCAACAACTATTGGATGGATTACCATGCAGTTTTGTACAGACATCCATGGTGCCAAGATGGTGACTCCCAACAGCTTTAGTGATGTTCCAACTGTTCATATCCCAATATCCTTTTAATAGATAGGCATGAAATTTGGTACAGATATACATGGTGACCTGACATCATCAGTTCATAATTTTAGTGTGCCCAATACCTGATAAACATTCCCATCAGCCCCAGCTAGACTCTATTTTGTGTGCTAATTATCAAATATTGGCAGGCTAACATGCTAAACTAGTATGGGGAACATGAGAAACGCTATAATAGCAATAATAATATATAATAATATATAGCATAATATGTATACCATAAGCATACTACTTGCATTGTCACTGTTGTGTATGTAAATACAGCCTCAAAGTGTTGCCAGAATGGCTGCAGACTTGTGATAAATGAGTTGCAATATTATGTGATGGCTGAAATTGTTGGCAATTAATTTTCTGTTGATTGATGAAGGGATTAATTGCACTCGGATATTGGCCTTACATATTCTGATATTGTGCTTGTAACAGTACACTATACACAGTGGAGAAATAAAGAATATCTCTACTGAATAAGACAAATGACCCCTCCCCTGTGTTCCTGCAGCTTCTCATCTTCATTGTTAGTCCAGTTTGGAAGTTTCTTAATTGTTCCTTTAAGCAGCTACAGACTGAGCAATGACTCGAGACCTGTCTGTTGAACATTACAGGATTCTTTAATTCCCTCAGGTAATCTGGAGGGCATTGTTCATGCTGAAAAAGTTGACTGCTGTAATCCTCGTCCTCTGAGGGTTTTAAGGGGTTTATTCAAAAAACAGCCTGATTACCGGAGCGCAGACCTGAGCCGTCTACTCTGGGCTTTCTTATCGGCACAGCCGCACAAATGACTGTCACCCCAGCCATGGCAACACTCTGTTGTACAGGTCTCAAAATGAGAAGAGTTGATGTAGTGGTCACCTGTCTGATGCTCCTGTGCACCTCCTCCACCAGCCCATAGTAGTGGGTAGCTGTCATTCCAAGCCCATACTCTCTAAGAGAAATCATTTGAGCTTGGCTGGAGATGAGGAGAATGGAAGGGGCCCACTTAATATTCACAGAGCAGTACCACAGTGAATGGAAATGAGTGAGAGAGGGTGAAAAAAGAGAAGGCAAAGGAGAGGGGGGGGGGCAAAGGAAAACACAGACTGAAAGAGAATGCAAAATTGCAGGATAGAAATTGTCAGCATGGCATCAGAAACAACTTATTTTTCTAAATCCTAATAATTCAGGAGGGTGTAGGGACACTGAGTTAGTGAGTGTGAAGATCTGTGGTCACTCGCTGACTGCCTGGAAAAACTCATCTTCGTGCAGAGCTGTAGGAGACAGAAGCAGCGCGTGAAATTGTTGGAAATTGACACAGGATATGCAGTTGTATACAGAACAGGCTGTGCAGGGAAGTGCGGTTGATTTCAGCATGATAATGACTCAGTATTGGGCTGCTTGGAATGAGGGAAGCATTTTCTATGTACAAATTGGCCCACAGCAGTTTGTGTGACATTTTCACAGCAGGTTGAAAGGTCCTGGGCACTAACATTTTTTACTTAAGCAGCATGCCTGGCTATTATTTTCTTCCTCCTCCATATAATGCACTCTTTCTCCCCCCTTCTCCTCTACATTTGATGTTGGCTGTAGGCTCAGCCATCACATTTCCTTTAGTGATCTAACCTTCAGATGTGTATTTTGTCGCCTTCATGCGACTCATTGACTGCAATAAGACCAGTGAGGTCGGTTAGCCTGCCTGCTGCAGACAGGATGCCAGATTCATTGTTGAGGTTGGAGCAGAACAATGCTTGGAAGGATATCCTCTCATTTTCATGGTCACCTAGGGTGCCCAAAAAGCGTGGCTGCTCAGAGAAATGAGTCTTGGGGCTCCCACTTGTCCCCGGTACCCCACCCACTCACCCCCCCTCCACCCGTTGCTACGCTAAATTAGAACTGCCTATCTTCTCCCTGTTTCTCCTCCTCTCTCACTCCTTCTCTTTCTCTCTCTCTCTTGCTTCATCTCTCTCCTTTACTCCTGAAGTTACAGGGGAGAGGAACAAGAGGAGGTGTCAGCTGACCGCCTCCTTCCAATCAGATAAGTTCTGATGGAAGTGTTTAGCAGCTGCTAAGATCAGATTTAGCCTGAGGGAGGGAGGGAGGGAGAGAGCAGGAGGCTGGAGCTAGGCAGTGCAGCATGGCTATGCGCCGGTAGGCAGGCATGATAAGTCGGGGCTCTGTACCATGGACGAGTCCAGCATTCTGAGGAGACGTGGGCTACAGGTAGGCAAGCAAATGTACCGTGGAGCTGTGTCTGTGTGTGTGTGTGTGTTTGAGCTGCAGGGTGACTTTGTACTGTACAGTATGTATGCATGGCTTGAGAAGGTCCTGTATTGCTCTTTTTAACAGAGCACAGTCAGGACTTTGAGACCTTTTTTGTGTGTTAACACTTGGCAGCACAGAGTGAGCAACATGCTGGCTCTGCTGTTGATGTGAGCTTGTGTCCTGCATGTGGGAGAATTCTCTTGGCAGAACTGTGCGGACATTTTTTAGTAGATGTACTAAAGAGGATAATTAGGATATTCACTAACAGTTGACTGAAAACAGGCTGCAAATGTTTGAATCTTCACTACTTTGTTTCTTTGTACAGATTTGGAAATAATAGTTTGTTGGTACTTTTCAAACAGGCTCAAATTATTTGTCACATTTCATTAGCGTTAGTTGTTGGCAGGGGGATGAGAGATGAGTACTCACGGAGCTGAATTGATTATGTTGTGTTGGAGGGCTTCTCTTGTGCTTTATTGACTTATTATGATAATAGAGTGTACAGTTTGCCTTTCTGTCAGAAATCCTGATTGAGGTGTTGGCTGCGCTCAGGACAACAGTCCTGACAAATGATGTACTTAATCAAATTATTGCTGCCATCACTCTGCCATAATGTGAGATATAAATGCAGGTGGAAAGGGAGGACAGAGTGTTCTGAAATATGAAATTGCTTGTATTTTACACCCCGTCATATCATTTTTTTAACGTGAGACCTTTCAGACATTAATCATTTCCTCCAGCTGAGCTGACAAACTCTGCAGTAGGTGTTACAGTAAAGCATAAATTGGACTTGATTTATAATTATAATTTGGCTTACTCTAGTTGGGGCCACGTGCAGCGTAATTGATAAAGGAAGCCTTTTTTAAATTCAGCTCAAATGACTGCATGTGTTTTGAATAACAAACTCCCTGTGATCCATTGTATGTGTCATTTGTTTTAATTAGGCTGCGCTAAGACAATAAAACTGCTTTTATGCTCCAACATTCATTTCATAATAAACAAAGGTGAGTTTGTTTGAGAACTCTTTTTTCCTATGTAATGTTTCATTTATTTAGCTGTCGAGCAAATCTTAAGTTTGAAGTTTGACTTTGATGTTCACAAATTTAGTGTCAATGTGTTCCTCTGTGATTATAAATCTCTCTAATAATTAGACATCTGAAATTCTGAAATCTTAATTTATGCTCTTTGAATTTTTTTTTAATAGCCTTAATGGCTTTCTCCGGAGAAACCAAAAACCTTTTTTGTGTGTGTGTGTGTGTGTGTGTGTGTGTGTGTGTGTGTGATTGTGTTAATCAAAAGCTTCCAAACTGTAGGTCTGTGCCCAGTTGCCCTAATCTCTCTGTTCCTTTGTTGGACACCACCTCCTCACATGCTCTCCCTCTCTCTTCCACACACAAGCCTTCTTTATGTGCCCTCACGCACCAGCTAAACCAAACACAACAGCCGCTCGTGTGATTAGACTGCTGTAGCGCTCTAACTTTCACATTCAGAATGAAACACGGAAGTTAGTTTGTCAGGCAAATGAATGTAGCTGGTTTAGCGCCACAATTTCCCATTCATTCTCAGGCCAGGAGGGGGTGACATCATTGGAGTCAGACCTTGTTTATGTTGAGTGGATGGGGAGAACTGGACTGTTTGCAGACGCTGTGCTTTTAGCCTCATGAGCAAGTTGTCACCATATTTCAACATAAGTATAAGGTTTCCTTTTTGTTATCATGATATAAAACAGATATGCTCGTAAAAGTTATGTTTATATTTGGCTATAGGAACAACCACTTATTGTTTGTTATTTAAGAACTTGTTCTCAGTGAAACCCGATGGCCTTAGAAATAGTTCAGTATGATACCCTGTGTATTAATTGCTCTGTCTGCCTGTTGCCTCAATTTTTACAAATTAATATTAAGACATACGGTTTGATTATTAGTCTATTATTAAAGAAATCATTTTGGGAAAAGGGTTCAGTTTCTTTCTTGCAGAGATTTAGATGAGATGATTGATATCATTTTCATACCTGTCTGTTAAATATGAAGCTCATCAGCTGCTCATTAGCTTAGCTTAGCATAAAGAGCAAAGGCAGGGGGTATAGTGTGGCTTTGTCCAGAAGTAACAAAATCCATTTGTGTGCACTTCTAAAGCTAACTAACACCTGCAAACATCTGGCTCTTTTCTCTTATGGGAAAGGGTACAATCGGCATTCACTCCAGATTAAAATGACTTCACAGTAGTTATGAGTATTTATCGGCTCCAGCTCTGATCAGCTTCTATAGGCATTGATAGAAATACAGCACCTGATTGGTCACGGTTATTTCAGCCCCTGTGATGGTGCGATGCAATGATAGTCCGCCAGAAAATATCGTCCGTGAAGTATGTGAAATAACTACCATCACATTTTCGGCCAGGCCAGAGAACCAGCCTATCCTGTACATGTGCTAAATTTGGTGGTAAAAGGTGTTTTAAATCTTGTTCATGTAATTTGTATAAAACTCTCATTTTTAAAAGTGGCAAGTTGTGGTGTTAAGGGGGATTATGTGCTGTACTATTTCATGGCCAGAGGCAGTGCTTCCAGTCTCCATGCTAAGATAAGCTAACCAGCTGCTGGCTGTTATATAGGGGACAGACATGATGGTGGTACAGATCTTCTCCTCAAACTATCTGCAAGAAAGCAAAATGTATTTCCCACAGTGTCAAACTTTTTCCTTTAATGGCATGCAGGAACATTTTCAAAAATATCCAGTGGGGTAGGAATTATATTCACAATAATTAACAACAATGAATTTTGAACATCAGTATTCTGCAGAAATGGTGTATTTAAAAAAAATTAGTTAACTTCAGAAGGAAAATGTCAAAACAGTGACTTGATCCTCGATCATGAAGAACAAGCAGAGAAAGCTTCAGTGTTCATGTTGATGCCTAATGAATGTGACAGTGTGCAGAATTTATTTTCAGACTTGTTGAAAACAAACACAGACTAACCAGCAATAATACACAGGAGAGTTATTGTTTCCCAGTATCAGATCCATTAATGAGTTCTCTAAATAAATGGCTCTGTCAGTAGCCTGTGTTTGCTTTTCCTCTATGTTGTGAGACTGAGGAGAATAAGCTTAATTTATATGTATCCATGCAGTATATTTGATTTTAACTTGTTGTGGGTAATAGATACTGTGAAATGTGGATTTTAAGGTATGTTATATGAGTTCGATTTTTCTAATTAACAAAATTTATAACAAGTGTTATCAGCACCTTGTTAATAATCGTCATACTATTAATGCTTACAGGTGTTTTTTTTAGATCGTCTTCACACAAATGTCGGTGTGTGTGTGTGTGTGTGTGTGTATATATATATATATATATATATAGATATATATGTATGTATCTATCTATCTATCTATATATATATATATATATATATATATATATATATATATATATATGTATATGTATATATGTATGTATGTATATATATACATACATACATATGTAGCAATTATGAAGGTGTTTGACTTTCAAATATAACAAGCACATCTGTTCTTTTCTCCACTTCTGTGTCTCACATTAAATGATTCCCTTTAGCTTGGTTTTTGTGGTCGTGTTTCTCATCTCAGCAGGTTTGTAGTCTGGTTTTGAGGGTGTATAGCCACCATGTTCCCTCATTATATAAAATTGGTTGGATTTATATAGATTTTAATGATGTCTATAGCATGTCCTTCATCTTAATTAGGAGCAGCCTGTCAGAAGCTACTGCAGTGCATTGTGAGCTTTACTGTACTTCTGACATCTAACGCTGCCTCCATAATAAAAAGGAGCTATCCAGACGAGTGCAGTGACATTGTGTGCCTCCAAAGAGCCGTTTTTGTGAAGTGGTGTGAGCCAGATGGTGAGATACAGTCTGGCTGACAAAACATGATCGTGCAACACCAGAGAGGCCGTCTACTTGCACATTTTTGAGCATTTTTTAAGGCTGACCTGTTCATATAAACATAGGTTAAAAAAAAAAAAGATATTCCCGTGAGAGAAGCAGTCATTATGATTTTTTGTGCTAATTGGACAACAGAAAAAACAACTTTTCTGAGGCACCAAAGAAAAGCTCTCATCTGGGAGGGACAAGTGAATAGGACAGCCTTTTCTTTAACAATAAGAGGTAAGCAGCCTCTCTGCTGAAGTGTCCTTGTGCAAGACAGCAAGTTTCTATCAGCCCGTCTTTGATGCTGTGAAAGGGTCAGATTAAAAGATGAAGTTCTCCTTGAGGATGAATAATCACAAAAGAAAATATCCGTCATCACTGGGGAACGAAAGTGGATAGAGTACATTGGCAGATGCTTACAGTAGCCAAACACATAAATGATTTACCAATAAATAATAATGTTCTCAAAACTGTTGGTAATAGTATGTAAAATTGTGTACAATAGCAGCCTCTGGTGTGGATTCAAGGTGCTACCTCTTATTTGCTTCTTCAGCAGATATGAGCTGTATTAAGACTACTAGTTCATCTGTGTACTGATCTTTTTCTCAGTGCAAGAAGCCTGATATGTTAAAACAAAATTCCAAAGAAGTAGCATATTTTGCATGCTCAACAAAAATCTGGAGGCTTAGTTGTATCAGGTTCTGTTAATGGATTAAATAGGGTTTGTTAACCTTGTTTTTCATGTTTGTTGACCACGTCCTTGCTTTTGTACGACTTGTGGCACCAGTCTTTAGTGACTACACAATTTTACCTGTCACTGGAGTTCGCATTTAACTGATCTCCTTACAGTACCCGCTGTTCAAATTTGACTGGCGTCTTTTAGTAGTTTCCAGTCCTCTGTCATCTCCAGCTGTTCATCCCCTCTGTCATCTGAGTTTGTACATCACTTCTGTCATTTGCATTCGTTCCTGTCAAACATCAACAGATACTGACATCAGTTAGATGCAAACGCTAGTGACTAATATGCCATAACATCAACAGTATACATTTGGCAGTTTGAGGAGCTTCATTAACAACCAGTGGCAATTATCAAACAGCAAGACAATGTGCAACAGCAAAGAAGTGTGTAAACAGCAATGTATCACTAAAGAGTTATTAAGTCCAATAGTATTAAATCTTTGCAACTGCTTAGAAGAGTTTTGTCAATATGCTGCTGCTTAGATGGAGCTTGTGAAGTACTATAAACTGAAGGAACCTTATCCCCATTCATATTGATGATGAATGAACCAGACCAGCTGATATTGAAACAACTTCTAACCTGTATTTATCGGAAGACGTTAGACAGCAGTTGTGAATATCGTCATTTATTTTAGCTTTAAGGGTCCATTATCATGCCATTAAAAGGAGCTGCTCATTAAAAAACGAGAGATCATTAAATTAGCAGAACATTATGCTCAGTGCCAGCCATGAAATGAATTGTTTCCCTCTTACAACATTGGATGAGACAGTGGATTAAGCATTTATGACACCTAACATCCTGCTACAAGGAGGAATGTGAGGATGCCAACAGATTTAATCAGCAAAGCTTTCTAACAGTGCATGTGTTCTTTGCTGTTAAATTTCCCCTTGCTGGTGCACAAATCAATATCTCTCAGATGGAGTAGGGCATAATGCTGGAAGGTATTACTTCAGGCACTAGGTTTGGATTTACTGATACAGCTGTTATGGTTTATGGAAGTCAGCTGCTTACATGAAGTTTCTTAAGGATCAAAATTCAGGTCATTGACTGTTTGTTTGTTTACTACTTGAGGGCAATTGTTGCACTTTGAGGCAATATTTAATCAGTTTTATAATGTAGTCTGTCCACTTACTGTGTTACACATGTGTCGGGGGCAGATAACCAGCTTTATTGATCTCTTTGACCTCTCCTAATCTCCAGACACACTTAAGGCCTCTGACTTTGAAGCAGCATTCAGATTAGATGAAGCTAAGGTTTCATTTTGAGTTATGTCTTTAATTAGGACCCATTTTGTTATTTCCACCTTCATTCTAAAGACACCAAAAGCATAAATCCACTGACCAGTGGTCATATAATAAAAACACACAATGTGTACAGTGTATGTTTAGTGATTCTGTATTAAGACATATTAAACCTAAAATCAAACAGTGACAGTCCGTAAGGGTTTCATGAGTGTGCGTCATCTATCCTGGATCTCATTATGTCATAATTTTTGTGTAGAAACTGTAAATAAAAAGACAAGAAGACATGGAAACAGTTTATTTTAGGCAAGAGGAAGATGAGGGTGACAGAGACTGGTTGAGTAGTGACAGGTTCTAAATGTTACTGTGAGAATGTTGGCACACAGTCGTTAGCAGTTAGCTAAGTACAACCTCAAAGAGTTGTAAACTCTTGTGGAGTCTTGTTTTCTTTTTTTTTAGCTTCAAGAAAGTGCATCCTGCTATTGTCTCTGACAACTGGGTTCCAGACTAGTTATTGAAAGTGACAGCTTAACATGTTGGTCCATGAGAAGTTCTGACTGGCCTCCTTATAACAGTGTTGTAGAGACTGTACAGACAAAACATTAAACATTTTGTTTTAGATTTTCACGTGTCCGCTTATTCTCTGACATACTTTAAAAATTACATGTAGCCCAAGGCAGCACTTTGCTCAGTGTCGGATGAGGATTACCAACACTGAATCAGTGTAAAGTCGATCTGGTCAGTGATTGATCCTAAGTGATCTCTCTGACACGCATCATAATTACAGACTAACTAAACGAGCATTCAGATACAACAGGAAAGATTTAACTTCCTTCCCTCTGATGTTACTCAGGGTGTTGATTTGATGGCATTATGACTTCATATGAGTAGGGATTTTCCTGCCAGTCAGCAGCACACCACAGTAAAACCAAGTACACTTTTGATCTTGAGATGTAGAAAAATCCTAAATAAATCAAAGGGAATAATTAATGAACCATTACACATAGGCCTTTTTTTTTTTTTTACAAGAGCAGTGCGGCAGCTTTGATGTGGTGTCTTGGAGGTGAAATGTTGTTGCTAGAAGTCATTAATTGACATTTGCCCTGTGGAACAATAAACCATCTCAGGTTCATCGTGTCAGAATTGTTATCTCTCAAACGCTGAGAAGATTACTGGATAAACAAATGATGAAACGTACAAGATTTACTTTCATCACCAGTTTGTTTTCTTGATGGATAACTTTCAAAGATGAAAGGTTTTCATGCAATTACTCTGTGTCTGTATTGCCTGTTTGATAGCTTTTCAACCTCCTTAAGGATCATAAAAGTTAATGGAAATACTTGTATTTATGTTAAATTTTATGCTGACTTTGAAAAACACACATGGAGGCTATTACTTCATTAAATCCAATCTTGAATGTCCCAAAAAGTTTAAATCACATTTAACTTAACTTTCAGTTAAGTTTTCCTCATTTGTGTATAGAAGTAATGCCTCAAAGCTATCTAGGTGTCATCTGTAAACTATAGCCCTTAAAGTAGGGATGCAATAAAAGAAGACCATTGTAAGGTTTGTATTGTGTTTTAAATTGTTATTGATTTTTAGAATCCCATAAAAATATAATTAACAAACAACTACCCAATTATGTAATTTAGTTTAAAAGAAAAATGCATTACCCAAAGCTTAAGTAAGAGTTTCTCATTAAGATAATACACAGCATGTATTTCCATCTAAAGAGATTAAAAAGACAGTACAATTGAAAGTATTTTTGTCAATGTATAGTTATGCAGAAAGAGTACTGCATGTATCGTTTCCATGACAAGTCTCTTGTTGAATTAATGTCTTCTTTGCCTGTTCTTGGTGCTGTTGATACTGCAGCAATGTGAGTCAGACACACTGTTTGACCATGACATTGACACACAGCTCAGGCTCCACTCTTGACTCTGAGCACATGAAGAGAAATGTCTGTGAGGGATAATGAAGCAAGAGGTGAAGTCCACTCACTGATTAAAGGGAGAAAGAAAAATGTTTTCTGAATATCTACTAACACTGGCAAGGTTAACCATGGTAGGAAATGTCACAGCCCTTAAATGATTTTTGTTAAACGACTGAACCAACAGTTGGAAACGTTCAATATACATTGGCAGGAACTTCATACAGAGTTTACAGTAAAGAGTGAGGCTTACTGAGATAAATATAACCAGTAATAATGGATGCTCGATTATGGCCAAATTCATAAACGTGATTGTTTTGGGTCAGTATTATTCAGTGGCCCTGAGAGCTCAATGCACTGCAAATAGACACAATCGGACAACACGAGCATATGAAGAAACCTTGTCACCAACTAAACAACAAATGTGCAGCCTTGAGAAAACCTTCACCAACTTGACAACACATGAAAACATCACACTCATAAGAGTGCAGCATTTAGAAGAAGCACTGCAAGAGGCTCACATCGCGACAAAAACTGTTGCACACAGCTGGAACACACTTTTTGTTGCCCTGGTTTTTGGCCTGTGGCCTGTAGTCAGCTATCTGCAAGTGGTGTAGGAAAAGCACCTAAAATAAAAGGGTTTCATTATTGTTATTTATTTATTTTATTTTTTTTTAACTTTTTTAACACTATGATTGCATGATTCAGACCTTATTACAGATTGCTCGCTAGATTAATCTAGCTTTAGCCTGTGGCTTCTTATTAGCTTGCCAGTTCAAACATTCTTTAATTGGAGGATACTAATACTAGTCAGATGACATTCCCTGTGGTGCTATCATTTTGTTTAAACTGGCAGAGTACTAACAAGCAGTAGCCTAACGCTAGGTCAACAGCAGATCTGCAGTCTGCAATAATATCTGATTTGAGTAATCACAATGTAAAAAAAAATAAGCTGTGCATTTTATTTTACAACACCATTGACCCAATATCAGTTACTTCATAATCCAAAAACCATGGCAACAACAAGGCTAAATCCAAATGTCCACCTTCTGGACTTGCAAACTGACAGACTTCAGTTGTATGCACTGACGTGTTCACTGTCATCATGTAAAGTCTTCAAGGAGAGAGACTGCAAGCCGCTGAACAACAGGCCTCAAGTCTGTTTCACTCACTGCTGTGGAAACTTTCAAGCGGCAACTATGGCTACCGTCATATTACTCATGCAAGTTGATTAAAAGTTTCTGCTCATCTGTCCCAGCAGATAATAGATATAAATACCTTTTTTGTGACATAACAAAAATCTATTCACATATCTCTATATAACAGGCTACACAGGTTCAACAATAGAAATGTTTGGAAATAAGGACCTTGATTAAATAAACTGGTTATTAGATTGGAATTTTATTGTTTTTCAGCCAATTTCCTAGCCTATTACAAGATGAAATAATAAGATGTATTTTCATTCCCTTTACAGGCTGTACTTTTACATATTTTTTGTATCATGATGTGGTTGAGTATTATTTCTGTCCTATACAGTTCAAGTAGCTTTTTAATAGGCCTACCTATCAATAACAATTTTACGCATTTGTAAGGGTTTTTTTTTTTTTTTCCGGCAATCGAAGAAAAACCTACAGTGTCACATCAGTATTGCGATTCATTGTTGGTTATTAAATCAGTGAGGTCTGCACCCAGAGCACACTGTCTGGAAGTCTGCTGAAAGTCCACTTGAAGCCCCTTGTAGACTGGTTGAATTGTGGATTTGGAGCCCTCAGCACTTCCAGAATTTATACTCTAGACTTTTGGATTAAGCCCAAGAAAGTCCCAGCTGTATACATTATGTTTTAGTTTCCCCCTGGAAACAGTTTTGTTAGGGGTGTCCCGATCCAGCTTTTTCACTTCCGATCCGATATTACAGCCTTGAGTTTTGGCCGATACCGATCCAATCCAAGTGCGTATTATACATATTCACTTATTTTGTTGTCAGTCATGTTAGAGAAGGTTTGATCAGACGATATTACTCTAACAAGAACAACTACTTAATCTGGTTATTTAGAATGATCCACAACAGTTGGTATGAGAAACTGACCTGTTTATTGTTAACAGGATTAAATAAACAAACTGTAATCTTGAACATTAAATAAAAAATATAGCTGGTTTGCTTCGGCTGCTTTGGACCCTTAATAAATAGAAAATACATCAACACAAGAAATCTTTAAATTGTCTTACATTGAAATTAAAATAGCAGCAAAACTCCACACACTTGTGCTTTGGCCCCCTAATAAATAAAAAATAGATTAACACCACAAGACATTGCTGACATTTAACAAACAATGCAGCCTTTCCTTGTCAGTTATTTTAGTAGTGTCAGTGCCAGCCTGGTGCACAGGCACACAATATTGTACAACTGTTTAAACAAGCAATAGTCCATCCATGGCTCCAGTTTCACTAATTTTGCCCCAAACAATGGCCTGGTGGATCAATAGTAAGTGCTGGAGAGGATCACTGGAATGGACTGCTTGAATCGTACAGTGCTTGGATCGGCATTTTTAGTCCGATCCGTTGCTGATGCACGTTTTTTGCACAGACTGTATAAAATAATGGACATAGTCACCATGACATCACCCCTCCGTTTTTGAAGAGTGGATTTGATGCTCCAAATACTCCGCTCTGGACGTCGCCATCTTGGCAGTGCCTGACTCTGCCCAACTCCCGGACAATCAGAAATGGGCAAAGAGGTGGGCCGAAGGAAGCCTGGTTGCCTAAACATGCTGCTAAGTTAGCCAAGGCTAACAAGCTACGAGGCTAAGAAGCTACGCTACTTTGGCTAGCCCTGTGGTGGTGCCAGCTCCCCTGCAGCTCCCTCACGAAACTTGAGGTAAGTTGAGTTTAGCTTAAACTAACGTTATACAACAAACCTTGAAACAATGATTCAGCTGTTATCTAAAAAAAGAAAACGCTTCAACTTTTTAAAATATATAACGCTAATTATTTATTACACTCATTTTACTTTCATATGCAGTGTGGAGCACTGGTGACAGCTATGTCCGGCATGGTATCCAGAGAGCTGCAGAGACCTTGGGACGCACCCTCAGCATGCCGGGTGTCTGTGTTTGCTGGTTTGGCTGGGGTGGACTGAAGAGAGGCCTTCTCTCCTTCTTTTCCCACTCCCTGCGAGGAAGAGCAGCACCAGATGTCCTCATCATCCACTGTGGCGGCACTGACATGGGGCAGGTCAGCAGTGTCAAGCTGGTCAGCATGATGAAGCAGGACCTGCACCAGCTTCACCTCCAGCATCCTGGCAGTAAGATAATATTTTCTTCACTGGCCCAAAGGTGCAGGTGGAGGCTGGTGGCAATCCAGCAAAGATTGATAAGGCCAGGAAATGTGTTTACAGTGTTATGGCTACATTTGTTCATAGTTTAAATGGTGCCATAATTGAGCACCCTCACATCAGACACATTCATCTCACACCTAGGAGAAATTATATGTTTTTAAGTAAATTAGTTAATTGTCTTAAAGACCACCTCCAAATGCAGTGAACTGCTTACAGTTGGCAGTCTCACTGCTTTTGAATTTGGCCTTTAGGACACATTTTGTTAGGCCTGAACATAGCCCAGGCTGTCATGGCCAATGTTGAGTTTTTTATATTCATCTTTAACTTGTTTAAAATTTCAATAAATTCTATTTATATTTGCACTCCTTTTGTCGTTTCCTTACTGACTGAATGTTGTATTTCACAATCAAATCTGACTTTCAGTTGAAAGGACAAACAAATAATACACTACAGATAAAACATAAAGCATTAATGTTTAACATTGTCACTGACAAAAAATTAAGCAGTGCATTTCTGTATGGGCCTGATTATTTTAATTTTGTACTTGACGATAACTAGCACCTTACACCCAGCAGCAGAGCCTGAGAAGATTTTGGTGAGTAACTTTTGTTTGCTGCTCTGTTAGAAGTCTAGTTGTAACACAGAAGAATGTGACTGGAAAAAAGGGCTCAAAGTGAAAAACAAAGAATTAGCTGGACACAATAGTTTTGAAGCCCCCAAGGAGGTATCACTTGTTCGCTATGTTGCCAACTCTGAGAGGGTCTTTCTTAGGCAGATGTATCGTGACGTTTTTATAGTGAGGCATACAGAAAGATAATCAGCCAATTATGTGTTGTTGTTTTTTAGCCTCACTATATAAGCCTCAATACCAAGCAATACCCACAGAACTTTCTCATATGTCACAATGTCACAAATAATACCTCCTACGGGACTTAAAACTATTCAGTGTGCAGATATTTCCTTGTTTTTCAAAAAAGGAGAATCGTTTCTCAGTGAATTTCCTTCATTTGTCTTAAAGAAATGTTCAAACAAAACCAGCACATAACATCAGCTTTTCATTTTTTTTTTATATTCTGCTAAGATAAATGCAAACTTGGGTAAATGTTAAGACATAAATGAAAACATTAAGATGCCATTAATAACGATTATATTTTGTTAATGGTTTAAATCACCACTATATTTCCAATCATCACAGGAAACTGATGAATGTCAGCTTTCAAAAAATTTGCTTTTACTCTAAAGTAAATTTTGTCTGATCCACTTTATATCACAAAAATTCTAACCATTACACAAACAGTTTAACAAAATTAAGTCAAAGCTTGCATTCGTGAAATCATCACTATTAAAAGGTTACAAAAAGTACACATGAAATAATGAAAAGATTTCTAACAGTAATTCTAAAACATATGAATTAGGACCCAGTGTCATAATTTGCAAAATCTTAATTTCTTGTGAAACAACCTCTTTACTGTGGAGTAAATATCACACTGGTCGAGGCGTTGTAACTTTCCTCAAGTGTCCTACAAGAGAGCAAGATGACAGGTTAAAAACACAGGTAGAAAACATTGACTACAGCCTGTCTTGGTTAAAAGCCCACTCACCACCAGAATGATCTTATTGCTGAGTAAGTGGCTGTCGTTCATAAAATAGTTTCTGTAGATATTCAACTTTATGTTTGAATGTAATTTTAAATTTAACTGTACAATCAAAACAACTGGAGTATGAATGTACAATATGCAGTTCATCCACATTAACATAATTGTTGCTGTCAAAAGTCGAAACTGAACTGTTCTCAAAGCTCACTGCCACTGTGGAATCATGCTATGTTTGGCTGTCTCATTATGAGAATATATTTTCCATTGGTTCTTCACAGACTGTGTGTGGGGGAAAAGGTAGTAATTCTCACTTTGATAAAGGGTCTTTGCATAAAAGGCACTAAAATGTTAAAGTCGGTAAATACATGTCATGTTCCTTGATTGATAAAATCTTCATCTGGCCTTTTGCATCAGGGGAACACTAAACTGCACTGGTGTGTCACTAATTTCACCTTATCAGTAATAGTACAGAGCAAGCTGTGCCCTAATCGAGTACTTAGTAATGTATAACAATTAGTAATATATGTAATGCATTTAAATGTATTATGGACAATAATTCATCATTTTAAACTAACAAGTTTCTTGACTCTTTGTGAGGTACTGTATGAAAAAAGTTGTTTTTATCCTGGAGTCAGTGCTGAAGTGATGACTCTCAAAGTGTTCACTGCACAGACGGGAAGTCTTGTCTGAAGTCCAGTTCTGTCTCCTCGTTTTGAGTGTCCACTGGTCCAGTCTGTCTGGGTCACCTAGAAGAAAACTTTATAAAGACAAATATATATTAAAAGTAATATATGTGTTAGCTACCTACTTAACTGACACCCTTACATGCAAACAATACAACTTAAATTACTTAAGTGTTCAACAGATCATAATCAGTTTATTTTAGCTAAACAAAAAGGTGGTGACCATCACAGTCCCCATATTCTGTCTGTGCATTATCTATTGTTGTGTAACTACAGGCCTGTATCATACACTAATCTTAATATTTTATATGTGACAGTCAAATGCCACATTAGCTTTTTTTAATTACATTACACACCTTATTGTAATTTCAAATAGTTCGCCACTTTTTAATTTACATACACAAGTATAGATTTAATGTTAGGTTAACGTTACACTGCTCATATGACAACATTAACATTGCATCACGTTAGCTAACTAACGTGGTGGACCTTTATTTTCAAACCTCACACAGCCTTTAGTTCAAAATATTCTCTCCCTAAATGCCTAACGTTAACTCCTAACTTCCGGGTTTCTTTTCAGTACTGTAGCCAGGCTGACTGAGAGTCAAAGCTGCATGAGCCTTGCATTCCTTTAGCCCTTAACAGTAATGATTTTACGAGCTTTTTTAATGACAAAATTCTATCTATTAGAGGCAAAATTCATGACCTCCTGTCCTCAGATAGCACCTATCTAACCTCAAACACAGCTGTAACACCTAATTAGGGCCCGAGCCGCTGACAAGCGGGCGAGAGCCCTAGCCCTATTGTATTTGCTCGGATTACTCTTGAAACTTGAGCGCATATTTCAGTGCTTTGCCATGGACGGAAAATGCTTAAATTCGGCGTATGCCTTGATTCCGGCGAAAATTGACGTATGGTAATGGTTGCGCACATATCCAAAAAAAAATGGCTCGGCGGCGCCCCCTATAGGTTCTCACACCGGCGAGTTTTTCGTAGGGCTATGAAATTTTGCAGGTGCGTAGAGCTGCTCAAGACCTTCCATTTTGCCTCCTTGGACTTTTCTCTAAAATTGCACAGGGAAGGAGTTATGAATTTTTTTATGAGCAAAATATGATGATTTATGGTTTATGATTCCATTTTTTTTTTCAGTCATCATAGGGTTGTTTCTTCCAAACTTGGTGTCAGTGTGATCATAGCGACACAGCGCATTTTTTAAAAATAGCCTGTCCAAATTGACGCCATGTTCTCTGACCCCTAGGGGGCGCCGAAGTTAGAGGTAATTTTGCAAATGATTAATTTGCCAGAACTCAGTCATTGTTGCTTTAAAAAATCTGAAAATTTCTGGGATGATGGGCCTCTTTGTCCTCAACGTATACACAGTGATTCATTTCTGTGCTCAACAGCGCCATCTAGGAAATCCCAAAAAACGCACTTTTTTCTGTTCATGCACAGCTCCTACGGACTTTGTAGTAGAGATGTCCAAAGTAGCTCAAAAAATCACAAACACTTTGTACTTGATGGCCAATTGCATTTCATAGCTCCTCGCCAAAGGGCGTGGCCATCAGGGCGCGGCAAAGTTGGGCGTGTCTCGGGGACCATAAAAGTGGGCATAACTCTGTCATACGTGGTCCCACCTCCACTAGATTTTAGTGGTTTATTAAAGGTTCCGCCCCGCACGCATTGACACCAAACTTGCCTCCATATGTTGTAGCGCCAACTAGTGGTAAAGACGACAAGTTCTTGCAAATTTTGGCTTATAAGTCCTTCTAAATTGATGCGATCAGACTGAAATTTGGTCACAGCGTGCCTGGTGCACAGCTGAATGTAGAAAAAAAATCAGAAAGACGTTTCGTGCAACTGCGCCATGGTGGCGCTATTTCAAATTTCAAAAAAGTAGCCTTCTGCCACACGGCCTAGGAATGTCACAGCCACATGAAAATTGGTACACAGGTCAGTTGTGGCGTCCTCTCGACGATTCTAAAGTAAAATTGGAGACACACCCAACAATGGCTCAATAGCGCCATCTAGAAATTTTCAAAAATTAAGCCCCGACCCTGCGTGCGACCCACAGCTATGAAATTCGGTAGGATTATGAAAGACCCCAAGACCTACAAAAAAGCCTCTTGGACCCATGGGCCATGCCCTACAGGAAGTCGGCCATTTTGATTTGAAAGTTCGTGTTTCCATTTTTCGGCTCCTTTTTAGGGTATTTTCAAAAATGCACTCCTCCTCAGGATTTAATGCTACACAGACAAAACTGCTGTACTGCTGTACCCACACTACTGAACTACAAAAGTTGATCAAAGCTTTAATTTGCTGCACATATCAGGAGGAGCATTCTCTTCAGAACTGCTGTGTGCAAGTGGTGATACAATGAGAGGTGAATCTATAGCACCTGCTGCTGCCACTGTTACTTCATCTAGTCAAATCTCCTGCAATTGCTTAAGGAGTATTCCAACTACTTGTGTGTGCTGCTAATTGTTTATCAGCTCGATGCGTGTCATTAATTATCAATTACAGTGAATGATGCACTACAGTTGCAGGAAATGACCTAATTGCAGCTACTTAATAAAGGCTATGCAATTCATCCATCTCATTTCCTATCATATCTCTTTGAGGTCCACACCAAAAAATCCAACTGAAGAAAACTACACATGCTTCATCACATAAATACAACAAAAGAGAATTTTTACATGTCAATTTTCTTGCTGATTGCTTCATAACCTTTACTGCTACTCATTACATTATCAGTACGTGACATTGTGTCGCCCCGCACATCACTCGCGGGAGCGGCCGATGGCAGGTGTCGGCGGTCGCCGGGGGGGCGCCTTGCGCGGCAACTCGCGGTGCGGAGGGAAGGCGGTGCGCACAGCTCGGGCCCGTCAGTACCCCGCGGGGTGCTAGTATATATTTAGATTGCTTCTCCCCAATTTCTCTTCAAGAATTGACCACAGTGATTTCTTCATCTAAGTCATCAACGTGTCTTAGACCCCATCCCAACTAGGCTGCTCAAGGAGGTCTTACCTTTAGTTAACACTCATATATTAGATATGATCAATAGATCCTTATTAACAGGCTATGTACCACAGTCTTTTAAGGTAGCTGTAATTAAACCAATACTAAAAAAAGCCCACCCTGGATCCAGAGGTGTTAGCCAACTATAGACCAATATCTAATCTTCCCTTTATGTCAAAGATCCTTGAGAAAGTAGTCGCAGACCAGCTGTGTGATTTTCTCCATGATAATAATTTATTTGAGGAATTACAGTCAGGATTTAGAGTGCATCATAGCACTGAGACAGCACTAGTTAAAATTACAAATGACCTTCTGATTGCTTCAGACAAAGGACTCGTCTCTGTACTTGTTTTATTAGATCTTAGTGCGGCGTTTGACACTATTGACCATCAAATTCTGCTACAGAGACTGGAACACTTAATTGGCCTAAAAGGTTCTGCACTAAGCTGGTTTAAATCATATTTATCTGATTGTTTTTAGTTTGTTGACATTCATAATTAATCATCCTTATGTACTAAAGTTTGTTTTGGAGTTCCGCAAGGTTCTGTGCTCTGACCAATCCTATTTATTTTATATATGCTTCCTTTAGGCAACATCATTAGAAATCACTCTATAAATTTCCATTGTTATGCGGATGATACACAGTTGTATTTATCGATGAAGCCAGAAGAAAGTAATCAATTAACTAAACCCATAACTGCCTTAAAGACATAAAAACCTGGATGAGCACCAATTTCCTGATGTTAAATTCAGACAAAACTGAAGTTATTTTTCTTGGCCCCAAACAACTCAGAGACTCTTTATCTGATGACATAGTTTCTCTCGATGGCATTGCTCTGGCCTCTGCCACTACCGTAAGAAACCTCGGAGTAACATTTGATCAAGATTTGTCTTTTAATTCTCATTTAAAACAAACCTCACGGACTGCATTTTTTCATCTGTGTAATATTGCGAAAATTAGGCCTATCCTGACCCGAAAAGATGCAGAAAAATTGGTCCACGCTTTTGTTACCTCAAGGCTGGATTACTGTAACTCTCTATTATCAGGTAGCTCTGGTAAATCATTAAAAACTCTTCAGCTAATTCAGAATGCAGCAGCACGAGTACTAACAGGAACTAAGAAACGAGATCATATTTCTCCTGTTTTAGCTTCTCTGCACTGGCTCCCTGTAAAATCCAGAATTGAATTTAAAATCCTACTGTTAACTTATAAAGTTCTAAATGGTCAAGCTCTGCCATATCTTAGAGAGCTCATAGTGCCTTATTATCCCACCAGAACACTGCGCTCGGAGAATGCAGGGTTACTCATGGTCCCTAAAGTCTCCAAAAATAGATCAGGAGCCAGAGCCTTCAGCTATCAGGCTCCTCTCCTGTGGAATCATCTTCCTGTTGTGGTCCGGGAGGCAGACTACGTCTCCACATTTAAAACTAGACTTAAGACTTTCCTCTTTGATAAAGCTTATAGTTAGGGCTGGCTCAGGCTTGCCCTGTACCAGCCCCTAGTAAGGCTGACTTAGGTCTAGTCTGCCGGAGGACCCCCCTGTAATACACTGGGCACCTTCTCTCCCTCTCTCTCTCTCGTATCCTATTACTGCATCTTGTTAACTCGGCCATTCTGGATGTCACTAACTCGGCTTCTTCTCCGGGGCCTTTGTGCTCCACTGTCTCTCAGGTTAACTCGTATTGCAGCGGTGCCTGGATAGCTATGTGGTTGTGCTGCTGCTGTGGTCCTGCCAGATGCCTCCTGCTGCTGCTGCCATCATTAGTCATTAGTCATACTTCTACTGTTATTATACACATATGATTATTATCACACGTATATACTGCCAGATACTAATATATACTTTCAACATATTGTACCACAGTAGCCAGAACTATAACGATAATGTTGTTGTAAGCTACTGTCATTACCGTCTGTCCTGCATCTCTCTCTGTCTCTGTCTCTTTCTGTCTCATTGTGTCATACAGATTACTGTTAATTTATTATGCTGATCTGTTCTGTACGACATCTATTGCATGTCTGTCCGTCCTGGAAGAGGGATCCCTCCTCAGTTGCTCTTCCTGAGGTTTCTACCGTTTTTTTTTTCCCCGGTAAAGTTTTTTTTTTTGGGGAGTTTTACTTTATCCGCTGTGAGGGTCCAAAGGACAGAGGGATGTTGTATGCTGTAAAGCCCTGGGAGGCAAATTGTGATTTGTGATATTGGGCTTTATAAATAAAATCGATTGAACTGAATTGCTAGGTGGTGACCGCAGACACCGATACACGCTGCTGACAAGCTAGGTGGCGACCGTAGTGACCGCAAACACCTATACCCGCTAATTAGTGCTAACATATAAACATAAATAAAATAATACTAGAATTTCCAAATTTCACTTACCAAAAAACCTGGAGCACAGACTTTTTGGACGGTCTGTTGGTATAATTAATTGAACAGTAAGCCATATTACTCCAATATTTGCTGAAAAAATATCCAGAAGGCACAAACACGAATGAGAGGACAGGTTCTGTGCCTTGAACATGGGCATGAATTGGCTGACATGACGCTGAGCAGACGGCTGAGTCTGAGCTCAGCTCTGCACATTGGAGCCAGCGGCTAGTTAGCATGCTAGTTAGCCACCCGTGATGGTGCGACCTGTCACTCAAAGTGGCCACGCACTTAATTATGCGCAATTTCAAACCTTAATAACATTTAAACAGAAGAGTTAGAAAAAAAAAATCCACAATCCAAACATGTTTATTTCTGCTCTAAAGTTGGGCATTTTAACATGGGGGTCTATGGGAATTGACTCACTTCCGGAGCCAGCCTCAAGTGGACAGTCATTGAACTGCAGTTTTTGGCACTTCCGCATTGGCCTCACTCGTCTCCCCCGGAGAGCCGATACCGATCCGACATCCCTTGTTTTTGTTGTGCTTTTAACATCTTTTCCAAATACTGTGCATGTGACGTCAAATTGATGTTTTCATGTATCATCAAGATGGTGAATGTTTCTAAATGCTGCTTGTGCTGTCAAGTTTGTTAAGATGTTTCTTGCTTTCCTTGTATTTTGTCCGTTTGTAGTGCATTGACCTCTCAGGGCATCCGTAAATTTAGATCACAACTATTTAACACGATAATTAATTGACTTTAGAATCTTTGAATAATAAAATAAAATTTAAAAAAAAGTATATGATAAACTAATAAAAACCTTATAGCAGTGTTTTTTCTTGAACTATAAATTTAAGCAGTATGCATGGAGATGAATTTTAATTTATTCCTCGCCTTTTCCCTGATTGTCTGAATAAGTCTCTAAATTTATAGCTCATCACTTTATGGAAATAAAGTCACCAGGTCTGAAAAGACTAAATCTAGTGAGAAAGTCACCAAGTTCACAACACTAAGTGCACAGCTGTAAAGGAAAGTGGTGCACTGGATTTACACAAGACAAAACGAGAGCATCTTTGCAAGAATGTGGCACAATAATAATTTCATCACATCATTTCATCTTGAGAGATGATTACAAAATGTAAATACACTGAAAACATGTAGAACAATAGTATCAAAAATGGGTTCAAAGAGTTTTTTTAATCTGAGGGAATCATGGTAGTGGGCCGTGCTATTGTTAGTTATTCTTTTTATGTTGTGGGGAAGATTTGAATTGTTTTTGATAAGCTCTGAGTTTCTAGTTTTATGGCTAATCTTTTGAAATAGACTGTTCATGCTGTTGTCTTGCTGGAATAAGTGCATTAATTTGGTTAGACCAAGGCTGTTTTATTTTTTCTAAGAAATGTATTTTGAAGCAAAGACAAACCCAACTTTAGTCAGCAGGAGAGCTAGCTAGCTTGTACGCATCTCAACACTCTGTTTCATTAAACCCATGTCACACAGAGCACTTTGAATATGCTCGCTGTCAGTAATAGACCTCTTTCTCCACACAAACTTTGAAAGCTGTCCAAAAATGCCAAGCATCAATGCATAAACAAGCAAGCCATTGCAAGACATTTATTCCACTTTATGTAAATATTTTCCAGAGGTATGAATTGATTTCACATGAAAACATGTGTTTTACAATACATCGGTTTATTATCATCATGTTTTGGACATTATTGTAGACTTCACACTGTTATTTGGCAGTGCAGTGATTGGTGGATAACCCACCAGTGTAAGTCATTCCCTGCTGGTAATTAGTGTTGTGTGAGCTGCGGTCATGTCTCCCAAGGAAACTCTCTGCCCTTGGTCTTCTGTAGGCAGCAGGGGAAGCCAGACATTAAGCCCTAATTGATAGCAAAGGGAGAGTGGGGCTTAGCAGTTTTTCTGCTGACTGGAGCAGCCAATACACATCAACTCAATGTCCTACACTGTTTGAGACAAAGGACCTCACCCTTATCAGGTTGTTATTAGTCAAAGAAATGTCTCATGATTAAATCAATGGGATTTGTAGTCACTAAACAAAACTGATCCAAAGCCTGGTTACTTAGCAGTCCTCTTTTAGAGGACAGATCCAGTAGGGAAAGAATTGAAATATTTTTTTTTCCCCACTGCTGATATAAAAGAGCACAGGGGACTATTGTGAGGCCAATAAACAACCTTAGCCTTTACAAGAAACTACTGTAATTAAACAAACACTTGTGTAAACTCTAAGGGCGATATAGTGATCTGTACACGGTGTGCTTGTCTATCGCTGTGGCTGATGTAGGTCCTCAGCTTGCATGACTCCATGTGACACTTAAACAGATGCTGCAGCAGCAGCAATTGTGCTTAGATGTATTTTACTTATTCATTCCTGGTGGCTTTTAGAGAAATGTGTTCTTTGGGGTGTTTTTAATGAAACATTTCATGTGATTTCATAAAAAGGAACCAAACAACGCAGTTTTGGGTAAGAAACCTGTGAGAAAATACAGTGCCTAAAGAAATCAATGAGGGCATTGTTGGTGCTTTATCTGGACTAATTCAGTACACACAGTAAACCCTGACCTCTGTGTAACTCTGGCTTCTGCAGTTATTCAGCAACATATACGGTATATACACAGTATTGTCTTTAAGTAAACTAAAAGTAGATAAACATGCACATGTCAGGTTTCATTCTTTGGGGCTGAGTTTGTCCTTCCACGGTATTCATGTTTACTTACCTCAGCTGTTATGCGATTTAAGTGAGCAGTTTTAAATCCAGATGCCTTCTTTAAACTTGTAGCACAGTTCCCTGGGATGAGATGTAACAGTTTCACACCTGCTCTGTGATCTCTTTCCATATGGTGGCTGTTTGTGAGGCTGTAAAGCCACTGCAGCAGAAGAGTAGTGCACTTACTGTTGGTTTTTCTGACACAATCCAATCTTCTCCTTAATTTTTTACTCATTTTTCACTTTCTTTATTTTGATTTGCAGATTTCGATATGGCTTGGTGTTCTTCATTGTCTGTGAGGCTACATTTATACTACAATAATGCTACAATTTTCTAGAATCCAATGAACAGGGTTGCAGTTTTCAATTATTTAAAAAAAGAAAAAAAAGAAAAAACACCCACACAAATATATGGGTATCATCAGATCTCATACAATGACAACAAGTTACCTTCCAGTTTTATATGTTGTGTAAAGTGACATTCTTTTGTCAGTGTTTGTGGGGCATAGGTTAGGAGTGCCAGTGCACAAGATGCCACATAACCGATGTATTGTTTAAATGCATATTAAAGTTTGAAATTTTTGCACTAACAGCTCTTCTCTATTTCATTTACAGAAAGAGCTGAGTCTTCCTAGAAGAGGCAGTTTGTAAGTACCCAGATAGATGTTACATATATGTTTAACACCTGCTTCAAATTGAGTGGTTTGCTAGGTTGGTTACACCATCCAATAAGTTGTTGTTGGCATGCTAGCTGTGACCATGTTAGTGTGATACTCAACTGAGTTGGGCTGTAGCAGTTTGTGTGTTCATGCTGAACCTTCACAATACAGGGTCACGCTTTAGTGCTATGCGGTCACTTGAGAATACACGCTAATGTGGACTGATGCACATGATGTGGAACTAAAGTTCACAAACACAATTTCCGCCCGGAAACATTTAACTGTATGCTGAGGTTAGCACAACAAGTAGATTGGCACACAAGTCAGTCACACTGTGGTGAGCACAAATTAAAAAACACCAGGGGTGTAGGATCCCTACTTAAGTGTACGTGCAGACAAAAGCCGAATATGGAGTGCACCAAAAATATTTAGTTTTAGGAAAACATGCATAAGCCTGCTAGTGCACAATTTCCTTCTATAAATTTCAGATCAACTTGGAGTTGTCCACACATGGATCAGCCTCGTATCCCACCCTCTACACGCCCAAATGTTCAATGCAAAGCACTTCATGAATGTTGATGCCTAGAAATGAGCCTGCTGATCAGGGATCCATGACCGAGTGTCACTGTAGTATTTATATGTTGACAGCAATCAGACTGATTGCTTCACACCTTGCCAAAATGATCCTGACAATCAGTGGTATTCCCCAGCCTGTGATATCATTTCAAGATGAAAGTTTGATGGGTGAACACAGTTTATTAATTTCAGTTTGTTATGGCAAACCTGGCTTGCATCATGATTAGGACACAAATAGTGAAGATATTGTGTCTTATATTGTGTGAGAGCTGTCACTGGCTTTATTTCCAAAATGTGCTAATTTACACAGTTCATATGTGCAGGTGGTAAAGACATATATAAGGTGACTGGAGAGGGCAGAGTGTGTGTGGCAGCCACCACAACATCTCCTATTACAGCACAGTTGTGTTCACTGCAGTGATTTTACACAGAAAAACAATATGCAAACTAAAATTGTACTTGGTGATATATATTTACAGTAGTGGAAGGTATTATTGAAAACTGTTGACATTCTGTTTTGCAGTTATGTAATGCTACGTGATGTGCACTCCATAGCTGACCACAGCTGAGTGTCAGCAGCATACAGTTCGGCCCTCACCTCTGTGCTGTGGAGGTGGGAATGTGATGGTAGATCATAGCTGATGAAATACTGCACTAAAGTCAATGTGAGATTTGAGTTGGCTTGCCATTCTTACAACTGAAGAAAAATGCTTCTGGAAAAGTTATGGCTCACAAGCACAAGCACAAATAAAATGGCTGGATTTTATGCTTATGATGAAGTAGATCTTTAAATGACGTGTGATATAAAGTGAAATTTCATGTGCTAGAGACATTGTACGTATAATGATTCTCAATCTGGCTTCAGTTCCCACCTCACCATCTGCATAGCCGAAATGGGTCATACTATTCATACAGGTGTGCACATTCTCCCAAGTTTGTTTTTATAGATCACAGCTTTCGTGTGGAAAGTTGCATACACCTCTTTCAGGTTTTGTGCGTAACAATTGTTATAAATGAAACCGCTGAGCTAAAGACCCATCTGTGGGTTAACTACAACATCAGTATAGGCTATGTGAATGAGAACACATCCAACATGCTAACACACTTTTAATGGCATCACCTAGATGTGCTAACTACTGGGACAGGAAGAAATTTAAACTAGAGCCCAACTCCTTACCCCCACTGCTTTCAAGAAGCCTTTAGATGCAACAGCAGAACAGAGTAACACAATTACTGGAGCAAATAGCATTTACATTGGCATATAGCCAAAATGGAGCTAATTGTAACACTCCTCCTCATGCACAAGATTTATTTTATATTTTCACTTTCATAGCATTAGAGATGCTTTTCAGTTTTATAGCCTGTTTTGGCCTGTTGCTTTTAGGAAAAGTGTTTGTTTAGTGTTCATTCAGTGTAATGCAGAAGTGTTCGAAATGATTGTTATGTTTTATAATGAAAATAGCTTACCAAAGTTGCCATTGAGTATAATGCTCTTAGTCAGGAGGATTTTGTCTGTCTTTGACACTTTGACACACTGTCTCTTCAAAATAAATGAAAACAAACTTATTCTTATGCTTTTGTTTTTACCCTGCTGTACTCACCTCGCACCAAACAGTACCTTCTGTGTACCGTTACACCCCTACAAATGAGCTACAATTATATTTGTATCAATTCGTATTGTATCAAAAGTTTGTGTTGAGTTAAAAGTTCTGGCTTTTTTGACATTTTATCTCAGCTGTACGCTGTTCATGAATCAAATAACAAAAGTCATATAAAATTATCAAATTGATATTCATAGTTATATCTGTTGGAACCCTATACATATAGAGTGCCGAAGTCACGTGACACTCATGGGACCTTAGATCGGAAAAAATATGAATGGCAGTGAACGGGGAGAGCAATGTTATCTTTTGGTCCCGTTTGAGTTGTGACATGAAATCCAAATATGTTGTTAATGAATTTAGAACATAAATTTTAAGGTCAAGAAATATACTTTGTGGTAAAACTGTTGAGATGTAAGCTTTTGAAAAAAGTAATTAGAAAAAACTACACAGGAGGCGGTCGCGTATGTGACGTCATAGCTTTCACTCGCTTCCAGCAGCTTGGAGCGACTGTAACCTGGCACAAAACACACAGACATCTTCAATCATAAATTAATTATTATTAAATTAATCATAAAACAGTGAAATTTCAGCGGGGAGGCCAAGCTGCAGGAAGCGAGCAAAACCTATGACGTCACATACTCGACCTCCTCCTGTGTACTCTTGAGTCTTTCTAATTAAAATGCTTATATCTCAACAGTTTTACCACAAAGTATGACTTTCTTGACCTTAAAATTGATGTTTTAAATTCATTAACAACATATTTAGATTTCATGTCGCAACTCAAACGGGAACAAAAGATAATATTGCTCTCCTCATTCACTGCCATTCATATTTTTTCCGATCTAAGGTCCCATGAGCTCTACCGGAAGGGGCGTGACTTTGGCACTCTATAAGAAACAGTTTTGATAACATCTTTTACTTTGATATGCCGCTTTAACCCAGACAATAATGTGGCTCAGTGTGTGTTTGCTGAAACAAGAGGAGAGAAGCTTCAATAAAATTTAGATTCAGAAATGACAAATGTGAACTGATGATCATGATTGGGCTCTTCAGATGACAGGTGTCAATTGATCATATTTAACTATGTAAATGTTCTTGAGCTAAAGTCAGCTGCAATGACTGTCAGCAAACTCATAAATTATTAGTTATATTTTGGCGACTCAGTCTAACCTGCATTATAAGCACATTGTAGAGAGATTCCTTAAAATAGATACGTAACTAACATGAATGGCACTTATGTGACCTGAAAAGCATATTGTTGTTTTTATTTCACATATTCTGCAGTTGTTTGGTCACATTCTATTGATCAGTGTACTCTGTGGTCAGTGTTTGTCAGCAAACAAGCCTTAAACTGATCTAATTAGCTTCCTAGTGAGCAAAATGCAATTTAGTTTGACATGCAGTTCTCAAATGGCCTTTACTAAATATACATACTATGTTTTAAGTTTCAGTGTCAAAACTGTGACCGTCTCTCTATGAATTGTACATTCTCTAATCTCAACATGAAAGTTGTTTCTTCCATCAAGTAGATTCCTTTAATTACTGATTGCCACCTGCCATGGGTTGGAGGTTGGCTTTTTTGGCAGCCGCCTGCAGTATGTGCCATAAATACTGTATATTTCTCATTTTCTCTGGAAATACCCCAAGAATGATGAACAGCGGGTCTCCAGGGAGCTTTAAACCCAGTACAGTCTCAAGTTATTCAAATAATTCTCTCCAAAATTTAGGACAGAACATGTTCAGGATATTTTTCCAGCTTTTACTTTTTGGGGGTTGATGTAGGATACAGTGTATTAGCTGTTTTCCAATGAATGCATTTGTTGGTTTCTGAGGAAATTTATTAGGAGTCACCCTAAGATGTTTCTTATACAATAATTGAGTGTTAGAGCGCAGAATAATTTCAATTTTTCAAATATTGCTTAATAAATATGATCTGCTTTACATTTGAATTAGTTAGTTGCTCTCAGGATCAGAAAGTGATTTGGTGAAATACACAATGCATTACTTTGTTTTGTAATAATGTTTTCTTTTTGTCATGAGAAAGAGAGGATGTTACAGTGACTTGAACTGCCTTTAGGCTGGTTGGTCTGCTTAGTGGGTTATTAAAGATGATACTTTGACCGTTGATATTCCACATGAGATACAGTTTTACAGCCAGGTAAAGGCATAATAGACTTACCAGACATTGATTTTGGCTTAGTTTGTTATATTTCATAGTGGAAGAGAAAGATTTACCCATGACACCTTGCTGCTCTCGCTGGCACCTCACCAGAGGGGGCACCTACTGTAATGGAGGTGAGCCATTACTAACAGGCTGCTGTGAGATCACCAACTGCACCGGTTTATATTTAGAGTGCTGAAGCCTCTTGTGACCTTGGTAACCATAGTAATGGTGTTTGGATATGACAAAGTTGATATAACTGCTTCAAATTAATCAGAGCTGCAGTTAATTAAAGTGGCTAATAGATGTTTGGTCTTGAAAATGAAGTTAGCATAAAGTAACCCATACTTTGTAAGACAGATATATTTGCTTCTCTTGATTGGTGTTGTAGCTGTAATCTGTTCATGTGCTTGATGTCAGTGTGTTAGACAGGGTGTTGATGTGACAAATGAAGACCTGAATAGAGAATAAGGTATAGTTGGTTCAGACTCAACATATATTAATCTTCTAATCACAAAAAGCACACAGGAAATCAACTTAACTCTTCAAACTCTGCAACTGTGTAGGCAGTGTTTATGAAATACAGAGCAGTGAAATCTCACAGAAGTTTTCCTGTCACAGAGAGCCATCTACTGAACATTTGAAGTCATTAACATGCTGGCTGATGTCAACATGGGACATAATTACTAAGTTTAGTCTTTTCCACGAACGTTTTCCATCTTTTTTGTTGTAATTTTTTTCCCACAGCCATAAGAGAGATGGATTTGATCTTACGTAGTTTGTGAAGTTGTTTTCAACATGAGTCATTTTAGTTGTGTGATGACTGAAACCTATTTATAGGTTGACCTTAATAACTGGGAGTCTTTTGCTGGGTCCAATGAAACAACATAAGATAAATCATTTGTACGTGTTGGCAACTTAAAGCACACTCACAAGATTTGTTGACCATCTTTGTTATTCTATATTTCTGTTTCTCAGCACAAAAACACAACCTGTTGTAGTGTCAGCTCTGCAGGACCAAGCTGTTGTGCTGCCCAACTTCATCAGCTGCTTTTTCCATGCAGCAGGATATCAAAGAGAATTTGTTGACTGAAGATTCTGTTACGTACTGTTTTTTATGATGACATTCAATTCAACAGATGTTGTCAGCCATATTTCATGATGGTGATCACTGCAAATAAAGTTCAGTGTTCCCGCTACATTCATTGAACAGTGGCGGCAGTGCTGCTCTTTCAAAACATTTATTTTGTATTTGGCCGAATATTGCAAAAAAAAAAAACCACATTCCGTATTCGGTGGCATAAGTGAAAAGCAAGGCCGAATAATTGCGGCGTGGTTTGATAACGCAATCAAACAGTGTGCGGTGACGGACGGAGTAAAATGTCGGCAGTGTGGCGATATTTTACTCCGTCCGTCATCACACTCGCATTTGTAACTAAAAATAGTTTTGTGCGGGCAAAATAAATCATTCAGCACACTGTGTGAGTACAGATTTCAACCAGCAGCAGAAACGAAATGGCAAATCCCGTTGGTTTTGGGTTGAACAGGGGTCACAGACACAGACAGGAAATACGTATTCCTGTCAAATACGGCGGCGCATGATAATGGCTTACCAGCGACAGAGAAGTCCGGCTCCAGGTGAATAACTTGTTTTCTGCCTGCCCAAAAGTACCCAAGAGTACCCGAACAGCCATGGCGGCACACAGGTATGTGATGTGTCAGAGGAGAAACGAGCAGGTGACAGGTAAAAGTCCACAAACCTCACCGCACTTTAGGGACTGTTCTTTACATATGAAGGGACTGTCAGGGGAGGAGGGTGGTTGATTGATTTTTATTTTTTTCATTTATTTATTTTATTTTGATCCCCCCTATGTTAATCACTTATTGATGCTGTTTTTGAAGTATGAATAAGTCAATAAGTAATTTATTCCATTGAAATATCATTGATGTGTTATAGAAAAGTGATTTATCTTTTTATAAATGACAAAAGGTACATCTGCCTCATTTTTGCTGTGGTATCCTGATACTACTCACAACCGTGATCGTTTCACTGGTATTGTACTTTGGGTCCCAATTTTGGTACCGTGACCACACTGATCTGGAGGGGCTTCATTTGTAAAAACGAAAAAACGGCATTCGGTATTTGACCAAGCGGGGGTTGGGGTCGGGGTTATGGGGGGATGATCTCCGCAGATCCTTTTTGCTCAGATTTTCTCTGTCTCTCACTTCATTGTTTTGCTTCTGCAGCCCACATTTTGGTATTGGTTCTGTCTCACTGCTGAGTGTCCAAACAAGATGACAAACACGACTCTAAACGGATGCTAATGTTGGTGCATATCAGTTTGAAGAATAAGTAGGCCCTTTTTTCAATCATGTCAACTTTCTAATGTGATAATCAATACTAAGTGTTGTGTTTAAAGCTTTTTGCACTCTACGCAAGTGGCCAAAAAATACTTTAAATTACTGCAAGTTAAATGTAATGTTTCAATAATGCTTATTCGGCATTGTTTGCCACAATTCTGTCATTGTCTGCTGGATGGCAGTGACACTATGAAGGAAAATATAATTCATAATTATAGCTGCTGAGCAGCGATGGGTCGGGTCTGGGCTATTTTTGGCAAATTTAGGCAATTCTGAGCAACAAACAGGAGAATAGGAAGACAAGACAATTGACAACAATGTTCATTTTGGACCACTTGAGGCTTGAACCCACAACTTCTGGAACCAAAGACTGTCATCTATCGCTCTGAGCTAATTGGCAAGTGGCAATACATCAGTGGCTTCACAAATTGAGTAAGCCATGGTCCGGTCCAGGCTATTTGTTTTTGTCTTGTGTTTCATGTTGAGGAGATCTGACATTTTGAACCTACAACCCCTGACACCAAGAACCAGCTCCTAACTCACTGAGCTAATTGGCTGGAAGTGAGGCCTGCTATGTAGCTTCATTTGTCGACTCAGGGAGTCACTGTCTGGGCAGCTCTTGTCAAGGCAGATTTCAAAAATAGTCAAAATGTCAGAAATTCTGTTACCTGAACAAAAATCTGATAATACATAAATTGCATCTTGACAGCATGGAAATGTTGGTGATTTGTTTTTAACTCTAAGTGTTTTGCTTCATAAGAGAAAATCTGATGTTTAAAAATGCCACTCTTACATTGACTCCAGTTGTTCCCATGAGAGCAGAATTCAAAATGTTCTCAAAAATTCAGTTTTTGAGATAAAATTCTGATAATTGCCAAACTTCATCAACCATGACTCCAAAATATTCTCAATTTTTTTCAGGAAGATTGAAAATGTATTTAGCAAGAATTTGATAGTATATGTTTACAGTACTGTTTACAGTCAAACATTTTGATGCACTGTAGGCTTAATTTTTGATAAATCAAAAATCTGAGCAACAAGTTTTGCGGAGGACGGTCTGAAGATGCTCTCTAGCAAGTTTGGTGATAATTGAGCAAAAAATGTGGGAGGAGATAGGTTTTATAAGTTTTACAGTTTTTGAAAAAAACTGAGTGATGGACTTCATAATTTGTAATGAGTTTAAGTGGACTAAAGTTTCAGCCGCATTGGGGCTACAGTTTGGTGAAAGTTTCAAAACTGTAGCATGTACTGGTGATTTTGTAGGTATTTTTAAAGATTTTTAAATTTAAACGCTTATTGTGGCATTGGACTCAAATTGATAAAATCAAAAAAGACTTGCAACTTGACTTGGACTTTAACACCAGTGACCTGTGGCTTCACCTTGGCTTGAATCTTTTGACCTTGGCTTGGTCCTCTTGACTTGAAATACTTGATGCCTTCCCCAAGTCAATTTCTCCAGTCTGAGAAGATTAAATTACATCAAGACAGGACAAAAACACTCAAAAGTAATCTGTTGTGGTTGACTACTACTTAATAGTGCTTTATGCTATGAAAGTGCCATGTCAGCACTACTTTTTATGTTTGAGTTTAGTGGCACTTGTTTGAACAAACTTGTTTTTACAAAGTACAGTTAAAAGAAGAATTCATTAACTTTGTAGATTTATATATTATTGGTGGCAAAGAGGGTATTGCTTGTGAGCTGCAAAACAATGACTTGGTCCCACCACATAATAACATGTTATTGTATTAACATATAGATGCCGTGTAAAAAAGTAATATTTTTATTTTCTAAAAGAAAAAGTCAGTCAAAACTTCTGAGATTTTGACACAACAAACTGGTTTAGCACCTGTAGTTACAAACTGTTCAACAAGAGGCTGCTTCACAATGAACAGAAAATGTCCACTGCATCTCTCCAGGCAGTTCTTGCACCAGTTATCACAAGTATTATTTATCCACATTTTTACATTGTTGTTTGCAAAAGTTGCCTCATCATCTTATATAGTGTATACCTTCATAATTCTAATAAACACCAACAATGTGATTGCTCCATGAGTGTGACCTCACTTTAAAATTGTGGCTACAAGAAGTTGCAAGAAATTGCAGCAGCTTTAGACAAGAGCTGTGGCATTAATTAATAGGTGTATATGATACTAATTGTAAACCAAGGGACATGTACGAGTATGGTGTATAGTGTGGTGCAAATGATGGCTTTCTCCACCACTTTCTGTGTAACTAAAAAGCAGTCAGTATGCAGTTGCTGAGAGACTGATGTGGGTCTCCTTCACTGGCATTGAGGTAGAACTGATTTCAGATGAATTCAAGCTGAACAGTAGAAGCTCCTCTGCACACTGTGCTGTGAGTCAGTGAAAGTTTTTCACACACGGGTACAGTAGCAGTCATACATTATTATGAAGACCTTGGTGAGTCATCTACAAAAAAACACAAATTACCAGCGCAAAAAAAAAAAAAAAAGGTTTTTGAAAAATGAAATCAGTCGAGCAAAATGAAATGCATATTTATTTATCTTTCTCTGTTTTATTATATTTATTGGTGTTGGATACATTTTGCACAGTGTTTTGTTGTTTAATTCCAGTGTAGGTAGGAAATGATATAAATGTGCACTCAACACCTGCACCGTACACAGCTGATGTATCATGTGTGCTGGTCTTGCTGATTTAAACTTTTGAACTAAAGCAGGTGATGTTCTTGGATTTATACTGTACATCTTAAAAAAAATGTTATTTTTGGCTGGACTGCAAAGCAGGCACTAAGTGACTCCTCATTGAGAGATGAGTTTTCTGTAGTGTTTTGTATGTGTTAATTAGAGAGCTTCAGATATGCTGAAAGGCAGATTGTGTTACCTTTGGAAAGAGCCAGTCCAATTGTTTCCCCCTTTTTCCCATCTAAATGCTAAGTTAAGCTAGCCAGCTGTTAGTTGTAGCTTAATATTAACGTACAGACATGACAGTAGTGTTGATCTTCTCATCTAAGAAAAAATTTAAAAACATATTTCCCAAAATGTCATAAAAGCAATTGTGAGGCCAAAGTAGTTTTTCTCATATATCTGCTTTGTGGTCACAAACATTAAAAGTATACCATGCAGGAACTGTTGGCTAGTCATACTACCTCTGTCTGTGTTATATCTGAGCTTCTCTGTTTGTTTTTGTGGAAGCCATGCTGGCCACACATGCATTTTAGTGAGTGAGAGTCCCATGTGTGAATCTGAATGACTTGTAGTGATGCACGTGTCGACCTGGTTCGGGTAAGCTTGTGAGAAAATATTGTAGGTTTTGGGTGGGCTGGTCATTAAGTGACAAAGCAGTATTCCGAGTCAGTTATTAATATCCTACAGAAACATTGTGCATTCGCTCATCTTCATCCTACTCTTACCCTCTCTCTGCCCCTCTCACTTACACAGCAGGCAGTTTTAACATCAGCACTGTTGCTCTCAGGCTTCCCATTATCCATTTGTTTAAGTCCGACATTTAAATCTCTCTGGTCATAATGTTTGGTAAAAATATTTCCCTCTGAGATCATGTAGGCCTAACACCGTGTCCTTATAGCGTTCACCGAATCCCTTAAGTATGTACATCTGTAATGTCATGTAAACAAACCGCTCTACCGATCGGCTGTGCGCTCATAGAAAAAAACCACGTAGGCTGTCAGTTGTTCATTCATTTTTGTAACCACTTATCCCTGTTTGGGGTCGCATGAGGGCTCGAGCATATCCCAGCTGACATTGCGTGAGAGGTGGGGGACCCTTAACAGGTCACCAGACTATCGCAGAGCTGACACATTGAGACAGACAACCATTCATGCTTACATTCAAACCTACGGTCAATTTAGAGTCACCAATTAACCTAACCCGCATGTCTTTGGACAACAATGCTAACCACTGGACCACCGTGCCACTGATATCAGCTGTGCTCTAGAAATGTTACTTAAGATGTAACCACTTAAAAGATGGGTGACTACTTGCTGTCTTCCTACATTTGTACTTTGTAAACAGAAAAAGCACGTTTTATATTGTGATAGTCCCTGGAGACATACAATAGAGCCAACAGCAAGTAGGTTGTTATTAATGATGGTCATTACCAGATGCTTTGAGCTCCAGTTTGTAGGTTTATGGGTTGGTTTCGGGTCACATATGTTTGTAGATGAGGGGGAATTGGCTTTCATCACAGGCCGGCTAGGGATGAGTTAAAAACCCACGTATCACGACTGGCTAGCTAATCACTGCTTGCTAATCACTGTGCTCATACAGCGGTTACTGCTGATAATGGGATGGTGTTGTGATGGAAGCGGAGTGCCCATCCTCCACTTCTCCCTAGTTATCAGTGTTAGCACTGTTGCAGTTGTTAGCACTGTTGGCACACTTAACACCGTTAGCTGCTAACCGGTGCTTTGGCCTTCTCCATCTTGAGAACAATGTCCAACTTCTGAATCATAAATATGCTCTGAATATTGTATGGAGTTTCTGTAACTGTCAGTCATCAAGCAGTGGAAATTTGGCACATGATATTTAAAAACACACAAAAGGCATACAGACGAGTAAGAAGTTTTAGTGTTAATGGGAGTTGGAGTTCATGATTTTTGAAGGTGTTTTAAATGGATTTTATTCTGGTGACCTGATGATAAGAAATAAGTGTTGATGTCGTAATAAGCATGGTTGACTTTACAGACAGATGTGATTCGTACTGAATGGTGTCCAGAAAGTTTTGTCAATAGGCTACGCATTTTTCCAAACTGTACAAGTTCTCTACTCTTGAATTGTTTTGTGAATTTCCTTGTCTTATTATGCCTAACAAGTTGACTTTAACAAGCTGTCTGAATCTACATAAACTTCTACATGCAAAATATAGATGTGCCGTTGTTATTTGATTGTATTCATACAATATGTCTTTTGTGACTTCGCTTCACTTAACTGCATATTCCAAGACGTATTATAGGTCAGAGGTTATTTCCCCAGCACCCCGAAGATACTGGAGTTTCGTCTCACTGACTTTCAGAAGAAAGAAAAAAAAATTCAACCTATCATTTACTGACAGGAAGTCATGGGTCAGAGCTTTCACTTTCTGCCACACACAGGCTCTTTACGCTGCATGATTTCACTAGGCTTGCTTCAATTGTTAGAATTTTGATTTATTTTTCTGCATTCAAATATAAAAGTCCATGAACAATGGTCATCTTATTGAATCACAGGGCAAGATGGAAATTGTATCAGATTAAAAATATGAAAGATTAAAAAAAGATACCTGTGTCGAAATGCCAGAAAATTACAGGTCAGCATAGGGGGGTAATATTGTGTACTTGAAGTTTGTAGCCGACTCTTGACCTGCTTTACTCTGGGTACAGCTCTGCAATCTCCTTACGCTCCAGTTCCTGCCTACCTCATCTACTAGTTCTGTGGTTAATGCAGTGTTTGGTGTCATCTGCAGTGGCTCTTTGCTCTTCAAACATGCTCATAGTAATAAAGAATTCATTGGTGTGCTGGATGAGTGAGTGAGCTAGGCAACAGCTGAGTGCCTATACTTTTCCCATCATTCCAGGTTAAACAAAAGCATCATTATACAGCTGTTACTGTAGCTGACTCATTGTGAACACTACACATTTAAAGTAGTGTGTTTTTTTACATTGTGTTGTCAAATTGTCTAACCAAACCCCCTCTTCTGTCATTCATTAGTTTATCCTTGGACAGTTTCCTGCCAGTGAGTCATTGACTCATTTTGACTTATTGTGATCTTGATGATTTGGAAATGGAGAGTCTGCAACAATAAATGTGGGTTAAGTGCATCATGGCTGATTTTACTAGTGATAGACTGTATCCTCTGGCGTCTTTTAAATCCCTGCAGGGGCTTGGACGCTTTGCTGCGTCATCATGCTTTATTTCTTTCTGTCTCTGACTCCACAATCACACCCAACACTCAAATGCCTCTCTAAGTCAAGCACAAATACTCAATTCATTCTTCAATTTGCCTGCAAGGTTAGATGTTATAAACAAATACCACTGCAAGATGCTCTGCCTCTTTATTTACATGATTTATTTTATACAACAGACTTGAGTGAGTGTGAGTTCATTCTGGCTTGCTGTACTCTGACTGACGTGGACTGGCAGGTACTGGTGCATTATGTTTTTCTTGCGATGATGACATCATCCCCCACGGTTGTGGTGACATTGCATCTGTGTGGTGCGTGCCTTGTGTTAGCATCAGTCAAGGTGACCGCGTGTTGGAGGTGCAGACAAAATGTAGATTTAATGTATTGCATTCATTGCTGCTATGTAGCAAGTCACCAGTTGGTGGAGGAATTGTGGTGGTGGGGTTGGTGGGGGGGGGACATAAATGTGCATGCGTTTGTGATGGAGCAGGGGGCGTGTATTAGGGGAGGGGAGAAGGGGTATTGTCCTGCCTCCATGCCCTCCGCAGGCAGCTGAGAGTCTTATTTGACAGCTTCAAGGTGGGAAGTGGAAAGACCAAAACAAGAACCGTAGCCCCCCTTTTTTTTACCCCCTCCCTTTTTGTGGGGGGAGAGAAAACCAATCCGTCTCATCGCACTGTGGTGGCTGGGTTTGGCTCTTTGTCAGTGCAGGGGGGGCTGGAGGCAAGCAGGCAGTGTGAATGCATATCATGACCACAATAGAGCAAACGAGCACAGTTCAGCCATGAAAGCCCAGCGGGAGAGGCTGAGAATTCCAGGGCTGACGCTAGAGTGAGTATTTTCCTCCGTTATCCTACCGGGGAGGCAGCGCCGCTGCAGTGTGTAGCTTCATCTGTCTCTGTGTCATATTTGTTGCTGTCTTTCACTGTTGCTTGTGCATCGTTAGCATTAGCAGCAGCAGCATTTGCAGCAGGAAGTCTAATGTCAAATCCTTCACAGCAAGGCAACAGAGGCTTACTTGTGGCTGTGTGGCTGTGTGTGTTCATGCATTTATGTTTTCATGCACGTGTGTGTGATAGACAGACAGATAACATGTCATGCTAAAGGAGTGCCGCAACATGCTTTCTTCGCTGGCGTGACACACTTACGTTCACACAGTGCACACACAGGAAACACGCATATTCATAACACACCTATGATGAGTGGCAGTGTTTGCTGGATGTGATCAATATTGTGGAAAGCAGTGAATTGCTGTGTGTTTACAGTACACTGAAGGTTTCCCTTTTTAGCAAAGCTACAGTCATTTGTTTGACTTGATCTTTTTTTTTTATTTAGGTCAACAAGGTATTTGTTATGGTTCCCTCCATTCAAGGCTTTAAAACAAGCAATTAAGGGGGCACAATTGGAATAATGAGTGACTGTGTTGGATTTGTTTTAAAGCCATTATTTCTATGTAGGTTTTTTACATAGATATATTCTGTATTTTTCTATCTGTCAACAAATCCCATGAAAAGACCAAAACCAAAAATGTGTTAGTCTGTTTGTCAGCACTTTCAGACTTCCAAAGCTTATCTGGATCTCACATACCAGGAACACTGGTTCCCACTCAAGACATAATTCTTGAAAAATGGGTCACAAGTGTACACTTTCACTTTTACCAAAGGCTAAATAATTTCCTACAAACAGCAGGCCACTGTAACATTACTCAAACAACAAACAAATGTTGCATTATTTTCATCAGTGGATTAATACACATTTAATGTGTTTGTGAGTGTCAACTGCAGCTGGATGTGGTATTGAGTTCAGATAAACTACAGTGCCCATATTCATCTTAATGACAGAACATGTCAGCCAGTGCAACGGTGTAGCTCATTGTTGTGTTGTTGATAGTTTTTGACAACACTGGAGCTTGATGGCAAGGAGGAGGAGGATATATCAAGCAGCACAGATAATCACTTTATTGTTGGCTTTGTTCTTTTTGTGGAATTTGATGAGACTACAGAAAAATGACCAGACCCATCCTTTAAAAACTGTGTTTCTGGACTGCCACTGCAGTAAAAGTTACTCACCTCTGTGTGACCTAATGCTCTGCAGTGCCATCGTTCAGCTTAAAAAGGGCTCAGTCCATTGCATCACAGCTAAAGTGAAAGTCCTCCTGTATGAATTAAAGCACAGGAGATAATAAGCTATTTGTAACCTCCTTTTTTGTAAATAATGTCAAATCTGGAACCCCTCTATAATCTGTAGCCTTTTAGCCTGGGTGCCTGTTTTTTTGTTTGTTCTAGTCTGAATTGAAACAGCCTATGGGGAGAGACGTTCCCAATGTCAACTTAACATTGTAGAACCAGACAAATGCCTTGGGAACCTGCTCTTTTAAACAAGATTTGGGTTCATCTGACAGGGACCATTACTCCTCATAATGCTTCTGTCGTCATCTGAGCACGTGTCAGAGCAGTGGGGGGGGTTTGTCCAGTGTGTGATAAAAGACAACTATTCACTACACTCCATTTAACTTACAGCCTCACTCCCCGAAGCTTGAGCCCCACTCCCACTAGCCCCTGCAGCCCGTGCAGCCCACTGCACGCTTTTCATTTTTGGAGGTAAGCAAGAGCTTTTCAACCATGCCTGTGTTGTTACTGAGAGGTCTTTTAGTGCATGTTTGACTCAGTCTTGTCATCACGCATCACAAGGCTGGAACTGGGTTTTCAGTTTGCCCTCCTAAAATCATCTGCCATTGCAATGACATTGAAAGAGGAAGGCTCAGTGCTTATATAATGTTGATAGTGTCCCCCCCCTTCCCCCATCTTGCCCCTCTCTGTTCTGAGGTTTATGCTCCTCTTTCATGTGCTAAGTAGGATTTGTGGCATTTGCAATACATCAAAGTGAAGAATGGTCTCAATCTGTCTGAACCCCAACTGGATTGATTCATTTAGGAGTGAAGAGTATTGAAAATGGTAAAAGCTAGTTTTAGATTTCTCAGTAATGGTTTCTGATCCAAGCTTACTGCATATATCTCTCGATATTAGTGTTTAAAAATCTGCGTTCTGAGTAGAACTTCAGATTATTTTATGGACATCAAGACTTTTATCCTCGTGTCACTGAAAAGATTATTTCTTTTGGGGGGGGGGGATGAATGTGCTTCAGTGATGTCTGAGATAGTGCGTCCTCTCTACGAACTCCTCATTTCACCCGCCAAGAAGCTCTGAATCTTTTTTTTTCTTTTTTTTTTTGCATGGATGAGCCTCATTTAGAGTTTGACTTTTAAATAGGTCATAAAGGTTGAAGCCATCTTGCTGTGGCTCTGTGCTGCTTTACTGGTGTTTACGAATTACTGCTCGGTTGGATAAATGGATAAAAAGGTGCCATGATGAATTAAAGTCTTGTCTGCTTCGTCTCTGTCTGCTGACAGATGTTGAGAACAAGTAGCAGTAGTTGTATTTCAAGGTAGAATTCTTTACTGTCAAAGGTAGATGGTTTACTGTTTCTACCGTTTGTCCAACTTCATGGTAAGCTTCAGTTTTAAGGAACTTAGCCTTCTGCAGCAGCTTCTCTGAAACACAGTCCAATTAGAACTTATTTGCTTACGAAACAGGACTTTTGAAAAAGGCGGCTCACTGCATAAGAGTTGTCTCTTTGTCTTACTCGTAAAAAAAGAGGGTCTCAGTCTGTGCTTTCTGTCAGGTTTTGTTGGCTCTATTTAAGCTGCTTCTGATGCAGATTTTGTCAAGAGAAATAGTTGGAATTAAACTTGGAATTTTTTTTTTTTTTTTTTTTTTTCCAGCTCATTCAAAACGCTCAATATTGAAGATTTTCTGTATCAATGAATAGCATGAAACACCCACCCATGTCACCTCTGATCTCCTCTTCTTCTGCTCAGCTTTCATAGAGTCAAGTGCAGCAGGCATTTAAGTGAGTCAGCTCCATAGAAGAATGTGAAGATGTTTTTTACTGGCTGTTTTGTTTTTTTCTATTGACAGTTTCAGTTTTTATTCCATCATGTACCTATGCACAGGGTTTGGTGTTGCAGTGATCTCTGTCATGATCTCAGATGAGATGTTTAAAGAATGATGCAGTAGAAGACATAATCCTTCACCATTGATATACCAGTGTAGTACCATCTACATCTACGGCACCATTATATAGCAGCATGTTTGTACCAATCTTACCTATGTGACATATAAGAGAAAGGGTGTTAGTGACTGACAGATTTTCCATAAAGAAGTTTGTGGCAAAGTTAGTGTGACTTTGCAGTAGTGTAACATCACAGTGGCATAGATTTTATCCAAGCAAGTGTTTAAAGCAGGTACATTTGTGAGTCTGATGTTCATAGGTGAACATGGACTGTCTCCTTGTTTTGATTCAACTCTAAAGTTGGGATTTGCAGTTGCATTATCTTGTTTCAAGTTTCGTTTAATGTCTGCGGATAAAAAGCCTATTATTCTAGAAATTTTCAGTTGTATAATAAGAGACTTGTCTTAGATTTTGGATATTGTTATAAAAGTGTTGTCTCTCCTGGTTTTAAAGGCTAGATTACATTAAAGTGATGTAATTTTCTGAATTTACTCAGCTGTTCAAACTGTTCTATTATTTGCCTTTACCCACATTATTTTCACATTACCGAACTCATTGTATAAATATTTTGTGAAAGCACTAATAGTCATTCCTACAATATCTCTGCAATATCAGGGTTGAGTTATTTGGTTGAAACATTGTGATATTTGTTTTATCCATATAGCCCAGCCCTACCTTTAGAAAGTAACAAGATTAAACAGGTTCAGTTTGAGTAACAGATCCATGAGTTTTAAGATTTATAAGACGACCAAAACTCTACTTACTTTCATTTTGGTCTGACGATAGCAAATATTTGAGTAGGACAGAGCCATCACATCTCAATCGGATCTCTCTTTGGTCACTACAGACACATATTGATACCAGTTGTAAATGTAATCAGGTTAAATCATATCTAGATATAATCTGGATACAAGATGTATTTTAATGCAAGGTGTGAAGGAGGGGTGGGGTGGGGGAGGGGGGTGTTTTGATAAGAGACAGTGAATGTAAACACAACTTCTGTTTTATAAGAAAACTCCACAGGGCAACTGTAATTGTTCTCACAAAGCAAGTAATTGTCCAGGCAAACCCGCTTATTGTTAGTAATAACTGTTATTTTCAGCTTTCATATCACTTCTCAGAGTAAACAAGGATTTCACAAAATATGCTGACCTTTCCCAGGATTTCTGAATGATAACGGATTGGTGCCTATGTTAATTACTTGTATCTCCTGTGTTTCATTGTGGTAGGGTATTTTCTGATTATATAAAAGCACTGACAGGTCTTTAGATATACATACAGCCAAGAAAACATCAACACTGAACATAAAAGTACTGAATATATAAACATTGTATACTCATATCTTACCTTAGTAAACTAATGCCATTGTTGTAAGATTATTTTATGTTTTCATTTTCAAGGATAACCAGAAACAAGTCATTTCTTAGTGAGAGGACAGCAACCCAAATTTTTCTGCTGGTGATGACAGTGTAGCCAGTGACCTCCCTGTTCCTGCTGCTCTGTGCAAGTTTGACTTTGAGCCATCTGAACCATCATTTCTTATGTGGAACACTGAAACAGAGCAGAGCCATAATTAGAGTGAAGGCTGTCACACTGGCCTGTAGGGAGCCAGACTGAGCCACTCTGAGGGACACACATGCAGAGACTTTATACCAACAAAATGGCTTCTGATAACACTTTATTACGTGTAAGTAGAACCAGTGGTTACGTGCCAGTCATAGTGGTGTCCCTCCTTTATCCATTTCGCTCTCCGTCTCCCTTCCTGAGTTTTGAACCCCTTCCAGGCAACGCACTTGGCAAGTGATTGGACTAATCTGCAGCATCTTGATGGTCTTCAGGTCTGACTGTGCACTTCCTTAGTGAAGCTTTTAACCAGTCTTTCATCCACCTCTTTTACTCTCCTGTTCACTGTCAGTGTGAAGAAGGCTGATTTTAGGCCATCATATGCCCTGCATATTACAAAAGAGCTAGTGCTAGGTGCTCATGTGGTGTTTATCTTTATCCCTGTAAATATATGAAAACGGGTCACATGACCATCCCTAGGACGTGATGTAGATTTCTTGTGTAATTGTGCTTAGAAGTCAGTGTCACTGCTGAAATAAAATGACTTAACAGCTGTGAAAACATGTCTTGGCTTCTGTATTTTGGTCCAATTCATTATAAGTTAAAATAATATACAATTTTTAAGAAATTGTCCCCGAACATGAACAACAAACAATGACAGGGTTCCTACGCAAGTATGGAAAAGTATAGAAATAAATTTGATCAATTTCCAGGTATTAAAAAGTATGGAAAATGAAAAATAAAGTATCGAAAAATATTTATCTTTCCAGACTATTACCACTGTTCTAAAATACTGTTTTCTAAAATAGAAAATTAGGTATTTCCAAAAATATTTAATCAATCCGGATTGTGTTTTATGCCGGGCCAAGCACAGTTTGTGTGAGAGAAAACGTCTCAGAAAACATACCAACCCTTTTACCTGATTGACAAGTGGTATGTCCAGCCCACTGCCCCATGACCCACCTCCAGCCCCCCAGGTATCAGTTTCACTCCAACACTGCACCTTAGACAAGAAGACAAGTTTCACGTGGTTCACAATTGGTAGATGCAAGTTTTTGGATGGATGGCTTGACAATACCGTACATACAGAAAATACTGGTTGGCCAAGGATTCCCAATTCACACACAGAGCTGGATGCAAGCTTTTTGTGAAATTGTTTGACATCGCCAACGTGGGGGAGAAGGCGATTCTGAGCCACATGACAGGAAAAAACACAGATGTCTCGTTACTGCATCGGTTGCACCCAGAGTCCCAGCCTTTTTGCCTCAGCCCAGACATTGAACTTACAGTACCTGAGTTTTTATTTGCATGCCATTGTGGTACTTGGCTACAATCGCCTATTAGGAATAATAAAAGATGTGACATAAAGACTGATATATTTACTCAGATGTCGCATTTTCTCTAAAAGGGAAAAACAAAACACAGAGAAGTCTGGAAATTAAGGTATGGAAAAGTATGTAATTTTGAAATTCCAAATGTGTAGGAACCCTGCAATGAGTAAGGTGTAGTATTTGCCATGGCAGGTCAGGCTACACCTGCCAAGACAAAGCAACATTGTAGTATTATTGTGATGCAAGATGCATGATTAGTATATTTACATTATTAGTATATTTAAATATTGAGGGCAATATGTCCCCCCATATACATTGTAATTATTACCTTGATCCACTGGTCCATAAATATTAGACTTAGCCCACATTATTGACAGTCCTTCCTTAAATATGAGCTGCATTTATCTTTGTTTTTACTTGCTCATATGAGGTCAGTGGTTATTTCTATGTCTGTTAAGCTCAATAAGACAGATGAATGTTTTGAAGCTGGATTGTGAAAGTAACATGCATACAATACTTCATCAATCATGTGACTAAAGCAATGTCAGACTCTGCACACACACTAACAGAAGCACTCTTATCACAGCTCTTGAGTTCTGTTGTTACAGCACAGCCAGATGTCTGTCTGCAGGGCTGAACTTTGCTCTCTCCTTTGGAGAATGGTCAATGAAAATAAGTAATCAATGGCTTGGCTCCCCTGAGGTTGGATTCTTTGTGATGGCTCCGTAACGGTTCATCTGGTTTGGAATATGATTTTGTTCCATGCCAAGGGCTGCCACTTCAGGGAATTTTGTCTGCATACTGTCTGCTCCCCGCAGGCTGCTCTGATCAGCTGACTCCGAACTCTCGCACATACATGCAGGACTCCAAAGTCAAATTCATCACTGAGCTGACAAAACACCAGTTTTTATGTGGGTTATGCATGTGTGTGCATGCACGAATACAGCTCTCTCAGCCCAGTTTTCCTTTTCTGTAATGTTCATTTTATCATTAAGTGAAAGCAATTAGTTAATCAGTATTTTGATTGAGTTGGATATTGTAAACAAGGATTAAATTTCAGATCTGTGTGTTTTCAGTAGTCATTTGTGTTAGGCTGCTTATCTGCAGACCTGAACACGTGAGTCAAGGATCAAAGGTGAAAAAGTTAAGGTCAGGCTCCCATCAAATGAATGAGGTAGGTCTCTCTTTGCAGGGAACAGCTAAGGGAAGAATTTATGCAGTAGCAGAAGAAATCCATGCAAAAGCAAAGCATTTCCATTTCAAATAGGTCCTGCTTAATACACTGACCCACCGAACTTTTGGAGGGGTGCCAGTTTGTGAAAGCTGCAAGTGCACAGCAGCATCTGCTGATGATGCAGCACCCCACTGTCTCACAACCCCCCTGCACAGGATGTGAAGTGGTAGATGCCTGTTACATGATATGAAGCATGTTGAGCAAAGGGAGCAGGGTGAGTGTTTGGGATACGGAGCACAGTCGCAGTGAGAGGGGAAAACAAAAAGTCAGCTGGTGTTAGGTGTCATATCGCTGCAACAGTGGAGGCTGTCACTACCTGACCTGGATCACACACTCTGTGTGCCTTTCAGGATCCTCCCTGGATTACCTTTTTATTTGAGGACAGAGGAGGACAAGGTGTCCTCTCTGCTGGTGTGTTTATGCCGCAGCTGCCTGCAGATGTGCCTGTGCAGAGGAAGTTTGGACCTAAGGAGAGCTGTTGCAGGAGTACTTGTCAGGACTGCGCTGGGGGTCGCATCCTCCTGAACCCTGAAAACCGTTGCATCTCCTCACAAAGTCTTCAAAAGCCTCCTTTACATCTCCCTCTCTGGCATGACTTGGACACAATGTCAGATTCTAGTCTGTGGACAGTGCTGTCCAACTTTAATATGCCACATTTCTTCAGTGGAGCCCGTCTGCGTCGGTCCAAGAGGTAACCTTTAAAACAGTTTGAACTATTTTTGTGTTTTCTGCAATGTGACATGTTGCTTCACGGACAGGTGTTTTTTCAAATCAGATACAGAAAGTCAGTCTTTTCTGAGTGAAAAGCTTATTGTCCTGGCAAACAGGTAACTTGACACTGATTGACAAGAGGTGTGTTTTCTTGTATTTACAGCTTGTCAGCGGAGCTGTATTACGAGGCCAGCATGAATAAGAAGCAGGGTGTTGCCTTCAAGCCTATTGTGTATTACTTGCTTTGTGAGTCAAATGGTAATTGAATGTTTGTCGTTGAAGCAGTCTCATGTTCCTTACACAGGATGTGTACTTTGCTTTGTGCCATTCCCATTAGTTAAGAGTTGGAAAGTGGAAATGCGGATTGTTTTTTTTTTTTTTTTTAATTTCCGTAACTGATTGTTGGTGGTGGTGGTGGTGGTTTTACAGTTTCTAACCACAACTAAGAAACAACAAGGTATTGAGAAATTGTTGTGCTTCATACATTGTGCTTCATACAATGCTGTGTATTTCATTTGACTTGTTAACGTCACTGAATTAAAAACACTTCATTGGTTTATGTGATTCAGAATGTGTAGCCACTGGTTTATAGCTAAGCCACTTGATCCCAGTTTTTTGTATATGGTTTGGTGAAGCCCATATAACTGATACTTATCTTTAATCCCTGTCCTGACCCATTTTATAGTGCAAAACGGCTTAACATGGAATACTGGCGTTTTTGGTTTTCTTGTATCAGCGCATAAATATTTTTCTCATTTGAAAACTGCAGTCAAATATAATGCATATTGAAAACTGAAGCTTGATGCTGTTAAAGCACAGTGTCCGAGATCCTAGCCATGTTTTTCTGCATTGTGTTTGTGAATAAATTGATGAATGACTGTAAGGATGAACTGATCATTAATCTGATGCTATAAAGAATGAAAATTCCGTGACAGATCACCAGTGATTCCCTAATCTGAAATTAAGTGAGCTGAAATGGCTTTTACCCTTTTAGGTGCTCTGAATATAAAACACGTCTCCCGTATCATTACAATACTGAGCTTTTTAAACACTCCTCCTTTTAGTTATGATCTGAATATTTTAACAGAAGGTCATGATATGTGACACAGCTGTTAACCTAAACAAGAAACTGTAGACTCAGTAATAAGGCCGCTGACACATCAGTGTTCATGAAGTCAAAATAGAAAAGTAGATGCAGTAAACTATATTTCTGTCATCATTTTAAGAACTGCAGGATTTATGAACTTTGCTGCAACTACTGACCATATTACAATTAGGTACTAAGTTAGATATATTATACACTCTGTGTGGAAAAATAAGCTTCTGGCAAACTTAAAAAAACGCACACAAAAAAGAATGAGATTTGTCAAAGCTGAGTCTCTGAGGAGCTATGTAATACTGTACATCCTCAGATGTAGAAAATCAGTCATCAGTGGCTAGGAGGAAAAAAGCTGCATTGCTTTTACCCAAGCTGCATGTTTTTAAATACTATTAATAGAGCTGTGTGTGTCATATGTCTGACTTTGAATTTGGGTTTGTCAGCGAGGAGCAGCGATTTATGTGGCATTGCGCTTTGTCAGCTCACCTGACAGCTCTGACAAGGGAGCAAAACTCACAGAAGCGAAAAAGATTAATCATGGCTTTTTCTTTTTGTTGACATGGGTCAGGATCATTTCAGATTTATCTGGATTCAGACTGTAGTAAACCAAAGGCTTTTTATCTATTTTTGCCATCTCCCGTAGCTCAAAATAAGTAAGCACACTGAAATCGAAAAAATTGTTTTTGACAGATTCAGATTACTTTGTAATGATAAAGAGTAACAGTAAAGTAGGTCAGCGTAGAATACGAAATAAATGCAAACTTAAGGTAAAATGAGCACTTTTAAATATTTTACTATAAAATCTGAAGTTTCTGTAACTTTGATAAACACCTTTATAGATTATTTTTAGTCACAGCTATGCCTGTGGAGATTTGGCGTGTAATACATCAATGGTGTGATGAGGTTGAGGGTTTTGCATATAACCGAGACTGGTAAACCCTCCTATGGAACCGTTCCAGGAATCTCACACATCTGCAGTACAGCATACAACACTGGCCTACTTTCTCCCTATCATCTTCGCCCAGGGCGTCTTTATCCCTCCTTTAAAGCCTAACTATAGCGACACGTTTTTTTTTCCTCCTAACTTAGCCTTTCTGGCCACTGAGGTGCTTCCACCAAAGCTCAGCTTAGCATCAGACATGATGAAGATGGCCTGCGTGCCATCATAACCTGTGACAGTTTTTTTGTAAAGTAATCCAGAAGCAGTCATTTTAGTGTCTCCATGAGAGGCTCTCCACTCTGTAATAGGGGTTGTAATGGTACAAACAGTGGGGTGGGCAGTGAGAGGGTAAAGCATCAAGAGGGCTGATTGGGCAGCAGTGTGGCATTCTCTTGGCCTAATCCACAGTGAGAGGGTATAAATAGATCTCGTTAAATTTGATCCTCTTTGACTGAGCACCTGTGTACCAGATATTATTCACTCCCTCCCCGTCACGATAAATGATTCATGGCATGTGTCCACACTCTTGATCGTAGGGGTTAGCCCTAGAAACCACTTGAGTAAACAAGGATGAATGGGACTTTAGTCAAAACAGGGTTTCCCCTCCGATTTAGGGAGATGAATTGGATTTTGGTGTAACAATGAGGCAGCAACAGGACTGCAGAGAACTACAAGCAGCTTGGGATGTTTCTGTTGCCAGTTATTGGGCTGCATGCAAGAATATTTTGGTATTCTTATCCAAAATCTCTAAATTTTTATTACTGCAAGCTTTGCTTGTGCGAATGGAGTGTTTCAAGTCTGTTAATTTGACAAACTTGATGTGAATCACTCATTCCAGCTTGTGGAACTTCATCTGCTCATTAGGATGTACGCTCTAGTGAGATCATATCATTAGCATAATCAATGCCCCTAAAAGTTGCTATATGAGGCCACCAGTTTTGCTCTGCTCAGTTGATGACCTTAGAGTAAAAACAAGACTTTCACACTGTACAGTTTTAAGTCCTGCTGTAAAGACTAAAAGATAACACGTTCAGCAGCATCAGTAGTTGTATTAGAGAACCTGAAACAATTGGAAAATATTAATATTACACCTGTCAACAGCATACCATCAGAGCAGCGCCATAGATATAAAGTGAGAATGGATTAGATGAAGTTTGACGGCAAAAACATCTTGAATAAGCAAAACATTTCACGACTAATATGAGAGGTGGTCAAGGGGGAATGTGACCATCACAGAGAAATGAGGTAAGAGAATATTACAGCCTACAGGAGAAAATGTCACACTGTGGGGTACAACAGGGGATGATACTAGCAGCAGAGTGAGAGTTTTTACATAGATTCTGCTAAACTGTATGTATTGTATGTACTGTAATAAAATAAAATAAAAACCTCACTTTTTATTGGCACCTGATGATGATATGATATGACAAAATATTCATCTTGCATAAAGTTTGCCTTAGCTATAAATCTTATTTTAGTTCATTTCACTATTGTATTTAAACTCCAAATTCATTCATATAAAGGCATTATGATTTTTAAATCAAACAGGTGTTTTTTTCTTTAAGAGACAGGGAGCCTCATGACTTTATGATTTACATGACAGTTCTGGAGCAGTTGGGAATTTTATTTGTACCTAAAAGAAAGTCTGAAGTACGAGAAAACTTGGTGATTGCCACAAATTGTCTTAAATCTCTTGTATGTGCCATTTAAGAACAAATTTGTTGGTACAGCATGTGACCCAATGTCTGAGCAGGTGTTTCCTATCCTTAAAGGTGAAGGTGAAAGTTTACCTCTGTGCCTTTTGAAGTTTGTATGTTGCACATGACTTTGGTTATTGCTCTAGTCAGATCTTGTACAGTTAAGTGAATTTTTGTATGACCACTCTTCTGAACACATGCCTCAGGGAAATTAAAATAACTTGTTGAGAAGGACGTGTCACGATACTGGAATTTCCACCTTGATACCGAACCTTGAAAAAAAATTAATATTCACAACCATTTTCGATACTGCAGGGACAGATTGACATTGAGGGCATGATATTTTTTTTTTTTAATTTAAATAAATAAATCAAGGCTATAACATGACACAGAAGACTTTTCTTGGTAGCAGAGAACAACTGAGTGACTGTAGTACACATTAATGATAAAAGAGTGAGAAAACACAGCTGGTACCAGTGTATTGAAACTGCATGAAATGAGTAGTGAAATTGCTTCAAATATTTAGAATTTATGTAGCCATTAATCGATATTTTGACAACAGTTGGGGGTTTATGCTCCAGTGTGCGATATTAAATAATACATGATTATTTATTTATTTAGATGCATATATATCGTAGTTGGAAGACCAATATCTTGCAGGTCAAATCACATTAAACTTTCAATTCAGAGATTACTTAACTTTGCTTAAAGGTCATTGCTTTGTTGAATATCCAAATATCAGAAATTTCCTCAGCAACTCAAACATCAAAAGTTTGCAATTCTGTCATTTATGATTGTATAAACACTGAACCATAGTAACCACTGATTATTTAACAATCAGTTAGAATTCTTTGTGAGCCCTTTGTGACACCAAAGAACATAAATATTCACATCAGAAGCATTAAAGTGCTGCATAAACTTCTGTCAGTCACCAGTATATATTTCCCCACTTGGGTCCTGATAATGCAGGATGACAATTGCCCAAACTGTCCAATCAACAAGTTACCTGTCAGTCAGTATATCTTCATTTTTATTCCTCCTGCTTTGTTTGTAAAAAGTCAGTGTGAACAGCAACTGGACCAGAACAAATATGCTACAATGTATGACATTTCCAACTTTAATTAAATGAACCTAACTACAGGCGCGAAAGCATCCTAAGTCTTTTGGAGCAAAGCATAAGAGTGTCGAGAGCCTTTTGCACATCATTATCAACTCTTGTAAAAGTTGCCAGACTCTTTATTGTTGGTGAAGTGACATTCAAGCTCTAAGGGCTCTACAGTGGCACCTTTTGGAGCTGCTCTTCAGTGCTTCTCAGACATCATTGCAGAAGCCCAAGTGCATTTGAACATTCTGTGCGATCAGTGCAGCAACACACAGGTATTCGAGCGGCAACCCTTTCTTTATCAGGTCAAAGGTGAGCATACATTAGCAGATATTTGTCATGTGAAACTGCTTTATTCAGTGTTTAAAGTGGTTTAAATCACCTGGTCTGTTTGTTGTGGAGAGGAGGAGACCTCTGTCGATAATTCAGTTCCCAGTAAAAACCTCCTGAACAATGAACACTGTAGGAATGCTTATTGAGAGAAGTTTTACCTGGTTGCAATCTGCAGTCCTCTCTGCTAGACACCACAAAAGTCCCCCTAAATTTTATACACTGTTCTTTGAAAACAAAAGTGGACCCTGTGACTCCCTTGTGGAGCATGGCAAGGTAACTTTTTTTATTGTCAAAAAAACTGACATTGTTAAAGCAGAATAGAGATTTATGACTCAACAATTGTGGTTTACAGAAAACTTCATTGATAGATCTGTTTTTATTGTGAAACTGCCAATGAAAAAATACTTCCTGTGTTCTGCCAATCTTCATATCAACAACATCTAAAGGCGTTAAAAATGTAACATTTAATTTGGGCAGTAAGAGTACTATGGTATGCTGCTCTGGTCATCAAAAGTTGCAAAAAATACAAGATCACAGCCACACACATACACTAGCTTGAATATTCAAACGCTGAAAAAAGTGAAAAATACATGTTTTGTGGTGTTTATAATGAGCAGAATGAAAATCATTATTGAATAACATCTAAAAAATTCAGTTAGAAATGGCTCAGTTCTCTGAGGAGGTTATGTAACAGGATGTCATTGAGTCTCTGACCTTGAATTGAATTCATGTTCTTGAGGCATTACGTGTTTCCACTGACAGCCTCTAATTTGAAAGTATAAACCCGAGACTAATCGGAACTGAAGCTGCTTTTTACGATGAAATAGTTCATTTTCCTCTCAAGGTTAAAAACTGGGCTACATTTATGAGTCACATGTTGTTGATCACAGTGCTCCCTTGTGAGTCACTGTCCTGTATTAACATGATCAACAAACATAAAAGAATTCTGAATGCTGTACGAAGAACCTGCTTCTTTGTGACTGAAGCAGAGCGTTTAGTCTCTTGTTTTCATGGCACTGTATGCAAAAACATTTTCTGTCAACACACTCAAGTATATTAGAGGGCATGTTATGGTAATGTAGTAAAGTATTTTGGTCAGATATTGAGCGTTTGTAAGTGTGATTGGATGTGTAAAGAGGTGGTGGTAGACGGGGCTCTCTTTGCATTGTAGAAATGGTTGAACAAGCAAGAACTTGACTGTTATTTTCTTTTTTTGTTTTTTTTACATTAAGCCAAGATTTGTTGTCAGTAATATCTCTTGATTTTGTTTCCACAGAGAGAAAAAAAATAGATAGATGGATGGATAGATGGATAGATAGATGACATAGAGGATAGAATTAAGCTGCTGACACAAATGTAATGAGAAGTTACAGTACCTATGGAGGCAAAGAAAGGCTGTAATAAAGGTTCTGTATGTGACATTCAGAGCATTAATATAGGAGCGAACGGAGAATGATGTCATTCTGCCTCTGTGTGTGCTGTAATCCAGACTTCTCTGTTCTTTGTTGTGGTGAGCCGTTCAGGCCGCGTCATCATGTCAGTGCATATGTGTATCCCACTGGCTAGCTCATCACCACTGCACATCACAACTGCTACCACAGCTTCCGCTGATATCGGGTCCAAGTCGTCGCGGGAACATAGTGACCACCCTCTGGTTCCCCTCTGGTTAACACCAGCCCTTTTTACACAGAGATTGTGCTATAGAGCAGCTGCAAGTCCGTCCTTTACATTGCTTTGCAACTTCATACAGAACCAAACAATGGCAGCTTGACAACACCCTGGAACCAAAACAGGCATGACAGGCGTTATGGGAGTGACTTGTAATACGACAGTGTTTGCCTCTAGTGTGACATATAACAAACACATTAGGCAGTACTTTCTAAACGATTGTAAAGGCATAACATGGCAAAAACAATCATTTACCAACCATATTATAAGACCATGGCTCTCGTCCTCTTCTTGGACAGTAGGGAGCTCCTGGACCTCATTGTCTTCCCAATTTACGGACATTTTTGACCTTTGTTCTTCTTTGAGTTTGCTGCTAAATGCATCATTAAAACGTCACACTCATCCCATCCATTGTCCCAACCTGCCAGCTGTCCTTTTTATACAGACATCGATTTGGCGCTCTAACTACCTCCGCTGCCAGCTCAAAGGCGAGTCAACTCTGGTCCCCCATTCCACAGTCGTACCTTTTATAACGAAAGGTAACAGCAATTAACATTATGGCATTGTTGTCTTGAACAGGCAGTGTGAAAGAGGCTTCCGTTAGCTCTGTCAGCACTGTTGCCATTGTTTAGCGCTGTTTATGGGGTTAGCACCATTAGCTGCTGACCACTGCCTCAGCCAGCATTGTGTTTAAAAACCTTGTCTAGGCAATTCATACTCCCTGGATTTCCTATTGAGCCCCTTTTAAGCAAAATAATATCTGAGTGTGAAATGTTTAATCACTGCTGAATTTTTTTTTCTGAATTTAGGTCATTTAAACTGTAGAATTTGAATGTTTTTCCACTTTACAATTCATTAATAAGACTTTTCTGGACAGTAATGTCAAGTTTTGAAATTTTATAATATTTTTTAAGGTTCACAAATTCCAATAGAAAATGATATGTCTTCCTTTTTTCCCCTTTACAACACCTGATAAGACACAACACACAGACAGAGGGTTTGACCTATATGCTATGTTTAATTGCAATGAGGGCAACAAACAAAAGAGAAGATGTGCAAATCAAAATACAGATACTACAATGAGGAGCGTAACATCAAAAAATTTAAATAGTAAAGGCATATATTGTTACCTGCTGTCAGTAAGGAAATATGTGATCAGTAATTTGTCCAGTGCCACTGCCTAATATTTGACTCTGTGGTTTACAGCTGCAGAACAAGCAACAGAAAAAGCCTGATAGGAAGCGGTCAGTCTTCAGGTTTACCCCGACCTCATTCTCCCCTCTCATCTCTAACAGGTAAGTGTATGTACAGTAAATGGGCATAGTCTATTAATGAATGTGTGTTCACCCTTTCCTGCACAGAGGGGGAGCCATTAATCCACAGTGTTCTCAAAGAAGAATGCAGTCCATTGTTTAATGCAAAATATTTGGAAAACAACACGGGGAAATGCAAAGCCTTTGTAAGAAGTTGTGTAATTCCCCTGTGATTTCCTCTCTATAGCTTTAAACCAGCATATGTGGCACCCTCATATGATACTGATATTATTAAATGGACAGAAGTGGAGTTAATGTACATATTGAATATTGTTCCCTGTCTTTAAACAGTATAAATGCAGGGGACTGTCTGGCACAGAGAGCAATAAGGAGAAAGCAAAGCACTAAAAGTAGTCATTGAAGTGTTATTACAGTATGAGGTAAGCTCTGTGGTGTTTGGATGAAAATTAACTCGTAGAGTGGTGGGTTGAAGGGCAGTGATTGTGCTGGGTGAGGAAGTGCTGGCCTGCAGAGAGGAAATGCACAGGAGCAGAGGGAGGGCAGGCCTCGCTTACCACAGGGCGTTTTATTTCCTGCCATTGGTCAGCAGAGTTAGAGCCACAACTCTCAGTGTTCAGTCTGTATTTTAACTTAATGAAAGGGGCCGCCATCTTCAAGATGGACTCAGAAAATCACAATATTCTTGCAAATGAATGTGTTCAGCACTGGGATGACCTCACACTGTGGCTCAGTCGTAATATTGCTGCCAGAGGTAGGAAAAACATTCTTTTATTTCCATTTACACTGGTTCCCAACCTAAATCCTGGTGTTACACCTGCGTGCGTGCGAGCATGTGTGTGGGTGTAGGTGTGCATTTTTAATCATAAACTCTCATAGTTGTGTGTTTCTAATGTTGTTTTTTGACCTGTGAAGGGTGCAGAGACTCATTGTGATGTGCACTTTAAATAAACTGAAGTGTAAGCTGCATTTAAGTAAAAGCGACATAAAAGACCAGCCCTTTTTCTTCCTTGCACTTGAGTTTTTATAGCAACATCAAGGCAGTTTTCATAAGTTATGTGCCTGTCAGGCTTTTTAGGTTTACAACTGTCACTACGTGTCCCAGAAGTTTAACCATTTAGGATCAGTGAGAAGAGAGTATTAAACTACATTGTACAATGCTAGGTTTAGGCATCACATGTTTGACATGACATTGGCACATTTTGGCATGCTGGAAGGCCTTCAAAAACAAATTGGCCATAACAAACTGTTTTTACAAGTGGAAGGCAGGAAGAGAGATGACATTTGACAAACAGGTTTTCTGGTTGGCTGGAAAATACCCACAACAATGTGCATTCAGTGAATATGCTGTTGATGAAAATGATACTGGAATGAGCTCTGGGTGTATTTAGTTTGCCTTGTTGCTGACCTTGTTTCTAACTCTTACAAAACCAGTGCACTGAAGCAACTGTCCTCTAAACCTACTACTTCAGTATGCTGATGGTTAGCTTAGGGCTTTAGAAGTGTCAGTGGGTGGTAGATAATTCTACTAGACACATTTCAATACCATTTTTTCCTCCCTGATACAGATTGCAATTCCTGAACTTGCATATTGGCTAATAATATTACATCAAAAAAATATTGTTGCAATACATTTGGCTCAGGTTAAACCCTTGATAAAACATAAACAAATACATACAGAGAATAAAGGCCATATAACTTTCTTAGATATCTATTTTTATTTAGGTTATTTTGCTAAGGGCTAAAGCTACATTTTTTACTTGAAATCATTTCTTTACCTTTTTAAAACAGCGAATGCTAGTGGCTGCACAGCGCACCTTCCTGTGTAAGCTATTGTATTAGAGCGACAAATAACTGATTTCTGGTAAAACTTTTTTATGTTTTATCTGGGTGTGAAACTACATGAAAGTTTATTAATAAATAAAGTGTCAGAACAACTCTCTGTAGAGACTAAGGGCCCTATTTAGATGGTCTAAAATGCAAAGCGCCAGGCGTGCAGGGCATGGGCGTGTCCCAGTCACTTGCTAGTTAGACAGCGCGTTTTCAGACTGTGCGCCGTGGCGGAGAGTCTGAAAGGGTTGGACGTACTCTGTGAATTAGTCATGGGTGTGTTTTAGGCATGTCATTCAATAAGCCAATCAGAGTGTCACCTCTCATTCCCTTTAAAAGAGGCGCAATTGAAGCGCATGGCGGAGAGCTAGTTAGATGGTTGACCTACCAACTGGAAAGAGTGAGCGTTTAACAGCTGAGGAGACGATAAGTGTATCACTGTATCGACTGTCCCGTCACATCTGATGACAGATCAAAGGGGATTGGCACCGTTTGGCATGTTTGGCACGCGTAATGGAAACCCAACCTGATTTGAATAACACAGCTGCAAACTAATAAGTTCACATCCCTCTCAGCCAACCACAAACAGCCACAGCATCAGACAGAGAGTATATATTCAGCATCTGTCATCTTAGAAAAGCCAAAAGAAAAGAAACAGAGTGAGACTGCAAGAGAGAAAGAGAGAGTGCATGCGCACGAGAGAAACGCTGTCAACAAATTGTAAATTATTCAATTTATTTTATTTTAACCCGGGAGGTTAGAGAGCCCAGCTCCCTCTCCAGCATCCTGAACCCCTGCCTGAAGGTGCAGGAAGGGCTGGTCCCATGGCTACACCCGGGCCCATCTGCTCTGGCTGCGCATGGGCTGCGGAGCTGGGGTCATCCTCCCCCTCCTCTCCCTCCTCCTCCTGACAAAATGATCTTCAGTTTTATGTTCTAAAAGCTTTTTTTCACATATACATTTGTACTTGTAGGGCTATCAGTTTTATATCATTCTGATTAATAACTGGCCATTAAGACGTGTTTCTGATAAATATTTTAATGTGCACAATAATAACCTTTCACATTGTAATCATATTTATGTTTATCTTTTGCATATGTGTGGCTGCTCCGTGTGTGTCTGAGCAGAGTGCATGCGCGTTGTGCATCCGCCTAGAGAAGCATATTACTAACTTGTTTAACAGCAAAATACTGCGCCGTTGACATTAGACCAGGGTTTTGTTGGTCATTGGCGCATTTGCTTTTTACGTCATCTAACTAGCAATGCGCCATGACTGCACCTGACCACTCCTCATTTGCAGACCAACACACCCAGAGAAGCGCAAGTTCATTTGCTAGTTAGACGACGAGGGCACAGGGCAATGACACTTGCAACATGGATTATCAACCCTCTGCCGTCCGCTTTAGACCATCTAAATAGGGCCCTCAATCTGTTAAGAAAGATTGCAAGGAGGTAAACTGACCAGACATCAAACACGCGTGCAATGTTGACTCTGATCTGGGATTATGCAGCCATATCTGGTTTATTGCAGTTACTCAGTCTTTGTTTTGAGTGCAAATTAAAATTGGAATCCAGTCTTATTTTTTTGCTTGCAGGATGATTTCCCTCTTTAAATCTGTTTTTTCTTTGTGTTTTTCATGCAGGAACAAGTCCACAAGACAGTCCTAGAAATTTCTCTCCCAGTGCCTCTGCTCATTTCTCCTTTGCACGAAGGTAAACACAACCATGGGTATTTACTTGATTTACAGTTAAACAAATCAGCCAGTAAAGACCAGAGGGAGACTTATCAGATACAGATTCTTAAAATAAATAGAGTATGCTGTTCTCTGATTTGTAGCCATTCAACAGCGACAGCCAATAAAGATGTTAATATTTTTTTTGCCAGCACAAGTCTAATTGTTCAGCTTCTTAAGTCTATTTTTGATTTCAAAAACAGCATCAATATGTTATTCATTTTATACCATTTCTCAACATGATATCATGTAATTATGTTTTTTATTATAATCCACAGTCATTGCCACAGAGCAGACAGGTAACTTTGTTAGGCTTTCATTTGCTCTTGAATTTCCATAATCTCATATTTGTCTGAAAACTGTCCACATTTTGTAGTTCATACAGTTCATTAGTTTATCTCATCATAACTTTGTTAAACATCATTTCAGCTTCAGTTCGACATTCAGTTATTGTTTGTCTTATTTCTGCTTTTCTGTCTCATCTGACTAATAGAATACTTTTGAACAATAGCAAAGAAAGGTCACCATTCATCTATAACCATGTGATCATGAGGATTGTAGGAGTAAATTTACATGTTTTGAATACAAACATGGATCTCATGACTTGGTCATGTTTCTAAAGATAATTTTGCAAACGTGTCTTTAAACAAAGACAGATTATTTACACTGAATAGCATTATAATTTATTGTTGATTTATGGGATTCAATGTCAGACGCGTCTGTGTCGAAGTGTGTGACGATTCTCTGTCTTTGCAATTGTGTGACAGGACTGATGGTCGTCGCTGGTCATTGGCCTCCCTGCCATCCTCTGGATATGGAACCAACACGCCCAGCTCCACTGTCTCTGTAAGAATCATGCACTCACGCAAACTGACACAGCTGGGGTCAAGACATAAAACAGGCCAGGCTAATCCATGTCAGCTAAACATAATGAAATATAGCAACGTAACAGAGTAGTTAAAAGTAAGATTGAATAGGTTAAATCAAATTTTTTGGACTAATATTGTCTTTATTTTCTGTTCAATGTTACGATCATGCATCTTGCGTGGTTGTGACACTATCAAAGAGACAAAATTTGTCCATAGACAGACAGACAGACAGACAGACCGACCGACCCCTGGTAAAATTCTCAAAACAGCTTCTGTAGTTGTTCTCACTACTGTAGCTTTCTTTCTGACCACATTTCACCATGACGACACACACACCCACACTCACAAGGTGAAAACAATACCATCCCCACTCCTGCAGTTGACAAAAATGCCTGTGCTTGTTGTTCACTTCCTCCCAGGCTTCTCAGTTAGAGAAAGGTAAACTTCTACATTTCAACCAAGTTTTCTATTCAACATTATGAGGTTACTTAAATACTATAATATAACCATGACATTGATAAAGATTGACAGGAGCACCTGTTTAAAGACCCAAATCTTGAAGGTCTGAATTCAGATTCATTAAGGTGAAAAGCTGAAAACAACCATATGATGTGTTAAAGAGATAAGGTAGAAGGAAATTATTGTGCAGCAGTTGCAGTACAAAGTAGAAAAAAGTGCAAATATAAAGAGTGTAAATATAAATGTAATAAACATAAAATAATAAAATAAAATTGAATTAAAAATAATAAAACAAATACAGTTCATACTGTCACATGCAGAGACGGAGAATATTAACCAGGCAACAGTCTTTCTGTCTTGTTATGTTAGCCAATTCAGTTGACGCCCACAGCCAAGTGAATTTATTGACAACAATTGCCACTATAACTGGCAAAATCAACAGACTTCAACTTTAACTTGCTACAGGTCGTTAAGATATGGTTTATTATGTACATTATCATAAAAATCACAGCTCTTGCACAAAAATGCACTCATTCAAAGGAGATGGAAAGTTGGTCAAAGACAAATCTGTCCTCATGAAGAACAAACTAAAGTTAAAATGACTTCAATGTAAAGTTCAGTATTTGTCTCAGGGTTTGTTCTTTATGTGTCTGGTTTACCGGAGTGACTACAATTCACACTGTGTGAAAGCTAAAAGATTTGTTCTGCAGTAAACATGTCTTTGACATTAGGCACACACACAAAAACACACCCCCACACACATTTCCCTCTGTCTTATTGTGTTTAGTTCCTCTGTCTGCATCCCTCTTTCACGCTAACAAAACATAATTTATCTGTGTTTATAGGAAGCATACAGAGCGTGTACATACAATGCATGCAAATACCTAACTTGCATTTACAGGAATTACAAAGTGTCATGGGGATTAAAAATTGTTTGCATTGATGCTGTGTTTTTGTTTTGTTTGGTATTTGGTTGTGTAGTGCTTTTCCTGCTATTCACACCATCTGTGGAAGGAAACATGTCCTTGTCTCTCTGGTGAAACATGAATCACGAGTAGAGTCATATTAGAGATTGTGCTAGATATTTGGTAAGGGTTTAGACTCGTAGCTGAGTTACATATTACAACAGTTTGATTTGTTGAATAAACTTTATTTGCAATTAACTGCAAATATAAGTCTGTCAGCAGGTATTTCGTTTGCTGCTCAGTTGTTTGCATACTATATTTCCATATTTAGGATGCTTCAAAGGAATAGTTGGATCATTGTGTTTCATCATTTTCAACTATGCTGATTTTCTTTCTCGCTAAGAGTTAGATGAGAAGAACAATACCAATTTTATGTCTATACAATATAATATGAAGACTGTAAACAGAGGAAAACAGCTAGCATATGTCTGTCTAAAGGTTAAAAAATTCTGCTTATCAGAACCTCTACATCTCAATGATAAACACGTCTTGTTCATTTTATTTGTACAAAAAAGTGAAATGTAAAAATAGCCAGTTGTGATTTTACCTTTTCTCTTTTTTTTGCTTTTGAGCAGAGCCAAACTAGCTGTTTTCCACCGTGCTTCCAGTTTTTATACTAACTTGAACTAACCATCACCTGGCTGTAGCTTCACAATAATGCATTACTGATCTTTTCATCTAAATATTGAATGGAACGCAAAAAAGCACACTCCCCAATATGTCAAACTGTCCCTGTAAATTTGGCAAATACATAATGGAAAGCTGCCATTATCTGTGAGCGTTTTATTTTTTCTTTTTATCCACACACAGAAAATGCCATCTTTTTTTTTTCTTTTCATGTTGAATATATATGTGTTTCATTTCCAGTCATCCTGTTCATCACAGGAGAAGCTGCACCAGCTGCCCTTCCAGCCTACACCTGACGAACTGCACTTCCTCTCCAAGCACTTCTGCACTGAGAGCATCTCCGGGGATGAATGCCGCAGAGCTACAACTATGCGACCCCGCTCACGAAGTCTCAGGTATTTGTTTATGTCTACATTAACGTCATCCTCATGTGGTCATGCATACCCTTGGTGCTACTCAGGCACTAATTTTAGTCTAATTATTTTTCAGCCCTGGAAGGTCTCCATCATGTTACGACCATGAGATTATCATGATGAATCACGTCTACAAGGAGCGGTTTCCAAGGGTAAGGGCTCACAATATGTTTACTGCAGCCATGTCTGGCCATTAATTATCTCATGCATTACCTAACTGACACCTTACCTTCTTCCTGCAGGCTACAGCTCAGATGGAGGAGAAGATTCAGGACATCATCCGCAGCAACTCTCCAGAGAGCGTCCTCCCTTTGGCAGATGGTGTGCTCGGCTTTGCCCACCACCAGATAATTGAACTGGCCCGTGACTGTCTCGAGAAGAGCCGGCTAGGACTCATCACCTCCAGCTACTTCTGCGAGCTCACTGACAAGCTGGAGAGGCTTGTTCAGGAGGTGAGCGGGTCTTCAGAAATCACAGATTTTTTCAAAGACAGTGCACCAATAAATCTTAGTTTCTTACAGAGATTTTGAATGAAACTGTGGTGTTACAAATGCGCAGATTTAGATCTTAACAGCGGGAGAACTTCAGTCTGTGTTTCGTCATTATTATATTACTCTTAAGTCACAGGTCTTAGCATCTGACTTTGTCGGAAACTAATAATCTGATTTTTGTAGCCGCCTGGATGAAGAAAAAGTTTTAAACCTGCTTCTCAGATTATAAATGTTATTTCCTAATCCAGGTGGCTGAAGATTTTGTGTTCTTGCTTGTTTTCGGAAAACACAACCAACATCTTAATGTTGTTTTTTGTAACATTTTGTGAAAGAAACATTATATAATATAACGGGTAATAACATTTTTTATTGTGTTTCACATATTAAATGAACAATGGCATATATCAGTTCTGGCTTCCTTCTTTGCTTGAAAAATGTGGTGCAATGCGGTAAACTGGTTAAAATCTTATTTTAATCATGCAAGAGACAGATTTATTTTTCCTTCAGATGGTCAGAAGAGTTGTAAAGAATTCTATAAATACCTTCTGGGCAGTAAGTGTTATGAAATGACCTTTTGGGTTTTTTAAAGATCACTGGGTATAATTTTTTTATTCCAATATTTAGCGCTCAAATGTGTTGGTAGGCTACAAGAAGCACAAACAGCCTTTGGACAGTAACTGACTCTGACCTGTCTACCATAACATATAAAAAACGTAGAACTTGTATTTTGCTGTGTAGTCCACAGAGAGATCAGAAAGCGAGGAGGTAAACTTCATCAGAGAGCTTGTGAAGAAGATCCTCATCATCATTGCCCGACCTGCTCGACTGCTGGAATGTCTGGTATGTTTCATGTCACTAAACAGCCACTGAAATATTCTGTATATTCTTCAGGTTTTGCATATATTTACAATTATTAGTGTAAATTTGCTTTTGATGTTTGTATCTTTAGTCTTAGGCTGTTAGTTCATGATGGTTAAAGTAAAAAAAAGCTCAAGGTTCCCTTTTTTAAAACAGTATATTTTTTTACAAAATACTGAATGTACGGTAACATATTTGCTGGGACTTGAACCTTTGTCAATTGACCACTAACATCAAACCACAGGTTAAACATACATACTCAGGAAAAAAAAAAAACATTGAAGATGCAAAGTTTGTTTTTTTTTTTGTATAAAAGTCAGATTATCTTTCAGGCAACACTTCAAACCTACCACTGGTCCCAAAATTACTTTAGCTGACTTTATCCTTCACATTCTTTACCAGTGTCCAGGTTAAATAAAGGTTAAAGCAGCTATATAATCAGTATAAGTTTTTGATACTAACAATGTATCACAAGTGTGTAATGTGAACGGGGTTCCAACAGTATAAAATATGTGTTTCCCTATCTTGACAAACTATTATAGTGTCATTATTCATCCAAGCTTCACACTACACACTGAGAGTCATAAAAGCCATCTGTGAGTGTGTCTGAACCAGAGTAAAACCTAGTAAAACCACAAAAACACCAGCTCCTGGTACATAAAGTACAGATTTGTTGTTTACTTTCATTAAATTGTTCAATGTTGTCTTAAATGTGTAAATATATGAAAGCATGCTGCTGTTGTGTCTCCAGGAGTTTGACCCAGAAGAATTTTACCACCTTTTGGAGGCCGCTGAAGGACACGCTAAAGAGGGCCAGGGCATCAAAACAGACATCCCCCGTTACATCATCAGCCAACTGGGACTCACGAGAGATCCTCTGGAAGGTACAGGAGCTTTACGGAGCATCATCAGTGGTTATAGAACCAAACAACTTTGGTTAAACCTAAGGTTGCAAAGGTTCATTACATTATGGGTAACTTTTAATACTGAACTAACTTTTAAGGGGAAAACACACATAAATTGACTAGGTCTTATGACATGTTTTGGTTCAAAGTATACCTAGGGTTGCAACGGATCAGAGAATGTCTGGGTATGGTCAAAGGGAAGTTTGAAAAAAAAAAAATTAAAAAATCATTTTAATTCATTTTCTAATATGAAAATCAAATCTCTCAATTGTGAAGTTATTTTGGAGGAAAATGCACTTAAAATCAGGATGAGAGGAATGTTTCATTTAAATGAGTCAAGTCATTTAATCAAAGTTAAAGTTTCAGTGTGTATGATTTAGGGGGATAAAGTAGCAGAAATGGCGTAAAATATTCATTACTATGTTTTCATTAATGTATAATTTTTTGAAAATAACAATCATTTTGTTTTTGTTACCTACGAATGAGCCATTTATATCTACACACACCGTATCCTCTTCCACAGAGTCCGCCATGTTGTTTCTACAGTAGCCCAGAAGAGATATGCCAAACACTGGCTCTAAGCAGGGCCACTCACATTGGCCACCATAGCTCTCCTACATGTCTGGCACACAGGAGAAGTTTCAGTTGCTTGCATTCTGCAACCTTACCACTAGATGTCACTAAATCTTACACACTGGACCTTTAAACACAACTAAATCATTTATTTTGTAATCTCTGTTAGAGGGGTTAACAATTATTTCTGCTTACGATATGGTAACAGTTTTGTTTCTTTCTGCATATAACATGGTAAATAATACATTTTATTACTTTTATTTACCTGAAATTCATGTTAATTCCCATGAAAAGTTTCCGTTTTGATTATAGCTGATATAACTGCTGACACTGCTCAGAAATACACCTAAAGACCATGAATTAGTTACAGATATCGGGACAGGTTTAGGTTTTCTACCATTAATGTATTTCAGTTATTTTTTTCCAGCATTATTTGGGTAGAGAATCATGTAGTTTCTTTTTGTTAAAGGTTTTCTAAGAAAAAAAGAGCAGGGGAACCGGTGGCTTAGTGGATAGAGCAGGCTGTTGCCGCAGCGGCACGGGTTCGACTCCAGCCTGTGGACTTTGCTGCATGTCACTCCCTTTCTCTCTCACCCTTTCACACTTAGCTTTCCTATCAATTAAAGGCTAAAATGCCCCAAAAAACTATATTAAAGAAAAAAAGAGCAAAATGTATTTCTAGAAGTATCTGCGTCTTTATCACGTACGTATCTTGTTCAATTCCATTTAAGTACTGAGTATTGCAGAACCTGCTTCCTTAGTATTGTGTCGGTGATGCAGTAAATATAAATACAGGGCAACTGTTGTGGTGAGGCTGTGAAGGAATGAAAGAACTAAAAGACAAAGATACTCTTGACTCATGTCCTGCACTGAACAGACCGTCTTTTCTAATGACCCTCTGTCTCTCCAGATTCAGTAACAAACAACATTCATTATGACTAATTAGAAAGGAATGGCCTCCCCACAGACCTTACACAGATCCACACAGGCTGGCTCATCAGCCAATCTCTCCATTCATTTCCCCCGAGCGCCTCCTGTGTTTCGTTTGCCCAGCGCCTTGTGCGCCTGAAGCAAACCTTACAAGGAAGGACAGATGTTAAATAGCAGTGGAAATGTGTTTACAGGCTCTCTAGGGACAAGACAAACACCCCCCTGTGAAATTACACACATGGACTTTGGCATGATTGCACACAAACACACACAAACACAGAAAAAACGTACAAGATGCAAGGTGGTTTATAATGAGCGCTTGTTCTGGAGTGGTGATTTTCAAAATGGTGTTAGACATGTGTTTGTGTTGCCACATCTGATTTCCGCCCCATTTATTCTCAATTCAGATTATCTTGGAGTCAGCACCTCAAACCTAATAGGTTAATAAAGACTGCTGTTTTTTGTTTTGTTTATAGGTCTTGATTTCTCAGCATTTCAATTACCTTTGTTGCAAAAACTGCACTGCAGAACATTTTCGTCAGCAGTGGAATGTAAATAAGTACATTTACTGAAGCACTGTACTTGAGAACCAACTCGAGTCACTTGTAGTTTACTTGAGTATTTACATTTGTAATTTTACACTGACACCAGCTTTGTATCTTAACAGTGTGGGTAGTATGTTTAAATGCTGTGGTACACTTCCCTCCATCTTTCCAGTTCCCAGATCGCCCTGCTCCCAGCAATTTGGGCTGACTTTAGGACCTTTGCTCAGACTGCAGATAGCACTTCCACATTCTTGTACGCTTGACACTGAGGGCAGATAGTGTCGAAGCAGATCAAGAGACAGAGAGACGCCCCTCTCTTTCTCTCTTTCTCTCTCAAACTGAGACCAAGCTGTTACTGTATTGCCTATTCTCACATAAAATGTTTTAGAACATATTTAAGTTCACTGTTTGGCTTTATAACAAGAGTTTGTGAACAGGAAGTGGACGTCATACTATTTCCTGCATTGTAAAAACGAAGGATGAAAAATACGATCAAACAGAAAAACTAAGCAGTGCTGATCAAATATAAACCAAGATTCTGTTACTGTTACTGTTGTCTATTTCTCGCCTCAAATGTTTCCACAAACACAAGCTTATGGTTTAACTGTAATATGAGGTTGTTTATCACTAGCTGGCCGCCATATTGTTTCCTATGGCCAAACAGACAGGCTTACATTACATCTACCACCAGTGCGAGGAAGTTATTGGTCCAGTGCGACGTAGTGCATTCTGTTATTTGTAGTTTCCTGACTTTTGAGCAAAAGCTAATGCCACAGCCACTTTTCTCTGTTTTCTCTGTTCATGTGGCACCAATTAAAAAAAGATTTGTGTCTTAATACTGCATAAACAGCCTAGTTTTATGAAAAGGCCGTCTCTTCAGCAGCAAAATACTTTGTTATGCTAAATAAACTCTTTAAATACCCGTCGTTTTTTCTGGCACCTTGAAAAGTTGACTTTTTAGGGATACATGGTTCTCACAGGGCAGCCACGCTACAAACATACAATGACCTTATAGAATATGATGCAGTGCTGTAGATAAAACTACCCAACAGTATATAGAGGAGTTAAAATAAGAGCCGCCTTAAACATCTACAGCAGTAAAATGTCACATACACATCAATGCAGCTGTAACATAAATCCAAAAAAATCTGATATAATAGGGAATCACTGACAGGGACCATTTAGAGTACATTTATTTTAAAGGCTAAGTTCGGTTTTTTGACACCTGGGCCTTATTTTTAGGAATAAATACGCTCGTAGACTCACCCAGACGATTTTGGTGGAGCTCGGAGCCGTTTTCGAGCAATTTAGATCCATCCGACGGCGTCTTCTCTCATGCCATAGAAGCGGACGGGGCCAGACATCGAAGCCCCTAAATTAGACATTATCTGCTGCGAAACTCGCTCATTTCACCTACATTTTATAAATGAATGGCCAGTGTTATCACCATGTCCGCTCAACTTCCTTGTTATGGTCATCCGGGGCTTTACAACGATGGGTCACTTTTGGTGACGTCATAGACGTGCGCCGCAGGAGCGCAGCTGAGTTCCGCCGGCGCTAGGCTAGGCTATACAGCTACACAGCTATTCTTGTGCAACATGACGGAATATTTATCCGATGTAGAAGTGTCTGATGACGACTCTGAGTATGATGGATGCCCGTATCGTTTTGAGCCAGAATACACCGACAAGGAGCTATTTGAAAGGAGGATGCAGAGGGAAAGAGCCGAACAGCTGGCCAGAGAACAAGCGACCACTGCACGTCCACGAATGGGGGCTAACTGGTGTTGTTGTTGTGGACACTGCACGCCACAGACAACAGAAGAGGAGAGCCTTTGCTGCTCAGAGTGGGACTTGAGACCAGAGGAAACACGTATTGATGCCCCCCAAAATACGTGTCTCACTACACTGGAAGATTTTTCTGCCATGACAAACCGGGCTGTGGTAGAGACTTTTTTTTATGTCCCGAGAGTCAACTGGCAGACGCAGCCGAAGCCAGCAGGACCGAACGGACAACTTTCGATAGAGTAAGTAGCCCATACAAATGCAAAAAGGGTATATTTTCTATGAGTGTTTGCTTTATAAATAAATAACGGTCGAAACAACTGACAATTAGACTACTTGTAAGTGTGCGCTAACAATGCAGACCCGTGGTGATTGCAGCTCGAGTCACAATTTATTGCCTGCAGAGAATAACCATATCATATGCATTGCGAGTTAGTTTTTCAAAAACTAGCATGGACTAGAGTAAATTATATTGCGTTACAGTGCAGTATTCTTTTGCAGGAATGTATTTTTAGAAGGCTACTCCTGCTCAGACATAGGTCGTGAAGATAGCTATTCATTTTATACAAGGAGCTTTATACGCTGGCTGACGTGCACTGGTTATCGACCAATATTATTACATCTTCAAAAGAAATGTATTACCTCCGCTGCGTCTGTTTTGCCCTCTGAAACAATCGGGATGGCATTCCTCCTGAGGTACTGACGCTGAGCTTCCTGGCCTTTTATCTTTGTCGTCTTCGTAATGAAGTCTTCTGGAGCGAAGTGAGCGCTGCAGACCCGGTGACTGACCCTCCTCAGTCCTTCCATAGGAATATTCGGGTCCATTTTCAGGACAACAAGCCAGAGCTTTAGTAACTCCGGGTTTTTCAAAGGAAGCCTGTGGAATGTGAACTTTGTCCACCTAGTCATTTTGTTTGGACAAAGTGGAAAAACGCAATGACAAACCATGTTTGTACCCGTGTAGCTGTATAGCCTAGCCTAGCGCCGGCTGGACTGCGCTCCTGCGGCGCACGTCTATGACGTCACCAAAAGTGACCCATCGTTGTAAAGCCCCGGATGACCATAACAAGGAAGTTGAGCGGACATGGTGATAACACTGGCCATTCATTTATAAAATGTAGGTGAAATGAGCGAGTTTCGCAGCAGATAATGTCTAATTTAGGGGCTTCGATGTCTGGCCCCGTCCGCTTCTATGGCATGAGAGAAGACGCCGTCGGATGGATCTAAATTGCTCGAAAACGGCTCCGAGCTCCACCAAAATCGTCTGGGTGAGTCTACGAGCGTATTTATTCCTAAAAATAAGGCCCAGGTGTCAAAAAACCGAACTTAGCCTTTAAGTACTTTAAGTACATTTTGCCCTTTTATGCAGGACTTTTACTGGTAGTGAAGTATTTTCAGTGTGGTATTAGTATTTTTGCCTCAGTAAAGAACCTGAATACTTCTTCCGCCGCTGTTCATAGGCTTCACATGAAGTTATAAATTTATACTAAAACCTTTTTCTTTTTTCTTCATTTCCTACTGTAGAAATTGCCCAGCTGACCAGCTGTGACAGTGGGATTGCAGAAACGCCAGAAACAGACGACTCTGTAAGCACTCAGAAATTGACTTTTTTGTATTGATCTACTCTATCCATCTTTACAGCAGGTGTATCAGCTAAGTACAGATTTTATTTGTTCTGGTATTTGTCTCTTTTCCTGCTCCTAGTCTCAGAGCCTCAGCACAGCCTTGAGGTGCCGGCGTAAACCTTGTGAATTGGACTTCGAGATGACAAAACTTATCAGCAATGGTGCCTACGGGTGAGGACGTCCTATTCTATATCCGATTATCTCATCTCTGGTGATAGATGGTTTGTTTCAGCCCCAGCAAGGAAGCCATTCAAACGGACTTTTTCTTCTCCTGTTTTCAGTTATCTCTCTTGCATAGTACCCTTTCCCACTCTGTTTCCACAAGATGATAATAGCAAATTTTCCTCCGAGTGGAGCTGTTTTACGATCAGTTATTTCCCCCAGCTGACTGGTAAACTGTTTATTCCACAGAGCTGTTTATCTGGTTCGGCACAAGGAGACGAAGCAGCGGTTTGCCATGAAAAAGATCAACAAGCAGAACCTGATGTTGAGGAATCAGATACAACAGGCCTTTGTGGAGAGAGACATCCTTACCTTTGCTGAAAACCCTTTTGTGGTGTCCATGTACTGCTCCTTTGAGACGCGACGGCACCTGTGTATGGTCATGGAGTATGTTGAAGGTCAGCAGCTTGTATTTTTTAAGTGCATAGTGCTGCAGCTGAAAGAAAGCACTTTGAACAATGTCTCTTGTGTGTCCTCTCAATCACATCTCGTCATTGATGTTTACAGGTGGAGACTGTGCCACCCTTTTGAAAAACATGGGCCCCCTGCCTGTGGATATGGCTAGGATGTACTTTGCAGAGACAGTGCTGGCTCTGGAATATCTCCACAACTATGGCATTGTCCACAGGGACCTCAAACCAGACAAGTGAGACCTCACAAATTTAAATATTTTTATATTAACAATAGTAGCTCGAACTGCAGGGAGGAACCCACCGAGACTCATCAGCTGTCTCTGCAGTCCTCTATACCTTAACAGAGCACTGTAGCGTCTTTTGTATCATTGTTTTGTTTTCCCAGTGTGCAAAATAACTGGTTTTATTTGCTCGTCTCCTGCTAGATATTAACAGATATTTTAAGTACATTTTCTCCATATTTATTTACATTTACATAAGTTAATGTTGCATGAATGGTTCTACTTTTTACATTGTGGTTTTACCACTGTTACTGAAGTAAAGGATCTGACACTTCATCCACAACTGTCAGTATTTTATTTTATAATACAACGAATACCACCAACGATTCTTGGAATACAAGTAACCTGTGCAGTCCTTCATAATGATCCCTGTCTGGAGCTTTACTACCTAAATGCTTGCTGACTATTCTTTTTCATTATCAGTCTAAGGTCTATTTAGTGTTTCTATTGTCTATTTAGTGTTTCCATCGTCTTTCTCTTGCCCCCCCCCCCGCCCATCTGTCTTCCTTACAGTTTGCTGGTTACATCTATGGGACACATTAAGCTGACAGATTTTGGGTTATCCAAAGTTGGGTTGATGAACATGACCACTAACCTGTATGAGGGACACATAGAGAAAGATGCCAGGGAGTTCTCTGATAAGCAGGTAAGTCTTTTTTAACTGACAATTTAAGCATATGTCTATGTATGTTTCCACACACCTCATCATGTTTAAATATTTATTGGGGTTTTTTCTACAAAGGTATGTGGAACCCCAGAGTATATTGCACCAGAGGTCATTCTGAGACAAGGCTATGGAAAACCGGTGGACTGGTGGGCAATGGGCATCATCCTCTACGAGTTCCTTGTGGGCTGTGTGCCTTTTTTTGGAGACACACCAGAGGAGTTGTTCGGACAGGTCATCAGTGGTCAGTGTTTCCTCCATTTCTTCTCACATGATAATTAAAAACCATTAAGAAGTTTCCATGATATTCTGATAATATGTTTGCCAAACAATGACTGCTGCTCAAACCTTTCTGCTAGATGGGTGATCCTCAGTCCAACGCTATCAGCTAGCCTTCAATGCAAACAGATTTCCTTGCTAATCTAAAGAAATACCTCACCCACAAAATGAGTAACTAATTACTTTTCTCAAATAATTAAAAGTTTTAGAGATCACTACATTACATGCAATGGTGTAAGATAACTAAGTACATTTACTGAATTACTGTGCTAAAGTTCAAATCTGAGTTACTTGTACTTGACTTAAATGTTTCTGTCTTACACACTTTGTACTTCTATCCACTACATTTGAGAAGTTTCTGTTACAGTATTGCCTATTTCTTACCGATAATGTTTTCAGAAACATATTTCAGTGCACTGTTTTGTTATAAAACAAGATTGTTTGTTACTAACAGGCTGCCACATTGTATCCTGTGTTAGAACAAACAAGCTTGCATTATGACATCTGACAGTGAGAGCGTTAATTGCTCTGGTCCAGTACATTCTGGTAGTCATAGGTTTTCTACATCTTCAGCAAAAGCAAATGCCACAGTCCTTTTCCCTGTTTTCTCTGGTCATATAGCACCAATTTCAAAAGTATTTGCAGCTTTCTACCACACAGGCACTCCAGTTTTATGAAAAGACCATCTTTCCAGCAGTGAAAGACTTATTCAAAGTGAGATTTTGCAGAACTTTTACTTGACCTGAGTGAAATATCTTAATAGTCATTCCACCACTGATTACATGCAATCTTGTAATTACAGTGCATAGCATGCCATTTTAATTAGGAATCAGTTGTTTTTTATCAAAAGCAAAAACCCATTACTGCATTTACAACATTTTCCAATGTTTGCTTAAAGAATAAAATAATTTATGGAATATAAAATGTTAGTAGACACAATTGCAAAGGATTCACAGCATCTGGCTTGTAGATTCTGTTGAGCACATGAGTAGGAATTCCCAAATCTCATTCAAATATGAATTAAACATTTACATAGTGACCACATGGAATTAGTTGGTGGGCATATTTCTCAATTTATTGAAGGCTGAGATTTCCCTGAGGGCCAGTAGCAAAACAGATGGCAGTAAAAGGATTCAGCTTGACTTTACACGGCAAGTGAAGTTTTAATAATTCTCATGTTACTTTGTTCTCTTCTCGTGGTGTCATGGTGACAGGAGCACATAGAAAATCTTAATCTTGAAAACAAGAGCTTTTATGTAGTCAGTGGTGTGCAGCTCAGATGAATTGTGTTATTTGGAGTTGTTAGATAACAGCCTCTATCTGTGGCATGGAAATGAATGGCATGCCATGACTGATTTGCCATGCTCTCAATCAAATTGTACCAAGCCTCTGAGAGTGACTGTTAATTAAAGGGGCCTGAACACACTGAATGCATGCCACCGTGGCCTCAGGCCGCACATACATATTCATAGCTCCCCTCCCAAATTTGATTAAAATGGGGACAAATGGTGCACGGAGCAGACAATCAGCATGGCACAGACAGGCTTTGCTCCCCTTTTCATTGCTTATCCATGAGGCTTTTCACTGAAAGCTAGAGCACATGTAAATTGTCTCATTCAACATAAGGCTTACACCTCACAACTGTTTTGTCTGACTTTGCTGGTGAAGCTATTTTGAAAGGAGAACATCAGAGAAGTGTTGCAAATGTCAGCTTTAGTGGGTCACAGCTGAGTGATTCAGTAGTAGAATAACAACAAAATAAATCTGACATAGCTTTATGTTTGTGGGGACAACACAAATTAGGGCTGCACAGTTAATCAAAATATTATTGAAAATGCAATATGGCCAAGTGCAACATCCAAATTGCCAGAGCTGCAGCTTGGACTTAGAAGACTCATTGCCAGGGTGTCATGTCACCAAGTCACTCACTGACACTCTTAACTCATGGCAAGTCAACAGACTTGTTTGTAGAGCCTGACAAACATTTGCATGATTTGTTTAACAGCGACCAACATGCAGTAACAGTGTGAGCTGTCTTACCTCAAAACAAGAGCTTGCCACGGCAGACTAACAAAAAGCAGCCCAGGATTTTTCCGTCAAGCAGCCCCAATTTGATTTGAGTAGCGATACTTTTGACAACCCTAGTTTAAACACAAAAGTAAATTAGATCCAGCAGATCCTGTCCACAGGAGCACACTATATTCATATCACATATTCACACAAAGTGCACAGTGTTTACACTGAGCAAGTGCTTAAAAAATCATTTTAATTGCTGTGCTGGCCATCAAATATCATCTGTCTTATCAGGGGTTGCTAAAACAGTGCCCACAAGTGGTTGCCCATAGGGAGCCAATAAGTTGCCTGTAGGGCACATTCTATAAGTCAGTGCAGTCAAGCCAGCTGTCACTTGCATTTCTGTGGTCAAATCAGCCAATGCTACAACTAAAGTGCGCCCATACACTGACAGTTGTCGTAAATGCATTCAAACAGCCCAGATCAAGCTGATGGGAAGAGGTAGTGATGGACTTGGTGAAGCTAGTGAAAGGATACATGTGTGATTATATTTGGTTTTTAAAATAAGATGTTAAGAAAGGGGTTGGGGAACAAAGTCCTGAGTTCTTGAACTTTCCAATGGCCTGTCCGTGCTTGGGAGCTTGTTCATCATCAGTTTTTCTGCATCCATTACCTTTTACCAGATTGCTAAGTGCAAATAGCTTATTATGCATTGTGAACTAACAGGAATGTCTCCTTCTCAGGATATTGACCATTAAGTTTGCAATTCATGTGGTTTAAGGCATTAAAGCAACTCCTCATGTTTATCTCCTCTTTCATTTGTTCTGGTTTGTTTTTAACTTATTGTGTTGCACTTATGTTTCTCAGAAACTATATGTCCCCCAAGCAAAGCCTGATGTTTTCCAACTCGGTAATGGAGCTTGGGCTGCTTGTATGTAGGAGTATTTTTTTAATTCAAAGTGATTGCATTGATTGTGTGTTTCCAGACGAGATCAACTGGCCTGAGGGAGAAGACGCCCCACCTCTTGACTCTCAGGAGCTCATCACCTTGCTCCTTCGACAGAATCCTCTGGAAAGGATGGGCACAGGTACAAGCGCAAAGAGCAAAGACACTGTGGCACAGCCAGTAACTTGGTTAGGACCAGACAGGCACAGCAGACCACCATAAATTCTCATGTGACCCTTAGTGCCACTTCAGCATCGCTCATTATTCCAAGTCACCAGGGAAGAAATTGAGGTCATCCAACGGCGGAGCAGTTTATCCCGTGGCCTCATCACCTCTTTCCTTTGATCAATTGCAATTATTTCCTTTGCCAGTCCATGAATCTAATTCCATGCTTGATCAGGCACTAAGACTGTGTCGATCTGTGGACTGTAAAAGTGACCATGACCTGGGACAAAGGCTTTTAATCAGAGGGATGCATGTAGCCAGTTCAGTCCAGGGACATCTGGACCTCCTTCCTCATCTAGATCTCCCCTTGCCAGGCTGCCATTCACAAAGTCTCCTGCTATTCCACCAAAGGTCACAGGCAGGAAATTGTGCTGCATAATTTATGGCCATGATATCGCTTTGGCCTGCAGCCACTAGGGGAAAGGAAAACATAGTGTAAGCGTTTCTTCACCTCCTGTGTCTAACTGAACCTTTCACTGCCAGTGTCTCGCGTTTTCTTTACTAGCAGTTTTAGCATTTTTTCCTGAAATTTGTATTCAGACAAAGTATTCATTTGTAATTGTTCCATCTGCAGGTGGAGCTGCTGAAGTGAAGCAGCATCCGTTTTTCCACAACCTGGACTGGAACGGTCTGCTGAGACAGAAGGCGGAGTTTATTCCACAGCTGGAGTCAGAAGATGACACCAGCTACTTTGACAGTGAGTTTTTTTTACCGTGTATTATTTTTCACGTGTTGATAGCAGATAAACATCCAGAGATCAGCCTAGAAATCATTAAAATACTGCACTCCTGATAAAATATTATGTTACTTCATAGTCATAATGTTAGAAAGTTGTGTATTTGCTATTCTGAGCGCAACTGGTTCTGGAAGTAAGTCACACTGAGTCACTGTTACATGGAGCACTTCTATGGCTCGGATCTCCATGAACCATAATCATTATTACAAAACATTAACAACTGTGTTAGAAAATATCTGTTTCTTTGATTATGAAGTTGAAGGTACTTCAGCATATTGATGTAGAAGTCGGCTGTGACCGACAAGGTGCATTTTGGCAACAAACATCCAACAACCAATTTTAAAATTCTGTTTTGTACACCACTAATGATGGTCAGAAGCTGACAATGACAGTGTTAAGAAAACTGAAAACACAATCTGGAGCATAAATCACTTCACTTTTGAAAAGAACCTATTGTGCTCATTTTCAGGTTCATAGTTGTATTTCGGGTTAATAAAAGCTTCTCAACACAACTGGACATGTTCCAGCAGGAATATGATCTGAAATCAGGGAGAAATTAAATCACCAATGATGTATTTATTCTTTTATTTTACATTGCAGTGGCTGTATTCCAGTGTCCACTGTTGTTTCAGCTCACCGGTTGTTGAGTATTTATATTCTCATGTGTTCTCATGTCTTTTTATGCGTTTTTACCCGCTGTGCGACTAATTGCCCTTTAGGGGCAAAGTCAAGTTTAAGTTGAAAGCTTGCAAACACAACCAGACAGCAGCAATACGATCCGGGAGAAATTTACAACATCAGCAACCAAGATTACATGTTTCCCTTAGCATGTAGCTACATGTAGCAGATCTGGCTATGTAATGCAAACACTTGCAGTAGCTTGGAACAGATGACCATATAAAGAAATCCGTCATGAGCTGATGTCATCTTTCAGCCAAGGTAGAAAAAAACATTGGAAGCAGAGTATTCAGAGCAGTTTGAAGCCTGAGGTTTTTGCTCACTGAGATTACTTTTACATATGTTTACCTTATTATTTAAAACTTTGGCTATTTTTAATATGAACATCTATCAATGCAGTTTTATATATATGGACGAAAATATGGAATAATAGGTCCCCTTTAACTTCTTGGTCAATTGTGGGTGAAATAAGCAACTATGCTGCTGTGTTTTGCTCACAACTGTAACGAAAAAAGTGTTTTAGATTTTTAATCATATGTCTGTCTCCTCATCATGGTAACAGGGGCTGAGGGTCCTGGGTATTGTAGTGTTTAGACTGTCCACTATACCATAATGACAGACAAAACATGATTTCTTAGAAACAAAGTGAAATAATTCAAACTGGTGGTCATAACATAAACTGAAATGAATATTACATGAACAGGGTGTTTCTACTTTTTAGTAACAGTGAGGATATAATTAAAGGGAATGGGGATGCAGAATGGGGAAAACATTTCCAGAACTAGGGGCTAAAATATTCTGAAATATAAACAAATATAGGCTGAAACAAATAGGACACAGCAAACTCACGCCCATTGCAACATTATATTTCCTCCTCAACTGTAGCTCCAAAACTCAGAACAGGATAATCCTAACTAGCAGAAAGCAAATAAATAATAATAGGATTGATAAAATACAAAAAAATAAAAGCTTTTTTTTATTTTGCCTTGTCAGTACTTTTCTTAATAATTGTTTGTGATGAAATCCTGCAGACTTACAGGCAAAAATCATTTGAAATTGCACAAAACTTAATATTAAATAAATGAAGTGAGACTTCAGAATCCCCGTTCTTCTTCTTTAAACCTTGTAACGCTTAAAATAACCTGTAATAACTAAATGGGTTTTTTTAAAAAAAGCAACAACAAAAAAAAACGTGTGAAATGTAACGCTCTCGTCATCCCCAGCTCGCTCCGAGAGATACCATCACCTGGAGACAGAGGAAGACGATACGAATGATGAAGACTTCAATGTGGAGCTGCGGCAGTTCTCCTCTTGTTCTCACAGATTCTCCAAGGTTTGTCCTTAATCTCCCCTCAAATTTCTCAGAGTAACATGTATACATGATCATTACTGCCAAAGATGTTAGTAATGTAAATGAGTTGATGCCCTCGTCTGTCCTGCTGCTTTTCTCATGGGAAAGAAAACAAGAGCAAGTGTTATTTCATATGGAAATGTGTGTCTAGAAAACACAACCTGCTGTCCCTTTACCCCTACAGTATTAAACATACATTTCGGCTTTGCATATATTTTCCGCTTGCAAATCAGATCTGGGGTTTTTGTGTGTGTGGAACACAATACAGTCATACAAGCTGGGAGTCATTGTTGTGCTGCATTGCAGTATGCTCCCCTCTCACATCAAAACAAAGCATTACAGTGTCTCAAAAAGCAGCGGGGCGTCTCAGAGGAAGTGTGGAGCTACACTGAATCTTTTTTCCTCAGCAGCACCTAAAACTCCAGGCTGTTAAGATATGATGAAGTCTGCATTAACACGGAGAGCACAGTGTTTTTGGTGTCCTCTTCATTGTAAATGTTAAAAACCCTGGACCATTACTTTTTCAGTCGTTCTTTGTAGCTTATTCTGAACCTGCCAGTGTGTTTTAAAACAGTATTTTGCCTTTCACAGCCCGCATGCAGTGAAGTGAATCATAGTCTCTGTGTGGTTGTCAGGTTTACAGCAGCCTGGATTTGTCCCGTGGGCACCTGGAGGAGAAGGGAGAGACAGAGGGGAAGAAGAACGAGAGCCCACTGACTGTTGACTCTCTCAGCTGGACGCCAGACTTTGCTGAAATGTATGCTTGACACTCAGCTTCATTAAAGGCATCTGCACATTAACGCCATACTGTATGTAGAAGAGATTAAATATGCACCTCAGTGCAGATGAAAAGACCTTTTTGCTTACAAACAGAAATAGTAAAATAAATCTTGTTTTGGTATGTGGCGAGACCACTGCTAGTTAAAAAGAGACATTTGCATTGTACCTGAGGTGGGGGCCCCGAGTCACATGACTTGACTTGAGTCCAAGGACTCAAATTTGAGGGCCTGAGACTTGCTTGACTAACAGATAAAAGACTCACTTGACTTTGACTTAGTATTCATGACTTGAGACTTGAATACGACTTGAAACGGATGACTTGAAAGGACTTTACTTTTTTTTTTTAACTTAATATATAGATTTTTCTAGATGTTGAGAAGTTACATTTTGTTTTTTAAATATGCCAACACATATATGGCAGCAGAGGGGGGGACTCGGTGGTTGATATTCATGCCCACACCACCACTTCCTCCTGCCCGTAGCTCTCGAAGGAATGGCAGTATATATAGCGGCATCATGAGGGTTATCGAGAGCTTTTATTCAGTTCTATCTGCATGATACCTGTAAGTTAAGGTTTCAATAACTCATTCAGTATTGAAGGTGCTTTGCAACCACCGACACTCTGTCAGCTCCAGGCCGTTATGCACACACAGTCCCCACTGCGAGAGCCAATAATGTGCTGCTAGCTTTATCCGCTATGGCTCTCCTCTTATTTGTACGAGGTTTTGATTCTGCCACAGTGCATAACGACTGTTCCTGCCTGCTGTCTCAACATAAGTTCACTATCTGTGAGTCTGTGTATGTGTACTTGCAGTGCGCATCCACACACCATGAGATAGTTTCCCCAGTGACCTTTTTTTGCTCTCTCACAGCAGCAGGTATGTTATGTTAGTGGGGTCTTTCACCCTGACCAGAGACCTTGGAGCAGGAGAGGAAGTATTTAAATCTTTTACTCCAGTGAAAGTAACGAACACCATTCTGTAAAAATACTCTGTTACAAGTAAAAGTCCTGCATTTAAAATAGTACTCAAGTAAAAGTATGTAAGTATAATCAAGAAGATGTACTTAAAGTAAAAAATTAAAATTACAAATGTCACCTGTGACTGTTGTAGTCTACTATATATATGTAAAAGCAGGATTTTACTGTCGTAGTTGTTTTAGCTTATTCTGAACTATTAACTAGTGATTATTTTCATTATGATTTAATCGGATGATTATTTTCTCCCTTAATCGATTGGTTGTTTGGTTTGTAAAAATTCTGGAAATAGTAAGAGACAATACCGTCACAATTACCCAGAGCCCAAAATGACACCTTCATAATGTTTGTTTTGTCCAACCAACACTTCAAACCTCAACAGAAAAGCTAATTACAAAATAATAAAAAGCAAAAGCAGCAAAGAAATCCTCACATTTGTCAAGCTGGAACTATGAAATGTTACATTGAAAAATGACTTGGACGATTATCAAAATGGTGGCATTTTTTTTTCCTGTTCATTCAATAATTGACTCATAGCTCCAGCTGTACTTTTACATTATCATATGTTTTGAGTGCAAAATCTTAATTAAAGTAACGAGTAACTGATGCTGTCAGATAAATGTAGTGTGGTAGAGGTAAGCAGTGGAGTGAGAAGAAAAGACTCAGATTTGTACTCACAGTACCTGAGTTAATGTATTACATCCCACCACTGGGTGCAGTTTATGTTATATTATCTTTATGAGTTTGTGAGTATGACTTGACTTGTGACTGACGAATTGCTTGACTTATAGCAAGGACTCAGCATGACTTGCTTGAGACTTGAAGTTTATGACTTGAGACTTGCTTATGACTTGCACACGTGCGACTTACTCCCACCTCTGCATTATACTACAAATTCAGAAGTGGAAGAAGTTTTCAGATCCTTTGCTTAATTCAAAGTACTAATATATAAAAGAAAACTCTATTACAAGTAAAAGTTCTGTGTACAATATCCTACTCACAGAGATAATAGCAGCAAATGTACTTACCAAGTACAGATCAAAAGCAAGATAAGAGAAGATAAGATAGAACTTTATTTATCCCGAGGTAAATGGCTGTGCAGCAGTTGCAATACAAAGTTGGTGGAGTGCAGATAAAAGGGGGCAATATACAAAAGATTAAAATAAGACAGCAGTAGGTGTCAAATATAAAAACTAGATAACAGTAAGGTCCAATATATACATCAATGCCAAAAACGGATTACCAGTATGGTTGATAGAGTGATGGACAGATGATTTAAGAGATATGTATATATATATATATATATATATATATCTCAAACCTTAACCTTATTACATATTCAAACAACATTTAGCTCCTACAGGGAGTAAGAATCTGTTTATCTCATGAGAATCTCTTCTGTCCTTCAACCAGGCCGTCGCTGTCCCATTCGACAGACACAGACAGTGTGAATCAGGGCCCTCGTCCCAACTTGTTACCAAAGTTTGCCATCTCAGCAGAGAGCGAAGGAGACGAGACCTCAGGCCTCGGTGACCCGAGCAAGACCTCCTTCTCCACGGGAGAGCTCCCACAGGATGAGCCTGACGCTACTACTCCAGGGAGCACCCACAGTGGAGCCACGCTCTCTGGTACCAAACTGCAGTGACTAGAGTTGCATAGTATAAAGCTGCATGGGCTTGGTTTTCATTTTAAAATATCATTATGTTGTCCCCGAAACAATGAAACTATAGTTTCCATGCTTATTGTGTAAGGACTAGTGTAGATGGCAACCTTAGGATGTTTTTAAGTGCATCTTTTTATATTCAGTCCACTTGTTTGATAGCCCGCTAACCATTTTTTCAAGGAATTGAAAAACATTTTGGGAAATATGCTAATTCGTTTTCTTGTAGAAATAATGGAGTTATTTTTACTCTAAATATGAAGCTTTTGTCCCTAAATATATTATGAATCCGTCAAACTACAGTTCCCTCTTGGAAAACTCCACATTTGTAAGTCAAGAAAGATTGCCTGTAAGCCAAAAAGCAAATTACACACATGCGTTCTAGTAGAAAAGCATCCGCAACATCCCTAACTGTGCAAGTTACAAGCACTACGACTTCAGTGTTGTTTTTGTCCTACAGTATTGTACGTTTCATGTTTTGAATGTAATTACAAGATTCTGGTATTCATTTTTTATTCACCAATGCATTTGTAATTGATTTCCTGTTTTAAGTCATAAGTTATTCAGAAGTATCCCTGCATTTTATGTTCTGTGTTAGTTGTAATTATTTTGGCTTTGGTATTTTTCACAGTGTTTCAGACACTTTAACATTCCAGCATGAGTAACTTCACCCTGTAAAACCGCAATATTTAATTTTCACACTTTGGTGTTTGTAGGCAAAATACATAACATATTTCTTAGTGCACTTAAGAGGTGTTTGTGAGAACATTTTTAACTTTAGACAGATAGGCAAGCTGTTTTCCTTCCTGCTGACTGTATATTTGACAGACAGACATGAGACTGGTATGAACTGCCTTATCTAATTCTTGAGAAGGAAGCAAATATTTCCCAAAATGTCAAACAGTTTTTTTAAGAGCAGAAGAATTCTGTCTATAATTAATACATTTAAAAAGTAAAATTAAAAAGATCAGGGAGCTTCTGTAGCAGCAGCCACTGCAAAATAATTACATGTTGTCAGCATTTTACCAGTACAGGTGTGTGCCTCTATTCATGCTCATCTTTTGTATAATTAGGAAGTTTCTCAGAACATCTGGACCAGTTGACACCTCGAGGTGAAGGGGTTGAGAGCCCTGACAGTACCAGCCACACCTCCGCAGACCAGGGGGCTCAGACCAACTCTCTGCGTCCTGAGAGCGCTGCAGAGAAGACTGGAGCTGTAGCAAAAGTCCCAAAGTCTGTCTCAACTGGCGCCCTGTCCCTCATGATCCCTGGGGGTAAGTAAGAAACCGCACGTTGACATGCCGACAGATGTGCATACTCAAAAATATAAATTCAACCAGTTTGTAGAAAGTTGAAGTATGTCAGAGCAATAACGTGTCGCGAATTACAATAAGAGCAGCCGACTTTGTACAAATAATGTGAAAAAGATGAAAGTACGCTGTATAGATCTGTGCGAAATTGGCCCAGCGTGACACCTGCTGTGAGTTCCATTTTACTGAGTGGCTGCGGGCAAGTAGCCGAGTGCAAGCCGCTAACAAGGAAAATAAGCAGGCAGGGCAGGAGCGAGAGGTCTTCACTGCTGGGAGAGCGAAAATCCCATTAGCTTCACCCACAGCGGGAGCAGCGTGAAGCAGGCTCATGAGCTTTATAGACACACCTCACTACTGATTTGAGGGCCAGACAAAGTCTGATTGATTAAATAAATCATCTCTTATTTTTCCAGATGTCTTCGGGGTGTCTCCGCTGGCCAGCCCCCTGTCTCCTTACTCCCTCTCCTCAGACCCTTCCTCAAGAGACTCCTCTCCTAGCCGAGACTCATCTCTCTGTACTACCAACCCACGACAGCCTGTCGTCATCCACAGCTCGGGGAAGAAGTTTGGTTTCACACTGAGGGCAATCAGGGTGTACTCTTGTGATGGTGACATCTACACTGTCTACCATATGGTCTGGGTAAGCACTACACCAGTCTGTAGGAGACAATGTCAGTAAATTGTAAAGATGATTTCACTCTTAACCTGTTTGGTGTCATTCAGACAAACGTTTTTGGGCCAGTGTTAAAACTGTCCTTTAAATTCTTGTGCGGACTAAACTGAACTAAGTCCAGATGAACTGAACTAACTGAAAATTCCGAAGGGCTGTAAAGAAAAATAGATGATAACAATGTCTGTCTCTTGTGTGTGTGTTAATCAGAATGTAGAAGATGGTGGGCCAGCACATAAAGCAGGACTCAAAGCTGGAGACCTTATTACTCATGTGAACGGGGAACCAGTTCACGGTCTTGTACACACTGAAGTGGTGGAGCTCCTGCTCAAGGTAAATGAGAATGTTTGTTTGGCTTTAAACTGCAGGTATTCAGATTGTAATGATTTTGTTTTCAAAAAAACTACCTCAGATTAATAACAATACTCTTCTTTGTATTCAGTAAATGTAATTTCGTAAGTTAGTATAGGTTCATTGAATTGCCCAATTTAAATCAACTTTAGGACCAACACTGATTAAGCTGGCAAGAGCATGATTTACCCAGGACTGCTATCACAAAATAAGAATCAAAACCTCTAAATTAAACTGTTGTGCAGCCTGACTTAGGTTTTTATCTTTTAACAAAGAATATTAACTACTGTTAATGCAGGAATAAACAAAACAAACAAAATACATTTTGGATTAAAAAAAAAAAGTGATCAAAATTTTCCCTCTTCCTTTTCAGAGTGGCAGCAAAGTGGCCATCTCAACAACGCCTTTTGAAAATACTTCCATAAAAACTGGTCCAGCCAGGAGGAACAGCTACAGGAGCAAGATGGTGAGATGTGCCAAAAAGCCCAAGAAGGAGAAGACACCAGAAAGGTAAGCATATTTTACAGAAAGTTTAATCACTAGATGGAAAGGAATTATTTTCTCTTCCACAATGTCTTTTTTCAAAATGTATCCACAAGGTGTGAATTAAATAATAAATGCCATAAATATGAGAATTCCTGTGCTCACACTTATTTATGTCAACCCTGGGGAGAAACTTTGAAGAAGCTTTGTGTGAAATGCAGTTAAGCATTATTGGTATATCTAAAAGGGACACACAGTGTCACTGATGTGTAACAACCACTGTGCTGCAGAAAAGAGGTGTGTGAATGATCTGATTTCAAGAGTGAAGATGTGACACTGTTTCCTGTTGGCCTCTAGGGGGCAGATTGACAACACTGAGCAAGGGTTTGAATGTGTGAAGGGTTTCTTTGCATCTAAAATCAATAGAGACTGGAAGTGTGCAAGATGATGTTAGAAAAGCAAATTTTGTAATTGTGCAAAAATGGCACCTAATAATTTCTTGAGCTTATGAATGTAAGTGAAAACCAAAAAGTAAATGTTTATGTTGAGTCAGAATGCAACTTTAAGCTTTTTAGAGTTTTGCATGTTTTTGTTTTATTCCTGCAACTACATTTTTAAGTAAAGTTTAGCAGTCTGCTATAAGCAACAACATAAATAATGTGTTGAAAGAAAAAATAATCTGATAATTGTAGAAAAAAAAAGCCACCAGTGGATTTTACATGAACACATTTATTTTTGATTATTATTATTGATTGATATTATTATATTATTTTGAGCCCCCTGCTCTTCTTCAGATTTCTAAACAGGAGCTGCTTGGTGTGGAGGCTTATTTATTTCCTACTTTGCGATACGTTGTTTTTTTTTGTTGGTTTGTTTTTTAAATCCAGCCCCCATGCCATTGGACGTTGGGATGTGGGTGTCTTTGGTACTGTTTTAGACTCATTTTGACAAAATCAAAAAAGATTTGCCACTTGACTTGGACTTAAACACTAATGGCCCGTGACTTCACTTGGGCTTAAACCCAGAGATTAAAAATGATGTTATTTAAAAAGTGTGCCACCAATCAATCAATTCCCCTTAATTTCCTTAATCAGCCAACGTTAACACTGTTCATTCCCAGCAAGGCAAATTCTCTAGGTCCACTTTATTTCAATTTATTTGTTCCAGGAGAGAAACAGGAAGAACTAACATGACATTACTGAGCACCATGTGGAAAAAAATGACACCAAAGATAATTTTGTTCATGTACAAACTAGTGTTGTCACAATACCAAAATCTTTGTTTCAGTACCCATACCAATATGAATTTCGATACTTTTCGATACTTTTTGGTACTTTTCCTATGGAAAAGTCGTTTTGGCTACAAACCTTTAGAACAATAAATAGTAGGGGCGTAACGGTACCAAAAAATTGTGGTTCGAAAGTACCTCGGTACGGACATCACAGTTTGGTTGCTCAAATGTTTCACCAAGTTGGTGTTGTCTCGTGTTGTCCCCCTTTGCGAGGCAGACTTTCTCTTGTCTTTTTTCATGTGCGCCAGCTGCGAATGTTGATACAAGTGTTGTCATACACACCACTTGTGCAATCTGTGCTCCAGTAGGAACAAGAAAGGTGTTTGTGTGCATAAATGAGTAAAATAAATTAATAAATGCAGTATAGTACCGTTTGGAATACTCTAGTACCGCGGTACTATTTTAGTACCGGTATACCGTGCATCACTAGTACAAACACGTACTATATCAACAAAAAACGAATTGCTGTATGCAAAACGTGTGGGTTGAAAATAGCAGAAGGAGAGACAACTTCAAATAAACTTGTTTTAACCAATAAAAACAAATTTTAAAAAGCCTCCATGATTATTGTAAATGTGATATATTGTTACTTTGTTGTTAAAGTGGCATAACATTACATTATGATTTGTTAAGGACTCAAAACTCAAAGTTTAGGACTTGGGACTTGTCATTTTTACAAAACAATGACTTGGTCCCATCTCAGGTTCCTGCCTCTCTAGTTTGAATAACTGAAAGTAATTTTATATTAAACAACAGTACCATTGAATGTACTTTATTAGTCATTGTCCTCATCTGTGTGTGGCTGTATTGATATATAAAGGCTTTTAAAAATTGGCAGATGAGTCAGGACTGATTTCTTTTTTCTTTGTCTCATTTTGCTTTTTTCCAGGCGACGCTCCCTTTTCAGGCGTTTTGCCATGCAGCCCTCTCCTCTCCTGCACACGAGCCGCAGTTTCTCCTCCCTCAACCACTCTCTGTCATCTGGTGAGAGTCTCCCTGGCTCCCCCACCCACAGTCTCTCCCCTCGTTCCCCCACTGCTGCCTTCCGCCCCACACCAGACTTCACCCAGTCAGGTGGAGATTTTGATTTAGAAATAGTGCTGTTTATTTTCATTTCATGCAGTGTATTATATATTACTGATTTCCATTGTTTTGTCCTTTTATTTTCCAGGTGGCAACTCCTCCCAGAGTAGCTCTCCCAGCTCCAGCGCTCCAAACTCCCCCGCAGGCTCCGGCCACATTCGTCCTAGTACCCTCCACGGCCTCGGCCCCAAACTACCAGGTCAAAGGCTGCGTCAGGGGCGCCGCAAGTCTGCTGGCAGCATTCCCCTCTCTCCTTTGGCTCGTACACCTTCACCTACACCCCAGCCAACATCACCTCAGCGCTCACCCTCTCCACTTCTCAGTGGGCATCCTGTTGCCATTTCCAAGACAACCCAAGCCTTCCCTGCCAAGATACATTCTCCACCCACAATTGTACGGCATATTGTGCGCCCGAAAAGTGCTGAGCCACCTCGCTCACCGCTCCTAAAACGTGTCCAGTCTGAGGAGAAGCTGTCCCCCTCTTACACTGGAGATAAGAAGCACCTGTGTCCCAGGAAACACAGCCTGGAGGTGACCCAAGAGGAGGTGCAGGATGAGGAGCTGAAGCCTGGGGAGCGGGATTACACCATCTTGCAGAGTGTGGAAGAAACAGCCTGTGAGCCACTGGCAATCACCCGCGTTCGACCTGTTGAGCAGGGCTGCTTAAAGAGGCCTGTCAGTCGCAAGATGAGCCGGCAGGAGTCCGTTGAGGAGCTTGACAAGGAAAAGCTGAAGTCCAAGATGGTTGCAAAGAGACAGGACTGGTCAGAGAGGAGGGAGTCTCTACAGAAGCAAGACGCCCTGCGTGAATGTGACTCATCCCCTTTGTGTGGGGATGACAGGGATGAAAGTTTTCTGGTTCGAGGCCAAAATAAAACCCAGAATAGCCCAGACTCTGGCCCTCTGGAGGCCAAAGCTGCCAGCACAACCCTTAAAGACGTGCTGTATAAGAAACTCACCACACGTGTCTCTGAGGGCCTTGCTGAAACACCTGGTGGCTGCAGTGAAAGTGATGGAGGACTCAGATCAGCTCTCTGCTCTGTTCACACCGAGTGGCAGCACTCCAGACAGGGTAAAGATAATGTGAAGCCAGACAGATTGGACTTCAAAGCTCCCAACATCGAGTTCACCAGGAAGAGGCTGTCGTTTGAAGAACGAGAAGACTGCATGTGTCGGTTGTCCACCGGCATCCACGAGAACCTCCACTTTGGCTCCACCAGGTCCAAGAGCCTACAGCTGGACACAGCCATGTCTCATGACCACATGAAGGCAGGACTGGGAAGTGTCCACTCCAGCCCAGAGGGACTGTCCCCCAAGCTTTTCTCTGGCAGAGGAGAGAGCGCTGTGGAAAAACTCCAGCTCATTTCCTCCGCAGAGTCCCCACTTAGAAAGACGTCATCTGAATATAAACTTGAAGGACGCCACGTCTCCTCTCTCAAACCTCTGGAGGGCACTCTGGATATTGGTCTGCTCTCAGGACCCAGAGTCTCTAAAACAGAAACCTGTTTATCCAAGATGGCAGAGAACACAAGCGACACTGTTTCTCTGAATACTCCAATTTGGCTCCAGACCCCTGCTGAGAGACAAATAACCATCCCCCAACTGAAAACTGCAGACAAGCTGAAGAGCCCCCTGACCTGTTCCCCGAGCCCAGAAGCTGTTTCCTCATTAAATAACATGGTCCCATCCAAAGATCAGTTAAATCATACAGCCACAGAGGTAAAAATCAGTTCAAGTGGTGAGAGAACACAGGACAGACATAGTGAATCATTAAAGGCTCAAAGCAGCAAAGTGGAGGTCTCAAGCTTTACTGTTAAACCAGAGAGCAGGACAGGGATGAAGTCCAGTTCATCACTAGCTCATGAACACAGAGGCCCTCGACACAGCTCCCACTTCTCCTCCTGTGGAAAAACACCCTCCATACGGGAAGTCAGCAATGAAGATCAGGAGGATGAAGTGGAGCAGCAGGAAGTCATGCCACACACTACATCACAAAGTACCGACAGCTCCAGGACAGTAGTCTCTTTGACTTCAGCAAAGCTGGAGGTAGACATAAAAACTGTGGAGAGTCTGCCTGCAGCTGCCAGCGGGCCATTACCTGTGTCGCTGAAGCAGAGTGTAAACTGTGGTTTGGATACAGGTCAGCGTCAGAGTTGCGAGAAAAAAGCAGCTCCTGCACAGAACTCAAACATGACCTCTGTTACTGAGGTGAATGTACAGAACAACTCTGCATCTGTACGCCTTCCAGAGAATGTGCTTTCAAAACAGCAGAACATCTGCTCTTCAAATACAGAAGCAGAGGTTTCTGTCACAACATCAGCATCTGGTCTTATGCACAAAGAGAAAACCTGCAGTTTAAAATCAGAGGGTCAGGACTGCTCACAAAGATCTGTCAGTAAGGACAACGAACAATCTAACAGATCAGTTGTAAAACCGGTGGCTGATACAGGCAGCTCAGGCTCCAAGAAGGACGCAAACATGTGTGTTGCAGTTGCAAAAGTGGAGCAGAAGAGAGGCGTTTCTCCAGTAAACATGGTCACCTCTTTAAATAATGTCACACTGGGCTTAAGTAAAAAAGATAACACTGTTTGTGCAATAGAGAGTAGTAGCATGTTGCTGCAGAAAAAAGAGGATCTCATTTCACCAAAGACAAAGAATAAAGATTCAGAGCAGCTATTAAAAAACTCTCCAGCTGAAAAAGCACAATGCAGATCACCTGATTCAGTATACCGCACCTCTAAAAAAGAAGAAACTGTTCTCTCTATGACAGAAAATGCTGTAAAACAGAAATGTTCAGCTTCAGCAGCTGCAAATGAAAATGTTTCAGTTCCCAAAAGTAAGTCAAGGCCTGACCCGCAGCCTGTACCACACACTGCTGTGAAGACAGAGACAAAGACATCTCCCAGCCCAGCTCCTCCTGTCCCAGCAGTCAAAGGCAGTCCAAATTCAAAACAGAGAGATCTGTCTAAAGAATCTGCGCTCTCAACTTCAAACATTCAAGTAACCCACGACTCTAAACCGTCATCTAAGCAAGAGGAATCACTGCAGCTGACGCATTCTCTGACTGTTGCTGAAGTGAAGCAAAGAGAAACCCAGCCCAAAAGTTCCGTAGCAACTTCAACTCATACAATGAAAGAAAACACTGAGGCAAAGCCAAAATCTCTCCCTCCTAAAACTGTCGCATCATCGCCAGTCCTAAAAATCTCTGTAGCTCCAGCCCCAGTTATTAAACCTGATGCCAAACATAAAGACTCCTCGCCCAAAAACCAAGTCCAAGTCATTAAAAGTCAGCACAGCTCTAAACCAAAAGACGTGGCTTCACCTCTTACTCCACCTCAACATCAGCCGCCATCAGACGCTCCCTCCCATCCCGATCCACCACCGGTGCTGCCGAAACCTGCAGTGAAAAAAGAAGCTCTCAGCAGTGGAGCCGTCTCAGGCAGGACCTCCAGCTGTGCACTCCAGGAGAGTGTGGTCAAGGTATCCAAGGAAAGCCCCAAGTCTGAAGCTGTCAAACCGGACAGTCACAAGGGCCCCGATACCAGAACCACCACCCCTGACAAACAGCTGTCCTCTAGCAAGAAGGAGCAGGTTGACAGGAAGAAAAAAGAAACTGTTCAAGAGGTCACGTCTGCACAGAAAAACACTAAAAGAGACGCGTCCAGAGCTGCTGCCCCTGACAGAGACGCTGGCAGAAAACAGCAAAAGGAGTCGCCACGTAGCTCTAGTAACAAAAAGTAGAGGGAAAAGAAAATAGGGGCCGACTTTACGCTTCAGAGAATCTAGATGTTAGAAAATGGTTTGTGCAAACATTATCATGCCTTTATTTTTTGTTTTGTTTGAGGACCGGGCAAGCTGTTACATGCTGATAGAGAGGTAGGGGTATGTGTGTGTGTGTGTGTGTGTGTGTGTGTGTGTGTGTGTGTGTGTGTGTGTGTGTGTGTGTGTGTGTGTGTGTGTGTGTGTGTGTGTGTGTGTGTGTGTGTGTGTGTGTGTGTTTAATAAGATGACATGACAACATATGTAGATGTCTCAAGGTCTGAACGTAGGCAGTCATTTGCTGACAATTTCTGGTGTTTTTACTTTGACGTCAAGTTGAATGTTTGGGCGTTTTGTTTCTGCTTTGTGCAATCAGTATGTCAGGGGCTAACAGGGAGGAGCCTTACAGAGGTTTGTGATGTACTGTAGAGTCAGTGCCATAAATAATTTTTGAATTGCACTCTGAATTTCTAGACTTGGAGGACCTGAAGTCTTTTAATGCAGTAGACCACACAGCAGTCGTATCACGATTGTTTCTGTTCCGTAGAATCCAATTCTTTTTATGTTGGGTTTTTGTGCAGTGGTACACAGAGGGAATGCACTATGTCCTGTGCTTTTCACCTAAAACTTAAATAAACAAATACAGAATCATCTCACGGTTCTAGAAATGATAAATTAGTGAAGGGGCCTTAGAATTAAGGGAAAAAACAACTTGCTGTTCTTAGCAAGCTGTGGTGTTTATTCACATTCCTCTGACATCTGTACATATATTTTTGATTTTTATGCAATATGGTGTAAATATGATAACACTGTAAAACTGGGATTCATGGGCTCACATGATTGTCGTTTGTATTATATGTATAGATTTCGTTTGTATGCTCAATATTAAGAGTATCCGCTTGATAACTCTGTGGTCTGAAGTAAGCTACCGTGATGTATCTCATCAAAGGCATCCTCTTCTTTCAACATGTTTTCACATGTTCCAAAATAAACTTGACGAGAGAGAGAGAGAGAGAGAGAGAGAGAGAGAGAGAGAGAGATAGAGGTATTTGGGCTATTTCTAAAAAAAATGTAGCATTATACAGCAAAACTGTGAGGGTTGCCAGCATTTCCCAAGAATGTCTTTATTGTTGATAGTGTGTTTGCTGGCTGACTGTGGTTTAAAGAGAGATGACTATGTAAAATATGAAATACTGTGTTTGATTAATGAGATGAGTCTGATATTCTGTTTGCCAGTAATTACTGCAGTAGATGTTGGAAGGCTTTGGGTATCATCTCTGGTTGTGTCCACATCTGTGCAGCATGGTATTAAAGGGAAACACTGGTATTTTTCAACCTCCAGTGTTTTTGTGTTTATGTGGTTAATAAGGATGACTTTTTTTAATTGCTCCAGTATTGAGACAAAAAAAGCTGCAGTTTAATCTCACGCAGGCAGTTTACGTCCTCTAAACTCTTAGAAGAGTCTTACAACATGGGAAGGACCCTACAGGGAAATAAAACGTCTTTTCTTACCTTTCAGCAGTTTGTTATTGTGATCCAGTCTTACTGAATTAGATGTCTCCTACTGAAAGATGACTTTTTGCAGGAAAAACAACAGTGAAAACATTAGTGAGCGTTTGAGAGGGGACTACCTGAAAGAGTTGGTTGTATTTGAATACAGAAAGCATGGCTTAGTGTTAGCTTAAACATTTTCAGTTTCATGGCTGAATATTAAGCTGATTTTGACAAAGTGAAAAAGGCCACAGAAGGAGACTTCCTCTTTAGCAAGACTTGTTTACAAACAGACTGGAACCACAGGCAGTAAGGAAAACACTTAATGTTTCGAAAGGGATCCTCTCTATAATGTTATCAGACACTTCTAACAACAGTGTGGGCCTGTCAGTGGCATAAACAAACACTTTTAGTGGATGTACATTTACGGTGCACAATTGCCCTTTGGAATTGAATTGCAGGCTGTTTGAGTGCTGTGGTTGCAGCCCTCTCACTCTATACTGGACCAATTTCAAAAATTGTTGTTCCCATTAGTCACTTAGGCAGTGGAAAAACTGGGTCCAGGTTCAATAATAGAGAGAACAGTGTTTCCCTTTAAGGTCACGTGAGTGAGATAAGGTTCCAAATACAGAGAGAGCTTCAGTGTCAGGGTTTTTTTCAAAAGGATTTCGATGTCAGGTTTCGGTCTCAGTGTCGTTCAAGTCCTGTGTGAGTGTTTCGATGTTTCAAAGGACTCTTCATAATGAGCAGCAGCTGGCTTAAAGCTTCACTGGGTAAACATTTTTATATGAGAAACCCTGATTATTTACATAGTTGATGTCAACAACATACATTTGATGTTAAATACTCGGTACTTAAAATATAAGCTGTCATATATCTGCATTCACTTTCTGCAATTTACTCACTCACACACACAAACACGTGTTTTATACTGTAGATGCCTTTAAATTGCAGACCCTAAATGAGAACCAGAGAGTAGCCTAGGACACTAAGTATGTAATGCAGTATTTGCTCTGTTGTGCTGGCTATGTAAAAACAATAATCTTGTCTATTACATATACTCTTATGTTGACGAGTCAAAGGTGACACAGAATATAGTTTATCTAAACGGCATACTGTATCTAAGAATGAAACTGAAACACACATGAGATTGATTGCAGAGATTTTAATGTTAAAAAGAATCTGATGTTTATTTGCATTAGATATTGTTGAAATGTGTTGCTAATGTAATGTGAGAGAAAAAAAATGCACCTTAATGTTGCCAATATTCACTTCAAAGGCTGAGAAACGTGAAATTGGCGCTGAAATGGCTGATTGATTCCCCTCTCGTTCTGACTTAAGATTTAAAAAAAGAATCACTGATTTTATTTCAACAAATTGTATTTTCTCCCACCCCATACTTTGTTTTCTTGTGACGACAGACATTTAAATCCTCAAAGCACATTCAATGTTTGTTTACAAAGCATCATGGATGTATATTTTGTATATTGTTGATTTGCCAAATCTATGTTCTGTGTCAGAGATAATGTTGTTTATAGTAATGTGAGACTTTGCTCCCCTTTGCCACCAGGATGTTTAATAAGAACATTTGTTTGTGCTGTAATCAATGTCTTTTCATAAGTCAGGTTCTTCTTTCTCTGCTTGTCTTTTCAGTTTCCTGTTGTTTTTTTTTCTTCCTCTGTGCAAAACTAGTATTAGATGAACTTGCTTATGATGGTTTGTCTTTTAGAATATGTGCAATAAAAGTGTTTTTGAGTTTTGTATTTTGCCCAAGGAAAGCTCTATGGATGTCATAAATGTTGTATATTAAAACAGATATTTATACTTCTAATGTTGCGTAATACTGAAAATAAAATGGAATTATAAATTAACCTTTTCATTCCTCTTTTGATATATGGCACTGTCCGCAAAGATTAACCTAAGTCCTAAATTCTGTCAAATGAAATTGATGTACACCGCAGAAAGATCAATGATAACTATTTTACGAAGCTATAATTTCTGAATAAAAACATAACTGTTTTCCTGAAAATAGCGATATAATTTCATACTAATCATTTGTAAAATTAGGTGTTCAAGTCATCCACTTCCAGTTAATTACATCAATAGAGTCTCATAGTCAGTGCACAGCAGGTAAGCCAGAAATGCAAAAATGGAATATTTCTACACTAGTAGGTGAACAATTGAGCATATGAAGAGAGGAAAGTTTTTGATAAAACTGAAAAAATAATTAAAGGTATTTATGTAGTTATATTACATGTATTTATTTGAGTTTAAATGAAGCAGCTTTGTCATATAAATTCTTACTGGCCTCTAATATGAATCAGTTTGTCATAAAATAAATCATAAAAGTTAAGGTGAAATGTACTCCCATCAGTTGCATTAAAAAAGACTAACAATGAATATATGTTTATGATTCTGCAGTGAGAGGTAGTGTCTTCATTTAGGATCTTTGTGGCCTGATGGTAGAAGCTCTTCCTGTGTCTCTCAGTGCTGGCCTTGTGTAACTGGTATCTTCTTCCCAACGTTAATGGGAAGAAAAGGTTATTAGTTAGTTATCTGGGTGATTGTGATCCTTAATGATTCGCCTGGCCTTAATTTTGCAATGCCTGGTGTAAAAATCCCGTAGGCAGGGTAGAACAAACCACTCTCTGCAGGGCCTTGCGGTCCTGTTCGGTACTGTTGCCATACCAGGCTGTGATGTTCCTTCTGAACACAGTTCTCTTTTGGAAACTTCCCAGGAAATTAGATACCTGTAAGACTGAGATTGAGTCTGACCCAAAGGTCTTCTGTTGGAGTCTAAGCCTGTCTTAGATTCCTAGAAGGTCCAGAGGGCCAATAGAGTTATTACAGTAGATGACATACATATCTTAAATTTATGTTGGTGCAGTGTAAGACCAACAGGGGGCAGTATCCTTCCATGTGTGTGCTGCAGGGGGGGTTTCTACTACTCTGTTACGCAACAACTATTCAGTGGAGGACAAATGTGTTGCGGTGTAGTGTACGGAAATCCTCTGAAGATGAGACAGAGATGCATATTTATACTGTGCTTTATATAGAGCATTATTTACTTCCTCAACAGGACAATAATCAGCATTACTGGGGGGGGGGGGGGGGGGGGTGGAAGAACAGTGTGGTAACTAATTTAGGAATTAGGAATTTCCTCCCTGCAAGGAAACCTTCGTCTCATGTTACATCACAGCTGTAGGCCTATATCCTCATATTTTCATAGCTGCAATGTACAAAATGCAAACCATGTTCCTCTAATCTATGTACTGTGTAACAAAATACCAATTGGCTCCAGTATTCCAGTATTTCACCTCTTTAGACTGATATAAAAGGAAAATACAGATAACACTGCTGCTCTGAAGCATGTCAGTATGTTTTGTTGTGTGACAAACCATCACCCCATCCCTATTCCCTTTGTTGTCACCTTTCATTAGAGTCTGCAAACACTGCTGTGGATTATTATCTCATGTGGAAGCTGTAGCTCATCCGCCACTTGAATGCTAACCCTCAACATTCACCCCCTTTAATGTCGCTTAATAAATAATACAAATAGTATTGCAGAGAGAATTGATTGTGAGGATAATAAAATGTATCTTCATTGTCCATCTGACTGCTTCCAGAGAGTGGAGGCTGGCTGGTTTGTAATCCATTTTAGAAAGACTGATCAATACTAATGGTATGACTGACTGAATGCATTGTTATCAATGGGGTGAGTGCATTTGTGTGCACGCAGACACGTAAACGTTATACGGAGAAACAGCAAGAGAGACAAAGCTAGACAGCGGATGTTTACCATCTTCACTTTGTAGTTTAACGTGTTGGCTAACATTTGCTAATCAGCACTAAACGCAAAACAGCTGAGGCTGGTAGGAATGTTGAAGGTTTTACAGGTGTTTGGTCAAAGGGCATATTATGATTTTGATCTCATGGTGGCGCTAGATGAAAAGTAATGAGATTACCAATATGATAACAACTCATCGTGTGGGGAGCACGAATGTCTGCATTACATTTTTTGGTAATCCATGAGATTTTTCAGGAAATACATGAAAGTTTTAACCTGCTGGTGCCACCAGATGAAAAGCCAGGGGATCACCATAGTCAGTGAGATTCGTCCTCTGAAAACCATGAATGGCTGTGTACCAAATTTACATGAATTTCCATGATTGTCAAGATATTTCACTCTAAACCAAAAATGTTAACGTTAAAGGGCCCGAGTGAAAAGATGGTCACTAGAATCACACAAGGATCCTCGTCTGGGGACCATGATTGTATGTATCAAAATACATTCATACTATTCATATATGCTAGTGCCACTAAAGGAAACACAAGCTTATGGATGTCTGCACCCAATGTAATGGCAATTCGTGAGAAATTTCAGTGAATACCTGAATGTTTTAACCTGCTGGGGGTGCTAGATGAAAGGTCAGGGAATAACTGAAGTCCGTAGGATTCATCCTCTGAAAATCATGAATGTATGGACCATATTTCCAGAATTGTCAAGATATTTTACTCTACACCAAAAATGTTATTATTTAAGTGGTGCCAGAGGAAAAAGTTAGGAGATCACCAGAGTCACCAGAGATTATCATCTGGGGGCCATGATTGTCTGTTTCAAAATATGTGCCGATCTATGCCATATATTTAGAGAAATGTTACCAGATAACTTCCTGTTTTGATATGCTAGTGCCACTGAAGGACGCATACGGGGATCACAAAGGTAATCAAGATTCATCCTCTGGGGACTATGCATGTCTGCACCAAATTTCATGGCAATCCACCCGATAGTTGTTGAGATATTGTATTTTATTATGGACCCACAATGTTGACAGTATGTATTTAAGCAGTGGTAAATCTCTTGAGACAGCCGCTATTTTTCCTATTGTATGTGTATTTAAGGAGTTTGTGGTCATTGAGACGACGAGAGAATAAAGTAAAACTTACAGATAAAGAAATAGGGACATTTAAAATGGTGGTGGGAAGATTGCTTGTTTCTATAGACACGTGCAATCTGAGACACAGATAGATAAATCTACTCTGGCCTGTATTAACTCTTGCTGCTGGAATTCGTTCAAGAACATTCTGTGACTTGGGGGGAAGCCAAAACTCCAGCCCAGCTCTCATATCTCATGTTGCAACTAATGGCTTCTGGCTGAGCTTTAGTCCTCAGCCACAGGCCCATCACGCACACAGGGAGAGGCTAGCTCATTGTGTCAGAGAGGGTTCAACCTCATGTTAGAAATGTTTAAAAACTACTTGAGTGTTATGGTTTTGTTTTTTGTTTTTGTTTTTACTTTCTGTGTTGCTGCTTCCTCTTTTCTTTTTGTTTTTACAGTGTGACAATATTATTCCTGACATGAATTCCACTTTACTGGCTATACTAGTGAAAGCTGCTTTAATACATGGAATCCTGTATCCTGTTTAAAGTATTTCAGGTGCTCTTGATCATTTAGAAGAAGATGCAGACCGGCAGTGAAAACATTCTTAATGATTGTGCAACTCTTCAAACTGTCATATATGCTCAGTAACCAACCAGTCAGTCATGTGACATGTTCGCACATTTCACTATGTTGACAAAGTCCCTCTCTGCAAAGTCATATGAATGATGCAACATGGACACAAGTAAAAGTATGTGTGTGTGTGTGTGTGTTTGTGTGTGTGGGCGGTGGCTGGCAGGGTGTGGGCGAGAGAAAGTACACAATATGGAGATTGTGAGCAGTCTGGAATACCAGCAGCAGAATATTATTTTCAGAATTCATGGAAGTGCTTGTGTTGCAACAATAACATAAATAAACACTCAACTACAAGTGAATCTCAAGTGGCCGTGATGAAATGTTCAGTTTGAAATAGGTTCTGGGACTTGCAGAGCTTCTTTAGAGACTCCTTGTGTGGCAAAATACAAAGAGGACGTTGATTAAAACCTTCCTCCAGGCCTGTGTAGTTACAATGAAATGAGAGGATGATGATGTATGACTGCATGATATTGTGGTTTTTGTGTAAGACTGCTAAATAGTGGGTGTACTAACTAACTCAGAACGCAGAATGCTGCTGGCTCATCAAATGCTCCTTTTCAAAGTTACTCCACATTGTAAGTTTATATGCTTTGTGAATGTGTTTGTGTCATATAGTTTATTTGTATTCTCATATGATGACTTCATCTTAGTGTATAAACAGACATGTGATACTGCTGTTTGAGTTTTAGGTGTGGACTCAATGTGCTGCAGGAGGGAAGTAACACTGACCTCTGTAAATCCATTCAAAAACATTTAGACTTTATACTATTATTACAGTCGCTCCCTTTATTTAAACAACTAAAAGTACTCCACTGATTTAGATTACACTTAAGTAACATTGTCAGACTTACAATTGGCAGTTTAAAGGGACAGTTCACATATTTTTCCTCTTACCTGTAGAGCGAGGTGCAGAGTGTTGGAGATACTAGCTTAAGAGATGTCTGCCTTCTCTCCAGTATAATGGAACTAGATGGCAGTCACCTTGTGGTGCTCAAAGCGGCAAAAACATCCATTTGAAAAACTCAACAGCAACGTCTCTTTCCAGAAATCATGACCTGGTTAATCCATACACAGTGAGCAGTTTCATGTTGGAACTATTTTCTTTCTACCGAAATACACCCGCCAACTGTATCACTGCATAGAGGGAAGCGTGCAACTACTGCTATGTCACTAGCTCCACTGAGCTAGCTCAGCTGAGGAGGGTGCCGTTAATGATTACATCTCACGCTGTCACGAGCACAACCCTCTCATCAGTGAGTAGATGCACACTTCCTTCTGCACAGGGATACAGTCAGGGATGTATAAATAGAACTCGATACAGCATTTGAGGCATAAGTGCGCAAGTGCATGAAGCAAACACACCTTTTCCAGGTATAATAATACCTGCATATTTAGCTTCTTTGGGCCCACAGAGCAGACTTTGCCACCTAAGCGAAACAACTTCCATCAACTGAGCCAGATTCTCCCGATTTAGCCCTGCACTAACGTGAATAGGGATAAAATTCTTTAACAGTGCGGCTCTTCTAGATTTCCAAAATGTTATCAGACTATAATAGTGAAATGAACCATTTCACTGAGAATGTAATACTTTCCCAATTTTTGCCCAAAGGCATCATGTGACAGACCCGGAAGTTGTAGTTACAAAGTTTGGCCACTATGTCAAACCTGCTTCAGACTGTAGTACATGTCTTGGGAGCCTGGATACGTTTGGTGGATGAAGATTGTCATTTTTATTCCACCCAGCCTTCTTTCCAGCATCTACATTTCAGACATTGCAACTCGATCACCAACAGTTCAGTCGTAGATTCGGGTGTGTTATGCTAGTAGCAGCTAATGTAGCCTCGAGCCATTTGCCTCAGTTAAAGATGGAAAGCAGCCTGATTGGCTCACTTCTTTCTAAATACAAGTCTTTAACCATTTTCACATTTGCAATAGTAATCCCTGATACCTGTGAACAGACTTTGATGTGTAAAATCATTCATTGTCCCTTTTAACTCAGTGTCCTCTTACTAGCTTTTTCAAGAGCTTTTAACCACATCTCACGGTCTTCCTAATGGATTGAAGTCGTCTCAGCTGTCATGGATTTGGCTCAACTCAATGTGGTTTAAAGCTCCCAAAAAAGCTAATAAGTAAAACTAACATTAAAGGTTCTCTTTGAGGTTTCTGGCCACTAGTAGTGCTATGGAGTATTTTTTCTAATGTGAGCACAAGGATATGATACTCATTCCTGCTATATAGGTTTCAGACTTTCCCACAAACCAACAGTTAGCAGTGATAACGTGCAAAAAAGTGCAGCAATGCACCAACTAAGGCACAAATGTAAACATTGCACGGCACAAAATATTAAGAATAATATGCTTTTAAAATGTTTAACATCAAAGAAAATGCACTTAATGTGGTCGGCAGCCTCACAGATACACACAATTCATTTTGGTGAGTAAGTTCACTAACTGTTAGGGAATTTCCTACTTCAAATACACAGTATCGCCCTGATCAAACTTCATAAGCAATCAGTAAAGCAGAAATACAAGACTTGGCCAAGATACAGCCCTCAGATCATTAACAGTTCATATTCCGCTTGGACTCTGCCAATCATCACTGCTTTATTTCTGTTAGTCATTCATCATGATGTGATGTGAACTTTGCCTCTTGCACAACTGTGTCAGAGCTTCACTGTTTGAAATGGCAAGAAGAGAGGCGCACACACAGCAGTCCTTTTAAACACACTTTAATCATCGAGACGCTGAGTAACAGCAAATTACTGTATGAGAAATAGCAAATAAAAAGAATCCAAATACGTGACCCACGAGGACAAGTGGGTGGATGGATGGATAAAAATTTCACAATCTGCCCCCCCTCCCCCGTCTTGTTCCGAGCGCAGCTGACCACAGAGGCCCTTTTTGTTTTCTGAAGATTTCAGTCAGGCCAAGGAAAACTCAAACCAAACTTTCAATGACCTCCTCAGTGAAGCTTGAGAGTGCTCTTTTAATAAGAGGTATTTAAATGCATGTATTTTCAGTAAAAATGTGTCCTTTTCTCAGAGCTGTATGCTAGATAGATCATTGGGACAAAATGAGTGACAAATTAATGCAGAAGAGTACACACTAATATACATGTAAGTAACTGTTATATAATAAAAAAAAAAAAATTAAAAAAAAAGACAAAAAACAGGAGAAACTTCATGCACTAGGACCACACATAAATACCACCCGCTCTTGTGCTCTCATTCATACTGATTGAACAGCCTGCCAGCAGCTCAGCAGAAATGTTAGTAATGTCCAAACCCCCCAAGTTCAGAACACAGAGGTCATTACAGTTGAAAAAAGAACAATTGTGGGAGATGTCTTCAGACACAATCTTTATTAAGTCATCTTACGTTATGTTACAAATGTTCATAGTGAGATCATGTTGAGGTATTGACATAACTTCGTAAACATAGTCAAGTTACTTAGCCATAGAAAATAGCATTGTTGAATATCTGTGTTACTGTAAACTGAATTCAGTCAATCCACCACTGTGTTTTTTTAATCAACACATTCATGGAAGTATTTTTATTTTGGAAATTATTTGTTTTGTCTGTACTTGAGCAGGAACAGCTGCCCCAACAGATGATAGGCAGGGAGTAGGGACTGCATGTAGACAAGTGGAGAAGTGAGTGAATTACTTATTATAGAATAAAGCAATAGTGGCCATGTACAGTGCCATCTGAAAAACTAATGCTCTTTGAGGATTGACTCTGTACTGACTGTGTCCCCCTCACCTGTGAAATCAAAATTCTGTCCCTCTGCAACATCAAACTGCCTCTCTGTGTGAGTGAAGAACTCAATATCCAGCTGAATGATTATCCCTCTCCTCTTTCCTTTTGCTGTTTATAGGTACCTGTGGAGAGGAGGAGGAGTGAGGCAGGTCAAAAGGTGTCAGAGGCTGAGAGACGGTGGTTAAAGAAGATATGAAAGAGGATGAAGAGGAAAAGGAGGAGGAGGAGGGTGGGGGAGGAGAAGATCCCTCTGTCAGACACAGGGCAGGGGTCTGGCCTCAGGAGAGTGACACAACCCCAGTGTGGTCCCACACCGAGCGCATTAATGAGCGTCTGAGTGGGATTTAAGCCCCAGGGCTTAACACAGATCAGGCGCTGATTCTCTGCCTCAGGAGAACTGGACTGGAGTCTGAGCCATCAGTATGGAGAGAGGTCGAGCCTGGTTGGCCGTCCACCTAAATGCCAAAACCCTAGTGTCTGACATCTAAAATGATGCTCACACATTTTACTTATGGTTAAACTTTAGACTCATCACTAACAAAGTTGGCCACCTAATTTACCTAAGTACATTTAAATGTTTAAAAGTACTTTACTTAAAGGAGCTGTATGCAACATTCAGAGCATATCTACAGCCCCTTTTACACTGCCTGCTCAAGGCAGGAATATTGCGCCGTTATGCCACCTCACCATTCTGTATAGTACAGTCTCAGAAAGTTGCACAGAGTAGTTTCACCTTTAAGCTGCCATGGAAGGCAGTAACAGCGCCTTAATGGTGTCTGCATAAACAGGACAGCCGGCAAGCTAGGACCATTGGCAGGACGGGTATGACATTTTGATGGCTTGGCATCTCTGGAAATTTAAAAAGTGTCTGTTAGCAGTTAGCAGCTAACTCAAAGAAATAGAACAGAGGTAAAAAATGTCTGCAAATTGGGAAAACAACAAGATTCAAGAGCTCCTTACCCTCCGAGGAGAGGACGAGATTAGCGGTCATACAACAGAGACGGTAAATTATTGTTATTGCCATGTTTTGCCATTGTTACTTTTTATAAAGGGCTCCGAATGCATATGTTTTCTGTCACGCTAGAGCCTGATGCTGTTGTGTTAAATGTCATGATTGTAACACCCCTTTTGATTTCGTAAAGCCGCAAAGCTGTGTATAATCACACACTGGAGGTGGCCAAGCCAGCGGCTAGCAGCTAATAGTGCTATCTCCATAAACAATGACAATGACAGTGCTGAGAGAGCTTAAGGCGTTTATCGGTTGGAACTGGATTGTGGATACAGTACCGAGCAGCGGCGATGAGCTACCCAGTTAGACATACTCAAAGTGATTCACATGCACTAACATACGCGCGGATGGTGCGGCTACCACAACAAACCACAGAGAAGCTTGGATTACAACACACACACAGAGGTAACATTAGTGTGACTTCATTCTCTGCTCAGGATGCCATTACTCCACTAACTATATCTTTATATAGCAAATAGTGGTTTGTTACCATATCAATATTCTGTTGTATACTGGTGTACTGTTTACGAGGTTAAGTATAAATACCTCAAGACTACGTACAATCTTGAGGTATTTATACTTAACTTGGGTATTTCTATTTTATGCTACTTTATACATTTCAGTCCAAAATATTCAGTCTTTTACAGCACTATATTTATCTGACATCTGTAGATACCAGTCACTTTGCCAAAGATCTTCACCTATAAAATGTGATGCCTTATAAGAGTTACTACTACTACTACTAGTACTACTACTACTACTACCCAGCATTGTAAAATTGTTAAATTAGCTACACCTTACCCAGATAGTACAGTCATTTTACTGTTGTATACCAGTGTAATGTTAACACATTGGAGTCATTTCACCACAGGGCCTTTTCTTAAAATTAGAATGCAGGGGGAAAGTGCAGTTGTATGATTGATGATAAATGTAATTGAGTCCTATGACAATAGAAAACGCTCTCAAGGGAAAATTCGACAGGAACCAAAATGCATTACCCAACAATCCAGCTGGCCACCAATATTGCTCGACGTTGGTATTTAGTTAAATTTAAAGGTTGTGATATTGGGCGACCAAAAGTCAACATCAACATCTAATGCCAACATCAATCTAACGTAAGAATAAAAACAACAGATGACGGTGATATTTTGTTAGTTTTAAGTGGTGTTGCTAGATACCAAAATCCTGTGTCTTCCATGCATCTTAAGCTGACGTCATCTTGATGCAGACTACCAACGTTTAGTTTTAAGGTATGGAGAACAAAACGCAACATCTGCAAAACATCCACATGACATGAACTTGTAACGTCATTAGACATTTGAAATATCATCAAGCTGATTGTCATTACAACCGAAATTTACTGCCCGCCCAACATATGAGTTCAAGAGACATCATATTGACATCCGGTGCCAGGTGGGACGCCGTCCAAATGAACAACAGATTGCATGGTTTGCCCATTCTAGAATTGCACATCAGAAGTGTTTTCTGATCTGATGACATGTATTTCTCTAAAGAGGACCATCCTGACTAATGGGTACTTTTACTTTTGATGGTTTAATAATTACATTTTGCTGATAATACCTATGTAATTTTACTTCAGCAAGATTTTGAATTCAGGAATTCTCTTATTACTTAGTGTTTTTTTGCTAATATTTAATTTACAGAAGCAACAGAATACTTTTGTCACTGCTGATGAAAACAGACTCAGGTTGTGTCTAAAACCAGTCTCTTGTTGTCCATCTTTTACTGCTCACTATATTAAAAAAAAGACATTAATTTGTTTACACTATAATTAGCAGTAAATGAAGATTTCAGACATGATGACTCATCATTACACACAACAATAATTATAATGATTGAAATTATTTTGGGACTTTTGGGGGTGCGGATAAAAAACCTCTCTCTGTGTCATGTGATTGTGATAGGCAGGTTTAAAGTTTGTGTTCTGAAATGTTTTGACCCGTCATGCATCGCTGCATCGGCCCTGCTCAAATAGTAACTGGCACTAGACTTTGAACTCTGCAATGAACTGTTTCTGCTGTATGTGCATGCTCATATTTAACATCCAAAAAGACACTATTACACGACTGTTTCAATCAAAAACTGGCGAAGGGACAGAAAAATAGCTTGACACCAGTTTCTGGGGCTTAATCTTTGCTCATCCAGCATTTGTGTGTGTGTGTGTTAAAAGACAGAAAAGCATTGATAATGAATACTTAAAACTGTTTATATTGTGCAGCTTAACGTAGTATCACTACTCAGTCACACTGTACGATTTCTACATCTCAGTAATATCAAAGCAAAATGGGCAAGATAAATAAAAACTGCTTAGTGTCTTACAACAGACAGTAAAGAGTTAAAAAGTAAATAAAAAGAATCCTAACATGCTTTCAACTTTCTATAGGACCTGCTGTGTGAAGGAAAAAAAGCCCAAATGAGCGTTATGTAAACACATTCCCTGCACGCACAGCCTCAAACAGCCACAGCTGGCTGAATTTGCGTAAGAGGCCCTGGCACAGACTCTGTGTATGCCATCCGGGTTTGTAGATCGCTGGAAATCTGCTTTGGTTCAGTCCTGTGTCACAGGCACCAACTGCATGGTGCTGCAACGGATGGATTAACATAAGTGCAGGATTGAGGTCGTCCCAGATAACTAGAGAATCAAAAGAGACTTTTTGTCCCAAATGATTCCCAAAAGCACTCGTGAAAGTTTTCAGGGGTTGTCTAAAGGTTGTGTGCTGGATTGTAATATGACCTGCATTAAGTTTTTCCTGCTTAAAGGGAAAATGAGAGCACAACTGACACGAATGATGCCATAAACTAACACAGTGAATTATGAGAGGGGTCTGCTGGACAAGGAGTATTCTATTCATACCTGAAGGTTTCTGTTAAGGTTAGTGTAACTATACTGTGTGTAAAAAGATGGTAGCTTCTGTAATTGTCAGCATGGGTAATGATACCTATTTTCTACAATTATAAGTTGAATCAAGGAGATTTTTAACTCCTTGTGGGACTGTGACTAGAGTAATGTTTTTGAGAGCAAGTCATCATGTTGTACCAGCGCACGTACATGCACCAGATTGACTTGCTACACATGTTAGCTCACTGCAGTGGACCACAATACATAGCCTACCTTGTAACAGAATGATCTTTTGGTGGCTTTTGTGCCATCTTACTACCATTAAGTGACAAGAAATCGTCGAAATAAAATGTGTCGTAATCTTAGTTCTGTTGCTGTAAAATGGAGCTGCTTCAAGCATTGTTGAGGAAACAACTGCAATAGGTGCATGATCATTTTAAAAAAATGAAAACCTAAATATCTCTGTGGCTCTCTCAGGACAAAGAAAGGAAAAGTACATTTTGGCAAATAAGCTTAAAGGCTATTCCCTCTGTTTCCAGTTTCTTGATGGATTCCATTTGCACTGGGAAGCCGGAATTTCCAAGTTCCCGATTGGAAATTTCAATTGGGAAAACCCCTTCAAGTCAAAGCCCTGGCTCGGAAAGTCAGAGGAAGTTCACCAACTCTGACCTCAATATCCAATATGGCTGCTCCTTGCATCAACAGTAATACAAACAGTAGTAATATACTGTTTAATAGCACTTCTGTCTTATTTGTGTCTCACTGAAAGTACAGCTGTACACACAATTCTCTCCAACTTTTATTTGTGGACATGTTGCTACAGTGTTTTTGTGTGCAAAACAGTGTAATGCATTCTTATAACTGGTATTGCTAACAATGCTTAATCTGGCTAAAGCTGGTATTGCTAAAACATTTTGGTTTTCTAACTTGTACTGAAACGAGGTCAGCTCAGGTGTGATGTCATTCTAAGCTTAAACCTCTGACTTCCAAGGTACACAAATGCAGCGTCTGTGCTAAGCTAAGCCAGTAGCTACACCTAGCTATCAGACATGAGGGTGGCTATTTTATTTTGATATTCTCATCTCTCCTCTCATTTAAATACTTCACTTCCCGCCCTGTGAGTTTCACACCTGTGTGATTGTCCTCTTCGACTCCTCCGCTCACATGTCCTGTGGAAGGAACTAAGGCAGAATTTATATGTCTGCGTTGAATTGATGCGGAAGCTATAGTGTAAGCCGTAGCTTGACGTGCACCTCCCCAGAAATGTAACTACAGGTCGCGGTGATGCAGACCTCCTGTTTATTTTTGTAAGCTGAAACCATTTCCCTTAGTGGAAAGGAAGCTTTTAATTGACTTTAATTCCAGAGATAGGAAAAAATAAACTGTGAAGACAATAAAGCCTCCCCAAAATAGCATTTTAAGTCTTGTGTGAGATTTATCCTGGCTTCATATGAGCAGAGGAAATCTCCACTAGTTGCTAGGCTAATTTATAGAATGTATAAATGCCATAGTCTTGTGCTAATAACGTAAGCATGTTATATTTGTATGGAAAATGTTTTTAGTATAAGACAGTTGTTTTGTCAAGAACCTTGTGAGCTGTAATGGAGCCGAATTTTCTAATGTTACCTTTGTTAAATGTTGCTGTTGTCCCTGGCTTCATATCAATCAATCAATCAATCAAACTTTATTTGTATAGCACTTTTCATACATTAAAAATGCAGCACAAAGTGCTTCACAGAATAAAAAACAAACAAACAAAAATAAAACATACATATTGAAAACCCGCCCCTCCCACCCCCACATATAAACACACGCACACGCACACACACACACACAGTCAATATAGTCAATAACATGGCTGGGCACTGAGGAACCAGGTGAGGAAAGGACCACCTATGGGGAGCCATCCACACTGAGAGGCGCCACAGCCGACGGCCACAGGGAGCGCTGCCACAGAGACCACCTCGACCCAGACAGACTAGGGTGGACTCCACACATGGTGCAGAGCCTCCCAGTCCTCTGGGCCTGAGGGATCTCCAGGGCGACATCCCGCAGGCAGACCGGGACACACCTCTCAGTGTGGAGGCCCCCATGAGGAAACACTGGAGCTAAAAACTAAAAGACTAAAAGGCTAAAGGCAATATGATACGATAAAATAAGTAAGAGATAAAATAGTGATAAAATGCATAAAATGTAAGATTAGGAAAAATTAAAGATTTAACAATTAAAATAATGTTACTAATAAATAAATGAAGATTTAGAAACTAAAATGCATAAAGATTTAAAAATAAATCATTTAAAAGCATTAGAAAGTAAAAATAACATATTGGAGTGAAAAGAGTAAAGAATTCAGTTAAAAGCTAACTTAAAAAGGTGAGTCTTGAGCCTCCTTTTAAAAACGTCAACAGTCTCTGCAACCCTGATGTTCTCCGGCAGGCTGTTCCATAAGTGAGGGCCATAATGGCTGAATGCAGCCTCCCCGAGGGTTTTTGTTCTAACTCTTGGAACAATTAAAAGGCCGGTGCCGGAGGACCTCAGGCTCCGCGAGGGTTGATATGATAAAAGCAGGTCAGATAAATAAGATGGCCCAAGACCGTTAAGACATTTAAAAACTAATAACAGAACCTTAAAATCGATCCTGAAACACACGGGGAGCCAATGCAGCGATTCTAAAACTGGTGTAATGTGCTTCCGCCCTCTGGTCCTTGTCAGCACCCGTGCGGCTGAGTTTTGGAGTAGCTGCAGGTTAGAGATGGTCTTTTTGGGAAGACCAGAGAGCAGGGCATTACAATAATCTAATCTACAGGAGATAAAAGCATGCATCAGCACCTCCGTGTTAGCCTGAGCGAGAAATGGGCGGACTCTGGCTATATTCTTAAGATGGTAAAAACCTATCTTTGTTACATTTTTGATGTGTGGAATAAAACTAAGCTCAGAGTCAAAAATGACGCCCAGGTTCTTCACACATTGTGTTTTGGTAAAAGTTTTTCTCTCTTGCCTTCAGGACCAATAATTAAAACCTCTGTTTTGTCCTGGTTGAGCTGTAGGAAATTCACTGCCATCCATGACTTGATATCTAAAATACAGTTTAAAAAGGTATCAATTGGCCCTGTGTCATCAGGAGACACGGCGATGTACAGTTGTGTGTCATCTGCGTAGCTGTGGAAGCTAATGCCGTGCCTCCTGATCCCCAAGGGGAAGCATGTATAGATTAAAAAGAAGTGGACCTAAAATTGACCCTTGGGGAACCCCACACCTAATTTCATGTGTTCTGGAGGAACATGTGTCCATACTTACAAAGAAACAACGATCTGTGAGATAAGAGCTGAACCAGTTAAAAACAGTACCAGAGAGGCCCACCAGGTTTCTGAGTCTGTTTAATAAAATGTGATGGTCTACTGTATCGAAGGCAGCGCTTAGATCCAGTAGTACCAAGACTGTGAGTTTTTGTGAATCAACATTCATCCTGAGAAGAGGAAATCTCTGCTAGCCACTAGCCGCTTTAAACAATGTAAAATGCCATAGGCTTGTGCTATAAACATTAGCATGCTGCAAGTTGTAGTGAAGCGAGTTTGTGTACTTGTCTTTGAAATTGTCTCTATCACGCCATGTTTAATGTGTGTTTTGGGTGTGTTTTGAATCAACTAAACTTTGAATGAATGAATTAATTAATGAATGGTTTATTTCGGTTACAATCTACAGTACTTTACAACTAAACTGACTAGTGACTAGTGTTTTGGAAGCATAACTGCAGAGTGACACAGACACACCACAAGTATAAATGCTCACAATGTCGAAGGTTATGTGCGTAGGCTACGGCGTAGGGTCTGCCACACAAGTATAAAAATCCTGCTTAAGACAAGAGCAGAGGAGGTGAGGAGGAAAACAAAGTAGGTACAAACTGGGAAACAAGAAAGTTCTGTGTACAGTTGGTATAACATGTGTCTTGGGTGATCAGATCACAAGTGGACAGCTCTAAGTACCGGTCTTAAGGCTCCCAGTCCATCCTCAATGCAGGTCAGATTTCTCAGATCACATTTGGAGGTGGTCTGGGCCGCATATGGCTACATTCTTTCAACGGTGTGTATGCTAATGTGTCCTGGGCCACACTGAGGGACCATATCCTTAGCCAATATGTTCTGGGTAGGTGGAAGTACATACTCATTTGTCCACCAACAGTGTCATTTTAAAGTGTAAGACAACAACAGATATATTACAAGTGCATCAAACATCCTTGGAAATTTAGATTGCCTGGAACATGCCAAGTCCTTGCACACTCCTTCCTCTCTACAGAAAGAACACCACTTGTTCTTGTGATGTATGATGTACATGTGTATTATTTGCATATAGAGACGGGAAGTGAGATCAGATCACAAGTGGTCACTTGAGACTTATTTAAAGGTTTGAACAGACAGACTGTCCACTTGTGATCAAATCACCTGAGTTGCATATTAATAGCAAGCCTACACAGGAGCCTCAGAGACAGTTTGTCTTAGTACCCAGTGTCCAGCATTCCAGCCTGTCCCCCTAGTGTCTGGATTACCCGTTGTTTTTTATGCCTATTTTTTTTTTTTCTTTAACTGGTATCGTCCTCTCCCTCCTCAAATTATTTACTTGATCTTCCGACTGACTCCCTGTGTACCAAACTTTTGCAAGTAGTTTGCTGGAGCTTTTCTGATCAAGATTCTGTCTCCAAGTCCTGCCACTGAGCCATCTTGCAGGTTATTCCTCCAGTCGTTAAACTGATAGCACATTATAAGCTAGCTACTATAGGCCAAAATTACACTTTCAAATAGAAAATTAGCCTCAAATAATAGCTGTATCTCAAGTGAAGACTACACAAGTTGCAAATGTTTAATGAGGTAGAAATTCACCAAGTTTGTTAACCCATAAAGTAGCTAAAATTTATCCTTCTAATAATTTTTAATGTCCAAAATGACAAGTTTGAAAGAGAATTATCACCTGACTCTTCAGCTTCCCTCGGCTTTACTGAATTACTGAGTTTCAGCTCGTTGTTTAACTGTCCAACCCTTAATGTCAATCTCTCTGCTCTTATAGCGTCATTTTCTTCCACAGCAGGCAACTGTTTTTGACAGCAACCTCCACAGTTAGAGGCCAGCTGGTGAAACTAAAGGAGAGAGACATTTCCCTGTGGAGACCAAAAGCAAGCTAAGATAGAGTGGTTATTAGGCTTACATTCATCAGGTGACCAGAAACATGACTGTGGACATATAAATAAGTTACTTTGCCAACAAATTCATCATATCAGCTTAAAAGATGATGATAATCAATATTTTATTCACAGCTCATTTCCATGGAAATCAGTTATTGCAGGCTAAATGATACAAACACTCTAGCCCCTTTAACACTGCCTGTTTAGGGCAGGAATATCTCACTGTTATGTCGCCTTGCCGTTCTGTAGAAGGTATGACCGCGGAATGGAGGAAAGAGGGATCTCGCCTTAAAGCTGCCACGGGAGGTAGCAACTGCGCCGAAACAGTGTCTGTATAAACAGGACAACCTGCATGCGACCTACCGCGGGAGATTTTTAAAAATAGCAATTAGTAGTTAGCGGCTAACTCAAAGAAGATGTCCGCAAATTGGGAAAACAGTGGGGTCCAGGAACTCCTTATCCTCCAAGCAGAGGATGAGATCAGCCGCCATATAACGCCATATAATGCCATTGTTATTGTTTGAAAAGTGCTGCTGATGCATATGTTTTATGTCACACTAGAGGCAGACACTGGTGTGTTACTATCATGTTCGTCATGCCACTTTTGATTCTGCGAAGCCACAATGCAGCGTATAATCACACACTTGAGCGGAATGATGCTGCCATCATTTGGTCCTGTGTAAAAATGCATAGGTAGCATAAAGGAGGGACTTTGCGGCAGCCATATAGCATGATCGCTTGTGTTTCAGATCGAGTAAACTCAACAGAGTACCTTAAATTTATTCATACATGTCTGCTCTACAGCAGCATGTATGCAAATGTGTGCTGGCAGCTAGAAAGAGGAAATAAATACTGCTTTGCATATGAATAGCAGAATTCACTGTGATGGGGAAATAAGAGCTAATTTAGCAGAAGCACTTACCTTGGCATGAATATGAGGAAAGGTCATGCACTAACAAGTACAGCCAGGCACTGATTAGTGGGTAATGCACTTACTTCAGTAAGTGGAGTAAAGCGCTCTCACTGTATAATTGGAACAGACTGGATTTGCCTCACTTGGTTTGCCAGCATGGCACCGTATTAACAGTCACAGGAACACGTAGCTTACAGCTGCTCGTTTCATCAACTTGGGATGTAGAATCAACACAACAATGAGCTACTGTTGGATAGAAACCTGTGGGAAAATACAACAATTTAAACATGTTTATATGATTTACAGTCACATTTGTGTTGAGTTGGGGTTCATAAAGTAATTACAAATTTAGCATGGCATGTTTAAAACTCTTTTAGATATAGGGATATTGACACATTTAACATGGCTTCCTCTAATGGCTTTTTTTGTCTTTTAGATTTTGGAATATATTTTGTTGGTGGTGAAAAATATTCAGATCATTTACTTATATAAAACCAGTCATGTCACAATGTTAAAATACTATTAAAAGTAAAATTCCTGCTTCCAAGATTTTAGTTATTAGCCACAAAATAAAGCTATAGCAATTTTTTTTGTTGCAAATATGACAAAACTTTTTTTTTAATAACTGCAGCTAGATCCTGTATTTCTGTAGCTGTTTGATTGCCGCTCTTAAGAATTACACCATTGTAAGTGTCTGAAAAAATGCATCATATTTATTGAGGTCAAATCTTAATCTGCAAAGTATCTTCTATAGCTCTCAGATAAATGTAGTGGGCTAAAAATTATTATATATTCATCTGCAATGTAGAGGGGAAGAGGTGTTAAGTGACAGAAAATGGAAATACTGGAATACTGGAAAAACTCCCAGTGAGTAAAAAAACCCTCAAAACTGCACCTAAAAACTTAAATAAATGAGTAAATGATACTTAATAACTTCCCACCCCTGAATACAACTCACTTTTTACAATTCTAGATATTGTATGATGTATGTATCAGGATAGCATGGGTGTATGCAAAGCATTGTGATATAGTCTAACACACGTAACACACGCACTATGTGTCAGAGAGATTATTCTGACTTAATATTGCTTTCTGTCTGTGTGCCAAATATTGAGCAAGACCGCATTTGAGTCCAAACGGAGGTAATTCTTTACAGCGAAAGTAGACAAATCTGCTGTTGGCAGATTTCTCACACAGTGGAGACCAGTGGCGACAGACTAGTCAAGCTGCAGATGTTCACAGATTATAGGCTTGTGCAATAATCAGCTTGGTGGAGACGTGTACACTCTCTCATTATGAGTGACCCAGTGTGACAGAGAGGAAGGCAAAGGTCTTTGTCCTTATTCTTTAGAAACTGTACAGCTTGTTTTTATATTAATATTAATTAGAGGAATATGGATGCAGTTTTGTAAATACACAGATAAAAGCAAACACACTGTAGCCATTTCCAATGGATCACTTATAAGCATCCCATGCTTGTACGATCACCAAAGGCAAGCTGGTCACGAGTAAGAGCCAGACAAATGGTACTTGACAAGGAGCCACATGATTCATTCAAAGAGATCAGAGAGAACCTCCCGTAGAAAGACGAAACTAAAGGCCACCTCTGGTGCCATGCATTGGACTAGTCTTTCCAGAAAGAGGCTGGTGCTTGGTGGAGGTTTACAGCTCAGTAATTTAGTTGGGCACAAGCTGAAAAAGCAGTGCTGGACCATGAGGTGCAGGCTCAGGTATTTGCAAAGCAAAGAGACACAGGTGCCATCCAGTGCAACACACCATGGCACACACCAGTGCGGTGGGTTTAGCGACAGCAATTTTGAGGCTGTGTCTCATTAAACAAAAAGGATCTTACTCTTAAACAAAAAGGTCTATCTCTGTAGGGCTCATCTCCATAATGTTGTCAGACACTTGAAATAGCAAATGAGCTTGTTAGTGATAAAAACTTTTTGTCGTTTGTGGATGTAAATTAATAGTGTAAAAATGCCCCAAGTGGTTACACTGGGGCCTGTTTGCAGCTGCTAGTTGCAGCACTCTTGTTGAATACTGGATCAGTTAAAAACAACAACAACAAAAAAACCCTGTTGCTCCCATAAGTCAGTTAGACTTAAAAACATGGGAAAATAGGGTTGGAGCTGGAAAATACCAAAACTTCCCTTTAACGCGCCTTTTAAAAAACCTATTTCAGTCTTGTGTGTGCAGCATCTGGAAACTGAGACACCCTCAAAAAACACAATATGCATTTAGACAGAGGAATCTAATGCACTGCAGATAGATATGTGCAAACTGTAAGTTTTATTATTGAAGCATTTATTTAAAGAGCTCGCATTAAAAGCCTTAAATAAATGGCAAAGCAAACTTCTGTGATGCAACAGTCTATTTTAGATCTTCCTCAGATCACAGGAAGCACTTTTCTTTAATGGATGACTCACGCTGCTTCTTGTTGACAAGAACATGGTGCAGTGTTCCCAGAGGAGTTGTGCTGAAAAGCCTCCCACTCACATTACCCATTTTAGGATTCAATCAAGAACCAGGTAATCAAATGAGGTAAATGCCAAACATACCCTCCAGCACAGATGTTATTTTTTGTGTGTTTTAAATCTGTAGATACTGGAGCAAAGCATAGATACAAACACCACACGGCTTTGTGTTATCTGTGAAACATCACAGTAAAAATTGATTTGGACTCAGTCATTCAGAACTGTGATAATCAGATTTTACATGGAGAGATCATTAAATGTTGCACTGATTGTATCGTTAATTTCCAGTGGTGTCCATGTGGGGAAAAAACCCCTACACAGTTGGGGTACGAGAAAAAATGTACTGTAAAGAGTCCTCTTTTTTTACAGACTGTGAAGAAAGAAGACTGAACCATTTTGCACAGATGAATGCATGAAGTGAACAATTAGCTGATTATATTGATCTGCATTCCAATAAGCTGTAAGAAGTTATAGTTTGTGTAGAAACAGAGGGTGTCTGTGTAGATTTTATGCCATTGATTTTGCAGTTGAGCTCCATCCTGGGTCACACTTATTCATGTATGTGACCTTTCATCACAAACAGAGTCTCAACGGATGCAGAGAAAGAAAAAACAATGCGGAAAAGTTGAGACATTTCTCCTTAAGTATAGAGAGTGGAAAATCCCACAGTTCTGTGTGAGTTTCAGCTTTATTTATTTATTTCCAGCGTTGCAAATGTGTCTTTCATGCAAGAGTTTAAAGATTTTGACATAAATCCACTATATTTGTCAGCTTTTTGCTGCTGGGCAGATAGAGTACAACGGGATATTAGAGCTATTTTGCGGGGGAAAAAATGGCCTACTGCATCTGGCAATGGGTAAAGTTGCGGGCCATGAGACCAAAACAATGGGCTGAAAGACACTGAAACACTTTGTAGAACATACTAACATGATCTTTTGAAATCTGTGCAGTTTAGAAGTACATCATTTGTACTGAATGTTGTGCTAAGATCAGATAACAGTTCAGAGGAGAGAGATGTTATAATCATGTTGAGTTGAAGAGGTCCTAATATTAGAAAGGAGTTTCTTAATGATTTTGGCAGAGAGGGGGTTGAAGAGACAGAATGTCTGAGTCTAAAAAGGGACTGGAACCCTCTAACAAACCCTCACCACACTAAATCAGATATGGTACCGTCCCAGGAGAGGACCCAAGCAAAAGCATTGCCTCGGGGCTTTTAAAAGCACAAAAAACAAATGTGTTTGTGAACACTGAGGCAGACTCAAGGATCCAGGAAGTCACAATCTTTGGAATTTTAATTATTATTTTAAAGGAATACTTCATCTCCAAAATGATCATTTACATATCAATTACTCACGTCGTGTTACGTTGAGTTCATAAAGAAAACTTTGTTTTTCTCACATGCCTCTGGGTGAACGAATAATCCAAAGAATGAACTGAAGTCAAACACCAGCAAAACTACATCAAAACTTCTGTTTACGTGCTCTCAAATAACTCACACAGTATTATCCAAGTATCCAGTATTATCCATTATCCATTATCCATCTCATTTATCCAGCTGTGTGCTCAGTGCTCCCCAAGCAGACAGCCTTTTCCAACAGAGAAACTGAACTACAAATGAAACTTATCTCTCTTCACAGCCCGTCCATTGATAGAAACACTGATTTTATCTCGCTGAGAGACGGTTAGACTGTATATAAAAATGGACGCCTTGTCTCCTCTGATGGAAAATGATGGACCTCTTCCTCGTTATGTTGTATGAATTAACACATACATTTTCTTTCCCTGCAGTAGTCCCAGAGGCCTGAACTCCCAGGGAGATGTGAATCTGTGTCATGATCAGACAGGGTGAGTGAGTTGCAATATTTTTTATATCACTTCCTAGAGTGATAAAATGCCCCCGAGCGATGTTCATAAATGTCAGTCATGCCCTGGCAGAGGACTGCGCTGCTGAATTAATATTACATGTCAAACAATGCTCCATTGATTTTTATGGATTTGAACAGCCAGTCTGAGCCTCCAGTCATGTAGACCTGCCCCGGCCTGCACGCTGAAGTCAGACGACACACTAAATGAGCTTTCTAATTTTAGATATTTAATCCATTTATTTTAGCTTAGAGGATGTTTAATGGAGGGCATTTCTAGATCTTGTAATTTTGTCCACGAAGCATCATGTTTCTGCAATTCAGAAGAGTTCTATAACATTTAAGTAGTTTTTCCACCTGATTTTAGGAAGCTATTAGTAACTACTTTTACAAGCCCATATTAATAAAAAAAGAATAAACAACCTGAAATGTAACAAATCAGCTTCTGTTTGGTTTGTATGTTTTAGTCTTATTAGATGTAATGATACAATATGACATAATAGTATTGATAATAATCACATTTAGGGGTGCAATTACAATGATCTTTGATTAATCTGCTATATTGTTTTAGAAAGAAAAAGGTTAAAATTTCCAGGATACCAAGATGATGTCTTCATATTGTTTGCTTTGCCTGACGAGCACTCCAAAACCCAAATATATTTAATTTGCAATACCATACACCAGACAAGACTGACATATACTCACATTTAGAGACTGGAATGAGAGAATGGTGCTGATTAAAGCTGGGGTAGGCAATTTCATTTAGATGTCATTGGCCAAAAAACCCATAATAAACTTTGAGCATCTTGTAATTTAAGTGGACTGGGAGACAACACACTTTTCAGCCTTTAGAAAACCTAGCTCATGACAGGAGACTTTGGGAAATCACAGGTAATTTCCTATTGGCTGTTCTACAAATGCAAATGTGCTTTCACATGCCAACATGAAGGCCTGATTCAGTGGCAGAGAATGCTTCAGAGAAAGATGGTATTCTGACATTGACAATAACTGCCTACACTGTTTAGAAACCCAAATAAAGGAAGCCAAACTTATCAGTCCCTAAAAGAGAGTCTGACAATAAACAAAATAAAACACATGTCAGTATCAGCAAAGTTTCAGAGATAACATGTTGCTAATAGTTTAGCCTTATGCTAACCACAGCTAAAAGCTCATGGCTGCGGCTTCAACTTCACGTTTATATAGCTAATGTTGGCCATAGGCTCGTATCACAGTGTGTCCTCTGCCTCACTCCGTCCAGACTTCCTCGCTGGGAGGAGTAATGCATTAATTAGTGAGCTTTAAGGCCAAAACACACCAAACCAACAGCAAAGAACTAGTGGGCGTGACCTAATGCTGCTTGTGTTTCAGCCAAAAAGTGGCAAGTGAACACATCGCAAAGACTACAGCCAGGAGCCACCAAGCGTGTCCGCTCTGCATCTGCATGAGAGGAAATAACTCTCCATACCAGCAGGTGGCGGTAGTCTGTATTCGTCATTCAAAAAGGGGAAACTGTAAGACTGACAGGATAAATTCAAGATGCTAGTTAGTAAGCACATTAGCAACACAAGCTGATGTTGAAATAACAAAGGATATTTAGTGTGCATTAGCAAACAATAACACAAGCAATTATGAATTGCCAATCAGAGTGATTTCACTCACCATGGGCTCTGCTGTCTCCGATGCTGATTCAATGCGCTGAATTGGCCAGAAAAAAAAAAGCTGACAAGGGCAACTTCATGCCAGTAGTGTGGGACACACCACCAAAACAAGGGTGACAGATGCTCATTGACAGCCAAACATTGACAAATGAATATGTTTGGACAGAGCTGAGCTATCTCTTTCCTTCTGTTTACAACATTTATGCTAAGCTAAGCTAAGCCAAGCTAACTGACTAGCTTCATATATAATAGGAAGATAAAAGAAAGGCATCAATTTTTCCATCTAATGCTTGATAAGAAAGTAAATGTCTTTCCCATAATGTTGAACTATTTCAGTCAGAGTTGGGGGATACTGAGGATGCACGTAGTATTAGAGGGATGTATTTAATTGTGTGTATTAGGAGCATTAGCCTCAAATACGTACCTGATCCTATCAACAAGTTCTTGAAAAAATAAAATGCAGAAGTCAAAAGCTATTTTTTTAAGAATTTGTGCTTCCTCTGACAGAAATTGCTGTTGAAACAAACCCACAAGTCAGTCTTGACAACTACTATTCAATGTAGCTTGTATTTGTCTCATGTGATGGACACTCTGTGGGGCCTCTATGCTCCTTCTTTTCTTTTTCTTTTTTTTTGTGATGCCAGATGGTCGCCGTTTAAACACAATGCAGCACTCTCTCCATCATCATGTCCCGCACACTGATACCTAAGCTTGTGTGGTGGGAACTGGATGTGAAGTCCAGATGAAAGTAGCAGGTCATTGCTCAGACTGTTGCTTTAACTGGTCTCTAGAGCCCACACCCTCTCTTTCAGCGCTGCACTCAAAGCCTTGCTTCTCTGTTCACTTGTTCCTCCTTCTGCCATCTTCTTGAGGTGTTTTGATTCTCTTGCCATCTGCTGTCAGAGGCGGGTTAAATTTGTGTTACAGCTCTTTTTGCTTGTGTATCTTGAGATGTGTTGATTTTTTGATAAACTGAAGGATGAAGTATTTCTTAATGTGTTGGGAAAATTCTCCTCCTTCTCAAGAATAAACTCTTTAGAAACCCTCTTGGATCAGCTGGCAAATGCATCGCCACAAAGCTGAAAACCAGGCTGTTTTTCTGACACCATGAAAACTTGACTTTTTAGAGATATGGGGTGCTCACAGGGCAGCCACGCTACAAACATACAGTATGATGATCTTATAGAATAGGCTGTGTTGCTGTAGATTAAACTACCCAGCAGTTGATAATGGAGTTAAATTGAGCACGACCTTAAACATCTACAGCAGTAACATGCAACATACACATTAATGCAACTGTTGTATTAATCCAAAAACATCAGATAGGGAAACACTGACAGGGAGCATTTTACTGAACAATGACTTTTACTTTTCAGACTTAAAGTGGGCTGCATACACTCTTTTACTTCAGTAAGACTTTGATTTCAGGACTTAAATGTGTACTGTAGTAGAAGTAGTCTCAGAGTGTGTTATTAAAGGATCTAAAAACCACTACTGGTTTTATTCCTTTATTTAAATAAGAAACAGAGGGTATTATGGGTATTACAGTTTAAAGATACTAGAGTTATCTCTGACCTTGGACTCAAACCATAACTGTGCTTGGTCCCACAAACAGGAATCCAGCAGTACAAGATATTCTTTAGCTTGTTTCTTTTTCCTGAAACTCTCAGCTCCAGCACCAACATAAGATTATAGCTACCATTTTAAGACCACTGAATGGTGCCTACATCAGATATTTCCATGCTGAATATTCATTATTAGATGCAAAGGTAATTTGATGCAATGTGTCACAAGAACACTTCTGATTGATCTCTGACTGTGAAATTAGCATTTAGTGTGAGTAAAGGAGTATTTTGGAGAGATTTACCCAGTCTTAATTACCAGCCAGAACCGCATCATGACGGCTGTCATTGTTTTCACGTTGTGCGTCTGTGGGTATGTGTGTCATCATGGCAAGAGTGGTCCAAGTGACAGTACTTTCTGATTTTGTCAATAAGATAACAAGTCTGAAGATGAAGTTCAAAGAGAATCATGGTCAAAGCAAGGGCACCAGAGGTAGGGAAAGGGCCATTGCAGTTTAGGCTAATTGGTGACTTGGTGACTTAGTGACTTGGTAATACCACAGTTCTGCTATTTTCATTTATCTCCTTCAATAGTTTTCTCTTTGCTTCTAAAGTATTTTTCATATATATATTATTTAAGATATTAGACCAGCTCCCACTGACCTCATCGTACATTATTAATTTTTTGAGTTGATATTTAGAGAACTTATCACATGAACTCACTTTTAAAAGCTGCGAAATAAATCAATAAGACTGGATCACTGAGCCTTTCCCACAGCGTATCTCACAATCTGACTGAAAATGTAACAGCGGATGTGCAGTGCCAGTGACAGAGTAATGGATGAGGATCTACCAGGAAATTCAATTTGCAGGCAGATCCCATAGCCCCTCCTTGTGTAATTTAAATCGACACCGACACCCTCGTTGTGTGTTGATGACGAACTTGAAACGCAGGTGAGAAATAGCTGGACGGATCCTTGGTGTTGGTGTGGAGAGAAGAGCAGAACAGTATGTGGTCTGTGCTGAGTGCTGAAGACACCCTGGGACTATCAATAGCAGTGTTTATCAGGACTGTTGTTCTTACCTTACATCATATTACAAGCAGCACATGTCATCCACATTTGAACCTGGTGCTTTTGCTTCATGCTCTTCTTAAATGAAAAGAAATCTGCCAGGGCAAATCTAAAGGGTCAAATTTCCAATAGCCGACATGTTTCTGACAGTGTCATGCTTTTAACACTTCAACAGTTTCCTGTTGTGGCCATCATTTTCTGAGGAATCTTGGGTAACATTTTACAATAAGGTACACAAAATTAGAGCAGTTACTGAGGAACTAATAAGGAACTAACTATTAGTTAATGGTCAGTTCTTCAGTAACTCACGATGAAATTTCAGAGGAGTAGTTACTGAGGAACTAATGAGGAACTAACTATTAATCTATTAATGGTCAGTTCTTCATGATCAAATTTCATAGAGGGGTTAATCACGTCTTGATAATTAGTCAACTAGTTACTTCATCAGTTCAGAATCATTACTCAATAACCTGTCCATTAGTTAACCTTTTTATGTCCTAAAGTAAAGTGACACATAATGAGTAGTCTTTCATTACTTCATCATCATCTTTACAATTAGTTCCTTAACAAATAAAATCACAGCCAGCAGGATTCTTGCAAAGAGTTTAATTCATTATTTTCAGACCACATACACATTAATATGACCAACCATGTTATTCTGTACGATGATGTCTTAGGAATAAGTCAATCAATCAATCAATTTTATTTATAAAGCCCAATATCACAAATAGAATTTGCCTCACAGGGCTTTACAGCATACAACATCCCTCTGTCCTTTGGACCCTCACAGCGGATAAGGAAAAACTCCCCAAAAAAACCCCTTTACCGGGGAAAAAAAATGGTAGAAACCTCAGGAAGAGCAACTGAGGAGGGATCCCTCTTCCAGGACGGACAGACGTGCAATAGATGCTGTACAGAACAGATCAGCATAACAAATTAACAGTAATCTAATGAAGAACTGACCATTAACTAATAGTTAGTTCCTCATTAGTTCCTCAGTAACTACTCTAATTTTGTGTACCTTATTGTAAAGTGTTACCGAATCTTGTTTTGTCTGTAATTTTGGCATGGTGAATGAGTTTTAGCACTACAGTATCCAATAACCTTAGACCCTGGAGAAGAGGACAGTCAGAGGCATAAATCAGAGCAGGTGTATTTATTACAATTTTGAAAAAAACACAGCAACATAATGGCCATAAATTCACCCAAAACTTTCGCCTGTCATTGAAATTTTGGGAACAGGTTCAATTTTCTTCGTTTTTCACATCCCTCAGACGCCTTAAAAGAGTTGTTTGACCAAGAATCAGTGAAGGAAATGTGGCAGCGAGACACAGACTGACAAGACATGATAGCTCACTTTGGTTACAGGTCAGATAGCAATAGGTGGGTAATGATGAATAAGATGCATCGGAATCAGTGAGCAAAGCCTCTGTGTGTATATTTTTCGGTAGGCATAACAGAATTTCAAGCTTTTTATTGGATATTTCTTGCTGAAATGCACCTTGGGAGTTGTGGTAAATGTCTCCCACCAAGATTTATGTCCACAGGCTTGACCTTATTTGAGCTTTTTTGACCTTATTTCTCTTTTTATCATATTTTCCCTGTTTTCATTAACAGGGCTCCTAAAGGGGCCCTATGTGAAATTTAGAGCTTATGAGATGGTTCTCAACATGGACGTAGCTTAGCCAGTGGCAAGCAGCTGATGCTGCTAAGTCCATAAGACTGTAAAAATAAGGGACATAGTTATGATGACATCACCCACTGGGGTGGATTCCTGTTTTGAAGCCTCAAATTCAGCATTACAGCTATCACCATCCTGGTTTCTTTGATCCAGACCTGACCATATCTGGGCGATAGGCTGGAGTTGTGAAGGTGTGGAGGAGCGAGGGGTGTATCTGACTAACAAGCCGAGGACACTGAGTAGACAGCCTGTCACTCAAAGCAGCCTGCCCTTAATTATGCTTAACTTTAAGACTTAATAAAATCTAAGTTATTTATATACAAAATGTACTCTCTGTACAGTTGTCATGAAAGGAAAATTAGCTATAGAGATCAAAAACTTTTTTTTGTACCAGTGAGTGGGGATTGACTTGCTTGCAGAGCCAGCATCAAGTGGCCATTCAAAGAACTGCAGTATTTGGCACCTCCGTGTTGACTTCATTTTCAACCCCAGAGGTTGGGCACTACACTTCTGCAAGGATGCTGTCCCAAAGTCAGCAGTAACTGCTGATTGAGTGCATTGCAGAGCTGCAGCGTGGAGCTAGCCAATGGGATAAACACATGCATTAATTTGCGCGCACAGGACTGTTTTACCAAAACAAACCACAGAGAAACTCGGATTACAACACACAGAGGTAGCGTGACTTCATTCTCAGGATGGCATTACTCCACTATATCTTTACATCTTTAGCAAATAGTGAATTGCTGCTATATTAATGCACTGAATGTCGCATATAGAACCTTTCATCTTTTGTTCTGATGAAGCAGCCAGGAGAGATTCATGTCTATCCAAGCTGAAGTAATTGAGATATTGTCTGGACCAAAGTGAACCCTAAAAATCTAAAATATCAACCCCATGGTGGCACTAGAGGAAAAGTGAGGAGATCACCAAAGTCACTACACTTCAACCTTCATAATGAATGTCTGTGTAAACTTTCATGGCAATCCATCAAATAGTCTAGTCAACTGACATGTCAATGGCATGAAAAATAACAGTTAATATCAAATAGTCCTGACCATGAGGATTCATTGTGTTGGCAGTTGATAGGGAACAGATTTCAACCCTACCATTGCTGCTGGCCAAATAAATCCTCACTGAACCAAAAGAACAACAGTGGAAATGGATCTTGAGGCCGACTCAACCATATGAAATTATCATCCGTTGTGGTTTTGTAACTGTATTATTAATGTCAAAAGGGAAAAGCTCATACTGGGATACAACGTCTTTCTCGTTCTCTGACTGATGGTATGACAGGGCCCTTTACTCCATCCAATCTCCGTGAATGATTTCCTCCCTCACAGGGAAAGCGTCGTGGCAAACACATCAAACAAGATTGCACTTATAGAGCAAGGGTATATTTACTCCTCCTCTGAGACATATTTAATTTGCCATGTTGCCCTGGTAACGTGAATCTCACAAAGAGTGGCTGTGGCGTTGCCTGTAATTACAGAACAGGCCTCTTCATCAGAGGCTTTAATCTGAAAAAATGAATACACTCAGGCTGTCAGGCCGGCCCTGTGGCAACTCACACATGGCCTTGGACACCAGGAAATAGCAGCCACAGGAATAAGGACTCATTATTGCTCTTGAACCTTTGAACTTGTGAATTGAGCATTAGGCTTGATTCTAAAATAATGGTGAAAAGGGCAATTAATGTCACTGTTTTCTATAGTGTAACACAAAGAGAAGACATTTATTTTGACAAGAAAAAGAGGATGAGCAACTGAAGAGTCTCTGGGTTTAAGTACTGTAGGTCAGCTTGGAGAAGCAGTCCGATGCATTTGTCTCTCACTGGGGGAAATATGAATAATTCAAGCCAGAGGAGACATTCCTTGTGCAGGCACTTAAGAAAACTACATGAAGAAACTACATATAGTGATGAACATGGAGCCTAACTTACAGACAAAACCATGAAAAAGTTGACTTTACAAATAAACGTTTGCAAAATAAAATAATCCCAGTGACCTCACAGATTGGATTATGGACATTGAGAAAGACTGATAGCTTCAACAAGACTTGAGGCCTTTCCGCCTCTTTTTCCAACCTATCAGCCAAAACGACACTGAAATTCAGAGGAGTGTACCCCTTTCTCCTTAGTAACCTACCCATCTACCAAGTAGTACACCCACCTCATCAACTACCACTACACCTCTGAATACAACCTCATATTGTGTCAATCATGTTACACACTGACTTAGAAATTTTTGTCTGTCATTAAAGCTTTTGGAACAGGTTCAATTTTTTCTTTTGAGAATTTGACCAAGAAGCAGGAAAGAAAATGTGATCTGCAGGACACATACATTTGCAACAAGAGATAAGAACTGGGCAAAAGTGGACAGCAGGCCAGCAAGAAAAAGACATGAAAATGTATAAGAGTAATGCTGTTCTTAAAACTTTAAATTTTAAAGAAAAAGTAACGTTAGCCTTACCACAAAGGCAGCAAACAGCAATGATGATGCTTACAGCAGAATGCAATTTAATAGCCGTACAGTATAATTCCACAACTCAGGTAGCCACGGTGCCAAATACTAGACGTGGGCAGAAACAGTCTAGGGAGGTAATTCCAGTGGAGAGAAGCAAGCGGGGAAATGTGTCTTTCCATTTTGCCTCGTGTTGTGATTTTCGAGTAGAACAATAAAATGCATCAGACTCAATATACAGTCTCTGTGTGTACAGATTTTTTTCAGATGGTGGATTTTGGTGTGCAAAGGCCTCAAGAGTCTACAGCCAACCTGGCAGCTCTGTGAGGTGGTAAATGCTGACATTGCCATGCTAACATGGCAACAGTTTCTTGGTTGAAAAATCAATCGATCCAATTGGTGCCGCTGAGGGAGTAACAAATAGCCAATCAGCTCCACAGGCAGGACTAATGCTGTTGTCAAGCTTTTTTTTTTTTTTTTTTTTAATTTTTACTTCACCTCGCTCAACTCAAATCACTTGCTGCTTGCTCAAAAAAAAAAAAAAAAAAGATCTGCTTCAGTGTAACAGGAGTATCACACCTACATGACTTCTCAGTTTCCTTTGGAAAGTATTCTCTAAACTCCATTGTAAAGCTCTCTGCAGCTTAATTTTCGGGTGTGCACAATACACAGATGCATTCTGGGGTAGGCATGTCACAGTGTGAGCGGTACCGAAGCTAATATGGAGCTGGATGGAACACAAGGTAAAGCAAGGTTCCTACTTAATGAATAATCCGCTCTGCGCTCTATCCAAAATCCTTCTACTCAGGTTCTGCTGCACTCACATGCTCTGGTCTCTGGTGATTGTTTAAGGAAAGTTTTAGGGGAAAAAAGTCCCCCTACCCAAAGAAAAGACAGTTAGAGTGCAGGCAATGTCAGAGTGTTACAAACTGGCAGTTTTGTCTGATATGCAAAACGCTTAGACCTACTGGTGATGCTAGAGGAGAAGACAAAGGATCACCAAAATTATTAGAATTCATCCTCTCAGCACCAAATGTTCAGCGTGTTGTATTCATCCTCTGGAGACCACGAATGTCTACAGGCTGTTAAGATATTTTAATCTACATGGTGGATCGACCAACAGACAGACAAACATCCCAAGAGTCATGCCGCTAGCTTGACTAAAAATGTGAGAGAGGTAAAGAAAGATACCTAAAGGCAGGGAAAGCAGGAGAAGACACGGGGGCTGGAATAAAGGCGGAGTATTCAGGTTCCACCCAGCAAGAATCGTGTCTCGTCTCTTGGAATGATTTCAAGCCCAAGTGCTCCAAATGAGAGGGCCCTGGAGCAAGGTTGCAATCTCTGCTAGCGAAATCACTGGCCTGTGTTCATCAGCCATAAACATGTCAGTGCCGAACTAGGTCACTTTTCTCTGTGCGCGTACATCAAACATGGGGGCCTCCAGTGCAACGTTAGCTGGCACTGCGACTTTTTATCTGTCCTGTACCTCCACATGATGTGGCCCATTTTTTTTCTCTCCTTTGTTTATGTGACATGTCACTGCCTCTTGCTCCCGCAGCATGCAGTAAAAATGGAGGAGACGTGGACTACAAAAAAAGGTTCCAGACAGGCAAGTGTTAACAGGGAGTAGAGGAGGCAAAAAAGAGAGAGTAAAAGAGAAAGAGAGGAAGTGTGTGTATATATGTGTAAGGAGATGGCAAGAATAAAAAGAGAAGTTTAGTGGAACTGCAATAGGAAGTCTTGAGGTTTTAAAGGTTTCTCTTTATGAAAAGTAAAAGATGTCTCTACAGTACATCCAAAAGGCTGTAAGAAGATCAGCAACACAAAGCTGTTCTAAATAATAGACGAATCAATTGATCTTTTGGTTAAAGAGATATCTCTTAACTGAGGGCTGCCCTGCTGCTAACAGAGAAAGAAGAAAGAAAGAAAATGAGAGGGGAAAACTGTCCAAACACTCACTTTAGATGACATTTCAGGTTTCTATCTGTGTCACTGATTTCCCAGAAGTCTCCACTGCAGCTTGCCAACATTATTCATTAATCACCTTGCAGTGCTTTGTTCCAAGACGTCTTGTTAATGCAAGGCAGAAGTTACTGGATTTTTGGAGCAGTGCTCAGCTGACATGTGGCAGTCTACAAACCTCCTGTTTTATTCTTTACTGCTGTTTTAGTTTACAGCAGCATTTTTATGTGAATCCTTTGCATTGGTATTGAATATTGAAGTGTTCTATGTACACTAATTCTGTTTTTTCTGGGGTTAGGTTAAACCACCAAACATCGAAAAATAAGCATATTTCCCAAATAATACCACACTCCTTTAAGCTTGGCAGCATTAGCGTATGTTCTACACAATAACACATTACTGCAGTGTATCAACCTTTGAAATCATCATAACACTTTTACTGTGGGTGCTATGGTTGTCACACAGCATGTGTCTTAATTACATCACAGCACATCTCAAGTGTAACATTATCTCATGTATTGTGTCCTGAGTGGTCCATTAGTTAGAGCTCTCACGGTGTAACAATAAAGTGATAGGGGCAAACCAAAGGTGCATCTACAGATACACACAGAAATAAATCACCCGCTTTATGCTTCAATAGCATAATAGGTGGAAATGTTACAATGAAAATCATACACTCAACTCTATATTCATATCTTGTGTCCATATTTGACTCGTGTGTTGTATTATGGTTGATTCTATGTTGTCCACACATTCTGTTCTCATAATGTACCTTTAGATGTTCAAACTGCCAAATGTTGGTAAGCAATGTCCATATCAACATGAGCACAAAGATGTGGATATCTAAGATGAGATAAGATCTAAGATAATAAAATCATTTTTTTATATCCTGAGGGAAATTGTTGTGCAGCAGTTATAGTGCAAATTGGTAAAAGGTGCGAAAACAGAGTGCAAATAAAATATAAACAATAAAAAATGTCAAGAACGGGACTCCAGATACTGTATAAAACGTAGAGATTATATATATATATGTAAAAATACCAAAATGCATCTATGTTGATGAGGATGCTCCCTTTAATTTTGGAATTTACAATTTTGAGCAGAGAGTTGCGTCAGGCATGGGAGCACATAGTTTTCTACTGTGTATCTGAGTGTAATTCCAACAACACACAACAGTAAAATTTGAACCAGAGAAAGCAAAACATGCACAGCTTGGAGAAATTAGGCAGCATCATGCAAAGCGGGGTATATAGAAAGCTAGCAATGATACAAAACAATCAACACAAACAGTTAAAACATGACAACATATAATCACATTACATAAGACAGGTAAAACCAAAAAGCATGTAATCTGACAAAAAGCCAAGCAAACGAGAACAGACGGGACAAGCATGCAGTAACTGGGCATGATGGCAGGTCTGGTTATTTTTAGCCAAGTTTAAGGTTATATGCGAAGGACCAGTAAAAGTCACTGTGTTGTTTATTTAATGGTTCCAGGACTGGGAGGCTCTAACTTTAAAAGCTGTCAGGCTGAAAGATGTCTTCCTCCTTGGCACAGCTTTGTCTTCTCTTACTCTGGATCTTGTTAATCTATCCCTGACATTAAGCGCTTGTACAGTTTGTTGTATGGGAGAAAATCATAGCATGGAAATAAATCACAGCAGTTTATATTTATTCAGTAAGTTAAAGCTGCTATAATCAGTATTTAGACATTAACAAAAGATCAAATGACTGTGTGTTGTAAGGAAGAGAGCAATCACTTGACTTTTAGTGTCTTTCAGCTCATTATTTTGGTGTTTTGGTTAACTCCCTGAGGAAAAAACTCTAAAAACTATACTGCGCACAACCTGCTCAGCACCAAACTGCAAGCAGGCACAGTTTGCAACAAGCTGGTGACCATAGTGCAGCATAGCTTCTAAAGAGGCAGATAGATTTCATTAAAATGAGCTAAAATGAAAGTGAAAATTGGACTTCACCAGGGAGTCAGACACACAACTCCAAATAAATGCTAATGTTGCTCCGTCTGCTGGGCTTCAGATGTGTGTGAACATGTTCACCAGTATCAACAGATCTTTTGTGTTACTGCAGGGTTTTAAAGTTTTGAAGCACGAGGAAGTATTGGCTAGTTGATAATGAATTAAAAGTTTAAAAAATGTGGTCTAAAGGGATCACAAAGATGTGCAATATAATTACATTCCTCCTTCATATCAGTATCTCTTTCTACATTTGTGTTAACCTCATATGCAGTCACATTATTTGTAAAATGAATCTTCTTCCTCATTCACAAGCACAAGCAGCTCCTGTACAAAACATCAACTATTCTACAGCACTGTATGTCTTTAGGAATTCTTAGGGCAGAAACCACTTGTCTAACTGTGTCTAATATTGAAAATGAATGATTTATGGAGTAGTTCAGAGAAGAAGGTCATTGTCTGCCCCATCTGATGAGTTGATGGTTGAGTAGTTCTTTCATACCAGAGGCATGTAGTTACTGACAAGCACACAGGCAAGTCTGTGCCCTGTGTCAAAGAATCTCCAGAGGACTCTATGAATTGCAGGATGTGGAATTAGTGGCAGAAAATCATCAAGCACAGAGATATGCTGAAATAATGCAGAATAATTCCCGACAAAGTCAATTACATATTGTGAGTCACCACTGAGTGAAAGAAGTTGGAATAATTTTAGAATATATGTAACCTTTACAAAGCCATGAAAGGACTTTTGTTCTTGCGTAAGTTTGATATTTAAAAATGTACAAGGATTTCTGTGTTATGGATTTGGTTTAATGTAGCATGCAGTGAAGGCACAAGTATTCAGATCCTTTACTTAAGTAAAAGTAGTAATACCACTGTTTTATCTGATGTTTTTGGATTAATATTAGTGCTGCATTAATGTGTATGTCACATTTTCCTGCAGTAGATCTTTAAGGTTGTTCTTATTTGACCTCCTTTATATACTCAACTCAACTCAACTTTATTTATATAGCCCTTTAAAACAGCCCCGGCTGAAACAAAGTGCTGTGGGGCACTGCTGCACCGTTGGGTCGTTTAATCTACAGCAATGCATCATATTCTATAAGATCATCATATGTTTGTAGCGTGGCTACCCTGTGAGAACCACATATCTCTAAAAGGTCAACTTTTCATGGTGTCAGAAAAACAGCCCTGTTTTCAGCTTTGTGACAGTGCATTTTCCAGCTGATCCAAGAGGGTTTCTAAAGCGTTTATTTAGCTTAAGAAGGAGGAGAATAAAGGAACACTTCATCCTTCAGATTATTACAAACATTCAACATCAGCACATCTGAAGATATGTGGCTTTCAGTGGACAGAAAGGGGATAAGTGCAGTGAAAGAAAAACAGTATTTCCCTCTGAGATGTAGAACAGTGGAAGCATAAAGTTTCATAAAAGGGAAAAACTCAACTAAAGTACAACTACCTCATATTTGTCCTTGAGTGCAGTTGAGTAAATGTATTTGTGCTACACTCCACTGCTGGAGCATGTAGAATTCAGCTGTGAGAACTTGTGGGTAGCTCTTATTAATGTCTAAATGGCACATATTTAATGCATGCCGGTACAAAACATGCCATGATAAATAGGTAATTACTAATTATTGTACACGTTTCCACTCACTGGGTTGAGATGAGGTGCTTAAGTGTGCCTTTATGTTAATTCCAAGATGGAATTGAGAATGTTTTTGTCACATTCCTCTCATCGGATAATAGGCACTTCAATAGAAGAGCATAACAAAACACTGAACAAGCAAATGTGCCAATACAGCGGAAAGGTGACTGGGTTTATAGAATATTTCTGTGGCAATGGGGAACCAAAGCATTAGGAGGAAGTATCTTTTTTTTCCTTTTTGGTTTTGTTTAAATATGCGTTGGTGGGTGATGCATTTCACAAGTTCATCTTATGTTAGTGAGCATTATGGGGTTACCCATGTGAGAATTCTCAGCTTGCTCACAAAAGTAAAAGAATCAGTGAATACAGAGTGTGTTGGGGGTGGGGAGATAAAAAAGCTGGGAGCCTGAGAGCTCTACACACTAAAGTTAGCCATTATTAAAGCCCTGAAAACACTGTATAGATTAATGGTTTAAGGGGCCCAATCCATGCAGAAAGAATTCTTTAAAAAGTAGGTCCCACTGTTACAACATGAAAGGAACCCTCTGCCATGTACCTGGAGCTTTAATTCAGTGTTTGAGAGCCCATGCAGCACTTTATACTCTCCAAAGCAAAACCATTTTGACAGCTGGAATTTGCTTTTTTTCCCAGTACACTTTTTCTTTTTACATGTTACAAATTCTCATACTTTAAAGAACTTGCAATAATCCTGAGACTGTGTGCTTATTCATGTAGTGCTCTCACTGAATTTCTGTGTTTGTACTAATGTAATCACACAACAATGTAATGTTACTTTTCAATTATATGGTTTAACCTTAGCCTAGATTTTAAATACCTTTGCAATATTATTCATTGACCTATTTCAGACTGTTTGGAATGCTGCAGCACAGTAGGTGGTCTGAGAGCACTTCAAACTTCTGAAAATTACCATGATAAAAGCTGAGGGGGTCTAACAGTATGTTGGACTTCAAGTGCTGTTCAATGAAACGTATGTCTACTACTGTCTACATGTGTGTCAAAGTACCTATCTATAATTATTAAAACAGCACATTCCTGCACAACCCTATACAGAATCCACTTGTGGTGAGGACAGATTTTTGTTTTTTTATCTTTTTCATTAACTTTTAACCGATATCACAACCAAAGTGCATTTGTTGCACGAGACTCTAGGCATGAACCCCTAAAAGTCCTGGTATCAAGGTCCTTTGTGCACTCATTTATGTAGCGTTTCATTACCTGAAAAAAACATTGTCTCTGAACATAAGGCAGCAATTATGTTGCCCCAGTGTAATTAAGAATGCAATTTAGTAATATACAAACAGAATTTCTAGGAATACCATAATTTCTAGCAGAGTTGCAGCAAGTATAAAAACCAACATGGCTCAAAAATTCAGAATAGAAAAGTTCATAAATGACTTTATTTGCATTGCGAAGTGTCCTGTCAACAGTTTTTGCAGACGTCTCTTTTACAATGGTGGCCTATGGGGAAAATGCTTTTTGGGCCACAGGAGTTTTTTTCTCTGCAGTACTGTGAAAAATTTGCTGCAAGGGTGAGCGCCATTCCTGTGGGCCTGAAAAGTAGTGTCGATCATCCAAACAATTTTACACATGGCAGCTGAGCCATTTTGATTTTCATACACCACTGAGCAACTTTCATAAGTATGGACGGGGCCTCACTTCCAATGCCGTATCCAGGTCTCTTTATAAATCCATGATATCTGGTTGTGGAATCCGTAAAAAAAACAGAGGTGCCAGGCTAGCTGCCCACCAGCTAACTGGCTGCTGGCTGTAACTTTAGTGGAAACATAGCCTATGAAAGTGGTATCACTCTTCTTATGTAACTCTCAGCAAGAAAGCCAATAAGCATCCATCCATTTTCATCCACTAATCCAGAGCTTGGTCGCAGGTGGAGCAGGCTGAGCAAAGTATTCCAGACGTCCATCTCCCAAGAAAACATTCTCCAGCTCCTGCTGAGGGAGCGGCAAATAAGCATATTTTCCAAAATATCAAACTACAGATAGAGAACATATACAGGACTAGAATTTCAATTATGATCAAATGCCAAGTTTGGAGAAGTTAATCTGTAATTTAATCAGTAGAATTTGTGGAAAATGTAACTAACTTCTGTGGTGATTCAATTTAATGATTGGACTTTCAATGACACTGTGCACCAGGTGGGATCTCTCAAATTTCAGGTTTACTGGGAGTAGAAACTGCATCCCAAGTCCTTGCTCATGCAGTTACAGCACAAAGCTAGTTTACGTAGCAAACACATTTCCTCACATAAGTTGTTCTGAAGAGTACAAAAGGAAACATGAACCCAAAATATTAAATCCAGTGTCCATTCATTAAGTAATATTCAGCATAGCATAGCAGTACATCACAGACTGAAACTGAAGTAGTTTACAGTGAAAGCTTCTTTGCTTTACATGCATATGCAAACATGTATGTAAGAATATAGAAACAATGGGGCAGACTATTTTGATATGTTCTGGATGTGCAATTCAAAGACAAATAATTAATAAAAAGCACCAAGAGCAGGCATGGAAATATGCAGAAGTAATAATGAAAAATAATGGACATGTCACATTATAAACAACAAGGCTTCACCAAAACACAGGTGCTAAATTTAGACCTGCACTTGTTTTTGATGATGAAAAACACTTAATGAGTAACTTTCTGGGTGAAGAATAACCTCCTTTTTTAAACTCACCAAGTACTGACACAATCTGCTTGTTTGTGCAGTATTCTGCTGTGCAAAGTGTTTGGGAAGTTTGACGTACTTTTGTTTTATGCCTGTCAGAAAATATGAACAAAGTCCGATCCAGTCAATGTTCTGTGTGGGTAGAGTCAGAGATCCTACCAGAGGTGTCGTCTGGGTGTCTGCAGGGCAGCAGATGGGTCACCAGAGCCTGGCTATTTAATCAGGGGGGTGAGGTGCTTGCAGAGTTGGGGATTATATAATCTGGTGGTTCAAATATTAATTTCCATCCTCTGTAGCAGTTATATAAATCCTGACTATAATACATATAACTATGTACTGGACACAGTTTAGTCTAACCTTTGAGAGGGAGAAAAACTAGATCTTCTGTCAATGCAAATGCATATAATAGGTTGGGTAATGATAGAAGGAAATGCAGTCAAAGGTAACTGTGAGGTTTGTGAAACAGATGAAACTTGCAACACATGTGCATTTTTTCGCGGGTAAAAAAACGACTCGGTGGAAAGATGACAAAAGTTGTATTGTTATTAAAGTTTCCCAATGCATTACAGAAGCAGTTTGAAGTTCCTAGTTACTATTGATTTCAACACCACCAATTCTCCTGTTTTCTGTTCTCCTTCCTCTTTTCTCAGTGATGATGGCCACTGATGCCTATCTAACTGCAGAACACTCAAAGGGGCCTACCCTTGTACAAAGCTGCTTACAGCCTCTTTTAGCACAGCCGGGACAGTAGGGTTTATACTTGATAGGGGATTTCTGGAAGCCAGCCCTCTTTCCCGACCATAATTAGGCCACCCACATTCACAGTCATGCGCGTCAGATGGGGACTGTGTAAGGTTTTTAGACCTTCCACACTGAGAACATGTAATGATTTATTAAAAGAAACAAAACAGTGCGAACTATGGGCTGAATAAATAACCTGAAGCATGGTTACATGCTGTCCTGCCTGTCCTATGTGTCATTCACTGCTGTGTTGTGTTATGAATATGATCTTATTTTGCACATAATTTAATCAACCAGTTGTAGTTTATAATACTGAATTAGAGAACAAAGAAATAAGGAATATTCCACAATGTTCTTCAGATATCATCCTAGTGTGAAATGATATATTCTTTACATTTGGATGCTGTGAAAACAATCCCCATCGAGCATGAGAAAAGATACTGATGATAAAAACCAAAATGACTTCGGTTAACATTTCGGTTGCGTGCAGAAAGTTATGTAATTTCCATAGGCTTTTACATGCTGCGTGCAGGAGGCAGGCAGGAGTACATGAGCGGGGGAGTGTCCGTCACTATCGAGAACCTGATTGGTCTGACTGAGTGAAGTCAATGATTGACAGAGATCCAGGCCAATGAGCGGCCATGCTTTGTCTTGCCCCTTGTTGGCAGCAGAGGCGACGATCAAGGGAGCATTTTGTTCAGGACGACCGGAGAAACTGTGCCGTTATGTCGACGAGCCTGTCGGGTTGTTACAGTTTGTACTGCTCGTTTAGCCGGATTTAAGCACACGCGGAGAATTTGTGTTTTTAACTGTGCAGGTAAATGATCTGTTTAGCGTTGCGTTTTATTGATAGTACCCCGCAACTGTGAAGTTAACTTAAACGAAGTGGAAGCGTAAAGAGGACTCAACGGATTCGCCTGTGGATCCATGCAGCTTCGGTATGTAACGTTAACGTTACTCCCATCTAAGCTCGCTAATTTAGCCAGCAAATGTAAAAAGTGTCAGTTTGTGAAGCTATGCTTCTTGTTTGGTTGCTACATGTTCATTAAGGTTGTTAAGCTAAACTTGACTTACTTTCTGGCTTTGCATAACTTAACTTGCATAGCTATTTTTTTCTTTTCAAAGTTATTCTGCTCTGTCCTATAACCATTCTTCTTTAAAGTTACTCTGCACTGTTTGCCTATGTTTATATAAGGCAACACACTGAAGATGTAAGTTATGCAGTTTGCTCTCTTATCGTAATTACGTCCCGACAGAGGGCTAATTAACGCTAGCGTTACCCGATAACGTTAGCAAGCAGACGTTAGCTCACTGCTCCCTCGACATTTTTTCAGTAATGCTAACGTTACTATGTTGAAAAAGTTGAGACACTGCAGTTATATTGCAGCCATGCTTTACAAGTACACAGGTTTGCTGCCAACGTGTATTGCAAATGTAACAACGAGGGTGCTGCATGGTTAACGTATATAACAATTTCAGCGTTGTGAATTTAAGCTGTCACGGATAATGCTAATGTTAGCAACCATGTGATGGCTGAATAGGACTGAGGTTAACCTAGTGTGCCACACACTGTTAGTACCATTAAAACAAACAAACAAAAAGAAATTATCAGTAACAGAGCCAGTTGATTCTTTACTGTTAACAGATATTTTGCACAAGTTGGTGTAAAGAGAAATAGTGCAGTTGGGACTTTACACTATGAAGTGATGAAACTGATCAATAACGTGTAATTGCTAAAGTGATTTAATGTTACTTTTTATTAAAAGAATGCATATTCTTCCAAGAAAGTATGATCTGCTAACAACTTGCCATTTGACATGCTAGAGTTGCAAATATAGTATTAAGTAATGATAATAGTGAGTGCTCAAATACTAAGAATTAAAAAAAAATGTGCGTATGCTGTCAATAACTGAGTTAGGGCAAATAGAAATATTAATTCAGCCCATAATTAAAAAAAAAAAAAAATCCACAAGGCTTTTCTGTTATGTATGATGCTATTTTGTAAATTTCAGTTCTTATCTGAGCATTGAATTTGAGTTATGTTGTAATTGTCTTATGCAATGTGTTGCAAACGGCCTCCACTCTCATCTTACAGGTCTGGATAGCATTCTCAAGATCACAGCTGCTGGCCATTTACTGATGGGTACATACTGTGAGGCAACGCAACAAGAAAAATACAAATCATTTGGAAGAGACAGGAACTGTGAAAGAATGGAGACAAGCTAGATAGTGTTGTCCCAAAGAACTGCAGAAGTATTCACAAACAACTATTTGACCTAGCAAATGTGTACCTGGACTAAACACTAGTCAGAGAAACCTGAAAAGTAACTTTGTTGAATCTTCAAAGAGAACACCTTGACACCAAGTGACCGCCATGAGTGCTGAAGGATATCAGTACAGAGCGCTTTATGACTACAAGAAGGAGAGGGAGGAGGACATTAATCTGCATGTGGGGGATATACTGTTGGTGAGCAAAGGAGCTCTGGTGGCTCTTGGGTACACTGATGGGCTGGAACAGAGGCCAGATAATATTGGCTGGCTGCCAGGCTTCAATGAAACCACTCAGGAAAAGGGGGACTTCCCTGGGACATATGTCGAGTATATCGGGAAGAAGTGGATCTCTCCCCCCACACCCAAGCCAAGGCCCCTCAGACCCTTACCTGTTGCGCCAGGTGGCTTCAGGGCAGAGGCAGACTCCGACTCAGAGCAAGGTGAGTGTAACACCGCTCCACAGAACTGTTTTACAGTTATTACCCTCATTATCAATTATTTTGACAATTTATTTTTAAAGAGTAAAATGAAATCTTTAAAATGTTAATAGCGCAAAATTAACATTTCATGTTCCCACAATGACATTTTGAAATGTCATATTCAAGTTTTTATATTTAAAGTTTACTTTTGTTGGATGTAAGAAGAAAATATTAGATATTATAAGTATAGACTGAAGTCATTGAATTTTTTTTTGCCACTTTTAAAAAATTCTTACAGGTCCAGTGTGTAAGATTAAGGGGGATTTAGTGGTATTGAGCAGTGAGGATTGCAGATTGCAACCAGCTGAAATTTCTTCTGGGAAGAGTTTGAACATGCTGCGCTTTAGCCAATCACAATGGAGGGGACGGGGCCGAGACGTGCAGGTGTCCCCAGGAAATGTGTACCTACAGAAGCAGCAAGCTCCGCATCCATGGCGACTGCACCACCCAAAACGCTGTCTCGTCAACATGAAAAAAAAAAAAATTTTCCGGCGGATGTCTTAGTTATAACATGATTGAGCTAACTGGAGTAGCTTCATGTCATATCCGACAACGGGAGGCTTTTAACAGATGACGTCCTGATGTTAGCTTTGCTGCTGCTGTTAGTTGCCCCTGTCAACTGCAGCCACTGATGCTTTCTAGACATCGTTATTTCCCAAAACTGAATAAATACCATACATAGCAACACAAAACTGCTTTGCTAGCTCAATCATGTTGTAACTAAGATATCCGTTGGAAAAAAAAAATTTCACGGACCGTTTATTGAATTCTGAGGTACTACAGACACCGCTAACAGGGCTAACAGCTAACGGTTAGTCCAGCTAATCTACGATAGCCATGTTATATATTACAAAACGTGAACACAGAGATAGTAATGTTTGTTCAATCACTATGTTTATCGACTTTACAAACATCAGATTAGTCTAAATGGTGATATAGCGATGTGAAAAATGTGATATATATAGTATATATACATACATATATATGTGTGTGTGTATATATAGATCGGTGTGTGTGTGTGTGTGTGTATATACATATATATATATGTATACACACACACACATATATGCATATTTATGTATTGTGGTGAATATATAACCTACTAAAGAAAACAAACTTGATGTATTATATTCCAGTTCTACCAATATCAACCCCCTAAATCCTACACCATGGATCTGTAGGTGATTATTCTATCATTAAACTTTTTTGTTTTTAACTTTTGTCGATCTACTAATTGGTTAATGGCATTCTTGTTGTAGTTCTAATAACTGTTAGTTGCGGAAAAAGAAAATCATTGATTTTATTTATAATTTACCCAGCTGATATGTCTGAAAGTTTTTATGTTTTTTTCCTTGGTACAGATCAAAATAAAAGATGCACAGATCCAAGTCAGATTCCTTACAGAATAATTTATCACTTGACACATGCACTTTAACAAGTGTAATGCATGCAGGGCTTTGACCAATAATGCTTTGTAGTTGATAAGTACCCAATGTTTCTTCCAAAAGTTTTCCTAAACTCAGCCATATTTGAAAGTTAGTGGTAACCTTCATCTAGTCCCATGAATTGTTCATTGCTGAATGAACATGCGCTTTTGAGTAAAATTATGTGGCCTGAGGATCAAAATATTAGGCTGAAGAAAGAGGTGTGCCAGTGAAACATGATCTTTAAATTTTCAAAGTGTTACTTAGTAGGGGTGTCACACGTCTCCAAATCCACCATTTGATTAGACTTCTCATATGAAGGTCACAATTTGATTCGAAATTCTTTTATTTTTATTTATTTATTTTATTTTTTTTTTGCTTTGCTGCACTTACTGCTGTGCTATTGTCAGACTATCAACTCTTAATCTGTAAAGATCAGCAGGTCATAGGTTTTATGCCCTGGCAACTGTCATTTGAATTTCCATATTCTTCTTCAAAAAGATACAACTGTAGTCCATTTTACACTGCCAGATTTTCGGCAAATGTTGGGCCGTTTTGCCGGCAAGCTGCAAGCATTTAGACACACAGAGCCGGATTTGCGGGTTGATCCAAGGTGCCCAATTTTGCGCCTCGTAAGGTAAACCTATTGGCGGAACCTTTTTGGTTTAAACAGAATGAGGCGGCCTTCTGCAACGGAAGGGGCTGTTGATGACTTGTGGGAGGAGCCGTTGATGGCGCCATACGTGCGAGCCACTGGCAGTGGATAAACAGGAAACAGCTGATAGCAGGAATTAGCGAGCAGCTATTAGCAAGAGGGAAACGCAAACCTGACAGACACTGTAAAGATGAGCAACTGGGGAGACAAGGAACTGTGCGCCCTCCTTGCCCTCGCAAACGAAGAGTCCATTAATCGTCAAGTGACGGGGCAGTGAAGGACTGACTAGCTCCGGCTTTCCTCCTATGTCACTTTTTACGTCACACGCTGAGCTACACGTTGTGTTACTTGCTCACGCCCCCTACTGCCCCAAAAAAGCACATTCTTTATGAACAAAAGTAGGCAGGCTGCATTTTTGCTGCACTCCCTGATTTTGCTTTTACACTGCCAATGCTGAAAGAAGACTGTTTGGGCTTTCCTGTAAATTTGCACAGTTCCGGTTTAGAAAGGGCTTGTGTGTAACACACAAACAAAAAGAAGAGCCAATAGATGGCAGAAGGGAACTTTACAACTTGAGTGTCCTCACTTGCAACAAGCCACCAGATTCTTGATTCACTTTCACTCACAAGCATAGCCTACAAACAGTAGTTTTTTGACGTGTTCCTGGTTTACATTACTAATGTGGAAGGCAAAATGTTGCTTCACCGATAACTTCTTTGGAGGAGGAGAATTTTCCATTTTTGTTGTTTCTCTCTAGAAAAGTGCAGCTTTAGGCTACCAGTAAGCTACACTGAGTTGTCTTTGAAGTGTTTCTCTTCAGACACGCACTAGTATGTGGGGATGGGGGAAAAATACTGTGAGAATTGCAGATCCTGCTTTTAATCTCCATGATTGAAACTGAAAGCTCATATTGATCAATTTTTTAATTAGAATCAAAACGGTTACACCCCCATCAATTGTTGTTCTTATTGCAAGGCCCTTGACAGTTTTCTGGGAGCATTCTGCCACATCCCTCGGCCTTAATCGGAGAATTGAGTAATGTAGATTTTTACGTTTTTATCACATGACATAAGCATGGAATTTTTGTCACGTGATAATGTAAACAACTCACAGATTTGGATTAGGGTTAATAAAGTGTGAGAAAGATGCTGATTTTGCAGAACAGTTGGAGTCTTTGACAACAAGTGGCTGTGCCCTGAGCTGTACAGCTGCACTGGATGTGAACCAAGCTCAGTCCCAAAGGACAATGCTGGCGTTTATCCAGGCTATAGTACACTAGAGCGTCTTTTGCCAGCCATATGTTACCAGTGGATATCATTTGTGTTTCTCCACAAAACCACATCTTAAGGGAATATGATTCCCTTGTCAGTGTTGAGAAAGATGATTAGATCACTATATACTGGTGATTAAGGCAAATTGCTACGAAAGCCTGGAGGGAACAGTTGAGCTAGCTCCATCAAATCCATGAAAAAGATAGCAGGGATCAACAACAAGCGTTGCCCAAAGCAAGTAAAATGCCACGTCAAGCTAGTAAATTTAGCAACTCACTAGCCCAAATTGGCAAAAACAAAGTAAACACATCATCATCACCATATGAGCATGCTTAATCAACACATCACAAAAGACTGCTAGAAACACACTGAGTATGAGAAATGCTTTTATTTATACGCACCATCAGGGTCTGAAATGATCACCCGGCAAGCGCCAAATGAGGCGGGTAAATGTTTGTATCAGAATAGTCATGTGATTAAAAAAACTACGCTGAGAGTCGTCACTGCATCGCCAGGTGTTGTTGCTTCTGTCTCATGCTGTCTATTCGTCTCGGATGATGTCGCAGTTTGGAATAGGGACTTCATTTTCAAGTTGTTTCATTGCATCATTTTTAAATAAGTAAATACTAAAGTCATATGCAGTATGCATACATTTTGGCGAATAAACATGCACGTTTAAAATAATTATTTCATTTCTTTATTCACTGGATATAGGCTATTCAATATTTGGGGTCTATCATAGCACTGTACCTGTTAAAGCAGAAAGACAGAGGAACTGCACAGCTAATAGGCACACTAAAGTATTTTTTCAATTTATTTTGAAAGTCATCGCAGTATTGAACAGCACATTGCAGGTTTTCCTCATATTGTGCAGGCCCACAAAGAGATTAAATCAATCTTTTATTTTACATTGCATGAGATAGCAAACAAGCCAAGAGTTGAAGTGTTCCTTTAATGCATCTATGAACAATAAAAAGAGTATTACCTTACGGTAATTATAGTTTGAGTTTTTATTTTTAAGCAAGTGATGTAAGTAAGATGTATTTAGTTTGTTTCCATTGTTCCATTTTGTCCGACGTCTGAATTATAAGATGGTAGTTACCCTTTTGAAATCTGAATCAGCGTTACTGCTCAGGCCACAACTATGAACTGCAATTAAAACATGCATCTTTTTAAAGACGCTGCGGCTTGCACCAATGTGCGCTTAAGGGCTTTCTGCTCACCTAAAGAGCAGCTGTAGTTGCCAGGTTTCTAGTTTCTGCCCTTTTGTGGTACGATTGTGAAATTCTTTGCTGTGGTTTGCAGGGTGAGCGAGGAGCTGTATGAAGGGGGCATGTGTTGAATAGCTGTGTTGTGGTTGAGTGGCAGGGCTGAGCCTGGAGCGAGTGTGAATGTAGCACCGGGAGAAGAAAAGTCTCTGTGTCCCGGGCTGTGGGAGACACAGAGAGGTGGGAGAGAAAAGGGGCCCTGCGGCTGTGGGTAAGGGAGGGGGGGCGGGCGGGATGTGCTTGCTCAAGGGTCCATGCAAGGGAGTGTGCAAAGGGATCAGGACTGGAGCTGGGCTGGGGGCTTGGCAGAGAGGCTGAAGCAGGCATGGGGTGAAGGGGGAGGCTTTGGGAGGGACTTGCATGCTCAAGGGGGCTTTGAAGAGGGGCTCTGCAATGGAGGCAGGGCTCTTGTTGCTCCCAGAGTGTTTGTGATTTATTGCCCACCACCAAGGGATCTCACTCCCTTCCTCCTACTCCTCAGTTTTTTTTCTCTTCTGCCTCCCCCTCCTTCTTTTGCTTTTTTTAATGTTTTGATAGTTCCTACAGTCAGCTGTGGTAGGGGGAAAAGAGGTGGAGAATGGAGGGGCCTCTCCTCTCTCAGCCACAGGGGTTTACATGAGTGCAGCAGATGTGGAGGGTTAGGGAGAAAGAGAGGAGAAGAGGGCCGGGCTGGGAAACTATTCCGCCTCATTCGAGCTCTCAGCCTTTTTTTTTTTTAAAACATTAAAGTGTTGCTCCTTTACTGGGCCTCTCAGTTGAGAGAATATACATGTGTTTGGGCCCGCCAAGGGAAAGGAACTTGGAGATTGAAACCCATGAACAAAGACCCTCTGAAAGCCCATCCATTTGCTTATTTGATTGCATACAGAAATGCTGATTTGATTTTTTTTTTTGAGAAAATTAAACACTTTTCATGTTCGTTGTATTGATGCAGGTTAAACATATCATGCTTTTGTTTTTTTAAAGTTAGAAAGTCAAAGATGGGAAGTTATTCTTTTTTTAATTTCGCCGGTGAAGTTCAGTGACCATATGGGATATTAAGATTACCAAGATGATGGCTGTAAATGGTTAAACGTTCACTGGTTTGTGTGTGCATAATTGTTGGTGTTCTAACAGCCAGTCTCTGAGTGAACATTCTTTCAAATGTTTGAGATAAAAGTGTGAATAACTGGTTGTTACTCTGCATGCTCTCACAAGGTTCAGCCTTGCATGCTCAGTCTTGTTTAAGGAAATATTTGATGCCATCAGGCTTCATCCTCTCATCTTCGTCTGAGGCTTATCATAAGGTTTTCAGTTTCCGTGATACATTACATTACAAACAACTTTAAATCCACTACAAACACATTTTAAACCTTTACCCTGAATATTACTGCAGTACATTTCAGAAACAGATTATTTTATGTAAACAAACTGAGTTTTACTTTACCAGTAAACACTAAATGTGGATTTTCTGATCATAAATTTGTACAATAGACTAACTAGATGCCACATTTAGGTTGATGTAGTAGTAAATACATTTTGAAAAGGGCTACTGGAAGGAAGAGAGCAGACTGTACAAAGGAGACAGTTGCAGGGAGAGTATTCTGCATAGCTGGAGATTGAGATAATGTAGCTCTCCTTCCCCGGGCCTCTTTAGTACTCAGGCTGACATCTGCTGTATTGAACCCACTTTCTGTCAGTACTGTTGATTTTTCTCTGCTAAGAATTCTCTTCTCTTTTAAATTGTGTCTGTGGCAGCTTAGGTTTTCGTTTCAGATTGGTATATATGTCACTTTATCCAGAAAGAACAGTCACAAGTCAGTAAATTCACCCAAGTCAGTGACAGAATGAATACAGCAGCACTGAAGTTTTTATGATTTGCTTTTATTTACTGTGATGTTCCTCTGTGAAGCTAAAGGCAACTGGGGCCAGGAATGTGTTGGCGCTTCTTTGGTGGAGGGCTGCGCACAGACTGCATGGTAGACTGATTTGTAGCTTTGTGATGAATCAGTATTGTGCTAAGTGCTGATTGCAGTAACTTGGTGCACAATGCAACTGGACAATAAATGGTTTGCACACTGAATAGGACCCCGGCGATTGCGGTTTTACTCTGTCATTGTTATCAGTGTATATGCTGCTGGCATGAGGCTAATTTTACAAATTTTAGGTTTACTTGACTTTCTGAATTAGTATTTTATTACTAGGTTTGAAAGTTCTGCTGAGGTAAAATTGTTTATGTTGCTTAATATTAGCTTGTAATATTTCCAGCACTAGTCATGTATGTATGTATGTATATATGTATGCATAAAAATAGTGAAAAAAGTGACACTTTGAATGACACCTTTTTAAAAATAATAATAATTAAAAAAAAAAAAAATTAAAAAAATGCTGTCATTCAGTGATGTGACAGAGAAAAAAAAGTATCATTACAGGGCTCAATAAAGTCAACGCTGTAAAAAGATTTTTTTTCCCCCCTTCAAACTGCCTCAGTGTATGAATCTGGTAAGACTCGTGCATGAAAGCGTGCATAACGGTTTCATTACTTGATTGTGTGCAGAGACTGAAGTCTAAATTGGCAAATCTTCTTTACTAGAGTCAGAGCATGTCTGCTAGCAGGATTAAGAAAGAAAGAAAGAGAGACAGGCTGATAGACTTTAGGTGCAATAAGACAAGAGGTGAGATTAGAGAGAAACATAATGTCAAGGGAACCAGAAAAGGTATTTCAAATATGTCACATATTTGGCATGGTGGGAGACAAGGTGGACCAACTAGTGTTGCTAGGTAGTGTGTGCAGGCCTTGTGCTGTGGAGGTGTGGTATTACATAATGCTTTATAAAAGGCAGGTTCCCTTTAAAAAGCCTCAGCATATTTTCCTAGTTTTTGTCATAATGCTGCTTACATATATTGAAATAGAAGCAGTTACTTCACCAAAGAGCCTTCTTGTATCTCTATGTGCATGGAGTGCTACACCAAGGAAAAGAGCAGTTGCAGCACACCCTTTCAGCGAAGAAGTCAAACTGCAGTCACACATCTTTTAATAATTATTACTCAATTCTATACCACTAGAAGTGACAGCGAAGTGAGAAGTCAAGATAATACAACTTGGAAATGCTCACACATAAACCAGTGTTGTTTCTGCCGATATTTAGCACATTGCGAAATTATTTTACAGTTACTGTCACTATCATGGAGGATTTTTGATTTTACACATCTTGAACCTCTCACATCAGTCTCTGATGTGTTTATATGTGCTCATACACTACTCACTATTTGTAAGGTGAAATTCATGGGAACTATTTACGCTTCCCACACACTATTTGTTAATAAAACCAAGTTTGATGTAAATTTGACATTAAAAAAGTATCAAAAAGATCAGTAGATCAAAGTATGTCATCATTGCATCAAAACCATGATATACTTAAGTTTCTTTTCATGAAAAACTGGACTTCCAGTGATAGGCCTGTCGCATTGCAATCTGTCTGATGTTTTACAGAATAAATACTTTGTGTGGTTTGAGGTTCGACTGATTGCATAGACTTGTCCCCACAAATTAAAGGGGCTTTCAGCCTCAATAAGGTGCCAACCTTTTCATTAAAATCAATCCAACATTGTGGCAAAATCTCAGAAAATACCACTGGCCTCATTCTGTACATGACACGTCTCCCAGTTTGTTCTTCACACTACACTACACTTCAGGCATTGCATGTGTGCTCTTCAAAAAACATTTGGTATGTGGTTGGATAGCGATAAACAGTTAATTGCACACCAGGAAACTGTGGTTATTTGTGTAGGTGTTGTGATTCATTGATGGTCTGTTCCTTACAGGGTTAATTGTCAGGCTGTAGCAACAGTCTCCTCATTGGCTGTTGCTCAGCTTTGGCACTGCACCTTCCACCCTGCAGGAGGAGACATTGCCTGCCCCTTTTAAACTCCCTCCAGCTCAAAGCTTGTATCATTCATTGACTTGTGCTGTAACATGCTTGTACTATGTTGGAAATGTGGGAAATGAAAAATCTCTGCATTTTGTATGATGTTGAACATCTGCATGATGCTTTAGTTAATCAGATGCACCCTTTTTCATAATGCTACTTTACAAACGGTCAGCATTTGTTTCATAATGTGTGATATAGTTTGTATTATGATGCACTTAATGCTCAGTAATGTGCTGTCACGTGTGGTATGGTGTGATGTACATTCCCTGGGTTATTAGTTTTTACTGGCATGCCTCGGCTAGACCTTTTTCAGACAAGAAGAAATGGTATAACCTGAAAATGCTGGTTACTTGAGTAGACCCTCTAAATATATCCAAAGTGAGCGCTATCTTTAGTGTGTCGGTGGTGCCCCACGCCTGTCCTGCCCACAGTCTGCAGTTCATTCGGTTCAGACATACCGATTCGGTCGGGGAGATTGTCCCCCCTACACCACAGCAGTACCAGTGGCAGCTGCATTGACTTCCTCGACCTGCGGTTGACTGACTGAGTACTGACTGGCTGAGGCCTTTTGGGATATCATGAGAAGGTCTGCCAAACATGCAGGCTTGTAGAGACACGTCCAAGGGGCCCCTGCCTCCTTACTCTCCCTTACATGTTGCCACAGAAACCAACCGCCATAGGACAGTGTGCTGTGTTGCCCCTCGGCAGTTTTAAACAGAGAAAGACAGCAGTAACACATTGTGTTAATGCTCACAACCCACCAGAGTGAACCAGAGTTTCAGCGACAGTTGGGGAAAATATATTAATCTCATGCACCATTCATCAGCTTTGAAAGATATGGTAAAATCAGCTATACCCGTTTGCTCAGCAGCAGCATACTGTATATTTATCACCAGCATTATTGTCATTGCATAAATTAACTTAGTAAATGTTTCTAAGTTACTTACATGTATATTTGTACATGTTTCCATGGTTATTGGCTCTACCCACTAAGGTTATGTTGTTGACCGCTTGATCTCAGGCCAAAGCATCTCAAAAATCATCACTGATATCTTGAAACATTTCTGCCATATTTTGTCTGCTACTTGATACAATTCCATCGGTGCTGAAACTATCACGTCGTTGACAGTACCCAGAAGCAACTCTATCTCAAGGCTGACCTGTGTCACTCGTAGGCCAGCCATAGACAGAGTAAATGAATAAAGCTTTGGATCACTTTGAAGGGTCTTGTTGTTGTACATTTATCACCAAGGTACTGATGACATGCAAAACAGATGACTTGAGACCTTTTGTTGAATATGTTGCATATCTTTAAAACCTCTTATACAGACTTAAGTTTGTCAGAAATGTCATCTTAGTAATAAAACTAGCCTTGGGATGTTTTCATAGATATGAAGGCTGGGTGCGTGGGTGGGTTTGAATTTATTTTCAGGTTGTGAATTGAGTTTCTCAGAAAAAGGTTGGCTGGAGAATGGGAGCCGTGTTAGATATCTTGTCTGGGAGAAAGGTTACACTTCCAAGGTGTGCGATGGCAGCACTGCATGTCTCGATCTCTATTTAAGGAAACTCTGGTGTTCCATCTCAGAGTTCACTGCTTCTGAGAAAACCCCCCTCCCGCTTTGCAGTTCCAATAATGTCTTCCAGATGACCAGTTGTCCTACATGGAGTTTTGTGTGTTCTGTGGTTAGAAGGACTTTGGTAATCCAGTTTCTTCACACGCAACATGCCAGCCTGTGTGCTGCACTGGCCAAAGAGGATGTGGATTTGGATGAAGTGGTTCATTATTTGCTTGATTGAACACTCTGTGGTAGAAGAGGGTAGTTCCTTGGTAATGACTAGTACACATGAATCAGTGGAACCAGTAGATTCCTGATTTGAAAAAAAGTAATAATTTTTAAGGTAGAAAGAAAGAAAAATATGGTTACTAGAAAGAGTTCCATTCATAGTTTCTGAGCATTTTGAAACTGCAGACCCTGTGTTTAACAGTTGAGCCTTTCAGAAAAGTGCCCTTTCAAAATACGCCTTTGCAAATCCAAATAAAATCCCTGCCAACCCCTTCACCCTTTCATGTCCACACCTGGGTGCAAAGTTCTAAAGGAAAAATGAGGAAAAAACTCAGGCCTGGCTTACCTCATATCACAGGGTATTTGCTTAGTTCCCTGGTCCACCAAACCCTGACTTGAGTGCTCAGCACCTCCTGTTCTTGAATCAGTCTGTTGTGAATATGCACCTTTTTAGTGTTGAAGGCAGTCCTTTGGTCTCATACCTGCTTCCTTTTTGAAGTTCAGAGTTGTTTGTAAGTCATGCACCTAATCAACCTTTGCTGGTTAAGATGAATGGCAGCCCTCATCCCATTTAATGTCACAAGAACCTTCATCACAACTTATGATGACAAGCAGACCATTTAATTTCTGTATAGGCCACATTTACTTTTTAGTCGTTGGGCTTTGGTTCGTTTCCCTAAATTTGTTGATATGAGATAGAGGTCTTCTGATCAAAAATGATCTAAAGCTCAATTCTGAGGCTTTTCTGTAATTTATTTTTCTAATAAATAATAAGTGCAGCAACTACTTATCAACCTTCATCAATTTCAGGCTTAAAATACAACTTTTGTTCAGGGCCCACCCTCTTTAGATTTAAATCACAGTTTAAACCCTGGTCATTCAAAGTACAGATACAGATGCAGGTCAATTAGTTGACCGAACAGATACAGATAATGCTCTACTCGCTCATCCCTACTAAACTGTGTACAAAATAAACCCAGTCATTGCCAGCATTCACATTCAGAAAGAAATAGGCCAAGTGAAATCCCCTTAAAGCGACTGTGTTTCTAAACAGAAGGATGAGACAATAGATTTTCTCAGTCATGATTATGTCACCATACAGACAAAGCACTTCTGTTTCACGCTAGATTAAGATATTTTGCATTTTACATATGAGAGAAAAATGGTTCTTAGGTGTGGAGACAGGACCAGTTTTTCCTTTTGCATTGCTTGCATGTTCTTTGGAGGCTCTAACGCTCTTTGATCATTATTCATAGTCATGCATCAAAGGAACGCTTTTAAGATATACTTTCATAACCATACAGCTTTGTATTTTTAACTGCTAATTAGAGCTGAAGTGAATTTAAAAAAAAAAAGACAATTATTTTGATATTTTTTTCAAGTAAAAAATAACAAACTTTGCATTTGTTGGACTCTCTAGATTTCTTTCTCTTGTCTGAAAATAAACTCATATCTTCAAGGTTTTTGAGTGTTCAAGTTTTAGAAAAATACATATATATTTTTAATTTTCCTATATTTTATTTAAAATAAGTAAATAAATCAATCAATTAAATATTCAAGAAAATAACAGTAGGTGTTATTGGTAATTAAAATCATTTTTAGTTGCAGCCTGACTGCTTTGTCAAAATGTTGCCTTTGCTGTGCTCATACTTGTTACACTTACTGTGGGTAAAATGCACTACTCTCTAATTCACGGTCATTTAGTTCAGGTGGGAGAACCTGTTATGACGGCGTTCTTTGGTAGCAGAATAATTGTCTGGTGCTGACAGAAATATTAATTTGATTTACACTGATCATATGTTTCCCTGATATTTTTATCTCAATTCTTTTGAGCTAATTCCATGGTGTAATCAAGATTTTCAGTTCACTCACACATGGTATGTTGGTTACCTAATGTCTACAGGCAACATATTCATGATGTGGCAGAAAAAGCATCACAAGACAAAGCATTAACACAGTGAATAATTAATAGGATACATATACTGCTCCTTTAGAAATCACCTTGATTGACATTCTGTTGTTATCTCCTCCAGGCTTCTGTTTGCTGGACCTGACGGAGCAGTTTTCCCTTCCAGAGACCAGTCCACCCATGCTGGCCAGACTGCTGGAAGCTATTGAGAGGAAAGGTGAGCTTGACCGAGGAAACTTCAAGTCTTTCATCTTGACATGCAACTGCACTTGTGTTTTCAGTTTGCCTGTTAACACTGATGGTCTTTGTTAACCACATTTGACTTTGCATATGTGACCTGTTACACAGAACCATATGAATCGAACGGTGTTAGTTTTCTCAGTTAATAAATGTAATAATTTATGTTTCACTGATCACTTGCAGGTTTGGATAACCCAACTTTATATCGAACATTTACAGCTGGTGGTGGACTTGAAGTCAGACAGTATTTTGATTGTGGTAAGCAGCTTTTTTTTATCAGCCTATGTGAGGCCAGTGAATTTCAAATTGTTTAGAAAAAAAAAAAATGACTGACGCAAGTGGAAATGACTAACAGAGATAAATGTGTGAGGTGACCAAAAAAGATCTGCACACATATACAGTGTGTTAAAAAGAGCAGAGAACCATGGTGTCTCAAGGGTTTTTTGCATCTGTGGTTGCATCTACATAAGCATGATGTAGTACTGCAGATTGTACATGAGCCTGTAAAAGACTGAACTTTGCAGGACGGAGCTTTAGTATTAAAGCATGCATCTGCTGTTTTGCACTTCAGACCCTCCCTCACCAGACCTGGATCAGGTGGAACTTCCTGTCCTGTGTGATGGTCTGCGTAGGTACCTGCAGGATCTTCCCCAGCCCATCATCCCCTCCGCATTATATGCTCAGATGGTCCACACTGCCAAAGGTGAGAGCACATAGCGTCTACGATCTGTTCTTCACTGTACAGAAAACCAAGTGCTGACGTAATGTACTCTCTGCTGTTGAACATTCAGTACTTTGATCACAAAACCACAAGAACATGTCAGTTCCCTTTGGCCCTTCACTAAGACATTTTTATTGTTCACGTCCTCTTTTCAGTGTTCAGTTAAGGTCTTTTTATTGTGTTTTTCACGTTATGTCACAGGTCCAATCAAGTCCAACAGAAAGGGGGATAAAGAGAAGAAAAAAAAATTAACCCTCCCCCATACCAGACTTGCACATAACCAGACATCCATAAAAAGAAAACAAATAACAACTGCATTGAAATCATAGAGAAACTGGTTACATTGTCAATGCTGTCAGCCTCTAGAATTTGTGTATTTTGTCACTTTCTGTTAACCTAGTTTCTGTCTGTCTTGCTTTCCTTGCAAGCACAGACAAACTTCTCACACCACACGCCATTCTGTAGTGCTGCATTCTCTTGCTGTCACATGGCCAGAAACAGGATATCTGTGGTTAATAGGAACTAAAACAAGCCTGAAAGTTTATCTCTAGCATCTCTAAGCAGCCAATCACCTGCCAGTGTACCTTACGCTCATTGTCAACCACACAGACTCTCTGTGGTTTCATAACCTAACTGCACATGACGCTTTTTTTTCCATCTCTTCATCGTTTTAAAGAAACATCTTTCATTTTATGCTCCTCTTAGACTCAGGCAGGATCAGTTTTTCACATCTGTCTTACTGACCTTGCAGCTATTCTCATCTGTTTCAACAGAGGTGGTGAACCCTGAGGAATGTGCCCAGCTGCTACGTCGCATCACCAGCACCCAGAGCTTGCCTCCCCAATACTGGCTAACTCTCCACTGCCTGCTTAGGCATTTCTCTAGAGTGTGCCAAAACAGCTCCAAGAACCTGCTCAGTGCCAGGGCCCTGGGCGAGATCTTCAGCCCCGTGTTCTTCAGACAACAGGCCACCAGGTGGGTGTCAGAGCAGCCACAGTCATGTCAAAGATAGACACTCGGGCATCAGACAGACAAGTGTGCAGGCTCAGTCATGCAACACTGAGACACTCGGACTCTCAAACATGCACCCACTCAGGCTCGCACATCTACACACTGTGAGAGTGCAGGCTGTCATGCACTCATGGGTTTTAGCTGTACACGGATATAGGTTGGAGCTTTTCTACTTACCAGCTGTGCTGCACAATTAAAGTAGCTAAGCCTGAATTACCATCAGATTGAAACCAGCACAAAGCAAAGCAAAGCAGAGCAGCAGAAACTTTCACCTGGGCTGCAAAACACAAATTTCATTTAACTGTTAACTGTTAAACTTTTTTTTTTTTTTTGTCTTCACCCTCCCACAGTTGTGAACCCAGCTTGGAAGCTCACATCAAGATCATTGAAGTTCTGGTGACCAGTGAATGGAGTGAAAGTCAGTCAGCTCCAGGTAGTTACCCACTTCATTTTTGGCTTCCACCATCCACAAAGTTTTAAATGCAGTTGGTCTGTGGCTCTTTGTTGCTCTCCAAGATTGTTTAGCATTGCACTGCACACTATTTGGTATGTAGCATTGGTTTTGTATGGTCTGCAGAGACTTAAACACTGCAGAACATGAACTGAACACCCTCAGACATGACCTATTAATAGGTTTAAGAAAGGTGTTGAGACTTGCAACTGCTGCACTTGTAGAGGGCCACGGAGTACACTATGGACATATAATACTGACATTTTAGGGCAAGTTGAGACTTTATTATGTACTGGTCAGTGGATACAAGTGTTGGAACTGACACAATTTCTGATGATCTTTGTTGTGAAGCAGTGGAACTGTTAAAATTAAGCCACACTGGTCCTGAAGCCTTGGCTGCACAGGATGCCAGTTTCTGTTTTTTAAGCCTGCAAATGGACTCATTAGAAATAAATACAGCATTCTGTTTTTCCCATGGCACAAGGTTTCCATACAGAGGACAACTAATTGTGATTGTTGTGTGTGTGGTTTTCGAATTCAAACTGACCCTAATGAATGTGATTGCTCATGAATTCTTAATTCACATATGACCTTGTAGGTGTGAAAACAAAAAAAGTTGATACAAACTGTGACATTCTGGTTTTCCTCTCAGGACAGATTTTTTTCACAGATGTTGTTTTAAGTAGGTAAAATGTCAAACACCGAAGTGCACAGAGTCAGTTTTCATGACTGGTGCAGTGGTGGTCTGCCTAGAAGACGCTAGTCTGGTGGTGTGTGTGAGAGCACTGCATTGCGTGGCACAGTTATGTTTTTAGAGTGCTAGTTAAAAGCACTTTCGATGGCTGGCCCAGAGGCCCGAGACTGGCTGTGGCTGTTTAAACATTTTATTACCTGTTAGGTCTATTTATAATGTTCCTGTGCATGGGCCACTCTCAGCTGTCAGTAATTCGCACCTGCGGGAGCACTTTGGCACTGGGATGGATGGATGGAGGGATGGATGGAGGGATGGATGGATGGATGGATGGATAGATTGATTAAGGGGCGGCCAGACAGACGGGCAAGACACAAACCCCGAAACGCTTTTTTTTTTTTTTCCTTAAAGGCTAAGTTCGGTTTTTTGACATCTGGGCCTTATTTTTAGGAATAAATACGCTCGTAGACTCACCCAGACGATTTTGGTGGAGCTCGGAGCCGTTTTCGAGCAATTTAGATCCATCCGACGGCGTCTTCTCTCATGCCATAGAAGCGGACGGGGCCAGACATCGAAGCCCCTAAATTAGACATTATCTGCTGCGAAACTCGCTCACTTCACCTACATTTTATAAATGAATGGCCAGTGTTATCACCATGTCCGCTCAACTTCCTTGTTATGGTCATCCGCGGCTTTACAACGATGGGCCACTTTTGGTGACGTCATAGACGTGCGCCGCAGGAGCGCAGTCCAGCCGGCGCTAGGCTAGGCTAGGGGCTACACGGGTACAAACATGGTTCGTCATTGCGTTTTTCCACTTTGTCCAAACAAAATGACTAGGTGGACAAAGTTCACATTCCACAGGCTTCCTTGAAAAACCCAGTTACTAAAGCTCTGCTTGTTGTCCTGAAAATGGACCCGAATATTGCTATGGAAGAACTGAGGAGGGTCAGTCACCGGTCTGCAGCGCTCACTTCGCTCCATAAGACTTCATTACGAAGACGACAAAGATAAAAGGCCAGGAAGCTCAGCGTCAGTACCTCAGGAGGAATGCCATCCCGATTGTTTCAGAGGGCAAAACAGACGCAGCGGAGGTAATGCATTTCTTTTGAAGATGTAATAATATTGGTCGATAACCAGTGCACGTCAGCCAGCGTATAAAGCTCCTTGTATAAAATGAATAGCTATCTTCACGACCTATGTCTGAGCAGGAGTAGCCTTCTAAAAATACATTCCTGCAAAAGAATACTGCACTGTAACGCAATATAATTTACTCTAGTCCATGCTAGTTTTTGAAAAACTAACTCGCAATGCATATGATATGGTTATTCTCTGCAGACAATAAATTGTGACTCGAGCTGCAATCATCACGGGTCTGCATTGTTAGCGCACACTTACAAGTAGTCATATGCTTTCTCCAAAACTAATTGTCAGTTGTTTCGACCCGTTATTTATTTATAAAGTAAACACTCATAGAAAATATACCCTTTTTGCATGTGTATCGGCTACTTACTCTATCGAAAGTTGTCCGTTCGGTCCTGCTGGCTTCGGCTGCGTCTGCAAGTTGACTCTCGGGACATAAAAAAAGTCTCTACCACAGCCCGGTTGTCATGGCAGAAAAATCTTCCAGTGTAGTGAGACACGTATTTTGGGGGGCATCAATACGTGTTTCCTCTGGTCTCAAGTCCCACTCTGAGCAGCAAAAGCTCTCCTCTTCTGTTGTCTGTGGCGTGCAGTGTCCACAACAACAACACCAGTTAGCCCCCATTCATGGACGTGCAGTGGTCGCTTGTTCTGGCCAGCTGTTCGGCTCTTTCCCTCTGCATCCTCCTTTCAAATAGCTCCTTGTCGGTGTATTCTGGCTCAAAACGATACGGGCATCCATCATACTCGGAGTCGTCATCAGACACGTTTACATCGGATAAATATTCCGTCATGTTGCACAAGAATAGCTGTGTAGCTGTATAGCCTAGCCTAGCGCCGGCGGAACTCAGCTGCGCTCCTGCGGCGCACGTCTATGACGTCACCAAAAGTGACCCATCGTTGTAAAGCCCCGGATGACCATAACAAGGAAGTTGAGCGGACATGGTGATAACACTGGCCATTCATTTATAAAATGTAGGTGAAATGAGCGAGTTTCGCAGCAGATAATGTCTAATTTAGGGGCTTCGATGTCTGGCCCCGTCCGCTTCTATGGCATGAGAGAAGACGCCGTCGGATGGATCTAAATTGCTTGAAAACGGCTCCGAGCTCCACCAAAATCGTCTGGGTGAGTCTACGAGCGTATTTATTCCTAAAAATAAGGCCCAGATGTCAAAAAACCGAACTTAGCCTTTAAGTTCTTTTTACATGCATATATAAACACAGGACCCACTCAGACATTGGACAAAGTTTAGGTGTGCCAAACTGGTTTCAGTCACCCGTCTCATACAGATAACAACAGGGTCAGAAGAACAGAGAGGAAGAATAACCTACTTTGTAAACATGTATAGTCCGTACATGTGTGTCTGTTAATGACCCGTGTGTGCGTGTGCATGTGCTTGTGCGCGTGTGCATGTGTCTGTGTGCCTCCTCCCAGTTACTGCCTGCCTATTTTAAGTAAGCGACAAAAGGCCCACTTAGATTTGGTTGGCTGGAAAGTCGGCCTGCTCCACAGAGCACTTCTTGTTAACTGAGGGCTGCTTCCAGTTTCTAGGGCCACTCTCCTCCCCTCCCCTCCCCTCCGTCCTACCTCCGCTTGGATCTCCACATGTCCTCCCTGCCTCAAAGTGCCCAGCTCAGCAAATATTTGAAACTTTGCAAGTTAATCATAAGACTGAACTCCCCCTGCCTCCTCCTTTACAAACACAGAGAGAGAGAGAGAGAGAGAGAGAGAGAGAGAGAGAGAGAGAGAGAGAGAGAGGAGGGGGGGAGTGACCCAAAGAGACAGGGAGAGCGAGAGACACGCACACACACGCAGCTGGCACGAGTGGCTGCTTTCAGAACAGGCAGCACTGACACCAGGACAGCCACTGCTAATCATTAACTATCTGCCTCCATGTGAGCAGGCCTCAGCCTCATAGAGCTCAGAGAGAGAGAGAGAGAGCGAGAGAGAGAGAGAGAGAGAGACTCAGCCTTTTACCTTACTCACAGCAGGAACTCAGTCAGTCAGCTAGACAGTCACATGCTGCACCTGTTTCACGTCGAGTGGATTACCTGGATTTCATTAAGGAGCACATAAAGCCATTACCTTTGTTCAGAATTTAAAAAAAGAAGCCACTCTCAGCTTTTCTCAGTGGCCTAAACTATGAAATGGAGCTTTGCTGGAGGACTTGAAAGTAACTCTGTTGGATTTAATTTACCTTTTGGAACTAAAAGAGAAGCTACAAAGAAGACGTTGATTCAACAAAACATGCACAACTTGCAACGTAAGTTTGATATCATGTTTCTTTTTTAAAATGTGTCATACAAAAAGGGAGCAGTGGGTTTCCACTGCTTCTGCCTTCAGGCTTTAACGAAAAGGGCCCGCACGGGAAGAATAAGACACAAATACCACAGCTTAAGAAAAGACAAGTACAAGAATAATAGGTTTTTGTTGTCTTTAAGCCCCCAGTGATAGGTGTCAGTGAACGCTTTTGCCTTGGGCTGCTCCTCATGCTGTATAGTTATAAACTACTCTCACAGACTGCATATAAAACTCTGCATTGCTCTTAGGCAAGACGATGAATCTTAACAGTTGATTCAAGATTTTTAATTTGGACTTAATACTCAAACATTCCCAACAGGTAGTGTATGGCCTCAGCGGAGAGGGGCAAGTTTATATTAAACCAAATAATTATTTAAAACCCTACAGACAATACTTTCCCCAGGATTTTATTAGAATTCAAGAAAGGGACATTTAGGTTACAGATTTTTATTTTATTATTTTCAAACAAACTGATATGTTGTTAATGTACTCAGTTACTCCTCAAGTTAAGCACACAGAGACCCAACAACTGTTCCTTGGTTGAACCTAGCCAGACTGCATTCCACTTAAGTCCTTATACCTTACCAAGAACTAGGTCTATTTTAATTTCACTTAGGAAATCGAGGGAGTTATCTCTGTCATGCCGAGTGTCACGCTGTGGGATTACAGACGTATTTTGGAGCTCTGGGTGCTGCTGACCGGGCCAAGCATTATAATTTAGCTGCGTACGTGCTGCTGCAGCAGAGCTGGCTTTGTCTGAGTGCCAGCAGTGGGCCGGACTAAACCTCCGCACGACACATGCAGAGAGGAGGGGCTGAGCAACCTGCAGGAGAGCGAGCAGCCAAGCTCGACAGAGAGGGAGAGGATGACAGAGGAAATGCATGGAAATAGGCTGCAGGTCCTTTTTTCTGCTAGTGAGAGATGCTGCACATTTGCTTTTAAGATGGATGCACAGTAGGACTTATCGCTGGATGCAGCAGAGTCTTTTTTTCCATTTAGCTGCAGTGTTGTAAAGAATTGAAACAGGGAGGTAAAAGGTAATGGGCTTTCAGAATGACCTCATCACTCTCAGGAAATGAAAGATGCAGGAGTGGTTGGTGACAGACCCCCCCGTGTGATTGGCTGTGGTAAGTGATGTAACACGTTACTGAGCAGGCTGCTCTTAATGGCTTTTCAAATGGATGTTTAGGTGGTTGTATAAAAATCACTTTATTGTGCCACTGCAGAGATATTTTACCATCAGTCACATATATAAGCTGTCTTTTTGTACAATCTGTCTGTAGATCTGTTGCAAAGCTACTGTTAAGACTGGATTGTCCACGAGTAGGTTTAAGAATAAGAATTTTCTAGTGATCTGTGATGTGTATGTGAAATGTGATAACACTGGTCGGCAAACGTGCTGAGAGGTGCAGCGGAAGCCATGAGCTGTGGTTGAGTTGGTAGGCTGTATTTTGCATAGATTGTAAACCTTTGCATTTTCTGCCATGTCACAATTGTAGCTGCCTAGCAAGTGAACATTGCTTGCGGTCTCATTGAGCTGAGTCCTGCAAGGTCCATTGTGGCAGAACGGGTGTTAATGCAGGGGGAGTGAACAAAGGCAGTGCAGATATGTGGGTTAAAAATAGCCTGCCACCGTTTAGCTCTGCCACAGCTAGCCTCACTGTGAAACTACCAGCTTGTGAGCAGCCTCCATGGATGGTGTCTTTTTTTAAAATCCACAGCAGCAGGTAGAATGTTCACTTGATAACCGAAATGACTATGGACACAATGCAAATCTGACTTTTACTGCTGCCTTAAAGCTGCAGTAGGTAAAGGAGATTTAATGGTCTGATTGTGAACACTGAGTCAGTGATAATTACCAGATTGTGGCTGTTTGCTGGGGAAAAAAACCTATGGTCATCTGGGTGTTTGGAGGTTTCAGATTCATTATAACATGTACTAAATGCATTAACCTTTTTTACCTGCTTCCCTGATGAAAGAAAAAGATGATCCTCGTGGTGTAACAGTATTCATGTTGGGCATGTTCTGCATTCAAAAATATATAAGGCCACACTGATGTTTTTGCAGCCAAGAATATATATAAAAATCTCCCTTTTTTTTGAATGAAATTCATTCTCCCTGACTCAGGCTTCATTTCTCCTCCCACTGCCTCGCTGTTACCGCCTCTCTGCTGGAGAGGGGTAGCGATTTTTTTCATCCCTATTCAATCAATGGAAAAAACGATGAGTGAGAGAGTCACAGAGCTTGTGTGTGATTCCCTGCACTGAATTCAGTGTAGTGGATCTCACATTTGGTATCCAGTTGTATTTTCTGCAGCTTAAAAGACGGGTAAATAGATGTTTTGCAATGCAAAGCAAGAGCCCCATTGACTGTCGTAATGAGCCAGAAAATCAATCATTCAATTCAAGGAAAGAACCCGTTTAACGTCAACATGAGCACACACAGTCTCCATTCAGCACATGTACTTAAATTCTCTGTTCCCTTCCTCTTGTCCCCACAGCTCTACCTCCAAAGCCACCCAAGCCCACATCTGTGACTAACAACGGTATGAACAACAATATGGCGCTACAAGACGCAGAATGGTACTGGGGAGACATCTCAAGGGAGGAGGTCAATGAGAAACTGAGGGACACTGCCGACGGTACATTTTTGGTGCGAGACGCCTCTACGAAAATGCATGGAGACTACACACTGACTCTGAGGTAAGTTTGAAAGTATTTTCTCTTATCAGCCATCTTTTTTATGATTTTCAGGACTGTTAGTTTAACCAGTTTTGCTGCTTTTCTTTTTTGTTTTGTCTACAGGAAAGGTGGAAACAACAAACTTATCAAGATATTCCATCGAGATGGCAAGTACGGCTTCTCAGACCCACTGACCTTCAGCTCTGTCGTTGAGCTCATCAACCACTATCGCAACGAGTCACTGGCTCAGTACAACCCTAAGCTAGACGTCAAGCTGCTGTATCCGGTCTCCAAACACCAGCAGGTAAGACGTCAACTTGTGGTCTAAACTAGCACATTTATAAATGCCTCTGCTCAAGCAATTTAACTGCAACTTTTTTGTCTCGGCTATGAATCTTTTCTCAGGATCAGGTGGTGAAAGAAGACAACATTGAAGCTGTGGGGAGGAAGCTTTGTGAGTACCACCAGCAGTACCAGGAGAAGAACAAAGAGTACGACCGTCTGTATGAAGAATACACCAGAACATCACAAGTGAGTACCATCCAGAGTCAAACTATGCTCAAGAACTTTACTGCAGTATTTGTACTACATACACTCAATACTGTGCTTCTGCTTCCAGGAAATCCAAATGAAGAGGACGGCTATTGAGGCTTTTAATGAAACTATAAAGATATTTGAGGAGCAATGCCAAACACAAGAGCGGTACAGCAAGGAGTATATTGAGAAATTCAGGCGAGAAGGCAACGACAAGGAAATCCAGAGGTAAGAATAAGCCACGCTTTAAAAAAAAAAAACAGCAGTAGCAGATAATACAAGTTTAATTATGTTTAAATTAAATGTTGTTATTGCTTTCAGGATTATGGGAAACTATGAGAAGTTGAAGTCCCGGATCAGTGAAATTGTCGACAGCAAGCGCCGACTGGAGGAAGATCTGAAGAAACAGGCAGCAGACTACAGAGAGATCGATAAGAGGATGAACAGCATCAAGCCTGACCTCATCCAGCTCCGCAAGACCAGAGACCAATATCTCATGTAAGTATAGCACTCCAACATCAGTGCCATGACTGCTTCTGAAACTTTCCTCTGTAGAAAATCAAATTGTATCTGCCCTGGTTTCTAATGTTTTCTCACTTGTAGGTGGTTGACTCAGAAGGGAGTCAGACAGAAGAAACTCAACGAGTGGCTCGGAATCAAAAATGAGAACACAGAAGAGTGAGTATCCATTTTCATTTTAACAAATGAACCAACACTAAAATGAAAATGCTTTTTGCCTCACAGCTTACATCTGTGTGCATTACTTCTTTCCCCTAGTCAATATTCTATGGTGGACGATGATGAAGACCTTCCTCATCACGACGAGCGGTCCTGGAAGCTGGGCAACATTAATCGGTTACAGGCGGAGGCTCTCCTCCAGGGCAAGAGAGATGGAACATTCCTGGTTCGAGACAGCAGCAAAGCAGGATGCTACGCCTGCAGTGTTGTGTATGTATTATGTTGTGCTTTTTTCAAACAGCTGTTAAAGAATAGGTTCATTAACAACGGTCGAGTGCCCACATGAACATTGAAACAGGATTTGTTCCTTCCTGCCTAACGCACTTTTAATGTAAAAAACATTCCAGACCTATTCTGAAGGTAAAATGAGGCCTTAGAAGTCCTGAAACTTGACTCTTAAAAAAAGACTTGAACCTTTGGAAGACATCGACTAGATTTGATGTTGAAATTGTCGAAGTTTTGCAGACATTTTTGCATTAAACATTGACTCACTTACACTCAAAGCAAGCAAAGTCTGTTTCAATGAACCTCTGGGCACCTGGCTGTTGTTTTATTGCTTAAATCAGGATAATTAAAGTGAGCAGTTTAGTCAATGAAGAAGCAAGTGGTCAGAAAGAGCACTTTCATTGCCTGCAGACACAGAACAGACTGTGACCGTTCTCCTCTCTTCACAGTGTGGACGGTGAGGTGAAGCACTGCGTCATCAACAAGACCCCCTCAGGTTATGGCTTCGCTGAGCCGTACAACCTGTACAGCTCATTAAAAGAACTCGTACTTCACTACCAGCACACATCTTTGGTCCAGCACAATGACTCTCTGAATGTGACGCTAGCATACCCGGTCTATGCCCAGCAGAGACGGTGAGGACCTGGATGTTTCCACATGGACACAAAGAAAAGGCTTCATGGGGAGTTGGAGATACATGCCCTGGGACTCCATGATTTAAAAAAAGAAAGAGGCTCTGTTTGCTGAACTCAGACTTGAAATCGGAGGAAAAGATGCAATAAAGCCTGAACATTTTCAGTGACTTTGCCCAACCACGAGCCGAGTCTGAATGTAGATTTATTTCTCTTTTGCTTTTTGTGGGAGCACAGAATCAAGCGGAAACTGCTGAACTCTCCCACAGTGGAGGACATTGAGGCCTTTTCCTAATGGTGCTTGTTCTTTTTCAAAGCTTTACCAGCCGGGAATGTCGAAGCGCAACAGATGAACTCTTCAAATGGAACTGTACTCACTGGCCACAACTTTGTTTTTCCACTTTTTGTTTTTTTTTTCCTTTCATGTCATCTTTGTGTGTACGTATGTCTGTGTTCCTGCACAAGTGTTTCTGTGTATGTGGCTGTGAGTAAGTGTGTGTGATTGTCCATGTGACCAAAACTCATAGAATCAGGAAAATGTGTGACGTTATGGGGAGGCGGGGGCTGTGTAACACATTTGCTTGTGTTAACTGTTGAGTAGCAGACCATGGATCAGCTGATAAATGTAGCAAAATGGCACTTTTTAAACAAAGTTTAATTTTTTTGAAAAGACTCCTATGGACTTTTATGGGAAGAGCAGAAGATGAGATGTCTGCATCCTGCCTTCTAACTGTTGAGCATTATTGTGCAGATGCAAACTTGATCTTTACTGTGGGCAGGTGAAACTATGAATGGACTTACTATTTCATGTACATATGTGAAAATGTGCAAAGTCATGAATCAAAGTGCACCATACCAAAAAGGATCAGTTCTTGTTTAGTTATATTCTGATCTGCTATGCAATCATTTCTCCATTATTTCTTCAGAATTGTGTTTTATTCTGTTGCAACCCACAATATAAGCTTGTTTTATTGCTTGAAAAGTATCTTTTCCTGTGTAAATATCCAAGAGGATATTTTGTGTCAAAATGCCAAGATACAGTATAAAAAACTGCTTATGATTTTTAAAAGATAATAATAGCAACATACACTTTATTATAAATTACTTAAACAACTGGTATAAAGATGGAAAAGATGAGTATTTTATTAGTCTTTTTTTTTTTTTGCTTCAAACTAATGTTCTTCTCAGGCAGAGCCTTTTGAGTATTTGAGCTGCTTCAGTCACAAGTACTATTTCTTATAGAGCTACATGCAGTTCTTTGTTGAGATGGACAAAGAAAGCACTCAGAGAATGGGATGATGGGATTGTACAACCCTTACCTAACCATCACCATGAAAACAACAGTATAGATTTATTTTGTTATAAAATATATATGTTCCCACATGAGAATATATCAAAGCAGACAGGTGTTTTCAACTGATGGATATTGTTATTAAAAGATCAATGTACATTGTCCACTTAGTATTTTTCTGTATCAGAAAATCACTGTGTTTACATGGGTGGATCGGCTCATTTCAGATAGTCTTTAATTTCATATTTCAAAAAGGACAACATGTGCCAGTGGAATCCTTGACATAAAAATAAATAAATAGATGAATAAATAAAAGCCACAGCTCAACTACATTTTCTTTCCCCCATCTTTATTCTAGCTTTTAAAAGTCCAAGTGATCGGTACGAGTGTAAGCCCGGTGGACTGGTATGAATTTTCAGAAAATATTTTTAAATGAAGCCACTAGAACTACCAATTTATCACCATTGTGACATCTAACCAATGTGAAAAGTTCAAAATTTGATCACCCAGATGACTAAATGTCTGCCATTAATAATACTATATATTTTGCAATCATAGATGAACCTGCCATAAAAAGTATTTAGATGTAATGTTTTTATTTCCACCCCAAAATGTACTCACGCTCAGCACAGCTGTCAAGTTAAACTGTTAAATATATCTTTGTGTAACAAATTAGTTGTGAAGAAAAACTCTTAACCTGATGTAATTTTGATTATTACTTTTTAAATTTGACTCTTAATTCTCTCCAACTTTCTCTGTGGAAAAAGCTGAACAGACTTACCAACTGCAAAGCCTCCACTTGTGTCACTTCCTGTCAAGAAGAAATGTGAACAATAAATGATGCATTTGATATCATTGGACATGAAGAAATTTGTTGGCATGGAAACATTTAATACGTTTTATTTTCTTGCATATTATTCCCCCCACATGGCAGAACTGTTTGTACAGCTTGACCAAGCTTCTAAAATGTGTTTTAGATGTATTTGACCAGATTACTCATCCACCATTAAATTTTTAGCACATTGATAGTAACTGTCATTTATTCTAGTTTTTATTGGTTCTTTCAAAGCCTTTGTCATGGCAACCAGATATGTCATATGACATTTATTTTATTAGAAGATCTTATTTACCTCCCCAACAGCTGCTGGAAAGACCTATTTGTTTCTATATGTCTAAAAATGTGTTCTTTTATTTTAATAGTTCTCGGACAACATGCACCATTATTTTCTTTGCCCCGATCCTGGGTTGTTTGATAACTTTAGGTGTCTTTTTTATTTGAAGCTCATCTTTTTGTGGGTGTCCCAGACATGATGATTGGATTGAGATTTACCAGTGTTCCCCAGTTTTGCTTCAAATCTGTATTGGGCTTTGTTAAAAAGGAAATAAAACACTTCTTTTTAAGAAAAAGGTCTTGTTTTAGTGTTTTTATTGAAGCTAATGCAACTGTTGGATGGATTACTGCTTGTCTTTGACATTATATTCCACAGATGATGAATCCTGATGCCTCTGCTGATACCGACTTTTTCTCTAGCACCACAATGAGATTGACGTTAGTAGCTTTTAAGCAATTAATGATTTGATTCATCATCGACTCATCTGCAGATTATTTTCTTAATCCTTTTTTTTTTTGTATTCGAGGAAATCCTGAGAAATGCCTGTTATAATTTTTGAGAGCCCAAGCTTAGAGCCTCATGATAGTATGGCATGTCATATAAATGTCATTGAAAAAGTCATAATCAAAATGAAAGTGTATGCTAAAGATGACGATATGAATCAATTTTGTTATATTTTGCATCAATAATATTAGATCAATGATCATTGAATCAGTGTATCGATCCAGATTGATGGATCGTTGGTAGCTACATGCTAGTGTCAGGAAAACATGTTATCATAGTTGCTGATAATTACTCCCCAATTTCAGTTCATATTCCTTAGGCTTTTATTAGTGATTTTTCAGTAGAGAGTGCCGCTATCCCCCCTTACAGTCATTCTCCAGCTCTGATGACGGTGCAGAGACAGAGATGGCTCAGATACAGAAGACCTGTAAACGCTGACTAATCAGAGCAGACTGGGATTTTTCAGGAGGGGGACTTAAAGACACAGGTGCTAAAACAGAGTGGTGAATACAGGTGTTCTAGCAAAGACAGTGTGAGGAAAATAAAGTATTTTTTGACCATTAAGGCCTCTATGACATAGAAAGCATTTTGCAGGTTGCAAAATGCCAGAATAAAAAAAAGAAGAAGGCAGTACGGTGGAAAAAAAACGCTTGCTGCATCTTTACATTGTTGCCAGGTAACCTCCCCATCACGTCCTTACATTAACCTTCCTGTGTTCTTAATCTGCCGTGGGTTTTTTCTGTTTGTTTATTTGTTATTTCACAGTAATTAGTAGCTAGTTCCTAAAAGACAGGCAGAGGGTACTTGCTGTAGCTCTGATTGAGAGTGAGAGGCTGTCAGTAAAAAGTTTGTTGGGCACAGGGAAACGGAGATCTGTGTGGGTACATGAAACCCTAAGAAAGAGGGTGTCTCGCGAGGAGTACCACCAGTTGGTCCAGGAGCTTCGCCTCCATGTTGGCTGCTTCCAGGCACATTTTAGGATGACTGGCAGTTTGACAACCTGCCACCTATCATCACGTTGTATAGCTCTAAGTATCCAACAACTGCTATCACCAGTTTGTCCTCCACTGTTCACCAACTGCAAACTTATTGATGTTACCACCGCAGAAGGACCACCTCTCAAATCATCCGATTGGACAATGAGAAAATGAAGAGATGATATGGGGTGCTTCACCACTCTGAGCTGACGTTTTTTCAACCAAGGAGTTCATAGCCAGGCGTTGACAGCGCAGAAACGTGAGGTGTGTTGCAATGCAAAAACAGCAAGTAAAAAGCTTAATTCTCATGAAAAATAATTACAAAAAGCCGCCTCCAGCTGCTAATATGATAAAACATATGTACATGTTCTAGTTGAAACCTCAAATACAAGTATGATCCTGAAAATGAAAATAAGGACCTCTGTAAGTTGCATTGCACTTAACTCTCTGCACTTTAGGATGAAGTGAAAATTCACAGGGTTTAAAAGTGAGTTTATTATTTTGTTAAATCATTTGGACATGTGACAAAACAAGCATACTACTTAACACACTTAATGGACTTTATTGCATTCAGTATAGTTGGTGTTTGTGGATTAATTAAATATGTGTAAATATGTAACTTTCCATTAAGAGCCCTCCACCCCTGCACAGTTACACTGACTAATCATCAATTTGTGTCTTTGTTGCTAAACTGCAAACAAGACATGCTAGTGGCTCTGTGAGGCTGTACTTCGGCTAAATGACTATGCTAAAATACTGATGTTTAGCAGGTATAATGGCCTGGCCAGCATACTCACCACACATGTCACCCATTGAGCATGTTTGGGATGCTCTGGATCAGCGTATACGACAACGTAATCCAGTTCCTGCCAATATCCAGCAACTTCGCACAGCCATTGAAGAGGAGTGGACCAACATTTCACAGGCCACAATCAGCAACCTGATCAACTCTATGCAAAGGAGATGTGTTGCACTGCGTGAGGCAAATGATGGTCACACCAGATACTGACTGGTTTTCTGACTTTTTTATTGTGGCCAGCCTAAGGCACACCTGTGCAATATATCATGCTGCCTAATCAGCATCTTGATATGCCACACCTATGTATATATATATATATATATATATATATATATATATATATATACACACACACATATATTATAATTATAATATATTATACTATAAAGTCATATGAAAATATCCTGTAAAAAGTCATAGTATTTAATAATGACATATTTTACTGTGACATCTTCATAATTAAAAAATGTCAGTCTAGTATGTCAATAAAATTTAATAGTAAAGTATGTCATAAAAATGTTACAGTATCGTATGTCATTTTAAAAAATGCAATGATATAGTATGCCATTAAAAACTGTGTTAGCATAATATGTCATTATAACAAAGTCATAGTATAGTCTGTCATAAAAAAAATGTCATAGTATAGTATGCCACGAAAAAAGTCGTAGTATAGTAATGCCATTAAAAATGTATCATAGCACAGTATGTTATTAAAAAATGTCATAGAATAGTACGTCATTATTCAATACACTGGAACAGTTTGAAAGAAACTAAAAATTCAAGTACTGCATTTCCCTCCTTTTTCTCTCCACCACTGCTATAGATTTGTAAGAAATGTAAGGCAGTGGTAAATAGCAGTTACTGTATGTTTTAAATACTTGAAAGTACTGATCTGGAAGCCCATAAGCACTGAAGCTTGAGGTGCCTATTCACTGAGGACATGTGATTTAATGTTTGCACTTAGTTTGTTAAGTACATCATTTGTGTTTCAACATACAAATGTAGCAAGTAAGACTGGCTTTTGTGCTTGGAAGTTCATCAGAGGTAGTATAATTATAAGATACTGTAAAATACACATGCATTAGCTCCACTTCAACCTATTACCACAGTAAAAGTACTGCCAGCGTGAATACTCCTCTGCAATACTCTCCACTGAGTTAATGAAGCAATATAGGTTGTGTAAGGTTAAGAAACGTCATGAGTGAACCGCAGCTGCACTAGACATGTTTCTAGTGAAAAGTGATTCACGGTGTGGATCAATAAATAAAGTGTAGAGCAACCACCACCACAAATATTTCATAACATAAAGCATTATCATGGCTCATTTTAAGTGGCTTTTTTTCCCATGTGCTACTTTTGTGTTAGACTATAGATGGTGATTTTACAGCTCCTATAACTGTGATTAATGGCCAAAATCTACAGGGAATGACAGGGTTTGTAATGGCTTACAGTTCACATAAGGACAGATGCAGTGGGTCAAGATATTATAAGGCAAATCATACATGAAAATGATACAGTGCTTCAGTGCTTTTATAAGCCAACTTGCTTGAAGCAATTACAGTGAAATACAGCTCTTTTTCTTGTCAGTTGGCCGCCAGCCAAAGCAAGACACCATACAAAGTATTCCCATGAAGGGAATGTACTTTTGACTTGACTCTTTTTTGTCTCTGTTGCTTTAAGAAGAGGAATTCTTCCTCTTTTAGGTCAGATGTACAGACTGTAATGTAGCCACACCGGTTACTGCGCTGTAAAGGATGAGGTTTAAAGATAAGGCAACGGGTTCAGACGGCTTATCTTTAAAAACCCTGATAGAGGGAGCACAGGCTCAGGCATTGCACAGCACTCTGTTAATGTTTAACAGATATATCTGAAGCATTGATGAGCACCTCTCAGAAAGAGATCTCAGGGAAGTAATTGGGGACCAAAGTCCATCAATCGTTGCCCTACCAAGTATTAAAAAGCTTGATACGATCAGCATTTATAAGCAATTTCAGCAATTAGCTGAATTTCCAGAGAGAAAAAAAGTCATCATGCTGTTTTCCTATAAAGTGTGTTTGAACTGTTCTCCTGTAAGAGTGATGACGATATTTTTCCATCAAAAATAACCAGAATAATCTCCCTTTCATTCTCCATCATGTAGGATCACGTAGCATCATAGAGGTTTGACTCACATTTCATGAGAGAGGTGACAACAAAAAACTTCCACAATCGATCCTGTTAGATGAGATAAAGTCAAATCTTTTTTTTTTTGAAAATAGACATGTTCCAGGAAGTAGGCTCCTTGAGTTATCTAGATAACTTTGATGTGTAACAAAACCAGCTACTATCGGGAACATCAACTGATGCACAAAAAGAAATATTCTGGGTTATATAACTAAGGAAACCTGCTTCCTGGAATAGGGCCAGGTAACCTCTAAGTAAAGACTTTTGCTGCGACTGAGGCAATTGTAGTGAGAACAATTTGGGAATGTCAGTTTTGCCCTCAGTTAGATGTCCGCAATGAACTGCACCAAAAACAAAAACAAAACAAAAAAAACACATACAGGGCAGACATACTGCTTCCTGTTGAGTGGCACAGTGTCCAACATGTGATCACACTGGGAAGCCTCCAGGTGTCCAGCTGTATAAATATCTGCCCCTGAGAGAAATCATTCAAACAGCCTCAGCCTCCACACTTACAGGATGTCTGAAATGAAATAAGATGACTTAAGTGCTCAGTCACATGCTGCTGAGCGCATCACACCCTGTGTCTGCCCTGTGGAAGTGTGCACACTGTAAATACTCAGATTGTTAATCAATAATCAGGGCCATCATCCTGACTAAGCGACTCTTACTGGAGCAGTATGTGGTGTCTGGGCAGATATGAAAGCATATAGCCTATCTAGATTGCAGTCATCTTAACTGGTGATAGAGGTGACTGTCGGTCCTTGAACTTGAATAGACGGGTCAAAATACGAAAAAGTGCATATATATGACCTAAGAAGTTAGCTACTCTCGGGAAGTGGATTTTATTTCATGGAGGCAATGAAGGTGCTCGAAAACCCTTAGCGCCCGATTGCAGCAATTTGCACCTAAAAAATCTTACACCTTCTCTGAATCATAACTCAGTCAGATCTAAACACAGACATTGTACACATATTTGTACATTCAGTGTGACGTAGACTGTCCAAAGATATAATTATTTCAGATGTAAACTTACAAAATAATAATCCACATATCTGCCTAGAATTCACAAAAAAGATGCTTCAGAACTTGACTACGAATCCTCATTTTTTTTCAGTTTTTTTTGTCTGTACACCCATGGCTATACCACAAATAGGAACTGCTAATAGCTAATTCAGCATAGTTTTAATGGTACCAATTTGACAAAAATGTAACAAACATAGGTTAAATATACATGGCTCCAAAATGTCTGCATGGCAACATTATACATCCTGTTTACATCCCCCAAAAACCCTCCAATTATGGGAACTGTAGTTCCATAACATAAAGCATGATTATCACCCCCCAAATGAAGTCAGACAAATCTGAGTATAGGACTATCATACCCTATTTTTTTTTAAATATGTTTTTAGCGTATTTAGTCATTATATTTAATGTTATAGAGAAAGACGTAATGTTTGAGTGTTAAAAACCCAGAAAGGTTCCAGACAGTGGAATGTAAATCTATAATGCTGTCTCCAGACTATGTTCAAAGATCATGCTTGGGGCGATTATCTAATTGCTAATGTGTAATATGGGTCTCTCAATAATTGACGAGGCAGGGTCCACCCAGTTGCGATGACATCAGCTCTGATTAGCAGAAGTGTGTGGATGGAAGTCAAAGTGCTGCTGTATGAAAGCAAGCCAGACCATAAATTGTGATTCCATTACGGCTTCATTTACTAACTAGTCTGTCAGGTCACAAGACAAACAGCAAGAACAAAAGAATCTGTGATGCTTCAGAAACAAAGACTCAACTTTACAGTAAGATATTAAAAGCCTGCTGAAGACAATGGTATTTTTGTTCAGGTTTTTACCCCTCCCTTAGAGCTTGCTTCCCTCTCAAGCTGGTTGGTCTGTTATTTCAGGTATGACATGAAGTAAGTCGACATGAGGATTGAATAGAAGCCACATGTAGCATGTGGTGGAAGAAATACTCTGATCTATCACTTTAGTAGCAATACCACAGAATAGAAATACTCAGGTAGAAGTATTCAAAATATTACTTTTATTAATCCCCGAGAGGGAGATTCAGTTTTTTCACTCTGTTGTCACACACACACACACACACACACACACACACACACACACACACACACACACACACACACACAGAGGCCTAAAATGCACACATGTTGGTGCACACATGCACCAACAGGACCAATACATGCATTACACTGAGAGATGCCAGAGTGAGGGGCGGGCCTGCCCATGGACAGGTGCCCCAGGCAGTTGGGGGTTCAGTGCCTTGCTCCAGAGCACCTCGGCAGCACCCATGAGGCGAACTGGTATCTCTCCAGCTACCAGCCCACACTCCATATGTGGTGGAGTAAAATGTACAGTATTTGCCAAGTGAGGTACAGGTAAATAGCAGCAGCAAATGAAAATACTCAAGTACCACAACATGTACTTGAGTAGGACTACATGTACTTCACCACTGCTTGTAATGCAGGTTTAACAGGAGTCAACAAGTATGCTAACAGCTCTGTGAGGCTGCATTTAGGCCCGGTGATGCTTTGAGCTAAATGTTAGTCAGCATGCTAACATGCTCATCATGACAATGCTAACGGAGTTAGAAGAGCCACATCTTTGAGCATATTAGAGTTTCCTCTCACAGGCTTTGAGCTTGAAACCTGCTCAGTTGACGTGATGGAAATTTCTCATTGTGTTGTAAGCTTGCTTAACTGTCACAGATAAACTGACCTGGAGTCGCCACAAACTGCTCCCCTGAAGCCAGAAATAGAGAAACTGTGGTTTGTGCAGTTTCAGAAAGGAAATATGTGAACATGGTGGATGCTGCTGACTATTAACCTCCAGTTTCCCCCTCTTCAATCTCTGCTTATTGTCTGCACTGCTGTTTACTGCTTTGGGTTGTTTGCTACAAATGGCATGAGAATTTGCTACAGCTTCATTCTTTTGTCATCTGTTCTTTACGAAATCCACATCCTGCTCTCTAGACACCCTACCCACCTGTGTGAAAAATGTTTTAAAAACCAATCAGAGTAAATATTCTTCCATTGTCATCATGAGACTCTGCCTATACTTGACCTTCTGGTTTTGAGTAATGTTAAGCTTCAGGTTTTATTAGATTTCGTTAAAACCTATTTATAATCAATTTCTTTTATGAACAATAATAAAAAAATACACTATCTGGATTTTAATTCTGCTGAATTTCCCACTAGTTTTAGTCAACCATTTGGAAAAATGGGTCACATTGAAGTCTGTTTACAGGTTTTGGGAAGTACTGTGGCATATATAAAACAGGAATTTTCTAAATGAACTGAAACAAGGTCCTCTGTCATCCAAATTAGGTTGAGAGAGAGAGATCCTGCCCTGGGATCATTCTTTATGTACAAGCTCTATATTGATGCTTTTTTATGCACTCTGGCATCTGGAAAAGTTGAAATGTGTACCTCAAAACTGTTTTTCAACTTTCCAAATGTCTTACATATTATGATATTAAAAATATTAGTAATTGTTATATATAAAACGGAGTCTGCTTGAAAGCTCCAGGCTTAACTTAATTCTAATATTTGACAACCAAGTTTCCAGAGCATTTTCCATCAGCTCAGGTCGATAGCTAAAATGACATTATTTTAAAAGAGAATTCCATGACTTTATTTTCTTTTGCTTGGACTACTGTAACTCTATTTACACTAGTCTGTGCCACAAATGAGTAGAGTGCTCCAGGAATTATGTTTTTCTCTCGGCCTTTGCGGAAGTTAGCATCACCATGGTTCCTTGTCAAAAAGCGAACATGATTTTTCCATTGGATTTTGGAACAGAAGCTCTTTGGAACACAAAAATTTATGATAGTTACTTGTTCAGTTCAGAAACATAATCTTCACAAATGAACATCACTTTTATGATTTTTGAAGCCTAAATGCACTTACCAGAATTAAAAAGCTAACATTAGGCTATAAACAAACTACACCACGGTCTTATGATTTACGATCCCTACCACAACAAGGCTGTAAAGCGGTGGTCGACATGATGATGTTCTGTAGTCTCATTTAGCCACTTGTTAGGCACTTGTTACAACCACCACATAAAAGCTTCAAAATTTGTCAGTGGGGTATTTACTTAGGAATTTTATGTTATAGTACAAAACTAAAAGTCTCTTAAGCTTGTGTGAACCACAGAGCTTATTTCAGGCATCTAACTAAAAACCTCATCTAACTGAAAAAACACATTGGCTTTGAGACGAGGGAAGGAGGAGTGCTAAAATGCTAACTAATTTCTGCATTTTAAGACTCCTTCCTGGGGCACTCTACGGCTTGCGTCTAGCTCACTCTAAACATGAAGTTTTGCTTTTAACTCTAGAACTCTTATTTTGAAGATGTGTTTGAAATTTAGTTTGTTAAGTTCATCAACACCCAGTGCAATACAAATAAAAAGTACCATAAGATATAATTTACCCGAGGTGAATCAGCTACAGTGTAGCAACTTGAAATGCAGCAAAAATGTGCTGGCAGATGAAACATGTCACCACCGGATATACCCTCTAAAACAGCATGGCACTTATCAAAAATGGACACCTCACTGGGATGACAGCTGATCAAATCTATGTTTAGCTATCACAACAACACAGATGGAGATTTATAAACATTTCAAATGTCAAAGGCCACGGAGGAGCTGACCTCTGGGTTCCACTGCCAGGGGATTCATTGTGATGCTAATCCTGTTTTATCCAGTCAGACCCTAAAATAAACCAAGCGCTCTGAAGAATGAGCTGTAATCCCCATCACCGAGCCCCGTGTGCTCCTGTTCTGAGCCGGGATGTTATGTCACAGTTTGAGCTGCAGAGCTAAAACCATCATTAAATGAGAGCGAGTACGTGCAGGTACAACAGATATCATAAAGGGATTTTCAGACCTGATTTGAAATGTTTTCCGCAACATGTACAAAACAAGATAAGATAAACTTCATTAATCCCACACCGGAGAAATTCACTTATGATAGCAGCTCAACAGTCAGAAGCAAGAGGAAAAAAGTGATTGAGTAGATAAATAAAAATAAAACAAGACCAATACAATACAAATAAAATCAAAATAAAATGAAATAATATAAAAGCTACAGACAGTACACTATATTCACCTTTCACTAATAATAACAATACATACATGGTGTGTAGCTTTATACTAAAAAAATATGTTTAATTTTGCAGTCAGTAGTAAATATTATTGCACAAATAGGGAATTACACAAGATAGTTGCACAGTGTAACTATAAAGGATATGTAGAATAGGATATGTACACAGACCAATATGAATAACAAAATAATACAGATATAGCGGATATAAGTTATTGCCACAGATGTGTTTACATACAAGTTGTGTTGAGATTCACCAAATCTGGCAAACAAATGGGAAGACATGTCAGCTAGCTGTTTTCAAGATGGCTGCCAGGTCACAAACTCTCTCATTTACAGCTAAACAGTACAATAAATGCAGCTCTGAAAACATTTGAGGTGAGAAATATACAATACAGTATCAGAATCTTGATTTATTTTTGATCAGCGCAGCTAAGTTTGACAGTGTTTGACAGATCCAGTGTATCTCCACTATAAGAGGTGCCTAGTGCGTTGGAATCAGATGCCAAGGACCACTGACAAAACTGTCGTATTGATGCTCTGGGAATAAAAACAAGCTTTTCGTAACACATATACACCATATAATAACCATACACATGTATGGAATAAATATGTAGATATATTAAACCTGAGGTAAATAACACAAAGTGGCTATCATATTGTAAGTCGTGAGTGATACATAAAGGATAATAAAGATGCACACTTTCATCTGTGTCGTGATTTGGTTGGTGGGTGTAGTTCAATAGAAAGAAAATAGTTCCCACATACAACTGCTCACATCAAGCTCTGTAAATAAAAGTAACCTGGTCATGATTTCTGGAAAGAGACATTGCTATTGAGTTTTTAAAATGTATTTATTTGGCGCTTTGAGCACCACAAGCCGAGTGCCATCTAGTTCCCTTATACTGGAGAAAACACAGACATCTCTAAAGCCAAGATCTCCTACACTCATCAGCTCACAACAAAACAATATAGATTGATTAATAGCACTACAGGTAAAAGAAAAAAATATGTCGTTTTTGATATTGTGGTGAACGTTCCCTTTAAGGAAGCTATTGATGAACACATAATGTAACATGCAAAATCAGAGATTTTTTTTGGGCACTACCTGAGCAGAGTCCTTACACGTCCAGGTCAAAATGCAATGTACAAAAGTACAACATGTCTTTTAGTTACCAAACAATCTTTTAATCTGGATTTCCCATAGTATTCAATTTTATGCTTAAACATGGCTTGTACTATACATTTATGGATGTATACGCTGATGGAATTTGTTAGAATTTGCTTTAAGGAGCTTTGGACCCAAAATGCCCAGAAAGTCCAGATGGCAACTTGATGAGGTAAAGAAATTGGGGTTGTGATCTCTGTAGTATGTAGGACTCCGATGAAGCAGCTTGGGCCAGTCATATGTGAGGTTCAACACGCATGATATAAACACAGCTACAATCCTCTTAGGCCTGGGTCCAACTTCATGTACATCTGTGGCGACCTAATGAAATGCATTTTGCCTTAATGCTCTCAATGTAAAGCTAAAGGAGGAATGAACATGCACTGTAATGTCAAGGATTACAAGAACTCTTCATTTGGGCTAAAACATGGAAGGAGAGCACAGAACAAAAAAGATCAAAAGTAGCTTCAAAGCTCAAATAACTCAGTTTAATGTAGCTGTCAGCTCTGCTTTCTTGGCTTTTAATCGGGAGGTCTGACATCTGGCCTCGGGGCTTTTCATGTAATTGCTCTGCTTTTCTAAAATGGACAATAACATCAAATCTATAAATTTGATCAAATCCTCAGTGATTAACTAAATGAGCTCTTTATGAAATAGGGATCCATTAGAGGAGATCACTCACCATCTTGATAGGTCATAAACCCCCACATGCATGTTGCATGCATGTACGCAGGGGATCAGTGACTTCTCTCACTCTCCACGCTTTAATTTTGATTACACATTGGATGGCTACGTCCATTGTTGAAGCCTGCAGATGTCAGCAGATGATCACAATGATTAATGATTATAATGGGATATAACTCACCACAATCCCTCCTGTTTATGTGTGTGACTCTACAGTATCAGGCACGTAAAAAGCTGTGCATTATTTCATGGAGAAAATAATATCCCACCAAGACACTGTATCATTTTTAATAGTTGAATTAATGAGGTGCAGTTACTATAAAATGGATAGCAATATCACATCCTTTCTTGTGTCAAAACACTTGAAAATTATAACACATAGAGTGCTGCAGGATTTTTTCTGTAGGCCAACTTGGATGTTAGTGTCACTCTTGTTCCCTCAAATAGCCTATGGGACTTTTCCATTGGATTTTAGGTAATGGCAGAAAATAAGCTTTTTGACAAACAAAAGCTTATGTTCAGTGAGATAAGTTGCATAATTTCACAAATGAACACCACTTTTATGATTTTAAAAGAGTAAATGCAAACGCTAGAAGTAATAAGCTAACATTAGGCTGTAAACAAACAACAATGACCTACCAACACAACAACTAAGCTGTAAAGCAAAGTTCGCTCATTCTCTGGTCTCATTTAGTCCCCCGTTAGCTTCATAATGGGGTACTTACTGACATATTGTCTGTCACAGAACTAAATGTTAAGCTAACATTAAGCTCTTAAGCTTGTGTTAACCACAGACCTTATTTTAGGCATCTAACCAAAAACCCATTAAAAAAAACCATGGACTGTGAGACGAAGGAACCACTAGTGCAAAAATGAGGACTCATTCCTGCAGCACGCTATTTTTTTCAGACTGCATTTTCAACCTGCCATTAAAGATATTCCCTCTAAGTAATGCACAGACGTTGCCCTACCATCAATTATTTTATTTGTATATATTTCAGATCATATCCATAGACTGTAGAAAATAATGGATGTAGCTACCGTGACATCACCCACTGGTTTATGGACTGCTATTTTAAAGCCCTGCGTTCAGCATCACGGCCGTTGCCATCTCTGATTTTGACATGATGCCTCAAAAAGCAAACCTTAAAATGTGTGCTGTAGAAGATAAACCACGTTGTTCATGGTGGCCGCAGTACAATCTTCTTTAAAACAAATAAGATACGCACAGCCGCCAGTGCGTTGGTGTGGTGGTTAGCACTGTCGCCTCACAGCAAGAGGGTTGCTGGTTCAATCCTGGGTGTGGGAGCCCTTCTGTGCGGAGTTTGCATGTTCTCCCCGTGTCAGCGTGGCTTCCTCGCACAGTCCAAAGACATGCAGTTTGGAGACAAGGTTAATTGATAACTCTAAATTGTCTGGAGTTGTGAGTGTGAATGGTTTTTTGTCTCTATGCGTCAGCCCTGCAATAGTCTGGCGACCTGTCCAGCGTGTACCCTGCCTCTCGCCCAATGTCAGTTGGGATAGGCTCCAGCCCCCCCACGACCCTCAAGAGGATGATGCGGTTAGAAGATGAATGAATGAATGAATGGACAGCCGCCAGTGACAGCAACAGAATGTGGTCAACAGCCAATCAGAACGCTTTCATCATCACCAACACCTTTGAGCATTTGTAACGTTGTTTTTCTACACTTTGGTGTTTGACGTTGGGAGAGTACCAAGTGCAACAATTGTTAGCATATTAGCATGCTGACATTAGCATGTAGCTCATAGCAACTCTGTGCTTACTTAAAAACAGCCTAGCTAGCATGACTATAGACTGTTGTCTCATGTTGTGTCACTGTTACTACAAATTAACGCAGGATAAACAAGTTAAAGCAGCTGTGCGGAACTTTTTACCATTAATAAAACTGTCCCTAGTTTGTATCACCCCCCCTTGTAGATCCGCGTATTCATTTGAACCCAACAGCGACAAAAAAAGCCTTTCTTTATATGGCTATTTAGCGTAGCCTAGCTCGGGTCGGACAAAGCGGAAGTCAGAAAACCAGAATACTGCACCTGGAGGCGGAAGTGATTCTGCTCGCCCACAGCAGCCCGCAGCGATTAAACCACAGAAGAAGAAGGAGCCGTGTTTACAGTGTTCTTCGAGTAAGCAGTACGCAACGGGCACTGCTGAACACAAAACACCTAACAGTTTTACCAGAGATGTATCTATGAGGACTTGGTTGCACTTTTGATGTCATGGCGGATAATGAAGGAGCATCATGTAAAATTATCTGTGACTGTGACCATGAACACAAATATACAGCAGGCAGTTGTCCTCAGTTTATAAGAAATTCAGAGCTACACCAGAACATTTATGAACAGGTCTTACTTTACTACTAATTTGTGTGTAACGTTAGCATGTTAGCATGTTTCCACTAATCACTTGGACTGACCTAACGTTAGTAGCGTTAGCTTTGCAAGCGAAGGCTGCAGGTAACAGCTTTGCTGTGTTAGGATTATGTTATGTCTTCACTGTGTATCTTCACATAAAAGAATACTCTGATGATTTGGGAGTTATGCCCTTTCTCTATCATTTTCATACTGAGACAACATGATCAATATCTTTTTTGTGTGTGTACGTCCAGTGGCTGGGTCTCAGCGGTTAGCATTGCGCTTATAGGGGGTCAGTACATCCTGTTGTGCTCCACGGAGGGATACACCGGAGAGGAGGCACAGATGTAGCTTGTAAACAAAACTCAGCTGTTTATTTAGCCTAGCAATATCTCCAGACTATAGCAGCTGCAATGGACAACTTTGAACGCGATTTTGAAGAGTTTCTTGTAGCGGACACAGACCCAGAGCCATACCTGTTTGAGCCGGAGCACACAGATGAGGAACTCCATGTGTTGATGCTGAGCAGAGATGAGAGAGGCTGAATCCTCCGCTACTATTTCTTGCACATCATGTGCTGCCATCGTTGGGGAGATATATCATCAGGAGGAAAACCGCCGCAGAGAGTGCATCACAAGGAATGAAAACTTTGCAGCAATCACTAATCCTGGCGTGATTGAAACTTTTTTTCATGTTCCTAAGATGAACTGGAAAAACACTCCAGGCCTGCAGGAGCTGATGGACAGCTTTCAGGCGGGTACCGTCTCTTTGTCTGTTTTTACCCGAGTGACCGAGCTATTAGTGTTGTGACGTTCACGAACGAACCGATTCTATTGAACGGCTCGTTAACATTAACGATGGGAACTGAGTTGCAGCTGGGAACTGTCTTTTTTTTCTTTTTTTTTTAATATCACCCTGAGCAAAATTCATTGTAGCCTGCTTTGTTTTTTAATGTTTATTTGTAAGTGTTAAGGTCACGGTGTTGCATGAATAACAAGTCATGGTAGCTTTACACACATACAAACAATTTGTACAAAGGGTAAATCCAAAATAGTGATGTCACTGTCAAAGCAGAGTGATATGGCGCAACCTTGTGGAATATTTACAATGAATCCAGATCACACTTTAAAATCTAGTCCACACATGTCAAATGAGGTTATAATCAATATTTCAGAATAATTCAAACTCAGATATTGGTGGGATATCTAATTTTGTATTATTTTGTTCCAAATCTCACCCCATCATACCTCCCAGTGATTATTTCCAAGATAAAATGAGTTATCTGGCTGGCGTCTTAAAACTTAATAAATATAAAAATCAGTCAAATGAGCCAGTTTTTTGAACGGCTCTTTGAAAGGAACGGCTCACCAAGATCTGGCTCCCCTCAAAGAGCCATAAATCCCATCTCTACGAGCTACCTGTCCCAGAGCCAGCTGCAGCTGTTGCTCTCCGGTGTATCCATCCGCGCAAGATGTACTGACAGCACCATGCTAACCTCTGTCTCAATATGAAAATGGCAGAGAAAGGGCATAACTCCCAAATCGTCGGCGTATTCTTTTCACATAATAATGTGGACTCAGCAGATGACTTGTTAACTGTTTATTCCTCCTTACACCGAACGTACACGGATGCTTCTCATTGTTTCCAGTAGCACAACAACGATTACTACATTACCCAGACTGACTTGAGGCTCATGCTACTACAGTAGCCTTAGTAGCTCAAAATACACAACAGATTAGATTAGATCAGAACAGAAACACGACAGGAGAATTTACTGAGTAATTTTGCTGTTTCCACTATTTACTTGGACTGACCTGACGTTAGTTAACACTCTCGCTCTCCAAAACAAATGCATGCGGTAACTGCCGGCTTTACGGCACCAGGCTGTGGGTGTCATACCGCTTCGACCAAAGGGGCGCTATAATCAACGAAAACGAAAAGTTCCGCACAGCTGCTTTAATGTTATTTTCATAGGAATGGTGGTGCAGCTCGCTGCAGGGCAGACCTTCCTTTGAAATTCGAGGGTTTCATTGACAGAAACTCTGAAAATGACGTGACTGAAGCAACTGATGAAGATGAAGATTATATATTTGTGTTTCAAGTGAGCAGTCAGATCCTTCAGGGGCAGAATTAAACTGTGTTAACACATGAGCACATTAACTTGACTGAACTTGAATGTATTTGTTAATTTGTGTCAGATGCTAGTCAATGAGCAGTCACGGTCGTCTAACGCAGCACAGTATGTACAAAATTATAAACATGAAATATGAGTTCAATTGAAAGACATCAATAAATTATTTAAAAAAAAAATCTTTTTTTTGTTACCAACGTTACAATTATTTATATATATATATATATATTTCTATAATTAAATAAATAACTGATAAAATGAACAAAGAGTAAATCATCATTCATATATATATATATATTATATATATATATATATATATATATATATATATATATATGGTGGTATATACATGTGACACAATGAAATTTGTTAAATTTGATTTTGACCATGTGATTTCCATTATATCAATCAATGTCAAAATAATGCTGTGTTGTGAACAATTAAAAAATAACTGTGTTAACTGTGATTTCTTCACCTTGCCCTGCAGTGAGTCCGACTATATTAGGCAGACTTTTCTTCTGCAGTATTGCTGTTGAATGCAGCACATTATAGTATATGAAGCAGAAGCATGAATCAGTGTCCAACACTGTTTGGTTAATGCATTGTCTACAGTTTAAAGTTTTTTTGAGCAGGCAAGTTGTACAATGTCTCTTTGTCGGACAGTCAGCTTAGAGTCAAACTTTTTTGTGTATGGGCTTTATACTTTCTTTTTCTTTTAGCATAAAAACCTTTTAAATTGTTGCATTTTTTTATCAGAATGAATGAATGAATGAATTAAGACAAATACCCAAACCTGGAATTTAGAGTACTCAAAAATAGAATTGAAATTATTAAAATTATGTCTGCAGGCTTAAAATTCTTTAGTGCTTAAAATTAAAGCATGATCTTTACACCACAGTCATCTTCAATTTACAGCACATGCATGAGGAAGTCACCCAGCATATAAAATAATCACACTGAGCGTGAAATTACCTATTTTTCAATTACATATGTCTTACAGCGGAGTGGAAAGTAGTGTGGTGTGCACTGACAGGGCCATGAGCAGATGATTTAGATACATGTTCACACAGTGCCAGGGACTCTGCACCCGAGAGCAGAGCCAATTCAAATATAGCACAGACTCTTGGGAAAAAGTTTCCTTGAAAAACATGATTAATGGCAGTCCAGCATGTTTCAGCGAGGCTGCATGGCGTGACTAATGCAAACAGGTTTTCTTAGGCAACAGAGTAACCTTTGCTCAACTGGCACATACGGAAATCACATTTTTATTTTGGCTCCTATTTGACCTCATGAAGTAAAAGTACAGTGTTTGTGTTGCTTTCAGAGTATATTTTACACTCCCAGACTCTTTTCTGTATGGCTACATGTTGGAAAACCAGCACCCAATCATACAGCATTAATACATATAAAAAACCTTATGAAATGTAAACCAAGAGAATAGAAACCAGACTGCGAAAAGGCAGATTTGTCTTCAGGTCATTGTATCTACAGGAGAGAGTCGGCTGTGTAAATTTGAGGCAGCTCTTTGAGCAAACAATGATATAACACTGTGCAAATACTGAGAGTATCACAATGTGTAGCAACACCATGACAGTTCTGAGAACTGTTGGCTAATTTTGGTTCACATGTATTGAGGCAGGTCCTTGTTGAACTGCAGCCTTACCTGGAATGTAGGCTCTACATTACCTTATAGGAGGTATGTAAGTGGTGTTCAGCAGGTTTTTACATTTTTTTTTCTTTACATACTTTCTAGTGTGGCTCAATTAAATGTAAACAAGTCATGCTAACAGCTCTGTGAGTTTGTATTTAGGCACATTTAGGAGCTAAATCCTAACACCAGCAGTCTTTTCTTTTTGCATTGCATTTTGAAATTGAAATATTTATATTGCACTAACATTGCACATACTGTACATGTAAAGGTATGTAGGCCTTTATAAGTTTAAGATTAAGATTTAGTGGCATCTAGCAGTAAGGTCACCAATTACAGCCAACTTAAAACCAGCTGAAACGTCTACGTCTACCGTAATTGACCTACATGCCAAACACGTAGGTCAACTATGGTAGCCGATGCAAAAACACAAATGGCTCTATCTAAAGCTGGAGTTTGTTGATTTTGGGCTAATGTAGAACAACATGGCATACTCTGTGTTAGAGGACCAACACCAAACATAGTCACAACAAATCTTATTTGAGGTATTATATTCCACTTCTGCCTCTAGATCCCCCTAAATACTACATACTGGACCTTTAGGTAATTATATTGATTTATTGTATTCTATTCTGATAGCCTATAAATTTTTGTGTGTGTGTGTGTGTGTGTGTGTGTGTGTATACAGTGTAAAGGGGCTACAACTTATATTCCGTTGTGCAACCTTGTGTTGTAAAATGAACCCTGAGCCTTAAATCAAATAACTTTTCAGCAAAGCCACGACAAGATAATTGTTAGAAGTTAGTGCTTTCTAGACATCTGGTCAAATTGAGCTCATGGGTGTCAAATCCACATCTCACTTTAATTAACATTTAGTGTCATCTATGTAGCAATGAGAAGCTACAGCCACGCCACCAGCTAAATGCAATGTCAGCATGCTAGCATGCTCATAATGACAGCGCTAACATGCGGATGTCATCATCATTTTTGTTAACCGCTTATTCTTTTAAGTGTCAGCGGGTCAGAGCCTATCCCAGCTTACATTAGGCTGGACAGGTTGCCAGACAATCACAGATATTTAGTCATTCACTCCTATGGATTTTTTAAAAATCCTAACTTAACCTAACTAGTCCCCACTTAACCTAAAGACAGAAGGGCCCCAGGTGGCCTTCGGTTTTGTACATGTAACCCTCTCGCTATGAGGCAACAATGCTGATGTTTAACAGCTAATGTTTACCAGCTTGGATTAGTGTCTTAGCATGCAAACACTGGCATATTAGCGCTAAGTTCAGCTGAGGCTAAGAAAAATGTCATTAGTTATGCAAGTATTTGGTAATAAAATTGGACAAATTCTAATTTTGACCTGGTAATGGATGCTAGATGAAAAGTGAAGGGATCGCTAAAGTTAATACAATACATCCTCTAGGGAACATGAATGAATAATTCACAGTGATCCATCCAACAGCTGTCAGGACATTTCACTCAAAACCAAGTGTGTGAACATCATGGTGGTGCCAGAGGAAAGTTAGGGGGTCATTGGGATTCATCCTCTGGGGAACATTAATGTCCCCAAAATCTGATGGCCTACCATCTGGTGGTGGACTTACAGACCAACAGACTGACGTTGCCATCCATAGAGCCAGACCACTAACGAGGCCAAAACCAAAAGCTACCTTAAAATCCAGCCATTTCCTTAGTATTCTGGAAAATCTGCTGAATTTGTATTTTACCAAGTTACCCCTCACAATACATACTGTATCATCTCTTCAAAGGGGCTGTTATCTTATCTGTCCTCCTGACTACGGGAAGTAGTCAGGGTCATGGGAAGTGTGGTACTGATTTTGACAAACACAAGTGCCGGGCAATAATCTCTTTCTAATCATTGAGGGGTAAGAGCGGAAAGATTTTTGCTTGAGTACTGTTACTCTTTGGAGCGTTATTACAAGGGCACTTAATGACCTCCAAGCCCGTATTTAGAAACATCTCAGGAAGAAATTTGATCTCAGCAATTTGCATAGGTAGAAATCCAGGCCAAGAGTTATTTCTAAATCTTGAACTTCATGTGGAAAACTCCCAGCGCTGTGCCAACCGACATCTAGTGTCTCCTCATTCCTCATTGTCATATTCAAACAAAATGTTCCATCATCCTAGACCTTTGACAGCTGAGAGTGTCAGGCTTCTGCTGTGATCGTGACTGGACCAAACATTCACTTCTGGGTCTGACTGACCTCTAGGAGGATCGGATGCACGAAGAGGTCGAACTGTACCCATTAAAGTGGGCAGCAAAATAAACAAACAGTACCAAAGGGGTGCAGAGAGGAAGCTGATGAGGCTGCAGATCAAGATGATCAACACGAGGTGAGATCGGATCACTAGGCCACCTGATGGATGTTGAAAGACTGAAATGACCTTATATTGCTTGCAGTAGGAGAAGTAGGACACTTAGAGGTCGGCCTTATTTAATTAAATCAGCTCTCATTTAAAGCTCTTGTGATTTTAAAATGCCAGAGTCGGGCTTTGTTATATAGGCAATGAGCAGTGGTGTAGCGGAGGGTATACACAGCTCTAAGGGATATTCCCACCTGCTTTCTGGCCATTTACAGTATACCTACCTCATCAGCCAAAAAGTCTCTGGGTTAGCAAAGTATACCTAGTTCCTCCTCAGTAACCCTCCTATCTACCCACTTGATCAACTACCACTACACCATTGGCAATGAGTGTAACAGTGGCAATAAGCAGCAACAAAATAACTTTAATTAGCTAAACTTCAGATTTGATGACAAGATATTGATTTTACTAACCATGTGCAGCCTGCACAAAAGGCTCCAAATGGCTCCTGTTGAAGAAGAAACATAAAAACTGGTTTTAGTCTAAACTTTGAAAGAGTGGAAGAGATCCTGATACAGAACTATTGGGCTTCACTCAAGTCAGTAAGTGGCTGCTTAATAGATTTATAAAAGAAGACTTATATACCAATGCTTGGTATTATGTTGGTTAACAAAAGTCACCAGAAAGCTAGACAACAGAAAGTGGCTTAAAGGTTTAGTGGGTAGGATTTAGTGGCATCTAGTGTCGAGGTTGCAGATTGCAACCAACTGAAACTTCTCCCCATGTACCGAGTGTGTAGGAGAACTACAGTGGCTGATAGCCATATGTAGAGCCACTGTTTGATGTGTCCATTCTGGGCTACTGTAGAAACCACATGGCAGAATCCATAGAGGACCTGTTCCATATGTAAATATGAATTCTCAGGTAATGAAAATGTGATTCTTAGTTTAAGGGGATTATACACTAATGAAAACAGTTATGAAAATAATATTCCATTTCTGTCAATATATCCCCCTAATTCCTACAAACAAGTTTCTTGGTTGAGAGTAATAATAATAAAATTGACCGACATTGTATTATTATTTCAAGTTTTGTTGAGTTTTCTGATGACTAACATGTAAAAGTTTTTCTGCAGTGTTCACCAAATTAAAATTGAGACTGTTTAACACAACATACAACATTTTCACTGTCATGCAGGTCACAGAATTTCATAAAAAAAAAAAAAACAGGCAGGGACACTAAGGCCTACAGTAATTTATATAGAACATGAAATAATTGACATTCATGTCTGATTTTTGTCTGATTTTCCAAGCTTTGTATAACATTCCTACTATAGCTAATCAATTAACATGACCTGGGGACAGATAATAATTAATCAAAAATAATAATGAATCAACTAATTAAAAAAGAATTTGTTTAGGTTTTGCAAATGAAATCCAAGTCTATAAATAGGGAACTGAATTTGATATTTTTTAAGAACAAAAATAATGAATATTTTTTGATACTTAAGAGTCATTTGCTCTGTAACAGCAGCACACATGCAGTACAGCATACATGCCTGAGCAGTACTGTATGGAGAGTAAACACTCCCATCTGCTGGACTGGAGGTGGAAATCATTTAAATGTCTTTAAAAAAAAAGAGCTCACACACACTTTTATCAAACTAATATTTTTATTTGTATTGAAGGTTACAGAGCATCTTTCTACCAAAATAAGCAAACCAAAATTTAAATATGAATTCAGTGGTTTTAGTGGTTTCCAAATGGTCTTTTGGTTGTACAGTAATTACATGACATTTCATAGAGTTCATTTTATTCATTAAGATTTATCATTTTCTAAATTTATCCTGCTCAGTAACTCAGTTAAAGATGAAGGAATTGAACTATTTCAAAACTGAATTAACTTCCCGTTGCTTGAGGGGATGTGACGCCTTCTGACTATGTGCCCGTGACATGTTACTGATTCAGTGGATCCATCTACACACAATTCTTCATATGATGTTTACAGATGTTTGGTCCCAATAACACATGTACTGTATGTCTATTCACGTTCCTTAAACTCACCACTGCTTTCGAATATATATACTCACACATACACAACAGTGCCAACTTGGGATGGCTACACAAAAACTGTTTGATTCTTTGGTGTAAATGTTACCATGTTCATTTTTCTCACAACCAGAATTTGACTTAAATTCAGTGTGATTGTCTTTTGTTGTGTGTTTTTTAAGAGAATGAAGTTCATGACTGCCAACGAGGCCCGAGGGTGGGAGGGTGTTGAATGTAGATGAGGTGATGAGGACGGGGTTCATGGGTCTACGATCGCTTTTTCCTGCTCTCAAAATTTCTGAAGTTGGCCGGCCTGATCTTCATCTCTGCAAATTCAATTGAGTGTTCGTGGCCCTTCCAGTGGAACCAGTTGATTCCCTGCAGAAATACAGAAGACAAACCATGGGAAGGAGCCTCACAATAGAGAGATGTCTAACACATCATCATTTCTCTCTAAACCACACACCATACCATGTGTGGACATGGAGGGGATTCTCCAGGAAAAAAATCTGGTTTGTGTCTTTATTACAACAAAAAGATGAGAAGTAAACAGTTGCTTACACATCATAAACATCGGACAGTGTGGAACATTTAATGTAGAGCACTCATTTTTGTTAGAAAACGTAAAAAAGCTGTGTTTTGGGAAATAGCATGTAAAATGTTAGAACAAGTACTAAAATATATACTCCCATGAGCTGTGTGGCACTTTATTTGTGTTATTTGTAATGATTCTGTTAAAATATTGTTAATAACAGTAAAAATGCTATAATGAGACACTGGGGGAAGAGAGCACCATGGCTAATATTACCGCACTGTAATTTAAAATACTTATGTTACATTGACAGTGCACATACTGTACATACTGTCTGTGTATATATGTATGTTCTATGTCTGTCAAGGGGCGACACCTCACATTTAAAAGGGAACTCCCCCCATTTTCAAAACTCATAGATATCATTCCTGTGATCTAAGACAGTCCTAATATGTTAGTAAACATAAACAACTATTTCCCAAATCCAAAAATTAGAGTGTTAAAACTTAAGGATGTGATGTCATCAAGTATAAAGTCTGGGCCCTCCCCATAGACAGTGAATTTGGAAAGATGGTCTAGATGGCACTTAGGACACCCAGGGGAACATTCTGAGTACATGGATATGTTTTCGGTTTCAAAACTGAGAAGACTACAACAGAAAAAAGCTCCTTCTGGTACAAAAAATAAAACACATATTCTGTGGGCCCACAAAATCAGGCTCCCATTCATTGTCTATGGAGCAGCTCCAGACTCGACGACCTAAATCACAAGTTTGAGACTTACTGCTCTCATTTGCTGCTTTGAGAAAGAGTAGGTCATGATCACAAATATCCATTAAATTTTCCTTGGCCATAAAGTAATAAAATGGAATTTTTAATTTAGGCATTTTAGACATTTATGACAGCTACATGCACTATTTTTCAGTGCCTAAAAATCTGTGCATCTTTGTGAAAAAAATTGCCAAGGAAAAGGCTCCTTTAGTGCCTTCACCCTAATTTGTATCTAAATGTTTTCCATTGTGTCTTTATCATTCTGAAACCAAAACACAACGAACGTTGAGGATGGATAATTTTTACTCCTGCCACCTACAAAGAGGCAAAAGTTGTCTGATGTTACTTTTTTTTAAGTTACATAACATGGGTAGGGTAGGAATTTGCGTACACAGCATTAATAATTATGAAACCTTTTTGTTATTCTGTGCTGGAGTAAAGTTCACAGAATGAGGGTTTATCTGACAAACCTGTTACAGTCCATGTCATAATAATCTGAGCTGCTCTGATTGCAAATCAAGGATCCCCAACAATCCCGGGTAAATGTGGTCTTCAGTACTCTGAATTGAAAATCAGGAACTCAATTATACTTTATTCAGTAGCACAAGTCTCAGAAGCCGCCCTGCCCCCATCCCCCACTCTGTCCCTGAATTTATTTCCCAGAAGTTTTTCTCTGTTTGTTTTCTTATTTGTGTTACTTTAATAATCAAGAATTTATGAAACATGTGTAAACTGTACGTACCTTACTGTGACTGTTGTCACCATATTTGCCCATGAGGTTGACACGATGACAGTTTTTATACCAAAAGGCACCTTTGTAGGACAAGGCGCAGTTGGTGACAGCAATATCGTTATCATTGTCGTAGGTAGAGAAGGGTCGACCCTGGTGGTACGTCATGGAGTCACCTGGTGATGATATTGACAAATGAAGCTCAGAAAACAAAGCTCTTGTGAACGCACAAGTTCATTTAATTAAAGACGGTCAGACTAGATTACATAATGTCATAGTTTTTTTTTTTCTTAAGGAACTGATCAAGGAACAAACTGATTCATCTTCTTGCAGAGAGCTGGACAAGAACACTGATACCACTTTCATATCTGACATCAGCTTGTCAGTTTGGCTTAGCATAAAGACTGTAAACAGAGGGAAACAGCTGGCCTTGCTCTATCCAAAGGCAATTAAATCCATCTTCTAAGGCAAGACAACATTAAATCTCATTTATTTAATCTGTGCAAAAGCTGAGGTGTAAAAAAGAGTTCTGTGTCAGACTGTAGACTGAATCACAATGTTTAATTACAGTAACTTTCACAAAAAAATCCCCAGATCACAAATGTAAAATGAAAAAAAAATGCTGCCTAAATTAGTTAGTTTATAGCCACCAGAAAAGGCCCACCAAAGAAAAAAATATTACTGAGTTTAAGAGTGCGCTATATTTAGAATATTTTCACCGCTTTGGATCCTCTGCTAGTTTGCTGGCAACCTCACAGCGACAACAAGAGCCTTAAAAGTTACTGTGCCCAGCCAAGAAACTCCAACTTGCCGTTATCACAATCTGAGTCTTCATACAGATTAAACAAACTAGATATTAAGTGTTAATCAGTGAGCTTTACAGCTGTTGCTAGGTGGATTTTCTTAGTTTCAGGCAGAGCCAGGCGAGTCGTTTCTCTCCATTTCCATTCTTTATGCTATGCCAAGCTAACCAGCTCCTAATATTTACTCAACAGACGTGAGAGTGGTATCGTTTTGCTCATCTTACTGTCAGCAAAAAAAGCAAATAAGTGTTGTCCCCAAAATATCAAACTGATCCTTTAAAGTATTACCTACCTGCTGTTCCACTATACGCTCCTATGTAGATTTTAAAGCGTGTTCTTGGCTCTGCAATCGTGAGCCTGTCATACTGAGCGTAGGCTAATTCCCCGTTGTCCCTCAAGTCTACTCGCAACTCATAATGGCCCGAATTTGTGATTTTATGGAGGTTGGAGAGACCTGTAAAAATTTAATATGTGTTAGTTGGGAAGGGACTGAGAAGGAGAGAGAGAGAGAGGTGAGGTGTATATGACGAGATGAAGAGAGCTCTTACCCAGCCAGAACTCATCATTCATGTTACCAAAGCCAGCAGTGTAGTTCTTCCAGTTCCTGAAGAATTCCAGCTTTCCATTCTGGCGTCTGAGGAAAACCTGGAGAGGGCCGAGTGTCAGGACAGCTTAACAATAATCATAACAAACACAGCAGAGGTCACCGTGGTTGCGGTCTATCATTAGAGAAACGATGTGAAATCAATGTGAATTACAGCTTCAAAACTGCCTTTAAATCTGACTTCAGCAGGTTAATTCACTCACCAGCCACCCTCCACCATCTGTGGTCATGTCACAGTAAACCTGGATGGGCTGGCTCTCCTCTCCGCCCACGTAGATGGTGTACAGACCAGAGGTCGTCTCTCCATTCAGTAAAATCTGAGCACAGTCCTTAGGGCGTCTGTACAACTGTCCGACTAGAAGCACATATTAAAAAGATATCACGTTAGAGACTTCAGCCGACACAGCTGCTTTGTCTTCAAGACAGAATACAGTATCGTGTGAGAGCAGGGACACTGGAAAGAAAAGGGAAGAAAAGAAAAACAAAGGGTTTTTCCATCGGAGCAGCTCAGACGGAATGAAAAATAAGCACAGGTGGAGTATCAGATTAAAAGAAAGGAATGTGCTTTAAAGGTATATCTTTCTACTGTGCATCTGAACTGTTGCATAACAAGTCACCACCTCTTTAAATGTGTAAAAAAAAGTAACAGCACTTCATTTCCAGGTAATACACACAGGATTAAAAAACAAATTAAAAAAAGAGGTGTGTGCTTGCACATGTGTCCGTCCTTACTGGTGGTGAAGACAGTGGTCACATGACGGCTCCTCTGGGCTCCAGCAATGGCCTGCAGTTTGACATTGTACTCTGTGGAGCCGGTTAGCTGAGCCATGCTGTAAGAGGACGCTGTCGGGCTCAGCACCACTTCCTGAATCCATGCACGCACACACACACACACACACACACACACACACACACACACACACACACACACATATATGTATATAGACAATGAAGGATTTACAAAGAGCAAGGCCACACTGGAGATACAACTACAAAGTGTGCACATTTTGCATTACTGCGAATAGGGCTGTATGAAATGTCATGTCTTTTTTACCTAGTATTACCTACGTTTGCAAATGAAGCTTCAAGTGTCATGATTTTTATGATGTATTCACCCTAAAAAATATACTTACAAATTCTTACATTTAAATAAAGTGATTTATCCACTTAAATGAGTCAGTCAGGAGCAAGACACGCAGACTTTGTTGCTTTTCGCAGTGCCTTTGCATCTCTTTGTAGTCATTTTGAGTCTCTTCCTGGTCTGTTAGTGTTACAGCAATTTGAGGGACATTTTGCAGATGAAGGCCAGGGGGCCCCTGGCACTTTGGGTCCCTGGGCCTGTGCCTGGTAGGCCTATTCAGTAATCCATCCATAATGACTGCACTGACAATGTTGTTTCTGAAAGGCTAAATGCTAACAATATGTATCTAAGCAGAATATTTAATTGTATAAAAACCATGGTGTGAATTTTGGAAATGATTACTTAACTTGTTTTATACCTACTGGTTCATAGAAATTTTACTTTAGTATGGAAAACAACCAGAAGAGACTCCAAAACCTGCTTGACACAGACCATTCATCACTGTAAAATATATTTTGCTTTTCTTTATGTATTTGGTAATAATATTAAGATATGAGATGGTGGTAAATAAAAAGACTGCATTCATGAGCTATGATGACAGAAAATCAAACTTTTAACATTAACAATGTAAGACTTATGATGTGATTTGGTAGTGTCTGGCACTGAAGAAAAACTCTTTAGTAGCAGATCTTGGTTTTGATCTAAGTTTCCCTGGATGCAAGAGAAATAAAGTTTATAATTGATTGTCATTCCCTCAAAATAAAAAACAATGGCTGCCAGGAAGTTAGGAAGTCAGTCCAAACCCTGATGGCATGCTTTGGAAAGTGGTCGTCAGTGATGATGAGTTTACGCATTCTGTGGTTTTTGGGTTTAAACAAAATAATAAAACATCAGTATTGTCAGTGATTGAACTAATGGTGGGGATGTACATACCCTGATTACACCATCAGCAGAGGAGAAGGTGAGTGTGTAACCTGTCACAGCAGCCTGCGGCGGTTTCCATGTGAGAGTCGCACTCTCAGTTTGAATGTTAACAGCTGTCAGATCACGAGGAGGATCCACACCTGAAAATACAACATCATAGTGCAGATGTATCATTCATTAAAATAAACAAGAGTCAGCATAAGATTCAGCTCCAGGTCTTCTCCTCTCTATGAGCCTACCGGTGGTGAATTCAGTCACAGCAGAGTCACTCTTCTGAGAGTCTTTCACAGCATGTACTCCAACTGTGTAGTGGGTTCCTGGAACCAGGGAGCCCATCTCAAACTCCACCGTGTTCCCAGAAACAGTCTCCACCACTGGGGACACTGAAAGGCGGGACACATCAATAAATCAAACCACACAATCAAAGTAAAGCAAAATGTATCTTACACGCACTTCAGTACTTTGTGGTAAGAAAGCAGGGAGGCTAAAAGAAATCCTATTTTTCTACTGGTGAGATTTTACTACATACAGCTACAGTAGGTAAATTTTATGTTAGAAAAAAACAATTTTTTATATTGCTGAAACTGTAACCATATCCTGACAGTACTACCTGAGACAGATCATCCATAAAAAATCTGGTTTCTCTGTCTCCTCCTGGTGCTCCTTATGGCATTTGCAAGACTCCCCTGGTTCGTTTTCATTCAGGCACTGTGAATTCTTGCAAATGCCATTAGGAGCACCAGGAGGAGACAGAGAAACAGGATTGTTTTAACAGTTTATGTGTCTCCAACGTATTCTCACTTCCACTTCCTCACATGTCACTGCTTGTTAATGCGCTAGATATCCTGGGTACGTCTGTCATTGCCATTCTGGGAGGCCATGTCAATTTACACTTGTTACATGCATTGTATATTTTCAAAATACATATCTGTTTTCACAGATAATGCACAGTTTCTGCTCATTAAATGCCTACAGTCTGTTTCAAATAAACTAAGGTTGGTAAAACAACTCGTGTTAATGTTTATTTACTTGTGCAAAAAAGCATGTGGTTAGGTTTGGGCAAAAAACATCATACATGTTTCATATGGGACATCAACACAGGTCTCTTGGGTGAAAGTCTGGTGTTTGTTAGACCCATCCACCGCCCCTCCCGCCTGCCCTATGGGGACTCTCCAGCTCCTTAAGTTACATTGTTTTGTTGCCATCGATAATAGTTATAAACTGATGCTGCCCAGTGGTGTAATCATATCGCCATGAAAGGAGGGTTTTTTTCTCATCAGTGTCTGACGACTTAGGAATTAGAACGGGTTGCTGTCTCCTGCACTACTGTCAGGATATCAAAAAAGCCCAAAAGTTGTTTTTATAAGAGTTACTTACTGTAGCTTTAATACTACTGCAATACTGGTACTGGGGTTTTGTACATACAGTCATGGAAAAAATTATTAGACCACCCTTGTTTTCTTCAATTTCTTGTTAATTTTAATGCCTGGCTCAACTAAAGGTACATTTGTTTGGACAATTATAATGATAACAACAAAAATAGCTCATGAGAGTTTAATTTAAGAACTAAGAACTATTCATTTTCCATGGTTTTCTTGATAATAACCAAAATTACTTAAATTGTTACATCAATAGCTATGGCATTGTACCGCCAAAAACACTACTTTTAAGCATTCCATGTTTTCTTTTCTGTTTGCTTTAAACACATGATACACACAAGAGTTAATACTTGATTGCATAACCATTGTTTTTGATGACTGCAGCCATGCGTCTTGGCATGCTCTCCACCAGCTTCTGACATTGTTCTGCTGTCACAGCAGCCCATTCCTGTTGGACAAATTCAAACAAATTTTCTTTGTTTTTGGGCTTGTGGTTCTCCATTTTGAGTTTGATGATTTTCCACAGGTTTCAATTGGATTAAGATCTGGTGATTGAGCAGGCCAAGGCATGGTGCGAATGTTGTGGTTCTCCATCCAGGCTTTAACTGACCTTGCCGTGTGGCAAGGGGCATTGTCTTGTTGGAAAATCCAGTCATTCGAGGCAGGAAAGAGTTTTCCAGCTGATGAAAGAAGACTGTTTTCAAGGGTAGTCCTGTACATGACCTGGTTCATTCGGCCTTCACACAATTGCATTTGCCCTGTTCCACTCAGACTGAAACAACCCAGATCATGACTGATCCACCCCCATGTTTTACTGTAGGGGCAAGACAGTCTGGGTTGTAAGCTTCTCCAGGCTTCCTCCTAACCAGTAAGTTGGCTGGAGTGGCATCAATTCAAAATTGGATTCATCACTGAAGAGAACCTTAGCCCAATCATCAACAGTCCAATCCTTGTGGTCTCGAGCAAAGAGTAACCGGGCCTTCCTCTGCCTTTCATTGATGAAGGGCTTCTTGCGTGCTCTGTGTGACTTCAAACCAGCTTCAACAAGTCGGTTTCGAACTGTCCTTGCCGAACAAGTCACATTTCTCGACAGTGCCCACTCATTTTTAAGGTCCCTGGAGGTCTGACGACGATTCCTGACACAGGAACGGATGAGTGCACGGTCATCTCGTGGGGTAGAAAGACGTTTCCTGCCACGGCCAGGTAGCAATTTGGTAGTGCCATGTTCAGCTTGTTTTTTTGTTGTTGTAATGAACGGCTGTCTTGGAGATCTTCAGTTTTTTCGCTACCTGTCTCTCACTCATGCCAATTTCCAGCAGTGCCAAGATGGCTGCCTTTGTGGCTTCACATAATTCTTTTGTTTTAGGCATTATGTGAGAGCTGACAACTTCTGAGTTGTGCTACGGCTTGAATGTAAGCAGGAAACCACTCTAGGCCTTTGCATGTGCAGTGCTGCTTGTGACATGAAATGGCCTCTTATATACCCTGGGAATCAATTAAGCTTAAGAATGTCAAATAGGACATAAAGTATTATGTGACCAGCTGCATTTTTTGTTGTGTTCATTGTATTATACGTAGTGGTACCAGATATTAGAATGAACAAGAAATTGAAGACAACAAGGGTGGTCTAATAATTTTTTCCATGACTGTACATATTCTACTGCACTGATTCCACCTGCGTACTTACTGTTTACATCCTGTTTACATCTCAGTATATTTATTTTTCACTACATGTTTTTTAAGCTATTTATCCATTCCAGCATATACGTTTATTGCTACCTGTCTATACCTGTACACATTACAGTATGTATAATAGTTTTATCCATCACAATATATATTTAGATGCATACTTCTTTACAACCTGTTCTCATTAGGTATATACATACTTCATTATTGCACCCGGTTTACATTACAGTCCATGTGTTTCACTACCTCTCACCAGGCTTCCACAGTATTATAATTTACTTTTGAATTTTATTTCCTATTACATTATATTCCTATATTTTAGCTGACGTACTATTTTTAGATCTTAAATACACTCTCTTCAACTTGTGTGATTGATTTGATGGATCAAGTGCCTCAATGTAGGGCTAATGCAGGTAAATAAAATGAGAAGAGAACAGAAGCACACCTGAATCACCACTGTAAGTAATGGTGTAGCCTTCTACAGTGGCCACAGATGGTTGCCACAGCAACAGGGCTGAAGTGTCAGTGACATTAACTGCAGTGAGACCCTGAGGTCTGTCCAGAGCTGGAGGACACAAAAACAAGAACACAGTCTTCAATAGAAGAACAACCTCAATTCAATTTTCTACGAACTGAATCCAACGTCAGCACAAGTCAGGAGGACTGGCTCAGAGGGGCTGTATAAGAGAAGAAGAAAAAGAAAAAAGCCAACCTGTGATCACAGTGTCAGTGCTGGGGTCACTTTCCTCCAGACCCTTCACAGCACTCACAGTCACTTGGTACAGTTTGCCAGGGAACATATTGGGAAGGATAGCCTCAAACACGCTGCCATCCACAGTCAGTGTCATTGGGCTTCCTGTGGAGGGAGAAAACATATTTTACAAATAAAACATGAGAAAGGTGCCCGTAGTGACAGGTTTCATCTACCAGTGCAATGGCCACACACAAAAGTGTTTATCCTTTAGTTTCTCTATTTATGTATTCTTGTTTCTGTATTTGTGCAGGTGCAACAACCAAATTGGGGATCATTCAAGTCTTATCTTAGGTTTTTAGTCACTAGACAAATTCAAAATTTGACTTTGATGGTGGATGAATGTCAAAAAACTACAATTACCACCTCGCAGTGGTATGCCTCCACCATCCAGTCAAATTATAGTTTACATCCATGTCTGTCCAGACTCTTAAGGATGTTTCTGCAAAGAAACGAATTCTAAAAAAAAAAAAAACAACTTAAAAAAACCCCTGATGCTTCACATACATCTTCAACCCAGCAGCACCGAAGATCTATACAATCAGCACAGTCTTAACATAGACACCCACCATGTGTGTCACTAAGTCAGTGTCTGACCAAATGTCTTCCCCTCTGTTTCTGAAATACGTAGAATAATGGCAAGAAATGTGTTTTTGTAGAACATTATGATGTCACAGTGAAGCTGACCTTTGACCTTTTGGACATGAAAAGTCATCACCTCATCATTTTATTCTATTAGACATCTGATCAGCTGAAATGCTGTCTTAATTTGTGTAGAATTTTTTGAGCTATGGCCTAAAACATGTTTTTTTGAGTTCAAGTGGATATTTGTGCCAAATTTTAAAAAATTCCCTCAAGGCTCTTTTCAGATATCACATTCATGAGAATGGGTGGGACGGACAGACAGACAACATGAAAACATAATTCTGCCAGCCATGGCTGCTGCCAGCAACGAAGCATAAAAATAAGAATGTCAACCTCATGGTGGTACTAGAGGGAATGAAGTTCAACAAAGTCAGTAGGATTCATCCTCTGGGGATCAACCTGATAGTTCAGTTGATAGTTCATCAAAATGGCGGAATGACTGACCGCCATCCCTAGACGCAACTCTACACTCAACTCAAGGTAAACCATGATTTAAATACTTAAATAACAAATAACTAAAACTAAACTAAGCAACTCAATTCAGGTTGGAAATGATATTTAAACCTAACAAACTGATTTGCCACTCACCTCCTTCAAAGGGTACATAGGTGATTCGGTAGCCATCCACTGGAGAGCGAGGCATGGACCAGTGAACTATGGCTGAGGAGTCGGTCACGTCAGAGAAGCTGAGTCCTCTTGGAGTGCTCAGGCCTAGTAAAGCACACAAGGATATGCGCAGACAGGAAAGCAGAATACAAGGTGAATTAAAGTGAAGAAAATGTGGCCCATAACATCACAAGAATACAAGAAATCTGTGAGTTCGCAGGATCCCAAAAGACCATTTCCTATTAGACACAGAGTTAAGCCTGAACCAGAGGAATAAAGATGATTAGTGGGACTGTGGGTTCAGTTCTCAGACAGAACACCAAAAAGTTTAGTAGTTAGTAAAACTGAACACTTTGCTGTATTTTTTTTAACACATATACCTGTCTGAGCAACCCCAGTAACAGGCTGGGAGCGTTGGTCCAATGTGACACCATAAAGCTCAATTTCATACTCGCTGCCACTCATGAGTCCAGTGAAAACCTTTGTCCGTTCATCGCCACGGACGCTGTACTCCTGAGGGTGGGCTAATCTTTTGCTGTCTCTTATTTTGATCACATATCTATCAAACAAGTCTTCATCAGCCGTCCACGACAAACGGAAACCGTCAGCTGTGGTGTCCGAGACAAAGAGATGCTCCACCTCCGGCTCAGCCTCTGGTTAGACAAGGAAACAGAACGTTGCTGTAGGTATGGTGTTTTCCCAGAAATATTCATCAACTTCTGAAGAAGAACGGAAGAAGTCAGCCATCAGGCAAGAAGGTTCCCTGGTGGCAGGCAAGGCTATACTCCAGCCACCTCTGACCGGTCATGCTCAGGCGTCCATTAGTGTACAGTAAATCAGTTAAGATCACAGCACACGGGCTACAAAGCTTTGGGTGAATTAAAAAGACAAGATGCTTTTGTAAATGTTTATTGATGCCAGTTATCAGGGTCACATTCCTTAGAATGGGTCTGTTGGGACGGATTTCAGCAGACACCGGTTGAGACGAGGTCCCCATGCGTCTTCAAGGCCAGCCTTGATGCAGTCAGTGCATTCAAAGAAAATGAAACAAATGAGATTAGGAGTTAAATCAACTGACATTTCATGCTCAGAATGTCTTGTTGATTCTTCAGTGTTTTCCCACGTCTGAGTATTGTTTTATTCAGTGCCATTTCAGCCTGATTGATAAAGGTAGCAGCATGGTGAGAATAACTTTAAAAAAGACGTCCACGGACATCTGTGTGATGCCAATCAGAAATCTGAAGGAAAACACATTTTAAAATATGAAAACAAACAAGTATGCTTGCTCATATTTTGGAGGTACAGAAGAAACAGATGGGGAGTTCCACATCTCTTCCTCCCAGTGACGAAGCAAATGCTTAAAATGAAAAGAAAAGTCAGATCATTCTGGAAAAGAGTTGTGTTATAAATCTGAGTTAGGGTTAGGTAATTGAAGCTTCACCATCAAAACATGGCAGTAAATGTACAAATGCTCAAGCGAATTTTGTGAATTTATGTCATGTATTATTTTAAATTTACATACAAAAGCACGAATATCAGAAAATTATGCCATTTATAGAGCTGCCAGGTTGTGATGGTCAAACTACAGAGCTGAATCATGAAGTTTAATGTTCATCCATGTACAGTAGTTTACACACTTTAGTCAGACAAGGGGACCTTGCAGCGCACTGTAAGTGGTACCTGTCACAGCCACTGTAGTCAGAGGCCGAGAGAGAAGCCCTGACTCTGATACCCCGGTCAGCCTGACCTCATAGCCTATGCCGGTGATGAGGCCCCAGATGTCCAGGTGACTTTGGTTTCCTGGCACAGAGAACTCCTGAGGCTCCAGTAGCCAGCCAGAGTCTGTCACCACTATGTGGAAATATCTGAAGCCTCCACTAGAGGGGGCTAATGCCTCCTGCTGCTGCTGCCTCTTCACCTCCCACGAAACACGGAAGCCATAGGGGGTTATGTTGGAAATGGTCAAGTTTTCCACTTTGGGCAAAGGAGCTGAAGGGGGAGTGGATTTGGATTTGTGTGTGTGTGTGTGTGTGTGTGTGTACGTATGCGTGTGTGTGAAGGGAACACATGTGGGAGGGGGAACAAGATTCCATTAGATACTGTAATGTGTGCAATGGTTGCAAAACCAAATAGAAAATCTGTTCTTCCTGTGAGATTATCATTTTTTAATGTTTGAGAAGGGAACATCTGATCTGAACATCTCCTACATTTAAAGGCCAAAACACATTAAGGGCAAATTCTGCATGCATCACAGTGGATCACAGTGCAATCAATGCACTTGGACTTGAAGCTTGGATTTGAGCTGAGAATGAGCCAGGACATGACGAACGATCCCCGCCAGAAATCATGCCAGTAAGGCAAGGATGCTATCCAAGGCAATTAAGACATACATCACCAGATGCGAAGACAAAGATCTTCTTAAAGAAAATTACATGGCAAAAGTCAATAGAGACATCTAGCGGCCACTGGTGGCACTGAATCTTAACACGATTGTGGCTTTAGAGTTAAGCCCTGATTACTGTTTGACTTGCTGATGTTTTTACAAGTGCACTATAAAATCAAAGTGTAATCAATGCCAGCTCTTTATCCAGTGGTGTAAAGTACCTAAACACACTTACTTAAGTACTGTATCTAGGTACAATTTTTAGCTACTCAGACTTATGTATTTCCATTTTTGTATAATTTATACTTTATTATGCTTCACATCTTTTATATTTGACAGCTTTAATTACTTTCAGATTCAAATTATTAAGATAAAATATAGTCAACAATTAAATTATTATATGTTGTTATAAATAAAGCTACATAGCAGTATATGAAGTGCTTAAAGTTAGACCAACCTTTAAAAGCTACATTATTAAAATGATGTAATCATGACTACATATAAAATTATTATCCAATAATGTAATATATACCGTATTGTTCCGGAATGGGCTATTATGCATTACTCTCAGTACTTAAAGTACAATTTTATGCCAATACTTTGATACCTTTACTTGTACTTGTAACACAGCACTTTTACACTCCGGTATTATCACTTTTACTTAAAGGTCTGGTGTATTTGATTTTGTGCCATCTATCGGTGAGGTTGCAGAGCTGAAACTTTTCCCACGTGCCAAGTGTAACGTATCACTTCATTATTGTATTTTATAAGATATTTATGTGATATTTTGTCACAATTTGCACAATTTGAGTTATGGCCAAAAACACATTTTGTGAGGTCCCAGTGACCTTTGACCACAAAATCGTCAGTACAAGTGGACATTTATGCCAAATTCGAAGACATTTCCTTAAAGCCTTTTTGAAACAGATGCTAGGTCACGATGCCTTTGACCTTTGACAAGCAAAATCTGATCAGTTTATTGTTGAGTCAATATGGACATTTGTGCAAAATTTGAAGAAACCACGTTGAGGTCCTTGAGATATCAGGCTCACAGGAATAAGACGGACACAAGGTCACAGTGACCATGACCTTTGACCACCAACATCTGATCAGTTCATCAACAAGTCCAAGTGGATGGGTATGCCAACTTTGAAGAAATTCCCTCAAAGATATCGGCTTTCCAAGAACAAGACAAATAAGGTTACAGTGACCTTTGACTACGAAAATCTGATCAGTTTACTGTAAGTCCAAGTGAACATTTGTGCCAAATCTGAAGAAATTTCCTTGAGTCCTTCCTGAGATATTGCATTCACAAAAATGGGTTGGGTGGATGTATGGATGAACAGACGGAAAACCCGAATCCATAATTCCTTCGGCCACAGCTCTCACTGGCGAGGAGGCATAAAAATGCTACCAGACTATGAAAACAGAAGGTGCTAATGATGCGTGCCAAATTTGCTCTTAATGCATTTCAGGCTTTAGACCTACAGATAACACATATTCTTTCAAGTTGCAACAAGAGAGAGAGACTACAGTAAACTAAAGGTACTTTAGTCCATTAAGTATTGATGCAAAACCTCTTTACAAACCATTTACAGCTACAAGTGATGAGAGTGTAAGATATGAGTAAAATGCGCAGTACCTGTAATGGCATGGGCTAACACAGAGGGAGTGTGGCGCCCATGAGAGATACCGTACAGTTCAATATCATAGCCTGTGGCATCCATCAGGTTAGAGACTGTAATGTTACGGGCTTCACCAGGCAGTGTGAACTCCAGCGTATCAGACTGCTGCTCAGGGTCACTGACCCGGATAACGAAGCCATCAAAGTGGCCTGACACAGTGCTCCAGGACAAGCTGAGGTTATGTGGGCTCACAGATGAAGCAGCTATGGGTCCCAACTGTGGGACATCCTCTGAACAAAAAAAAAAAAGAAAACGACTTCTCAGTTATTGCTGTGCTGTTAAACATCACAATGTGTTTGCTACATGCAGTGTAAAAAGACGTGCATGTAATGCGATACCTGTTGTAGCTACATCAAACAGGGGCGGCGTGCTCTGGCCGCCAGTGCTGGCGTACAGCTTTATGTTGTAGCGTGTGCTCGCTTTAAGCCCAGCCATGACTGTGGAGCGCACGTCTCCTGGCAGAGCGCGCCCCATTGCCTGCGAGGGCAAAGCAGACTCTCTGACTTCTACTATAAAGTTATCAAAAGCCTTCTTTCCTGTTCGCCATGACAGAGAAAATCTGTCTGAGGTAATGTTAGAAACAACTAGCCTGGACAAATCAGGCTCTTCAGCTACAGGGGGGGAGAGAAACATATAAATATATTCATTTACTGAAATAGAAAGCATGTATTTGTCTCTATGTATACAGGTCCAAGGAAACTTGACAGTGCAGATAAGAAGATTTAAAAGCTGATAACAAAAATGCCTATTCTTTGTAATACACAAAATTAAAATACCTGTTGATGCAACAATGCTGAGAGCACTTGTTCGGGATCCCTTGTATGTCCCATATAAGTAGGCTACATAGTCAGTGCTGGGCCTGAGCCCTGTGACGTCATGGGACTGTACAGTGTGGGATATGTTATATTCCTGTGGCTCCATCAGCCAATCAGAATCAATTATCTCCAGGATAAAACCATCAAATTCTCCTTCAGTGCCATTCCAGTAGATTGAAAAGCTCTCTGATGTTAAGTTTGAGATATATAGTTTGCCAAGCACTGGTTGATTCACTAGAGAAAGAAATCATTATTAGACTTTAATTTAAGAAAAAATGAAAAGAAATAAAACATACTGAGAGTGTAAATAAATTACTGGTAGATGGTTGTTTTGATTTGTCGTGTAAAACGTGTAAAGTGTTGCAGGAAACTCACCAACTTGCAATTCCTGATAGTCTGAGTGACTTAAAAGATTAAATACATGCATGTTTTTAACTTAACGTAATTTTAAACCAGTTATGCTTAACTAATAAAAAAATATGATAATAAATAGATAGAAAAAATGTAATGCCAAGGGGAAAAACACAAAAGCCCTCATAGTAAATAGCTGAAGAATTCTGGGCTGCAAGTTGAAATGGATGAAGTGTTGATTTTAATGTAAAATTGTGGCAGAGGAGGAAATGAAATAGAATTAAAAGTGTCTTTCATACATGAGGAGAAAGATCTGATCATGCATTTGATGTGTTAATACTGAGGACAAGATCAACACTGCATAATGTTGCACCAGAGCAATTCAAATCGGAACAGGACAGCAATAGAGAAAGCTTAACATAACTTAACTTTTCTTTTTTACATGAAATGAGAAATATGCATGCAAACATGCAGCAGATAAATTAGTCGTCATTCAAGTGTAAAACAAGGTGGCGATACTGTTAACCTCAGATTATATTATTAGCTTTTTACCTTGATAATGACAAGTAGATTTAATCATTTGCCACCTAGTAGTTCAAAAGGAAATGAGGATATTTACTTTGACGCTATGAATCAGAATTGACAAAACTATCTCACACAAACTCGCAGAGCTCAAATGTTGCTAAAACTCACATGTGAGCAAATCCATGAGCAAATGATCCCTCAAGGTTAATCAATTATACACTGAATGAGTGTTGATGGGATGAAATGAGATGGTCACGCTGTCATGGTGTGACAGGCGTGTGAGGATGAAAGTTATTGGTTTTGCTTTTGCAATCATTGCAGCACATCAGCGTCAAACCTCACCACGATGCAGGGGATGGTAGAGAAGGGGGGAGGGGGGCTTCATGCACTTTGGTAACTGGGGCGAAGGGAGCAGATCGAGGTAAGGGTAAACATTTGAGGGGCGTTTGCTTTGCTCAGTGATGTGGCACGGGTCCCCATCACCCTCCCCTCTCTCAGCTAGACAGAAACAGTGGCTGGAGGGTAAAGAATGGTTCATGGCATGTTGGTTAAGATGAAGCAGTGCCCTGTAGTCAGGGGATTGGACAGTGATGACAAAACAGAAATCAGGTTATGCTGTTCTTGATTCATGCAGCGAGGTGTGGACACTCCACTGTGAGTGGGACAACAGAGGGTCTGTGAATGCTTCACAGACACCGACTGAAACAAAGTTAAAAATCAAAAGGAAGGAAAGAACATTAAAGAGTTAGAGGACAAAAACGCTGCAACGCTGCAAGTTGCAGGTACCTGTGGTGGCGTCAGCATACACGGGTTCAAGGAAGGAGCCCTCATACATCCCAAACAGGCCAACCATGTAGCTGGTGTTGGGATTCAGCCCAGAGATGCCCAGGCTGAGAGCGTCTCCAGACAGACTGAGGTTTTGGCTCTCTTCGAAATTGTCCAAGTTTGTTACCTCTATGACAAAGCTGTCAAATTCCCCACCAGTGGGGCTCCAGGACGCAGTGAAGCCGTCCCATGTAATGTCAGAGATGGTGAGGTTCACCACCATGGGCCTCAGCTCCTCTGGTAGATAGACAGATCAGAGTTGGGTCAACTGAATGGCAAGATGGATTGTAAAAATTACTCTCACATAGCTTTTTGATTTTTCACATAATTCATCACAAAAGTACAGTGGAGTATTTGGGCCAGGGTCAGTGGAAAAAAAAAACAAACAAACAAAAAACAGATTTCAGGATAAAAATGAAAACAACTACAAAAACTACATAAAAAAGGAGGAAAAATGAGAAGGAAAAAAGGTGAATTTGGGAGGGAAAAAAGATGACTTTAAATCCTTTTATCAAAATTCACTATCCTGAAACTTAGAATACTACAACTTCATTCTCAAAATTTTCTTTAACTTATCTAATTAATTCTTTAATTAATTAATTAACTTTAATTTTAACATATTCCAGCTTTTGTTCTCAAAATATAACTTTAACCTTAAAATGTTATGACTTAATTCTTGAAATAATTTCTTCTTCAAATATTATGAGTTTAATCTTGAAAAAATATATCTTAAATTCTGAAATATTCAAACCTTTTTTTTTTGGAAAAAATTATAACTTTAATCATGAAACAACATGACTGTTTTATAAGGATTTGAATCCTCTAGAAATATAACTTAAATGTTAAAATGTCTTTTCACAGTTTTGTGGCCCAAATACTCCACAGTAAATCACAGTCACAGTCTGTGCTGCCATCCTGAGATATTTGGTGCTTAAAAAATAAGTGGGTGTGATGATGATTTGTTGTGATGAATGCCTACAAAAGAAGAAATATTTGCTCCATGTACCTGTAGTAGCAAACACTTTGAGAGGTAATGATCTCTTCCCTTCCACCAGCCCTTGCAATGTAATTTCATAGTTTGTGGAGGGGGACAAACCCTCTATTTCAGCCCTCCTCACACCTCCTGGTACTCTGGTCACATGAGTTTGTGTCACCCCTGACGGAGCACTGAGCTCCACCAAAAAGCTATCAAATGCTTTGTCAGGCGCCGACCAAGCCAGGCTCACACCGGTGGAGGTGACATTAACCTTGAGGTCCCCCAGTACATCCAGACTTATGGTTTCAGAGCTCACCGCACCAGTATCAGAAGTGTTTATATGACGGAAGGGATCTGGGGTTTGAACTACTTTAATATCCACGGCAGTTGTTGGGGTAGTTGGGGCATCTTTGATGCTCAGTGAAAGAACATCTGGAGAGGTAGGCTTGGGTGCTACAGTGAATAAAAGCAGGTTAAACAATGAATTTGTTACTGGCTCTGCTGATGACCGAAACATTACCTGTGAAGAAAAAACTGGGTTATAACACAAGATACAGTAGAATTCAGATCAAATCATTCTTTCCTTGATATAGGTTATTCTCTTATTTTCTCGCTTCTTATCATCCCAGTTTTCCAGGACCGCGGTTCATGTCATCAAGCAACAGCGAAGACATTAATGGCACTCGAGTCAGTGCCATTAATTTTTGAAGCATCCGAGTAGTCCACCAGAGTGGAAGTACACAGTTGTCTTCAAATAGATGATGAAGCCATGCACAGCCATTTTTGTTGCTGCTGTCTTAAAGACAGATTGTTCTGAGTCACTTGTTTGACATGCCAGTGACATACATTGTAATTTTCTACTGACTGCTGGAGAATCATTTAATTGTGTAAATAGGACTGAAGATGATGAATGATGTGGATGAAATTAGTGGAGCAGACTTTCAGGGAGCACAATAATTGCATTTAAAAGCTCAAATGCAGGAAGAAATCGTGACAGCCAGTGTACTGTAACCAGTTGTATCTGAACATATCAATGTATCTCTGTTAAAATGTCAGTGAAAAGCTGAAGGATGAAACATTTCTTGATGTGCTGAGAAAATTCTCCTGTTTCTTAAGCTAAATACATTTTTTTAAAAACCCTCTTGGATCAGCTGGAAAGAAAATGGATCCTTCATGAAACTGCTCACAACAAGGTCTGTGGATTATCTTGAGTTTATGGGTTATGACTTCTGGAATAAGACATTGATGTTGAGTTTTTCAAATCTATTTTTTTGGTGCTTTGAGAAACACAATCCGAGTGAGACAGCTCTACAGGTACAAACAATATATATATGGTGCTATAGTGTTATGCTTACACTTAAGTAAAGGATCTAAATACTTGAATATTACGAGTTTAATTTTGAAATAATATGAATATTTTCTTAAAATATTGTAAAATAATAGATACTTAAAATGAGAAACATTACAACTTTAATCTTTAAATGTCACGACTGTACTCTCGAAATAATATTACTTTAATTTTGAAATATTATCACTTTAAACTTACAATATATTACATATATTACAATTTTAATTTTCAAATATTATGACTTTATTCTTAAAATAATGCTTTTTTTTCTCAAAATATTATTCCAACCTTTTTTTTCTTGAAATATAAGGATCTGACAAATTCTTCCACCACTGGGGGGATAGAGTTTCCACATTAGATTTCTTCTTGTCTTTGAATTTGTGAAGCAACATTCTGCCATGATACTGAAGCCTCATGAGATGACAAATGGGATGAGATGAAAATGAGAGCTTTTTGTTTTTCGTTCTTTGGTTCTTTGTGAAAATATAATCATCTCTGATGGGGTCTGTCTTCACACTGTGTCATGCCAAAAGTTATGCAGATGACGGATGCAATAAAAAACAACAACATTTCTTTGTTGGGGAATCTCAGTGAGTAAAACACCAGCATGCAAGTCATATTGTTTCTCTACCTCTATAAATCAGAACTTTTCCACTGAGGAGAGAATCTGTTAAAAAAACAACAACGGGATAAAGTATCTCTAATAAACTAAAAAGAGAATCTTATACCTGTGACTGCAACAGCTTCAAGTAGCGCAGATCTCTGGCTACCGGCAATTCCATAAAGTTTTATTTGATATTCTGTCGATGCATTCAGGCCCTGGATTCTAGAGCCATTGGCATCTCCAGGAAGTTGGAACTTTCTCACATCCCATAAACGCTGAGTGTCTTTACATTCTACTGCCAAATTATCATAGACACTGTGTGCGTCTAGCTTCCATGAGAGGTCAAATCCATCAGGCATGATGCCTGAGATAGTCAGTTTCTCAAGCTCATCCTCGGGCTCCGTCCCAACTGGCAACTGGGACTCTAATGGGTCTAAATACACAAAGCTAATGACATTGTCCTCCGAGACTGTAGGAGTTGTTAGCTCACGGTCATCTGAGTCAGCTAAATAAAATGTGAAAGAGGCTACAAGAAAAACAAAAAGGCACAAATCAAGAAAGCATCATGTAGGTGTAAGTGCATCTCATTTTCTTGGTGTTGTTTAGTTGCATTTGTTTAAAATATACCGGCTGAATACTGATGGACTTCCATGTCGAACACAAATGAAAATTACTGAACTTTAAACTCCAAAATCTAAACAACTGAACAGAAAAGGGAACTGAAGAAGTTCTGAGAGACATAGCAGCATATTTTGCATGACAAATCAGTGTTCATCCTCCTTTAAAGGCATGTGTTATCCTTAATCTACGATAATATTGTGGTAAAATTGTTCCCCACCCACCTGTAGATGCAGATAAGGTGACAGGTGTGCTCCTCTTGAGCCCCCTCTCTGCAGCCAAAGTGATGGTGTAGGTCATTCCGGGAGTCAGGTTGGACAGGACATAGCTAGTTGCTGTGGCTGGGACCTCCACCACCTCGGCCTGGCCATCTCTGGGGACGTACACCAGCTTGTAGGCGCCGACCTTGGCCCGAGGTTTCTGCCACCTCAGGGTGAGGGAGGTCTCTGTAGATTCCAGCTCTTCAAAATTTCTGGGAGGGTCGATATCTGAAAGAAATATTAAGTGTGTAAAATTGCCTGCCAGTAAATCTCTCTTCACTTCTACTACATGCTCAACACAAATCATAAATCAATCCCTAACATTAGTTTCATTTCATCAACCAATTTGTATCAATAAACATGGTTGTCTGTGTATTTATGAAGGGGTGTGAGGGACGACTGTTTGGACAGCTGCTCAGGCAGCGTCTCTCACCAGTTGCTGCGTTTGTAGTAGCAGGAAGGCTCTCTCTCTCATTCTTCACAGCAGTCACACCGATCCCATACTCTGTCCCTGGCTTTAGCCCTGCCACACACAGGGATAGAGGGAAAATACACCACATGATATGACTAATACAAGTCGTGTGTGGTCATACTTTAATAAATGACTGACCCTTACCAGTGATGGTAGCTTCTGTGGTGTCTCCTGGTCCTCGTGGGAACACTTCCTCACCATGAGTCGCACCAGATATGGGGCTGTATTTCACCCGATAGCTGCTAACATCAGCTTGACTGTTAGTCCACCCCAGAGTGATGCTGTTGTCTGTCTGGGATACAGCTTGCAGGTTTGTGGGTGCATCCAGGTCTAATAAAAGTAAATAAATTTGTTAAATGTCACATCAGGAGAATCATTTTTCTGCTCAAACCCTTAGATTGATACAAAGACATTTAATTTATTATTGTGGCCATTATTTGGAATATGGCCGCTCCAATTTGCAGTTTGCAATCAGATGTATGCACAACAAGCGGAGTGGCAACAAAAAGCAGACACAATTTAATACACCAAATTCAAAATGACACAACATGTTTGTCAGTCAACAAAAGTTGCGGTTACAGTTTACATCCATATGTGTCCAGACTCATATGTAGCCATGACAGTTGACTTTGCTTTATTCTTTAAATAGGATATGGATCTTGCTGCAGAGAAGCTACAAATTCTAAAATATGGATGCTTCAACCACATCTTCAACTGAGCAGAACAGAAGATCTATACAATCAGCACAGTTTCAAGGTGGACACTCAAGATTAGTGACACTAATTCAGTATCTGACCAAATGTCTCCCCTTCTGCTCCTGAGATATGATGTTGAATAAAGTCCAACTGTTTCTGCAGAACATTTTGATGTCATAGTGATGTTGATCTTTGGGATATAAAATGTCATCACTTCATAATTTTGTGATATTTTGTCATAATTAGCATATGAATTCTTGACTTTGTCAGCTTGTCAGGTGGGGATAAATGGTGCATTTGTTGGGACTGTTTTCAGCAGTGGATTCATCCACATTTGGTGTATGTGTGGTTAAGTAAAAATAAACAACAGTGTGTTTGTGGTAAGAAAGGAACATGTCACCCCATGCAACAGCGCAGCTCACTGATATGCTTTTGACAACAATGGAGCTGTAGGTCACAGAGGAGGTTTTGATTCCCTGAAAATACTTGTTAGTTGATACATTTATGGTTTTGGTCTTTTCATGGGATTTGTCGACAATATGGACAACAGAATATGCAATACAAACATACACTACATGCATCTTTAAAATAAATAAAATATGAATCGGCAGTTCAAGCCATTGCAAGCCTACCTGTAGTGAATGTGGAGGTGGCAGGGTCACTTGTGAGCTCTCCACTCCTGGAGATGAGCGACACCTTGTACTCAGTGTCTGGCCTCAGACCGTCGATGCTGTACTGCTTGTCTGGGGTGGGAATCTCCACGCTGGTTTCATCCGAGGGGTCGGAGCTGGGTCCATAAATCATAGTGAGTCTGTCCATAGGAACCACGGGCTGAGACCAGCTAACCAAGGCTGAGGAGTCGGTCACGTCCTTCACCTCCAGCTGCCGGGGGCCATCAATCTCTGGGGTGATGTGAGAGAGGCAAGAGTGAGGAAGGGAAAAGATGCATGAGAAATTACTTCCTCTTCACTGTGATCTAATTATTCAGACCAAAGGCCCGACTCTCTATAAAAACTAGAATTACCACCTAGCAGTTGTCTGCCTCCACAAACCAGTCAAGTTGCAGTTAAAGTTGCATCCATGTCTGTCCAGACTCAATGCTTCATGTATGGATGTTGCTGCAAAGAAGCTACAAATGCTAAAAAATGGACGCTTCACACACACATCTTTAACCTGGCAGCACGGGAGATCTATACAGTTTGCATAGTTTCAAGGTGGACACCCATGATAAGTTTCATCTATTGTATTTGACCAAATGTCTCCCCTTCTGTTCCTGAGTTATGGCAATGAATAATGGCCAGAAAAGTGTTTATGTAGGACATTATGACATCATAGTGAAGTTGACCCTTGACCTTTTAAATATAAAATGTCATCACTTCATCACTTTATCCTATTAGACATTTGTATGAAATTGTCATAATTAACACATGAAATCTTGAATTATGGCCAAAAACATGGTTAGTGAGGTCACAGTGACCTTTGACCACCACAATCTAATCAGTTCAGCATTGAGTCCAAATTGACATTTTTACCAAATTTGGGAAAATTCCCTCAAGGCGTTCTTGAGATATTGCGTTCACAAGAATGAGACAATAGTAAGGTCACAGTGATCTTTACCATTGACCTACAAAATCTGATCAGTTCGTTATTGAGTCCAAGAGGATGTCTGCGCCAAATCTGAAGACACTCCTTCAAGGTTCTTAAGATTTGTCCTTTACAAGAATGGGACAGACAGCCCATCTACAGCCTCACAGAGCTCTCACTCTTATTCCTTAAACATTATTCATGGAATGGAAACTGAATTAAAATGAATTGAATTTCCACGCTAGCGGTTTCTCCCTGCGTCCAGTCTTTATGCTCTGCTAAGCTTATCTGCTTCATATTTAGCCCACAGATATAACTGAACCATCGATGCAATTCTCCATATGCCATTAGTGTATTTCCTTCAATGTTGCACTATTCCTTTAAATTTTTAAACAGCAAAGTCATTCTCAACTATATCAATGATTTAATGTGTCTCAGTAGGAATGATTTAGTTTCTAACACAACACATAGTCTGAGTCTACATTGGTTTGGGACCAATATGTTTTTTTAGACTTTATACATAAAACAGCATGTAAGCTTCAACTTGGCTCTCTTATAAGACAAAGCAATAACTTGGATCAACACAGGAAAGGCTTTTATGAAATGTAATGTGATTCCCTTTCACTCAGATGTTATGTTTACAATCTGATTATTCTCCTGTGTTTACATGTGGAGGAAACATCTCTTCTCCGTGTTTGGGAGCCGTGCTGAAAGGACCTCTGAGGGTAGAAAGGGTACGAAAGGTTTAACTTCTCTTCTATCATTCATGTCTGGGACCTGCCTCTAGTTTCAGCCTACACAAATAAATGACATCAGGAATAAAACTGCGCAATACCCAGAAGCCATCGACACCCACTTGTAAACTAAATGGCTTTTCCATGCACAATGAAAGTTGTTTAGCCTGGCATTCCAGATCGACTGCATAAGCAACTGGACGTTTTTCAACAACATAATGTATGGCGTAAAACTGCAATAAAAGTTTCAGTAAGCAGAGGACAAGAGCTAAGAGTAAGATTTAGTGAACGTTAAAAAAAACTATTACATGGCCATGCTAGGATGAGATGCCATGTGTTTGAGTTATTAGTCTTTAGCTTAAAATCTGTTAGATGGAACTATGGAGAGCCAGCGGGGATTTCCTGTTATTACTCTTCTCTTCATTATGGAATTTCACTCTTTGACATTAATGTATTTTTTTTACTCTGTGCTCAAGTGAAGTAAAAATACCAAACTGCTAATAGTTGCCAGACGGAGCAGGAAATGACATGATCATACCTTCTGAACTCTTCTTTGGTACAAAGTGGCTGATTTTAAACATCTGAGTTTACTCTAAATAAATGTTTGTTTACAGCCTTAGACTTACTGGTAGTGACTTTTTTGGTTGTTTGGGGTCCTCTGGTGTTGTTCTTGATGATGTTAAGAGAGACCTCATACTCCTGTCCTGGACCAAGGCCTGACTGGAGAAACTGGTGTTGAGATGGTGGAAGGGTGCTCACGACTTTTCCATTTTCTTCTTTCTGTGAGGACACGAAACACATGATCTAATGTAGAATACCACTGTGAGAAATTCAGATTAACACACAGCTGCAGTTGCCTCAATCACTCCACAAAGCCAAGTTTACATCCAGCTGGTCAGTATTTAGATTTTAAACAGTTCAAGCTAATTTTATTTGAATTTAAAGGGGCAGTTGACCTCAAAATCAAAAATACATATCTTTCCTCTTACCTGTAGTGCTATTTATCAATCTAGATTGCCAAGTTGCCAAGTGTTGGAGATATCAGCAGTAGAGATGTCTGCCTTCTCTCCACTATAATGGAACTAGATGGCACTCAGCTTGTGGTGCTCAAAGTGCCAAGTAAGTACATTTGAAAAACGTAACAGTAATGTCTCTTTTTTCCAGAGATCATGACCCTGTTACTCAAGATAACTCTGACCTGGATGAGCCAAGTTCAACAGTAGGAACTTCTTTCTAACAAACCACACCCACCAGTCATATCACACCAAACTCCAAGAAAAAAAATAAATTGATAAATTACACTTACAGGTAAGAGGGAAATATGTATTTTTGATTTTTTGGTGAACTTTCCCTTTCAAGAAATAGTTCAACATTTTGGGAAAAACACGTATTTGCTTGCTTGTCAAGAGTTAGAGGAGGAGATCAATACCACTGATGTATCCATATGTAAATAATCATTCATTCAATCATTCAAACCAACTGCAGCATAACTACAGTGAAAAGCAGCAGCAGTGGGCTAGCCAGCAGGTTACACACATGTACTCATGTACATGCAGCCGGACCGGCTTACAAAAACAAAGTACAGAGAAGCTCATTTTACAACACACACAGAAGGAGCCTGACTTCATTCTCTGCTCAGGATGCCATTATTCCACATCTTTTCACAGCAAATAGTGATTTGCTGCTATATCAATGCACTAAATGTCACACACAGCTCTTTCAAAGTTACACAAAAATATTGTTTTGTTGGAGTAAAGGCTTGGTAATGGGAATAAAGACAGTGTCTTCTCACTGTGTTGGCATATGGTTGAATTTTAGATGAACTCTCCAGCTGTGAGATATGTGACTTTTCAGTTAAAACATGAAATCCAGAAGCTGTTTGAATTAAGTTATTATTTTTATTATATGTATTTTTTTGGAAAAGTGTAAATAATCAGGGTTATCCAGCACACATTTACCGGCATTAAACTTTGTTATGTTAAGCTTAGACCACACTATCAGTTTTTTTAATTGATGCACTAAAAGTGCTTCGGATTTCCATGACACTTGGCATGGAACAATGCTGCATACAATAAAGTGAGCACTGATGTCGATCTGATCTATGTATGCAAGACACAGCTGCTGTCAGTTTACACAGCATAGGGAAATGTTAAGAGATGCAGTAAACTAAATCACACAGCCAAATATCAAAACTAACATGACGGTTAGGAAATGACATTCATATTTAAAAATGGGTCAAAACTTTGCAGAAACTGCAAAATTTAAAAGAGGCCTCCGACTTATCAGCTGGCACAGTTATTTCTTCTCAAAGACTTACTGGCTGGGATTGGAAGCAGCAGATTTACCCGCAGTTCTATGACATCCAGACTTGCCCTCACTGAGGTTTTTTTTTCCATATGTCAAAGCAATTTTAATGGTGAGCACTAAAATAAATCCATGTTTTGCTGAGACTCCCAATAAGCTGGCATAGCTTTTATCACCTCTCACTTTTTCCCCCTGTCACTTATATAATAAAATCCTGGGCGAGCCTTCAAAACTGATGGGCAGACTGACCGTGTTGCGGAAATAGATCTCCCAGCCATCAAAGGCGATGTCCAGCTGGTCCCACACCACCTCCACTGAGGTCTCTCTCACTGATTTGAACCTTAAACCCTCTGGCTGTGGAAGTTCTGCAGGGATGGAAACAAAGATAATTACTGATAGCATGACCACATAAACTTTTTTCTTTGGGTATTTGGAGTGGTGGCATGTAACTAAGTACATTCCCTCAGGTACTTCACTAAAGTACAATTTCTGCAAGGTTAAACTTTCACTCCACTACATTTTGGAAGGAAATACTGCATTTTTACATGTATTTGACAACTTTAGTTGCAAGTTACTTTGCAGATTCAGATTAAAGCTGTAGTTGGTAACTTATATTCATATTTGCTGAAACTGTCACTACTTTCATGCGTCCCTGTCTACTCTGTTGCCTTGTAGTGCTTCTAATGGCCTTACTGCACATGGCCAAAAACAACCAAACAGGGCAGAGGAGTCTTATCGAGCAGCTGTCAATCACGTCAGTCACTGCTCACGAACTGGGAAACATGAATCAGGATTGTATCATTTGCACTGACTATATCTGACCTCAGATGTTTTCAGAAATATTTTAGTGCACTGTTTAGCTGTAAAATGAGAAATTTGTGATCCAACTGCCATTTTGGAAAGAGTTGACCAAAGTAACAAGCACCGCTGTCCGTCCAGGGCAAACTTTCTCATTTTACAGCAAAACAGTGCACTAAAATATGAAAACATTTAAGGCAAGAAATAGGCAATGCAGTAACACAATCTTGATTCATATTTGAACAGCGTTGCCCAGTTGATGGCGGTTCATTAGAGACTCCTCCGCTGTGATTGGTTGTTTTCTGTGTGTGCTGCAGTCTGATTCTAGTGAATGCCATTAGAAGTGGTAGGAAAACGAAGGACATGATTTTTTTTCATAAGCCTTTTTTGCACAAAAATTGCACTATAGGGCCACTACAAAGTCCCCCTGTATGCCGTGTTTGCATTTTTACACATAGCCAAATGATGTTGCCTTTATTTCACTCCATTATGTGATTTTAGACAGCTGCCAGCATCACTGAAGCAAAAGAGGCATGAAAGGTGTGGCATGTAAAACAACAGTGTCAGTACTTCTTATTTGAATTAGCTGCTAACTGCTATCAGCTACTTTATAAATCTCTGTGTGATGAGTGGCACACATAACACGTTGTCCAAACGTCACACCTGTCCTGTCCATGGTGCCATCCTGGCCACTGTCCCTTTTACATGAAGATTGTTTTGGCACTGTTATTACCTCCTCTGTTGGCTTAAAGGTGAGACAACTCTGTCCCCTCATTCTGTGATTGTACCTTTTATACAGGATGTCGAGGCAGAAAAATAGCATTAAATTCCTACCTTAAACAGGCCATGTGAAGGGAGCAACAGAATATCGGTCAAATGTATTTCATTAAGAATATAGTGTCAATTTTAGCAAATATGACAAGATTATGTTCAGAGAAGTTACCAACTTTAGCTTCAATAATACAAAAATAATTCGCAAAATAATTATGACGAATACCAAGCAGTATAAAAAGTAGTCGAAATGAGCTCTACCTTGATAAGCTGCAAAATTAAAGTGATAAACACATTAAAGCATCAATAATTATAATCCAATAATATAATGAACACTGTAAGAAAATGGGCCATTCTGCATAATGAATACTTTTGTGTTTGGTACTTTTTAGTTATCTGGAAGCCAATACATTTGTCTTTTTACTTGTAAAAGAGTATTGCACCGGTATTGTTACTTTTTCCATCACTGGGTATTCACAACAAAATTGCGAGCAGATGACGTATTGTACCTGTAGCCACCCTCGCGCTGACAGGGACACTCCTCTTGTTGCTCAGAACAGCGTAGACATTAATGAAGTACTCGATGCCAGGCTCAAGCTCTTTGACGGTAGCTGCAGTTTTGTCTCCTGTCACTGTGAACTCCATCTGAAGACCACCTGGTTTGGTGGGTACGTACGTCACAAGGTACTCTGTCACCAACATCTCATTGTTCCAGCTCAGGTCCACCGTGTCACCAGTGACTTCGCCAACGGTAAGGTCCTTTGGAGGAGACACTGGGGGAAAAAAACGGATGCAAAAAAAAAAAACAGTTCTGAGGATGCTGTCTTAAAGAGTTTCTCATTCCCTCAATCACAGAGAATCCACCACACAGACAGAGCTAATGCAAACTCCAGAGCCACATCTGGCTGCGGTGTGAAGAAGTGCCAAAAAAAAAGTGCAAACACAGTGCAGACAACGGCAACACACAAACCTAAAACCTCTTTTATATTCACTGAAATAGTTTCTCTCAAGATGGTGGTGAGTGAATTTTGAGAATAGGAGGAAATGACATCATCCTGGATTTGATTTCATAGTACCGCTAGTTAACACATGGAAAATTTCTGGATGTGTGAACTGCCAAATCCTTCTGTTGTGTGTTTCTACCCTGAACTGAGCAGCTACTTACCCTCTGAGCAGTCTTCTCCAATGTATCCCTCATCACAGACGCACTGACCGTTCACACAGCGGCCTTTCTCCTGGCAGTTGTTGAGGCAGCTCAGCTCTGCACAGCTTTCTCCTTCATATCCACTCTCACATGAGCACCTTCCATTGATGCAGCGCCCCCTGTTGTTGCAGTTACCTGGACAGGCGTGCACAGAGCAGTCATCTCCTGAGTAGCCTTCCTGACAGATGCACTTGCCGTTGACACAGTAACCACGGGCCAAGCAGTCATTTGGACATGCTTTCTGACTGCAGTCTTCCCCAGAGAAGCCTTCGTCACAAACACACTGCCCATCAATGCACCGGCCACGGTTTCTGCAGTTGTTAGGGCAGCTCAGTTCGGCGCAGTCCTCACCGGTGAAGCCTGCATGACACACACAACGTCCCTCAATGCATTCGCCGCGGCCATAGCAGTTTGAGGGGCAGGTCCTGATGCTGCAGTCCTCACCAACGAAGCCTTCCTCACATACACACTGGCCGTTAACACAGCGCCCTCTGTGCTGGCAGCTGTTTGGACAGGAAAGCTCAGAGCAATCATCTCCTTGGAAACCAACATCACAGTCACATTGTCCATTTATGCACTGGCCTCTGTTGTTACAGTTGTTCAGACAAGCTAACTGGCTGCAGTCTGCGCCTTGGTAGCCTGGATCGCAGATACACATCCCATTGAAGCATGTCCCTCTGCCGTTACAGTCGTTGAGGCACGTGAGCCGTGAGCAGTCTTCTCCACTGAAGCCGGCGGCGCAGACACACTTGCCATCCACACAGAAACCATTACCATGGCAGTTGTTGGTGCAGGTGCGTTGTCCACAGTCTTCTCCGGTGTAGCCCTCATCGCAATAGCAGGTGCCATTCACGCAGCGTCCACGGTCGTAGCAGTCTTTGGGACAGATGAGTTCAGAGCAGTCTGAGCCAGTCCAGGGTTCATCACACACACAGTCTCCATCATCACAGTGGCCGCGGCCTTGGCAGTTGTTGAGGCACTTGGTTTGAGAGCAGTCTTCGCCGAAGAAACCATCTGAGCAGATGCAAACACCACCCACACACTGGCCGTATGCTCCACAGTCCACAGGGCAGACCTCGAGTGTGCAGTCTTCTCCACTGAAGCCTTTGAAGCACACACACTTTCCGTCAACGCAGCGGCCCCGGTTCTGGCACTTATTGGGACACTCGGGTTCAGAGCAGTTGGGTCCCTTCCAGCCAGGCTCGCACACGCAGCCACAGGTTTCAGTGCTGTAGTTTCCATGACCATTGCAGTAAGGTTTGGTTCCCACTGCACCTTTAATAAGAAAGTAAAGACACTTTTCTTTTTACCAATTTAATTAAAAAGTTTTGTTGGATATGATCTATGTGGTATCAAATTATTTTTGTAAAACAGTAATGTCAGTTTTTGTTTTTTTCAAATACGTCATCTTGAAAATTTCTGCCACTAAAGCAACAGCTTATTCGTGTTCTTGGGAGTTAACAGAGAAAACTGATATTACTTTCAAGTCTTGAGAGTGATATCGGAATAAGTGAAAAAGCTTATTCTCCTTAATGTCAGTCTCTTCCTTTAAAAGTCCAGTGTGTAAGATTTAGGGGGGTTTAGAGGAATCTAGCAGTGAGGATTACAGATTGCAACTAGAATTCCTTCAGTGTTCATTGTTTGGGAGGTTTTCACCAGGCCCTGAAGTATCCACAGAGGTCTCTTCCTCTCTAAAACAATGCACCCAGTGATTAAAACCCATAAAACACTTAACAGAGGCAGTTTCACATTGTAAATCAGTGTTTCTCCTACCCTGTTTGGCACATTGCAGATGGCCCAGTGCTGTTTGGCATGCAGAACACATGCCACTAACCTAGCACCTGCTAATCTGTGCTCACCTTTTTACACTGATAACTTAACATCCAGATGTTCAGGATGGTATTTACTGGGAGCCAAATTATTTGCAGAGGCCTCTCCCTCTCCAAAAGAAATGGACCAGCTGATGAAAAAAAGCATTTTTTTTCGTCCAATAAATTAGTGTTTTTTTAATGCTGCTCGTCACTGTGGGGCTGCTAACTACGCTGACCAGTGCAAAAACGCAAATGGAATCTAGAGTCAGTATTTGGTTTGTCCAATCTAGGCTACTGTGGAAACAGTGCCATATGGCCATCTCTGTAGATGACAACCTGCTCCCTGTGTAGATATAAATGGCTCATTCTAAGGTGATATTACACTAAAGAAAACATACGTATTATATTATATTCCATTTCTGTCAATAAAAAAATCCTACACACTGGAGCTTTAAGAGTGCATCATTCAGCTTATTTTAGCAACTACTAGAGAAAAAGACTTCCTACGTTCATTGATATTCAGCGACTATATGTCATGGCATTTGAGCCATATAAAGCCCCATTCAAACTGGAGAGTTGTTGGGAGTATTACACACCCACACTGAATTCCTTCACTCCTCAACAGATGAATGGAACAGATGTGCTATGTGATATTCTTAGTGCAGCACTTCACAATGCAATTTTAGAGAAATATTTAACTGTACTGGCTGTAATCTACATACCAGACACAGCATGACAAAAATACACCTACCTGTGACCTGTGCACTGCAGCAGGGTCCGTCACCATTACACTGATCTCTCAATGCTGAAACTTCTCCCTCAAGCATCTCCAGCCGGCTCATGAGGTCTTTCAGGCCGGGCAGGTTGTCGCTACACCCACAGGCCTGCCGAGGTATGTTGATGCGATGGGTAAAGAGGATCTGGTTCTCCCCATCGAGGGTGTGCTCAGTGGTGTGATGGCCTGAAGAGACTGCTGTATCTTTAGGATGGAGCTGCGTGCTCTCTGGAGCATCCACGTCCACCGTGCACAGGGAACTGGCAGGAACATTGATGTTATAGACGTGGTTAAAAACTACAGGACGGTCCGCGCTCGGGAAGGTGATATTGTTTTCTTTAGGAGACTCCACAGTCTGTCGCCGATGCCGTAGGATTTCCTTCACAAAGCCAGCATTTGATAAGCTGATCAAAGCAGTCAGGAGGAGGCAGCAGCCCAGAACCCCTTGTCTACCCATGCTAGATGTGGAATGTGTATATAGTGAAATAAATATTGGTTTGAACCTCTGACTACAGGCCAATCCTCAGTAATGGTGAAGGTTCTGGAAAACAGAAAGAAAATGTTTTATCACACAAATGCAGTTTTGTTATAAGAGTTGAAATGTGCAGTCAAATTATTAGTCAACTGAGAGAGAAAATAGCAACTATTTGGATCATCGATTAACTGTGTAAGTCATTCATCAATCAAAAATGCCAAACATTTAAGCGTCAAGGTTCTCAAAAGTCAGAATTTGTTGATTTGCTGGCATGATAGTAAGTTGAATATTGTAGGGACTGCACATCAGAGAAAAAAACAAGACATACCGGGGTTATTATTTATCAACCAGCATGTTTCCATATTTTCTGATATTTTATAGACCAAATTATTAATCGGCTAAAGCTGATATCATATATGATATCACTGAGCAAAAATCCCATAAACTTTGAGCGTATTGTAATTCAAGTTGACTGAATGAAATCTAGACCTTTACACCTCCTTTTGGCTCTTTTTTTCCCTCAAGCTTTAGAAAATCTAACCTGTGACCAGAGACTTTGGCCAATCACAGGTCATTTCAGAGAGAGGGTGATCCTATTGGCCTTTCCACAAATAAAGATGCACATCCCTTTGGTGAAAGTCTAATTCAGTCGTGGACAGAGTTGCTATTCCAGCATTGAAAACAACTGCCAAACTGCTAAGAAACCCCCCCAAAAAAGAAAGACAGACTGATCAAAAAGAGAATATGCCAATAAACAAAATGCTAATGTTAAAAGTATTTCAAATCACAGTTTGTCCTCTGCCTCACTCCCCACTGCTACAAACTGCTGAGAGGAGGGCAGGCAGTAGCTCTGGAGATGGTCCTCTCCAGAGGAATTGGGGAAGAATTGGGGCAGATGGACCTTGGGGTGGCTAGCAACTACTTCTTGTCTTATTTGTGGTCTAAAACACAGACACTGTGAGAAGCACATGCATATCCCTGTGATTGTCTGGTGGGAGTGGCTTAGGACAGAAAAAGGAGAGCTGCAGAAAGAATTTTTGTATTTGCAAATTTGGCCTTTTTTTTTTTTTTGCCTTTTCCAGATTTCTGCCTAGCCCAGCTTTAATGGCTCACCACAATCCAGAGAGGCTGTGAAATGTTGTAGACAACAAACCAATTAACACCAGTTATTTGGTGAATAGCTATGGCAGAATTAATCTTAGTGGCTTTTTCTTTTGGAGTGAGAAGAAACTCACAAAAACACATGAAGAGTCTGAGAATCATTTACCTGCAGTGCACCTTACTGAACAATGGGCTACTATGAAGCTATGAAGGTTTTTCCCCCCACACACTTTTTGGAAATTTTACTTCATTTTTCCAACTCCCAGTGCAACACTGCAACAATCACATTCAAATGTGTTCATTGGAACAAACAGCAGAGATCAGTCAGAGGTACCAGGATCCCTTCACACAAGTCTTTCTTATGAGTCACACTGATTATTTACTGTCTGTGCCACATTAGTACCTGAGTCACTGACTACCACAAACCACTGTGGTTACTGGGATCTAAACACGTAGTTAGTGTGGCGATGTAATTCATCTCAGTGTGATATAGCTACAGTAAACAAACCACTGCTACTTTGCTAACTGTCATTTACAGAACTTTTAAAAAGTCAACAAAAGGGAAAAAAGCCAGTCTTAAAAGCCCAGACTGATCATCACATCAGATTGAATTTACACTTGCTTCCTGTAGAGTTAACCAAGTAAGAAGAGTGTTTGTACTGCTGTATATAAAAAAGGCTTTAATACCAGATAATCCACAGCTGTACTGCCATATTAAGTCCTTTCATGGGACAGGTATTTGAAAGAAATTATGCAGTTTTACATGAAACAGTATAGATAATGTTAAAAGAAATGTCAGACTATATCAATATACACACAGTCTAGGGTATACAGGGGGAAAACCCATCTCTTCTTCTGGCCATTTACAGTATACCCACCTATCAGCCAAAAAACCACTGGAATATTATATATGACAGTATACCCAGTTCTTCCTCAGTAACCTACCCATCTACCTAGAAGTACACCCACCTCATCAACTACCACTACACCACTGCACACACAAGACTCCTTTTCACCCACGATGACTTCATCAGCTGGACGCCATGAACACTATAATTTGTGGGAACTAAACTAGAACTAATGACAAGCTTCTTCCTCAGCGTGGGAAAGCCTACTTGGATTGCACTGTGTTGAGTTTCCAAAGGAGCTGAGTAAGCAGCATACTGAAAATCAATAGAAAAGCCCACAGACTAACTGACATACTGTATGTGTGCAATGGTCTCTTCCTCGCAGGGTGTTCACCCTCAGTTTCACATGCACATCTGCTGCTATGTCTGGGAGGCCTGCAAACCTCTATAAAAGAGGGCTGCATCTCTGTAAGTGATGCAGGATATTGTCCAGACTTTTTGATTGGTAGCGGCTGGCAGAAGCTTGCACATGCAAACCAATGAAAAATTATTTCCAGAGGGGCATCGTTCATGTAGTGATAGCTATGATAAACATGTGGTGCACCTGGATTCAGGTTCTCATGAAGACTTCTGGAAAGTTTTTATTGAGACAATGCTGTTACTTGGCTATCAGGTAATGAAAGTAGATGTCCAACAACGGTTCAGCTTTAGTGTTTGTTGCATCTTAATATAACCATGACTGCATCCACTTGATTTATGAATAAGACATTTTATACTCCAGATGTTAGAAAATCAAAGGAGTTCATGACACTCTGCACATAAATCAAAATTTACATTGCAGTCACACTTATTAAAATGCAAAAAAAAAGTGTGAGACACAAAGAAGCCTACATACTACTAGCTCCAGAACAAGAAAAGAAGCAAAAGAAAAGAGCAGTAATGAAAAACAAAAATAAACAAAAACATGGAGAGAAACAGAGAAAAAATACATTAGGGTTGTGACATGAAGAAAGAAAAAAAAACATTCTCTATCCTAAAACAAAATCTGCTCGATCATTTAGCAACCAATCCAGATTTAGACCAATGTTTGCAAAGGAAAATGTTCCAAATATAAAAGGAAATTTCTCAAAAGTATACCCACAGCTTTGCCTCATACTGCATTCCCAATATTAAAACTCTTTCTTGACCCCATACCACATGACTAATGTGGCATTCATGGCATATCAGAGTTATCGTAATTATGTGTTACTGACTGGTAAATAGCATTTACGTCAACATCCCAGCTGTAATTACAACTGGGGAAACTCTACATAGTTGATTTGAAACTAGAGACGTGCCTGGAAAACAAACAAATATGAACACCTCACATGAGCCATACAGTGACGTACAATGTTATTAAACCCAAATTTAATATATTGTCAATCCACAGTATTTCACAGCAATCACGCTTCTGTTTTTATACCTGGTATTAACATGTAACAGTGATCTGATCACAAGTGGACAGCTGAGACATATCGTTGTCCACACCTGTATCTATCATACATCTTCAGTTGACCACTTATGTTCAGATTTCATCACTGCCTATGTCACTTACACTAGTAGTTCAAAGGGCCCTACGCATAGCTATAATATCCACACTTTCTGTACTTGCTCGCCAAGTGTCACCCAAAGAACCACCACGTCCTGCATTAATGGCATATTTTTCTGTTACAAGCTTGTATTGTATTGGAAATATCATTACCTGGCTCTCCTATTTAACTGGCAGCACATTCTCTGTCTCCCTTGGCAACCACGAATCTGGCAATTTTGACATCTATTGTGGGGTCCCACAAGGCTCAGTCCTGGGTCCATTACTGTTTAACGTCTATATGCTGCCACTTGGTTCCATCATACAGAAACATAATGTATCTTATAAATAAATGATAAATGATAAATAAATGATCAATAAATGACCTGGTTAACCGCAACAGTGACATTAACATCTGGATGACCAAAAACTTTCTAAAATGAAACAAAGACAAAACTGAGATTCTTGGTGGGCACAAAACATCAGAGGGAAGAGATCAGTCATAAACTGGGCTCTAGTTTGCCGTTTGGCAGACCAAGGTGTCCTGAGATGGGTGTGGCGGCGCAGCAGGGGGAGGTGTCGACAGATCCAGCTTGGCGCAGTGACAGTTTTGTGCCAAAAGGCTTTGCTGAAGGTGCGCTAAAAGCTCGCCAGCTGAAACCAGGTCTACTGTCAGCACAGGTGGAGCGCAGCCGGTGTAAGCCGAAGTTTGGCTGACTGGCAGACAGTGCGCACACCTCACCAAAACCTCACAGGCAGGTTTCCAGAATGTCAGGCACATTAACGATGCAATAAATACCCACAAACACCACTATTCAATGCAACTATCTGCAATCAGCACATAAATGTATCTCTGTATCGACTGTCTCATCACATCTGATGTCAGATCAAAGGGGATTGGCACTGTTTGGCATGTTTGCATCATCAGCCCGTGGAGGTCTGCTTGCAGTTCCATATATTCGGACACTGCGAGCTTGGACCTCCCGGACCAAAACAACAGTTTCCTCCTGGGAGAAGTTTGGGGCGGCTTCAACTTAATCAAAATGCTGCAGACTCACTGGGACTAGAAAAACAGAACATATTAATCCCATACTCAAAACACTACACTGGCTTTGGATAAAATACAGAACTGATTTCAAAATACTCCTCACTATTTACAAAGCACTTAATGGTCTGGCTCCTCGATACATCTCTGACCTGCTCACAGCCTACATACCCCCCAGAACCTTCAGAACCTTCAGATCATCAGACACTGGTCTCCTAACGGTTCCCATGATCCAAAATAAATTTGTTGAAGGTGCATTCAGTCATTATGGCCCCACTTTCAGGAACAAAATGCCTGATGATCTGAGATTCTCTGCAACTGTGTCATCCTTTAGAGTCAAGCTACCTACCTGTTCTCCCAGGCCTATGAATAATGTGTGCCTCTGTCTGTCAAGTTTATTATCTTGGTTACTGGCAAAGACCAGCAGAACTTAAACACATATTAACATGTGTTAATGTGTGTCAACTCACTGTCGGAGAGATGAGAGAGCAAGTAATAGAATTGCTAGTATCATTAGTGAGGAAAATGAGTATTTGAAATCAAATCAAATATTTAGAAACGATATGTATAAATAAATCAATATATTTGGCAACACTAGAATGCCTTTATGTACACTTCCTAAGATATGTAGATAAATGCATCCAAGACCACCTCAGCAAGTGGTTAGAGTGATCACATCACAATGCATCTTGGTGGTGGTTTACACCTGTATTTAGTCGCTGTGCACCTGTGATCAGATCACCCAAGACGCATGTTAACACCAGTTATAAAAAGGCTCTGAATATCGTCCAGAATATCAGAGTCTCAGTAGACTTTTAAGTGACAAATTACAGTCACTTGTCCACTGTTCCACATGACTTGTTTTTGCTGTAAAGCTTATAGACAGGCAGGTTCGGGATTAATGGGCAGGTTGAGCCTGTGTGTATTCATCTTTGGTCCAAAATATGAGGGAGCTCTACACAGGTTGTGATGAATTTTCCTGTGAGGAATGCTTAAGATTTATATTTGAGGAAAAATCACTAAAACAGAGGCAGGAATCAAGAGACCACAGTGTGACAAGTCACAGGCGTTTGGCCAACAGTCTTTGAATACAGCAAGTAAGATCAAATCAGAGGAGTTCTCTATGATGACTGGATGTTGTCCTCCCCTTTTATTATATCGCCCTTTTTTGTTATCTCCGCCAGGCCTAAGCCTGGAGTGGATGATGTATTGACAGTGCGTTTGTGTGTATATGCATGTGCATCCGTCTGCCTGTCTGCAGCTAATCTTACATAGTACTGGACCAATCAGCCTGATATTTTTCAAGCATATTTATGACTGTATGCTCAACAATCTTTTGTGGATTTGGTGATTCGCAATTTAGTGACAGTTCTATACCGTCATTGACTGCAGACTCCTCACTCCATTCAACTGGCTGTTAGAGGCTAAAAATGATCAAATCACATAGCAAACAACGACGATGAGTACAATTTAAGACCCTCTTCTTTCTATGAAACTCATACACAGATGCTGTATTAATGATGTATTATGTAGTGTAGCCTACATTATGTGCCACCAGAGGTCAGTCTCTGCTGGTGGAACAGGCAGCTAAGCTGGGCAGCACAGCAGCTGCGAGAGGTGGGGATAACGTTAAACTGCTGGCTAGCAACGTCAGAGAGAGAGAGCAGCAGGGAAAAGCAGCATATTTTTAAGTCTACCTCAGTGAACTATGGGATTATTTCTACCAAACCAGAGCTGGTGATTGTTGGAACAGTGGACTAACTAACTAGATGACTAGAAAGGCTAAATAAGGCAGCTTTGGAGAGTTTTATTTTAATTCTGTCAAGTCTGAATGAAGTGTGTTTTACAATGAGTTAACAAGGCAATTAAGCTACCGTTAGTCTTAGTACAGTGAAAGAAAGAAACTTTATTGTTGTTGTATTTCTCTGTTTAATAAGGACAATAAGTGTAAGAACATTACCTTATCCAATAGAACTTGCAGAACATGCATGTAGCAATCTTGCTAACATTTATTGTTTCCTTATTAAATTTAAACAGTTAGGCGAACCCAAGACAATTGGTTACCATTACACTATTGCATGCATAGTAAGTGGAAATCTGCCCTTTACTAGTGTGTTCTTGATTTAGTTATATTTGGATAACAAGCTGCATGATGTGATCTTAGTTGAATTGACGGGTATGGCACATATTTTCCGTTACTGTCACCACAGTGCCTTTAAACCCCTCTCATCAATCCTCTTTTCTTTCCTCTACTGGCCTGACCTCTGATCTGACCTCTCTCTTTCTTCATGTTGCCCCCACACCAGCATTTTTTGCACCCCTTCACCTTCACATAGATATAAAACTGAGTTTGAGTTTCACAAGTCCTTGCACATCTGGTGCATGGTAGGATAAAGGTAGGTTATGAGTGCTGTTGTAAATCTGAAAACTAGGTCTGTCAATATGGGGTTTTTTTTACTTCCTTCTAGAAGACTTTACAAGACACAAAGATTGATAATTTGCAGTCTCTGAGGTGAAGAATGAATCTAATAAAAATCCTAGGCACATATTTCAGGTGAAGATGCTCGCGGTAGCTTCAAAAAGTGGTGCAATGTTGCTAGTCTGTATTTCCAAAATACCTCAAATATGATTTTTATACAAAATGTGATATTGTAGATGTGTGTTTAGTAAAAAGCCACAAATACATCATTCGAAGCAGGGGTTGACCAAGGACATCTAATTTGACTAGGTGACATGGGAAGACAATTTGGAGAGAAAATTGAAATAAATATAACCTGTTCACTAAGCTATAATCCAGAATTGCTGTAGCTTTAGTTCTCTTCCCCCATGTTGGCAGCAAGAAGGGAACTTTCCCGCGTGGAAAAGAGAAACTGGGAATGTTGGCCCTGGACTGAGGACATCTGTTTTGCCTAGTCAAAGAAAAAAAAAAGGCACTGAGGCACTTGTCCTTTACCTTTTGCAAAACTGAAAGTACCGCTGCATGCATTATTTAATGTTTAATTTGTTGTCCCTGATCATCTCTATGTGTGCAATCAGCTTCTGCTGATGAGACACAGACAGCATTGTCCTCATTTCACACTCATGAGAACAATACAAGTGCAGCATGTCTGGACACTTCTCTTATGGAAAACACTCGTGGCTGACAGCAGCGTGTCAGGACTCTAGTCAGCATGCATCTGCCTGTTTGTTCGTCTGGGATATTTTAGCATTTTTTATTTGGCTGATTCTAATAGCATCTGGAACAGCTGGAAATCATCTCAAGAAAAAAAGTAAGCCTAATTTGACTAGTTACTGTAGCCGACACAATAACAGAAACTGCAACACTCCATTCGCAGATTTTAAATTTCCCCACTGCGGCACAGATATCCTTAAGTGGTCCTTTAAGAATAATAAACCTGAGCTTTATGTGTTCCCGTGTGAGTCTCAACAGGATGCAGACTTTAGTTTCAATTTGCAATTATGGGGTCTCACCTCAATCAAGGAGAAAAAGCTTGAATATTTGTAAAAAGATACTTTTTAGATTTTTTGGGAGCAGAAACAATGAATGGATCTATAGAAAATTAAACTATTTTGATAATTTGTGACTTGTTTCAGTCCGTTTTCAAGCAAAAATCCCAAACATCTCCTGATTCCAGCTTCTCAGATGCCATGGTCTGCTGCTTGTCTCTATATGCGTTAGTGAACTGAATATCCTCTGGTTTTGACTGTTGCTTAGACAAATCATTCTACCTAAATATGCCACCTTGGCCTCTGGGAAATTATGAAGCACATGTTTTCAGTAATTTCTCACATTTCATTGACAGAATGTTTGATTAATAGGTCCCCTGTGGAGTTTTCCCACAAACAAACAAAAGTGTTTAGTGTATTTTCTTCTTCATTAAAAATTTGTGAAGCTGATATTTAAATTATTTAACACTCAGAATTATTTACAACCATGTTCAGTAGCTTCCAGTCTTCTTTCCTGCTTTTGTTGGCACACTGCAGCACCTCTTGGCGTGTTACTGCCACCTGTTGATCAGTAGAATAAAGTGACACCACTGGTGGGACTGGGTATTGCGTTACCTACATGAGATTAACAAAACAAGGACCCCCTCATAGAAATAGTTCCATTATACCACCAGAGGTCTAGAACTCCACAGGGAGCCTCTAACACGCTGAGAAATTAACCTAATAAATTATGGATACTGACAATAGCTGTAACTTGCAGCCCTTGTCCACAGCTGTGGTACTCATTGTAAAGCAGCTATAGTTTTTGCTCTTCATACATACATACATATTTAATGCTGTGTAGGATATCAGAAGATACTTCTCGACTGCTTAATGACCAAGCAAATAAGAGCAGATTTTAATTAGCTGAGAATTCCACAACTTCCTAAACAGCCATCTGTGTTCAGTCCCCCTCATAACCGACACACCTGATTCTAGACACTCCGGCAGATTTACAATGTTAAAGAGCAAACGCTGACCCAGTTACAGCTGACCCAGAACCTGCACCCTTATATAACCATATACGTATATTCATTTGAGTATTCTGTACAGTAAATGATGTAAACGGTGATTTAATTTGGTTTGTCTGATTTAGGAAAAAGAGAGACACTCAAATGAACATTTTTTTTTTTTGTTTGTTTTTTTTTACAAAGCAACATGAGCTCTCAGTGTCACTCTGGTTACACAAGCTACACCTCTGCAGCTCAACTGGCCCTGAAATCTAACACATTTTACATAAAATGCAAAGGCGTGTGATGAGTTATGATCAACCCCTGGCTCTTTGTGTAGAGGTCACACAGAGGAAAACAGTGTGGGATGAGCCCTGGGGGAGCTCCAACTACTAAATCAGCTGTCCCCACGACAGAGGTTTGTTTCATTGGGTTCATCCACATGCACATTAATATTCCACTATTATTCAGAATATGACAGTTTTCTGAATTTAATACAGATCTTGTAAACAGAATATTCCGTTTGCATATTCAAAATTAGGCCTTATTCTGAATGTAGCATTGAGATATGTTGGATATGCTGATATTATCCAGGTTTAAGGGGCATTCTTTGGACATGAATACAGCGTAGAATATGCGTCTCAACTGGAGTCGGCTAGCCAACACTTTGCAATGCTGGGGTAGAGATGCGTGCCCAAAAGAAAAGCCAACATTTCTGGTCAGAGGGAGAAACATGCATCCCTTTCAGGAAGCTGTTTAAAGGAATGAAAGACGGATGCTCTGTTTGCATGGTCATACAAGTCCCCCACTGGTGAAAAAGTTTTAAAAAATCAGATTTGATGCAAAAAAAGCATAACGACACGAGCGACTCCAACCATTCCACTTCACCATATTTTGACTTGATATACAATTTGTTGGGGCATTGGCCACTGTCAAACACATCCGAGAATGGCGTCAACTTAAGTTATGTGCAGCTGCATGGAAAGAGGAATATGAGTAGAATATTAATTTCCATTAGCTGTGTAAACAGCTTAGTAGGCATATCATCTTTTTCAGAATAATGGCAAAAAAATGAATATTTTGTGAGACACCCCTGTCACTCTGCTGCACAGACACTGCCCAGGATTCCCAGCACATAAAAAGAGAGGCTCTAAAACATCCTGCACTGAATAGCTGCCGATGGGAAATGATGTGCATTTAGATTCCAGTTGTAAAATAAAACAAAAGGTCTGAGCTCCACAGTACATCAGAGAAACTGAATGATTAGAATCTTCGTGAGCTGAAACATTCAGAAGTTAAAACCACTGTAAGCCAGACGTTGATTTCAATTAAGCAGAGCTAATGGACTGAATGGATGAGGTAGTTTTCTTTCTTCTTGCCCACACTGGCAAATCCTGCCACTCACTTTTCCCTTTAATTTAATCTCCATGATGGAAAAATGACACACAATGAAAACTGAATTGCATTGCTGAAGGTAACGTGATGAATCATCAGGCTGCAAAGCCTCACCAGACTGAAGGATACTAACACTAACCCTTCATGCACAAACACACACACACAGATGGACAGTTTTTATTTTTGGAGTATTGATGTACAACCTGACAAAAAACTGAGAGACTCTTTTTTGGCAAGAAGCATGCTGGCTGCTGGCCCCTTCTCTACTAAGATGATCAAAGCTTCCACATGTTAACTCCCTCAGCCCTCATCACCATCTCTGATCCTGCATTGGCTGCTATGTGTGTCTGACTGAGGAAGAAGTTGCAGCATACACCAAGAATGTAGTTCCAATAAGCTATAATCAATGTCTTCTGGTGTTGGAGTAACCTGCGCTAGAAAGAAATCTACAGCTAAAGAAAGGCAAAAGAAGAGAAAGCTAACTAATGCTGGGAATGCCTTTATTTTGAATAAATTTATTCAAAGAAAGCCATAGAAAAACTCAAGAGAATTGATTTTTGTCTCATGAAATCTAAATTTCTCTCAGATATACACATGAATAAATCATCTTACCTGTACAGATGCTATCTACTTGTCACAAGCCCATGCAGGTAAGATGAGGCACTCCTCCGAGTCTCCACACTTCATTGAAGCAAAGAAAAATGATGCTTTGCTCTGTTGTGTCACTGCTCCGTCTTGTAGCCTCTCCAGCAAGGTGGCAGCTCTGTCTGTCTGTCTGTCTGTCTGTCAGCCCTCCCTCAGCCAGCTTCCTTATCTTCCCTCACCGTTCACAGCTCAGGCTGGGGTTCAGCTCCTTCACTGACAGAGAGAGAGTGAGTCAAAATCACAGAGAGAGAGGGAGAGAGTGGGAGTAAATGTCTTTTAAAGTGTCGAGGAGTAGTTTAGGTCAGACCCCCACTGCTTAAACTCCAACCCTTAAATAGCCGTCATTTTCCCTCCCTCCACAGCCCTTCTTCCCTCCCTCTGCTGAAACTAATAGATGCAGAGTTGGGCTGCTGCCTTTAAATGAGATGCCAGTGTTACTGGGAGTCATGACAGAGCAAGTGGAGCTTGTGGTTGTGCAGGAAAATTAGAGGGGAAAGCCGGGAATGAGAGGAAAGTGAAGTCACAATGTAGACAGCAGACAGACGCTTCCCCTTCAAACATATTAACTTCGCAATAATGATTTATGATTGTCTCCTGAAGAAATAAAGAATAATCTTTATGCAATTTACTTAATATAGTATATCTACGGAAATCCCCTTCTCAATCATTCATCATTACCATGCCTTATTTCCATACTTATTACTTATTTCCCACTCTAATCCCTCACAGTGTGAATCTTTCTGCAACCCTGTCACGGTGATGGATACCTACAGCAGCTGAAACTCATTTTATAATGCAAGCAATGTGCTCTTAATTGAATAAATCTGTGGCATATTTCCTGATTGAAGAGTTCCATTAATTATCCAGTTGATGATGCATACATAAAAATGACTAAAAAGCGGATGGTTAACAGTGAAGCTGATCTCTAATTCCTGCAGGAAATGTTTCCTTGCTCAGACACAGTTATTTCTTGTGCAGACATGGTTATATTCTCATACATTTAACAGATGGGATGAGCAGGAAACAGATTTTTAACTGTTAGCGTCCAGCCAGCTTGGATTAAAATGAAAGCAAGCTGTAAAGGAGTACGTGATTTCAGTCATTCCCAAACCTGAATGTTAAACTACAAGACTACTGGGGAAGCAGACGGCATGTCACCATATGGACGCAGTCGCCACGCAGTTTGATCCTAATATGATTAGGTGAGGATAAGGCTTAAATCTTTAAAGTGAGTCTGTGAGGCTGCTTAAGATGTTTACAACATGCTTGTTTACTGTTTGTTGTGAATGCAAAGTGTCAAACACCTTTAGAGTGAGCAGGATCATGCAGATTTTTATTACTAATTAATTAGATTAAATGTTTTTGTTAAATTGATAAATCATTTGGTTTATAAAATGTCAGAGACTTGTTGAGAATTGTCCATCACAATTTCCTAAAATCAGAAATAGCATTTTCAAATGTTTGTTTTGTTTTATAATCAATGTATTATCACATAGGATAAAGAAAAGTACGAAATCCTCAAAATTGAGAAACATTTAGCTTAAAAAAAGGACTTCATCAATTTATCAGCTAACTTTTGACCTGGTGACATTTGCAGCATCAGTTCTTAGATGTGTGATTTGAAGTGTATACATTCAACTTTTGTGCATTTAAGGAGATTTCAAATAATATCAAAACATGACGTATGTTAAATCCACCATACAGAGGCTACTGTACATTTACACTTCACTGTTTCATACAACAAATACAAGACTGCTGTAGGTTTCCTTCAGCATGTTGGAAAGGACAAGCATGAGGAGAAAATGATAAAAATAAGTACAGGGAAAATAAGCTTAAAAAGGGGCCCATGAATAGGACTGGACAAGAGAGTAGATATCATCTTAGATTTTGGATATCCTATTATGAGCGTTGCCTTTTCCTGCTTTTAAAAGCTGCATTACAATGAAGTTATGTCATTTTCTGAACTTACCAGACTGTTCTAGCTGTTCTATTATTTGCCTTTACCCAATACTGTATCCACCTATTATCCACATCACTGATAATAAAATATCAAAAATCTCATTACATAAATATTTTGTGAAAGCACAGTCAACCATACACAACAGTCCTAATATTGATATTGAGGTATTTGGTTAAAAAATATTGTGATATATATCGCCCTGCCCTACAATGAAAAAGAGATACCCACTCACAACCACCATACTGAAAGTTAGGGCTGCTTTCTTCATTCCATTTATTTTGATAATTGTCTATTCATAGTTTGGTCTGCTGGCACAGAGGCAACTGGATCGCTTTCAGTTTTCCTCAGAGCCTTGCTACAACCACGGTAGTGGTAGAAGGAGTGGTGGTTACTTCAATTATTCCACTATCTGCCATTACTGCTACTGGTGATAGTATACACAAAGAGCTAACATTGATACTCCTCATCACTGGGGATGGCTACTGATAGCTACAAGAGAAAACAGAAAGTGCTATCCTCTTCCTGTTTTGGTTGTGCAATGGTTGAAGTACTTTCTCTATGCTGTAATTTCAGCCCTCCTTTTCCCAGGAAATCGTACCTGGTGGCAAACCTATAAAAGTGAGGCTTACAGGGAACCAATCTAAATGCAGATGCCATTATTCTATAGCCAATAGTGCAATCAACATTTACTTCATAATGACAAGTTAAAGCAAAAAATGTGTCCATTGCACCTTTAAAATGTCAGAAGTAACTGAGAAAGCATTAAAAGATAAGCTGATTTGACAAACTGCCTGATTTTTTTCAACCAACACTCTAAATTATGGGCCGGGCGTTTTGATGATATATACTGTGTGACAGTAGAAATGTGTCCACTGGTAGAGATTTAGTAATACCATTTCTACTGCTGGAGGTATTCAGGACAGGACAGGCCTCCAGGAAGACCGCCAGACTTTGAAGCCAATTTGATATAGTGGCTTCAAAGTCGAGCGATGTGTAACTAGTCTTTCCAGGTCTGTCCCGTGATGCCAAGGGGCCTAACGAGAGTTTTTCCCCATACACTTAAACTGTAAATCAGTGGATACATTTTTTTTGAGCTCACAACTCCCACAAAATGACTTGTTTCACTATCAGAATTTGATCCACTCAGTCCGATAACATTCGGAAAGTCTAAAGGAGCTGCACGAATAAATCATTTTATCTCCATTCAGGTCAAGAGAGGGCTACCCAGAAGAAGTCAGACTGTCTGGCAGAAGTTAGCCATTTGGCCAGTGGAAGTCTCTAGTGGGCTTGCCCTATATGGGCCTAATGACACAGAAGAGCTGGATAATTTTATACCCTGGAGGTCAAACTTTTTTGGCCTCATGCACCGCTGTGCAACCTTCATAAAAATGAATACTGTATCCAGTTCTCCTTATACATCCATGGGGCAGGCTATGTAACAAATCAGGGATGGAGTCTCATATCTTGTGATTATTGCATAATTCTTGGTGATCTCATGAATCCATCTGCCTCATATTTGATTTGGGCAGACACAGAGGAGGAAAGTAAAGGTATAAATACATAAACGTTTGTTCTTGAGAACAATAACTTTTACAAGTTATTGTTCTCAAGAACACTTAAGCTTCCATTTTGAAAGAATTTTAGTTGTTTTTTTTGTTTTTTTTTTACAGTTGTAAGTCTTTTTAAGTCAAATGTCTCAGATGAGGCAGGTGTTTTTTGTTTGTATGTTAGTTCCAAATAAATTATGACAATCATTAAATGTGATAAAGTACGGTATGGTTACCACAATATATACCATTACTGTGATATACAATCACCAATACTGATATAGAAGTTTCTAACCATATCATCCCACCCTACTCCAGATCCCAAATATTTTTGATTTACTATCAAATTGGACAAAAAAATGGCAGCAAACCCTCATGTTTCATAAATTCACTTGAAAATGAAAATTAATTGACTTTCAAGACCGACCCCTTAATTCATTGCTTAATTGTTTCAGGTCTGATTAAAATCAATTTTTATGAATATACAAATGCATTACTATTATGGCCTCTGTCAAAAAAAATGTTAAATGTGTATCTAAAGATTTTACCTACATTTCTGCATTCTTAAAGAAAAACAAATTCCAATCAAAAATGTTAGATCTGGCCTTGTTTTTATAAACTGACAGCAAAGAGTAGCATCAAACTAAAACAACAAATCCTGACTAATCTAACGGCACAACACAACTAAGTAGCTTTGTCACCTTTCATTGGTCGTGTGGTCGGTTAGGTAAACCAGGCAACAAAGACAATAACTGTCTGTGCCTCAAGATCTTGTATTGCAGGACAGGAAATATATGCATGTCTGAAACAGAGTTCAAGTACATGGTGAGGAGGGTCCACTCACAGAGGCAGAGGATAAACTCATAAAATCTGTCACCATTCTTTAAATCAAATCTTTCCCTCAGTCTCAGAAGACCCCAGGGTTTGGCTCTGAAGAATGAGACAATGTGTGTGGAACCAAGTAAATAGGTCACACTGTGGCCCCCTTTTAATTTAAGACTCCACATGTGTTTCACATGAACTACACACACTGCAATATAGCTCATGGGGCTCAGGCACACACCATAGAACATTTGCAAGTTATTGCTACTGCAGCTATAAACCAAATGGAAGTTATGATTACAAGGCAATCTGAAGAATGTGTAACACCACTGGAACAAAAACACTTATGTAACAATGTCTGCTACTTAACAAGACTAATAGTCTACAGCTGCTCACACTGACAATGTAATCATGCTGATGTTTAGCAGGTAATGTTAACCATGTTCACCATCTTAGCTTAGCCTGTTAGCATGCTGACATCAGTACTAAACACATAGTTCAGCTGAGACTGATTGAAATGTCACTTTGGCAGGACCAAGTGTTGGAAAGATTAAAATTTTGACCTAATAATGGCAATATCTAAACAGTTATTGGTTGCCAAGACATTTTACTCCAAACCACAAATGTCAACCAGCTAGTGGCGCTCAGGTCCTGAATTTCACTGTGGGACTGCACATAATTTCATCAGTTCACGCATTCTAGTACTTTTTTTGCCAGTGACGTAAACTTTACAACGTCAATCCTCAGGTTCCTCAAATGTAAAAAGTAACGGTTAGTGAGGATAAACTTTAGTCTAAAGACATGTTTTAGGCTAACTGGATCAGAATATATCTGTGGCTCCAACTTAACAATGCTGAGATGAAAAATGCAGCACTGTGAAGTTTAGTATAGTATAGTGCAGCATAGTTTAGAGAATCCCAAGAAAGCAACAAAATGCAATCTGAGGTACGAATAGGTCAAGCTAGTATTAAGTGTAGAACTCCCCCAAAAAAGTGTTTAATCCTTACAGCCTCACTGCCTGCATGGCTAAAATGTGAGGTAGTAAAGGTAAAAACATATAAAAGTCAAACACATTTGTGAGTAAAATCTGCCAAACAGATGGCTCATACCAAAACCATCCTCTAATCTCAAACACAAGAGCACCTGTGTTGGTTTAACAAAGTAGGTGTTACAGATTCAGATCTTCCCCAACTTAAAGCCCCAGTTCCTTATTTTGAGCTTTGATTCATAACCAGACACAGACATATACAAGTCCAGTGAAAGAATAATGTGGATTTCAGTCTGAACATGGTTAAAGCGTCAGCACAGCAGAAAGAAATGAAAGGTTTAAGAACACTTCAAATAAACAGAAACTAGAATTACTGCCTCACGGTTATATGCCTCTGTGAACAAGTCAAGTTGCAGTTACAGTTTACATCCATGTCTGTCCGGGGTCATTTGTGGCCATGATAGTTCACAGTGCTGAAAGTGTTGCTGTAAAGAAGCTGCATATTCTAAAATGGGGATTCTTCACACACATCGTCAACCTGGCAGCTTAGAATATCTCTACAATAAGCACAGCTTCAAGGTGGACACCCAATTGTCACCACTTCAGTATCTGACCAAATGTCTTCCCTTCTGTTATAACATTGAATAATGGCCAGAAAAGTGCTTTTGTAGAACATTATGATGTCACAGTGAAGTTGACTTTTGATATTTTGGATGTAAAATGTCAGCACTTAATTATCTTTTTCTATAAGACATTGATATGAAATTCTTTCATAATTAACGTATGAATTCTAGATTTATGGCCTTGGTGAGGTCACAGTGACCTTTGACCACAAATCAGTACATCTTTGAGTCCAGGGGATACTTGAGCCAAATTTGAAGAAATCTCCTCAAGGTGTCCTTGAGATATTGTGTACTTGAGAATGAGATGGATGCGAGATCACAGTGACCTTTGACAACCATAATCTTATCCGTTCATCGTTGATTCCAAGTGGACTTTTTTCCCCCAAATTTAAGGCATTCTTGAGATATCCCCTTCACGAGACTGGCACGGACATACAGACAGACGATCATACTTACATATGGATGGACGGCCAACCCGTTAACATACAGCACAACAAACAACCCGAGACCATTAAATGTCAAGAAACAATTATAACTTTGTGGCTCAAGATGAGCCAAAATGTCAAATAATTCTCCTTCTGCTTCTAATTTTTGAGAATGACTCTCTTTTTCATGATTTTATCAAATAATAAATAATTATCTCTAGGTTCTGCACTGGGTTTGGACAAATCAAGCTACCTGGAGATGCCGTCTTGGACATTTTTCACTATTTTCTAACATTTTGATTGACCAACAAATTGATCAGAAAAAATAATCAGCAGATTAATTGGCAATAAAAATAATCTGTAGCAATACTTGACTGACATTCGCTCACAAGTTAAGTTCATTAAAAAAAAAATTTCAGACTTATTTTCCTGAAAAGACTGCATGGGATTCTTTTTTAAAAAATGAAAAGATTAAGTTTTCTTTTAACATGCACTACAATAAATATGTCCCCTTGCTTTGACAACTTGTCACTGAACATTTATTGGTAGTTCACGCAGTTTATACACCTTGGTAATTACAGCTGCGTCTTCCAATCCATACAGTTGTGCTGACATGCTGCTTGGTCCAGTCCTCTGTAATCTCAACAGGCTGAAAGAGGTATTAAGAAAAGCAAAGTGTCTCCAGCCTGACCTTTGGACAGGGTTGTAATCATAGAGCTCAATAGCTCATGGTTATTTTGGTCTCAACTGTTTACCTAAAATGAACCTTAAGGTCAGCAAACGTTTAACTTTTTCCAAACATGAATAAAAAGTGAGAAAACTTGACGATTAAACTTTTTTTATTAATTGCCAAACAATTTATCAGTTTATATGTACAAAATACTATGTTTATATGTAACAACATGGAAAATGTTGAAGTATTAAATTGCCATGTGAGTAATTACATTGCCAAGAATAAAGACTTGTACAATGAAAGAGTCATTTTTTATATAGACATGGATTAAGGTGAAACATTTACATGGTTACTAACAGAATGTTTAATTATGAAACTCTAGGATTACTGGGTGGCTTTAAAGTAGGAGGTAAATGTACCGTCTGATCTTTTCAAGTTAAAGAGTACAAAACTAAGATGAAGAAAGAATGACTGACTTGCAAATAAACTTCCAGCGTTTTGTGTTGTAAAAGCAGCTGAAAATATTGAATAGTCTTTAGTTTCTATATTAGTTTTGATAAGTGGGGAAGATTTTTGTTTCACGTTTCCTCTAAAAATGAATCGATAGAATTGCACATGCAGTCCCTATTAATAAAAAGTGTTACCACCCTTTAGTGAAAGATGCCACCAAGGACTCTCAGTCTTTCCAGACTTCCAGAACATTTGATAACCTCACTGTGAAAAGAAACTATTTGTTTTAACGTCATACAGTTAGTGTCTATGCTGTGTTAAAATTTTAAGTTGATTGAATCTGAGAAGACAAGTAATTTTGTACTGATTCAATTTGTCTTTTCAAAGTCAGTCAACTTAAAAGTTTATGGCAGCCCGGACACTAACTTTGTTTTAAGTTAAAACGAATTCTTTTGGGGTTGCTCTGGGTGTCCCTCATGCTGTGTTCACACTATGAGCAACACAGCAACAGACTACAAGTCGTTTTCAATAGATGCCACTGACATGAAGCTACAAACTGATGCCAGACACTTGTCACTGCAGACGGACATGACATGCTACAAATCAATTTTTTTCAGCACTCCAATGACTGGTAAAGCATCAACAAGTCATATGTTTGTTTCTAGCTGTGTTACTGTATTATTTAGCTAAGTTAGCTGTTGTTGTGCTAGCTTTCTGTGCATGGCGGTGCAACAGGGTCAGTTCAATTCAATTTCATTTATAAAGCCCAATATCACAAATTACAATTTGCTTCAGAGGAATTTACAGCATACGACATCCCTCTGTCCTTGGACCCTTGGAAATGCGATTAAAATATGGCTCGGACATCATAGCACAGATATTTTTTGACAAGATAAAAACTCTAGATGATGTTCAGTCAAGGTGCTTCATGGCAAGTAGGAGACACATACAAACCCATGACTACATACTACATTGACGAGCGCTTAGCAATACTTCAGCGGCAATCAGACAATAATATAGCTGCTCACGCTGTAGCGTTGTCATTGGTAGTTTGAACACAGCATTAGGACTCATTCATACTCCATTGTTGTACAAAAATAGATACATTTGTTTCAAATGCTGTAAATGTCATCGTCCTCACGCCTCCACGTGTCCTTTGTGATGGCACAGATACAGCCAATAGATGAAGGAGGTGGTTGTACTATTGTACGTTTTAATAGAGGCAGCATTGTAGACAGCACCCTGTAAGGCTATTAAATACATGCGTCATGTGAACAAAAAATTATTACCACCGCCAAGGAGGTTATGTTTTCACCAGTGTTGTTTGTCTGCAAAATAACTCATAAAATTCTTAATGGATTTTGATTAAATTTTCAGGAAAGGTTGATAATGGCACAAGGAACAGATGATAAAATTTTGGTGGTGATTGATTGAAGCAAAGTGGATAAAATAATAAAATGGCGGGAAATCCGAGCTGCTTGGTGGAGGTTTGCGCTCTCCAAGTGCTCTAGTTTTTACTGTATTACTGATTTGCTCAGCTCTGTCATTTTTTTTAATGACTTTGTCGTGTCCAATGGTTGTGTCCTGCTTGAACGAACCAACACTGCCCCCATGATTTCTAGTGGTAGGCTGCTGCTCCTTTTCATCTATATATGTAAGCATTCAGAAAATGTGAAAAAAACAAAAAACAGACAAGATGAATGCAGAGTACACGCAGAGTACAGATTAATCAGAGTCAAAAAAGCCACATTAATTACACTATATATATTCAATGTTAACAATGTTAACAATTAACAATAAAAATGAAAACTTTCAAGGGGGAGTTGGATACTTTTGATTGGCTAATCTGATGACTTAAACCCAAACAGAGTATGACATATTAATCAGGTCATAGTCTGAGATCATTTTGTTTTATAACTGTTTCCCCCTGACTTTTAGATTGTGTGTTTTTTTTCCAGTGTGGGGTCACCAGATTTATTACCAACAAACTGTCAGTATCTCATAAACACAGCAACACAGCAAGAAGCTACTTCTTAGATGACCTCATCAGTTTTAATGATCCACTATAAACCCATGACACTGGCAAGACACTTGTTAGAAACTATATCTGCCAACAAATTGTTTCATGATCACAGTTGGTTGTGAAATAATGACAATGAGCTATAAGCTTACAAGTTGTAGATGACTTAACATAAAGTACAGTTCTGAGGTACTTTGGTGCTGCTTTATATTTCTACTCTGATACATTTCAGAGGCAAATATTGTACTTTTTACTCCACTACATTTATCTAATGGCTTTAGTTACTTTGCAGATTCATATTGACATTAAAGATTAAGATAAAACTTTATTGATGCCTGGGCAGGAATTCTCTACCCAGCAGTGTATACAGCAAATAAAGTGAGCTCCACCTTTATCAGTTGCAAAATTAAATTGATGAACACATAATGCGTCAATAATTATGATCGGCCTGTTTTGCATAGTGAGTACTTTCACTTTTGGTACTTTAAGTATATACAACTGAGGTACAGGCAAAAAAGACAGAAAGATGGAGAGCCATGCATCCTCATATGCGGTGTTACATCCTCATCAGTCCGACTGAGTCAGCTACAGGCCTTGTGCTGACACTGAGCAGACCAGAGATGTCACAGCTCACACAAACATGAACTAATATGGCTCTGAAGGCCTCGCGAAATCCTCTCAGGTCGCTCCCGGTTGTCACCAGCACATCTGCTGAGAGCCTCTGATTGCATTCACAGTTAAGAGCGGCTTCAATAAAAACCAGAGACAGCAAACTCTGCATGGGGATGGCTCCCCTTTGTTGTCTCAGTGTGGTAGCTCTAATGAGCTTGTGCGCTTTACAGATTAGAGGATCTGCGCTTGCAGGCATTAGTTTAGGGATTGCAGTGACACTGGTGAATGATCCGTACTGAATGTGACCCTCTGTTAACAGCTGTGTTTGGCTGGGTTGAGTTAGAGCTTCATCAACCACGGGGTGCGATATCCTTAATAAGATCAGTGATCAGTCATTCCCCACTGTGGTTAATGTCAGAGTGATGAGAAGGATTACAGCGCTGCTTTCATCTTTCATAAAGCAGACACATATAATTTATATTTCAAATGCATTACATAAGGCCAGCAGTTAGCTGCATTCAGCGGGGCTTGACTCACTAATGTGTAACCACTTTTGTGAAGTTAGCTGATACTTTCTGTGGAGATGACATCAATTCAAAGTTTTTGTGAAGTTTAAAGTTACATGTTCACTGATACAAGACAACGGTTCTGTTCACAACTGTATACTATCATTGTCACACTACGCATGGTGTAAAATAAGGCATGTAGTGTGTTTTATCTGCATAGTATGTGGACTTTGTGTAAGTGAGAATGCCCAGTCAAGATTAGCAAGAAGATGTGAGCCTACTGAATGGGGGAACAAGAGGAAAAGCAGGGGATCACCAAGGTCAGTTGATTCATCCTCTGGGGAACATCAATATTCAACCTGGTCTCACTCCAAAGTTGTCAAATACCTGCGTTTAGGCAGTGTTTTTCGGCATCAGACACAGACGAAAAAAGCTGCCCTTTGACATTAGCATAATACGCAGCCTGTCGCCCTTATTGTGTCGCCCAGCAGTGTCAGGGGAAATGCGGCAGGACATCAGTGTAAGTTAAGGGGAGCGAAAGTCCGAGTAGGAGGGATGGTGGATGGGTCCAACATACGTGACTCACTTCCTGTATGATTGTAAAGCCAAACCCTGTTCTATTTTTCTAAACCTAACCATGTGATTTTGTTGCCTAAGCCCAACTATATGTGTGTGTTGGCCAAATGTAACAAAGTGGGTTTGTTGTTATTTTGAAAGAGACCGTATGGAAACTGGACACTTCCTGTGAAAAGGGAAGTGTATTTGTTTGTGGTTGTTGTTGACATGATGATGTTCGATTGTGGATGTTAAATGCTGTATTATTTATCTCTTTACTGTATTATATTTTTTGTTACCATGGACAGGTTGACTGTAAAAATGAATTGCCCTTCTGGGACTAATAAAGTATTCTGAATCTGAATCTGAATATGAATCTGAAACAATATGTGACAAGGTTGGAGTGAGAATGTGTTGGAATGTTTGTACAAAATTGAATGTCTATAAATGTAATAATTGTTGAGCTATTTCAGTCTGGACCAAAGTGATGGCTAATAAATATATTATCTTAATTCATACTAGATGAGGACTCCACATAAAAATGTTCCAATAACATCATGACTACTTTTTGAACAGCTCAACAGATTCGGAACATTGCCCCGACATTCAAACTACAAAAGGAACATGTGTCTCCTGTTGTAGTCGACACAATCCAATTTGTTGAGTTAATGGTCTTATTGAGTTGGAGGGGAAATTATCAGTGTCAATTAAAACAGACAAAGAAATATAAAAGACATGCATCGACTACATTAGGAGAGTCTTTTGTTCATGCTGCATGCTCCAGTGAACTCAGTGTTGTAAAGTGAAGATGCTCAGAGGTTATTAACCACACAAAGAGTGTCCTGAAATGAAGAGAGACAACTGAGCAGTAGATTTAATCTGCCTCAGACAGAAGTTTTACATAAACCCATTACCTCTGACTCCATTTGCTGTGATATCTTAATGAGAAATAACTTGATAATCTTTACAGAAAACAATGACGGATTTAATAGTTCCTATATTTTTTGCTTTTTTTTGGCAATCTCAAGTCTACAGTATCCCAAATATTGCCACAATTACACAGAAGCTTGCCAACCCAAGAAGACAGTGGAAACATGCATTTTCCACTCGACAAATCTTCTTAGCTGTTTAGAACAAGTGATGCACAGTGTCCAAAAATACATCAACAGAGTCCTGATAGACAAAAAAATCCAGCAGAATTAAGCTGTGAATGTTTCAACCCAGCTATCGCGTTTATGCCAACGTCTCTTTTGGTGTTTACATCACTGCATTAGACTGTAATCCTCTCTCGGGTGTTGATGACATTCATGCCAACTGCAATCCTGCTGCGTCTCTGTTTGGAATATTGCTATGTAACAACTCAGCTTCCAACTGTTAAGTAACAGCAATATTATAATACTGAGCAATATTTCAATATCTCTAAATGAATTAAACAAGTGTTTCAATATTTTTGGTGTGTGACCCTTTAAAGCAAAGTGATGTCTACCATTAAAGCAGGCTCCATGTCTGTGAGGTGTCAGTTTTTACTGTCCTGAAGGCAAAACACTAGTTATATATATATATATATATATATATATATATATATATATATATATATATATATATATATATATATATATATATATGTCCTGTGGTGTTATTTTATATACAATATATGAATATACAGATAATTTTTATATAAATTTATATCTGTACATAGTGGTTCAATTATAGTTTTACCTTTGTTCAACTATGTTCTTTTTGTTTAAGCTACTGTATATGTCTGTTTCTGTGTATGTACACAGAGCAGCAAAAAACACCAGTGTACACACTTACTTGGCCATTAGAGCTAACTGTGACCTATACCACAATTCAAAAGAAAATAGTAAAAAAAAAAGTATCAAGATCAAAAAATACCATCAACCAATATGTCATTATCAGTTTTTTGTTTTTTTTACATGTATACACCCAAATAATACTACTACTATCAGCCTTAAAACCCAGCATGGAACAGGCCATAATATGATGTACTCTATCTTTTGTATCTAAAGACATGAATAACTAAAATTACAGGGTGGACATCTTCCTGGCAGCCAACAGAAATCCTCCTCTTCACTTCATTCATGCACTGCTAATTCTACTGTGTAGGCAGCTTAATATTGTGGCTTCAAACATGTCATTTTGTGCCTTTAAAAGTTACGGCATACAGCTGAAATCAGACCTGGGTAAGTTATAACACTGGTACTCTCTGCAGAGCTGCAGGGCCTCCCCGGTTTCCAGGCCTGCCTCATTCCATCCAGCTGACATTTCCCCCACTGTGGGAGATGGCTGCTCTTCACAGAGGCCACTCAGTCTGGCCTGAGTTAGCAGCTACTCAGCGCTTTCATGCACACAGCTGCAGGAACTCTGCGGTCTCCACTTGGACAAGAACATATGGAAAATGTGTGGGAGCATGAAGTGATCGTTCTCACTCCTGTGACGTCTTTTACTGTGAGGTCCATGCTTTTTTACCATGTGAGAAATAGTCTAATAAAAATCCCTGTGGCCAATCTATGTAGAAATTTCCTTATCTGGGGCTAACTTCTAAGATTTACTAAGCCAAACTCCATTTTTGAGTAAATACTAATAGTAAATATGGCTAAATGGAGTAAAATACTGCAGCACTAACACACACCAACTGCACCACATTCAACTGAGAACAGTCAAAGGTAAATTATTTCATCTGATGTTCAGATGAGCCGCCCAGCCATCAATACCTGTCAACACTGGCTCTGCTGCATTGAGGGCATGAAGTGTACACCCAGCCTAAAATAAATATATCATGTACATACTGCGTATTTCAAACTAGCTGTCAGGTCACATTGAGGCAGCACAGCCCACCATTTCTCTGACAGGAAGGACAGGGGTGTCTGCAACTGATCATTATCTTTTGGAGATCCTTTTATGTCTGATAAAAGAAGGTTGGGGATACATAAATGAGATGCTCTGTCAGATGAGATGAATGAAATTTTGCTCATCTGTGTGATTAACAATGGAAACTAAACCCTTAATGTAATGTGGCAAACATTACATGGAGATGATATTTTGCAGTCGTTGTCCATCTGCAGGAAAGACATCAACTTCACACATCATCTGCATCACCATCACCACATCACTCACAGTTACTAATGTACTACAAATTCATACACTAAAGTCACTGGAGCCAAACTGAGCCATGCATTTATGACAACTTGGAAACATGACAGCATGTCTGGCCTCTGCACTGTACTATACTTTAGTGCCAAGGAAACAATTACTGCAAACCTTTGACTGGGGAAAGCCATTGTTATAATCCATAATGCTGTACAGGCACAGGTGGAGTTCAGCGCTCCACTTCACTAATGTTAGCCTGGGTCTCTGGATGATGGGTACAAAGTAACCACAGGATCCTTCACTGTTGTCATGCAAAGCTAATTACAGTAGATTCTCAAACAGAGCAGTTATTTACCTCAGCTGCAGAGGGTTACAGCAAGGCTGTGTCTTAACTTTGTTTTACACATAGCACTGATGCTACAGAGGCTGAAAGTTTTGTACAGTGTCTTGTACAGTTTAGCACACAAGTTTAGAAGTATTAAGTCAGTCCATTGCAGTTTAAGGTTATTCAAATTCTGTGTTGGGGGGAGGTAAAAAGTCATATTACATGACACTTTTAAATGAATATAGTACTGAAAGGGCTGAGGAGGTTGCTGAACCTCCTAATACCTGGTACAAAAAAACAAATACAAAAACAAAACATAAATCCACCCAGATAGCACATATACATGTGGCCCACGTCAGCCTAAGGACGACACATCAGCCCTTAATTTATAACGTCAAGCATCGGCTGCATGGGTGGATATCTTTATATTTAATACTTTTGTCCCAGCTCATCAAACGTCTCTGTTACGTCGGCTTTGGGTCGGCCCATACCTGCCCACATACGGAAGTCGCCAGGGAAGGCGGAATTTCATCTTCGCGATCTTTGTTTGGAACTGAGCCCGCAGGTTGCAGCATATCATCACAGTTGGTTGGTTTCAGGTAAGATAATTGGAATAAATTGGCAAAAAATAGTTACGCTGTTTATTCTGTGACAGTTAAAAGAGGTTCCTGGTGAGTGGTGAGGCACGCCTGGTAGCACCTAGTTTAGCTAGCAGGCTAGAACTGTTTTCATTTTATTTTCTCTAGTTGATGTTATCTGCTTGTCTGGTTATGGTGAGCACTCGTTTTCAGTTAAAGTGGAAGAGCCCGGAGCTGCCACCTGTGGTCCCGGGCAGGGTTCGAGACTTGGGATCCACTCATCTATGGTCCCGCCCGGCCTGACCTCAGCAGCCCTCCCAGAACGGGTGCTCAAGTGTGGGTGAGAGAAGCGGAGAGGAGCGCGGAGGTGAAATAGTAAAGTTTAAGGATGCCTTCGGTATGTTGTTAATGTGATTTTATGGGCAATTCATCAGTCGAGGTCTCCTCCTCTGCAAAGCAAACTGACCCGGAGGCTACAGGTAATAGCACAGTTTTGAAACCACTGTTTTTCCGAGAAGGACTGATTGTTGAGCTGCTGTTAACAGTTAACAGAGTTAACAGATCCTGTTATTTAACCGTTTCAACACTAAATTAAGCAGAGTGACGGACCCAAAGCCTTCAATCTGGCTAAAATACAGCTGAAATACCAAAAAAAAAAAAAAAAAAAATACAATGAAGTTGGGATTTGTGTCTTAATCTGCTTATCGTCTTTTCTGTGTCTTGCAGGCTGCCAGAAGAGGCGGACTGGCCATCAGATATTGTTTGTGGAAATTTGAAAATAAAGTTTCTCAAATAGACTTTTGTCTCTTCATAGTGCGCACTTACACACAAAATAGGGTAACAGTCAGCTATTTTTGAATGTCAGCATTGATTTCTCACATTGGATGGTGAAATATTTGTAGTTTGAAAGGTCCGACTAAATGGATACAGGTCGTAGTTAACAAAGCATATGAATATTAATATAGAAGGAGTGCCCACTGAGGTGCCTTCTGTGCTGTTGTATTATGCTTCTGTTCAGCATTAGTGTATAACGCAGCCCTGTAGCATATCATACCGCTGCAATGCTACAGTCTATGAGTCAGATCCACCCCTTGCCCATCCACAGCGCCACCTTCTCGTCCAAGTATGGTTACTTCTGGCCCTAAAAAGCCAAGGTGCTGACAGCTGAAATCCCGAACTTGTGGCTTCAAAACTGCAATCCACAAATCAATGGGTGACTATGTTCCCATATTGTACTTCAATACTGTAGCTACTGCCAACTTGTGGCATCTGTATGGTAATACAAGAAATCATGTACATCGTCCAGGCATCCACTTTGCTCTAAAGGCTAGGGTCTGCCTTTTCAAATGACATCAACATAACTTAAATAGGAAAGTACAAAAGTTTATCCTTCTCTTCAGTTTATTCATCTGCTGTCGATTCTACTGTGTTGGCAGCTTCAGACATGTTATTCTGTTCCTTCAAAAGTTATGGCATACATGCAGTGTGAGTTGGTCAGCTGGTCTCCTTGGATCAATGTATTAGCTTCTTGGGCCCTGACACACCAAGCCAACGGTCAGCCATCGGTCCGCTTCTGGCCATCTGTGAGTGCTGTCACCCTAGATTTTGCAGTAAGTCCCGCGCCGTTGGCAGTAGTCCGCCCTTGTCAGGGTTTTTTTTTTTCAGTTGATTCAGCTTGTTGAATTGGAAACAGCAGAGCCTGTCTGTGAATAAAATCACTCTGATTGGCAGTTCAACTCAGTGCATGAGAAGAAAAATGGAAGTGAGAAAAGCAATAAACAGTTAAAGCAAAGAGGGCTTGAGACCAAATCAAACTTCTTGTATGACATTTTTTCTTTTTTTTTTAGCCATTGAGCTCTTTAGGAGAAAAGGTTTGTAACTGTTTGTGTTCTTGTTTGCTAGCGCAGGATAACTTTGCTTTGTTCTTTTTAGCAACGGGTTGTGTTGTTACTGTTCTAACTGGCTAACTGGCATCTTAAAATGGTCCTTCTGGCTTCCCTTTTTTAATGCTGATGCAGAATACTGCCTTCTGCTGCTATGGAGTTATTTCCTCTCACACAGGCACAGAATGGACATACGGTTTTGCCATTGGCTGAAGTCTGCAGTGTGTCCAGGTGCAACTTTTTGGCTTAAACACAGGGAAAACAGCAGTCGGTCTTTGTCGCCACTAGCTCTTTGATGCCAGTTAGGGTTAGCCAGTTTAGGTGTCTGGGCCCTAAAGGTAGAGGAGGCTGCAGCCTGAATGAGTCAAAGTCACGACAGGAGGAAACTTCAGCACCCTAGATGCGTCAATGCCATGAACATTTTTTGGCCATGATTCTCTTTGTATAAAAAGTGGTAGGAAACAATAACAGACCAAGGTACAACTAAATATTTACAACATGAGGTCATGTCATTAACAAGACAAATTTAGCAGAGAAAGAGAAAGAAACCTGGGTGCCAATCAGCAGAGGGTATTTCCCCCACAACCACATGCAACACTCCAGAAAGCCTCTCCAACTCCACATATTTTCACCAAAAGATTAACACTTCAGTAATGCTCAGTCACCATAATTTGTAGGAAAACTGGAGCAATAAAACACATTCAGCTTTTGATTTATAAACAATATTTTTTACCCCTTTGTGTAATTCTAAATTTGGAAACTAGACAAAAAAGACGTCAATGTTATTGTTTCAAACAGTTGGCTGACATTTTACTGTTTATAGGACAGATCCTTGTCTTAAAGAGATCTTTCATGTACTTAATGCCAAATACGATAGAGACAACTCTAATTATTTCAAGCAGAATGTTACCAACTATCAGAGTGAGACATATGAGCTAAGATAAAGATGGATTTTTGTTGATGGGATGGCTCAAACAGTGAGGTCAGCGAGTTATCAAGACACAGCTGCTTTGAGATCTAAACACAACAGCCGGGAAGAGGAGAGGTGATGTCATGCTTATCAGGCTACTGGAAACATTAGATCAGGTCAAACTACTGGATAAACATGTCTACTTTAAGTTAAACATCGCTGTGCCAAGTGTCCATTAATCAGATTGATTACTGGAGAGCAAATGGAATGTAATCAAAACTTTATAAACAGCTAATATCACTTGGCTCTCACTCAGAATGATAAGAAAGCAAAGAGCTTAAAGAATAGATTCACATTTTTATTTTACATTAAAAGAGTTATTGGTGGCTCCTGTCCATTGGCAGTGAAGAGAATCCTTTCTGCTGCTGTGAGATGAATGCCACAGCCCTAAAAATCCAATCCAAGTTTAACCAGTGCTAATAAAGTATGTATTTTTAGCCATGCCAGCAGGCTGGAAAAAGAAACGGCAGTGTCAACTGGTCCAAAGTGAAATATTTCAACAACCACTGGAGAAATTGCCATGAAAATTTGTATGGTCCTTAGATGACAAAGTTTACTAATTTTGGCAATCCCCTGAGTTTTCCTCTGGTACCCACATTAGCGCTACATTTATTTTTAGTAAAATTTCAGCAACTGTTAGATGGATTGCAACAAAATTTGGTGCACTCATTATTGTTCCCCTTCAGGAAGAAATGTAATAACTTTGGTAAACCTTTGACTTTTCATCTAGTGCCATGAGCAGCATGTCAACATTACATTATGTCTTATACTTTGCTCTGGGACCAAGTATCTGCAAAACTAATCCCATTCACTTAGACAGATCATTAACATGCTTAGTATTCACATTGTGAGCATGATAGCATGCTGATGTTAGCATGTAGCACAAAGCATTGCTATGCCTAAGTACAGTGTTGCTGAGCTTTATGGTGCCTTCTCTGTAGCTCAGCAGGAAACAAGACACACTTTACAGGGATACAGAAAGAGGGAAATGGCCGTAATTTTGGAAGGCACCCATGTGATTCGGTTTGGTCATTCCAAATTTTTATTATTATTATTTCTTTTGCTGGGCTTTTTTTTGTTTTTGCCTTCAATGATGATACAGCGTGTGACTGACAGGAAAGGTGGACGAGAGACTGGAGGTGACACACAACAAAGGGCCGTGGGTTGGAGTCGAACCCGGCCCGCCGCAAAGGACTCAGCTTATGTGGGGTACACAATCTACCAGGTGAGCTAGAGGCTGCCCAATGATTTGTGTAAACTAGCTAACTTATAGTACTGTCTGGGGTGAGCTTTGCACGCCACAACATTACATATAACCATTTTTGCGTCAAATGCGAAAGCTCCAAAAGTTGTTCCAGCTCTTCGACTCTTGGTCTTACACCTCTGAATTTTATTAAGTAGGCATTTACTGTGCACACTGTGCTTTTTAGTTCAACCCGGAGGGAAGACTAGCCTAGCAAGTTCACCTGTACACACATTTCTCTGAGTCTTCATTGAGAGACCACAGGGACAGTTAAATCGCCTTAAATTATTAGAGAGAAACATCCCACCACTCTGGGGAAAGAAGAGGTTTTTTGCCACAGGGTGTGGAAAAACACCCTGTTACATATCACTGTAAAAACTAAAAAAAAAAAAAAAAACACCTGGTGACCTGGGGTAAGTTAAGCAGCCGTTAGAATTACTGATTCAGTACAAATGCAATGTCTGATGGTACATTGGGGTTTACTACTGTTTCCAGGCAGCCTACTTTTCCAATAACAACCCTGTGGTAACACTTGTTGACCTCTTGATTACCCACAGAATATTTTGTTTGTATGCTACCTTGCATTTCAGAGAATATTACAACAACACTAGGTTGAGCATAGACACCTCTGTGCATGCCTCACAGCTCACACGCTATCTATGGAGGGCCAGTCCACGGTGTGTCTTGCTGATACGAACCAAGAAAGCAAAAGCAAGAGAGTGACCATTGTCTGCTCATGCAATATTCTTGCTGAATGTGGGCAGTGCCAGATGTGAAGCACACAAAAAGCTAGCTTGGTAGCTAATATTAGCTAGCTTGCTAAAAAATACCACAAAATATGATGTCATTGATACATTTTCAAACTCACTGCCTGCCAGGCAGCATCTCTCATGTGGGGCAGATTGTATTTTAATGGCCAGTATCATATAATGCCAGCTGGTTAGACAAGACAGCAACCTATTCCTTCTTCACACATACTTCTTTGCCTATTGGTTGAGGCTGCAACTTTGCTAGTCAAAGTTTACCAAAGTTGAAGTCCAATTGATGCGAGGATGCAAATTTGCTTTGCGACTGAAAATAAATGTTTTATTTCCTCCCTCACTTGCACTGAATGGAAGCAAAAGGGAGTGGATTATTCACCAATGACAGTTTCACGCATGTGTGAGCGTACGTTAAGGCCCCTTGTGTGCTTTAATTGAACTTTAGACAGCATTTTTACATGACATGATGTCAGGGAAGGCCTCACCAGAGCGTAGACATGAGGGAAATATTACAGCAACCAATAAGTCTTTCAGTGTACATGAGGGCAGATGATTTTGTAATAAAATAGACTTCAAAAGATGTGAACCTATTCTTTAAAGTTTCAAATACCTTTAAGTTCCAATTCATACATTTCTCAGGGCCAAATCAAGCCGTGTTGCAAGGAGGGAAATGGAACAGTGAACATGACATAGACTGTGGCAGGCACCAAACCACAGAGTCTTCCTGCTGTACACGAGTGAAGTTCTTCCAGAGATGAAGTCAGATGTTTAGTAGTTTAAAGTCCTCATGGAAGAGATCTGTACCTCAGATCAAGAAATTGTAATTCTCTTTAAAACTGTCAGAATCATGAAATGTGGCGTTTACCACAACCCAGGGGCCCAATATGTGTGGTGAAGTTAATGTCTGTTTGACAAACCTCTCGTCAAACTTGTTCTCTGGCTTACTTCACTCATGCTTCATGCTAATCAACCCACAACAATCTGAGGCCAACAAACATTTTTGATCAATCTAACCCACTAAAAGGAGTCTGCTATTCAGCAATGGCCATTTCAAGTCTTTTGTTTCCATTGTTCCACTGTTTTACTCACTGAGTGTTGCCAGGAAAATGCTTTACTTGTCACAATTCACAGTTCAGAGAAGGACCCAAATGCAGAGCATGAGGCAGGCAGGATGACAGAACAAAAAGCAAACTTACTGGCAAGCTGATTCCAGAGAAACAAAAACAGACAGACAACAAAAACTGAAGGAAAAGGTTAAACAAAATCCAAGTACAAGGAAAAAAATACTAAAACTAAACTGGAACAAATCAGGCTGACGTGAATCAACCCTGTAATTCCAGTAGCAGAGACAAAACAACTCAAATCCTGGAGAAATGCAGATGAGAATGAGCTGGTATAGATAAAATGCCATGTCGGTCATATGGGCACAATACAGGACACGACAAAGTTAAATCTAAACACTGTCGGGAGTAAGTGGATTGTATTGACACTGCTACAGAAGCGTTCCTTGTGGTGTGTATGACGAGCAAGGAGACAGCGACAGTGTGTCTGCATTCCGAAGGGGCAGGTGAGCTGGACGTCAGGTTAGCAGTAAACCATGAATGGTCAAGTGAATGATAAGCATGAGCTACAGTTTGTCAGAGCCACCAGGCCAAACTATTTTAGCAACACAGACAAAGTTTACAGTTCACAGATAGTTTTCTGTGGTGACACTGACATCAGGTCAGTGTGTCCAATTTCTTCTAGAAGAGACATTTCTGATGACAAAGTGGACTCATAAAAATGTCTCCTTCATTAAAAGCCTCAACCTCACCCACCCAAACCAACCAAAACAATCTGCTGCTGCCATGACAACTAACTCTACTGCTGCCTTTAGATGTGGGTGGCTGTGGGAAGTGGAACATTTCCATGTTACTCACAGATGATCTTCACTCAGTCATCCTGTTACAACCTGAACTTAAGGGAGACTCAGCGGTAAACATAATGCCTCTAATAGACATTCAGTGATGAGTTGCTGAGGTTGTAGCTGCTGCAATGGATGATTAAAGAGGTAATAGTGACTCATCTGGCATTTTTGCACAATAAGTAGAACTAACTGAATAAAAGTATGTCAAGTCATTTGAAATTCAATATATACGGTAGCGTTTAGAATGTTGGCCAGACAAAACAAGATGTCATCTTGAGCTCTAACAAAAAGTGACTGGCATTTTTCCCAGTCTCCCATATCTGATAAATACTCATGTTGGGTTGCTAATACGCTCACAATAACAATGCTAACATACTGATGTTTAGCAGGTATAAATGTTTACCATATTAGTTTAGCATGCTAGCATGCTAACATAAACATAAAGCACAGCTTAGGCTGACAGGAGTGTCATTAATTTTGCAGGTATTTGGTCATAAACATATATGAATAGTTATTTTTGAACCTCATAGTGGTGCTAGAGGAAGTGTCAGGGCATCACCAAGTAAGTGAGATCTACATGAATGCCTGTGCAAGATTTCATGGCAATCCATCCAGTAGTTGTTTAGATATTTTAGTCTACGTATTTTAGGGACTGACCAGGCTTAGAAAAATTACCAAATGTCTTCACATGAAAATTATCTTTGATTGGAGACCTGAAAGCAACTTGAACAATTTCACATCACTTTTTTCTACTTTGTTGTGCTGTAGCCTACAGACAGAGTTACCACCATTAAAAGTCCAATTATGAACGACATGGATGAAAGATTCGTGGCTGTGTTTTAGATATTAAAAATACATTCATAATAATCCTCATAATAATATTGTATCTATACTTCACAAACAGTGCATGTTAGCAGGAGAACGTGCAATGTGCCGTGGCTCCATCAAAAATAGATGAGGCGTATATTTTCATTAGCTTCTGGGACTACTGAGCCACTGATTTGTTGAGATCTGCAATTTACTGAGTGCACTTTCCTTGTCAAGAGCTGGAGCAGTTAGTTGATTAATTAATCAGTTGACTGTCATGTTTTCAAACTCTCAAATATAAGGGTTTCCTGCTTTTATTGTACATTTAACAGAACATGGGTTTGAGGTGTTGGTCAGACAATGTCAGATATACTGACCATACACTCTCGAACTGAGGGTGACATTTTATACAGTTTTCTGTCATTTAAAGACCAAACACTGACAAAATAATCAGCAGATTAATCAAAAATGAAAATAATCATTAGTTGCAGCCCTAGTTATCATTGTTCTTATAAAGGCCCACTACTGACAATTTCTTGGTATGCTGGTAGAATACTATTTCTACCAGTTCTCATTCTGTAAAAGTGTCACAGTGACAAACTGGTTTCTGGTACCCTTCGAATACTGAGATTTGACCCCTAAAGTTTGTACTCTAACATACTTTCTGGGTTACATATAGCATCATTTTCTGTTTGTGTCAAGCCACCGTTCATCTCCAGGAGAACGACTGCTGTCTCTAAAACCATGGTGAGGAAACACAAACATCTCAAACAGAGAGAGTGATTGGGGGAAAGCTCAGCGAGGCAGGGAGCCTGAACGGAGGATGTCGTTGGTCTAAACCAGATGTTCCGAACACATCAGCCAGCTGCTGTTTTCAACAACTCCTAAACAATAGACAAAGTAACAGTACAGCTGTGGGATATACTTTCCTTTGTTCTTGTATAATGCTATTAATTAGAAAACATCAAGTGTTGTAAAACTTTGTTTTCCAATTCTACTCTCTAAAAATACAGAATATTTTAAGTCATTAGACACTGGATAATGACAGATGTGCTGGTGTTTCTCTTGACTTAGACAAGTACTTTGTATAAAATAATACATTTTGCAACTTAAGATCCAAGATATTTTAAAAACCTCTTTCAAGGGGGGCCTCTAAACACTAATTTGTATTTCCAGCCATCCAAGGCAAACTGTGGTGTGCAAATACTTCACTTAAATACAGTAGCAGGGTTGTCCCACCTATTTTGATTATTAGCACTATTAAATATTGTTAGTAGTGATTATCAGCGTTATGTAGTCTCTCCAGGGCGTTGGCATGTTGCCATCTTAACAATCAATGCAAATTCAGCCAACCCCTGCGAAATCTCTGCAAACTTTGTCCAATCACTGCAACTTTAATGCAAATTTGACTATTTAAAGAGGTAGAGGGTAGAATGCCATTTCATTGTAGAGCTGCACGCACTGTATAGCTTGTTTGCAATCACATGACTCTTATGATGCACAAAATTCAGATGGAGGACAGGAAGTGATAAATCCACATAATGTGTGGATTGGAAATATAGTACGGGAACATGACTACATATCAAGATCAAGATCATGATGGATTTGATATAACAAAATGAAGAAAAGTGATTTTCCCACAACTTGACTGATTTGCCCGATGTGGACATGATTGTCCTCACAAATTACCTTGACCTCCAGACTTCCTGATGTTACTAATGTTATACAATAAGCGGATGAACACGTACAAGACTCTACTGAACTCTAACTACTTTGTGTGCCGTTTGGTCCACAGCTGAAATGATTGCAGTCTTGTGGTCGGGTGAGCAAATGTGCTTGAGTAGCTTTAATATTTACTCTGTACATGGATGCCCTGCATCAGGGTGGTGGTAGTCTTCCCCTTCAGTTGCCTGCCCTACCTCTCTCTCCATTTATGTTGATCATGAAACTACTGCTACAGTACCGTAGATCTGTGCCTGGGACACAGTCACACAGACACAGTGGTGGGGCTAACTGTTAGCATCACATGACTAATGTTACCAAACTGTTAGGTTGAACATCAAAGTTAAACTATTTTGATGACAGTGTAAGATTAATGGCCCAGCATCAGATGTTAACCATTTCTGTAGGGCTTCTGGCCAAGTGGGAAAATATGATGAGTACGGATGAGATCACGTTGTGCTTTGCTAGCTCATACTAACGGGTCAGAGAAAGAAGGTGTAGAGCAGCTCACAAAGACGGTCCTTGAACAACAGCTGATTGTTGGCAATCTGTTTCTGCCGGCCGCTATCTTAATAGAATGTCTTTATCTGTTTATTAACGGCCGTGTGTTGTGTAATGGAAGAAGGCAGTCGATGTTAAGTTAGCATAAACACATTAACATGAAGAAAAGACATTATTAGCAAAGATAAATCGACCTATTCATAAAATGAAAACACATTTAATTTACAGTACCAAACATTAATGACAGGCTAACTGTTACCCATAATCCTTATGCAACCATGTGAGCCAGCTAACGCTAAATCACTGCGCAGCACACATTTATAACGCAAAGGGGAACATGTAAGCAACAGTTTAACAAAGGACTCAAACAATGGTAAAAATCAAAACAACAGTGCTCACGAGTAGTTTCAACTGGTTGATTGCTTGATCATGTTGCCTTTGCTTTGTAGCTTATGTATGTGCTCTAATCTGAAAAATTGCTTCTCTTTTACTATTGTATGTTATTGTACACTGCATTTTCTTTTTTTTTCCTTTTCTTTTCCTTTTACATTCATTATTTTTATCATTTCAAAAGCCTCCTGTGAATTAGCTAAAACACTCAAACAATGCATCTGGCCCGTCCAATGCAATTGTGATGTCCACATCAAATAAACAATAAATAAAAAAAGTTACTATTGCAACGTATGCCAGTTAGCTGTATTATTATTCCAAGTGTACAGACATTCTTGTGAGTCACAATAGGTCATTTTGGAACTTTTCGAGCAAAACAAGGACCATAAACCTCAGACACCACCAGCGAATGTGCAGAGGGTGATGTTTACACATCTAGCCATGCTACAATTGCTGTTGACTTAACAGTTACAGACGGGTAAAAACAAGAGAACCAAAATTATTCGGATAATTATCTCAACTGCAACTTGATTTTTTACAATATATGTAGTATGGGATCCTTGCTTTGTCTCTTTGAGCTATAGGAGTCCCTGGCCTGAAAATACGCTGAGACCTCTGTATAAATGTATCAACAGTATCAATGCATTGTAATTAGTGATGAATTAACATGTAACTATCACTAATGGTGCAGCTTATTTCATCTACTTTATATAGGCTACTTTGGATAGCTTAACCCATAACAATACATCATCATTTATTAGTTGATTTCTATTTTGTATTAATAATCTTATTTTACCAAGTAGCTAATTATGTCAAATTAATTTAGTGTAGTAAAAAGTACAATATTAGCTACCAAACTGTGGTGGAGTACAGGTACAAAGTTGCATAAAATGGAAATACTCTTCAGTACAGCACTTGGGTAAATGTACTTGATTTCATTCTACAACTGAGGATAACCATACACTTACTAATTTTTAAATATTCTTTGTACATTTTTTTTGACACAGCAGTGAACAAATGTATCCCTTATTTTAATCTTTCTCTTTTCCTTTTCAGATTTATTCTAACAATAACATTAATACATCATCAGCTGAGTAAGACCAAAGGATTATGATAAACAATATAAATTTTGTCCATTTACCTAAAATATTGGAGAAAAAAAAACCAAGTCAGCCAGTCATTTCTTAGCACTTACAGTAGAAGACGTTTTGTCCGCTTCAGCTCAGATTCAACTGAGGCAGATGAAATTGTGTCCTCCAGAAGACTCCTCGATCAGCAAAGCCAAAAACATATGCAGAATTAAATCCAAGAGCATCACACATGATCCAGTAACACAACAGGAGACATTTTATCCATCAATGGAGTTCTCATTCTGTTGTTAAAAGCAAAACTAAAAGCCAAAACAATGACTTAATCTTGAGCAGAACAAATTAGTAACATTTGTTGGTGTAGCCAACAGTAGCTGATATGTGCTTGGGTCATCTGCCTCCCTGCAGGAAGTCTGTAAAATAAAGGAGCCAAAATCAATACCGGTAATAAGCCATCAACTGAACAAAAGAGGTCAGTGCTTCCAGACAGAGAGGGATTAGAGCTGGCACGCTTGTCTGGGTACAGCAGTCTGAACGCTGCTGTCCTGCACTTGGATGGAAGTTTTAATACCAAACATCTCTACTTTTATTGCATGTTCTGTATAATCTACTGTCTCCACCAGTTAACTGGCTTGTAAAAGATGGCTGATTCATTTTATTTGTTCATAGATTTTTGCACATTGTCAAATAGACTTAAGGGCTAGTCAATGAACAAGATCATTTAAAACAGATTTGATGAAATCTTTTAATTAATCTGAAATGTTTCACATGAACAGATGCACATGTCAGGTTTATTTTAAATGACATTTATGAGATCAGTATTTCTCATGGGCATGTAATTACATTTTGAACTCAAATATTGCAGCAATATTGCCACCATGACAAAAACATATTTGCAATTTTTCTTTTTTCCTGTACACATAACCAACATCTTTTATATTTTAATGCTTTTTGTTTTAAACTTTCCCATTATTCCACAAAATCAACAAATCTATTCAGCCTCTTTACCTGTTTCCAATCTAATCTGACATAAAATACACACAACTACTGAGGCAAACAAATAATACGAGTAACATATAAAACAGCCAAGATTAATAATATGTAAATTTTTAGACATAATATAGAAGCTTTTTGGTGAAACATTCCAATTTATCAGATTATAAAGGATTACATCCCTGTGAAATGGAAGTTAGAGTGTCTTTAGATTCTGCTTTGTGATGTTTTTCCTAATGAAACAGAATATTTGAGCGGTGTACACTTACAAGAAGGATTTAAATCCTTTGCATTTGATTGGACCGTTTAAAAGTGGGCAGGCTTAGAGTTTAGTGCCATACAGAGCTGCAGTGGACTGTTAGCTCCATTCACACTTCCCTGGCCTGGAGGGAGAGCGTGAGGGAGAGATTGTTTTGACAATTAAAACAAAGGTTTTGGCCACAGATACCCAAACATACATCTCTTCCTATCTCTCTCCATATTGCTCTGTTAGCTAGCCACTACAACCATTTGATTGGATGAACTTTTGTAAACGCCACTGTGGGCACGATCAGTCATCAAACATTTGAAAATGTTTTACAGAAAGAGAAAACACAGGCATATTAATGTAAAAATACTCTGATACTGGTCTCATACTGTATGTAGGAAATATTGATTGTTACATAATTTATAATTTATTCTGTGGCAGCATTTATTAAATAAATGCCGCAGGTCAGGGGTAAGGCTGACATGGATACCCTCGTGGCACCTTTGATCTGTTTCCTTAGCTTTTCCCCAAAGGAGTTCTTTGAAAGCTAATCTTTGGCCCACTGAATTATGTCTCTGGTCAAGACAAACAAAAAAGCTTGGGGAAATACTCTATGCTTGTTTGCCAGTGTTTAACACTTATGTAATTTCCAGGACCAAAGGAAGAATTCCCCTCTTCTCTCAGTGTAAATGTTGGATGTTATTCCACCTCAGGGGTTATCTGGAGACAGGGAGGTGATGAGTAAATCACGTCTTTTTCACCAGTTTTCCTTTCTCTCTTGAAATCTGAGGATGTTAAATGTTACCTCAGAGTATCATCAGTTGACTTCATGTTCCTAAAAGGAACACATGGACAAATTTCAAGTCTATTTCCATGCATCAGTCATGTGTCTACAGACACCCACCATACCTCCCAGTGATTTCTCTATCAGTGTAGCTGATATTGGAGAGGCCTAGAATAGCATCAACAATCATCGGCACAGTTTTGTTAATTAATCAGCATTAACTGAAGTTATTTATCTAGGCAAAATCATGCTGGTTAGACCCTGAGTGTCGGTATTAGGGCATTAACGACTCTGATTTTTTTCAGGTCAACTTATCTGTCAATAAAGTCGAAGTCGAGGATGAGGGTGTGTCTGCAGACCCGGAGACTGCAGATTCAGACCTGCAGATCTGGACCTGCAGTTTTAGACCCCTTGTATTTCACGACAGCGCCCTCCATTTCATTGGAAGCCAACATACTATTACAACTACTGAATATGGACGACGACGATCCGAGCGTGAGTATTGAATGTGAATCACATTATTTGTTTAATGTCATCAAACTATTTTGTTGACTTGAATTAGACAGCAAAATTGATGTTTTACTGTAATACGTTTAAAATGATATGACTGTCTTTACCACGACAGTCTCAAAGGCACGTCAAACATGGGTTAAAGTAGTAGGTTACAGTTTAGCTTGTTAGCAATGAACTGTTTGACCTGCACATTTTGTTTCATGATAGAGAGAAAGATGACTAATAATTTTAGCATGTGCTTTAAATTAAACATGAATAAATGATTAAAGCAATGAAGTGGATGATATGAGAAAAACATGTATAGGCTTACGTTTTCATACAAGCTTGAAACTGTTTACATATTGGCAATTAGTGTACTTTATGCTAAAAGTTAATTTTGTATTCATGTATATCATGTAATACACATATACACATTTTTCCTTTATTATTCATAATAGTATATATCACATGTGTTTATATCACTACATTGGTATCACTCTATAGCATATATTTAGAGATTTTGTGGACAGAAATTAAGCTATCCAGCGCAGAAGATCAGAAATGTATTTTTGTCTATTATTAGGTTTTGGCCTGGTTTATGTGTGTAAAACGGTTGAAAAATATTAACTTTGACTAATTAGACACTATCTTTTTAAGGTGCACATAACAATCCATAAAGGGGAAACCTTGCCCCAAGAAATGCACAACAAGGAAGGAAGGGGCACTATTCAAATAGTAGGTAATGTTGTTAATATGTCGATATAATAATGTATTTGCTATGCTCCAGAATCCTCAGTATTTCAGAGTAGACTGTGATAGGTATTTAATTTTTTTTTAAGTGTTTCTGTTTTCAATTTTGTGATATGTTGATTTCTTTTTTTTTCTCTGCAGATCTCCCTGATGTGTGATGTAACCACTGCTCACAACACAACATTTCAAACCATTTAAGTATCTCACAGCCTTTGTTTCAAATTCCCACAACAAAAGTGAGGACTGGACGCCCAAGACCAGACATTTCCTATTATATGTTGTAGCAAGTTTGATCAATGTAGTGCAAGTTTTTGGCGTGCCACTCAGAGTAGTCTGATGAATATTAAGAAATAAAGAAGTAAAATAGTTGGATCACACCATACAAAACAACTAGCAAACAATAATAATGCAGAACAGCACCCAGGCATAAATCAACAATTAAATCTTGGTATTTTTATTCAGGTGTAATAAAATTTTAAAATTGTAAATTGTAATAAAGCATTAAAAGTGTAACTTGTTTCAAACAGCGTTGTTTGGGTAAGATGCTGATTTAGTTGCAGTTGTACAGCCGTCCAGTAGGGGATACTGTCGTGAAAAACAAGGGGTCTAGAACTGCGGGTCTGAATCTGCAGTCTCCTGGTCTGCAGAGACATACTATTGGAAGTTGAGTCGACAAGTCATTTGATGACGTCATCACATTGACACAGCAGAGGAAAGTCAAGTATCTCCACACGTTATGTGTGTCTGTCAAGGCCCGAACATACTCGACTGGAATGTATGCGAAGCAGACTCTGCAGAGGTCCGCACAGACCCAAAGCGGACGTCCGCAAGCCCTGCCCTATAGTACGCCCGAGTATGTTCACTGCACAGAGAGTTGACAGAGCACGTTGACAAATCGACTTTTCTGTTAATGCCCTAGTAGGTATCAGGAAAAAAACAGAATTGTCACCTCACCATTCTTTGCCTCCGCTAACCAGTCAAGCTGCAGGTTACATCCACGTCTGTTCAGACTCATATATAAGGCAGTAAGAAATAGCAGAAGAGGGTGCAATGAGGTGACGTAATTGAAAAACCACTAGTCAAACTTCAAACAAAGGAAGACAATGAATGTATAATTACAAAATGCACACTGGACAATCCAAAGAGAGTTATTACGACTATGTTCTCTTGGGAGAGTTTTGGTAACAGTGCTGTGTGCATACACAAGCATGTTAAATTCCAATCAGAGACAATGAATAGAGCTTGTAGTGGCATGTGCAGTGACGGTAATGATACTTCATTATTTATTTGCTGAAAGTGATTCCATTGCACTCAGTCCCATCTACCTTTTATTGATACACCAACTTTTCCACTTCCCAAGCAGAAAAACTTTTATTTTCAAGATTTTTTCAAAATGTTGGCATTACATTTAGTGTTTTGTTTTGTATGAGCAGATTGAAAATGTGGATTAAAAAAAGAAACAGAATAGAAAGCCTTTATTGTCAAAGTATTGAATACAACAAAAATAGGAGTGCTGCTCCACTTTGGTGCAAAAGTAATCAAAATTCGCACACATAAAAATAAAAGACAAATAATATTTTTTTAAAAAGGTGGAAAGTAATGGATGTTGCTGCAGAGAAGCAACATATTCTAAAACATGGATACTTCACACACATCTTCCACTCGGCAGCACAGAAGATCTATACAATCAGCAGCTTGAAGGTGGACACCCAAAATCAGTGTCACCAATTCAGTATCTAACCAAATGTCTCTCCTTCTTTTACAGAGTTATAACTTTGAATAATGGCCAGAAATGTGTTTCTGCAGAAATTTATGATGTCACAGTGAAGCTGACCTTTGACATTTTGGACATAAAAGGTCATCACTTCATCGTTAAAGGGATTTGTGTGAAATTCTGTAATGTGTAATTTGAGTTATGACCAAAAAAGTGTTTTTGAGGTCAGTGACCTTGAGCTTTGACCTCTAAAACACTAACCCCCAATTTCCACCAGATGCATGTTGGTTGTGTCTCCGCTCCGGCACGGCAGCGGAGCCGATTAGATTCAATTCTAGTCAATGTGTGTGTTTCCACTGGCTCCGGCTGTGCTGCGTTCAGGCTCTGTCTCAGCTCCGGCAGTCCGGAGGCCTCCGCAACAGATACGCAGCACTTCTATTTTTGCCGAACGCCGCAGCACAACACAGCAATTCAGCACAGAGCAGATCGTGCGGGGCAGGAAATCATGCAGAGAAACACAATAAAACATCCGCTTAATTTTCAAAATAAGATACACAGTGTTCAGGGCGGATCATATTTCCCTGCACTACACCTTGAAAACTACATAATGGGCAGAGGCAGGCCTGAAGTCAACAGGTCAGAGGTTTTTAGATGTCATTTCACCCCGTTGACACCGTGGACGAGGAGATATTCATCATGGCAGTGCAACAAGATGTCCTCCAGCGGAGCTGCACCGCTCCGCACAGCAAACACAGCCGGTGGGTATTGACGGACGGCGGAGCACGCAGCGGATAACCAGCGCTGCCGTACCGCAACGGACACGCATCCAGTGGAAATCCGGGGTAATCAGTGCATCAACGAATACAAGTGGACGTTCTTTCCAAATTTGGAGAAATTCCCTCAAGGCGTTCTTGAGATATTCTGTTCATGAGAATGGGACAGACATGACCTTTGACCTTTTACCACCAAAATCTGATCAGTTCATTTTAAGTTCAAGTGACATTTGTGCCAAATTTAAGGAAAATCCCTCAATGTGTTCTTGAGATATCACATTCACTAATATTGAACAAACAATCCTAAATCATAGCCTAATGCCTCTGGCCACAACTGTCACTGGCAGAGACATAAAAAAAGAGGGATTGGTGCATTTTTATTAGTAAACACATGTGACCATTGATAGGTTTCCTTACTGCAGCCATGGACATATTTTGCAAAAGAGAGAGATGCAGTTTGATTTGATGTAAAAGAATTTATGTAGGAAATACATTTTACACTGAGGTAGTAAACTATTTTACTATTTGTTTTTTCACACTGGAAAGGCAGCATGCATGTTGATCCATTAGTATTATGTAACTTCAGCAGTGGTCACAGTCAAACAAGAAAACAGGCCTGCATGTAACGTCGCTGCCAAAGGCTTCAAGGTTCCCCCCTCTAGGAGCAAAATCATGGAAAAGCCTAAACTGGTTGTGTTGGATCTGTTTCATTTGAGGGATGTTGTCATTTTGATAAGCCTGGATACTGGGAACAACTGGAGACTGAATGCACAATTTATGCTTCAAGTGTTTTATTGTACATTTCTGAATTCTTTTTCCACAGACAAAACAACTGGCAAGCTGGTTTAACTTGTTTTGACATAATCCAGATAGTAACTTCTCACCAATGCCTCTATGTGAACTTGATTCAAGCTTAAATCCCTAAAGGCTGATGTTTCCATTTTCTTTAAATATTTGGTTTCCAGGGAAACCTCTGACAGAGCATCAGAGCAAATGTCTTAAAACTTGCTGACAAGAGTCCCCCTGCTCTCCATTTTTGGCTAATCAGTAAACTTTTAGACTAAGAATAATACTGCTGCATGTTTTGGATGATAGTAAAAATATTGTACCAAATAATGCTGAGCTCTTTGTGCTGTTCAAATAAGTCATCTATGGCTAGACTCCAGCAGTAGCAGAGTTTATTCTCTAAGATTTCTTATCCCACCAGCAGGAATCATTGGTATTGTATTGCAGATGTGCTGTTTGGCATTGAAATCAGTGACTGCAATTTATAACCTGAGATGCAACACCAGACTTTTACTGTGAGGTAATAAATTAGAGCTGACAAAGCTTAAGTGTAAGCAAGTTTTTAAAGGGAAACTAAGGCCAGAATAAACCTCATGATAAAAACAATCTGATGAATCAGTCGTCGTGAGATTAGATCATCATTACAGGAAGCCTAGACACAACAGTTTAGATCGAGCATGAAACAACTCTGAATGATGACTGGATAATTCCTCTGGATTTCAGGACTTTGCACAACAAATGTCCAGAACATGACAGGAGACTAGGGCTGCGCGGTACATGCGGTAGACGGTAGAACAGTGTATTCACATGTATGTTAATGTACAACAATGTATTCAAAATGATAAAGTTACACTAAAATAATGTATAACGGAGCTTTCATACAGCTTTGCATACACATTACTCTTAGAGGATTACTCGCGAATGCAGGCTCGCACAGAAATGCCACACATAACCTATCAAGTTTGGATTTGAAAATAAGGGAAATTTTTCGGCATTTGTCAATTATAAAAAGATAAATCACTTTTCTATAATACATCAATGATATTTTAATGAAATATATTACTGGACCTGGAGTTGGACTTCCGTGTCGCTGGTAAGCTGTTATCTTGCGCCGCAGTGCACTACGAGCCTCCGCCATAACGTTATTCCTCTCTGTGATCCCTGTTCAACCCACAACCTCCAGGATTAGCCGCTCCTTTCTGCTGCTGGTTGAAACATGATAATAGGGGTGCATGAGCCCACTCCACTAACTTGATGTGGAAAATCAGCGGTAGTCTAGAAAACTGGCAAGTTTTGTTTTGTTTGGGTATTTATTGGACAAGCGCCCTCACACATAGATTGCGCCCTGGGCGGTCGCCCACATTGCCCATAGCAAAACCCGTCCCTGGGCGTACAGGAAATCTAAAATACCCACTTGTCAAGCAGACCCGCTGTTGACACTAACCTCGCGTCAACTGCCACCCAGGCTGCTGCAGGTGGCAGTTCTTGCGAGGTTAGTGACAGAGTTCAGTTTGGAGGGGCAGAGGAATGTTTTTTTTTTGTTGTTTTTTTTTGTTAAATTATATGATAATATGGGAGATTTACGGGAAAATACTAATACGGGAGGACGGCGGGAAAGAGGGGTAAAAACGGTAGTTTCCTGGTCAAAACAGGAGACTTGACAGGTATGAGTGGGAGCATTATTTCATAGGGTGGTACTGGACTATCAAAATATGCTACCCCTGAAATATTGATTAAATATGTTAAAATAATATGTCTAAATTTGAAATAAATAAATCTACAAGTCTAGATCATAACGCCAATTTAGTTGCAGTTGTAAGATTCTCTATCAAGACACTGGTAGGAATTGCTTTACCTTGTTAATATGGACTTGAAAACCGTTTTGAAATGCAAAACTATGGAGTTTTAACATGGGATTAAAAACACGATTAACTGCAATCAACTATTGAAATTCAGCAGTTTTCATGATTTTAAAAATTAATCATTAACAGCCCTAGATTTAACACTAAATGCCACAGAGTTTTGATGGCAGCACAACAAATTACTATGGTTTAGATGAAAAAGTCAGACAAGAATTGACCTTTTTCCATCATTCTATGAGCAACTGGGATCTGACTTTATGCTGCACACAGCATGAGTTTGCTTACAGTGGGCCAAGAATGCCAAGACGCCTTTATGATTTAGGATCAAGTGCCAGGTTCACTAACAAAAAATAAAGACATATTGCATTTCCTGTAACTGTTTCATAATAAAAGTCAACTCCTGTTGTTGCCAGCTGATGCTTTTAATTTGAACAGCTGCAGCAGCAGGAAATGTTCAGTTTGGACCAGTAGTAACTTAATAATGCATTTTCTCCATGATTGTTGTCCTCAACACTCCGTTTGTAATACTGCAAGTTACAGATGCTAGATGATATGAGCACATCAAATATCAGCTGATATTGGCCTTAAAATGAACGGTGAATGATCGGAACCGGCCAACATGCTAATAATATCAGTACATCATCGGTATTGGCCACTATTGGTTTTATGACTATCAAAAGTGAATATATATTGATATGGGTATTGCTTATCTGTCAAATAACTTGTTATATATCAGCATATCAGATTTTAAAAAAAAATCCAATATGGTGTGTCCCTACTGCAAATACATAAATATTAAAATATTTTCATCAGTAGGCCATAATTTCAGTCATTACTATGTTTCCTTATTCTGCAATAGATTGTGACTTATTTAAAATGACAATCTTTGAGATTACCATCAATGCTTATTAGATTACTTTTAAGACATTCATTAGAGCAACATCTTAATTGCCAGGTTGTTAAAAATCCCTATGGCCTTTCAAATAATTACAACCTAAATACTCACCTTCTAATAGAGCCATCAAGCCTGCAGTTTTAAATATTAAAAAGCCCATTGTAACTATCTTCCTGATTAATCTAAACAAGAAAACAAAACAAAAAAAACACAACAGAATACACAAATGTCATGTTGGAGAAAGATAAGTACCAGCCAGAGGGATTTTTCACTGGCTGGCACCCTAAAAGCTGTTCTTATTAATGGTGGATAACTGATCTATAAAGCATAAGTAAATCATTTGACATTGCAACTTTCATGAGATTTTTTTTGCAGCAGTATTTCTTTGGTAGAAATACACTGCAGTCAAAAAATGTGCAAGTTAGCGGACAGGATTCAGTAGGTGACCACTTGTAACTTATGCTGTAGCAGCTGTTTTACAAGGTTGTTTTACAGTCTTTAAAACACTTCCAGAGGTTGTAAAAAATTAAATGGTATACATGCACTAATTTATCGTTGTCTACTGCAAGACCTGGACAGATGGTTTTCCAGCCTACTGTGGACATTTATCAGGCTACCAATATCTCTCTCTGTCTGTCTGTCTCTCTCTCTCTCTTGCTCTCTGGATGTCCTGTGGCAACCTCATTAATTGTGTAATGGATATAAAAGCTCAAACTATAAACATTCTCCTCTTTTCTCCAGGAGTCTTTCCAAAAAGAACACCGAGGCCCCAAGGGGCCCCTGGAAGATCTCAGACTTTGACAGGAAGTTGTTGAACAAAGCTACTTGATCCAAGAACACCAATAAAAAAACACTCCAGTCCCAGACGCTCAGTTATTTCAGTAGAAGACGGCTATTTTGAAGATAAAAATATGGTTGATAAAGGTGAATTCTTCATTACTCAGGTTTATTCAGCAACTGTTTGAGATAAAATGTAAATTCTTATAAAGCCAATCATATTTAAATTCCTCCAATTACTTGATTCCAGCACATGATGACACTATTGATCAGAGGATCATTTGATTCAGAGTAGCAGTTACCACATTAGTTGCCAGATGACTGCTAACAGAGTGGAAAAAGGAAACAAGCACAGTGTCAATAGGTTCACTGGGGCCTGGGCAGATGAGTCATGTGGTAGAGGTACATGTCATTGGACTCAATTAAACTCCATTGGCATACTTAAAAAAAACTCAACAAATTACATGGCAATGTTGAGTTGTTCAGTCAACCATCATTTCCAACTGATGGCTGTTTCCACTGGTTAGAGAAATAGTCAACCAATCAGATCAATGCCAGTGGAATGCCATCGTCCTGTTCATTGTTTCAGTTAGGCTTAAAACTTAAGTGTAAACTACTTCGAGTAAACCTTTGTCAATTTTTGCCTGGGTTTTTTATTAGATTGAGACTGTGTGTGTAAACTTATAGTTGCAGCCATTATCACCAAAAAATCTTATTGATTATCTTGGTGAGCTCTCATACTCAACACCATCATTATTCTAGTAGAGTGCATTTCTGGATCTTTTTTGTTACCTTAAATTTTACATATACATATATAATTGATCATACATTTTGACTGCAACCTAAAATTATGCTCCTCAACTGACAAAGACATCATTGATTCTTTTGATCTGAGGACTCTTACAGAATAAAGGAATATGGATAACTAGCAGGGTAATCAAGGAATGGACACATAATTTGAGTTAGCCAACAATCCAAATGTATACATCCGAAAGAATTCTATTGAGTCAAGCTTAACAAGCAAATGCATTTTAAAGTAAGACAGGATTAATTTATCGCCACTGTCGTGTGGCAGGTATAAGTTGTACAATGTTGGAAAGAGTGCAAATATATAGAACGTAAACAAGATAAATTTTAAACAATAAAGATTACAGACAAGGCACAAAAACCAAAAGTATAAAATGCCAGAAATGTAAACAGGTTAATGGGAAGATAAATGGGTTAACGGTAAGTTGGTTTTATGAGTTATATTTCACAGCAAGAGACAGTATCTAGCCAATGAGCTCACTGTTGTCCAGGTGGAGGATGAATCAGCTGCAGATAAGTTACCCGCTGGTCTCAACAGTGGAGCCACTGACATCAGACTGTCTGTGAAACACCAGCAGGCTTTTCATTACTCAGCCTTTAGACTTCGAGTAACAGTTTTTTGACTAACTGAATGTCTCAACTATTGTAGAGAAAAAAATGTATAGAGTATAAGTAAGTTTTAGATTTTTTTTGTAATTACAATACTGGTACATATGTGCCAAAAATAAATGTACTTTTTTCAACTTAAGATTCATTAGCCTGTAGCCCCCCAGCACACCAGTGGTTCATTCAGTGCAGAGAGTGCAGTAGGAGCCTGTCTGTGTCCTGTCTTTTTTAATTATGTATTGACATGACCTCAGGGAGTGACCTAATTTCAATGCTAACCAGCATTTAGTCAGCCAATGTGGGACATGGTAATACACAGGGACATGATACTGCTTAAAGAATAAATAAACCTCTCTCTAAAATGTTCTTGATGTTCTGTGTTTGTGCCATTAGTACTCCACTCCTCAAACAACAATTCATCTTCTATGATGATAAACACAGAGGAACAGTGGGCAAAGAAGTACTGTTTCTGTTTCTTTAAAGCCACAGTGTGTAGAAATTTCTCCCATCTAACGTTGAAATCATATACTGCATTCAAACAGATAGCGCACTCTAGCGCCTCACTGTTTCAAACAGGTATTGCAACAACGGTAGCCGCTGTGTACCAAAAAGCTATGACATTAATGAAACCATGTCATCCTTACGTCTCAGCGCCAGCAGGCTCCTACACAGATGCACGTGACGCGAGTTGACAAACCCCCTCCTCACCATGCAAAGCAAACCAATCACATCATGTCTTTTGACAACTGACAAGTGGCTCAACCTCACACCCCTCATCCTTCTTCTCACATCACAGCGCCCTACTACCCCGGCACCGCTGCAGCATAACAAAGTCCCACTCTTTGAGCATAATGCAGGATGTGCATATGCAGCATCATGGGAGACGGAATCCTTGTCACCAAGAAAGTGCAAAAGGGAATCAAAAAGGTAACGTGACCGGCGAATTAAAAAACAAAAAAACACGAGGGTCAACATCGGGGTAGCCTTTCCCCGGGAGAGCTGCTTAAAGAGTAACTAAAACCTAAAACCCTTTTTTTCAGCTGATAATCATTGTTTCTGGTAGTGAAGTAGTGTTACTGACTGATCCTGCTCAAAATCTTGACAGTTTAGTGCAAACTGTTGAAAATCTACATTTTATTTTAAAAATGTGGTATAGAGTGCCCTCTACAGCTTGAAACCCGGTTACTACATTTGAATTTACATTACATTACATTGGAGGTGAATGATTCTTTTTCGAGGCGAATGACGTCACTAACCGTCCACGCTAAAGCCTGCCCTCCTCCCTTTACTCCTCCCCTTACTATAAAACCATTCTGTCCGCAGTTATCAAACTGATAGCGAGTAGGTTGGATCAGAGCAGAGGGAGTAGTAGAGCAGAGACAATAGCTAGTAATTTGTCGAATTGTATTGTTAGCATAGTGTATTTTAGTGTAGGTTTACAGTTAGTAGTGTGTTGTGAAAATCGCCGTCTTTGGCCACTGATGCAGACATCAATTCAAGATGGCCACCAAATGAACCCCATGGGCCATTAGTTGACCTTGACAGCATGAAAAATTCTTAACTAGACACCATTAGGGTCCTAAAAAAAACAGGCTACAAAAAAATGCCATGCAGGTGCATGGGAACCCATTTCTCCTGCCCGACTAAAACCTTCCTTGCTCTCCCAGCAATGTCCGCATTGCTTGAGGATGCAGTCAAATGTTCCATGTGGACTGCTGTGAACTGCCCTGGGCAGTCTCAGTAGGGTTCGCAGCGCCTGGTTTACATGTGGTAGCCAGTGTGTCCCACTGACACCACCTGTGACGTTGACAAACACACCCATCTCCTCTCCAAGGGCTCTTAGCTCTCTTGTAGATTTGCTTCTTAAGTGTTATGTCTTCCACACCATGTTAAGGATATTGTAGACTTGGTCCACCATGGAGATTATTCTTTGCACAGGCAGCATTGCCAGCTCCAGTCTTTCATTAACATTAATTAAACTTTTTTTTTTTTTTTTTTTTAAGTTGGAAACGTTATTTCTCCCCTTTAATAATACTAATTGGTGCTGTATTAGATATTGTTGGAAAACCTGATTAGTCACCTTTACAACAAGGTATAACTTGTAAGGATCGTGCTTCTGTGGAATGAGCAACACAGCTAAACATGTGGATAGTGCCCCAAAACAAATTGATCGATCATCATCGATCATGGATGAGAAATAAGTGACACCCTTAGTCTTCTCATGGGTCCTCCACTTGAGAGAATCTGCAATAGCGCAAATGAAGTACGCACATGCAGTGTCGTTGCTATATGTAGGGTTAACATTTACGCCGTTCTTTTTCAAAAGTTCAATTTGTCCCAGTTGCTTCTGCTCTCAGTGCATATTTGTGGCCATATCTGCGCATAACACACAGATCATTGTACTATCTGTTTGGTTGTACCTGAGACATGTAAATTCATTAAGCCATTCCTGTGTAATGTGTAGATTGGGCTTTTCTGTATGGTTTCTTCTGAGTCTGTATCCAAGTTTTCCTCAGCAACTTTTCGCTGTGCAGGGCCTGGCTCTGACAGCCTTCGCCAGCCTTGAACATGATGTTGGACACAACCATAGCTTAAAACATTGATGGGTGTAGATGACATGATCCTTAATGAAGGCCCTCAGTTGTTTGTGTGAACCAGGACTACACTGGCTGTAAATGATGTCGGCATTGACCACGCTGATGCTAAGAACCCATTTCCTGGATCGGTGTGGAAAGAGGTACGTTTTCATTCGCTGGTCAGCTGTACCTACTCCTCACTAAAGGAGTTATAAGGGACACACCCTGGTTTCTTGAGGTTATGAAAACACATTTTCCTTGGTTCAAATACATTTCTGAATGCATATGTGCCCATGAATGGATGACAGCATAGTGAGACACTTCGTGTCATGCCATGCACAAGCCAGCAGTTTATCATGTCACATGAATACTGGGTCATCTCCCCTTCTTAAAGGCAACTGGGCTGGTCTCAGGCCCCTTGGCATCCTTCACCTGTTGTAATTCACTATCCAACACATTCCAGTTTCGTTAGCTGCTAACTCCTTAGCTATGGCTGGTGACAGGGCTGGGTGATAAATCAATTTTATCGATTAATTCGAATTTGTAGTTTAGGCAGATTTGTTTAAATGAAAATCTTGTTTCTATTTAAAATCTGCCACCGCCGCTCCACGCTGGGCTCCCATAGTTCAGAGTGGGCTTACCCCTCCCCCCACGGGCTTGATACACAAACAACATGGCGGCGAGCGCTGAAGAACTCCTTCTCAAGAAAGGGAGCGAGTTCTTCATCGCTTTTGTGTGCACACCTGCGTCTGTGTCTGTGTGCTCACCTGTGTGTGTGTGTGTGTGTGTGTGTGTGTGTGTGTGTGTGTGTGTGTGTGCACATCAGGGCCAAACTCCGCCGTGTGCGACACAGAGAGCAGAGGAGGATTTTAGACGCGGTGTAGGGCAATAATTGACATGCCGTTGTGTAAATAAGATAAATAAGTGTTACAAACGCCAAGCTGGCAGACCCCCGAACCATAGTAAACCATAAACCATAGTAAAGGGACCTCCGAAGACCATTAGCTCCTTTAGCTTGTGTTAGCTCGTTGTGGCAACAACACATAAACAACGGGACTTCGTCTGCGTTAAAGAACGGCACTTTATTTTCAGCACTGCAGGAATGATGCACAGCCTCTCTCATCAGTGTCTGACTTTTACATAGAGGGAAAAAATTCAAAAACAGCATGCAGAGCTGCGTAGGCTTCTTTACTGTGGCTGCTCGATGTAAACAACATAGCACATGCCTCACTTTCTTCCTGGGGCGCATCCGTCTGACGTCACGCACCACACCCAGCGCATTAACGTCTCATACCTCCTACATAAACTACACACACACACACACACACACACACACACACACACAAGGCTCAGCCTATAATATAAGGCTATTTAGTTTGTTTAATAAAAGGACAAGGTATAGACCTGTCCTATAGGAAAGGTAACCTTAAATGACTTCTGTTGTGATCCAATATGATGGTAGGGGACACACTGCCGTATGATAACAAAGGGGTCCGGTGGAAAGCGATCACAGATGCAGTCGCCATGTATATTGCTAGAAATATGGTGCCCATATATAGGCTACCGTGGAAAAGCTGGGGTTTATTCACATGCTGAAAGTTTTGGACCCCAGGTATGTGCTACCAGGCCGCAAATTTTTTTTTTTTTTTTAACTAGGAGGGGAAAAAATTAAATTGTGAGTCACATTTTTTTTTTTTTTTCACCCAGCTCTAGCTAGTGGTGTGTAATAGCAATCCATACACACCTCATGCCCATTCCCTATGTATGGGGCCATCAGCTGACAGACAATAAGATGGGTTGCACCTAAATTATCAGCCTCATCTGCACTGTGTCCAGTGTATACCACTGTAAAACATAGCCTGAGCTGGCTTCACTCAAGACAAATGCTTTGTAGCCATATTTGTCAGGGTTTTTGGGATTCTGCAGTGTCAAGGTTGACCTTCCCTTTAATGTAATGGTCATTTCATCCAAGGGAGGTTCCTTTAGTGGACCATAGACGTCTGAAAAACGAGGAATTATCAAATCAATTATTGGACGCACTTTGAACAATCTATCATGGCTTGGCTGACCCCTCTCAACACGTTCTGCATTATTTGCAAAGTGAGGGAAAGAAAGGATTATTTCAAATCTGTTCCGTGTCATCACTTTGCGAAAGCCAGGTGTACAAATTGGCAAAAATCCTACCCAGTAGTCCTCAATCTCAGACTTTTCTACAAGCCCCAAGCACAAATGAAGTGACATGAAAGCTTTCATCTCAGGGACAGTAACATCGTATTGTGGTAAGTCCCTGAGCCACTTGTGATCCTCATTTCTCAAGAAAACCCAGCCATCATCATCACTGTTTCCAGCCATGCTTTGTGTCTGGACTTCAAGGTCAGTGGATTCATATGTGACTATACTGGCACATTATCTCACAGAGAACTGGTGACTGCTGTCTTATGTTCTCCAAACTAGAGCAGTATGCTAAAGTCACACCAGAGCAAACAATGCAGAATTAATCCACTTTTACGTCTAAAACCTCCCGTATGGGCTTGAGATGTGCCCTTGTTGAGGACTTGGCTCAGATTCCAGAGTTACTCTCTTATCCTGAAGCCTCCTTGAGGAATCTGATCCCATTTGGATTGGCGGTGGGAGCCTCTTGCAACTGCATGCCTTTGCTGACTTTGACCCCAGACCTCCTGCAAAATGCAGCACAAGAATATAGAACTGCCGACAAAAACCTTGTCATTGTAACAGACAATGCTTCTAATATGGCTGACGCCATTCAGTTAGTGGGATATCTGCATATTAAGTGTTTCACTCACATGCTTAATCTGACCTCACAGAAAGTGTTAAATCTGCCAACAGTTATGTCTGTCACGTATATGCAGCATTTCTGACAGGTTTTATGACGGTGTTGGTCAGTCTGTCTGCTTTGCATCACATTTTGCTGCAACAGTTGTTTAAAGTCAGATACCAAACAGAAAACTTTATCTCATGGGGTGAAATGGATGTTGATAAAGTTTTCCTTTGCAGTTGGAAAAAAGGAAATTTATATCACAATATACTGTATTGCAATACTCAGCATATCACAACATCACAAAAATATCGAATCATGACCTAAGTATAATGAAAATGTTGTATCGTGGGTCCTCTGGCAATTTCCACCCCTACAACTTTAATGCACGTAATTACATTTTTATTTGGCTATAGGTAAAATCGAAACAGCATTGTCAATTTTCTTCATTTGGTGGCAAGTTCCTCATAATCACTTAAGTACAGTACTTGTAAGTATTGTATGTAGTTACATTCCATCCCTGCAGAGGAAAGGGCAACTGCGTATTAGGGTTGGGTCGATATGCGAAAGACTAAATTGTCCACCATTATCGACTCCCCAGTAGAGTCCTCGGCGCAGGCGCACTTTCACCCCCTGGCTCAGTCCCTGCCCCACCCCCATCCTCCTCTCTCTCCTGCTCTCTGTGTGCTTAACAAAGAGGCAGACAAAGGTGCTAACAGACTCGGGCGTACTATAAGCAGAGTGGACTCTGCGAGGAATGTCCACAGGCATTCGGGCTTTCATAGTCGAGTGCACTTCCGCGTTGTAGTTTCCTGTAAAAATGTCCGTGAAAAATCCCTGTCATGTGAAAAACAAATGCCTAGCTGTCTTTTGCGTGGAGCGGAGTCCGCACGGTGTGCTTTACGCGCACAGGGCTTGCAGATGTCCGCTTTTTACCGGGCGGACTTCCGCAGAGTCCGCTCCGTGTATGTTCCACCCGAGTATGCGGTCCGGTCGGTCTCGAAAAACCGACCCAACCCTACTGTGTATCAGCTTCAAAGCTGTGTAATTCACAACACAAACTGATAATCTCGTACAGTGAAAGCTGACACTGGCAGGAGGTGAGCTGCCTTATTTAGAGGACAAACAATGCCAAACAGTAGCAGGTTTGATTCAGTAAACTTGTTGCCACGACCTACAGAGTTACAAGAGTGTAAACACTGCTGAGGTTAAAAGTGACGTAATGTGCAAAAGCTTGTGTAAGCATCCTGAAATGTGCAGGATCATCAAAGTAATAGAAACAGTAAGACAATAAATAGTATTATGAGCTGTGATGGTCAGTAGGTGGTCTTGGTCATTAGGATATGACACCAACTATCCTTTGGTAGCAGACCAGAAAATTACTTTTTGGAAAATGTCATTGCCTGGTTGAGTGTTCATGAGTGTTTCTTTCCAGTGTAGTCTTTTCTTAGAGTTTCAGGTTAAACACAGAGGAGAACCGCAGTGTAATGATTTGTGTGTGGATGCTCTTACTGACCGACCAATGAAATTATACAGAACTCTTTATACTTCTGGGAACTTCATGCAGAACACGAGTGTTATTTAAAAGGTTAAAAACACTTTGACTATGTTACTGCAATTAATAAAAGGTATATGTTATATAGGGCTATAACTAACAATTATTTTCTATAACTATTTTCTTAACCAATTATTAATTTAGTCATTAGAATGACAGAATAGTCCTAGACAGAGTCAAAGGTAACATCTTTAAATTATTAGTCCAAACATATTTAGGTTACATTAACATAAAAAAGAAGAAGTGACTCCTCACAGTGGAGAAGGAGCAGAATAGTCTCACATTAATGAAAAAAGTTCTTAAAGTCCAATGTGACATCCTTAAATTGCTTGTTTTATCTTATTAACAGTCCAGAATCCAAAGATATTCAGTTTACAATGACATAATCCTGAAAAAATATATTTTCACATTCAGTGAAGCTGGAAGTGTAGAGAGTTTGGTATCCTTGCTTAAAAAATACTTAAATGATCATTATCAAAATAGTTCCTGATTCATTTTATGTCAGTCCGGCAATGGTTAAGAGGACCAGTACTATGATTCATGAATACTGATCTAACTATGGGACAATGCAGTGTATATATGCCATGATTCTGCCAGTACATCATGACTATCGCTCGTATTTTCTTTTTAGACAAAGAGCACAACAGATGAGGCGTTTTCATTGTCTTAGATCATGCTACAAAACTTAAGCCGCAGCTCACTTGGCTGAAGCTCAAGCAATAAAACAGCATCCAGGACACGGAAATGGAAACTGCAGCTCCTGTAAAATCCACTTGGAATTGTTTGCAGCTTGATCTCCCACCCCGAACTCCCACCATATTGCCATACAACTTGGTTGTGTATTTGTTGACTCAGCTACTGTAGTTGCTGGGTTTCTCCAGACACATTAATGGCCAGTGGGCTCTACAATAATCTGATTGTGAGGCTGTTTTCAGCTGACAGCAGTGCTTTCTGGCAACTGCAGAGTGTCCTGCGTTTTAAAGACAAGATCTTGGAATATGACTTTCAAAACTATGACGACTAGATAAACAGAGGAACTGCAGGTGTTCCTTCTAATCCCTTTTGACTAACTGCCAACAAAGAGCAGGCACGCCATCACGATTGTCATTATGAAAATACGTCTTCATCTCAGGGGGGACGAGGGCAGCATACGTCAGCCATGACAGCACAAGTAAATGTTTAGATTACAGAGGATACTTAATACTGTCAACAGGATTGGAGTCTTTTTCAAAAGTTCGAAGTTTGCCAACTAGCAGGCCACTGGTGAAGATATTCTTTCAACATGACGCATCTCCTGGACGGTAAAGCACCACTGGATCATCATGAACATGATTGAATACAGCATCTGCTGTCATGGCAGACATTGTAACATAAGATTACAGGAATGTCTGCAATGATATCCAACAAATTTGTGAATTCCAGTACATTTGATAAACCTAAAAATGTTCTCTCGCGTTCCCTCCTGCCGTGACACAGCCATCACCGCCTTTACCAAGCAATGGTGGCACATAGAGTTTCAAAGAGCCAGGAATGATGCAGGCGGGTGAGCAGGTGTCAGATCTGTGTGATAATGACATCCAAAACACAAGTTTCACTCTCAGTGGTTTCAGTGACATGAAAATGCTTTTAAAGGAAGTAAAGTAACTTGACACCACTATATGACTTCAACGACTTATGCATCTAATAATGCATCCCCATGATGAGTCCACAGATTGTTTACTGCATCCTTTCAGATTTTAATGCTCCAGGGATGCAAGACGTGTACCTCACAACAAATTACTGTACATCCAAGTAAGACAGGGAAACACTACAGTTTGAACTCTAAGTTTAAACTTAATCACAGAAGTCATTAGGAATCATCCTCTGGGGAACATGAATTTCGGTACCCGGGCTGCATCCCAAGTCTCTTATTTTATACTGCTAACCCCTAACTCCTTACTTGAACCAGAAGTTGTTTGAGGTACACCATCTTTAAGGCCGTCTCATATCTCTTATTCCTGCCAGTAAGGAGTTAGCATTAGGAGTTAGGAGGGATCTGTTAGGTGCGATGAGTAAGGTAACACGAGAGGTTCCTAACAGGAAGTCTTTTTCAGCTTGAGGCCCTGACAGATAAATACCCGCCCCCTACGTCTGGCTCATTTGAACGAGATGGCGGAGAAACAGCGAAAGTGTACCTGTTACACGCATTCTTTGCTATGAAGCGCTGTAATTCACATGCCTACGTGACTACGAAGAGTAACGTTAATGATATTTCCTGCAAGACTGTCATGCTGTAATTAAGTTTATTTCATTCACAACCCGTTGCGTTGTTCAGCGGACTGAGGATGAAGTGTGGCTGTTAAATGTGCAGCTGCTCATGTCCAGAATCTTTTTGTGCTCATGTAGACCAGCGAAAGTACGTGAACACACATGAACACAATGCCCATGTCTCACTGTCTCGCGCAAGTGCACTGCACACATGTGAGAGTGGTGCCCAGGGAGGCAGTTAGAGCTACAGGCTACGATGAAGCTAAAAACAGAGTTCAAGTGAAGTTTTTCCAAACAACTTTATATGTCGGGGCTTCAGGACACTTGGATCACTATGGACAAGCAGTATGGAGATATTTTATGGTTTCAATTACGTGTTTTTGGGCATTTGAATCTAGGGCGCCATAAGCTTCCATTAGGTGGAGTTGTATTGCTACCCCCCTCTCCCCTTGGATCTCCGCAAGTGATGTGAGGACTCTAAAACTTCACCTGAGCCTCCCTCGGCATATGGGTGAGAAGACAATGGCTGAATTTTCATTTTTGGGTGCACTATCCCTTTAAGTCAATAAAATCATCCTTTAAGCACTATTGGTATTGGTACAAAAATTCCGGTCAATCCAACCAATTTCAGTCAGAACCAAACTGGGGGACAGACACCCAACACATTACCCACATTCCTCTCAATAAAAACCTGTTCCCTCCTGCAGACCAACTCATTTTAAATAAATGCCTGTCATTAACTTTACCAGCACTCTCCAACCACAGTCTTTCAAACAGCTACATATCTGGAAAATGAGGTGAGTGTCCAGGCTTCTTGTCTGCTTAAAGTTGCATTACCCAGTCTTTAAAATAGTGACATCATCAGGCATCAGTTGTTACTCTACAGTGACTGTGAGTAGGGCCACTCCTGCTACTCCCTCTGTCTGACCTGAATCTCTGGGAAGACAAAAGAAGTACAGGGATAGACAAGGAGGCCTAAACCTTGCCTGCTCTTTATCATACAGGAAAACATCAAAACGCTTCCACATAAAATCAACAAACTCTGGCCACCAAATATACATAATATGGAGTTAAAATCCCACAGTGCCACTTTGTGAAATACATTTCTTGACTGGGTTTTGAGAAAATAAAAATAAACATTAAAATATATTTTGTGCCATCCAAGAAAATTTAAAAACAGTGGCTTCAATTTCAATCATGTACAAATAACAAAATTTAAATGCAGGTGTTTCAAGATTAAATGTGAGCTAAAGATAGCTACTAGGTAACCTTACAAGATCAGTAAATTCTACTGTAATTTTCACTCATTTGGATATCCTGTGTCCCAATATTAGTATAATTATTCAGAATACAACTCCTGAATTTATTTCAGTTTATCCAAAAGTGAATTTTGATGTCCGTGTTGAGCAGTGTAAATAGAAGTTGAAATCACCAGGCCCTATTTCCCCATGTGTATGTGTGCGTATGATTCATAGGTACGACTCGTTCTAAAATTGGTTCAGTATTGAGGGAGGCGGATGCAGCCGGAAGCCGCGAAACGAGCTAAAACAGTAACGGGGGCAAATGTGTCCCGTTTAAATTTGCGCATTAAAAGTGCTTTTTTTTCGCCACTGACCGGTTCAGAGAAATAGTGCCAAGGTTGAAAAATACCGAAGTTATCCTTTAAGTCACGATACAATATTATTGCAATTTTAAAAGGTGTTGTGATAAGATGAATATTGTGATATATTGTCATTTATTACCTTTTTTGAATTACATATTTTGTCCCCAAAGGAAAACTCTGTCAACGTTTGTTTTATCTAATAAGATAAAGTTTTAAGTCTGTTCATATCACTTAAATTATTTTTATTGCAGCAAAATGTACCTGTATCAATTGATTTCTTTATTCTAGGCTCCAAAAAGTTTAACATGCTTTTGTAACAGTAATTATTTATATAATTTTTTAAAAAATCTATACATTACATCATAATACTATGCATGATTTCCCCCGACACCTATAAACTAATACTTGATGATATATGATATTAAATAAATCAGCGACCTTTAGAAGAAAATGTAATTCAAGGCATGTCAGAAGAATATCAGATTTCAATAGCTGGGAATGAAACAAATTACTGCTGAACAATTATCAATCATCAAAATGCTATTATTGATAATTACTTCATCGAGTAAGTTACATATCAAGCAAAAAGGCCAAACTTTCTCTGGTTCCAACCAGATAACGCAATAATTTATTGCCTTCATAAAAGCTTTTATCTGACGCTCAACTGATTAGTTGATTAACTGATTAATCGATCGACAGGCAATTAATCTGCAACTGTGATAAGGGTTTTCTTAGTTCCATATCACTGTATACTTGATATTATTTGGTTTTGGACTGTTACCTACAAAAGCAATCTGAAAATATCACATTGGGCACTGATAACTTGTGAAGGACAATTGTACTATGAAATTATTAATTTTTTTTGTTGCAGCACTAAACCAAATGTTTAGTTCATTTTAAATTAGAGAGAACATAACCCAAAAACTCCAGAAATCATAAATTCAACAAGACCCATGAAACATCTATGAATGATTCAAATATGTGTGTAACAGCTGACCTTTACCCTATACAGAGATAAAAAATGCACTATGTAAGTCTGACATAAATATCTACAAATAAAGTCTGTGCAGACTCTGGATCAAAATGCCTGTAACCCCACATTGAGTTAAAGCTGCAGCATGTTCTAGTGAAACCAAACAATACATTCATTACTGTGGTTGTTTAGTCTGAGCAACGCTGTTGGCATCAGTGCTTAATGCCTGACTTAAAGAGAACAATCCAGAAGTGGTGAGGTGTTCAGGCTTTTTGAAAATGCTGCTGTCACTCTCAGTGTCTGGCCTATGTATACTGTTTTTGTAATTCTTTTTTGTTACTGAGCAATCTTTATGCACAAATACACATTATGCCACTGATCTAAAGGCAGTGGTAAGAAACACAGCAATGTACCAGTAAAAGCAAGCAGTAGAAGACTGTCTGCTAGGTAGGGCTGACCCAAAAAATTCAAAGCTTCGAAGCTTCGTTCGATGGCACGGGATTCGATTGTGAAAAAAAAAAAAAATACAGCTTCTGCACTTTTTTTTCCCATTTTTTCGGGGGAGGCCTTAAACGCAACACTTACCCACGCCAGTCCAATACGCACAACGAGCGCACTCAGAGCTGGCAGACATGTCCAAGAGGTCATCAGATGTGTGGTTGCACTTTAAAATATGCTCCGACAACCCCCAGAAAGCAGAGTGCCAGATTTGCCAAAAGCAATTGGCATATCACAACTCAACAACAAATTTGGGGAATCACTTGAAAAACCTAAGTAGTAACTAGTAGGCCTAATATGCATTTTCCAGTTCCACCGGTCCACTCTTAGTGTCAGAGACACTTCTGAGGTGCGCATCTGTTTGACTGTGCTGCAGTGTGCGCCAAGGGTTTTAATTTAGTGTTTAATCAAAAGTTAAAAAAAGCTTGCATCTAGCTCTGTGTGTGAATTGGGAATCCTTGGCCAACCAGTATTTTCTGTATGTACGGTATTGTCAAGCCATCCATCCAAAAACTTGCATCTACCAATTGTGAACCATGTGTAACTCGTCTTCTTGTCTAAGGTGCAGTGTTGGAGTGAAACTGATACCTGGGGGGCTGGAGGTGGGTCATGGGGCAGTGGGCTGGACATACCACTTGTCAATCAGGTAAAAGGGTTGGTATATTTTTAAATAATTTAAATAATTTTCTATTTTAGAAAACAGTATTTTAGAACAGTGGTAATAGTCTGGAAAGATAAATATTTTTCAATACTTTATTTTTCATTTTCCATACTTTTTAATACCTGGAAATTGATCAAATTTATTTCCATACTTTTCCATACTTTCCTTACTTGCATAGGAACCCTGGTCATCAGTACTTTAGAACAAATGATGCTGGTGTTAGACATTGTCCAGACATCGAATTTGGTCCCTAAATGTCACAACCTAAATTCAACCAAATATAACTGCCAAAGACATTGATGGCCAGCTGGGAACCCATCACTGCAATTGTTATAAGAACCCTGGTCTGTAGTGAATAAATATAAGGCCAAACATAGCAATAATCCACTTTATAAACCATGGTACATGAGGATGTCATTCACGAGATGTAACCCTTACCAGTACCCTGAACCTAATCTTAAACACCTTTCTTTTAAATTGATACTTCAAAGCTAGCTAATCGTTAGGTTGGAAATTTCATCGGGTCTTCCACTTCCTGGCCTAGGGGCAAAAGGGGGTTGATGTGGACTGATGTGTAGGTATGGTCGGTGGTCACAGCTATACCTACTAGAGTAAACATAAAGTAAACCACCGGTTCCCAACCCGATCCCGACCCCCACTAGGGGTTCCACAGGCTTTCTTCATTTTAAGAGGTGTAAACCCCAATTTCCACCAGATGCGTGTTGGTTGCGTCTGCGGTCCGGCACGGCAGCAGAGCCGATTAGATTCAATTCTAGTCAATGTGTGTGTTTCCACCGGCTCCGGCAGTGCTGCGTTCAGGCTCTGTCTCAGCTCCGGCAGTCCGGAGGCCTCCGCAACAGATACGCAGCACTTCGATTTTTGCCGGACGCCGGAGCACAACGCAGCAATTCAGCACAGAGCAGATCGTGCGGGGCAGGAAGTCGTGCAGAGAAACACAATAAAACATCCAGTTATTTTTCAAAATAAGATACACAGTGTTCACGGCGGATCATATTTCCCTGCACTACACCTTGAAAACTACATAATGGGCAGAGGCAGGCCTGAAGTCAACAGGTCAGAGGTTTTCAGACGTCATCTCACCCTGTTGACACCGTGGATGAGGAGATATTCATCATGGCAGTGCACCGAGAAGTCTTCCGGCGGAGCTGCACCGCTCCGCACAGCAAACGCAGCCGGTGGGTATTGACGGACGGCGGAGCACGCAGCAGATAACCAGCGCTGCCGTACTGCAACAGACACGCATCCAGTGGAAATCCGGGGTAAGGCCCCAATTGCACAGCAGTTCAACCAACCACAGAGCTACAAGCAATAGAGCAATGGCAAGTGTCTGGGAGAAGACAACACTGAATTTGTCAAAAAAGTAGCCTATTAACAATGATTGTTGAAAATTTTAAAAATACATAATGCACACAGGAAATTGTATGAAAAAGTATAAAAATATCAGGTAAACTCACCTCTGAAGCAACAGTCACAGAAATAATCTTCTAATATGCATCCAAATGGCTGATTTTACACAAACTTCCTGCAGTTTCCGTGTTCAATATTTGAGTTCATTGTACAGTTTGTCAGTTGTTCTTAACTGTTACTGCTATGCATTGAATATAATGTGAAATGTCCATAAAATATGTCACTTAGTCAGGTGCTGTTGAGTTTACAATCCTGGATTTGGAAAAAAAAATCTGCTTTGCAAATGTTTCATAAGAAATGGAATGCATTCAACACTGGAGCTAAAGGATACAACGTGTTTTGGTGATAAATGCTAAATGTTAACATAACTTGTCTGTTTACAAGAAAACTCCACAAGGCACTTTAATCCTGATTTACTTTTAGTTTAAGAATGCCTTCACATGATGTCTTTTAACATGTCATTATCTTTAAATAAATCATCTTTAGGTCTCCATCAGGTCCAAACATTTTGTGTGTATTCTGCTGTACGGTTTCACCTGACAGAGGAAAGCAGAAGGGCAGGTGGTTTTCGGTCAGAAGTTCATTAATTTTCCATCTGCTTTCCTGTCGGCAGTCACCCCCTGAGAAGCCCACAAGGACAACTTATATCACAGGTTCTCATGACTACTGAAGCGAAATTTCCACTCCGTGTTCTTGTTAGTAGTCCCAGCTCCACAGGTGCCAGAACCCCATCTTTTCTACCACGTCTATCCATCTGCAGGTGTCAACTAAACTGTAAGATTCAGCCAAATACATGTATGGACCAGGTGCTCCAAAAAGTAGAGTTAGTATATGTGATGTATGTACAATGAGCTTTGCAGTTATCTGAAAAAAATTCACACAAGAACTGAGTGAGCCAGACAACAGTCAATCTCCCCTAACAGACCAGACAACACTGGAACATCTCTGTGGAGATTCATTCAGCAGCAGAGGAGCTGAAATAGAGAGACATGTGCAGGACTGTGTCATTTATTCCACTCAGCAGTAGTCCATATTTGAGTGTTGGAAAGAGGATGCAAATGTTTATCCCATTCCTGCGGCATTGTGAAAGCATAAACATCTACAGTTCAGCACAACAAGTGCTTCAAATTGAACAAAACTTTGCTTGCTTGTCCATGCCCTCCAGAAAGACACACATCAGCATTTGGTCTTAAATCACTGTTTCTAAAACTTTTCTGATGGGACATCTCTATGGTTATGGCAAAACAAGAACAACAGGATAACACAACAGCATTCCATATCCAATATTCACAAAGACCATAAAGTTCACACCTCTCTGGCATAGTCAAATGAATATTCCAAGCAGAATTATCCTAAAAATACAGTCACAATAACCTAGAGCACAGAGTGACACCTTTACAAAGAGTTGCCACCCGTCCGGTTTTTCCCAGAATTGTTCTCTTTTTTCATCAGCTGTCCCAGGAAAAAAAAATCTCTCCCGGGACACAATTTGTCCCGTTTTTTTGGGGAAAATGAAGCAGCAGCAGGCCAGGGAGTCCATCCAGAACGATGCATAGTGCGTCCAAATTCACACCTTTTCTTCTCTATGATTTTTCTCCGTGACCGTGCGAGAAACTACGCATATCACGTGAAACAGAGGAAATGTAGCTTTCCGAATGTTTTCACAGCGAAAAAAAATGATAAAGTTACATTAAAATGATGTATAACAGAGCTTTCATACAGCTTTGCACACACATTACTCTTGGATGAATTACTCGCGAATGCAGGGTCGCACAGAAATGCCGCGTATATCACATGACAGCGCAGGAGCAGAGCTTTCATGTGATACCACACACATCATTGTGCTGTCATCCCATCACGCTATAAATACAGATCAATTGTCTACCAAATAAAATCCTGACGAATTTCTTTACAACCCATTATACAGATCTTGTTATCAGTCACTTCATATAGTGAGGAATATCATATCTTACCACGTCTTAGGCTTGCGTGTGTTTCTTCCTGTCTATCCACATTTGTAGTCCGGCTTTCAAGATGCAAATATCTCCATATTGTCCAGTTGACACTCCATCAAACTTTGTATGACAAGACCAGCCACTTCACCTTTGTGCACCCAGATAACTGAAGCCTAATTATGCATGCTGACAGGGCAATAGTCATCATGTACATTGAGGGGGCCACGTCCCCCCCAAATGCCCAATTTGGGTTTTTTTCACTGCAATCAAAGTGGCAAATATTATCTTGGAACACATCGTTGCACTTGGTTGACTATTTTTCTATTATTTTAAATGGAAATATTGCATGTTTCTTTCAGATAAGACACATTTTTCAAACACATGAATCAGTGGAATTTCTTGCAATTAGGGCTGAGTGTAACATTATCACTATAATTTGCATTTCCAATTTTCAATAGTGTGTGTGTGTGTGTGTGTGTGTGTGTGTGTGTGTGTGTGTGTTTGTGTGTATGTGTGTGTGTGTGTCATCCTCCTAGGGTGATTCACAATGTGGACACTGATAAAGATAATTTTAAGTTTCACACCTCCATGGTGTAAAATTATTCAGATTCATTAATTTAATCTGTTATTAGATAACTGTATACTATTTCTTATGTTTTGTTGAAGAGATGTCTGATGCTCTGTAGGTGAAACTAAACTAATAACTTTTATCTTTGTTAACAGAGAAAAATGTGAAAGATCCTCGTGTGGAGCGAGCAGTTAGCGTGTGTAAAAAGATTGTGAGTGTTTTTTCATTTTTTCATATACATGGAAAAGGAAAAGAGAATTGGCTGCTACCCAGGCTGACCTACACCTGCCTCCTCACAGGCTCATCACCAAAACACCAACAAGGTGGGGGTCACGACAACAAATGATAGAGCAGGTTCTTGAACAGGAGAAGGCCATATCCTGAAAGCAGATAAAAAGACCAGACATCTGGTACCTACTTGGCAGGACATTGATGTTTGGGAATCTGTGAACAAGACCCTCAGCCCTCTAATGGAGTTCACCGATGCACTGTCTGGGGAGGAGTACGTCAGTGTGTCATACCTCAAACCTGTGCTCCATCTACTGAACAATACAGTTCTTCCTCACTCTGATGATGACACAGACCTGACAAAACACATGGAGACGGCCATCCTCTAGTATCTTAATGATAAGTACTCTGACCCTGCTACCAATGACCTGCTGGACATGGCGTCCTTTGCTGATCCACGCTTTATCCACTCATACATAGCTGATGACAGAAAGGACTACATCAAGACCAGAGCAGCAGCGGAAATTCAATCGCTGCTTGAGAAGCAAGCTGAAGCTGTACCTGCCACAGAGTCAGCCCCACAAACAAGCACTGCAGCTGCTGGTGGAGCTGTGGAGAGAGAGGCTAAGAAGGTGAAACGAAGTCTGGGCAGTTTTTTCAAAAAAGCATCCACTCAGCCTGGTCCAGCTGCTCTCTCTGACAGAGATGCCATTGAAATGGAGATAAAAAGCTACCTGCAGTCAGTGTTAGTTGAGAGAAGCTAACCCACTAGAGTGGTGGAGGCTGCACCAGGCTAATTTCCCAAGGGTGGCAAACGTCGCAAAGAAATATCTTTGCATTCCTGCCACCAGTTCCCCTTTCAGAGAGGGCATTTAGCACTGGTGGCAACATTGTCACATGCCACCGGTCTGCAATAATGCCAGAGACTGTGGACAAGCTTGTGTTTCTGGCTAACAAGCTATAAAAGAGGATGGGAACTTGGGAAGCAAGTGAACTGAAGTAAACACTAAAGTTCAGCGTTGTTATTGTTTTTTTTTTACTGAAAAGATGCTAAGTGTACTGTAAGTGTTTCTCTCTTAAAAATATATTGTTCAATCAGTTAGTGACACTTTTGCACAACAGACAAAACAAAACAAAAGTCTGTTCTGTGTACTTGAAGTAGTGTTATTCAGAATTGTATTTTTGTGTTCTTTAAGATGTGGAAAATTTAATGTTTGGTAACTTTTGCACTACTTTGGATTACAGAACCTTTTCACTGTTTTTGCCATTTTCCTTATAGAAAACCTCTCTTACTTGAAGTACTGTTTACAATATACACTTAATTTTTGTAAGATTTTTTGTACTTCTGAGGCACTATCCTTACTTCTGTTGTTCTTCTGCACAATAAATGCTCAAAAAATTGCATTATCTTTGCTTTTTTGTTGTTGTTATTTTTTAAATCAGTTTAATTAAGGTGAGGGACTACAAAACCCATTCAGAAAAACTGCCATTATAAGTTTTACACTGCGACATTTATACCGCGATATATACCGTTACCGTGAAGGGATTCAATTTATACCGTGATATGAATTTTGGGTCATACCGCCCAGCCCTACTTGCAATAATGAAAAAATATGGCAATCATGTCCGCACGGCACAAACCACATGTTTTGGACAACTGTGAAGTGACAGAATGTCCCAGCATCATGGTTCTTATATTGCCAGATTCCAGAGAGTCTCCCCTCTTCATATATGGCAGAATATGTCAACTTCCAACTTGCTATGGTGAGATACATGTAAAAATGTAAGAATTTAGTCACACAGATTTATTTTTTTCATTGATTTTTTTGAAAATTAATATAAAATACAGGCACATAGAAGGACATGGAATGATGGCAAATCTGGTCTCCTATGTCCGAATTTCATGTTCATAGGTCAGACTGAACTGGTAATAATGGCCGAGCCCTCCGCCTCAACATTTGGTCGAGTGTCCCTTTTTTTCCACAAATCCAAGGTGGCAACCCTACCTTTACAATGCCTGTGCTTTCCAACCAACAGATCACATCTCAAAAATATTAATAAATAAATACATTTTTAAAAAAATTATTAAAATACTTAAAAGGAAAAGCAGTGATTCTTTACTGAGAGACTGCTACCATGAAATATTTTGAAAAATGATTTAAATTATATTAAAATAGTTGCCAATTAATTTTCTGTGAACATAACTGTTTCAGTTGCGCCTAATTTTTTTTAAAAAGACATATTTCCTAAGCTCTTCATATGTTTTGAGTGCAAAATTTGTGAAGGAGCGGTCAGATAATTGTAGTGAAGTAAAAAGTACAATATTTCCTTCTGAGATGTACTGATGTAAAAGAAGTCTCAGGTAAAGTACAAGTACCTCGGATTCGTACTTAAGTCCGTAACCTGAGTAAATGAAACTTTACTTAAACACCCTCACAAAATCAACTAAACAGCCCTAAAAAACACTAACAACGGGCCTTATTCACAAACAGTGGGTTTGCCCAAATTTGTTCTTCAACCTTCATCCATTCTCATAGACAACATTTCACATTTACATTCAAACCTTTGGGTAATTTAAATTCACCAATTAACCTAACCTACATGTCTTTGAACTGTGGGAGGAAGTCAGAGAACCTGAAAAAAAAACAAACGCTTTTGGACGCTTTGGAGAGAACATGCAAACTCCACACTCAGGGGCGGATCTAAAAAAATATTTATGGGGTGGCAACATATGGCAGACGTATTTAATCACAGTTATCACAGTTTGATGAGAAATAGTATGTTCACACTACATAAGGACACGGGCTGCCATTTACAAACTCATACAGACAAACTTCATCTCATGCAATCAATGTCTTGCATTTGAGGTTTCATGTGAAACAGTTCATATTAGGAATAAGTGTTGAAGGAGGTTCAACAAACTCTGAGTCTAACCCTGAACTCTGAGTTGATTTACCCTGAGATGGGAAACTCTGAGTTAGCGGTTCCAGAACAGCTGATTTGAGTTAGTCAACTCTGAGTATGTTCACTCAGAAATAACAGACAGCGCCTCCATTTTAATCCAGTGGATGTAGAGATATCAATGCATGTGTAGCAGACGGTGCACGTTTATCTTTAAAAGAAGAGCCTGAGTCAGAGCGAGGAAAGTGTAATTAAATTAACCATAAAGTTAATAAAAAAGTTTTATTCAGTGTTGTCTGTTTATTCATCATTTATCAGACTTACATTTCCTTAATGAAGATAAAGTGGTGGAATCTGACTGTGTATCAGGTTGTAGATGCATTACATTATATTAATTATGCAAAATATTATATTTGTTCAGATTTAATCTGATGGGGTAAAACACAGGAGGCAACAACTGAAAAATAGGAAGATTTAAAACACATAGGCCAGGCTATAGATCAAATACATAAAGACATGACTGTAAACTCACAGTCTGACCCAATAATAATATGTTTGGTGATTTGCACTCGACAAGCAATGAGGTTAAAATACAGTAGATTTTAAAATGTTGGACATCTATTTGTATCTTGACTCAGCAACATTCAGTGACTTTATTTCAGCTACAAATGTAGTAAATTTACAGACACTGGAATGCTGCACCATTGCTCACTCAGAAATATTAACATATAATCCCTAATATTAGGCTATAGGAATTATGTTCCATCAGTGCGACCGATGACATCAGTGATGGAGATCATTAGTCATTGATACTAAGTGTCTAAAGCTTCATACCAAGTTTTAAAATTTAAATAATTGGACCTACACATTATGTGCAATAAACATGTCGGAGCTGCTCTAACAGACTGACAGTCTGATCCTTGTTCAGTGTGATAAAAAATAATAAATATAAGAAGGACAGAGGTTTGATTCTGAGCTGAGGGTGGATTCTCGCTGTGTAATATTTGAATGTAAAGACAAAAGCTGATGTTCAAAGAAGTGATTGATGTGCATAAATTCAGTAACTTAAGACAGTCCTGAGTAACAAACTAATATCCAGCAGGATTTAGACTGTGACAGACGGTAAATCTCCGCTAATGAATGCGCTTCGATACAAGCTTGCTTTGAAGCGACAGTGATAACCACTGCACCACTTTGCAGCTACAAACCTTTATACAAATTTCTTCATACTATGTGAACAAATATAGGACTGCCTGGGAACATGTGTATGCACAAATGATGAAGGCCAGGCTTTCTTAGAAAATGAAAACACTCACCTTTTGCCCATTAAAAAGGGGCTTTAATAAACATTAGTAGGCTATTAATACTAACGCATAGTAATTCACTACTGCATTGGCCAAACATTAAAAACTATTGGGCGGATCCCTTTTCATCATCAGTTATTGTCATTATTAAAATATTTGACTAACGTTTCATGGCTACAGCCTTGATTTCATATAAAGACATGATGGATGTGATAGTGGCAGTATGCTGATTGCAATTAGCGGCACGTGCACATCAATTTAGCATGACTGACTAACTAGTGCACAGTAAGAACAAAACTGACTGCGCACGTGTCATGATTCCGACGGTCATTTTGGGTGCACACGAGAGTAAGAACATTTCTACAAAAATATTAGCGTATGAGGCCCAAAATCCTGAAAAAATACTTAGCTTGGTGAAGTAAATCATTGGTTTCCATCTCAGCGAAGGACAGTCCTCGAGGTGTCGAGCCGAGCCTTCAACAATGGGTGCAGGAAACGTCAGGTGTTTGCCGCTGCAGCTAAGCTAACGTTAGCCTAACTATGCTAATGGACGACCAGCAGAGTCACGAACACGGTTATTTCCTCTTCACGTCTGTCCTTCAAGGATGTTGAACTGCTGGTAGATATCTGGGCTTTCTTATTTAAGGTAGCGGCAGTTACACGCTCCTCAGGTGAGTGTGACGTCCACAACAGGTACAATAAGGGACCAGGCAGCTATTGAGGAGGGTGTGTACGATTTATGTGCCTGGTGTGTGTGGAGGAGTCATGTGAGTGAGTGAAGCACCGCACTGAGTTGACTAACGTTAAACGTCAGCTGGTAAGTAGCTTAACCTCATCATGATGCTTTTTTTTAACCACTGCATTTGCTAAGATATTCACTGTATGATGATGATAATAATAATAGTTATTATTATTATTATTATTATTATTATTATTAACATAGACTCTTGTATTTTGTTTTAGATTTCCAGTGGGGGAGAAAGTTCTCTGATTTTTTTTTTTTTTTTACTGAAGTTGAAGACAATTCTTCATCAAAGTCTCCCCTTAGTAAAGGTAGGCCTATATACAGTATGTATCATCAGAAAAGATGTAAGATGAGGTTTCTAAAGTAAATGTGCATGTTATGCAGAAAATTTCCCCCTGTAATATGTTATGTTATGGAATTATTAATGATGTTGCATTGATATTAGTAGTACAGTACATGCAGTGGACCAGGTGATTATTGTATTCACATAGGGGACTGTTCTTTATCCGATGATGAAGGGGGGGCTGGACTTCCCTGAAGCTATATTTTTCCTTGAGCTTCCCTGAGTGACTGGCAGAAAATGCATGACCCTCCCTCCACCATAAATTAGTTGTTAAATTTTTCAGGCTTAGTCTTTGATGTTTGAAAGTTAAAAGTTGAAGACAAAATCCTTAAACTGAAAAAAAAAAAACCTGGTTTTCACTCTTGTCGTGCAGGCTACATCCATGCACTATACATACGCCTGCATTTAAACATAGTGGTAAGCAGGTTGGGCAGCATTTTAATGTAGTAGCAGGTCAACGTAGAGTTGATTTGAGCTATATCGTGTTCCCTTGGTCAGTTTAATGTAACAATCTGTTGCTTTTTTATAAGATTATCATATGTTTTGTATATAATGTCTGAATCGACAGATCAACTAGTAATAAATGAGGAGCTTTGGGCTGCACAGGGTTGCACAAAAGAGAGATTTCTCTTTTTTTTTTCCATTTTCAGAAGAAAGGGTTCATGAGGAAAAAAATATTCTGAATCACTGTCCCCATCTCCTCACCCGACCACATCCTGTGAAGGTAACCACTGTTTGGGCAGCTCACTTCCTCAACAGTTGTCTGTGACTCATCAAGATTCAAATCCGGTAAAATGGAACAGAACTGTTCTCTTTACCCAAAAAGGTTCTGTTCATGTATTGTACAGCACATCCTGGATGCAGCATTTAAGAAATGGAAAAAAACAAATTAATCTTTATTTTTAAATGAGCATCCGCACAACACTCGGCAGAGTACAATGCACAGCGTTGTTTTGAGGGTCACTGTGTTCTTTCTATGAAGATGTCGCAGCAGTTCACTTCTTGTAATTGAAGGTCTTTATTTTAATAGAATAAAAATGCAGATTACTCTAAATTACACCGCCCATAAATGTATAATGATACCCGTTTTCTTCGTTTTTATTTTTAGTGTATCCATTCATTAGGACAGGCCATTCATTAAGGGGATCCATAGCGCCCTCTAGTGAGCAGTGGTAGGACGTAATGCATTCACTCAACTGTACTTGAGGCTAGATATTTGTTCTTTACTCAGGTTTATTCAGAGGTAAGATAATCCAATATTTCACAAAACAGCAAAGTTTAGGAGAATAAATGAATACACATTTGTTCAGCAGAACTTTTTCCCTCCTTTCCTACCAATATTAATCATCCCAGATATATTTTGTGACCCTCAGGAGGGGCCTGGCCCCTAGGTTGGGAACCACTAACTACCTAACTGTATAGAAAGTAGTTAAACTAACCCCACTGCAAGCAGCTACAATAGTAAAATAGTGCTTGAACATTGATGAATCAGTATTAATTCATCCCCCAACCCAACTGTGGACTTTGCATGTTCTCCTCATGTCAGTGAGGGTTTTCTCCAGGTGCTTGGGCTTCCTCCCACAGTCTAAAGACATGCAGGTTTTGATGATTCTAAATTGTCTATAGGTGTGAATGTGAGTGTGAATAGTTGTCTGTCTCTATGTGTCAGCCCTGTGATAGTCTGGTGACCTGTACAGGGTGTACCCTGCCTCTTGCCCGATGTCAGCTGGGATAGACTCCAGGCCCCTCGCAACACCTAACAGAATAAGCGGTTGAACTTCTGTTTTTTAATGTACTGGTACTTTTACATAAGTAAAGGATCTGAGTACTTAAAGCTTTCAACTCAAATAGAAGTTTAAAATACTCAACAAGCTGAAACCAGCAAACTTTATTACATACTGCATGTCTTTTTTTTAGCATAATACATCAATATCATCAACATCAGAATATATATATGGCTCTAATTTAAAGGTACATAAATCACTCAATGAAATACCCTGTTTGGACAAACAACCGATACAAAGTGCACAAAATAAGTTGGTTCAAGTCAACTGCATCACATTTACAGAGCTGCTGTTTTGTTTATAGAAAAAAATATAGTACTAATAATAAAGCTTACATTCAAAAAACCTTGGGAGGGTTTGTATTCATGGGACAGTACCAATTATCTCCTCTGGTGCCTAAAAGAAATAGTGATCCATGCATCATATTTAAATGCCACACTCACACGCACACAAAGTTCAAACTAAAATATAAATATATTTGGCACCATATTTTAGCATAGAACATAAAGTATAACTTGCAAATACGACATTGTTAGTATACAGAGGTAATATTTTGATTTTGGCACGTTACAAGAACACTTAAAAAGTTCATGTAATCCTACTTATTACACGCTCAGTCTTTTTAAAGTTAAGAATAGAAACCCACTTACAGCATGAACTCCTCAACATTAAAATGGTCGTTCTAAAACCTCACTTAGCCAGTTAGCTTCATGAATAGCTCCTGACTACCTAGATCCCCATGTTAGTGATATCAAGTATGCTTAATGACAAGGATAAGCGCTGTTTTTTTCTCTCTCGAAAAGTTAAAAAATTGGTTGCAGTTCTCCAGCGCCACAATGAGTGATGTAAACAAATAAGTCGAGTATGACCTCTGTAAACCCTTAAAGCCGAGGTGTCATCAAAATCTAACAGACATAATCATATATTGCACTCTGGAAGGAATCCTAAGTCCTTACTGCACAAAGGGGGGTCGTCCTGGCCTGTTCAAACCATCTTGACAAACAAAAAGCTGGTATATAGATATAGAATTAATAAGGTATTCAGTAATACTATGTTTATTATAACATCTTGTGTATATTAACATTGATATATAGATTATTTCAACATTATGATATGAAAGATACATATTTATAAATTGCTATGAATATAGGCAGTCGCCTCTGTTGAACAGAAGCAGGCGCCAGATATAACATAATAACTATTCTATGATTATTTTCATCCAAACAAATACAAATAAACGCTTTCACACTGTGGCTCACAGAGTAAACCGATGTGAAACTCCATAGTGAATAATGAATTGAAGCCTCCCATGCACAGAGAGGTTTCAATACAGGTCGAGACTGGTTTTCAAACAGGCCAGCGTGGAACCTTAAAAACCTCAGCATGCATGCTAAGTAAGTAGAACAGCAATCTCTGGTGGACACATAGAAAAATTACATGTTTGAACAGGTAAGTGGATTGTTGTGGTGCCTTATTGGACATCAGTGAGAGCACATTTAAAACACTTAAAGAGTAATCTGGGCTGCACCAAACATCAATCTGCAATAAATAATGGCAATAATGGCCCGCGACCTACAACAAAGTATTACAATCTCTTGTTTTCGTATTTCAGCCTCTCAGCCTCCACACACATTTACCTCATGTATATTTGCACCAACATATATATTAGATTCACATCAGTATTCTATCTTAAGAGCAGCAGAAACACATATGCACTGGTATACTTGTATGGACAGAAAACAAGGAACGAACAATTCCTTCATTTAGTGGAATCTGTGTTAACCTCAATCTGTGGTGGGGGCACAGTACTATGTGTTGAGATGTGAGCTAGTGAGCATACCCTGGGGGGGAAACTCCAGCTATGTTATGTTTGTTTCGAGCTTTATGCCTCAGGCTTGACTGGCAAGCTGCCCTGACTCCTTGGTAACTCCACTGTATCTTCCACAGATGTACCAAACCACCGATCAGAACCACCGAACCCCTAATAGGAACAAATACGCAACACTAACTTTACATGTAAAATAGCCTGGTTCCAAAGACATGCAGGCAATGTCCACCATCACGGATGGCTAATTCACTAACAACAACAAACGAGGAACCTTTCGTAAGCTCAGTCGAAATCAGGAGCCATTTTGTAATTAAAAACGCCAGCGGCATGCACTTTGCGCCAAAAAAAAGGCAAAAAAATGCCTGTAATCTTATTCATAACATAACTCCACGTTTGTCTATGCAAATTCACTCGACACTGGAATTGAGAAGCTCACAATATCCACAATCTGCAAGAAAAAGCAAAAACTGCATCAAGCCATGCTCTAACTCTATTATAAGTCATCAGAATGATCACATGAACTATCTGTAATCTACAACCCTGTTCTAACAATCTGCATGTTCTGTAACATCCCGTCAAACGTAGGAGATAAAAAAAAAGATGCTATTCACTCTTTTTCACTCCATCATAACTGTTCACTGTGACATCTCTGCTTCTACTCAACACTGCACTGACCGCGCTGCACTGGTGCTCGTTTCTCCTTTGACTGAACTTAATGTGCACAACTGAAGTGACATTTCATCCACCATGGGAGCGGTGTCGTGACATCAAAAGAAAAACAAAAAGGTTTTGCACCTGAAATGTACAGCAATGATGGTGGTTCTCTCATACGGACCACCACGATATGACAATGCCAGTGCCGCCCCGACGGAGCAAACTGTAGCCACATGCAGCATACAGTTGCAAGCATATTTGTCTCCCTAATGCTGCAGGGGACAGTAAGATGCCTGAACAGAGCCCTAAAGGGACCATGACTGAGCCAAAATGAAGCCTTAAATGGTCAAAGAGCTGCCTGGTTTGCCAAACTATACCACCTCTGTGGAGTCCGTCTAGAGGCCGGTGAGGTCCACTATTGCCTTGATGAAGATGGTGTCATCACGGATGTACGAGTTCTTGGCATCAAGCTTGGAGAGTGGGCAGAAGAGCGGACACCCGCTGGCGATATTCATCTCACTCACAGGTCGCTGGAAAGAAGAGGAAGTGACATCGGGTCTAAAGGCGTCAATGATGTGCTCCCTGTTGCTCTGGTCCAGCAGCATCAGAGTCACCTGGAACAGATGAATTTATGAGTGATGTTTACATGTTTCAAATTGCATTTGTATGGAAGTCCTGAGAGGCAATCCATTTTGTAAGTCTGATCTATTTTTTCTCTCCTGTGTGAGTATGACTTAAGAAAAGGTGAAAAAATGGTTTTGCCAAGACCATCTTTTTAAGTTGTTTTTTTTTTTTTTAAATATGTGAAACAGATGGGAAAAAAGCTCTGCCAGAATCTTTTTACTAAGTTATTTTTTTCATTTGTAAAAACTAGTGAAAAAAACAACAACAGTTTTTCGCAGGTGAATTTTTTTATTTTGAATTTTATTTTTTTTCAGGATCATTTTTCAGCGTTTGTTGTTGTTGTAATATTCATTTTGGCCACAAGAGGCTGAAGTGCACCTTTACCCCATATTCTAAATACGACTAAAAGCATCAATGTTTTCTTGTGTTTTAATTTCTCCATGCACTCTTAACATAATGTACACATAATGTTTACAACCAAGTTATGTGACATAACTGTCATGTCTGTGTTCTGGATAGAAATGTATTTTAATCTGTGCTCATCTGCTGTTATAAAGGGGCTCCAATATAACTAGGTGAAAACAAAAACTACAGATGTAAACATACATAAAAATTATTAAGTATTTAAAAATTATAAAGTATACATACTTTTGCCCATTGTTCTTTATTGTCTTTTTCAGGCACTGTTACATTAAAGTTCTTTGTAATCATGTGCTTAACCGTTACAGAGAAAAAAAATTGCTGGCAATGAAAGTCTTAGATCTCAGGATCCTTACAAAATTGCTCATTAAATATCTATATGAAGAAAAAATAGAGCAAGTAAAAATTGAGAATCTAAGATGTTAAATAGTGCAGCAGTTAAAATTAATTTGTCGTAATTGCAAAATAAATAAACTGTAATGTAAACAATGTAGTAAATGTATATGTGCAATGACAAGTAATAAATATCTACATACAAGTTGTAAACAGGTTGTATAACAATAAGCAAAAGTATATAAAGGTGAAGGGATGGTTACTTTTGTAGTGGTCTTATGTTTGTCTTTGTTGTATTGTTTGTCTGTATTGTATTGATGCTTAAAAGCCTGAACAGGGACAAGGTCTAAAAATTAGCTAAAGCTACAAGTCATACATTGCATTAGTTTCATGTTATAATGTGATAATCTATTGTCCCTATCGAATGAATGAATGAATAAAAAAATGACCTACATTTTCTGAAAAAATGAATCACTTAATTAAATCTAAAACTGGACTGTTTTGACACGTTGCACATATATTCCTCAAAAAAATTAAGGGAACACTAAAATCACACATAAGATCTTAATGAAGGAATTATTCCAGTTGAAAATCTTCACTGATGTACACTGTGTAATTTGTTGAGAACAAAATGACGAAACATCAGTGAAAACCAAAATCACCAACCCACTGAGGGCTGGATTCAAAATCACCCCTAAAATCAAAGTAAGAAACTGAAATCAGAGACTGATCCAAATTTTATCTCAGCAATTTTTATCTCAGCAAATAACTAACAGCATAATGTGACTCAGTAGTGTGTATGCCCCCGCAGGCCTACATGACTCCTGACAACATCTGTGCATGCTCCTGATGGGTTGGCGGATGGTTTTCAGGGGGATCTTCTCCCAGACCTGGATCAGGGCATCAGTGAGCTCCTGGACAGTCTGTGGCGGTACTTGGCGGCATCAGATACAGCGATACATCACATCCCATAGATACTCAATCTGAGTTAGGTCAGGGGAACGAGAGCGCCTGTCAATGGCATCAATGCCTTTGTCATCCATAACTTCCTATACACTCAGCCCACATAAGGCCAGGCACTGTCCTGCACCAGGAAGAACCCAGGGGCCACTGCACTAGCGTAAGGTCTGACTGTCGCTCTGTGGATTTTATCCCAGTGCCTAACAGCAGTCATGGTAACAATGGCAATGACATGGAGATCCCTCCAAGGATATGCCCCCCCAGACCATCACTGACCCACTGCCAAACCGGTCATGCAAGATGACGTTACCGGCAGCATAACATTCACCACAGCATCTCCAGACTCTTTCACACCTGTCACATGTGCTCAGTGTGAATCTGCTTTCACATGTGAAGAAAATGGGGCGCCAATGGCGGACCTGCCAGTTGTGGTGTTCTCTGGCGAATGCCAATCGAGCTGAACAGTGCAGGACTGTGAGCACAGGTCCCACTAGAGGACGTTGGGCCCCCATGCCACCCTCATGGAGTCTGTTTATGACAGACTGGTCAGAAACATGCACACCAGTTGCCTGCTGGAGGTCATTTTGTAGGGCTCTGGCAGTGCTCCTCTTGTTCCTCCTTGCACAAAGGAGCAGATACAGGTCCTGCTGCTGGGTTGATGCCCCTCTACAGCCCTGTCCAGCTCTCCTTGTTTAACAGCCATCTCCTGGTGTCTCCTGTATGTTCTTGAGACAGCAAACATTCTTGTGACCGCATGTATGGATGTGCCTTCCTGTGAGAGCTGGACTACTTGTGCAACCTGACTTGCAGGTACCTGCAGGTACCGCTTCATGCTACCAAGGCCAGGGGCTGCTAACAGGTAGAGAACAAAGGGTGAACATACACATTATCGAGTACTTCAGCTCGTGATTCCTGGCCATGCACAGCGTAGCTTCCCTCTGCTGGAACCTGGAGAAACACACCAGGTATGTGCAGGGGGATTTTCTTTGTCCATACTTGAAGGTAGGGCTCGGGTGGGCTCTCTCCAGTTCAGGTGGTGTAGGAAAGACATCATCACCTGCATCAACACCTCCTTCATGAACTTAAAAGGGCCCTTACTGTCTTCACTGCCTTCAGGAATGTTCAGTTTATAGAGACTGGCTCTCAGCGATTGATTTTTGAGGTCGTCAAGGTGATTCACAAATGTGTCCTCTCCCTACATGTCACAACTGGTAGCCCCTCTACACATTGTTTGTGTTTTTTGAGCAGAAATAAAAATGTAGGATTAATATGAATGTAATAAAAAAATAAAAAAGGAAAAACACAATTTGATTGTTTGGCAAACTAACTAAATAACCTCCCCTCTCTGTAGGTGTTTTACCTTCTGGTTAAAAGGCCATTTGAGCAGAGCATCATTCAGTCCCCTCATCACCACAAAAAACAAGGACAAGTGGCTGCCACGCCCCGTCCCATCTCCATTCAGATAGATCCGCAGACACATCTTGTAGCCGTACTTACTGGTATAAAAGGCTGAAAAGAAGAAATGGGAATTTAGTTGAAGTCATCTGCAGATAATGAGGCTTCTGTCTAATTGGGTTACCTTGGTTTCTAGTAACCAGGACCAGAGCCACAACCCCAGACCTCTTATTTGTAATAAAGGACGATGTTACCTGGCGAAAACATGGCAGGGGCTCGACCTGCGATGGCGTCCTGTCTCTTTTTGGCAAAATCAGAGATCCTCCAGACAAAAACACCATCAAAGGTTGTGGCAGACATTTCCCTTAGCCGGCCTTCCATCTCAGCTACTGTTAGGTCCTTCAGCCCCACTGTTCTCTCCAGCTGTCGCACCTAGAAAACAAACACACACACTGTGCCTTAACAGGGTCACAAATACTTCTTTAAATCCAGTCAATATTTGCCACAAAACTGAGATTTAAAGGCTTTTAGCAGAGTCATCACATGCATGTCATATACTGTTATTTCCGTAACAAGTTGGGTTATTCAGGAAGGTCAGCACTGCGCATGTGTATTGTACTATACATGCTGTAGAACAGTTTTATGCATGGGCGAGATTATGAGACAATGGGTCCCTTGGCACAGATATGCAAAAGGCCCCACCACCTCTCCGACAGTACATGCGTGGTGGTTTTGCATCTCTTTGTAGTCGTTACGCATCTTTGTGTGGTTTTGTATCTCTGGTCATTTTGTGTTTCCTTGTGGTTGTTTTGTGTCTTTTTGACATAACTTGGTGTCTTTTATAGTAGTTTTGTGTCTCTTTGTAATCATTTTGTGTTTCTGTGGTTGCTTTGCTTGTTTTGTAGATATTTTCTGTCTCTTTGCAGTTCCATTGCATCTAGTGGTGGTCTTTCTGTGTCTCTTTGTGTTCAAGGTGGAAATGTCAGGCCATTACGCCTCCTCGCCGTCCTATATACTGTATAAGGTACCACTACGAAACGGGGGGACAGAGTTGTCCTGCCTCTGAGCCAGGAACAGGAGTGGTTACAGTACCAAAATGATTTTTGCATAAATGGGACAGCCAGCAGGACAGGTTCATGGGCAGATGATGTGTTATGCGTGCAATCCACAATGGGAGATTTAAATAGTAGCTGTTTGCAGTTAGCAGCTACCTCAAAGAAGAAGAACAGCCAACAAAGTCTGCAAAATGGGAAAACAATGAGGTTTGGGGGCTCCTTAACCTCCAAGCAGAGGACGACATCAGCCGTCATATAACAGGGACAGTAAATGATTGTTATTGCCATATTATGCCATTGTTATTATTTAGAAATAACTATTGCTATAACTACTAGAAATAATTATTGCTGCTGTTGTGTTACATGTTACGCCTGTCACGCCTCTTTTGAGTCTGCAGTGCAGTGATGCAGTCAATTGGTTTTGTGTAAAAATGCAAAGGAGACATAAAAAAGGGACTTTGTAGCCGATCTGCAGCGCAATCTCTGTGTAAAAAGGGCTGTTGAGTCTCCTCCTGGTTGGTACGTGTTAATTTGACTGACATTTTTCAAGTGAAGGCCCAGGGGCCAACCAGACACTTTGGGCCCCTGGGCCTGTGCCCAGTAGGCCAGTTCAGTAATCCATCCATGGTTAAATGGGAAAGACACATATGGCAGTTTAAATGTTTTTGTCTGTATGTCCACAGGTTTTCAGTGCAGGAGAAATATCTGTATATCAATGGAAAAGAGTTTTAGATTTCCAGGAATATTAGAACCATTTTGCTGAGCCAGATCTAAACTATAATAATGTCAAATCATCACGTCTAACATACTGATAGTGCAACACACAAAGAAAAAAATTAAAGTATGAATATAAATTATTAGCAGTTTCTGTTTGCAGTGTGCAGACAACTATCACTGGATTAAATTGTGATGCCTCTCAGGTTCTGGAGTTATAAGGAGTGTTTTTTTTTTTAATGATTATAAGCAGATATATGGACGTTTATTCACAATGCACATCAGAGAGATTTTTTTCTTCTGAAGGTGTAAGTTGCACTGAATCTAAAAATATGTGCATCATGTCTGTGTGTCCAGACTTGACTTCGTCAGATTCAGAGTTCAGAGAGACTCAGAGTCTGATTTCTAACACAAACTGCAGCAACTAGGCACAGTTTCAGTCCTACCTTGTTACTCAGAGCCTCGATCTTGTCCTGGTCCAGTTTGTGCTGACGGTTGCTGGCCTCCATGGTGGTGGCAAACCTCTCCACCTCTCTGTTCAGAACACACACCACATTTTCAAATGTGCCCGATTTGACTTCGAGCTCTGTACACCTGCGACCCAGCTCCACCACCTTGGTCTTCTCGCTGTGGAGCTGGAGCTCCAGCGCAGCGCCCACCGAGCTGGGCAGAGGAGTGAAGGAGGTAGACACAGACAGGGTGGGAGCAGAGTGGGAGGTGGAGGAAGAGGAGCTGAAGCGGGTGGACCAGGGGGACCAGAGCTGGAGGATGAGGAGGAGGCGGCGGCGGCAGCTCCCTGCACGGGAGGCCCAGAGGAGGTGGTGCTAAGCTGGGAGACTCTGGCCTCGAGCTCCCTGAGGGACTGTTGGAGTTCCAACAGTTTGTGTCCGGCTACTTCCAGTCCCTGGGGCTGCAGGCCCTCCATGCTCACTTTCATGCCCATAATGTAATGCAGCAGCAGATTGAGGTGCTCGTAAGCATAGGCGCGCTCGTGGTCATGAATCTTTTCCTTTTCCACCTACAAAAAGGGAGCAACACGAGGAAAATGAAATAAAAACAATAAAGACATGCAGTCTGATCAGCTGTATAAGGGACTGTATAAAAAAAATGAGAGCCGTCTTTGTATTTGATCTTTGAAAATGTTTCTGACAATAAACCTCAGAATGGATGAATTAATCTGTTGAGAAAAAAAGTAAAAAAAAAAAAAAAAAAACCTCACCTACTCTGCCAAACAAAATCAGACAACTTTCCCTTTTTCTCAGACCTCCTCTTCCCTTCTTGATAATTTCACAGTCCCTAATCTGAATGTGTGTGAATATAAAAATAAAAAGGTAATATAAAGAAGACAATCAGACTACTTACAGACATATCACATCCCACGACGTGAAATCGACAAGGTGTTCTGAATTTGCTGCAGAACTTGATATGATCCACATACTGAAAATTAAATAAATAAATACAAAATGTTATTATCAAACTTAGCCAAGGAGCTACTAGCTGTAGTTTGTGCCCCTCGTACTGTATTATCATTTGGGCCCAAGCACCAACTGATGTGCGAGGATCCTACTGTAATGCAAGAAATTATTATTTATGCAAATTGATCACATTTTTGAGGGTCTAAAGATGTTCAAAAACTCACAATCCTTTGCACATGCATTAGAACTATGGAAAAATTAGATATTTTAAGGGTGCTATGCTTGGGTGTGACAAAATGGCTCAACAGCACCCACTACATAATTTAAATGAAGTAGCCCTTGCGGCATGTTTCTCCCGGATGTATGATTTTGGTAGGTAGATTTAACATCCCAAGACGTGAAGGAAAAACTTTTGGAGCCATACCTGAAACCCAACAGCAAGTGAGACATTTTTAGTTTAATGTGCCATTATAGTGTATTTTTGGCCATTTCCAGATGCTGCAGTTTGATTAACTCCCCTGGAGAATTAATCAGATCAACTTCAAATTTGGTCAATACAACCTGAAAAGTTGTCAGAATTTTGAACATTTTAAAAGTTTTTGTGGAACGATGGCGGCCATTTTGCACATTTTGCCAAAAACCGGAAGCTGTTGTAACTTGAGCGTACTTTGTCCAGTCTGTCCCAAGTTTCACATGCTGGATAACAGTCCTTGCCTGAAGACATCTACGTGCCAATATTGAGTCAAGGTAACTGTGCCACCTACTAGTAACAGGAGGTAGGCCACGTGGCAAACATAATTCAACTTCCACAAATTTTACGTTGTGTGGTCCACACCTGACATACAGCAACATGATGTATTGTTAGTGTGGGTCCTCTGGCGCCACACAGGAGACCCAGGAAGTGGTACAAAATATGGGATACAACAAATAATGTCTAACTCGTGTGTGTAGTTTCCGACAGTCCCAGAAATGCAAGGCCACATTGACCAGCATCATACCAGTAGTCCCAGGATGCGGGAAGGTGCAAGGGCCTGTTCATCACTGCTTTGAGCTTAAATGACATTTGAGTTCACAAGTGTTAGTTGTTCTGAAAAAAGGCAAAAAAAACACCTTGCAATCTTTAAAAAACCCAGAAATTTAGAGGTTATTTACAGAATTCTAAAAAACACGTTTAACCTTTTGGAGATGATTCAATTTAAAATGATTTTAAGGCTGTTTTTTAAGGGTTTTTTTAAGGTAATCATTATATACAAGAGGCACAGACTTGAGATAAGAAGCTACATTGGACTGTGACCTTTTGTTTCTGCAACAAAAAGTTTTTGTCTTCTCTGCATGATCTTTCGAGGCGTCTACACATAAAAACAAGTTAACTTTAAGACTTTTTAAGACTAAACTTGCGATGTAAATACACACCAAAATTAAAAATATACTCTTTTCAATTGAACACACAAATGTCAGTTAAAAATGAACTATAGGGTAAATGACCCAAATGATACTCTCAAGTGGTGGAATGTAACTCAGTACTTTTACTCAAATATTATACTTATGCACAATTTTGAGGTACTGAAGTATTTTCATTTATGCTACTTTATACTTCCACTCCTCTGCATTTCAGAGGCCAGTATTGTACTTTTTACTTTACTACATTCTTTTAAAGCTTTAGTTACTCTGCAGATTCAGATTATCAATACAATGTATAAATTAACTAATAAATTATAATATATTATTATTATTATTATATTATTATAGACTACCTCACAGTATAAAAAGTAATTAAAACAAGCTCCACCTTTACAAGCTGCTACATTAAAGTGATGAACACATTAATGCATCAACATTTATAATCTAATAATATAACATACTTTATTCTGAAATGGGCCATTCAACAATGACAAATATAAGATATTAATAAAAACAAAAATAAAGAAAAAATATAATTGCAACACTTTTGTTTTTGCTCCCATTTCCCCAGGTTTAACGACTTTTTCTATTTGCATAAAGACTTATTTCTCTCACATTTTGGTTGCAAATTTATTAAAATTCTTGTTAGTGAGGATTTCTCCTTTTCCAAGATAAGCCATACACCTGACAGGTGTAGCATATCAAGATGCTGACTAAACAGCATCATTACGACACAGGGCTCATCACAGTACCTCTGTGCATTCAAACTGCCATCAATAAAATGTTCCTATGTTCGATGTCCATAGCTTATGCAAGCCCATACCATAACCCCACTGCCACCATGGGGCACTCTGTTCACAACGTTGGCATTAGCAAACCGCTCACCCACAGCGTGCCATACACACCGTCTGTCATCTGCTCGGTACAGTGTAAAGCAGGTTCATCTGTGAAGAGGACCCTTCTCCAAAGTGCCAGACACCACTGAATGTGAGAAGCTACCCAGTCAAGTCCGTAACAACGAGAAACTGCTGTCAGGTCAAGGCCCTGGTGAGGATGACGAGGTGGTTTCTGACTGTTTGCGCAGAAATTCTTGGGTTGTGTGAACCACTTGTTGCATCAGTTAAAGTGGCTGGTCTCAGACAATCTTGCAGGTGAAGACGCTGGATGTGAAGGACCCGCTAGCTGGTGTGGTTACACGTGGTCTGCAGTTGCGTGGCCATTTGGATGAACTTCAAAATTCACGAAAACAACACTGGAGACAGCTTATGGTAGCGAGATGAACATTCTGTTAACAGGCAACAGCTCTGTTAGAATTTCCTGCAGTCGGCATGCCAATGGCACGCTCCCTCAATCTTTTTGACATCTGTGGGATTGTGTTGTGTGATCAAATTGCACATTTAAGAGTAGCCTTTCATTGTGACCATCCCAGGGCACACCTCTGAATAATGATGTATCTTGAGAGGCAGCATCATCAGTTTGTCAGGTAGATGGATAACTTGGAAAAGGAGAGGTACTCTCTAACACAGATAATTTGTTACCACAGTTTAAGATAAATAAGTCTTTTGTGTGCATAGAAAAAGTCTTAGGTCTTTAACTTAAACTTGTGGAAATGGGTACTTTTACAGTTGGTACGTTAAGTAAGTTTTTAAGCTGATACTTTTGTACTTTTACTTAAAATTTTGAATGCAGGACTTGTACTTGTGACACAGTATTCTTACATGTAGCATTGCTACTTTTGCTTAACTTATTGATCTGAATACTTCTTCCACTACTGATACTGATACTACTGATGCTTACTGCTCTGCATGTGCAATTCCCCCACTTTAACCCCTTTGCCCAAGCTTTAAACACCTTTGGCATACAGCACAGTTTGTTTCATAAGCATTCTCAGGTACCAGCATTAACCAGCACGATTATTATTCTCAAGACATTTACTGTTAAACTTGCATTTCACATTTATATAAAGTAACAAGCAGGCTGGCTAGCAAGGCCTTACTTAAATGAAGCAGACTCTTTGCATGATCTAACTGTGTAAGGGGTTGAAAATATGGGTATTGCCTGTTTGCAGGAGTTATGTCAGTCTTTTCCCCCCCAAGATATTGTATTCCTGCTGTTCAAATGTGTTGCGCCTCCCTCTATGGTTACCAGAAATTCTTGCAGTGACATTACTAATAAACATTTAAGACTATCCAATCTTAATGTAAGACCACATTATACTTTTTAGGCATGTTATAAGTAAATGTGTAGTTAAGACTAGGGGCCTGCGTCCATCCTGTGTTTACAGATTCACCTTTTCTCTGGGTATTTTCTTCTTGGCACAGCCTTCACAGATCATCGGGTACTTGGGACAGATCTCATCATGAGCCTGAAAAATAGAAAACCATTTTTGTTTTAAAGACACACAACAAGCTGCTGTGGTGTGCTGCAGCTCAGACCAGCCAAGCATCTGTAGCTACAGTTAGTCTAAATAAATAATTTCTAACCTTGATGTTTTTGAAGTGAAATGGCTCCTTGCAGTACTTGCAGTTGAGCGTTCTCTCCGGGCACTCTCGCTCATTATGGCGCTCCTGTTCATTGAAGCGAATTCGTTCTTTACAGGAGGGGCAGGGGATGATCATGAACTCACACTTCCCCTCGTGGTTCAACTGTGAAAAAACAGTAGAGCTTTAAGTTGTTGTGGTGGTCGTTACAGTGCACCAACCTCTGTGGTGCCTTCACTGTTTGCCAAGGAGGTTTCCACATACAAGGAATTAGCCTTGGGGTTGTGGTGCATAAAAATAAACATATTGGGAGAAAATAAAAATAAAAGCAAGTACTGCTAAAGTCATGAAACATAAATACAGAAGAGAAAAGAAATACAATAAAAACCTGTTTAAATAATTACAAATATGTACAATGTAGCTATTTCGAAAATGAAAGAGTTTTTAGAGGTAGTAGTTTTATGCAGGAATAAAAAATTACCTACCTACAAATGAAAAATGGAAAGCAAAAATACAAAAAAACAAATCCTGAAAGTAGGTCAAAGGTCAGCTCACCTCGTATTCTTTAATGCTGCCTTTCCAAGTGCAATTTTCATTAATACAAACAGCTGAAAGGCTTTCAACTTCCCTTCGAACTGCGTTGTCAGGAAAAGCCTGAGAAAACAAGAGAAAAACATAAAGATTTGCTGTCACACTACAAAAGTTTCTCCACCTGTCCCGCTCCATTTTATACATTATTTATGTTCAGTAAAAGCTGTATATTTCACACTTCCTTCAGCGCCACAAACTGCGAGTTCACATGTGGTTTTTTTTATGTAGGTGTGCATTGAGAAGAGCAAAATAACAGTTGTCCTCCATGTCTGCTCACAAATAAAGCATGAGGCAACTTTTTTCCCTACTCCTGGTCTGAACAAGCCCTGAAAGCTACAAAAGTATGGCTGCAGGTCAGTGAGCCATATATGTCAGTTTGGAGCAGGACGGGCAAGTTCGTTCTCATCCATTATTAAAAGCAATGAGAGACATTTCATGTCTTGTTTGCGCTGTTCATTGCTGTATGCGGAAATACTCATTCTTCCCACAGCATTTCTGTGTCTGTAACACTGTGTTCAGACATCAAAATAAAACTGTGGAGATGTTTACACTGGCCAAACTTAGAAAATGAAACAGAGACAGAGTCAGAGACAAGTCTTCATATAAACAACTGTTATTGAAGGTTAATGTGCTGAGTACTAAGTATATATATTGTGAATACTGTAAATAATGTAAATAATACATGTTTTAATGTTACATATGTTGTAATTTTAAGATTCTTAATGATTTTTGTCTGGTGTTATCTTTCATGTATTGGAATTGATTTGACTTTTTTTATTCCCTGTTTTACTGTAAGCACTCTGTAACTTAATCTTTGGACAGTGCTATATAAGGAAAAGCTATTGTGATTATTTACATCCATATTGTAAGTAGAGATATTATAAAGAGCATTTCTCACTATTTTCTGACATTTAATAGACAAAGGATTAATCAATTAATCGAGAAAATAAGCCCTTAACCTGAGTCATTTGATCAAAATATTACAGGAGCTGCCATGGCACAAACTATGTGCCTAAATTATATTAAGTAATTCACTTATATTCAACAAAAATTCCAGTTCAAGAAAACATTTTTTTCTGCTGGATACAATTATCTTGATACTCACACATCCTTGTTTCAAAATCGATGTAGGATCCTCAAAAATATCCTCTTTGATGCAGGCGCTGCATTTCTGGGGTCCATTACTGCAATAAAACAAGATTATAGTGCAAATCCAACACATGAAAACATTAGATACACAGTGGTGGAAAGTACATTCACTCAGTACTGTACTTAAGTACTATTTTGGGGTACTTGTACTTGAGTAATTGCATTTTCTGTTACTTTCTACTTCTACTTTTTTTTTGAGAGTTAAATATTGCACTTTATTTTACTCCACTGCATTTATTGTAAAACTTTAATTAAAAGCCTAGATCCAATTAAACGCCCAGTTACTTTTACTAGCCCAGTGTATCTGCACATTTTGACAAATAAAGGCCTGTCTCAATTAGACGCCTGGTCTGGTTGCCAAGCAGTTAATTTTTACCGAAATTCTTTGGATGTATAAAACAGGTTGTTGGCTACCCACTTGCGCTAAGGTTAGATAGCTGTTTAGATCGCACATACAAATATAAATGTTTAAACAGTATGGAGATGCTACACATTGTTAGCTCAGATTCTGCACCATCCAATCGTTCAGTTTATTTTACTGAAATCATGAGCACCAAAGAATACAGTAATTCATTCAGATTTACTGGCATAATAAAAAAAAAAGGTGACTCCCTGCCTCTGAAGCTGTCATAAAGTCAGAATATGTGTCCATTCCTCGATTAACTGGAGAGTTACTCATATGCCTTTAATCTGTAAGAGTCACAATCATACAAGTCAAGTGTTTTAATTAAAATTAATTCAAGTTGTGAAAATTGTTTTACCAGGACAAAGTGGTGTTGGGTAGGTATGACAGGTGCCGAAATTCTTGAGTGCTGCAAAAGAGTGTCATGGCACTCTCTGATGCACTGTCTGTCAGAGCTAGATTAAAGGCAGGATTTGTAATTAATATGTTATTCGAATCCTTACTTTTATACAAGTAATATTCAGACTGGTTTAAATAAATAATTTGATTGTCTTTCCCATCTTTGTTGAGCAACAGTTCTGCATGAAAGGAATTAAATTTAATATAAGCCTGTTGACTTCAGTGATTAGTTAGTTTTTAGAGTTACACTTCAGATTTAAATTCAAAATTTTACAAAATTACAAAAAATAAAATATAACTATATTACTATAATAAATAAAATAATCAAAAGTTATTATAACAATTAAAGTAAAATAAAAAGTCCAACACTTAAAATCAAATAATATATACCTTAATAATTCTGAAAGTGGTCATTTTGCATGATGACTTCTTTTAATTTTGGTATATTTTCATGCTAATAATTCTGTACTTTTACTTGAGAAACATTTTGAGTGCAGGACTTTTACTTCTAACAGAGTATGTCTACACTGTGGTACTGTGATATACTAATGATATACTATACTATACTGCACTATACTGCACTATACTATACTATACTTTGATTATTATGACTCATGCATATAATATATACTTTATTATTCTGATATGGGTCTTTTTGCATAACAAGTTCTTTTACTTCTTGTACTTTAGTATATCTTTTGATGCTAATACTTTTGTACTTTTACTTAAGTAAGATTTTGAGTGCCAGAGTTGTATTTATGACAGAGTATGCCAACACTGTGGTGCTGCTACTTTTGACACAGTAAAAGATCCAGATACTTCCTCCACCACTGCCGCAAAAGTATAAGTACAAAAGTATTGTTTGGAAAATGTACTTAAAGGGCCAAAACTAAAACTCAATGCAGAAAAATGGATCCTGTGAGTGTAGACCTAGTGATATACTATATATAGTATTGAATTATATTATCACTTAGGCATACAATATTTACTTTATTACTCTGAAATGGGCCATTCAACATAATGAGTTATTTTATTTCTGGTACTTTCAGTGTATTTTGATGCTAATATTTCTATACTATAAGGTACATTTGTTAATGACTTTTACTCACAGCATTATGGTATTGATACTTTTACTTCCACCACTGCAGATACTCTCAACAAAACACATAGTACACACTCTCAGTGATGCAGTCCCTTACCTCACAGTCCTGTTGAAGCAGTAGGAACAGAAGCGATGTCCACACTGGGCTTGAAACGGTCGTCTGAGTATGTTGTGGCAGCAGTTGCACAGGTGTTTGTCCTCCAGCTTGTTGCCCAGGATCTTCTTGGGGAAGCCGGGTTTATTGCTCTCCATGGACGAGGGAGGGGACGGCTCCTGTGTGGCCATGGTGTCTGTTCACACGTCACACCTGGGAGGGGGGTGAAGTAGAAGAAGAGGAAGAAGAAGAAGAAGAAGAAGAAGAGGAAGAAGAAGAGGTGAAGAAGACTTCATTTTGGTGCAACAGTTACAGAGAAGAGCGGTGGTGAATATTTCCTGGCCTTTAAACACACTGTCAGCCTTTGAGACATGAGTGTAACATGAGTGTGAGATCCTCTCCTCCAGTAATGGTTGCTCATCACAGGCCAGCTGAGAGGCCCACACCCTTTGTTTACATTTCGAGTCTGCATCCGTGGCTCCTTCTTGTGGTTGACTTGGCACAAACTGATGATGCTGCCTCTCTTTCTACTCTAACAATACACGCTCCGCTCAGCCTACCCAGTAACGATGCTGACAAATCGCACATCCATTGTCTCTCCTCTGCTTCCTTTTCCCTTCCTTGTCGCTGTTGCTAAGCTATCAGCATCCTTTTAGTCAGAAGTGGTACCCAGCACGGAACGCCGCCACGCCCCTTTGAAATCTCAAGCTTGCAGCCTGAAAGAGACCGTTTAGCAATTGGAAAAGAGCTTTTGAGCAAATGCTGCTGGAATCACTAGAGTTTGCACTTACCAGCGTTTTTTTCACTCTAAACTGTCATCGCGTGCAGAGGCTGTGGAATCACCTTTCCTGGTCGCAGGTAGTCGCTCGCGCAGTGTGCCGATATTACATGTGGTTTTACAGCCGACTGGAGGTGTTTTCTTTAACGTTAGCCACATAATATAGATGTGGTCCCCCAAAAGCGATGGCTGTTATTGTCCAATATCGCCATTGCACTTTCAGACTGGGTGTTACGTCATGCAGTGGGCTGAACGCGGGTTGATAGGCAGACGAGATGTGGAGGCGCGCGTGTCATTGGTTCAGAACTCGCGAGTGGGCGGGTTCGCTTTGTTGTGAGATAAACATCCAGATAACAGATTTTTTAGAAATGCATTTCGCAAGCATTTGTCTGTAAGGTTCCTGCTTTTTGTGCCTTTATTTTTACGTGTATTTCTCAGCTTTTGTTTAGATCTTTTTGTATGAAAACACACACACACACACACACACACACACACACACACACACACATATATGTATATATATATATATATATATATATATATATATATATATATATGTATATATGTATAGGCCTGCAATATATCAGAATACAGGGGCCATTTCTTTTGAATGAATAAATCTTTTATTGTCATTACACAAAATGTACAATGAAAATTCCTTGGTATAAGTACAATTAGAAATGCACGCACACACACTCACAGACACACAAACAAACACACACACACACACACACACACACACACACACACACACACACACACACACACACACACAAAGTTAAGAGCAGCAGCAATGAAAAAACAAACTGAGCACTTTTACTTTTGATATCTTACAGGGATGGTTTGGTTTCTTTAAGTGGGGTTGTATGAGGTACTTATCCTTAGTTAGTGTATTACACACAGTAAGTGTCAGTCAGCATGCCCCCAGTTTGGAGAAGCAGGCTGGAGTCTGACATCCACTCACCAGCCACTTTATTAGGTACATCTTGCTTGTGCCGGGTTGGACCCCTTTTGCCTTCAGAAGTGCATTAATTCCTGGTGTGCAAACTGCATAACAAACTGTGTGTTTAGTTTTTTTCCCCCAGATTGTTTAGTGCACAACACACGTTCACATTCAGCCACACAAATAAAAAAAGACCAGAAAGAATAAACCAGCAGCTGAAAGAAATAAAAATGAGTCACAGTAGAGTGGGTGTGAAGAGGAAAGAGGAGCAGATAGAGACTGAACCACAGAACACGTTTATGTTTAGAGGCTGAAGAAGAGCAGTACTGGGGTACATTTATGTCTTTGAAGTATTTGAACCTTACGTGAGTACTCCCATTTTATGCAACTTTATACTTCTAATCCAGTACAATTCAGAACAAACTGTTGTACTTTTTAGCCCACTACATTTACAGTATTAAACAGTTACAGTGAATACTTTGCAAATAAAATGTTGTGCACACCCACCAGTGACAGAGGAAGTCTTCAAATTATTAAGTGAAAAAAACACTGCAGTGGTGCAAAGTAACTACATTTATTTAAGTACTGTACTGAGAACAATTTTGGAGCCATTTTTACTTGAGTGTTCCCATTTAATATTAATCTCTATTTCTACCTACTACTTCAGAGGCAAATATTGTACTTCCTACTTCACTATGTATTTTACAGCTTTATCTGATAGACACTTAACAAATTAAGATTTGACATACAAAACATATGCAGAACTTTTAATGCAATACATTGTAAGACATTAAACTACCCAAAAGCACAGACATTTAGTCAGATGCAAATTGGGCGAAGTTAATGCTGGGAATCATGTAATTTCACCTGTATTGATTAGAATAATCAGGGCAAGTTATCCCCCCTTAAAAGTAAAACCAACAGAAGGGAGATGTCAGTAAAGTGCAGTTTGTACATGCCCACACCTGAGAAGTCCACTAAAGAAACTCAAAGGTCAAGTGTATTGGATTTAGGGGCATCTTTTGGCAGAAATTGAAGATAATATTCATAACTATGTTTTTTGTGTGTAAAATTTGCTGAACGTAAGAATCGTAGTGTTTTCATTTTCTTAGACTGAGCAGTTAATATAGATAATTAATATAGTTAATATAGAGCGGGTCCTCTCCCTCAGAGTCTGTCAAGTTTTTCGTACAGCAGACCGAAATGGACAAATCAAACACTTACTCTAGATCGGGCCAGTCACATTTTCATTTTATTGTTTCAGTTTTGTAACCTCAACACCTCATGCCACTGAATCCTATACACTGGACCTTTTGGTCTAAAATCACCTGTGTGGGTGGACTCTATAATTTCATATACAAAATGTATGATGACTTTATAAAAAATTATGCATTTTTATTGACTAAAACATTAACACCAGTAACAAATCAAAGACATATAAATATGTAACACTAACAGTGTGCACACTCCATAATGAGTACTTTTATTTTTGATACTTTCAGTCCATTTCTGTGATACTATGTCCTTGTGCTCAAGTAAAAATTTAAATGCCAGACTTTTGCGTGTAACTAAATATTTATATATGTAGAAATACTAAATATTTAGTATTTCTACTTCTATTCAAGTAAACTGAAATGTTTTCCACACTGCCTGGTGGCACCTTTCTTATCATTTCAGCTATGATCAGGTTACATCAAAGCTTTCTGTGAATCATTTGAATTCATTTGTTTATGCTCTGCCAGTGTGTCACCTGACTGTGGTGACAAACTCACTGCTCACAAAAAATACAAATTCACTTCAATTGAAATCATATGGGAGGCATTTATTTCAAGACTGCGATTCACACAACAGGTAAAGGCACAGACTGTGATCTGAATGTAAAAAAACCCACCACAGCTTAAAACTTGAGCTCATTCTTTTCTGTTGCTCCTGAAATGATTAACAGTTCTTTAAATACACAAAAAATCAAAGTTTCTGTAGAAATGTTCAGGACATGATTTATAAATTATGACCAGCTGGGAGGCTCTTCAATGAGCTGGAGTGGGCCAAATTTACAATATAATACTAATTAAATTTTTCACTTTTCACTTAGCAAACCTCCCCTCACATAACCCTGACCACCCCTTTTCTCTCTTTCAGTACCACACACTGCAAGAGGTTGCCTGTTAATATGTGTCATTAGCAGATATTGTACAGACATCCCTATCTGAATGACGTATATACATAGCATAAATAAAATTCATCTAAAATTTAATTTTAACAAAAATAATAAAAATAGCACAAGTTGACCTTTTAAAGAAATGTTTTGAAAACATTGAAATATGACCTTTGGACCTTTAAAGAAAATTCCACTATTGTGATATGCAAAATAAAAGCTCTCAGATAAATACTGCACTGCATATATGCTGAAACTTCACTAACACTAACACACTGCTTCAGTTTAACCTCCAGCACAACATTTAGTTTAGAAAGAGTGAGACAATAGTCCTGAGTGGAAAGAGGAAAGAAGCTATTATTGCACAATTTAAGGTTCAGACAGTTTAAGAAAGCTTTCTATGTGAGCCCTCCAACAAATCTTTTACCACATCTGATCACTGCTGATAAAAAACAACATTTCCAATAAGAAAAGTAAAGCTTCTGTCTGGACAGACAGAAGTCTTCTTTCAAGTCTCTTCAAGTAGCTTCCGAAGGCTTCTTTGGATCTAGGATTTAAAAGATGAAGGTCATTAGAAAACATTCAAATTACCTTTGGTCACTTCTTCAAAGGAAGGTTTGAAATTTTGGGGGAAAAAACTTTCGAGACCAATACATATATATATATATTTGTCTGTTGAATATGAAGGTACAGCCAGCAGCTGCTTAGCTTAGCTTAGCATAAAGACTTGACACAGGTGGAAAAAGCTAGCCTGGCTCTGTCTGATGCTGCCTTTCAGAAGCTATGGTTTGTGACAAAAAAGATTAAAAAAAATCCTCAACTGATAAATACTGAAAAATTCAAAAAATAATTCAACATGTGGTGGAGGTCAGTTTTTTATTGGCGGACCACTAACAGTCAACAGACGGATCAACAGGTTCGGCCAACTCTTTTCACTGAACATGACTCAGCAAAACCTGCAGTCTGAAAGGAAACAACTATACTGATAACCAATCAGATCTGTAGTTCAAGCACTAATGGAGGTCTCAGATGATGACCCTGACACACAGCAGTCTCAGCACTACGAAGACAAAACATCATAGTCTTAGAGTCAGCATACTGATAACATGGATCAATTCCTCCTCCCGCCACTCTCCCCTGCCTTGCCCCTTTTGGGATTTACTGATAAAATGGAAGCACTGGCATTAAATTTGTTTGCCTCGACCCACAACTACGCACAATCTGCAACAACGACCTTCCTGATAATGAAAAAGACAAGAACCAAGAGCAGCTCTCTTCTGTCCAGGCTGATGACACTGACGAGGCCAACAAGGTCACCAAAAGTTGGCCTCTTCAGTTTATAGTGACTGGATGTATTTAAACAAAAATAAAGATGACAGTGTGTAAGAATTAAGGGGATGCTGTGATTGGCCTGGGTCAACATCGGGGTAGCCTTTCCCAGGTGGAAAGCTGCTGAAGGAGAAAGGTTTTAAAAGGGATGCTGTGATTGGCCTGCTGGCCTGGCTGTCATTTTTTTCTCAACAGGCAGGCCAGGCCAATGCAATCACAGGCCGTGATGTAAGGAGAGGGATGAGGTGTGTGAGGTTGAGCAACTTGTCAGCTGTCAAAAGACAAGACGTGTATTGGTTTGTTTTGATTTACACCCGCCCCACAGTCCTATGTTGTAAACACAGCCGGCATGGTGAGGAGGGGGTTTGTCAACTCGCGTCGCGTGTGTCTGTGTAGGAAGGAATGAATGAATGAAGTATTAGATGACATGGTTTCATTAATGTTATAGCTTTTTGGTACACAGTGGCTACCGTTGTTGAAATACGCATTTGAAACAGTGAGGCGCTAGAGTGCGCCATCTGTTTGAATGCAATATATGATTTCAACGTTTGATGGGAGAAATTCCTACACACTGTGGCTTTAAGATCCAGACGTTGTGGAGGTTTTAAGCAGGAGCTGAATCATCCAGAGGCCTCTTCCTCTCCAAAACAAACAGACCTGGTCATTTAAACTGGTACAAACACTGAATAAAGCAGTTTCACATTACTCATCATTGTTTTTACGACGCTGATTGTTTAGGATCGGCTACAGTCGCCAACGCAAAAACACAAAAAGCCCTATCTAGAGCCCATGTTTGGTTTGTCTAATCTAGGTGTCTGTAGAAACATGGTGGTAAAACATGGTAATGTCTATAAATGAGGACTTGGATATAAATGGATATAAATGACTAAGGTGACAAAAACACAACAATTCTTATTTTCAGGTAATTATACATTTAAGAAAACAAACTTAGTATATTATATTCCAGGCAGGCTCGCTGTTTCCCCCAATTTCCAGTCTTTATGCTAAGCTAAGCTAACTGTCTCCTGGCTCTAGCCTTGTCCTAGAGTGTTACAGATTTTCCAGTATAACTTACAGCAAGAATGCAAATAAATATAAACTATTATTTTACTGTGACAAAAAATACATTACCAGTCATTTTGCTTAATAGCTGCACTTCTTAGCTTAACATTGTGAAATGTTTTTGAGTATGTAAACCAATTCATTACGATACATAATGTAATATATATTAAACTACTGAATAAGAGATATTTCAGTCACCATATTTGCTGTGCAGGTACATGCAACTGGACAAACCTTTTCCAGCTTAAACAAGTTGGTTGAAAGTTCTCCATAAATCTCAGCATTCACTTCTTCCTGGGGCCTGTGGCTCACTGTGTTTCTGCAACAACATTTGCACTAAAATCACAAACCAAATGAAGTGCGATGCTGCATTACAAAAAAAAAAAGAAAGTAAAACCGTAAGAGTGCATTTGTTCATTGTTTGGTACACCTCAATTGTGTGACTCTGGCTCTTACTCATTACGAACGTGTTCCCCCATGGACACCAAGGAGTTCAAACGATGCTCAAGAGCCACAATCTTGAAAGCCATGTAACAGGAGGACAAGACAAGAATACTAACTCTGTGAAGAGACATGCACACATATCAAACACTCAAACAGAGGACAGCTGCTAACACGCCCAAATAATGGAAATTAATCCAACAATTGTCTGGTCTGAGTCTCATATTACACATAATGAAAGGTTACTCACAAAAACAAATAGATGAGGAGGATGGCTTGTAATGACATGGGCTGTGAGGGTTTGGCTTTGAGCTTTGTAGACCCTACAGGGAAAAGCAGAAAGAGGAATGTTGATGGCAACAAACATATGAACTGCAAACTTTTAAGGAATATTTTGACATTTTAAGAAATATGTTTTTTTTTTGTTTTGTGAGAATAAAATCCCAGTCCAATCGCCAGAAGAACATACTGGCAGAACTATGAATACCTTATATTTGCACATTTCATACGTATCATATCACTGTCTCTAAAGCGATGTAGTACATGAGCTGACTAAATCATGGTGGAGGGGATGCTGGGTGTCGTGACACCCAGGTGAGATGCCTGCCAAAGCTGCAGACCACTGTTTGACACCAACAACCAACAAAAACAGTTGTGATTTAGAGAGTCATTGCTGTGTTTCCAGCATCTCTTTTGGGCTCCAAATATGGGTGTTTTGCAGCACCCCTCACTGTTTTGCCAGCAGATAGTGCCATGGAAAGCAGTTGTTCTTTACCAAGACATCATGTCATGGGGTATTTTAAGCCAAAACATGATCTTTTCTGTGTACCAAGCTGCAGACCACTGGTTGTTGTGTAACAGCCTTTCACTGTTTGAACCCCCAGACCGGTTATTTCAAGCCAAAACCTTTTCCTAAGGATAACCAAGGGGTTCCTGTGCCTAAACCTAAGCATGTTTACCACAATGCTTTTGGGTTGGGTTGCAAAGTCCAACCGACAGCACCTTTAATGCTCACCAATTAATATATTGTTTGTTTAATTTGTACAAAAATTGAAGTGTAAAAACAACAACTTGGAGTCTCTGCTTTTGTTTTTATATTTTGTTTTTTGTTTTTTTTGTGCAAATTAAGCCTTAAGTGCATTGGCTTAAAATCCAAACACTTCTACATCCCTCCTGGTACTTATTATTTATTCTTTTACAGTTCATGCTCTCATGTATGCATAAAAAAACTGTAGCACAAAAACTGGAAACTGGAGGGAAAGCTGGCTGTCCAAAGGTAACAAAATCCACCTACCAGCAATTTTAAACCTCACTAATTAACACATTCTCTCTTGTGTGTTTAAGTGTAAAAAGAACACGTTGTGGTTTACCAAGGGGGTTTAATGCATTTGGAAGGATTCAGGCCAGCTGTTTTCCTCTGTTTCTAGTGTTTATGCTAAGCTAAGCTAACCACTTGATGGTGGTTCATTTTTATTCTGCAGACATGAGAGTGGTATCAATCTTCTCATCTAACACTCAGCAAGGCAGCGATAGCATTTTCCAAGAGGTTGACCTTTTTTTCCATTGACTTCAAAATCCTTCTGGGAAATACTGAAATCCAAAACTACAGAAGCATTAACAAAGCCTCTTTGAATTCAGAAATATCCAGTTTTAAACTACCGTTCTTCGGGGCAGCTCCGTGTTTTTGGCTTGGACTCTGGAGGTGAATGTCTGCGTGGACTGAAACCTCTCCGCTCTTCACTGCACTTAGAAATGTGTCAGGGAGGCTGGTGAAGTCTGCTTACAAACAGGAAAGAACCAGTGACTCTGGCTGCCCATGAGTAAATATTATCAACAGGCGGATCAACAAGTGCTCTATGTTCGCGTGTGAGTTAAAAACTGAGCTGAGCTAAACTGATCATCAACAATAAGCTGAAGATGCCGTTTATCGTTCAATAACATCATCACTGTTTTCATGCCAACTGTCTTCACCATAACAGAAAACAAAGCCTCAATGGTTCGAATTTCACTTGGCTTCACTTCAGCTATTTGCAAACCAAAGACTGTCTGAGCTACAGTGACACCTGACACCCTAAACACATTTGGAGAAATAAAAACACTACAAAAGTGTGTACAGTGGATTAGTAAGTGTAAAGAAGCTTTGTAATGACTAAGTATACATAAGAGGGATAAAAATTGAGCACACACCATTTATTTTGTCATAATCTGGAGTTTGAGAGCCGGAGCTGCTGCTCTCCATCATCTCCTGACGTCTTTGCTGCACAACCCCGTCCAGGTCGGAGAAGTCTGCAGAAAAGTCCTGCAGTGCACATACAGGAAAATATACAATGGACGCCACATGCAGAGAGGGTATTGTATAGCATGAGAATGAGGCGTTTCTGTAGATCCTTTATCACAATGGAAAATATAAAACAATAAATACACCTCGTACAAAAACATCCCATAACAATGGACAAACAGACTGACTGACCAGAGGAAGTGATGATGGGCATTTCACTCTGAAGCTGGTTTCACAGGAGGAAATAACAGGGCTGTTACAAGTCTTATCCACCTGGAATCACAGAGTACACACATTAGTTTGTATAAGAAAATATTTGTATTTTTTAAAGCAGTATTATTCTTTTTTTGTTTGTTTTTTTGGCCACCTCGTAACAAGCTTTTAAACACACAAGTTAGCAACATTAGCACCTTGGTGAATGTAAGTCTATTATTCACCTGCTTTTTGCTTTGTTTTTGGTCTCAACCAAATCCAGAGGGAAATATTAGTCCCTTTAACTGCTGAATGTTCCACTATGTTCACCAGCTATTAGCTAACATTAGCATTTGGTGCTGGTCAGGTAGCAAACAGCAGATTTTTTCTAGAGTTTATTTCTTTTTTATTTCTTTGCCTTTACATAAAGCCAGGCTCCCTGTTTCCCCTTGTTTCCAGTCTTGATGCTAAGCCAAGCTAATTGGCTGCTGGCTGTAGCTTCATAGTTAGCGTACAAACAGGAGAGTGGTATCATTCTTTTCATCTAACGCGGGAAAATGGATAAGTGTGTCTCCCCAAATGTCAAAATATTTCTTTATTGTTAATGTATTATTGATTTTATTTGTTTTTAGACTGTAAAATGTTATAAAATAGTGCAAAACAGCCCATCACAATTTCCTAGAGCCCATGATGTCTTCAAAGTGCATTTTTGTGCAGCCAACAGTCCACAATACAGAGATATGGCATATACTGTGATGTAAAACAGAGAACTTAGGAATGTTGGAACCAGCAAAATTTTAATATTTGTGCTTTAAGGGGCTCTGTGTGGAATTCACAGCGTATGAGTTGTCCGCAAATGGTTCTCAACATGGAGGTGGCTAAGACTACGGCTAGCAGCTAACACTGCTAACTGCCGTAAATAGCATTGAACAACGGAAAAATTGCTAACAGAGCTAACAGAATTAACCAGTGGTGATGTGCAGGTCAATCCACAGCCCGGGGGTCCCCCAGGTTGAACTGAAGGTCGAGCAGTTCGGGTAAGCTTGTTAAAAAATATCGCAGGTTTCAGGCCAGCAGGGAGGTCATAATTTGATAAAGCAGCATTCTAAATAAGTTATGATAACTTACAGAAACACTGTGCAGTGATCAAACTTCCACCTTCTCTTATCCCCTTTTAACAGCAATCCGTTAAATACGCTAAGCCTCTGCGACAACGCCATTCCAGTTCCATATAAGCACAGTGCAAAGCAATGGACTAGCCAGTGCGATACACACATGCAATAACATACACACCAAAGTTACCACAAGAAAACCACAGAGAAGCTCAGATTACAACACACAAACAAAACACACACACACACACACACACACACACACACACACACGGGGAGCGTGGCGTCATTCTTTGCCCGTTACTCAACTATATGTTTAGATTGCAAATAGTGGTTTACTGCCACATATATATCTGAATGTCACATACAGAACCTTTAAATGATCAATCAACAACCAAAATAGTTATCGATGGATTTTCTGTTGAATAACTAATCATTTATCATATTTTCACACTATAATGAACATGTTTCAGAAAACTTTGAATAGATGAATTCAATAAAAACAAATAAATGCTCAACAGAAGATGTTATTTACCTCCAGATGACAACAGACGGTCTTCAGAAGTTTGTAGGTGGTGTTTCGAGAGAGGAAGGACACAAACACATGCTGGAAAACATTGCTTTATTTTAGAATCACTTTTATGTTTATGTCAAAAGGGTTAAAAAGTGGATAGTGTCAACAGTCTTCTTACCTGGTCACAAGTAGTTTCAATCACAAGGGCGTTTGGCACTAATAATGCAGTTTTAGTTTTTTTGATAAATGTCACAGACAACACCGGGATTGAAATCTGGAAAAGACACCAATGCGTTACGACACAGAATTCAGTCTTAAAACATGAACTTTATCACAGTTAGAGTATTATACTGTACCTTTGTGTCTCTGCCAAAGACTTTGGAGTGGAAACAGATCCAGTGATCAGAGACGAACATTTTGCCCTGATATAAAATGTCTTTCTGCAGGGCACAAGTGTAACCTGTTGGGCACAAACAGACAAAATACTTGGTAACATGTATTTGCTTCTTTATGTGACAAGAAAATTTGAAACTTACTTTGTCTGAGTGACTCATCTTTGCTGACCTCCTTGAATAACTTGTGATACTGAGCGTTTGTCTTTGATAACTGAAACGAAACAGAGTAAGACAGTTTGATAAGAAACTGCAAAAACATGTAAAAGGTTAAGACTTTGGTGATTAGATTAGAAGTGTCCATACTTGACTGGGCTGGGATTTCTTCCTTTCAAACTTTGTTTCACAGTCACTTGGACTCAGCGTTGGAGAAAGCTGCTCCACAGGTTTCAATCTGACAAATAAAAAGGTCAATGTTTATGTTTGAGTAGCAAGGTAACACCTGAAGAGGACAGGTGAGACGAACGAGCTATTGTTGGACAGTTACAGCGTTGTAACTCGTGACACAAACATGATTGTATTCTTGTGCTCACAGAAACGAAGTATTGTGCAAAAGTAAATGTCCTTCATTTTGCTTTGCATGGCGTCAGCTGTGGTTACATAAGGACTGCTTACACAGCAACAGAGACAATCTGTAAACAGCACTTTGGTCATGCAGGTATACACTCGTTAGGTAGAACTGCAAACTTCAGTGAAATGAATCCAGGTTGAGTTACCTTATGATTTCATTCTCAAAAAAATACTTCTTATATATTTTTGGATTTCCTCATAGTGTTGCTAACTTCATGTAAGCTTTTAAAATACAACAGAAGATGACACACAGACTTTACAGTTGTTTGGCCTCTTATTGTTGTGGTTTTGTGATTTTATGTGGTTGTTTTGCACCTCTTCGTTGTCATTTTCCGTGTCTTTATGGTAATTTTGCATCTTCTTGTATTCATTTTGTGTCTCTTTGAAGCCATCTTGTGTTTTACTGTGGTCAATTTATATCTCTGTATTCATTTTGCATCTCTTTGTTTTCATTTTAAGTCTCTTTGTGGTCATTTTGTGTCTCTTCGCAGTCACATTGCATTTAGTTTTTGGTGGAAATGTTGTCTTCTTCATGCATATGCTTATATTATTTCATTCTTACTACGTGTTTGTAAGTGTGTGACCTTGCATTCCCCTTTTGTAAACATCTGTCGTTACTTGACATCATCAAGACATTTACATTCACTATAATCTTGCCTTCAAAGACAGTCCATTGACTGTCGAACAGATACAGCTGATTACCTAACATGCAATAGTTATGTTCCTCTGATATAATCAAGAAACTATATAATTAAATCAGGAAAGCCCATGAAAGCTACAATTGATTTCTCATCATCTTGTTGTCTGAGTGTAGGTATAAAGATGCCCTGTATTCACTGTTCTGGGCACAAACTCTGAGCTCTGAGCCTGAGGTTGCGCCTTCTCTATAGAGAATAGACTCTCTTGCATGAAGCTATTCAGTCTTGTTTGCTGACTCCCAAGCAGATCGGGTAAAAATTGCCACAACACTTTGTAGTTATTTTATGCCTCTTTATACTAATTTAATGTCTCTTTGTATTCATATTGTGTCTGTTTTTGGTCATTTTGCATCTCTTTGTATTCATTTTATATTTGTTTGTAGTCATTTTGCAGCTCTGTTCATTCTGTGTCTCTTTGTGGTCACTTTTTTCTCTTTGCAGTCATTTTGTGCCTCTTTATACTCATTTAATGTCTCTTTGTGGCCATTTTGCATCTCTTTGTCGTCACTTTGCATTTCTTTGTAGTCATTTTGTGCCTCTTTGTCGTTGTATTGCCTCTTTTTGTAATTGTCCTGAGTGTCTTGGTGTCTCTTTGCAGCAGTATTGCATCTCTTTGTAGTGATTTCTTTGTGCTCATTTTGAGTCCCTTCCTGATTTGTTTGTGTCTCTTCAAGTGATATTTTGTAGATGAAGGCCAGAAGGGCCCATGACAAATTGGGCCACTGGGCATGTGCCCAGCAGACCCATTCAGTAACCTACCCATGGGTATATCCAATGATTATTTTCATTAATAAATCATTTTAAAAGTCTATACTCACAAATAGGCAATTCTACCTGTAATTGCTTTTCTTAATGTAAATCTAATGTTTAACTTGTGTGTATTTGTCCATGCAGCTATACATATTAATTCTTGTTCAAATGGTTTTAATGACATTACTTATTCAAAGGATTAAATAAATACAAAATAAGAATCTGCGAAGAAACTAGAAAACAGTGGAAAACACCCAAAGTGACATCTTCAAATGTCTTGTTTAGTCCAACAAATATTCCAAAAATCAAAAATATTTATCTTAAAAGGACAATAAAGCAGAGAAAATCAGTGAAAGCAGCACTGAAGAAGCTTAAACAGAACTTTTTTGTTTGTTTGTTTTGCTTGTAAAAGAACGTAAACAACGATTAATCGACTTATCCTTTTAGCTGTAGTGGTTGTATTATGTTTATGAGCAGCCACTCAGAGGGCAACACATAACCTTCTTCACCTCATGCCAGTTGGTTTCCTTTTGCTTTCTGAGGGGTCTGTCTCTGAATCCAAACACAACAGAGGGTCTGCAGGTGAGCCTCCGCGCCTCCTCTGCCTCCTCTCACCTCCATGCTCTGCTTCAGACCTGAACACATCACACAGACAATATTCTTTATGTCTGTCCATCCATCACCAGCACAAACGTGTCTTAACGCATTAAGTATGCAGGATACCTGCAAGTTATGTATGAAATAGCCACAGCAGACCATCAGCTATCATTCATTATTAGAATGGATATGAAAAGTTATTTCTTGTTGATGCAAAGTAAACCGATCTCCTGCCACGTATGCGCGCATTAAAAATGAGCACGGCCCTTTAATTTAAAAAAAGCAGGATGTGAATGCAAATAACCAGAATGCATTAGGCCTGGGAAGCAACCCGGGCCCTTCCTCTCCATCTTATCCACACTTACGTCAACCGATTCCCTCGGGAGTCCTTGTTGAAAAGTTGCTCCGGTGTGGATAACGGAGTCAGAGGTCTGTCCGCTTGCTCGGTCATCAGTACCATTGTTTTTATATTTCACATTTAACGCGTCTCCCTCCATCGGATTCGCGCCTGCATATAACACAGAGGCTTTAACAGGAAGCCTTGGCACGGAAAGTTTGGAAAGCTCGGCTTCGGTGGACCGAGAACTCCGGCAGAGGAGGAGCCGGGAAAGGGGAGGGAGCAGCAGGGAACAATATCAGGAACCAGAGGGGAGAAGCCGACTCCTGCTGGGGCTGTCTGAATCGTGTAATAAAGCTTACAGACATACATTACTCCCCCTATAATAACATAAGGAAATACCACTTTCCACAAGGTTGAACTTTGCGTAAAACCTCTGTGTAAAAATAGTCCCACAAGATTTGAGTTAGTGAGTTAGTGAGTTAGTTTGAGTTTTATTATTGCTAGTCAACTTCCTGCAAGTGTTAACTGCTTTGCAAACTTCAGACGCCAGTGCTATAAAGGAGTGTATCTGAAAGAGACTTCCAGCAGGGGGCAGCAGAAACCAGGTGAAGTCATGTCTGCATTATCAAATGTCACGTGAACCCTCTCTCACATCAGTATACACAAGTTTTATCAGGAAACACAGTGGTGGACAATTAAGAAGTATATTTATTAAAGTACCGCTGTGAGCTACTTGTACTTTACTTGAGTATTCTCATTTTTTGCTACTTAACACACACTTGCCTTCTGAACTGCCTTAATTCTTTGTGGCATAGATTCAACAAGGTGCTGGAAACAGTCCTCAGAGATTTTGGTCCATATTGACATGATAGCATCACACAGTTGCTGCAGATTTGTTGGCTGCACATCCATGATGTGAATCTCATGTTCCACCACATCCCAAAGGTGCTCTGTTGGGTTGAGATCTGGTGACTGTGTGGAGGCCATTGGAGTACAGTGAACTCATTGTCATGTTAAAGAAATAAGTTTGAGATGATTTGAGCTTTGTGACATGGTGCGTTATCCTGCTGAAAGTAGCCATCAGGAGATGGGCACACTGTGGTCATAAAGGGATGGACACGGTCAGCAACAATACTCAGGTCGGCTGTGGTGTTTCAAACCCTGCTCAGCTGGTACTAAGGGGCCCAAAGTGTGCCAAGAAAATCTCTCTCTCATAATTTCAAGTCACGCGGAGGGGGTGGGGGGGCATATGTATTGAAACAAACAATATTACTGATGTATTAAAGGGCAACTGTGTAAAATGGGTTGAAAACAGTGACATCAGTGGTCAAATTCTAGATTGCAGGGGTCACTCGCTCACACCTCCCTTCGGGTAAATGACGGCGGCCTCGTAGGGACAAAAAGCCTTGCGCACAGGTTTTTCAGGAGTAGGTCTATCTAGCCAGGAGTTGTATGTTTATTTAGAAATCTAAGCCATGTTACGATATTGTAATGAATCCCTCACGAGCAGGAGACCAGAGGAACTGTCGGGAAAAAGGCCCGTTTATTTGAGCACTCCAAAAACTCTGGTAACACTCCACTCCATCCCAAACTCTGACTCTTAGCGTAACAGACACACTTCATAACTTTACACACATACTCGTTTACAATACCAAGTGGGGACCCCCCCTCCCCTCTCTGCTCCACCAATCTCCAGCCCGCACACTGACTGACAGCGCAGCTTGTAAACAGAGCTCAGCTGTTTATTTAGCCTAGCAATATCTCCGGACTGCAGCAGCTGCAATGGACGACTTTGAACGCGATTTTGAAGAGTTTCTTGTAGCGGACACAGACCCAGAGCCATAGCTGTTTGAGCCGGAGCATACAGATGAGGAACTCCATGTGTTTGATGCTGAGCGGGCGAGAAGAGAGGCTGAATGCACAGAATGGGATTCGGTGCTGCCATCATTGGGGAGATAAATCATCAGGAGGCAAAGTGCCACAGAGAGTGCATCACAAGGAGTGAAGTTGCGTCTTCTTTTCCTCGCAGATGACGGTTCGGGTTCATTCTCTCCTGTTGCGTGGTAAGTGTGGTCCATTCGCAAACTTTATAACTAAAAAAACTTTTCACTACTCTCTATCAACGAACTACTAACACTCCCTGCTGTTTCTTCCTCCTTCCTTCCTCCCGCTGTCTTCGTTGGTTCATTTATACCATTTATACATGCGAAACGCGTTCTCTGACTGGCTGGATTGTCCGCTCGGTCTGCCGTACATACATGGCGGTGCAAGATGGCGACCTCTCTAAAGCAAGGCCCTTGCTATACAGTACATATATCTATATATATATATATATATATAAGCATAACTATAAGGCTACGAAAACCAAACAAATTTTATTTTATAGCGATTATACACTCGTATAAACATATTAATGGGTAGAAGATTCAGATTCAGATTCAGATTGACAATAAACCTGCCAAATATTACACACTGGCCCTTTAAATAACGTTGCGGAGCACTTGTTTTATTCCAATGCCACACAGTCACATCTACAGTACACGCATGAACACGAACACATGCTTGCTCAGATTAACCCCTCTGATCCCACTCTAACATTCACACACAACAGGCCAAGCCTATTTAGCCTATACATAAACACACAGATGAGGCTATAGTGGAAGCTGGAGTAATTTGATCATTTTGTTTTTTCTGTTTACTTGAAAAATATTGACTTCTGTCTCTTCATTTTCCTGAATTTCTGACCATTACTGCCTGCAACCGCAACGTGTGTTACACTCCCACCCGCTCCTGCAAAACTCTGAGAATTTACGCAGCACAGTAATAGAGATGTAATGATTTTGTGTCTTCTTCCGTCCCGCAGGAGAAAACACGTCATTTTATAGGCTATTAATAAAGAGATTCATGGGGTTGTTTGTTTCGTTCCCCTGGTCTGCATGTCTTTTGACGCACTGGTCAGGAATAACGCTCCTATTTCGTTCTTTTCATTTAGTTTTTAATGAAATAAAGGCTGTTTCATATTCTGTTCTCCTCCTCTGTATTTATTTATTTTTCTACCTTTATATAATCACGCAGTGATTGAGGTTAAAGCAGGCCCAGCGCCAGGATGAAGTTACTGAGGGGGCGGTTAAAAATTAGGAGGGGGCAAATCTTTATTATGCAATAGGTTCACACAGTGAGTTATCAGCAGTCGTGCGTAACCGTGAAAAAAATATTTTTTCCAGCGGATGTCTTAGTTACAACATGATTGAGCTAACTGGAGTAGTTTCATGTCGTACCCGACAACGGGAGGCTTTTAACAGATGACGTCCTGATGTTAGCTTTGCTGCTGCCTTTCTTTGCAGCATCTTCACCAAAACACTTTCATGATGTCACTTCCTGAATGTTGATGTCAATAGGAGTGATTATAATGATTATTTTTATATTATGTAAATGGCAGTAAGACAACGTGGGTAGAAAACAAACTGAGAGACGTGTATAAAGATTGAAGTTTCATAGGTAATTCAGGTATTATTATTTTTTAGAAAAAATATATGTTTAGTTGAAGTAGACAAATAAATGATTATACTAGCATTAACATTTTGTTTTCAAAGTATTTATTTGTTTTCAGTTCAATTAAAATGTAAAGATGGCCAATGAGGACATGCATGTTGTCAGCTACTATTAGACAGCCCATTATTTAAAAAGAAAAAAAAAATCATTTTCTTTTGCATCATGGTGCAAAAACACATAGTTCTATTAACTGGTAACTTACAATGTTTGGTTTGTGGTTTCCTATGATTGAAAATCATCTGTAAAGGCAGGTCTGGGGACTTAAAGGGCACCGGATTCAGAGAATCAACTGGCAACCTAAAGGGTGGAAAAATGAAGCCATCTTGGTACAGTAGTGTGGAAAACTGCAGTCTTTTGAATGGCCACTTGAGGCTGGCTTCAGAGCCAGTCAATCTCCATAAACCCCCTTGTCAAAATCATAGGTTAAAATGCCCAACTTTAAGACAGAAATAAACATGCTTACAGTCTGGTATAAAAAACAATTTGGTCTCTATGGCTTATTTCAACATTCATGACAACTGCATGGAGGGTGAAAAACTTATGTGAAATATATTGTGATATTGTGGTTTTAGCTCAATAACGTTAGCTTGCTTGCTAATGCAGGTTTTTCTATTGAATCTAAAGAAGCCAAGTTGTAAAATGCTTCCTTCCAAATGAATGTGCCATAATGTCACTAATATATTAGTGATATATTATTATTTAATAATGTCACTATTATATTAGTGACATTATGGCACATTCATTTGGAAGTTGCTAGCACTAGCTACAAAAGACACTAAAAGTAGCTAGCTTTTGTAGCTAGTGCTAGCTACTGTGATTGGAAAAGACTTGGCAGCACTGATCGATACAGTGCTGAGGCCTGAGCTGCTGACCACTCTCCTCCTGGGAAAGTACTGTAATGACAAGGCGTGATGAGGGTCCACGGGCTAATTCTTGTCTCATTTTTTGTCTGATGAACACTAAATCCATCAAATTCAGTGCCCTTTGATGCTGAAAAAAAATCCTACATTTAGAGAAAACATTGAGGTAAAATAAATATGGTAATATTGTAGCTTTAGCTCTGTAACGCTAGCTAGTGTTAGCTTTTTTGCTAACTAACGTGGCAGCACAGTGATGAAGTGGATCTATTTCATCCAGACTCCAGGGTTAGTCTTGCTGGTAATTTGGCTAGCTAGCATTTGCAAAATATGAAGTATAGGAACATTGCAGATAGTAATCTTATTCTGCAATTATTTATTATTTTATTTTGTTTTTTCAGTTTCCCCAGAGTTGATAATGAAGGCATTTTGGTCGGACTTTAGAAATTTTGTAACGTGGAAATTACGATTTTCAGTGAACACAATGTGTTTGATGTAGAGACAAGAGCTGTGTTCGAAACCGTCCCACTCACTCACTCACTCACTCACTATTCCCTATTTCTTGTTTACTATATATTGCACTACATGGGGAGCGACTGAACGAGATTTCGGACACTAACTGAAGTTTTCTGAACGTCGTTGCGTCAGTAGCTGCGCCGCATACTTCTGTGACGCAAGTGGACGCGCCAAGCATCATGTAAACAAACCGGGCGCTTTGAGGATGACTGAACTGTATGGTGGTTGTACTTTCTGTCAATAAATTGTTGAAATGTCAGTGGTGTGGACGTTTGGTTTTGTCAGCTACAGTTGTGTGTCTGCATTGTGAGCTATAGCCCACGATAGTGCACGAGCTACAAGCTACCTGGCTCGTGCGAGCTAAGTGGCTATTACTAGCTCGTGAGCTAACGTTACCGGCTAACATCCTATACGTTTCTTTTCTTTTTGTGTATTAAAATAATGATTCCGGTTATTGTTTGGGTGCTGCTGACCCAAGTCCTGCTCTTCAGGCAACGACGGAGGCGAAGGCAAACATATCTTAGGCGTTTAAGGCGCCTTTTGTTGATTCGCCGACGTCAACTGGTAATTAGCCTAAAAAAATCTAAGCTAACATGCTAGCTGATATAAGCAAACTATTGGCACAATTAATTTTCTTAACAGTAGTTATCATGGTCAGTATTTTAATGGTATTGTGACCACTGAATGAAATGGAAATGTCCTCGATTTTTATTTCATTTATCTAGTCACCTTAACTCAAAAGTATAACTGTACCATAATGCATATCTTACATTACCGTCGTATTTATAGTTGGCACATCATGAATAGAAATTATTCCCTGTTTTGCTGAGTACCCACTAGGCAATAACCCCCTGTGAAATACACTCCTGGCAGTAATGTAACAGTTTTCTTGAAACTTTACTTTAACTCTTACATATAAACGTATATTAGTTTCAATGATTGACTGGATAATTATTAAGTAACCAGTTATTATATTAATCACCGACTTTGGGTTATCATGTTTGATTAATCAGTTTGAATACTCATGATTCTGATTCCAGCTTGTTACATGAGTGTTTTATGGTTTCTTATGCTCTCTGACAGGGAAATAAGTATCTTAGGGTTGAGAGTAAAACTAAACATTTGAGGATGTCTGCTTCTTTGTTTTGTTTTGCAACTTTTTAAAACAAATAATGGAAAATACCTGTTGCAGGCCTAATTTCTACACCCTTAAACACTGACACTTATGTTTATAAATTTAACATTTCAATCAGGAAAGACAAATATAAATTCTACAAATATTTTATTAAATAAAAACAAGAAATACAAATTTGCCAAAGGCTTCATTAGGAGGCAGGAATCAGGAAAACAGTCCTCCCTGTCAAGGGAATCCTTCTGGAAGGAGCTGGAGATGACAGCAACTGCAAAACACAACACAATACACTAATGTGACAAGAACAGAAACAGAAAATCACATGTATATACTTAACACTTACGGCTTGCTTTGCACTAATTGAATATCAATAGTGGGGTTAGTATAAGAGAAACTTTGATGTGGCAGGCAGTGTATCCGATTCAAATGAAATTTGTACATTGTGAAATATATTTTGAGGATGAAAAATTATCCAAAACCATGTGTATAAGTTGAACAGTGGCGCCACAATTAAAGAAGACCTTAAATCCTCCCACACACTACAGATCACTGGTTGTGGTCCTCACCCTGTCAAGCCTTTTGTTGTGTTGGAGCTGTCTCCAGTGGTTGTAAAGGGCAGAAGGGCTTCTCCTTTCAGAGCTGTCTGTGTGTTTTTAACACCAAAAAAAGAGAAATGGTTTTAAATGTCTTCCTGACTGAAATAACATCATACTCAACCAGTGCAAATTTTATAAGTTACCAAAATAATATTTAACATTAAAATGATGTTCATTTTAGTTGGAACCCCAGACCTACTGCCGCCTTAATGCCACCATGCCAGTCCTTCGCCTTTACTTGGACGGGGAGGCAGACCCAAAGCCAGACTACCGTCTGACCAGGGCTTCTCTGGAGCACCTGATGGCAGTCACCAGTAGCCAACAGGACCATGGATGGGGCCACTATCTTGAGGTGCTAGTATTTGTGTTTTGGCTTGCCAGTGCCACCACTTACCGTGTTGTGTCACGGAGCTTTGACATACCCCGTACAACAGTCCACGATATGGTCCACAAAGTTTCCAAAAAGCTGCTCAAGATTAAAAATCAGGTCATCTGTTTCCCACCTGTCGCTGAGCTGGAGGACATAGGAAACGAATTTGCTCGTCTTGCAGGGTCCCCTGCATTCTCAAAGGTAGTGGGCAGTATCGATGGTTGCCACATTAGAGTAAAACCCCCGTCTGTCGATTCCCAGTGTTACACCAATCGGAAACTGTTTCCATCAGTCCAATTACAGGCAGTCTGTGACCATCGGGGCAAGTACATGGACATTTTCACCGGCTACCCAGGATCTGTCCATGACTCAAGGGTATTGAAAAACAGCCCAATATACACCAGGCAGCTGTATCCACGACGGTGGGTACCCATGTCTCTCTGCCCCCATCACCCTTATCACTCCCTACAAGGAGCCAGTCCTCCTGGCAACAGCCCGACGGTTCAACCATCACCACGCCAAGGCAAGGTCCATCATCGAGCGCTCGTTTGGCAGCATGAAAACTCGCTGGAGCGATTTTCCTGAAGGCACTGGAGGTAAAACCAACCTTCTCACCAGATGTCATCGCCTGTTGCACCATACTCCACAACATTTGCCTGTCAAACGGTGACATTATGGAGCCAGCAGAGGAGGTACTCAGACCTGATGATAATGTGGATGAGCCACATCACCACCTGGATCAGCAAAGTGGAGAGCACATCAAGGAATGCTTGGCAGCAGCTGTCTCTGCTCCTGATGGTCCAGTGGCAGCTCTGGAGGACCACGATTACTACTGAAAATGTAAAGACAATTTGTAAATAGTGTTATTTTAGGTGAGGTGAGGTTCACTTGTGTTTCAGGAGTGGTTGGTTAGGGTATTTATCACTATTTATTATTTATTTACTACTTTATTTGTTTGTTTCTTGTAATTTCTTGTGAAATCAAATAATTAGATTATAAGCTGAATTTATTCATTATTTATTTGTTTGTTGTAATTTATTGTGAAATCAAATAAAATAATTGTTATTGTTAAACACTGTTGTAGTTATTTATTTATGTTGCTACCATTGTTTGTTTACATGACTGTCATAGTGGGCATGTTGTTTGAATTGAAGTTGCAATTAAAAGTACTTAAGGTAATAAATTACCCAGACCTATGATAGAGCTTTGTTTACATTTTGAAATCCATAAGTCAAAACAGGGAGTTTTGGCTGGCGCTCCTTGTAATCACCTTGACTTAATTTTTTTCTTGAAATATACACAGAAACCTCTTACCTACTCTCAAAAACATTTATTTAACTGTTTACATTTTATCAACAATTTTCTCAAGAAGAGACAGCAGCCTCTCCTCCCTCTCCTCCTCCCTTCTGGCCCTCTCCTCTGCCCTCACACTTTCTGCCTCAAGAAATTCAAGGACGGGATCTGTCCTCTGCCTCTTGGCTGGCCCTGGCCCTGTCTCCCCTGTGTTGCTCTCTCCTCCTGCTGCAGGCTCAGGGGACGCTCTATGGGCATCAGGGGGAGATGCTGCAGCAGCCCTGGAATTTCCCCCCCAGGCTGAGGCAACAAGGACAGGAGGCTGAATAGACGGCCTCCCCCCAAGTGCCTCATCCATAAGGGGGTACCATTTCCAGGACGCCGCAGTGTCTTCCCCCGACTCTGTCCCCTGGCTGGTTGGGGGCTTCTTGAGTTCCTTAAAATTATGGAGGAATAGACCTGTCATACATTGATATAATAAGGCAAATTTATTGTCACTATTGACTAAATTTATTGTTTCTTACAAAGAGCTGAGACAAATCATACCTTGTAAGTTTTTTTGAGGTTTTCCCACTTCTTGCCAGCCCTGGCTGGGGTTATGACCCCCTCTCACCCCATTTCTTTAAGGACAACCCTAATACAAGCAGAGTATTACTTACATTTGCATTATTCAAAATAACTGTTAAATATACATTAATATTATGAAGCTTGATATTATATTACATTGTCACTAAGTCTAGCCTCATGATTGTTAGATTCTCCTATGAATTGTTAAGATTTACAGATTATGATGCACTGATTTACACAGGTAATTTGAGTTTAGGACTACCATTACTTGACACAAGAACAAAATTAAGTGAGGAACAAAACAATGCTATCACTCAAAGATGTTTACTTACTCCCATCCATGAAGTGCTGCATTTCGCCGTCCTGAAAAGACGGCATTGTGCTTCACTCTCAGTTTTATGAGGCTTTCTACATCCTGGTGAGTCCCTTGGAAAAAGTGAGAGAGGAGCAGTTATTTTATAACTAATCGCCAAATGGGAAAATAACACAAACACAGATCAAATGTGAGCTAAGTGTCTCCTCATAACGTTGCGTTAGAAATCTTAACAAACTCATTACTCAGATGTGAACTTTTCAGCACCATTTTCTGTATCCCAAGGCATTTTCCACACGTCGACAACATTACAGTAGAGATAGTACGTTTGCGTCGGAGTTTTTAATGGTAGCGTTAGCATTAGCTAACAGATACAAATACAGGTCACGGGATACTTCTCTACTAAGAAACAGTAGCTAATTCCGTCGATTTATAATTGTTGAAAGACATATAAAGCTACGCTACTAATGTGTTAAACACATAAAATGTTGATACTTTAACGTTACTTACATTTATAAACGAAAGCAGCGCCTTCTGCCATCTTCGCGGTTGTTGTTGCTGTTGTTCTTCTCCTCTGGCAAAGACGACCGCATTGCATTGTGGTATACGGGAGTAAAATGTAGGTTACATCGTTTGTTCACTCACATTTGCTGTGCATTGTGGGTATTTTATAGTCCACTATATAGTGAATGAAATTAACCGCGGAGAATTCGAACAACACTACAAAATGGCTAACACACTATATAGTGCACTATATCCATGATAGGGAGCGATTTCGAACACAGCTAGTGTTAAATAAGGTTCGTAATGCACTGGCACTGTTTTACTTGGAGAAATGGTGAAGGGTGGCAAGAGGCTACAGCAACAGTAAGTTAACTTGCTTGTAAAAGCGAACAGTAAAGCTAACTGTGAAGTTGCGTCATTTACGTGTTGGGTGTAATGTTAAACGGTAGCCAGCGGTGCACATTTTTACCTTCAATACAGCGTGGTGAAGGAAAAATAAGTCACGTGAGTGGAAGCAACAGTTGGGGTGTGTACATAAAACGTTGAGGCTGCCAGAATCCACCACACGGCCATAGTTAAATTTACATGGACTAGAGGAGTCGTTTGCTTGTGGCGACAGTCTTCACTCTACTTTAATCTCTGATTCAACTTTCCAACGTGGAGAAACCGGAGTTTTACTTTGGTGAACACTTTTACTTTGGTGAATTTGGTGAATTCCGGATCTGCTCTCTAGACCGGAACCAGAATCCAGACAAAATTCAGAGTAAGTAGCGAGGCTACTTCTTACTATCCAGAGAACATGAGATGAGCACTGCTATTGGGCCTTTCCAAAAAACAGGCCCTACCCACTCCCACTCTGCTATGGAGTGTAACTCCGCTTGTGGTCACCTCCACAGCTGAATGAAGCACCCTTCATCAAAGTGAAGGGGATAAACACAGCAGCAAGTATTGAGACAAACATCCATGTCTGTGGTAGGAAGAGGAACTGTCCTAACTTTTCGTAACCATGGAGAAAAATAAAGCTTAATTCAGTGTTATGTTCTTCATATGTATTTGGTAGCATTTCTTTTCTCTGTGTCTTAAACAACTTTTGGCTTTTCAATATGATGTGTATAAGCCACTTGACTTTTGTAACAGTTCTTGTCTTTCTCACACTGCAATCAAATGAATGTGTCTTTTTTGCGCCTTTAATTGAGTGAGGGTGTGGCACGCAGCGGGGGGCAGCGGGCTGGAGTTGGGCCCACAGCTGCTGCAGGAAGGACATTGCCTTTGTACATGGGACGCCTGCTCGACCCACTGAGCTACTGGGCGCCCGACTATGACTGTTCTTCAGAGACTAGGGAAGGATATATTTTATTTTATTTTATTTTATGTCATAAAAGATGAAAGCGGAACCATCAATGAATCCTGCTTTTATTCAAATTCTACCTTCTCTTACTCTCTCTCACTTATTGAGTCGGCCAATTACATTTTGCAAAAAACCTTAAGGCGTTAACGTCTCCATGAGAATAAGCCTATAAATGTCTTAGTTTGAGCAGGTTACATTTGTGAGGGTAGTCACGGAATTTATGGAGTGTCTTCCATACACAATGTGGCCTGACCCACGGTAAGTAAGTCACCATTGGTGCAGACTCATTGTCAGAGGGTTTTACAACTCACTTCCATGTAGAAACAGTGTGAAACAGGGTAAGGAGAGGGTGTAGGAGGGGGTTTGCAAAAAGCCCATAGAGTGGCCCAGGAATGAGTTCTTAAACCTGGAAATGAGTGAACATTTTACATTTTACTACTCACAATTCCCTCATCTCAAAGTCAGTCGGTTTTTGGTTAGATGCCTGAAATAAGATTTGTTGTTAAGGATCTTATCTGCACTCTTCTCTTTTAAAGTTCATTTTATAATGATTATTTATGTTTTTATTTTGTATTGTGATTTTAATGCATTTTCTTCTTCTGTAAAGCACTTTGAATTACTTTGTGTACGAATTGTGCTCTACAAATAAACTTGCCTTGCCTTGCCTTGCCTTGCCTTGTTAACACAAGATGAAGAGACTTTCATGTTTTGTTCTGACATAAAATGCGTAGGTAAATACCCCACCGATGAATTTTGAAGCTTTTATGAATCTTTAAAAAGGCGATTGCCAACAAGTGGTTAAACAAGACCACACAACATCCTCACCTCAACCAAAACCTTACAGCCATGCTGTGGAGCTGTCAGTAACACATGCTACTGTGGTGTAGTTCGTAACGTTAGCATTTTACTTATGGAGATTGCATTTAGGCTTCAAAACTCATACCGTAAAAAGTATCATAAAAGTTTTGTTACAAAGCATATTTCTGGCAATGATCCAAAATCCAGTGGAAAAAATCCCACTGTCATTTTGAGGAGAGAACCAGGGAGGTGCTTAACTCATATGTCAGCCGACAGAAAAATGTCATCCCTGGAGCACTTTATAATCAGCATGTTTGATACCCAAGGCTATTCAATAAAGGCTGGGACACACTCTGTGACCCCATGGGAGCTTTGTGACATATTTGCAATGTAACTGGTGCTGTATTGTTGGAGGGTTATGGCAGACAGTGCTAGAAATGAAGGGAGGATGTCTGCTCAGGTACTCTTTGGGTATACTCGTCCTTGGAGAAAATTTTTTGGGGACACTTAAATGGCATTGAAACTACAAGGCAACATTCATACATACATACATATATATATATATATATATATATGTGTGTGTGTGTGTGTGTGTGTGTGTGTATATATATATATGTGTGTATATATATGACTTGAAATAGTTGATAATATATTTATTTTTTATATATATTTATATGTATGTATGTATACACACACACACATTCATATGTATATATATATATATATATATATATATATATATATATACAAACACATATATATATATACACACACACACACATATATATATGTATATATATATATATATATATATATATGGAGCCTAAAATGCAATCTTTAGACAGTGAGAGAAACCAGAGCACCTGGAGAAAACCCACAGGGAGAACATGCAAACTCCGCACAGAAAAAGGTCCACAACCTTCTTGCTGTGAGACAGCAGTGCTCACCACTGCTCCACTGTGCCTTCCTAAACTTGTGGAGTGATTCTTTAAACGTTTAGAAATGGATACTACCAACACTCAGCCGAACCATTTGAAGGTCCTCTGAAACAGATTCTTCTTCTTCCTCTTCTTTTTGAGACCGTCCGCATCAACAGATGCAACAGCAGCTACAGCTCCATCATTTAAAGAAATGTTGGTCACTGAAAGTCCTGTTGGATTTTCGTGACTGGTAATGTCAGCCTGGGCTCTCACTCTGCGGAAAAATTTGAGGGTCCTCTGAAACAGATTTTTCTTCTTCTTCTTTGTGAGACCATCCATATTAACAAGTGTAATGGCAGCTGCAGTTCCATCATTTAAAGAAATGGAGGCTGCAGCTCCATCAGTTGTGTCAGCAGCAGCTGAAGCTCCGTCATTATTGCTATCAATTACAGTTGGCCCACAGTCAGTGTCTACACTCTCATTATTGGTTGCAGCAGCCGGATATTCTTTAGGGGGAACAACACTTCTTTCACTTAAAGAAATGAAGGCTGCAGCTCCATCAGTTGAGCCAGCAGCCATCGAAGCTCCATCGCTGACTGTTTGCCAATTATCATTGGTGGTACTGATAATTTGCACACAGTCAGTGTCTGTACTCTCATCATTGGTTGCAGCAGCTAAATCTTCCTCAGTGGGAGCAGCACTTCCGTCAGTTAAAGAAATGAAGGCTGCAGATCCATCAGTTGAGCCAACAGCAGCTGAAGCTCCGTCACTGACTGTGTGCCAGTTATCATTGGTGTCACTGATAATTGGCACACAGTCAGTGTCTGTACTGTCATCATTGGTTGCAGCAGCTAAATCTTCCTCAGCGGGAGCAGCACTTCCGTCAGTTAAAGAAATGAAGGCTGCGGCTCCATCAGTTGAGCCAGTGGCAGCTGAAACTTCACCATCATTGGTGCAAGAGACAGTTGGCACATAATCAGTGTCTGTACTGTCATCATTGATTCCAGCAGCTGACACTTCTATAGCAGGAGCAGCAGTGTCTCTTACTCCATCATGAAGGTTGGTGGTCGCTGAGGATCCTGTTGGAATTTCATGACTAGTAACCTCAGCCCGGGCCCTCACTCTGTGGAGAAATTTGAGGGTCCTCATCAACAGATTTTTCTTCTTCATCTTCTTCTTCCTCTTCATGAGACCATCCATATTAACAGGTGTAATTGCAGCTGCAACTCCATCATTTAAAGAAATGGAGGCTGCAGCTCCATCAGTTGTGTCAGCAGCAGCTGAAGCTCCGTCATCATTGGCGTTAGTGACAGTTGGCACACAATCAGTGTTGTCACTGTCATTATTGATTGCAGCAGCTGACACTTCCTTCGTAGTGTCAGCTGCTGCAGCAGTGTCTCTGACTCCATCACGAAGGTCAGTGGTCACTGAGGGTCCTGTTTGATTATCATAACTGGTAATGTCAGCCCAGGCCTTCCCTCTATGGAAGAATTTTCGGGTCCTCTGAAAAAGATTCTTCTTCTCCTTCTTCTTGGGACCATCCCTATCAACAGGTGCAGTGGCAGCTGCAGCTCCATCATTTAAAGAGATTTAGGCTGCAGCTCCATCACTGAAGCCAGCTGCAACTGAGAGTCCATCATCTAAGGGTTCCATGGGGCAAACAGACATTAAATGATGGGCATCACATCTATAGGAGGTGGTGTCCATTGTTTGGTCCAGGTGAGTCTTTGTCACAAAACTGTGTTTTAGGGCTTCCCTGGCTGTGATTCTCTCTTCAGCATCCCAATGCAGACAAGATTTTAGGAGCCCTAAAAACTGCATCCTATCTTGGTACTCAGGATTATCCCTTGTCTGAGAGAAGTTTTGTACTGCCCACTGCAAACTTGGTGACCCAGCCCAATCTGATTCAAAAGCTTTGAGCTTGACACCCATTCCCTTCTCATATTCCTGTGGCCTCTTAAGTCTCCATGCCCACCCTGATGGACTGCTGGGGTGGTGCTCCCTGGTGAAATACTGCCAGGTGTACTTGCCAGCCTTCAGCAGGTGGGTCTTTGGTGGACGTAGCAGACGCACCATTTCTCTCAGTGAATAATATGCGCAATTTAAAGGAAAGATAGGCTTGCCAAGGTAAAGGAATGCCAGGGTGCATCCTAATCCCCACATATCAACGGCCTCAGACAAAGGGAGGCCCCACATCACCTCTGGAGCCCTGAATCCATATATCTGCATCAAAGCACCAGGCCGCACTTGGTTCACAGGCTTGGCCATACCAAAGTCAATCAGTTTCACCCTGAAGGGCTGATCCTTGTGATTGACAAGCATGATATTGTCAGGTTTCACGTCTGCGTGAAAAATGCCAATATCTGCCAAGGCTTTCAATGCTACAAGCACCTGGTGGGTCACAGGGCGAATTTCATTAACACACAAGCTGCGCTCACAAGCCATATCAAAAAGGCTCTTGTCCAATATCTCAAAGGCCAGACACCAGATGTTGTTGAACATAAAACTTTCAATGAATCTCACAAAGTTATTTTTGTCAGGGTCAAGAGCCCTGATTTTTTCAATGGCTTTCAATTCTCTGCCAAAACTCTCACCGTTTTTGAGGATTTTTACTGCCACTATGTCATCGGTGCTTAAATCAATACACCTGGCAACCTTGCCAAAACCTCCCTCTCCAATAAAATTGCAGACCAGGTAGCTTGTGGAGTTGCTGGAGAGTTCATCGCGCTTCTTCACAGGAAATGTGTCAAAAGCCATTTTTGCAGTCAAATGTGTCTAAATACTCTCCAAACACAAATGTAGTTCAATTTCCTCAGGGTCGTACCTACTAGAATTGGGTTTCCTAACACTTGCCTGTCACCTCTGACACACCAACCAAACGAGAGAGAACGCACACCAAATCACTCCATCACTGTGTTGTGATTGAATCTCGACTACTATGTGCTTATGAATTATTTGTTGCAATTAAAAACGATTTTGACTACTATTTGGATGTTGATTATTTTAAATAAATTTTCTTGGTCCTATAAATGAATGCCATTGAATCATGAAAGGTTTTTTTTGCACATCATCCTCTGACTACCAGAGTCTGTAACACAGGAGCGGTAAGAAGTGCACTGGCTTTCTGAAATAATCATCTTCTGAATAATATCACGTAACGTTTAGACATCATCTCACTTCCCTGCACTGATCACAGTCGCTATGCTCTCTACGCTGCGGCCACAGCGGGTTTCCATGGCAACTCCTGTCGACTACAGAGTTTAAATAGTCTGCTCAGCTGTGGCTTGTGAAAAACTCATGATTTTAACTCTAAAACACATTAAAGCGTAAATAATTGATTTAATATTCATTTCTTTGGTAAGTGACCACGGTATAAGCGGGTTAATGCCCATTATCAGGAATTAATGGACTTCGCGGAAGCAATGGACACCTCGTCGGGCATTAACCCTTACATAATCACGCATTAAACAATAGGCTACAATCCCTTACACCGAACAAAGGTGATTTAACACAATATAATGAATGAGGAGATTTATGTGTATGTTTCAAGCAGATAATTGTTTTGCAGCCAAAAAAACTGTTTTGATGTTTCCTCCCAAAGCCCAGTTCAGACCGAAGATTGGAGAGGAGGCGAAATTTAAAACTGTTGCAGGAAAAAGTCGCTGGTATCTGGCTTAAGAGCTGGTCACGTCTACAAACTGTCAGCTGGTTTGTTGATATAACGTTCAAAAGATGGACAAACAAACTAAAGTTGGACATGTAGCCTAGTCACAGATTCGCGGGTCAATAACTTATAAACGTTCTTCCCATGGTAAGGTAGACAACAAGCTACAATGTAAATTTCATCAGGACAAGCCGTCTTTTCAGCTTGGCCAGTAACATTGATCTCTTTGCGCAACTGACTGTGAAACAAGTGCGCAGGGACCGTCTACAAAGTGCAACGCTGAAAAGAGATATAGCCTATAACAAAAGTATTCAATCATGTCAATATATGCAGTGTAGTGTCCCCAAGATCACTTCATAGCCTACATTAGTGGTCTCCTGCTGACCATAGGACAACAGTAATTTAAAACCTCAAGAGACCATAATTGCTGAGTGAAATCACCTAGCTTTTAAAGATTGAATTAATATTTAATAATTTTAAGCAGAATCTTTTTACTGCAACCATCAGAGAAAGTCTTTTTTCCACAACCCATTACATTTTCTAGTTTAGAAGCTTTACCCAGCGGTCAGTAGTTGAAAACAGGGGGTTCAGTCAGTGCAGTTTATTGGTGCAGTCCCAAAAAAACCTGACATTGTTAGTGCTTGGGTCAAAGTGGTGAAACTATGGATTTGTCTTGATTATATATTAAATAAAAAAAAACAAAAACAAGTAAACTGCTGTTAAATTTGTAAGGAGCGTTTAACATATTCCTACAATATTTTTTAAGGCACCCAATCCTTTAAGAATTTCTTTTGCTAGCTCTCTTTGTAGATTTTGAAGACCTTTTTTCGATGAATCACTGTGAAATGTCTGTGGAATGTTTGCAAGCTCCACCACCATCATTTTGGCCATCTGTAGCAATGGAGGACAAAAACCATTGTACTGTGTATGACCTTACAAAGTAAAGCAATGTGTTTTTTAAAAACATGTTGCATGACAAAGATCCCACAACTGGTGTCATCTTTCTGGAAAGTGTGAGTTATCTTGCCGGGCTTCCACTTGATGTTAACCCAGTCTTCCCTCCTAAGTCTATTCCAGCGCATCTTGAAATACTGACTACAGTGCAAAAGGAAAATCAGTTTTGTTTTACATTTGTGTTTACTCAGTGGCTTTTTCTAAATGTGTCTTTACCATGTTTATTTTCCATAATCTATTTCATATTACCCAAATCTGTAGCCTGCATTTCTGGAGTCCTCATCTTCATTTGACCCTTGCAGAGGATCAACCACAAAAATGTTGTTTGAAAGGGCATGAAAATACTGTTTGGAAAAGTTACATATTATTAGCCTGTTGAAACTCAAGACTGCTGTGGCATGGTTTCTTAAGGTAAAGAGAGTGCTGCTGGAGCTGGCACAAAAGAGGAAGGAGTTGCAGGCTGTTAAGGTCCACGAGAAGGATACACGTGGTTCATACAGGGCCAGGCACATCAAGGCAAAGATGGAAAAGGCCAAAGGAGGCCTGAGAGGGCATACCTTGTCATTGGATGACCTATTGAAGCCCGAGGTTTCCATCATCCGGTACTGTCAGAAGCAAAAGTTTCAGAAGGAAATTGCTGCATTGTCCACTGGAAGATCTGTGGCAAGAGACAGTGTGATCTACAAGCTGGACCCACGATTGGATGAAGGCCTTTTGAGAGTTGGTGGACGACTGAGCAGAGCGGCTATGCCTGAAGAAACGAAACATCCACTCATTGTGTCTAAAGATCAGTTCATCTCCACACTCATACTGAAGCACATCCACAAACACACAGTGGAAGAAATCATACACTGTCAAAACTTCGCAAGAAGTTCTGGATCACAAACGCCAATTCGGCTGTGAGGAAAATCATTGGAAAGTGCTGCTTCTGCAGGCTCTACTCTGCCAGGGTAGGAGAACAGAAAATGTCAGATTTGCCTAAGGAAAGGCTGCTGCCTGATTTACCTCCCCTCACAAATGTTGGAGTTGACTACTTCGGGCCGTTTGAGGTGAAGAGAGGCCCAAGTATGTGCAAGCGCTATGGTCTCTCAAGCAGAGCTGTCCACTTGGAAGTGGCGCCATCTATGGATACCGATGTGTGCATCAACGCCATACAGAGATTCATCTGCAGAAGAGGGCAGGTAACCCAGATACGTTCTGACAATGGAACAAACTTCGTGGGAGCGGAGCGAGAGTTGAAGGAGGTTCTTGCATCCCTGAACCAGGAGAATTTGAAGGGAGCTTTACTGCAAGATGGAATTCACTGGAGTTTCAACCCACCAGGAGCATCGCACCACGGAGGAGTTTGGGAGCGAATTATATGGTGAGGAAGGTTCTCACTTCTGTTTTGCACTTGCAAACTTTGGATGACGATGGCCTGCACACGGTCTTGTGTGAAGTGGAGGCAATATTAAATGACCGCCCCATCACTAAACTTTCTGATGATCCCAATGATCTGGAACCACTCACTCCCAGCCACATTCTTCTAATGAAAGGCAAGCCAGTCTTAGCAGTCGGGCTCTTTGTGAAGGAGGATCTGTATGTGAAGAGGAGGTGGAGCAAGCTCAATATATTGCTGGACTGTTTTGGAAAAGATGGGTACAGGAATACCTCCCTCTCCTTCAAGAACGACAAAAGTGGAGCCAACCCAGGAGAAATTTTGCACCTGGAGATATTGTTGTTGTGGTCAGCTCCTCCGGGCTCTTGGCTCCTCGGCAGAGTTTTGGAGACCTTTCCGGACAAGAACGGCCTGGTGCGCTCAGTGTGTCTCAAGACAAAGACCAACGTATTGGAACGACCAGTAACCAAGCTTTGCCTGTTGCACGAGGTAATAGTCTCAAAGACTTGAGACATCTTTTGAGAGGTCTTTGTGGTACATCTTCTGTCACTGTATGACTATTTATGGCACATTGGCTCTTCGTTGCATTTACCTGGTGTAATTGTTATGCCGGCGTGTTAGAGCCAATTTGCATGGTTCATTGCCATGTTTCATACTTAATTTATTTTTACATTTCCTTATTGTTATGCATTATGTATCCTTATTTCTTTGCATTATGTCTCTGTATGCATTTGGGTTTGTGCAATTCCAATATTACCCAGTGGGTGGCTCCACCTGCCTGTGGAGCAGAAATGGTTTGCCTGATGGACACAAGTAGAAGTATGTGTGGTGAGTAAACACAACTTGGATATGAATACAGCTGGCTAATGTTTCTTAATGATTCCTTAATTTTTTCTATAGCATTGGAAAGTATTTAGAGGTTTCAGGTTCCACAAATCACAATGACTTGTTAATCAAGTTAGACTGTGCATTTTATTCTAGTGATCAGGAAAAAATACCTCTGGTGCAGGCTTGGAGCCTTTACTTGTTGGATCATTGCTGATGTGCTTCTCATCTTTGCTCTTCTGGAGATCTTTACCAGTTTTTGGAGCAGACTTAGCTCTTTTTGGAACTGGAACAGTTTTCGTGTAAAATTTGGAGCTAGCAGTGTGCGGCTTTGCCCAACTCTCCTGAGACTGTGTGATGTCTTTTGACAGCATAGGTTGAAGAAGTAATTGTTCAGAGAAGTTATGAGCAATGATATGTTCTCTGTATCTCCCCTGCAGAGAGCCATACATTTTTCTGACAAAGGTCCCTGGTCTCAATGGCCTCTGCTTTTTGAGAACTGACTGACGATTAAAAAAACATCTCTCCACATGACAGTTCGCGTCCCTGGTTTTACTCGGGCCAAGGATATTATCCTCTTTATCACATGCGTACCTTTTACAATTTCCCACTGGCTTTTTATTTATCTTAAAGAAACATTTGGCTCCACAGGAAGGGAATGTACAAACTGTACTGATGTTCAAATATGGACTACTAATTTCACGGCAGTGGGGTATTTTTATATGATGGCTTTTCCTGAAACAGTTGTATAGCACATTTGTCCATGGTTGCCTTGGTTTTAGCCAGTGGAACAGTTTATCACCAGTTCTTCCTGTTCACTGTACTTGTGAACCTGTTCAATGCTGATGGCATCTTTCTCCATTTTGGTTTTTGGTCCCTTGACTTTTCATCTTGATGTTGGGCTCCTCTTTGACACGACATTCTCTGTTGGTCATCTTCACTCTTGTTCTTCTCTCAGTCTTCATCTGGCACTGTGTCCTGCACTTCAGTCCCTGTTTCTTGTTGTGTACCCAAATCCCTCACTCCATTTCGATTATTGGTCCAAATGACCCACAACCAATGACGGTTTTTCCTGTGGTCTTGACCAAAAATTGCTGTAGAGAGTTCAGACCAGTTTTGTGACAAAAAACCTGTGACTCTATTTGAAATGTTAGCACTTTTCATTGCTTTAACAAGTCCTTTGAGCTCTAGTTTGTTTTTAACTCTGCCCAGTTTTTTTAATGGCCTCTAGCCTAGGGAAATGATGACAGTAACAGCTGAAACCTTTTGTCAAGACAAAGTAAATATGTTTAAGGATACTTGGGACTTAAAAGAACAACACAGGACTAATAACTAGCCTAAATCACATTTCTTGGTATACAAAAATCAATATCCCCTACTTGGAATTTAAGTGATATTTCAAGCCATTGTTAGTGGTAGATTACGCACATCATGTGTCTTTGTATGCTATGTAATTTTGATATACATGTACAAAGACAAATACATTTGTTTGGAGCACATTTGAGTTATATGAATATAATTAAGATGAACTTTAGATTTCAGAATGTGGACTGGAGAAAAAAAGTCAATCCAAATGCACTGAAAATATTGGAAGAATTCTGTTTCACCATAGTGGCTTTGCTGTAAAGACTGAGATATAACCACTGTGAAACCTAACTGAAAGGACCTAGACATTAATTGAAAGGTGCGTCTAATTGGCTAGTGATTTAGGCACCTCATGCATCCTTCATTTGATTGGTTTAAAGCAAGTGGCCATGCAGTCAGAAGGTGATGTATTAATAATGACCTGAAAATACAATAGAATTAAAAATCAAATATTGTGGCGAAGCATATTGCCCCAAACTAAGTGTTGTATGACCTACACCAGACGATTAATTTGTGAAGTGATGTTGGAGAGGCTACACTGCATGGTGAAACAAAAACAAAAAACAGCAAAATTATGGCAAAGCATATTCCTCCAAACTGAGTACGGTAGTATGATCAACAGGAGACAATTCATGTGTGAAGTGATTTGGACGTGACTACACTGCATAGTATTCAAAATATTTTTTTTCTAATAAAAATTCAGCAAAATTATGACAAAGCATATTCCTCCAAATTCAGTGTTGTGGTATATAGTATATATACTGATCATATATGATCGGCCCACACCATTACACCACCACCCCCAGTAGCCTAAATCATACAAGGCAGGATGGATCCATGCTTTCATGTTGTTCACACCAAATTGTGACTCTACCATCTGAATGCTGCAGCAGGAATCAAGAGTCATCAGACCAGGCAAAGTTTTTCCAATCTTCTATTGACCAGTGGTGAGCCCATGTGAATTGTAGCCTCGGTTTCCTGTTCTTAGCTGACAGGAGTGGCAGCCAGTGTGGTCCTCTGCTGCTGTAGCCCATCTGCTTCAAGGTTCGACGTCTTGTTCATTCAGAGATGGTTTTTCTATCATCTTTAACCAGTCTGGCCATTCTCCTCTGACCCCTGACATCAACAAGGTATTTTCACCCAGAGAACTGCTGCTCCCTGGATATTTTCTTTTTTTTGGACCACCCTCTGTAAACCCTAGAGATGGTTGTGTGTGAAAATCCCAGTAGATCAGCAGTTTCTGAAACACTCAGACCAGCCCGTCTGGCAGCAACAACAAAGCCACATTCAAAGTCACCTAAATCACCATTCTTCCTCATCCTAATACTCAGTTTGAACTTCAGCAGGTCATCCTGACCATGTCTACATGCCTAAATGCATCAAGTTGCTACCACATGATTGGCTGATTAGCTATTTGTGTTAATGAGCAATTGAAAAGGCGGCACGGTCGTGCAGTGGTTAGCATTGTCGCCTCACAGCAAGAGGGTTCCTGGTTTGAACTCCAGGGTTAGGGAGCCCCTCTGTGTGGAGGAGTTTGCATGTTTTCACGTGGGTTTTCTCCAGGTACTCCGGCGTCAGCCCTGCGATAGTCTGGCGACCTGTCCAGGGTGTACCCCGCCTCTTGGCCAATGTCAGGTGGGATAGGCTCCAGCCTCCCGTGACCACCAACAGGATAAGCAGTTACAGAAAATGAATGAATGAATGAATGAGTAGTTGAACAGGTGAAGGCCTACCTAACAAAGTGGTTGGTGAGTGTACGTCTACTACACTGCATTTCAGAGGGAAATATTATAGGCTATGTTCTGCTGCATTGCATTCTTTTAAAGCATTAAGCTACTTTGCAGATTCAGATAAATAATACAACATCTAATCAATAAATACATAATGACATACAGTATTAACACTTTGTTGATTCTCTGAGGGAAATTCACATATATATTTCATATGATATACTGTATATACTTTATCATTTATCATATGGCTTGGCAATATCACAGCACAGGATCAAAAACACCTCATGAGGATAGTGAAAATAGCATCAAAATTCATAGGATCACCACCTCACATACAGGACATTAACACCACCTGCTGCAGGAAGAGCACACTTTGTATTTTATAGGACACTTGTCATCCTGTTTATCTTTCCTCAGGGTTAGGGGTTAGTCTGCATTAGAGCTCAGACCCCCCGCCACAGAGATATTTTTTTTACCTCCAGGCAGTCAGACTACTGAACAGTAGCACCTAAGGTCTGTGGATGCTGTGGATTATTTATGTCTATTATATGCTGTTATTATCTTAATTATATGTTGCTATTGTTTTATTCTCAAGGTATGTAATTTTATTTGTTGGATTATTTATAGGTTTTAAAGGCTGACAGAGAGCCATGGCAAAAAGTATTTCATTACATTGAATGTACATTCTACTTTTTTAATGCATATGACAATAAACTTGAATTTGAACTTGAACCTCCTTCCATGCACTTTCAGGTGTGCAGAGATTTATCTATGTTTTACTCAAGTAAAAGCTCTGAGTAATTCTTCAACCACTGTACTTGAGAACAGTTTTTGCGTCTTTCTGCTTTTCAGATTAAGATTTGAATATTAAAACATATATATTCAATTATGAAATACAGTGTATTGGTTTCTTACTGCTTGTGATCTCTTACACAAAAGCAGTGTGACTGGGGCCCGTCAGGAAAGTCATCAGCATGTAAGAAGAATTTATTTCTTACACTGTTTCTTTATTACACATATTGTGTTTTGTATGCCATGGAGCTAGATGACTTTTACAGCCAAAGGAAGGCAAGTTTAAATAAATGTTGAATTAGTGTTATATATCTAAAACACATGCATCTATAATGTTAGATTGTGGTGAGATACCTACAACCTGAATAATTAGAAAAATTATCCATGAGTTATGTGCCTGAACTCTGTAAATTGGAAAAATTTGTAAATGTCATGAACCATTTATAACAGTATGATAGTATTTTTAATATTAGATGTCTGTATTTCCCTATATTGCCCTGCAGGAGACGCTGTTGCAGCATTTAATGAACACATCAGCACAGGGAGGAAAAGACTTGTCAGAGTTCATTAAGTATCCAGGACACAATGGCACAGCCGGCAATGCCAGCTAGCAGCTAGTTAGCCTGCCATTAATCATGGCTGACAAGGAACAAGGGGTTAAAGGTTGGAGAGCTGCCAGAGACTCTGTTATAAACTGCCTGCGTATTCACAGCAACGGAGTCAGAGGGTTTGTTTACTGGTTCACACCAACAAAGAAATGAAGTGGAAGAAGTACTCAGCCCTGAAAATACCAACACCACTCTGTAAAAATTCTCTGTAACAAGTAAAAGTCAAGTTGTCATTCAAGGTTGCACACAAGCTAAAGCATAAAAGTATTAACAGCAAATTGTACTTGAACTATAAAAGTACTTATTAAGCAAAGTGGTCCCTTTCAGAGAGTTATTTTACATCATATTATTGTGTCTGTTATTAATAATATGGTAAGAAATACAAAACACTTAAATGTTACAGCTGTAGAGGTCATCTGTAAAACAGTATCATATTTTATAGACTAATCAAATGTTTAATTTGTAAAATCTTAATCTGTGAAGTAACCCCAGCTGTTATGTAAATGTAGTGGTATTAAAAAAGTACAATATTTAACTATTAAATGTAGGGGAGGAGTATAAAGTAGCATAAAACTGAAATATTTAAGTAAAGTAAAAGTACCTCAAAATTGTACAGTACTCGAGTAAATGCACAGTTACCCTCTACCATCGCCAAATTAAATGTGATCAGGGTTCATGTAAGTTGCATTAGAAAAACACATCCTCATAACTACTGTATTTACCAAGTATAATTACAGTTACATTGTCATTACGAATACTGTTCTAATAACAAATGATCATCATATTCTGCAGTGTTGTCAAAAATATCAATTCTGAATATTTAAAACCATTTCAAAACTCACTTTCCACAGTATTGATACATGGGTACCAGCTGCACTCTCTTGCTCTCTGTTAATGTTAATATTTATTACATTTATTCTAATGTTCCCAGCTACAAGCTAAGAAAAATAAAAGTAGTCGTCATTTTACAGCCTTTTTTTGATGTCAATTTTTCCTTGTGGTATTAAAAATGATATTGAATGTCAATATTTTTCAAGGTATTGTGCCAATGTCAGGAAAGTCCTGTACACTAAATATAATGTTTGTCAAAATAAATTTCTAAATGCACATATGCAAGCGTTCCACAGTGTTTTGCTTGTGACTACTGTCACCAAACTGGTCCCCAAACTTCAAGTTTAAATATATTTGTATAAAATGTGGTGGCGTAAAAGCATAAAGTGGAATAAATGTGAAATACTGGTGCCCTGCCTCCAGTCTTTATGCTGAGCTAAGCTAACTGTCTCCATGCTTCATAATTAGATTTAAGAGGTATCATTCTCTACAAGATAGCAAATATTTCTAAAACTATTCTTTTAAATCCTGGTACAGAAAAGGACTGATTATTAGATTATGTTAACAATTTGACATTTTTCTGCTGCCTTTGCTTTCTGAGAAACATCTTCTTAAGTCGGAAGCCCTTTTCAGATATTCCAGCACAGAGAGACGGAGAACAAGGCAGGCATAGAGAAAGGAGGTCGCTGCTGTGTGGAGAGAGAAAGAGTGCAAAAATGGTACTCGTGACGGAGGAAGATTGAAGTCCTGTTAAGTGCTCTGCTTGAAAGCATGTCTGGCCTCATTAGCTGTCAGTTGTAACAATACTGAACTGGCAGTGAAGACAGGTTGGAGTCTCGTGGTCATAAATCACTCCTCGACAGCTGCCTGACAAGCTGGGAACCAGTACACAGGCACGGGCACCCTCTCAGCTTTGTCAAGACACTGCACAGGCACACTGTAATCTAAGAAATCATCGCCCTGAAATTACATAGAGCCAGGAAAAAGTGGTGTTTTGTAAGAGGGAAATTGCTTTCATTTCACATGTACGTACACTCGTATGTAGCCCCGCCATGGCTGTGTCCATTAGCTAAATGAGCAGTGGCTGCAGTGACTTCTGCAGGGAGGGAGGAGGAGGGGAGGGGTAAAGACCAGGGCCTGCAGGTCATTAATCATGGCCCCTGACATGCAGAGCAGGAGGCCAAGGCTCCCCTATGCATACAGCTGCTGGGCCACACTCAATGCACAGTGCCGATGTGTTGACCCTCGTACACCCCCTCCACTCTCAGTGCCTGTGGCTCTCATCTGTCCAACTCCCTCACTGTTTGTGTCAGTCATTTGTGCTGTCAGACACCACCTCCTCCTTCTGACCAACCGCAACGCTCCTCATGCAGGTTTTTACTTTTAGTTTGAGCCAGTGAATACAACGAGTCTGGTATTTATAGCATTTCTTTTAGCCTCAGTATAAAATAAAGGTATTATTTTTGTCCAAATAATACCTCAACAACTGTTGGATGGATGGCCATGAAATTTGGTAAAGACATTCATGTACCACAGAAGATTAATTTTCATGACATTGGGATTCTCTGACTTTTCATTTAGCACCACCAGCAGGTCTAAGATTTTCATGAGTCCAGTGAATAGCTCAACATTTACTTAATAGATTGGAAAAAAAACTTAAAGTAAACATGTCCCTCTCGGCATGAAATGCAGTAACGAAGGTGATCTTATTTGGACAAGAGGATGAAGCTAACTCTAATCCTAGCTGCTAGCTTAGTTAGAAGGGTGTATTTGCAGCTATTGTTAACTGTGATATTGCTAATGCTAATTTTTTCCTAGTGGAAAAACAGGCTTAAAACTATCCCAGCAGACACATCAGTGTAATGTCAGAATGATGTCGGACAGATGTTGAATTTGGTTGGATTGAAAATTGGGTTTACAATATGTTACCTTAGAATTTCACGTTGTTGTGGACGTCGGATTTTGTTCTCCATAACTCACAACCAAATGTTATTCTACATCAAGATGACGTAGGCGTGGTTACTTATTTTGGTTACTTATAAACACAAAATAAAACCAACAAAATATCAGCGTCATCTGTCATCAGTATTCTACGTAAAATGACAATAAATTTTTGTCACCTATAGCATCACAAAAAAAAAAAAAAAAAAAAAATTAAACCAAATATCAGTGTGTAATGATATTGCTGGCCAGCTGGGATTAAAACATACTTACTCAACTCCCTACAGATGGTGGACATGGTATATATTATACCTGGTAATATTCAGCATGTTAGCGTTGTCACTGTTAACATTTAGCTCCAAGCAGCCTCACAGAGCCACTAACATGGCTGCAGACTTCTAATCTTGTTAAAAAAAAGTGAAACATAAGCCTGTATGTCCACCCTAAACTTTCCATATAGTCTCTTTAGTAATTACTCATTCATACAGCCAGTATCTATTATTTCTTTCTTTTAAATTATCCCCTTCATTTGTTTCAGTTTTTCCCTCCATAACCCATATTTATACAAGAATTAACTCATTATTCATGCTGTTTTCTTTCAGATAATATTAGTGACACACCCCAGAGAGGTTCAGCACAACCAGTATAGAAACTAGGGGCCGAATGTCCCACTCAAAGGCGATTTAAGGGAGGAGGCAGAGGATATTTATTCACAATTCCCACCCACATTCTCTCAGTTCATCCTTCACAGAACAACTCTTATTCTCTTGGTCGCCACAGCTCTTTTTATTTAGCGCTCTAAATTAAACCCAGAGTGTCGAGGACATATTTGCTGTAATATATGGAAAGTCTCTGGGTATTGTTCTTGGAGGTGAAGGCTGGGTCTGCCCGCTTGGTCTGAGTGAGTCCTGGGTGCAGCCTGACAGCTCCAGTGATTAATGATGACAGACTGTGGAGCTGCTCCTTCATCACATGACAAGCCTTTAACCTCTTCATCAGCCTAAACCAGTGCAAAAAAGACAATTCCAAAAGAAAAGATGGATGAATCTCAGAGATAATAAAATTGTTTTGTGCATTAAAATCATTTAGTCACAAATTATGAACATCTGCCTCGATACTTTCTCTGGATTGTCTGCGAGTCGCAGATAGCAGACTTCTGCTTTCCCAGAAATAAACTCTCTGCTTTCGTTTTGTCTTCTCTCCAACTTTATCACTTCATCCATCATCCTGCTATGAGAGGGCTTGTTCTAGTGGTCCAAAAATAAAGAGGACACAGATGTCAGCCAATGCTATACTGATGTTTCTAAAAACCACTGTAAACCCATCACTTACATCCACCCACAGGACTGAATGGGGTAAAAAAATGTTGAAAATACACTTTTCTTGCTCACAGAAAAACACTTTCAAACTGAGCTTCACATAATATGTTGATCCACTACAACAACACTAATGTTAAATTACCCACATACAATAAATTAGTTCATTTCCCAAAAGGGCACTACTACAGTAAAATCTATAAACCCTCTTTTTCCCAGTGGTGGAAAGTAGCTAAATACATTGCAGTTTTAAAGTATTTGTAATTTCTTTTATGCTATTTCTAAACGTCTACTCACCTACATTTCTCAGGGAAATACTGTACTCCACTACATTTAATTGACAGCAGTGGTTATTTTGCAGGCTCATATTAGTAATAAAAAACATTAGAATACTTAACAATTAATCTTGATGTATTATTATAAATTAGACAACGTTGCAGTATAAATTAGCCCCAAGTGAAGTATACATTAATGCATTGCTATTTTTAATCCAATGATATAACATATCATTTTTAATTTTAATTTTGTTACTTTTAAGTTGACTTTAATGCTAACACTTTTGTTTTGTTTTTTATGCTGTGGCATTGCTACTTTTACTTAAAGTAAAGTTCTGAATATTTCTTCCACCACTGTCTCATTGTACCTTTTATATACAAACAGTGGTGGAAAGTAACTAAGTACATTTACTCAAACACTGTGCTTAAGTATATTTATGAGGTATCTGTGGTTTACATGAGTATTTCCAAGTTTTGCTACCCTATACTTCTTCTCCACTAGATTCATATAAATGCGTCAATAAATATTATGCAATTATAGAAGTGGGACCAAGCCACTGTTTGTCAAATTACAAGTCTCAACAAGCCCCAATTCAAGTCCTAAGTCATGCTCTAAACTGAAATTTTTTAGTACTAAACAAGTCAAAATGCTTCTCCCTGTGTCACTGTGGGTTTTCTCCAGGTACTCCGGCTTCCTCCCACAGCCCAAAGACATGCACATTAATTGGTGACTGTAAATTGTCCGTAGGTGTGCATGTGAGTGTGAATGGTTGTCTGTCTCGCCATGTCAGCCCTGCAAGTCTGGCGGCATGTCCAGGGTGTACCCTGCCTCTCGCCCAATGTCAGCTGGGATAGGCTCCAGTAGCGCTCAGTAATGTAAATTTAGTCCTTTACGGTTCTCTCCTCCAACTTGACTGGATGCTGTTGGATTTGGTTCAAACAAAGTGGATCTGGGGTATTCAGTGTCAAGTTACTGGGAAGGAACAGCTAATGTTAGTTGATTTAGGAAATGAAGGAAAGTGAATTGATCAGTGGCACACAGTTTTTAATATGTGGGTTTTGGGGGAAGGCAAAAAACAATTCTTAAGTCAAAATCTTCAAGCCCAAGTCAAGTCACAAGTCATTTGTGTTAGAGTCCAAGGCAAGTAAAAGTCTCCCTTGATTCTGTCAAGTCGAGGCTAAAGTCATTAAATTTGTGACACGAGTCTGATTCGAGTCCACGCCTCTGCATTTATACTATATATATTATTGTGAATCGGTGCATCTAGCATAATGAGTACTTTACATATGCTTTGATTCTAATATGTTTACTAAGAGCGTATTTCTACACAGCTGTATTGCTACATTTACTTAAGTAAAAGGTCTGAGTACTTCCTCCACCACCTCTCTTTCCTCATGTCTGTAAAAAAAAAAAAAATGTCGACAGAGAGAGTTTAGTGGTGTACAAGAGGGCAAACGCAATTATGGTTTCTTTGCTAATGTGCATGGCCCCAGCTGGTTTTGATCTGGCTGTGCTCTGAAGGGCTCCTAGCTCAGTTGTCAGCTCTCATGCATCACAGACCTGGTGCTTAACGGAAAAACGTGCTTTGGCAGCGACCAGCGGAGGCCTGGAGGCCAGCGGGTGCTGCTGGGTTAGCCACATGTAGAGGGGAGGGGGGGGGGTGACACCATCCTCTGCCTTCCGCATCTGGATCCTCACGGTCACATTCCCTCATTCCTTTTGGTTTTTCACCCTCTTCATGAATGTAATTGGCCAGCGTGACCCTGAGCAGACGCCACGCCACAGACTTGGGAGGTCAGGAGAAAAAAGGACTCCAAAATACACATACACATGGACAGCAGCAGACAGAAAGTATGAACCAGAATGAGAAGAGATGCCTGCATGGAAATAAGCAGACATGATTACTCAAATACAGTCATTAAGGAGGAAATGTTGTTTTTCAGGCTGTCAGGATGATTAATGAGGGACAGAAAATCCACTCAAATGCTGTTGTTTAGTCTAACCAGCAGACCTGATCTCTGCCACTAACGTAGAACAGACAGGATGTGTGTGTGTGTGTGTGTGTGTGTGTGTGTGTGTGTGTGTGTGTGTGTGTGTGTGTGTGTGTGTGGAATCAGTAAAAAATGTTGAAAGCTTAAAAAGAAGGAAAAAGCTGGAGAAGTAAGTTGCTATAAAGCAGTAGTGCAGAAAGTGTTTGTGACACCAAACTCAGCCTAAATTGCAATGGTAACTGTGTGTCATTCTAGTTATAATAATAATGATTAATGATGATGATAATAATAATAATAATAATAATAATAATAATAATGATAATGGCATTTGACACAAGTGACTGTGCACTAAACCCACTTAGATTGTCCAACAGACCAGACCAGCATCATGTCATCACCAAGGCTGTGCCCACTTTGGGGAAAAGAATCATGCTGTCACATCCAGAGCGACACAGAAATATGCTGAGAAGCTGATGTGTAGTTGGCTGTGGAACAAATAAAAAGAAAATCCAGAGTGAATATTCACTGTCAGTGTGGCTTAAAGACGGTGAGAGGTGAGAGTTAGTGCTGGCAGATCGCTAGCTGGAGTGGGAGGTGCCGCCATTTTTGGAAGATAGCGTACGTGGCATGGATGTATTATTAGACCTGGATATTGGACAAAAAGATGGCGCCTATTTAGTCCAATGAGGTTTGTTCACCTAAAAGGTTTCCAGCTTCCTGGTTTAATTCTGAGGCAGGGGTAGGCAACCTGCGGCTCTGGAGCCAAGTGTGCCTTTTAGACCCTCTATAGCGATTCCCTGCGGCTTTGACAAAAAAATAAATTAACAATGTTACTGTTGTAGGCCTAAAGAAATTCTTACATTCTCTATCTGTAAAAAAGTGAAACCTCTATACGAAATAAATTAATGTTTTAACAATTCAACAATATAAAAGTGCAAAGTACATCTACTGCCTGGCACCTTTGTCTTGAAATTTTGCTGAACCTCGATAGCAGTGCCTAGTGTTGGAATAAAATAGAGAATTTATTAGTGTGTTGACAGATTTGTTTGCTTTCACTGCCAGCTCTGCAAAATTCAAGTACCAAACAATCATAAATAGTGTCCCTAGAGTATCAACCTTCTGGTGAAACATGAATGAATGCTTATTTTGACTATTAATATGTTGGAGTGGGGGAAAAAATTGATACAGCGATATTTTTGTGTGGTCATATCATATCGTCACACTGTAAAATAATGAATTGCTTTTTCAGTCCACTGGATACATTTTGCTGCTGCAAAAAATGACTGGAGTGATGAACTGACTGAAAACTTTATCTTCTTAAATAAAACAGATGTTGACAATGGTTTCATTTGGGGAGATAATTTAATGTTGAAAAAAGGTAATAAATCACAATATATTTTATTGCAATACTCAGCATATCCCAACATATTTAAAATTGCAATAATATTGTATTGTGACTTAAATATCGTGATAATAACGTATCGTGGATCCTCTCATGATTCCCACCCATACTAGTAGAGGCTAAACAGGCTGTTTCACCTTTATTAAAAGCCTCAAATATGTTTTGTGGCTCCACACAGATTTTTTTTCAATTATTTGGTTGCTGACCCCTGTACAACGGTATGTGGCTCACTCAATATGCACAGAAGTGTTTCTCATGCTGGCGCCATCTCACAAGCTCCTGCTCGTCTCATGGACTGCACATTGTGATGATGTCACGAATTCTTAAATTAGTTTTCTCTGCTTGAGGAAAGTTTTACAAATAAAAAACCTCAATAAATCAAAAATTCATAACAGAAAGAGTCACAATTGACCTTGTTTGCCGTTTGAGGTGTCCTTTCAACAGTTTTACAGATGTCTCCTTAATGGTGGTCTATGAGAAAATGCTTTTTGGGCCATAAGGGGATTTTTTTTCACTGCAGTACCACAAGTGGCCACTGGGGAAAATTGAAAGGGAGGCAGAGTGGTTGTGCTGGGTGACTTGTGAGCCAACACAAGAGCCAATGCAGAACTGGCAGCCGCCATTTTTAAAAACCCATTAGCTGTGTAAACAGCAAACAACACAAGACACAAACAACTTGTAACAGGGGAAAAAATGGAAGAAAACCTTAACAAATAGTCTGAGCATATATGCAACAAGACGTAATTTTGACCCGTCAAAGTGAATCTTCAACACCTGGCTTACATCACACAGCTTCTCAGGGGGCAGCTCCTTTCAGGAAGTCCCCAGAATTCTGTGGTCCAAAAATGCCTATTGTTTAAATGTTATTAAGAATGTTCAGGTGGTAAACCTCTATTATCATTGTAAACTACACGTGCTTTGCTTGACAGGCGTAGCAACAGTGACTAATAAGGTCATATTAATTTACACGCCCAATTTAGGTTAATAATGAAAACTGTTTCCTGTAATTTTAATTTGTCAGTTTCCAATGAAAAGCAATCAAAAACATCTTTTTCTGATTTCCTTCATGTGCACCAGATTCATTCAAAAACACATTTTAATGCTGCAATAGATCTACAGTGAAAGTGTCAACACATTCTAGAGAAAATTGGCCGTCTTTGTGAGTCTTCCAGCTCGCACTGAGCCAGCAAGTCCTCAGAAACTCCAGATGTTAACAAAAATCATGCTGGAAGGCTGATAAGGAATCAGCTTTCAACAGATGTCTTGTGCCTCAGGACTCAGTGATTTAGTAGCTGTGAATGATGAAACAGTGTTTCAGCGTCTCACAGCCTGACTGGCTTTTATCATTATGCAAGCAGCTGCGAGTCTAAATGACGTCATGTCAGCGGATGGGAACGAGAATGAGATGGTACATTGGTTCTTGGATATTTTTTGTCTTTTGATATTTGATGTTTTTGGATGTGTTTGCTAAAGCTTGACACACTGGAATGTGGAAATGAAGCGAAAAGAAGTTGAGCTGCAGCTAATTATTATTTTGAGGTTGAAAGTTCATTCCTGACCTTTGAAATAACCCTAACTCAAGGACAACTTATGAACTTTTTCTCGACCATTTATTCTTATTTTTTTTTAATTTTAGGGGTGCCCAAATGATTAGCCACTGCTGATCGTTATCGGCTGCTATTCAGTAAAAATATTTGTTCTGGGGATCAGAATGTGTCTGTTGTTTCTCCAACAGACTTTGACACCACGAACACTGTCGGCATACCAATAGCCAGTGCATTAAGAGAGACTGCTACTAGCTAACTTGCACACCCATGGATGTACCCCATGTTCTCCCCGACATTACAAAGCCCTAAGGCCCAAACACACCAAACCAACTTCAGAGAACTAGCGACAATGAAAGCTGACTGTTGCGTCGCCTCACACCACCTGTGTCTCGCCCAAAAAGTGAACATAAACACACTGCGAAGACTACGGTCGACAGCCAACCAGCATGTACATTTTGTGCCTGCGTGGGAGGAAGTATCTCTTCACACCAGCAGATGGCGGTAGACTCAGGTGCAGTTTGCGCTAGCTGAATCTGAGTTGCCACAGCCACTGAGAGCCTTTGTGGAATATGACAGCTACAGAAGCTTGGAAAATAGCAATATGGGTTGTTAAAAGAGAATTTTACTGATTTTCAACAAGCTCTGTGTCACTGAAGTGTATACAATGTGTGCAGATAAATAGTGTTTGGCATCAGGTGCTGGCAGCACGGGGGAAGCCTGCTAAGCTCAGAGCAGCTGCCGTAGCTTGCCATTGCACAACAGCTCACTGCAAAACACACTTTGCCGCTGCTTGGTGTGTGGTGTGGTATTGTATTTAACGCCCCGGGTATAGGAATGAGTTTGTATTTCAGTTGTATTTCTAGACTTACTGTGGGCAACTTTTGCATTGCTCTTTGGGCATTCATTGTACGGTTCTAATGATTGACGCTATGAAGTAAAAGCATGCTGACAGAGTAAGAAATCAACAGGACTGTATTTTTGTGTTTCTTTACTAATTCATACTGTACAGTCTAACAGCTTATCGATTGTTATGCTGCCAACTGATGGAGATCCCAGTGCACTACCAGTTGCTCAAAGTTATAGCCTAAAACAAAACTTATACTCATAATACGCAGTATTGGCCGTGTATCAGCCGCTATGACCCATAGATAATCAGGAATCTATTTGATGACTACAACTCAAGTCATCGAGTTATTACAATTCATATTCTGAAAAAAATAATTGTCCTTAACTAATTTCAAACCCGAACAAATTTGTTTTTGAGACATTTGGCTCTGAACCAACCTCATGGTGGCGCTACGCTAGAGGAAAAGTCAATGGAATCACCATAGTCTGAGGGCTTCATCACTTTCTGTATGAACCATAACAAAATTTTATGGGAATCAATTCAGTAGTCATCAAGTCAAGACTAACACTGGCTTTACTAGAGCCACACAACTAGCGAGCGTAAAAATCGCCCCACCCTCCCCACAATACCTCCAAACAATACTGAGTTTGTAAAATCTGATGCACCATCATTAACTTAAAGTACAAAAACAATTTGAAACAATGATTTGGATCACATGGTTTTGTATCCTGACAATTATGTTGGCAAAACACCAGTGACCCATTGCATGAATGAAAGCCATCTTTTAAATTGAAGTATTAGATTATTTTCATACAATGAATTTCAAAAGGAAAGAATTAAGTGAAACAATAAATCTTGGATGATTAATTGTTAACAGACATTGCCCACAAAATTAAAAAAAAACACATTATACCTCTCTCCCTTCAGTGAAGATAAAATGGAAAACATGACCATTCCTTTTCCATTCCCTTTTATTTACCTTTCAGATTTAGCCAAAAGGCTTGTCTTCATTGACATTACCTGGGTGGATTTTAAATAGTAACAGAAACAAACAAGACAGACCATAAAAGCAGATGATATTTCCTCTTGATCAAACTCAGATGACAAACAGGTTTTGTTGGTCACCAATAGGTGGCATCCCAATCCAACACTATACTTCCCACTTCACCTTTGGTACAGTAAATGCATATTTGAGAAGCGATCTGAAATTGAGCAAGTGTTTAAACCATTTCTTCCATAAAATATCTTTTAAGATCAACCCCAAAACTGGCACTGCCTTGTCTTACATTGTCGTATCAGCAGCCAACTCATTTCTTAGACTTAATAAACTTAAGTGTTTCTGTTTCTGGGCCATATCTGGCAATGTGAAACCTCCACAGTGGGCCTACAGGGGGATCTCATGCCCTCCTGCCGAACTCAGACGCCCAACAGCAGCATCCCAGACCACTGAAACAGGAGCGCTTTCTCTTGTTACAACGTGAACCGGCTGTTTTGACCCCTGTGGGTCCCTTGTCAGAGTCGTGAGTGACCAACGTGGGTCATCTATACTTCGCCATGGGTGTCACAGTGTCATGTTGCTAGGAAATGGCATATTACCGCTGCCAATCATGTGGTAACTTGAGTGATCACCATGGACTTTATCTTGGCTCTGATGCTCTGATGCTTATCAGGATCCTACGGTATGTATACGTTACATCCCGTAAGGTCATATGTCACCTTTTTTGTTAAACACACTTATGCACTAAATCCATAAGCATTAAATAAGGATGCTGTTGCTTTAAGATGACACTGCATTTACTGCAGGACAGAGGAATGTGAGCTGTGTTCCTGTGGCCTGCTTATAAGCTGCGTTGTCGACATGGAAGTAAAGCACACCTAACGTAATCAATCATGTGATTCTTTCACAGTAAAAATAACCACTGATACAAATCCAGTCAAAGCTAGACTGACATGTATATTGACAAAAGTGTACATCTTGCTTTCACTACTTCACCTCTTTTCCTTCTGGTCAGAGGTTTTCTAGACCAGAAGTAGTTTGTATGATGGAAATCTAAAATGTTAATTGTTTTTCAGTGTCCACAGAGTTGGAGGAGATGAAACATTATTTAAATATGGGAATAAGCCTCTCCTGGAAGGCATCCATAGTGTTGCACTAGTTTGTTCACATGCAAAGTGATAGAAATAGTTGTGTCAAGAATGAAAATTAAAAATGAGAAAAGTGGTGGAATGTAACTAAGTACATTCACTCAAGTACTGTACTTAAGTACAAATTTGAGGTCACCTTATACTTCTACTCCACTACATCTCAGAGGCAAACATTGCACTTTTACTCCACTGCATTTGTCTGACTGCATTAGTTAATTCTCAGATTTCAATTTTTCATTCCCATCCTGTCCAATGTAAACCATGTATTTTCAGATCTGATCATTCTGATTTTGAATGTTCGTGATGACTGAAGGATGACGTGTCTTTATGTTGTGAGAAAATTCACCTCCTTCTTGAGCTAAATACACTCTTTGGAAACCCTCTTGGATCAGCTTCAAAAAGCATCGTCACAAAGCTGAAAACTGTTTCTCTGACACTATGCAAAGTTGACTTTTCAGACGTGTTTCAGACTGATTCCCACAGGACAGCCATGCTACAAACATATGATAGAATATGTGTATTGCTGTAGATTAAACTACCCAACATTATATAAAGGAGTTAAAATGAGCACAACCTTAAACATCTACAGCAGGAAAATGTAACATACACATTAATGCAGCTGAAACATTAATCCAGAATCTTCATATACAATAGGAAAAGATTGATGAGGAACATTTTACTACACTGTCAATACTTTTACCTTTCATACTTAGTAGATTTTGCTAATTATACTTACATACTTTTACTTAAAGGTCCCATATTATGCTCATATTCAGGTTCATATTTGTATTCTTGGTTATAACAGAACATGTTTAGATGCTTCAATATTCAAAAAACATATTCTTTTAATAATACTGTCTGTCTGAGTATACCTGTAATCAACCGCTGTCTGAAACACTCCGTTTTTCAATCTTTATAGAGGGTTTCACTGGAATTACATTAATAGGTAACAGCTTGGGTCCACGTTTGCTTCCTGTCAGCTGATGTCATTCACATACTGCAAAACATTCCAAGAAATACAAAAGGACCCTTTTTAAAAGCTCATGTTTCAAATGGTCTACATGGTGTAGTTGTGACATAACAAATTCACAGAAATCCTGATGGCTCGTTCGAAGGCAAAGTTTCTGAATACGAACTGTGTGCTAAGCGTTTTTACACTTTCACAGTATTTATATATCACCTATACCTGCTGTGTTTTCAAAAAGACATGGAAATCTGACTTTTCACTACGTGGTACCTTTAAGTAAGGTTTCGAATGCAAGACTTTAACTTGCAATGGAACACTTTAACAGTTGTGTATTAGTACTTTAACTTAAGTAAAGGATCTGAATACTTTTTCCACCACTGCTAAAGAGAGAAGTTCTGTCAACAGGCAGAACTGATTGAGAAATATTTGAGATATATTTATTGTTAGTACCATGTTTTGTTGTACATCAAGAAATATCACCTTTAAGTTCCTCCAACTGAGTTTTGTGTGGGAGTTATTTCCAACAGGGCACCACCATGTCCTCTCTACACTGGTTTCAATGAGAAAAGGTCAAATTAAAGTGAAGAAGTGCAACCGACTGACCTCAATGAACCTGAGATAATCATCAAAATCTGACCGTAAACTCATACGCTGTTTAAAACTTCACGTCTTGTGAAGAGACATTCCTTCCTGGTGTAAAACTGATCATATCAGACAATAGTACCATAGAAATGAAGACAACAGGATATACATCTTCAGTGTGATTTATTTAACAAAATATGACCTCCCCTTTAACTGGATTACCACCACACGGTGTTCCAATTTTACATAAAAAATATCACATCTCATTTTTTTTATTTGCTGTGAAAAAAAAATCAGAAAGCAGAGGAGTTCAGAGAGAGAGAGAGAGAGAGAGAGAGAGAGAGAGAGAGAGAGAGAGAGAGATGTGATTTTAACATTCATTCTCAAAGAAGTTTTAAGACATATCTGTCATCTGGGCTCCCAACACGTCTGCTCCAAGGATTGTAAAATGAGAATAGATTTATATGGTAAACATGAAAGCCAGATTCCCGGTAAAAAATAAATACAACTTCTCAGTAGGAATAAACAAAACATAAGGAACCAAAACAAACCATCACGAACCATGGGGCTGAATAAACAGTTAGAAGTGTATGCTGTGTCGAGCTTACATGCATCTCTTGCACGGAGAAAGCGACTGTGGCCAGACTTGCATCAGCCCACGGCTGCAGCTTATTGCCATCCCTGCCACACTACATTTTTCTGCACTAAATCATCATCATTTGCAGCGAGAACCCTGAACATCCAAGAGCCATTACACAGCGTCCAACTATCAATTTGCTGAGCCCAAGGGGCGGCAAAAGTCACCCAAGGGCAGTCATTTCTGTTGCAAAAGTATCTGAGCAATGTGCAGACATGCAAGAGCCACATGTGTCCTCTGATGTTCAGGAGTGGGGCCTGACTGGAAACACTGAATCTCATATTTAATGTATAAAGAAAGTGTGAAGATGCACTCAAGTCAAAATCCAGGACTTGCACTCCCACATCCACTTGAATCCAGTCTTAAGTCAGAGGAAGCAGCAACTTGCCGCAATTAAGTGAAGCTTAAAGTAATAGTCTGGCATTTTGGAAATATGCTTATTGGTGTTTTGGCTGCAAAGTCAATGAGGAGAATAAAACCATCCTTGTATGTATTTGTTAAATATAAAGCTACAAGCAGGTTAGCTTAGCTTAGCACAAAGACTTGAAACAGCAGAAAACAGCTAGTCAGGCTCTGACCAGCAGCATCTCTGAAGCTTGCTAATTAACACTATATCTATATTTATTTAATGCTTCAAAAACTGAAGTGTAAAATCATAATATCCCCATTTTACGAGGGGTTATGTGTTGGACTATGTCTTAACAAACAAAAGATCAAAAGTTAATTCATGAGCTTTAGAGGAGCCGGCAGGTGGATTTTATTACCTTTGTAAAGAGCCTGTTTCCCTCTGTTTTCAGCATTTGCACTAAGCTAAGCTAACCTAACCAGACAAAAAATATGAGTGTGGTGTCAATCTTCTCATCTAACTCTCCGCCAGCGAAATTAATAAGCATATTTCAAAAAATGTTGAACTATTCCTTTAATCATGTAAGTGGATGGTGTATCACTGGAAGCCCAGAGCAGAAGCAGATCCAAGTCTTTGACTGTAGAGAGCGTAATGAGGGTAGTAGGGGCCTGTGGTGGGCAGAGAGTGCAGGGAGATGGGGGAGGGTCCAGGGGGCAGATGGACCTTACTGTAGGGGTGATAGCGAGCTAAACCCAGGCTGGGGGGCGCCCTGAGGGAGAGGGAGCTGGGCATGGAGCCTGGGCTGCTCTGGTGTGGGAGGTGAAGGTGGCAGGATGCAGGTCCAGAGGAGGAAACAGAGAGAAGCTTACTGTCCATCCCCACAGGCAGGGCGGTGTGCGTACGGAGGTGAGCCAGGAGCTCTTCGGATGTGGCGAAACGTTTGTCGCATGGCCCCCCGGCTGAGACCCAGTTACAGGCGTGGGGCAGGGGGTCGTTGGGGAGCATGAAGCCGTACGTGTAGAGGGGGTGTGAGAGGGAAGAGGACACGCTGGATGACATAGAGCTTTGGTGGAGGGAGTGGAGCGGGTGGGAGGGGTACACCAATGGGAAGTTTGATTTGAGGGTGGAGGTAGGGTCGTGGATGCAGGAGTTGCAGTTGCTTCCACCGAGATGGGATACACCTGGGTAGCTTAGACAGTAGGGGTCCCTGCATAAACTCTGCATGAAGGAAGGAGGGGAGGCACCAGTGAGGGGGCTGGAGCTCGGGTGCTTTCCTGGAACTCCCATGCCTCCCATGCCGAGGCTCGATTTTGTCGGGTCCAGCCCGGGTACAAACTGAGACGGGTAGCCTGCATAAGCCCCCACTACAGATCCGTGGTAGCCCATATTAGAGGACGGAAGGGGGAAGAGCGGTTGGCTTGTCTTATATGGGGAAATGGGTGTAATGCGTCCAGGGCCGAGGTTCGGCTGGGCAGACTCTGCTTTACCTCCCTCGTGGTTGGAACCACCGTCAGAGCTGCCGTTACTGCAGTTCGTACTGGCTCGAACGTGGCTGGAGTTTGCATCATGTGGACTGTCCGAGTTGGCCTTGTGTACATCTGCGTCTTTTTTGGGATTATTGCTGCTCGTGCTGGTGGGACTTCCCTGCTCATGTGCGGTTTCTCCACTAGGAGTCTGGGAGTGTGACGTTGTCTGTCCACCAGGAGACTGGCTCTGTTTGTGAGGCTGCTGAGTGTGTCCTGGTGGGGTGCCACTGCTGGCTCTGGAGCTGGGCGAAGCAGCATGGGGCGGATAGGACTGCTGGCTGTTGGTTGAGCTTCCATTAGCGTGAACATTATTGCTGGGTACCCTGAACCCGACTTTATCACTGCTGCTGCTGTTGGAGCTGCTGCTGGTAACTACGTCTCTGCGACAGTCTGCGCTGCCTTTGTTGTAGGGCTTGAAGCTGCACTTGTCCTCCAGGGAGGGGCGGTGCTCCCCGAGCTTCAGGCTGGAACTGGATGACCGACTGCTGGACTCCTTGTCCCCCTGGCTGCAGGAGGAGCCCAGCTTGGAGGACGGAGGGTCTGGTTTACCGATCTGCGAGCAGGTCTGTGCCAGCAGGGCCAGTGGACTCTTCTTGGCATCCAGCTACCACAAAATACACATTCTGATTAGCTTTGCATCTTTTTTTCTCAACTGTATTTTTGCACAGACACTTTTGGCTTTTATACAAAAAATGCGAAACAATACAAACCAAATGATAGTTAGTCTTTTGTGGTCATTGATAGGCTTTTTAATTGCTGATATTTGCATAATTTGTACTGATCCTGCAGCTAACAATTACTTTAATTAGTAATTAATCTGACAATTTTTTTTCTCAAGTAGTATTTTTGTCTATAAAATGACAGAAAATAGTGAAAAATGCCCAATATGACTTCCCAGAAATCAAGGGGACATCTTCAAATTGTTGCTTTTAGAGCTCAAACAATTAGTCCATTTACAGAAAAATGATTGACAACTATTTTAATAATCGATCAATCCTTATAGTCATTTTTCAAACCAAAACAATCCAAAACTGGCAAATATTCTCTCAGGCTTCTGAAATAAAAGGATTTGCTGCTTTTCTTTGTCATATATCATAAACATCATAAACACTCTGTATCTGAGGGCTTTTGGACTTTTGGTTGAACAAAAGAAGACATAAAATTGAGCTTTGTGCTGCTGTTTAGGGTATTTTTTTTAATTTCACACCCTAAAAAAATTATGGATAATGAAAACAAATGTTAGCTGCAGCCCTACTTGTTTGTTTTGTTGGAAAAGAACCAGTTAATTATCATATGACAAAAACAGCAGCAAAATCCTCACATTAAAGCCAGGGAAAGCCAGTGAAACAATGAACTAATTATCAAAAAAGTTGCTTACTAATTTTCTGATGGACTATCCATTGGTCTGTTAATTAAAACATATAGCTACTATAAGTCGCCATTACTTGAATGGATTCATATGATCATTATGTAATTTGAAACACAATAACACGCAGAGGCAGGGAATATATTTATCTTCTACTGAGGAATTTCAATTAGGATTTGTCTTTGTTATGCCATTGCAATACATTGTCAGCATGCTGCTGTGCAATCAAAAAACACTGCAGTGCAAACACAGTCCTTTTCTAAATGATAAATGTGTTTTTGAAAGGACAATAAATACCTCAATGCTGACTGGTGCGGGCGTCAGAGGCTGTAAATACTCCGGGTGTAGCAAGTGTCCAGTGTGCGCGGTCAACATCTTGATAACTCGGATGGGAAGCCGCTTTGCCTGCCGAAGAGGGTCCAGAGGGGTCAACAAAGAGACCACAGCACCGGGACGGGACTTTGCACTGTCGCTGGTCTCACTGAGCTCGATCCGCTTACTTACTGATCCTGAAGGCAGATATTTCATTGGAGAGAGGGCGCTGCGCTGTCTGTGCGTTAGGCTACTTTTAGTCCCAAACAGTGTGACGATACAGGTGATGTTTAAATGTAATCCATGCAGACACGTCCCAAAGCAAACAAACAGAAAAACAAAACACAGCTGTACGTCCTTAAATGTCCCGAAGGACGGAGAAAGCTCTCAGATCGTCTGAAGCATCTTCCGACACGGCTCCTACTCCAGTTTCAAACCAAAAAAATTAAAGTCCACCGTGTGAATTGTTGTGCGTAAAATGGACGGATTGTCCTTTCTGTAAACGTGTAAAAGACCAGAGTTTACTTTATATAGTCCAAGTGTCTGAGAGGAAACGTCCCACTGCCTGTTCTCGGTCCGGACTTCAGCAGCTCACTGATCACAACAGGCAGGACTTCAAAGTGTCCGCTGGGTGGCCGCATCACTGATGAGGTGGGCGGGGAGGGACGCGCGTGAAGGCGGGGCTACGGCATCCTCCATGGGACAGACCCCTCCTCCATCCTTTGACACAGAGGTGGAGGAAGCAGCTACTCAGAGCTTTTACTTGAAGCAAAAGTAGAAATACTAGAGTATAAAAATACTCTGTTACCAGTCAAAGCCATGCATTCAAACTCTTAGTGAGGCAAAAGCATTAAAATATTCTTAGTGCAAAGAGTAAAAGTACTGATTATGCAGAAAGGCCCATAATATATTATATTATTGGATGATAACTATTTATGCATTAATTGTACATCACTTAAATGTTACAGCTGGTACAGAGTCTTTACTTAAGTGAAATATCATAGTATGAAAACTATTTAAGTAAAAGTCCTGAATTATAAATGTTACTTATGTCAAAGTACATCAGTATTATCAGCAAAGTGTAGCCTACTTGAGGTATTAAAATGTAATTTCGCAGAATGTCTCAGATTATGTATTATATCATTATAGAACATTGCATCATTCTGTTTTATCACTGATGGATACATGAAAGAGCATTTTAATGTTGTAGACTGTCAATGTAGAGACAACTTTAGATACTTTGTATTAGGGTTGAGCAGAGTAATTGGATGAAATGACAGTGGTATAATGTGGCAAAGTAGTAATACGTTGTTACAATACTTACTGTAAGTATTTTTGGGAGTAAATGTACTTTACTCCACTTTTACTCTAGTATCTTTGTATTTCAGTGTCCTAAGCATTTTAGACAGGCAGGTCAAAACAGATGTTACACGCTGGTGATTACATTCCACTCGACAATGTGACTGACTTCATGATGAAGGCAGAAAATGGTGTCCAACAGCAGAGAGGGCAAGTAATAATTCAAGGAGATACAGATGTGTAATGTGTGCTCCATTTGTAAGGTGGTGTGCATGTAAAGAAGAAATAAACCTCATTATTCTCAAAATTCTGTTTGCTTGCTTTTTGTTACTTCTTACTTGTACTTTACTTTAACTACTTACATTAATTAAATTTAATTTTATAAAATTACTTTTGAATTTTGAAGTATCATCTGAGTAAAATGTGCCAATATACATACTTGAGATTAGTGGAAATTTGGGTTGGTGTGTTCAGCTCTTATTGTGATCAAAATGATCTTGAGCTCAACCCTGAGACAGTTCTGTAAATAGTTTTCTCATTTAACAAAAAAAAAAAAAAAAGTACAGCAACTTCTGATCAACACCAACCCATTTCAGGGCTTAACAACTTCTGGTTAGGTCCCGCCCATGTCTGGTTTCCCCACTTGGTTTCCCCAGAACAGATACTGAAACAGATAATGTAGCTGGTTGAACAGATACAGATGATGGTGTACTCACTCCTTCCTACTTTGTATACTACTAAGTAGTTGTGTAATATATCATTTTAATCATCCTACACTGCAATACCTTTGGTGTAGTGATGTAAAAAGTACATTATTTCCCTCTGACAAGTAGATGGTAGTAGTATAAGCAGCATTAAATGGAAATGATCAAGTACAGTGTTTGAGTAAATGTGCTAAGTTACTTTCCACCACTGCTGCTGATAAGCTTAATCTCTAATAGTATATCAATCAGTTAGTTGATTTATATTCCATATTCAAAGTCTGAATCTGCAAAGTAGCTAAATATATTTATATATGTATATTTAAAAAAGGTAGATTAGTAAAATGTACAATATTTAACTCCAGAATATAGTGGAGTAGAAGTATAAAGTTGCATAAAAGGGAAATAGTCAAGTACAAGCACTTCAAAATTGTGCTCAAGTACAGCACCTGAGTAACTGTACATAGTTACATGTTCTACCAATGTGTTCACTTAGCCTAATATGATAAAAAAAAAATCTGTACTGAACTAATATTATTCACGATTCATTTGTAATTAGGATTATCATATGATACGTTATTATATTCTATTTGAGGGGCTTTTTGGTCTTTATTTATACTATAAATTTGTCATCCTGCGATCAGCACTTCATGAGTCCAGGTCAAGCCAGGTCGCTTGCTACCAACTGTCCTCAAAGAACATCCAAAATGATCAACATCCATTTTTGTGCATTAATAAACTGTAGTGGTCACACTGCCTAAAATTCTGACAGCTTTGTCTGTAAATGCCAGAGTCGTACTGACAGAATGTTTTTGGCTGATCAGGAGATGTACAAACGAAAAAAGCACAAAATTGATTAGTATTTGCTTAAAATGTTGTCAACCATGACTAAGAGAAGAGATCTCGTGCAAGGTTTTGGTATAAAGACTATTCGTAACATCAGATGTTTGACATAGGCCCGTTTAAACTTAAAGGTTAGGTCTAAATGGAAAACTAAACCTGCTTAGAATGTCAGATGGTGTAATTTCCAGCTCATGAAGCATAGATCTAAGGCATGAGTAGGAACTTTCCCCACTGACAACTTCACAGAGAGAGGGATACTATGAGTACTAGGATGCGGTGCGTAAACCCCTTATTAAAACTAAAAATGCACTTTTGTGAGTGTAATGGTGCAGAGAACAAAGTCAGTGAGCAGTGAAAATAAGTCATATGGTCACATGAGTCATGCTTCACTCAGATGTCAACAAGCAGATGAGTACAGGACAAACACCAAAGGGGGGGTTACTAGTCCAGATGCTTGTTTTTCATAGCAAAGGGCAATTTGCCTCAAAATTTGTAGATATTCTCAGAGACATAACTAAGTCAAACGTAAACACACACACATGATACACATATCTTTACATTCAATGTGACATACATTTTGACAGGATATCATTATCTCTGATGTCCATTGTGACTGAACATCCTTTAATCCATTTCAAAACCACTGAAAAAACAGGATTATTGCCTCAGGATTTGTACACCTCTGTTACATTTAACATCCATGTGTGTCCAGATTCACATGTAGCCATGACAGTAGATGATGTTTCAAAAATGGATGTTGCTGCGAAGACGCTAAATATTCTAAAGCATGGATTCTTCACACACATCTTCAACCCCAGCAGCACAAAATATTTTAACAATCAGCTCAGTTTCAGGGTTGGTGTCAGCAGTATCCGACCAAATGTCTCCCGTTGTGTTCCTGAGTTATGACATTAACTAATTGTTTTTGCAAAACATCATAATGCCACAGTGAATTTGACATTTGACCTTTGGATATTAAATGTAATAATGTCATAATTTTATTTTATTGGAAATTTGTATGAAGTTTTGTCATAATTAGCATACGGATTATGTTTTGTGAGGTCATAGTGACCTTGACCTTTGACCACCAAATTCTAATCAGTTCATAGTTGAGTCCAAGCTGATGTTTGTGCCAAATTTGGGAAAATTCCCTCAAGGCAATCTTAAGATATCGGGTTCACAACAAGACAGACACAAGGTCACAGTGACCTTGACCTTTGGCCACCAAAATCTAATCAGTTTATCACTGAGTCCAGGTGGACATTTATGCCAGATTTGGAGAAATTCAATCAAGGCGTCTTGAGATATCACATTCATGTTCATGAGACAGATGAGGTCACAGTAACCTTGACCGTTGACCATCTGAATCTAATCAATGCATTCTTGTGTACAAGTAGATGTTTGTGCCAATTTTCAAGGAAATTCCCTCAAGGGCTTCTTGAAATTTACAAGTGACACAGATGCAAGGTTACTTTGACCCACCAAAATCTAAGCAATGCATCATTGAGTCTACATGAAATTTCTTCAAATTTGACATTTGAAGAAATTCCTCTAAAGTCGTTCTTGAGACATCACGTTCATGAGAATGGCATGTACCTACAAACAGATGTATTGAAGGATGGACAACACAAAAACATAATGCCTCTCGTCGGCGCCAAGGCATAAAGACGCTCCAGAACGTACCTGAGAATCATCAGATTTTTAAGTTTTCTCCTGTATCAAAGAAATCCAGTTATCTGTACATCTGTGGGTACAGTGCAAACAGGAGCTGCCAATAGCTAATTCAGCATACTTTTAATGGCCAGATGTAAAAAAAAAAAAAATTATAAGCTTAAAAAAGGGTTTCAAGCTGGAGCCTGAAGCTCGCTTTCAAACTGACTCCTTGCAAAAATTACTTCCTGTTTGCATCCACCAAAGGATCACAGGAACTGTAGTTCCAAACCCTTAGAGCATAATTATCTACATTTATATAACATTTTTTCTGATGCACAGATAAGTAACGAGTGGAGTTGAGCAGCAGAAAATTAGATACATTTTGGAACAGATATTGCAATTATATGTGTCAAATGGCATGACCTACTTTATTACCACATTGCGTGCATATACTGTACAGCACAGTATGTTCTTTTGCACTATATACTGTAAGTCACAGAACAAATGGAAAAAGACATAAATGTAGCTGACAGATACACAAACAGGACAGGTCACATATTTCCGAAATCCTTAAACCCTGAAGTTCACACACCTGTTTGCAAGGTGCCTCACATTGTTTTGTTATTAAGGCTGAAGACATACACACTCTCTTAAACCTTTCTTTATTATCTCTTTTAACCTTTTACTTCAAAAAGTTCAGGTATGCTTTTAATCTTGACATGTGGAATGACAGATCATTTGTCCTCCGGGTCATGCTCTGAGCATTTAAAAAAATCAAAGTATACAGAACGTGTCACTAAGGTCTATTTTCTTTTATTAATTTATGCCATTTATACCATGGGAGAAAAATGTGATAAAGACAGATTGCCTCTATATTAATGGTTCTATAAATCTGGAATGTTAATAACTTTATTGCATTACCGCCTGCTGACTGACTTTGCAATGAGCTAATTTTGTTAACCTAATTATACAATGAATTGGTTAAAGCACTTAAAAATTACGGCTGACAAGAACTATTAGCAGCAGCCCAAAATAGTCTCAGTCTGAGGGGCTTTGATTCTCTGAATCCTTTGCAGCCTCAATTGAGTGCGAAATCATTCCTAATCCCCCCTAACCTGTGGGCAAAAGGCTGCATAATGTGAATTAGCTGATGGATATTTGTACGTATCTTGCATGGTTCCCCTTAATCTTCAAAAGCAATGGTTCACATGTAAATCTGAAGACAGGGTAATAAATTAATACTTATGTAAAAGCACGTGCAGTTTATTTTGATAATTGTGTTTCCTCACAGTGCTTACAGGCCATGTTAACGGTGTGAAATCAGCACCAGGTCGCTGAAAGAGAAAAAAAGGAAAAGCATTTGGCTAAAGTAACTGTCGCCTTGACCTCATGCCCTAAACAGCAGAAACAGCCACTCTCAGCCATCCATCAATGTCCCATTTGTGATAAGAAGCAGAGAGTGGGAGCACCATCTCATCAGGAAACAAGGTCACAGTCTGCACCACTGTAGAGGAGAGAGCACTGCTGTGGCTATAGGGGGGAACAGAAACAGCAGGAGTGGTGCTTTGCCTTATCAAGTGTTGGCACAGTACAGTAAATGTTAGTATACTATACAAGCCCAGATCTACATTACTGCATTAACAATTTAAAAAAACCCTAAATTAATCAATAAAGCTGTAAATGACTGTATTTACCAATGCGTCTCATACAGATGTATAAAGTTAAGGCACACTTTCTTTCCTTACAGGAAACTGCAGATCTAAAAGAATTAGTATTTGTGCAAAATATTCAATAGATTAGTATCTCAATAAGACCAACTAGCAGAAAGTTAGACACTAAAGTCTGCATGTATCATCCTGTAATATAAAGGTACAAAGAGAACAAGGAGACTGACGAGGTTGCTTATTCAATTCTCCCTTCATAAGAAACATAGAGAACAATATAATGAAACTATCTTGCTATGGTGCAGCAATTTTTTTTTGTTTGTAAATTCAGTGTGCAAACTATTAGAGCCTCATCTATGTGATACCAATCATTAATACTGGTTTAATGTCAGTGCTTGGTGATTGTAGATCATTAAACCTGTAGTATTAGGTTGTTTGCAATCACGTGACTATTGTGACGCACAAAATTCAGACAATTCAGATGTAAAAAGAAAAACAAAATCCATATACTGTGTGAACTGGAAATAGAGGAAAGTGACCACATAAAAGGGATGGATGAATCTCAAGGCAGCAGATATCTCAATCAGAAGACTGAGACTCATGTTGGATGTGAGCCATACAAAACAAAGGAAAGTGATTTTTCCCACAATTTGACCGATTATCCTGGTGTGCAAACACTATCTTCTTTACAAATTACCTTGACCTCCAGACCTCCTGAAGTTACTAACGTCACGCTGTGAGAAGATGAAAGGGTACAAGAGTCTAATGGACTATAACTATTTTGTGTGCAGTTGGGTCCATGAATGTGCTTGAGGATAACTGTCTCTCAACTCTGTACATGGATACGGTGCTGTCAGGCCAACATTGCTAGCCAACGTTAACTAACTTTAGCTACTATTTTCTACCTACCTATGCACCTGTTAGAAGGTCTGGTGAAACACTGTTAAAATTTGATTTTAGGCTAATAACACAGAGAGGCTGTCACAGCACATTGTAATTACACCCAACTAAAGGCGTGTTTAACACTTATGTTTGAAATTAATTGACTTCGCTTGTCCAGACTGAAGATGAAGAGGTATTTGAGTTCATGTATTTTTAGGCCTTTGTTTTTTTCCCTATCTGATCAAGTGGAACAGCACTAAACAGCAAGAATCATCGGCATTTGTGCAGCATCTGTAGTCTTTGCCTCCAGTTGCGTGCCCTCCATCTGGACAGCTCACTGATGTCTGACATCATATGCAAATTAGAATTAAAATTAGAATTTTGGGCCACTTGGGGGCAGTGCAACAAGCACGTGTTAGCAAACACTGGGTTTCCTGCAGCACATTATAACAGACATAGCTAACCTGATATAGCGCCTTGCTAACATCAGAAGTATTTATTATATTTCTATGAAAAACAATATAAGGTCTAATAAAAGAGTATGACCAAAACATTAAAAATTCTTGCTGAAAGACAAAACAAAACAAAACAAAAAAAACAGTGAGCTAAAAGATGAATTGTGGACTGGAGGTGAGGTAACAATGAGAGCAGCTTTAAATTCAGAGCTGTTTCTTTAACGTTTACATTTGTCAATCTCTCGTCATGCTATGTGTAAATTAAGGTCAAAATATTCGTTCTCACTCTTACACCATTTTAACACACCAAATTACTGCTCAGATGGTTAGAAGTCACCTCTCAATGGTATTCTTTGTAGTCATATGCTCATCCTTTCATACAAAACTTGACACAAGTTGATCACACTGGATAAACTGTGTTTCCATAATTTTACACAAACTGCAAACACAGGTTTTCCTTAGTTGTTACTTCAGAAACTCCTATTCAAAGGTTGACAGCATACAAGTGTAATTGTCTTCAGGATGAGGAACATTAGCAGGAGAATGTTCTATGAAAGAAGCAAAGGCAAAAACGGTCATACACTGAGAAAAAGACCACAATAAACAATTGGGCTCTTCTCTTTAACTTCTTGTGACTTGCCTTGAAGTTGGTCATTAACAAGCATTGGCACAGTGTCTGTGAGTGATTACTGTTTCCTGTTGTTGCTTAATTTGAAACGGGTTTCCTCTTGTTCTCTTATCTTAAAAACATAATCAAAGCGGCAACACATGGGTAAACAATGGAACCAAATTTGAGGGAGGGACTAAAACCGGTGTTAAAGACTCCCACTAGGACATATAATGGTGTTTGATCTGTGCCAAAAAGGCAAAGAGTTATTGATATTGTATTCATTTTTCTCTTTGGTGTGGCGTTAAATAAACCTGTGGAGATGGATTTAGACATTCATACAGCTCTAAACACCAGGTGTATCCTTACTGCACTTTTTGGTCTTTTATCTTATTAAGGATTGTTTTCATTTAAAAGTATACTGACACTTTGCCAAAACCCATGCTCCTGCTACGGCTGACTTTCCTCTTTAGCATGATGAATATGCTGCTTTCTGTGGCAGTTTGCGACTCAGAAGTTATATTTGAAACAATAGGTCAATAAGATTTACAGTAACACAAAAGTACACTAAAGCAGAATTTGCATTTCTAGTGAATGGCCATTGATTATGTTGATTTTAGCAGCTTGCTAAATAAAGTGTATTGTGCTAAAAGAGGGTAGCATAAGAGATAAAAAGGTAAATGTCCCAGGCAAAGTGTTAGCATCCTCACCAGTACATGATCCATGAACAAGACGTAAATAAAAAGCAGCATTGTTTTTGTATTTTAAGGTAGACCGAGTTAGCTCTATATGATACAGAATCATAAATTATTTGAATTACCGCCCCATGGCCAGAAAAGTGTTTTTGCAGAACATTTTGATGTCACAGTGAGGCTGACCATCGATCTTTTTGATATACAATGTCAGTACTTATTATATCATTATATCCCATTAGATGTTTGTGTGAAGTTTTGTCATAATTAAGACAAGAATTATGAAGTTATGGCCAAAAACATCTATTGTGTGGTCACAGTGACCTTTGACCACCAAATTGTAATCAGTTTATTCTTCAGTCCAAGGGGACGTTTGTACCAAATTTGAAGAAAGTACCTTGAGATTGTGTTCACAAGAACAAGAGAGATGATGTGACATTGACCTTTATCTCTGACCACCAAAATCCAATCAGTTCATCATTGAATCTAAGCAGATGTTTGTGCCAAATTGAAGGAATTCCCTCAAGCTGTTCTTGAGATATAGAGTTGACAAGAATGAGACAGAGGCAAGGTCACACTGACCAATCCAGTCTGAAATTTGACCTGTAATCCAACAAAATCCTGTCATGCTAACATGGACCTGCCCAGTCGCCAGAATAAAATGTTGACATGATACCTTTCTGCAAATCACATGTTACATTTGCACATCTCAGTCGTATGACGTATTTCAGATTACAGCTGAGTTTCTCATCAGGTTGGGGAGCAAATGGGGGATGGCGTGATATCTCGGTGAGCCAATTAGCAAACAGTAGCAGACCACTAGAGACCAACAACGACAGGTCGGGACATTTCCAGACGCGTTTGGCAAAAGAGTGTGTTTTCAACAAGAGTTGGGGGACATATAAAAACATACAAATTTAACATATCTATGATTTGTAGGAATGTACAATTCCAACATGTATTCTGGTGATTGGGTTGCATGGCAGCTTACTGCAAACAGACAAAACACAAACTCAATCACTGTTCAGGTGAGGGGTTTGGTGAATTGTCAGCTCAATAGAGAATTATTCACATCTGTATGATTATTGACCCAATTTTCAACTACTCTGTGACACTAACTCTCTACATACAAAAAAATATATATACTCCCTCACACATGCTCACAAATACAGTATAATAAGAAGTCTAAGTGTCTATTAAACATAAATGTAAAAATCAGTAAGTTTACAAACTGCACTCATCAACTGGCTGAATGCCTTCTGTCCACCTGTCTACTCAACTTTCCCTTAAATATATTTAAATCATTACAGGTTTTTGTTTTTTTTCCAGGTCTTTAGTACGCACATCAACAAGAGTGCACAGACAACACTCAAAACCACACACTTTCTCAGTAGCACAGATGCATTTTGCATGTCCTGTGGGTGGAACGATACAGATAGATCAGGCTGCCAGAGGACGCCAGCCTGCAATCAGATTGTACTGTGCTGTTCAGTGAAATTTCATCTGACATCAAAGATGTTTTTCACACCCCTCTAGATTTGGCTTTTTGCAGAGAATCTTATTCCAAAAACTCAGAGCTGCCTGCTGGCTACCGTGTAAAAATAAAAAGGGTTCTTGTTTTTACTGCCTTTCAGGCGAAATACACATTGTTTTAATGCAGCTTTCTACTCAAATACATGTTATTAGCAAGAGCAATACTCTACATTTAAAGAGTAAGGAGAATTATGTCTTCTTTGTTATATTAGCCCCCAAAATAAAAATAAAAAACACTGAAGAAAAGTATTTATTAAGAATTGTGTTGGTCTGCTCCAACATAAGCTGAAAACATTTACATACCCGGCTAACTGCATTACCACTAGTAACCTAGCATTACTACTAACAGTGTGTCTGAAATCGCACACTTTTGAACTGAACACTTGATATTTTGAGTACACAAGTGTGCTAAGTGCATTCACACTGCATAGAATGGGAAAAAGTAGTGTACCACTGGTGCACTCAAAACACTCCAAACGTAGAGTGTGGAATGATGGACATCTCTCACCCTCAATGGTCACCATTTTTCTAAGGTTGCGGAAGCTCTACATGTTAAATGTTTTTTTTGCACAAAGTGCCAATACTGTTGTTGAATACAAGCAGTCAGTAATGTTTGGGTCTGTAATGATTTGGTACCACAAGCAATAATGCCAGTGCTAATGTTAGCTTTCCAGCTACCATTAGCGTTTGCTAGATATAACTTATTTGCTCCTAGCACATGGCAGTACATTTAATCAGCACTAACATTGTGGCATAAGTTTGGTATATGTGTAGGTGCAGATAGTGGTCAAATGTTGGCGATAATGCTTCACTGTCATTTGCAGTTCACTGTTTAAAAAGGCAACAACAAAGAAGAAGAGGCAGTTAAAGTACGTAGTGTACTACCACGGCATAACATTATCTTTGTGGAGTTAATGGGTACATTAGGAAAAAGCGTGTTCTCTACTGGAACATGTAAAAACAAAAGAGGCTATTATATCAGTGTTTCAAGTTTTGTATTACGTGCTTATTTACAAAAGTGGAAATTTTCTGAGAGCTCTGAGTTTGTTTTTATGACTTCTTATGTTGTAAACACAAGCTCATGAGTTTAAACGCAACATATATCAGGCATGTAGCCATCAAGTGTGTTTTCGTTTTGGGGATCACAAACTGAAATTGAGTCAGATGTTATATTAACCAACTCAAAGTAATGTTAATTAGCTAGCTAGCAAACAGCAAAGGGAATTGGCTAGCAACAGTTGCTGTTTTAGCCAGAAAAATCTACAGAAAAAAGAGAAGCCTCCTCTACCTCCTTCTGAATTCAAAGACCCATGATTTATGTATGATACATACCATCAATGTACATTGTCCTATGGTGGAATCAAGTGACAACCCTATGGGGCTGAAAAATGAAGCTAACGCCCAAGTGCCAAGAATTGCAGTGCCAATTGCCAAACTCAAGGCTTTAAAATGGCAATCAACAAACCACTTGATGATGTCACGGTAGATACATCCATTATTTTACAGTCTGTGGGTACAATGGAGACCTTGACAAGCCTAACAACGTTCGTTTAAAAAAAAATCTAATTCTCAAACCACTGATTTCAATATATATTACAATGCTTCCCTTACAAGTATACCAATTTGACAGCCACTTTTTGCAAAAGTTCCTTTCTACTTTTACTTCTCTCAATATTTGAGAGATCTAGCGGACCTTTGCTGGGCTGCTGGAGGGAAATTGATTCTGACTGCACGGCCCTGGAGGCCCTAAACAAACCTTTCCACAGCTCCCTGTAGCCTTCACTCCACACAGTAGCTGGGCAATCATTTACCATTGATCCCCACTCTGTTTGTAACACTTCGACAGATGCAAAGCGGAGGCCAGGCTTATCACATTTGTCAGGGTTTATGCCAACGGGTTTATCTAAAGCCGATGTCCATCTTACTCACACGGCTGGGAGTTTCCAACCAGGAAGATTTTATGAAAGGGTAATGATAACACACTGCAACAGAGCTTTATTGAGAACATAAAACCATTTAAATTAAAATGTTCTGAGGGTAAAGAGGCATTCCTAATAAGCTTTGAGAAGCCTGTCTAAATGTTGGAAGTTGCCCAATAAAGACTAAATTTATGGATCTAGATGAGGCTAAAGGTCAATGTTAGCAGGCGAGGCAATATGGTTTCTATATTTGCTAATATAATCATTGACACACCCACAGCACTGACCTTAATTTAACGAAATTATAATTTCATATGCTGGGAATTTTTTACTGATACAATAATGTAGTTATGTTAAATTAAGTTAGGTTTTTCAGTTCATAAATCACAAATGGCTTTTCTGCATATGATACAGATGCAATAACATTAAAGCAAATCTGTTTGGAGGAAAACAGCAAGCCCCTAAAAGCAGACATTTTGTGGTAAAACAGTAAAGAGGGAAACTACACTGCCTAATGGATGTGGCAAATTAGATTAAAGCATTTTCTCAATGAAAACAATGAAAGGACAATGGAAAAAAATTGTAAAAATGAGAGAGGAGGCTCTTTAAAACTGCACAGACTTGACCTGTAAACATACTATATGGCGTCAGACTGCAAAAGCACACATGATATCATAAATGCAACTTAGCCTTTTTCACAGCACTGCTGTCTGTTGAGTGTTAAATATGTCCTCTTAGTGCCACTTTGTATTTTGCACAGATTCCCTGTGTTGATAATGAGAAAGAGGGCGACACAGGAGTCAATTCCTCTCATACTGGATCCCCATTAATCCTGAACCTGTCTATAAAATCAAAGAAGAAGCAGTTAGCTGTATCAGAGCACTGGACCAGGAACTATGTCAGGCATTGATTCACCCTGTTCAATAAGTTACATTGATAGAAAAACCCTGTGGGTTATTCAAACAGAAAATGCAACAGGAGATGGCAACTCTCCTTGCATGCTCCCCACTTTGATGGCTTTATTTACCTAACCCTCAGCACAGCCCTCATTCATAAATGTCAGGAACAAATCCACGCACCATTTAGAAACCCAAATGTGAGCTTCACCAAACATAGGCTGCGCTCCTGCGTGCATACAGCTGCATAATCACTGGTCAGCAGCGACTATTTCAGCCCAAAAACACACCATTTACAGAAGGAGAAGATGCATTTCAGCGTTCGTCCCACATCTGTCATCGCTCAGCACACACCACACGCCTCCTCTGCTCTCCCTCAAGACATGCCAGCGAAGCAGACAAAGTCTGTCATAACACTTGACTTGTGGTTTAACAGACTATGGCAACACTGGAAGGTGGTAAATGAGATTGCTTTCTTTATTTGTATTTCTGTCTTTGCAAATAAATCAAACCAAGAGCATGCATGTTGCGCTGAATAAAATCAAACTGCCCTGCAGTGACTCTGTGTTTTCTGAAGGGAAAACCACTTAAATTTCTAATTCTGTCAGATATACAATATGTCCCTTAGGCAAAAAGGTGTCCAGTTTCAATCTTGTGTGCAGTCGTGACAGTTGAAGGAAGCTGAGAGGGGATGAGGGCGGCCATATTGTGCCTGTCAGTCACAGAGGGGGAAGGAGAAAGCGCCGTTGTCAAACCACTTGTCAGGCTTTGATGTTACAAAGGACGGAAGAGCTCAATTAAAAGGCCATTATTGTGTTAGTAAATCAACGCCTATCAGCCATGTCACTTTAAACAAATGATCCTCACCCGGCTGCAGCAGTCTAATTTATTTTATGCATGATATTTGACTGTAGAGATCAAGATAAAGGATGCAGTTACTGCTCGGCTGCAATGTTCAGAGAGTTGGAGGGGAGGAGGAATTGTTCCAAATTAAATCAGAATCCAGTTTATTGCCAGGTAGGTTTTCACATACATGGAACATGCTTTAGAGTATTGGTGCATAATATAGGCATATTAAAGGGATAGTTCAGATTTTTTGAAGCAGGGTTGTGTGGGGTACTTATCCATAGTCAGCGTATTACACGCAGTAGACGTCAGTCAGCATGCCCCCGCTTTGGAGAAACAGACGGGAGTCCAACACAGAAGCTAAGCAATTTACTGCTCTGGAAGGGTCAGCAAAAAAAGTATTTTAGCCACCTAAAAAAGGCCCACCTATAAACAATCTGTAACAGTTGAAGTGTACATTATATTGAGTGTATTTTCACAACTTTACCTTTCGGTCCAACAGCCCATTTTGACCCGGAAGCCATTAACAGCTTCAGTTCCCCATCTAAGCCACCAGAATCTGTGGCTGGACTCAGGAGCTGCTGGTCTACCGCTGCCACGGTCAGTTCATTAGTTTGTGTTATTGTGTGACTTTGGAGAATCTGAACTAACCCTTTTAAATGCCAAAGGCATACAATAACACAAGCAAAACAACTGTTCGAGGCAGTGGTAGAGCAGCAGCTTTTGTGTTTCACAAAATTAAATCATTGTTTTTCTCAAACGAGTCTGGCTTTGAAGTGAGAGATATAACATCTTCATTTTCCTGTTGGTTAAAGCAGTGAAAATACTGATATTAATTTAAAGTGGGACTTTTTTTTAGAAATATGAAAAAAATGTATGTTTTATTGCGGACCCCGTCTACAGCAGTAGATTGCTTAGCTTCCAGCCTGCTTCTCCAGTCTGGGGGCTTGTTGACTGACAACTGACTTGTTGCTTGCTTCTGCTGTTTATAATACACTGTCTAAGGATAAGTCCCCCCCACAACCCCCTTAACATAATCTGAACTATACCTTTAAGTGAAGATAAAGTAATAATAAAAGCAAGTACTGCAAAAATACAGTACACATACAGAATAGAAAAAACCTACAAAAATATATGAAAAAAATATGTACAGTGTATCTGAATGAATATGGAAGGGCTGTGCAGAAATGCGCAAAATATTAAAATATAAAGTTCACAGTAAAAAGTGTAAAAAGAATGTGTGCTATGTACAGAAACATTAGTCCAAGAGAGGAGCAGGATTAAAAGTTTACACTAAAGCAGTATTTTCTCTTCTTGTCGTGTACACTGATTATTTACAGTATGTTTTATGGCTAATTCTAAAGATGATATGCGTCACCCTGTTTCTACTGCTCAAAAAGTCATGAATTATTCTGTTGATCACCCAACATGCCTCTCCTTTAGTTTGTGATGACAAAGTGCTCTATTTAGGAAGTTAGATTGAAACGTCTGGGGTCTAATTTATCGCTCCAGGATGAATACATGAATGTGAAGTAGCGCCATATTTCACACACACACACCACCCCCACCCTCACCCAAGGATGGAATATTATTACCGCTGCCCCAGAAAGTTGCGGAGGGAACCGTTTTTCACCTGAACAAGCATTACGGTGTCATGTTGAACATTATTCACCATGTGCAGAGCGCTCTGACACGCCGTGAAATATTTTCTGCGCTGACCTCAGATTTCTGCTTAAGTAGGACAGTTTCCCCTCCAGCTCCGAATGTACAGCGAACTTTAGAGGGTGAGATAATGTCATGATTTCCCACAGAATCATAAATACAGATTTACTCCTGATATCTTTGAAGTACAGATTACTCTATTTTTCACCATTCAACTCCTGCAATTTGACTCCCACATGCTCTCTGTTACTCATATCCGTATGGGATGTTGACTCAGAGGCATTGATGATTTCTACTCAGAAAAACATCTGGTAAAAAGATTATACATGTGTTATTCAGTGGATACATAAGATAAATAAATCCAATATTAACACGAATACAATCACTTAGTCATCATGGCAAAATGTGGTCCTGGTGACACCTATTGTAGCTGAAACTACAGTACCATTGAGGCGGTTTTGAGTACTTTGCCAGGTGTTTATATGTCTAATGTCCACTTGTCTGTGGATGTTTTTTGTCACCATGATAGCATCACAACTGTGCATAATGCAATCATGAAACTTTACAGGTGTGCAGTTGAGATCCAAATGAAGACCAAACTCAAAGATGGGTGGGCCAGAAGCAGGGGGCTAGGAAGAATCTAGGGTGCATTGCCACCCCCAGCACCCAACATTACACCCCAGTCCCCATTCATTTTAAGTCGCAGATTGCTGTATCGCAGCTGGAGTGAATCCATTGCAAAATGGTCTCTAGTTTGTTTATGGTTTTACGAACTATTCCAAATATGAACAATTCAAATAATGCTGATTTAGGCTATTTAAGATACGTAACTACAAGACTAGTAACAGGAGTAACTATCTTGAAAATGCTACGGAGTCGATACAGCGTAGGGTTTTCCGTTTTTCCCATTCTGCTGAAATTGACTGCAACAAGTAGGGGTGGGGGGGTTGGATACAGCATAATATTGCAATATCTTGTGTGGCAATATTGTATCAATATACAGATGTAAAGTTTAAATTATTATTAATTTACAAGTTATTAGAATTGCAAATGCAAATCAAACTTTAGATAGCCCAATAAAATAATAAAATCAATTGCTTTTTCAGTCCACTTGATACATTTTGTTGCAATAAAAATGAATGAAGTGAAATTAAGAGACTGAAAACTCTGGAGACTTTCACCCCTACTACCAAAACCAAGGACTATAACCACCACTACACAGCATTTTGTGGGTTTACAGGAACAATACCTTATCTGTAATGCTCCGTATTGGATTTGCGGGAAGTTTACACTCGCAACGCCCAGTAAACCCCTTAGCCAAGATAATGTTATGTTTGCCAACTCAATACACGTCCTCATCCTTTAAGCCTTTTCTCTTGGAAAAGCGTAATAACCTTCTATTTGAAATTACTAACAAATCATAAATCTAACCTCTGAGTTGCTCGTCCAACTACTACCAGTGAGAATCCAAACAGGCAGCAAACGCTTTGTCTTGTAGTTTTAGCTCCAGTTTGTTAGCATGATATCATGAAGTGCATTTTAAGACTCTTCTGGTGTTATTGTTTTTAAAAAAAAGTGAACCGGAGACATTATGAACCATCTCACAGTGCCAATGTTAAATAGCTACCTAGCTACACCTAACGACATTTCAGCAGGGAATAAAAGTTGCTGACCAGAAATGAAAAGTCTGACAGTGAAAGTTTTGTCCTCTCTTGCCCAGGATGTATAGCTTTAGCTTCAGTCCTTTAGCATCATGTCTGTATGCATGGCGTTATATTTACTAAATATATTTATAGACTATAAGTTAATGTCAATTGGCCAGCTATAGCCGAAAAAACTCTGAGCAACATTTCAGCAGAAAAAAACTGAAGGTTGCTGGCTAGAAATGAGAAGCCTGACACATGTGGTAAACACTTTATACTTAAAGGTGTTATTTTGTGGGTAAAAGTGCAAGTTTTCTCCTCACTTCCTGCCAAATGGTGCTGTAAATTACTCACAGCATGGCCACATCCAGCCTCAGTTTTCAGTGTCTCATGTATCCATGTGAGTTTGTGTATACATGTGGGTGGTGTTGGCGAGAGGTTACCGCAGATTGTCACGAGGATAACAGAACTAAAAGCACTTTCCTCTGCTGTCATGCATGATAAATGGGTTTCACAACAAGACTGAACATATATTATATCACCTGTAAGGTATACACACTGCTGAGACCATAACTCTACTTCTTCGCCAGAAAAAAACAGAAGTGTGGCATTGTATATTTCCCCCACTCGACACATTTACAAGCCCTCCCTGTTGTATAAACTCAGTGATTGGTATTTCAAAGCACCTTGTCAGGCCGAATACTGAGCACTGCCAGCTGCCTCAGCTACCTCAGCAAGCAGTGGGAGGCATTTCAGAGAGAGAAAGTAAGACTGAGAGAGTTATTGCCTTTGCAAAGTCGAGTGCCTATTAAAAAACTCTCTCTTGTGACTGTAAATTTATAGTGTTTGTGCTCGCTGCTGTTAAAATCAAAACCATTGCCTGGCCCCGGTTGTTCATTCCACAGGAACCAATTGGGAAAGATTTCTGCCTTATTACAGGAAAGCCCCGAACGTTGGAAAACAGTGGCCCAACAGGCAAAAACTATAATGTTTTCTTAGATAAAGGGGCTTTTTCTGTACCAGCATGGACAGATGAGATTAATCATCGAGTCAGAATGTCATAACTGAGGCTCTGAGTGGATTTTTGGCCACATATCTTTGGCTTTTTCTTCTTTATGTCGTCTCTCACAGTAAGCCTTGTCACAGTCGGTTACAGTCTATCTGGACACTCACATATATTTGTTTGAAGCTTGAGCCAAGGAGAATTATTGTTGTGTAAATCTATCGCCTATTTCAAAGGATCACAGTAGTGCGACATAAGTCACACAGTTCACAGCTCTTCATACACTGATGTGCTCAACAACATTATATGGACAATATAGAGGAAAGACAGGAATGTTTCATCAAAGAGTCCAACAATAACATCTCTCATATGTTACTTATGGAAGCTAATATCTGCCAGGAAGAAAAAAACAGAACAGTTGATGCATGCTAAAAATATAAAATACACATGGTCAGTTCAAAATGATAATAGTAAATCACAATTTTGACTTCTATAGCCAATGAGAGATCTGATTACATCCCCAAATTGCATTGTTTTACCATGTTCAACTATGGCGAAGACAAGTGTCATGTAAATGCCAAAATTCAATGCAAAAGCAAAAAGACAAAGAAATGGAAAAGCAGATGACAACTAGAATTATCACTTTTCAGACGGATACAACCGCGAGGTGGTAATTCTAGTTGTCATCTGCATCGAATTGCAGTTGAAGTTTACATCCATGTCTGTGAAAACATGGATGCTTCACACAAATCTTCCCCCCTGGCAGCACAGAGGACCTATACTATCAGCATGACACCCAAGAGTGTCACCAATTCAGTGTTTGACCAAATGTGTCCCCTTCGGTTCCTGAGATATGATGTTAAGTAGTGGCCATAGAAGTGTTTTATAAGCTGATCTTTGACCTTTTGGATATAAAGTGTTATCACTTCATCATTTTATCCTTTTAAACATTTGTGTAAAATATTGTCATAATTAGCATATGAATTCTTAAATTATAGCTTGTAAAACATGTTTTGTGAGGTCACAGTGACCTTTGACCACCAAAATCTAGTCCAAGTGGACATTTGTGCCAAATTTGAAGAAATTCCTTCAAGGCGTTCTTGAGATATCGTGTTTACGAGACTGGGACGGACTAGCAAAAACATTATGCCTCCAGCTATGGCTGTTGCGAGGTATAAGCATGACTGCTCTTCTAGGTTCCTGTTCAAATATATACCTAAACTATTTTTCGTTGTTGTTTTTTTGGGAATTTATTTCTCTTTTTAAAAAGAATTTTAAAGCTAATTGATGTAGTTGACAGTTTTATGACATTTCTAAACCTATTTATAATTTCACTTGAAAGATTAATATTTATTTATTTATACTTTTTTTTTTAAAATAATCCTTCATTTCCTTGCTTATTTAAACATGTTTGAATGAAATAGATGTATAACCATATTGATGAATCAATTTTTTTGTTTTTATTTATTTTTTTACTAATTCAATATCAATTAAAAAATACTATATAAACATTTGCTTGACACCCATGGTCCTCTATACATATGATTATTTTTATTTAGTCAAAAAATAAAAATTTCCCCTGTTCCATCTTTCTCTTCAAATTATTTTTTTCTATTTCTTATCTATATTTTTTTAATATTTCTTGACAGATACGGGCAACAGCATCTGCAAAGAAATACAGTTAGTTAATGATCCAAACCTGTACCTGCCTCTACCTGCTTTGAGGCTGCTGTGTTTCACTAAAGACAAACTTCTATCTTTAATTAATTTTTCATCTTTCTTTTCTATTATTTTTTTTGTCATGTAGTAAATCAGAAGAGGATGTGATCCAGACATTACAGTGAGCCTTGAACAACATGTAAATGGCTACAATCATCAAATGAAGTTTTTAAATTAGGCTGCCACCCAGAGCTCACACAGAGGAATATTATTTTGACACTTCGTCACCCTCCGGGGGTGAAAACGGCCCCTTTTTGATGTGTGATCCGCCAAGGCTCGCATCGGCTGGCAGATTTTATCAGCAAACAAGACAGGCAAGCAGAGAGAGCACAGACTAAATAAAAGGGGGGTGAATGATAAAAATGTCAAGGATTATCTTCACTTTGCGGAGCCCTATGATGTCGTATCAAAATGGATTTGGTGGAAATGGTTTGGCAGGAAGAGAAGCGATGATTGGAGGAGGGGGGAGGAAAGATACAACAAGAGAGGGTTATGTTATTTGTGTGTGTGTGTGTGTGTGTGTGTGTGTGTGTGTGTGTGTGTGTGCGCGTGTGTGCGTGCGCACATGAGTGTGTGTGTGTTTCCCATTTGACTATTCAAATTGTTCCTTTCCTCATTTTTTTTCTGGCCTGACAATAATCTTATTATTGAAATTGAAACATTAAGCGTTCAACATGAGGGAGAAAAACATGATGCCACTTGGACTTTTGTTCCATGTGCATAATTGAGGAAAAAGAGACTATTGTAAGCAAGTAGGAAACTTACTGTTGACCCCACAAACTGGAACTACCACAAGGTATTAGGGAGCTGTGACTGTTCCCAGCACTGGCGCTTAATCGAAGGTTTTTATCATTCCCAGTTGGCTACCAGTTCCAGGAAATGACTCGCAGTTGGGTAAGGACAACAGTAATCCTCAAAACACCTCGGCTGACAAATTCTGGGGTGTACTGGGAGCTTGCTTCTGCCAGTAAAGGGAAAAAACAGATGAAAAGTTGAAAGTTAAAGAGATATGACTTTAAATAAATATAATAATAATACAATAACATATTAACTTGGCAAAATGTTGACAAATGTTTGACTTATTAAGTTACAGTAGGATATCTCAAAATACTGACACATATTTTTGAGATACCAAGTCAAACTTATGACTTATTAAGTCTCAAGAATTGTGAGACACTAAGTCACAACCCTGAAATAGTAAGTAAAAATATTGACTTGCAAAATTGAGATTATGATCTAGCAAGTCAAAATGTTACTTTTTTATAATTAGGAGACTAGACAAAATATTGATTTACCAAGTCAAAACTAAGGGATACTAAGTCAAAATCTTGACTTGAAGTCAGGATTATGAGATACAAAATCAAAACTATGGCATACTAAACTGAAATTGTATGTACTCAGGTAAAATTATGAGATACTTTTGTTTCATTTTGGATTTGTATCTCATAACTGACTTACTGTCTCAACATTTTGACCATTTTAGAATTTTCAACAAGCTTGGCCTCATAACTATTTATCTTTATTAGCATAATTTTTCATATTTCTTTTCTTTTTCTGGTGGAAAATGGCTCTTAGATATAACTTACAAATAAAACAACACATTCTCACTCCCAACTTGTGACATACGGGCACTTGGTCAGTATACTGTTATGTCAAAATATAACATGCTAGGTACCACTAGCATGCTAGGTACCACGCTGGATATAAAAAGAGGGTTCCTGGGTGAAAGTCCAGAGTTTGTTTGACCCATCCACCTCATCTCCCATCCACACAATGCCAACTTTCTTGTTATTTATACTATGGTATTTGCCTGAAGTGTCAACATAAATCCCCATCTAGATTGTCTCATATCACTGCTGAAGTGTGCCTGTGTGTCTGCCGTTGGGCCACTGACCAAGCAACTGTATTTGACAAGTTAAGAGTGAGACCAGATTGAAAAAAAGGGTTCATTTTCTTTATTTTTTAATTATTCAGTAATTTATATAAGAAACAATAAATTACTGTCGTGATGGGATTTTTTTTTGTTCGTCTGTGAGTCAGTGTACAGTGGTGAGATGCTAACAGTAAAGAGTGTGAATCATTGAAGGGATTGTGTGATTATTGTTTTCTATATGTGTGTGTTGCCTAAGGACTGTCATTTTGCTGTCACCCTGCCACTTAACAGTGAACGCTACTTCCCTTCTCCCCCTTCTTTCTGTCCATCATGTTGTCACAAAGTATGACAGGGAGGATTAGAGCTGAAGATGTGTGCACATAGTAAATGTATATGTGTGTGTGACTTTGTAGTGTTCACCCATGACCCACATTTTTTTCAGCACAGGGCCTGAGGCGAATGGGAGGGTTTCAGGTAATGTGTGCCAGTGTGTGTGTCAGTGTGTCACTCCAACCTTATCATCTATGCTCGGCTGAATCCAGACTGCCTGTGGATTATCGCTGTCATCACCTGAGAGGAATGCAACTCATTCTGTCATGTTCGCCGTTTTGATCTTTGAAGTGCGACAGCAACACAAACACACAGAGTAACATCAGTAGAGCCGGACTGGTGGTTAAAGACTCCATTTTGAATATTTTTGAAGGAAAGAGGAAGTCGTGATCAGGGGTGCTGATATGTTGCCTCTTTTTTCACTTTCTTTATTAGTGATCCTGTTGCTGTGGCCACCCAATAAAATCTTTCTTCAGTTCTTCATTCAGTTTTTGGTTCGTTTCTCACCCGTCGCCATGACTCAAACAACGAGAGAACACTCGCATGCCGGTTAGTTGTATGCATATCGCATTCATGAGGTGATTTGCATGACCATTTATGGTTGAACTGGGGCGTGTAGAAGGCAGAATATGAGGCGGATCTGGGTGCGCACAACTCCAGGAGGTCTGTGATTTATAAAGAGAACATTGCGTGCAAGTGTGCGTGCGCACAGTTTTATAAAACAGATTATTTTTTGGTGCACACCATTTTCAGCTTTTGGGCGCACGTCAGCTTTTAGTATCCTAAGCATTCTTTTATAAATGAGGCCCCTGGTCAGGAAGGCAGTAATGCATTTACAAGCTGGTTGCCAACAGCCAGAAAATGTAGAGGAAGAAGAACGCGAGACTTGTTTTGTTTCCAGTTCTGCGGAAAACTCGTGCAAGTTCGTAGTTTTCACCAAAGTCTGTACATTTAATGGAAACACACAGGATTCGTATTTCTTTTAATGCGCGTTTCCCAGTGATTTGAATCACTTTTGGATGGAAACATGGCTACTGTATGTATCATAACCACTAACGCTATTTCAGCTACTGCAGATTAGCCTACAAGCTAACAAGCAACATAAGCAAAAGATTCTAACTACACTTACCATTCTGATACTCCTGCTAGTTACCAATGTTGGTACATGCCAGACTCCTGATCTCAAGAAGATAAAAAAAGAAGCTATCCTTCAGTAATCCCTGGAGGGAAATTCAATTCTTTCACTCTGTTGTCATATACACACAGGCCCGAAATACCCACACATGCACAAACAGGACCTATACGGGAATTGCCCATCCGTCCAACATCCCATTGTTCTGACCATATTAAACCCATTGTTCTGAAGTCCGTACCAAAATCCTCATGATGCCCTGTGGTTAAGGTCTGGTTAGGTTTAGGCACAAAAACCACTTGGTTAGGGTCAGTAAAAGATCATGGTGTGGGTTAAAATGAAAAAGAAAGTGACAAACACATAAGCCATGAGCCTGCTCCGCCTCAAGCCTTTCCCAGCTGACCCAGAGCGGCGCACCATACGCCCACTGCGAGCCGTTCAGCACCGCGGGCAGTCGGACTAACGGGATGTCGAACTAATGGGCTGTCGGGCAATGACATGGACCCACCTATACATGCATTACGTGGAGGGATGTCAGGGTAAGGGGGTTGCGCAGAGGCAGGCACCCGAGCAGGAAGCAAGCTGGCACCTTTCCGGCTGCCAGTCGACACTCCATGTTTGGTGTGGATGGGGGCTTGAATCGGCAACCCTCTGGTTTTGAACCCAAGTCATGGGATGAGTCTGAGGCTGACTCTGAGTCAGACTCTGAGTGTGAGGCTCAAACATGTCTGGCTGAATCTGTTTCCTCTAATGCTAACTTGACAGGTACTGTTCTTTCACCGGTCACTGGTCTAATCTGGTGGCGTCATGACAGTGCTGAAGAAAGTGTAAGGCAAAACCAGGGTTCCCACACATTTTTATGCAGAAATTTTCAAAACTTTTAATAAAATTTCCATGACCATTCACAACATACAGTATAACACGCACAGAACTATAGTGTATTTCCTCCAGATGTTACTGATACTATTAGCCTATAGGTGGTCTGCAGACAAAGAACTGTCCCGCTGTTACATTTGTTGGAAGAAAAAAGAATGCTCCATACCTTTGAATTACCACACTCTACTTCTAGAGCAGTTAACATGAAACCAAAACTCAAAGTGGTGTGCCAAGAGACAGTTGAACACCCAAGGCTGCCTATGTCAATTGCTCCATCTCAAAAATGCAGTACAATTTGAAAGTGGCAGTGGGACATAGGTATAAAATGTAAGGTATTTAAAATAAGGTATAAAATAAAATGTTGTCACACATTGCCACCTATCAGAGCTACGTTACATCATGAGCTACAGAAAATAAATTCACCATTGTGTTACATTACATGTATGGTGTACAGTTCCATAACACACAACACAAATTCCATGACTTTTCTCAAACTTTCAAGGATTTTATTAATTCCATGACTTTTGCAGACCTGAAAAAAAAAAACAGATTGTGGAATTCCATGGCTCTTCCACCCTCGGCAAGCAGTGGTGGTGGGCGGAGTGGATCCAGAATATTTCAGTGAGGAAGAAAGAGCAGATCTGCTTTCAGCCCCTTTTCAGATTTTTGTGTGTGTTTATTTGGGAAAACCATGTAAAACAAAATATTATATTAAGAAGCAAGAAAATTTTCTCAACACATAAAACACTTCATCTTACAGTTTATCATAAACAATCAAAATTAATACATTTGGAGATATATGGTTTTCGCTGGACAGAAAGGGTATTGAAATTGTAAACTGAAAAGTAAATAAAGCTGGCAGACAAATGTAGTGGAGTGAAAAGTACAATATTTACCTTTGAAACTTTGTGGAGGAGAGGCAGAATAAAATGGAAATACATCAAATACAAGTACCTCACATTTGTACTCAAGTACAATACTTAAGTAAATGCACTTCCATCACTGTCCTCTTCCTCTTGCTCAACCACTCATCCCAAGGCAAAACAAATACAAGCCCCGACAAAAGAGGAAGACGCAAGGGAAGAGGAGGAGGTTAAGAAAGGAAAATAAACCTGAGAGCAGAAACCTGTTGACACACAGCAAGTGGAGGTATTGCTTAAAACTGGAAAGCACATTTTTGAATAACACCTTTGATGTGGAGAGAGAAAGAAGAGTGGAAGTCAAGTCACACCTTTCACTCACAGGGGTGAAATTAGGCACACAGACTTTCATGCTGTTTACACTCATCGGAGAGAGACATCTGGGAAAGATGTCTCTCCACTCTCTTTGGTCTTTTTTGACAAGAAAACATTGTATGTCTCGCTGGAGATCATCAGTAGGGCTGACAGCAAATATTTACCCCAAAATCTCTCAAGTCTTTCAGCTGTGTTGCTTGCAAAGAGGCAACATTAAGGAAGAGGTGATGACAGAGAGGACTTTGTTTGTTAAATAGTTTAGATAGCAGAGGAGGATGAAAATGGTTGGAGGGATGAGGAAGCATGCACTATACAGTGCAAATTGTAAATGTAAATTATCATATTTAAACAGAATTTCTTTGGCCACTTAAGATCACAACATTGACATATCATCACCTTTTAAGCTGACACCTCAAATGTGTTGTGTATTTACAGCTGTGGAAGAAAAAGGAGTCGGATATTCAGTTTTCGGTAAGGACATTTTGTTTTATTGGTTTTAAGCCTAGCAAAAAATTTCCATCAGCAGTAGCATTATCACAGTTAACCAAAGGCTGTGAATGCAGCTATCTTAGAATAGAATAGCTCCACCCTCTTGTCCCAGTATGGTCACTTCAGGCCCCAAAAAACCCAAGATGGTGACAGTCAAAATTCCAATCACGAGGCTGTAAAATGGGAATCCCCAAACCAACAGGTGACATCGCAATGGCTACGTCTATTATTTTACACAGTCTATGACTACGATACAGCATAGTGTATTCGTTGATAATGTTTTGTATTCATAATGTGAATCTGCAAAAGAGCTGAAATTGTGAAAAATAAATGTAGTGAAGTAAAAAGCACTAAAAAGCAATATTTTGTTCTGAAATGCTGCACAAAGTAGCACAGAAATGAAATACTTTAGTAAAGTACAAAATTGTATTTTAGTACAGTACTTGACTTAATGTAGTTACATTCCACCACTGGTCATTTACATATCCAGCATTATCGAGTTGGGTTTGTGTCCATCTGATAAATGTAAGTCCAACATTCACTCTCTTTTGGCTGTGTTTTTATCTCCACCAACTCCTGAGGGAAATATCTGTCTCCTCAGCTGCTATATATATACTCCACCATGTTCACCTGCTTGTCACTAACTGTGTCTGTCTGCTGTTTGCTACTGGAACAGGTAGCGTACAGTGGGATTTCAGAGCCACAAACCACACCATGAGAGGCCAAACAGTAAAGTTGTGGGCCGGACAGCTAAACAATTACCTTCTTAATTCCTTAGCTCTCTCTACTTTGACTCTTCCCCCTTTCATGCTGCCCTGCTGTCCAGGCAGCACTTCAATAAACAAAGCCAAGGCAGAAAATGCTTTTGAATAGGTGCATCCTGCTGGCAGGATCTGAGCAGGCTGTTTATGGAGGGGCTTGTCAGCTGTTACCACTGGGTTGTTGCAGCATGTGGAAACAGTGGGGAGAATCGGCCTTTGATGCCTCCCCCCGCTCGGTCCTCCCTCTCTGCTCTTCTGTTCTTCTGTTTTCTCTTTGATGGAGTTCTGTGAAGTGTTCTTCAGCGACAGGAGGCCGACGTATCAACGCCCACACAGGAGAGACGAACACACACAGTCCTGAACTTGCCACACACATTTCACTGCACACCTGCTTAACAGTGGTGGAAGATACATTTATTAAAGAACAGTTCTGAGGTATTTTTATTTTATTTGAGTATTTCCAGTTTAATCTGTTTTATACTTCTACTCCACTACATTTATCTGACAGCTAGAGTTTCCTTACTGATTTTTAAAAACAAGACGTGATCTATTTATAAATTGATCACGTCTTGTCCTAACAGTATATAAAGTATTTGAAATGTGCTCCACCTCAGCTGTAACAATGAAATGATGCTTATATTTTAAAGTATCAGTAATAATATTCTCATGATATGATATATAAAATAATATAACTCTCTGGAGTTAGTCTCGGTATGTCAACAGTTAACCATTAATAATCAGTTACCAGCTGAGAACAGTTTTGACTGGTTATGTCATGTTGGGCAGGATAGCGTTTTCTAGAATAGCAAAGGCATTTCTTGCCTTACTCACTCTGAATGGCTAGTACTTCATAGTCGTAAATATAGGGTAAGAATGTCAGGCTAAGCCAATCAGAAGCAGAGTATGAGAGAGTATCAGTAAGGCAGGTCTTGTGGGAGGGAACTAGCGGTGCTGCTCGTCCTGCAATTATTTTTTATTCCAGCAATGCCGTCCTGACCAAGTTGATGTGAAACATTGTGCCCACTCTTTGGTTGCCCCCCCTCACGCAAACCCTCTTAAATACTGTTATCACCATTAGCTCTGTTAGCACCATTAGCAGTGTTAGCACGACTAGTGGTGCAAGCATGAGTTGGTTGACAGTGCTAAAGGGGTTTACTGCTCAAAATCAAGCCACAAATTCGCCACCATGTTTACATAGGCCAATGTTAGCTAAACAGTGGAGACTGGAGGCAGGGCAGTGTAAACTATCTTTTCCCAAGTTAACACACAGCTAGCCGGCTGTCTGTCAGCAAAGCCAACAGATTTAAATTTCACCATTTCCTAAAGCTCACTGAGTCAATGGAAAGACCTCTTATATTTCATGTCATTTTTTGTTGTTTTCTTCAAAATTAACTAGTTTGTAACTGACTGTTAATTATTGGGCATCGAGGTATCGAAGATAAAATTACCCAAACTCTGACATCCCTAATTCTGCCTAAAAGTACTTTTACTTTAATACTTTGGTACTTACTTAAACATGCAAATACCTACACTTTGGGTATGTGGTTCTGGCTGCCTACCAATCTAAGGTCATAGGTATCTGAAGATCTGAGAATGAGACTCAACAATTCACAGTCTTTCTCCAGACCTGCATAAGAAACCTTTAAGTAACATTTTGAACGCAGGGCTTTTACTGGTAGCAAGTGATTAAGTTATCACAGCAGCAATTGTATTATTCTCATATAAGTTAAAATGTAGTTTTTCCCCACAGTACTTTTGAATTGCGCTGCTACAGTACTTTGAATAAAACAAAGCTAAACTCACCATCCAGAGTAACTCTTGTCATGGACTGACAAAAATGGTAACAGATCTCAGTCTTGTCAGCATATAATTATCAAACAGAAACACACCTGTAATACCAGTAAGTGCAGATTTTTTTTTGTTCATATCTACATATCTAGCTACAGTGTGTGTCCAAGATAAAATCCCTGTGATGAATGATGCATGACAAGCTGAGCTGCAGCAGCCATTAGACAAAGTGCAGTGCAGAACAATAACTGTCCTCAGTGAGAAAAAGCTGATGACATTAAGTGCCAAAGACAAGAATTTGATTGCTGTCTGAGCTGACTGACTTCTCCTCGTGAACCCTTCATTATCTGGTCACGAGATATGGAAATTATGGCTATTTTCAAGTGAAAGAAAATTGTCGTGATGGAAAATTATGTCATAAAAATGCAGTAAAGGTACATTATAAACAGTTACTTTGTGGAGTACCCTCATTTGGGTGGTACAAGAGGGTCAATACTGTTCTGTCAACATCCCTATTGGTTCAGTTTGACATATTAAATCTGATGCCAGCAGCTCAGGTCAAACACAGAGCAGCTCCACATCCTGCCACATGTTCTCAGTTTTTGTAGAAGTCCATAACCTCAACTCCCCTCATAAAACATTTAACAGGGCTTTGAAAGGAGAAACACTGAGAGTGTTTATAAATTCATCTCCTCGTAAAGTTGTGAAATGACGGCCTTCGGGGGAAAAAATACACTGATATGACTTTTCAGATGCGCTCTGCATTTTAAGTGTGATGCTAAAATGCTTTTTATGTGCAGCTGTAAATATTAGGCTGTAAAGGAGTAATTTGACATTTTGGGAAATACCCCTTGATGCCACCGTTATATCCAGTGGTGTAAAGTTACTAAGCAGATTTACTCAAGTACTGCACTTAACAGTCTCTGAACTCATCGGCTATCATTTGATGATTATAAAGCTTCTGGGAGATACAGTCAGTATTTCGGGGGAATAAACAGACTTCCTCTGCTGTGGGCCACTTGTTTGCAGTTCGATTAGCAACTTGAGGCAGTTCCAGGGAACATTTCAGCAAATTTCTATAAACAGATTCCTGCATATAGCTAAATCTGCATCAGACTAAACTTACACTACCAGCAGTGTAAGTTTAGTCTGATGCAGACTAAACTTACACTGCTGGTAATGTAAGTTTTACTTTTACTTAAGTAAAAATTTGAATACAGGACTTTTAGTCATAACAGAGTATTTCCAATCATATAACACTGTGGTATTGTTTTTTCTACTTAAGTAAAAGATCTGCATACTTCTTCCACAATTGCTCACATCTGTCTGTTAAAAACGAAGCTACAGTTAGCTTAGCTTAGCATTAAGACTTGAAATGGGAGAAACAGCTTGCCTGGTTCTGTCCAGCAGTAACAAAACAACCTGCACCTCTATATCATTAATGACATGCTGTATTTTCTTTTGCCATCTGTATATATATATATATATATATATATATATATATATATATAATATATAAACAAAAAAGATTATGTGTGGGACTATTTCTTGGGTCTTGTTTTTTTTTTTTGTGATTTAAATAAACATAATCTCTCCTCTCTTAGAGGTGCTGGTAACAAATTTTGTTTCAGGCACAGCAACACTAGCTGTTTTCAGTCATTATGCTACGCTAAGATAACCAGCTACTGGCTGTAACATCAGATTAACTCAACAGACGCGAGAGTGGTATCCATCTATCCATCTATCTGACTCTCTGCAAGGATAAAAGTTATTTTCCACAGTGTTGAATCATCAATTCCTTTAATTGAAATCAAATCTGAAACAGACTTCAGCTGCTTATTTGGTAACACACTGGATGCAGTAATAGCACCCAGGGAACATGACCATGTGTTCTGGTTCATCACTGTTTGTGCAATCATTAATCACACTCATCTGGATTTACATGCTAACTTAATTTTACTGAGTAAATAAAAGTTTCTCAGATAAATTCTGCCTTCTTACCACATGACAGATTATGATCTCAGATGAGGATCTGATTTTTTTTGGCTTCATTACTGATTAACACTTACATGTACATGTTTCAGAAATACAGGGTAATGAACTTCAGGTAACTACATGCATGTTTGGCACTTTGGGGATGAACTTTTCACCCAGAGAAGCAGTGCAGTGAAGCTCAGCTGCACCCTGAGCAGCTGTCCCATCTGGCAGATGGAAACACAAAGCCAGCTCATGGTTTGCATCAGGGGAACTGCTTGTCTGAAACAGCTTAAATCTGAACACATTTGACTCATGATCTTCCAAGGACATAAATCGAAACCAGTGAGAAGTTTGGGAGTTAAGAAATGATCATTGTCATGAATGTTTTTCTCCACAGGAAATGTTGAGGATGATTAGACTTCAAATATCAGCTGAAAATAGCCAAAACAATCACTTTAACAAGGATATAACTGAGAAATATTTGGCTTCAGAACTCACTGCATCAACCAGAGCAGATAGTTATGAGCAGTGGTAAAAGTAACTAAGTACATTTACTCAAGTACCTTACTTAAATGAAAATATGAGGTACTTTACTTAAGTATTTCCTTTTTTTGCTACTTTATACTTCTACCTCATGACTTCTTGTACTTTTTACTCGACTTCATTCATTTAATCACTTTAGTTACTTTTCATATTCAGAGTAATAATACAAAATATCCTTAACAAATAAACTATGATGTATTATTATGGATTAAAGAAGTATTTCACTGCTGCAAAGATGGTCTTTTCATAAACCTGTGCTGTCATACAAAGACATAAATACGTTTGAAACTGGTACTACATAATCAATGAAAACAGAGAATTAGGGCCATGGCATTCACTTTTGCTCAAGAGGTAGAAAAACTACAACTTCCAGAATGCACTGCGCCACATCAGAGCAATAAACACTTACAGTGGTGGTTGACATGATGTGAGCCTGGCTGTTTTGACAACAGAGACAATATGGCAGACAGCTGATAACAATCTAGAATTACAGCACTACAGGATACTAAAATATGTGTCTGAAAACATTTTAGGTAAGAAATAGGCAGTGCACTAATCTTGGATCATATCTGATCAATACTGCTTAGTTTACCCTTTGATCTTAGTATGACGTGTGATGTCTAAGTGTCAGCCTCTAGTGTGACATTAAAACAAATGCACCAGCAGCACTTTATAAACAACAACAATGGCATAAAATGGCAATAACAATCATTTACCAGCTCTAGTAAATGGCGGCTGATCTTGTCCTCTGCTCTCAAGGTAAGGACCTCATCGTTTTCCGAATCTGAACACATTTTTGGCTCTTCTTCTTTGAGTTAGCCGCTAACTGCTGCTGCTTTAGTGTGTGGCATACATGTCAAAATGTCACACCCATTCTGCCGGCTTTCCCTTTTACATAGATGTCGTTTGCACACTGTTACCACCTCCACCTCCGGTTTACAGGTGAGATGACTCTGTCCCCCCCAAACCACAACTGTAACTTTTTATACAGATTGGCAAGGCGAAATAACGGTGAAATATTCCCACCTTGAACATGCCGTGTAAAAGGGGCTAGAGAGACTATACTCTTTGTGTCCTTGAACTTAGGCTGACCAAGCATCCTATTTTGCCCAGACATGTCCACTTTTCACGTCCTGTCCGGGGCGTCCGGGGGGTGTTTATAAATTGATCATAATGTCCGGTTTTCCTTGTGTGTGTGTGTGTGTGTGTGTGTTAGAGTGCGAAACAGGCCGCATATTTCTGTCCGAACCCGACAGTCATTCTGTTTTGTTATGACCGAAACCGAACCGAGCCTGGCATTATTTAATTACTAAAGCACTGAGTTTGTGTCACACAGTTGTTATGGTTACAGGCTATTTAACAGGCCGGTAGTGCATCATGGGTGCTCAGCGGAGAGGGAGACCTCCGTGTTTGAGAGGGGAGCGGGCAGCGGAAGGTCCGAGGCTTCCAGTGAGGGGAGAGGTAGAAGCTAACAGCCATTGTGTGTGTGTTGTGTTCAGGTGTTGTCATGTAAATAACAGTCCACAAGCAATAAACAGGACAGACAATAGGATTATATTTATTTTTACACTACATTTTCAATGAAAGCTGACCGAATCCGACCCAAGCCTGAATACAATTTATACATTTTTGACCAAACCTGGCCCAACCCGTCAGGTAGGCCTACTGTCAGGACCCGTCGGGCTCAGATCGGGTAGCCACACTCTAGTGTGTGTATGTGTCCCCTATAGGGGCCCATCTGAATTTCTGTCTTTGAGAGATATTATTTTGTAACATAACTGAATTGTCTATCCATACATATAAACTTTAAATATATTAAAATTATAAGGCATCTTTGAGTAAACTGCGAGTATCATTTCAGTAGGCTCAGTATCTCGTGGCTGGGCCGAGTGTCCTCTTTTTTGGAAATCAAAATATGGTCACCCTACTTAACTTGTTACTTATACTGCGGCATATCTACTTTTACTCAAAAACCAAGGAAAGCAGAAATAAATATGTGTAATGAGTTTATCACACCACAGACAAATGTGTAAAAACCGTGAAACTATGAGCAGTATTTTCTGCTCTGAGACACTGGGGGCGTGACCACTGAAGGAGCTGAAATGAAAATGAAGCCACTACCAGGCCGCTGCAAAGCCACAGACTCTCATTAGAAGCTAAGCCTGTTGCACAGTAACACACACAATCCCCAAGCCAAAGAACAGGTCGCTGCGCAGCAACAGCCTCATAGCAACTAATCCAGTAGCACACAGTGTACGGTCGCACAGCACACACCCTCAGAACCGGGAGACAAGATCCGCTACACAGAAATAGCCTCTCGTTCATCGGCTAACAGCAGCTAATGTTAGCACACAGCTCACACCCACAGCAGTAAGCAGTAACTGCTGGCAGGCTGTGTAGCAGATTTATGCTAACAGACTGAAAGGTACGTTAGTGATGGCTTCTTTGCTTGTGTTCATATGATTGTGGCATTTAACTGAAATGTTCATTTATTTATTTATTAGCCACTAGCTCAGAGAGCTTTTGGTACAGCGCAAACTCACCGGTCACACACAGGGACTGATTGAAACATGCTGATGCTGTGCGCTGCACTCTACTTTAACATTTGTAGTAATGTAGTATTTATTTAATAACACTTCACGATTCAGTACTACACGGTTTGCAGTCTTATTTTCTATCATATATAATGTGTTTGGAAAGAAATCACTGATTCTGCTTTATGCAGACTTTGAGTAAAAGATCAGAGAACTTCCTACATCACTATACCTATGTAGAGTCTTGCGGTTTCCATTTTCTGCTACTTTAAACTTACACTCCACTACACGTCAAAGGAAAATGTTGCACTTTTTACACCACATTTATTTGATTCCTTTAGTTACTTTACAGATTGAGATTAATAATATAAAATATAATTAAGTTTAAAAGCTAACCAGCAGCATATTGAGTTGTTAAAAATAACTTCACCTGTACCAGCTGCAACATTAAAGTGACAAACACATTAATACATCATTAATCATAATCCAATAATATCTTATATTAACCTGAAACTGGCCACTCTACATAATGTGTTGTTTTGGCTCTGAGGTGTATTTTGATGCTTATACTTTTGCACTGTTAAGTAAAATTATAAGTGCATGACTTTGACTCATGACACAGTATTTCTACACTGTAGGATAACTACTTTGAGTACTTCTTCCAGTGCTGCTGCAAAGGAAGATGAGATGAAGGCAGAGACCTGACTAAAACATTAGGACAGCACTGTACCGGGCAAACCCTTGAAGCATTGTGTGATGAGAGCAGAGCTCAACACCTGACAGAGAGAGAGACAGATGATTTACTCCAGATTAAAGAACAACAGACACATTGTTCTCTCATCTTTCTCTCACCCCATTTATCCCCCTCAGCGAATCATTGATGCCATTCATGCCCCTGAAATGCTACGCCGTTGTGATTTTCTTCTCCTTCTTCTTCTTTTGTTTCTACTGCTCTCTTTTTTTTCTCTCCCCTCTCAACCCCAAGCGTTCCCGGGGCACTGGAGGCTCTCCTCTTTAAGTTTTTCTTTCCGCTCAGATTAAGTGTGACAGATTGGCAAAAGGAGCACATGACAGGAGTTCAGATGGCAGACAAGAATAAGATCAGACATGTGATGCGATATTAAGAGGTCACAAGAGCTGACTCACACACATAAAAACACACAGAACAAACCAAAGGCCTCTCTTTACACACACACACACACACACACACACACACACACACACACACACACACACACACACAGAAACACACACTGATTTTAACCATATGATCCATAGCCACATTATCAGTGGTGGAATGTAACTAAGCACATTTACTATATGTACTTGAGTATTTGCTTTAAACTACTACTCCGCCACTCTCAGACAAATATTGTACTTTTTACTACACCACATTTGAGATCTTATCTCTCGTTTATCACAACAAAAAAGGGAGCAAAAAAGTGCAGCGACCGTCAGCGGCCAGGGGCTCAAATTTAAAGTGAAGGTTTGACATTTGCTATAACAGCCATAATTTGATTAGACTTGGGTGACATTCTCTCACACAACTCAGAAGGGAGGACAGCATCTGCAACTGCCAAACGCATTAACTTCTGTGAACTCGGAGACAGGAAGAGTGAAGTATTGTTTGAATCTACTCTCTTTCCATTTGGTCAAACAACAGGCATTTTAATGCTTTCAAGACACTCATGACAGCTCCGCAAGAAGATTTATAATGCTTAAAGAATTGTGAACACATGTAACTGAGGAGGGTTAGATGATATTACCCAGAGGAGATAGATGGGTAACAAGAACCTTTAATAGTAAATATGCAGGGGATTTTCTGCATGGTTGGCGTTGGTCTTTAGTTTATGATGAAATGATGCTCTAATTTTTTTTGTTTTAATGTCTTTGAATAGACGAAAAAGAGAAAAACAATAAAAGGACAAAGATAGAGACCCTTCTCCCTCCAACGCTGTTAAGATTTGCCCATTGTTATTCAAGAGATGTTGCCTTTGAATTGGCTGTTATAACAGTGGGATTTAATGTTACAAATATATAATCTAAGAGCATTTAATAGTAAATTTGGATGGGATTTTTCTGCATGCTTGGCATTGGTCTTTCCTTTATTAAATTCACAGTGCTGTCAGTGAAACATTATACTTGATGTATGATGAAATGATGCTTCAAATTTCTTTTTTAATGTCTCAAAATAGAAAGATGAAAAAAAAAGAGGAAATGCGAATAGAGGAGGGTTTCACAGAGAGAGCCTGGTGACAGTGAAAAGAAATGGCCCCGGCAGCAGCGTCCAGCAGGAAATTCAATAAAAAACTCTTCAAAAGACCCGGCCCTGACATTGAAAAATAGCGAAATTATAACATACAGCAGGGTAACGAAAGAGAGGAGTTATTGTATTTGGCACAGAATCGGAGAGAAGAGAGGAGCCCAGGGCTGCCACGTCAAATGAGCCGTCACTGACGGAGGGAGTTAAGCCTTGTGGTGATTAAATATAGGCCTCAAACCTGCTGGCTGCCAGGCAGGCAGGCAGACAGCAGACATGTTTGTGCACAGGCAGCAAAATGAACAGAAAACAAAGAGAGAGGGAGAGGGAGGGAAAGACTCATTTCAGACTGCAGTACAGAATAGACGGCTAATATCTCGACTGAGATGGAGGAGAAACTGTGTTGATAAAAGTGTGTCAGGAGGGTTAGTGCTCATAGAAAAGAGTGTGAAGAAAACGTCATGGGTGTTGATGGATGTTTTCACCCTGAGGGGTGCACTATTAAGAAATCAAAAGGGATTTATCAGTGTTTAGAAATCTGTCAGGGGAGAAAAAGTCCTTTCTTTAGAGCATTTTGACTTTTCATACTGTTTAATCTTTGCTGATGTTAGTTTCCAGTCATTTTAATGCAACAACCGACCAAAACAGATCAAAGAAATCATGCTTTTGCAGTTTTGCCATGACTAGTCCTTATACCTGCCCTTTGTATCTTTATGTTTACAGTATAATATATACTGTATATCTTAGCATACTCACATTGCCCCTATGGTTCATTCTTTACGTATGTACTCTGAACTTGAAGTTGAGTTTTCTAATCTACTAATAATCACCTACATTTATTTTATGGCTGCCAGTTTTGATTATTTCTACTTACTGTATGAGAAATCATGTTTTTTTTTTTTATCAGTCTGGCATAGAGGATGGGTCAAAATACTACAATACCTGTGAGCCTTGGCCACTATTGCCATGGAGAAGAAGCCAGCCAAGAATCATGGTCGTCATCATCGTCATTACAGTTACACATGGTGCCATAGTTAGTGATTTACCCACAACTGATCCAGAATTTACAAGTAGAGTTGGTGTGGAGTGGTGGATTTAAGCAGCAGTCAATGTTACTGCAGTGCATGTAACAGTATTTGAAGCTCTGTGAGTGGATGTTGCTAAAATGCACTTTGGGATATCATAGTTAATGTCTAACTTTAAGTTTGTATGTACACAGGCAACATGTGCCCTAGACTTTTCATCGAACAAGCACAAATTTGCAATAGCAACTGGGCAGGTCTGTAAGTTCTGTACCTTTTTTCGATAGGCCACCCCCATTGCCACCCTAGTTGCCTTTTAGCTAACTTACATGAACACGAACACACACCTTTACACACCCACAGTTGATCTCTATGCCAAATTTCAGCATTCTAGGCCAAAAGCTGTAGCTGCCAAAAGGTGGGGAAATTTGTGGCGTAATTGCACGACCAACCAACAGAGCGAGCCACTGAAGTAGGAACTAGCGAAAAAAAAAGGGAAATATTACTGCATAAAGAATACCTCAAGGTTGTATATACTTGAATGTACAGTACTTGAGTAAATGTGCTTCCAGTCCACCACTGAAAATCAGGGTTTCAGTACTTCACTGGTGTATGTTTTTGTGAAGGAAGTGCAGTCTTATGGTGACACCTTTCACGTGAATGAATAAGCAAGTTTACAGTGGAATTCTGATACACTCTGCCAGGAAACAGGAAGAAGGAGGGAAAGTCCCTGTGGCTCGTAGTTGACTGGCTGGGAACTGACTGGCAACCGTCTGACAACTGAAAGACCTTCTGTTGGGACTGGAAATTCGAGGTGTCATCTGTAAAGGGCTGCTGGTCCCAACAAATAACGAATTATTTTCTAATAGCATAGCATCTTTTGTAATGATGATTCAACCGTAGCATTTAGCATTGAGCTCAGATGAGTCACGTTGTATTTTCTATAGGAACCCCTACTTCCTGCATCATAGCCTCAGTTTTTGATTTTGCATCTGTTCGTGCCCCTCTATTCGCTTTGTATGCAAACCAAGCAGCAATCTCCAGCGCTGAAAAATAAAGCCCACATGAAAGTGCCAAAAACTGCAGTTCTTTGAACGGCCACTAGAGGCTGACTTCAGGGTCCAGTCAATCCCCACAGACTCCCACGTTAAAATGTCCAACAGCCTGTTGCAAAAACGCTGGGTGGTGTCACGGTAGCTACATCTATTATTTTCACAGTCTATGATGCAACCGTGTCACCTCCAAAATTCAGTTTGCATTCCGTCTGAACTTTTAGATGGACGTAACGGTAGCTACATGCATTATTTTCAAAGTATACACTAACTCAAAACACAGGAACTGAATTCTCACCGTGGCTCATTGTGGTTTGCTCAAACCTATAGCTTATACCAGAGCAAAGAAGCTATGGGTTTGAAAACACAATTTAATGAATATCCAACAGTTGATATTGTGGTCAAGACTGATCAGCTGCCAAGAACGACATTGACATCCACGGAGCAATGTTACAACCGTAACAAATAAACATTAATAGAAATCATGCAATTATATGAGATATTAGTGGTGGGAGACTGTGTCTACATTTTGATATTTAGACTAATAAGACAGAAAGATCTATCAGTGTTTCTAACATTAGAGTAGGATATTTTCTGTCTATACTTCACTGAGTGTGTGCTTGTGTTGGCTCATTCCTCTCTGACATTTTCCTCTCCCATCACCCCCCTCCTCCTCCTCCTCCTCCTCCTCCTCCTCCTCCTCCTCCTTCTAAGGTGTGAGAGAGGCCTTGGCTCATAATGTGAAGCCTCCCCTTTGAGTTGAGAGACAGGCCACAGTCTTTAAATTGCTCCCTTCATCCTCGGGGCATGTTCATGTGAGGATTCAGTTTAGGGTGTGACAATGAGGATCATCTGGCTCAAATCAGCCCAAACAATCACGGTTCAGTACCCTCAGACAGACGGGTAGACAAGTCGTCCCAGACAGACGCTGACAGTGTCCCTGTCTGCGTTATCCGTCTTTATATTCCAGCAGATAAGACGACTCTGAATTAATTAAGCTACAGGAATCTCTTAAAAACGCCGGATAGCTTAAAGCCTTTCACATCACGACGGTGCTGACAGAAGGATGTTCCTCCTTGTTGTCCTCACCATGGAGCGCCTCTTCAAAAGGTTATCAACTGAAATTCCAAGACAGGAATCAGAGAGAGAGACGAGGAGGGTGAAATAGATTTGAGGAGCTTTGATGAGAGAGGCTTGCGATGAAAGAAGCTTTCAAAGCACAAAAGGCTTCTCCACTCTTGTTCTTTTTGCTTTCTGTCACTCTCCAAGCTGCTGCCAGTGTCATTCTTTCGCTTTGAGCTATGAACCCAAACTGGTGTTGTAGCAGATTTCATGTACAACGCTGCATGCTTGTCATCTTGCTGTCTTTACCTCTTTTCTTGAAACATCTGACACTGTGGACAAACACCAGCTTCAGCAACAGATAGCCCATCCGCCTTCTCATATCCAGAGATGAGAGAAGTGATGAAAGGAGAAAGAAAAATAAGTAAGATGTCATCTTTAATGTCAAACATTATATTTTCACCCCCCCCCCCCCCCCTGTCTGGCTCCTCAGCACTGCTGTAACATTAGCCGTGTTGCTTGGAGCGACACCCTGTCAGGTGGAGTTTACAGACTCTGACACAGTATCCAGTAACCCCCTCGTTCCAGGGTGAGTGTGAGCCAGCGAGACAGACAGCACCGGTGAAGACAGACAAGTTGAAAGAAGAGAGGCGATTGATTGTGACAATCTGGAGCTGCTTTTGTCTCATGTGACCGGCTGCTGCTGCCAAAGGAGGCCAGATTTGAACTGTTTGAAAGTCGTTTTCACAACATGGGTCTGACGTTATCCTCTATAACTGTACATAACACTGCTTTTAAACATTTTAAAGTAGTTTCCTACAGCACACTTCTGTGAGAGCTTCTCTTATCATCATGTACTGCTGCCTCATTTTTTTAAACTTAAAATACAGCACATGTTCAGTCAGTCAAATACCCCTCCTTCAGCTTCCAACTGAATTTTGAACACTTGTTTATAGAAGCTGGCAGGTGTAGCCATCTGCCCAAATATCAAGAATGTGCCTACTGCACTGCTATAATTCAGGTCAGAGCTTAATTTATTCTCAGACTAGCTGCTAAAAACTGTTAATTTCAATCATCTGCATCTAAGTATGTAAAGTGTACCTAACTGACACACAAATGGTGTGTCCGTTTCTAACCTTGTTTATCTGATCTGATCACATTCCCACTACAAACAAACTACTCCAGAACTGTTTTGTGACCAGGTCAAAACGCAAACTCAGAAATTACTATTATATACATTAAGAACACAACATTCAGAACTCATCAAACATTATAAGACACCACCTATAATACAATAAAGCACCACAAGACAAGAAGCATCAGATCATTCATTCATAACTATATGATTGATCCCTCTTAAACAACTGTTTCAGTTTGAAACAGTTTTTTCAGGGCTGAGTGTGCCTATTGTCAAGTTTACAATAACAAGAATGGCAGATAGACGCTGTTATGGAGGCTGCTCTAAATTCGACATTTCTTCTCAATATCTTCTGGCATTGTAGCTTGTTTCTACCCATGTTGGCATGGCTACGCATCAGTTTCGACTTAAAATGATGTTAGATTTAGACAGACATGGACATCAGTTAGAGTTGAGGCAATGTCTGACAGGAGATGGAAACAGAGTGTAACAAGATGACAAATCTGACATCAGGCAAGCTCAAACGTACCACTGAGACAAAAAAGAAACCAGTGTCCAACTCAGCCGGACTAAACAACACAAACGTATGACAACACAGGTATAGTTTCCTTCTGTTTTATTTTAACACCATTTTTCAAGTATTTTCACTGGAGGGAAATCAAAGCATAAAAGCAACAGATAACTCGCTCTTTGACTGAAGCAAGTGAGCACATGCTCAAAGGGGTGAGCAGTATCACATTAAATAATTCCTGAATAATTAAGTGTTCAAAATTTGGCTGCCTTGGCATCAAAATCAAACGCAGCGCTGATCTGGATCGAGCAGTAGATCTATTGTGCTGCCCGGCTTTAATCAGCTTAAGTTTTTCAGGCAGATCGTAATAAATGACAGTTTATAACAGCTGTGCGTTGGCTGTAAATCACTCACTAATGCGCGGGACGCTTTGACAAAAGGGGCAGTTAACACAGTTTACTATGGAGCTTTGAGGCGGTCAGAGGTGGGATGAAATCCAAGAGACCTCACAGTCAGTCAGCAGGTGTTGCTTTGGTGTAAATGAAGCAGATGTGAGACCTTTTATCGTTACCATATTCACACTAACACAGATACATTAGAAAAGGCAGCTATTGGGCCACCAAGCCGCTGTTTGGGCCAGTGGTGTAAAGTGCATTTAATGGTTTTCAGTAGTACAATTTTGAAGTACTTGTACTTTTGCTAGTATTTCTATTCTATGCTACTTTATAGGCCTACTTCTGCTCCACTACATATATTTGACTTTAGTTGTTTTCGAGATTTATATTATTTATCAAAATATAAATCAATTCATAGATTATAATGCCTTATTAGAAGTTAAGCCTCATAAAGTATATAAACTAATTAAAATTAGCTACACCTTTACTAGCTGAAACATTAAAGTGAGAAACACATGAATGCATCAATAACTATAATCTAATCATGTATCATGTATGTAATATATAAATATAAATATGAATCTTAAATGGGAATTTATCTATGATATTTTTAATGTTTTTCCTAAGGCTGAACGAAATGGGAAAACAATCTAACAGATTTACATTTAGATTTCTGTAGACCAATATTATGAACATGATTTAGTATGATTTTTTTTTTTTTTTTTTTTTGGTTTTTCAACTTGCACTTAAAGGCTAAGTTCGGTTTTTTGACACCTGGGCCTTATTTTTAGGAATAAATACGCTCATAGACTCACCCAGACGATTTTGGTGGAGCTCGGAGCCGTTTTCGAGCAATTTAGATCCATCCGACGGCGTTTTCTCTCATGCCATAGAAGCGGACAGGGCCAGACATCGAAGCCCCTAAATTAGACATTATCTGCTGCGAAACTCGCTCATTTCACCTACATTTTATAAATGAATGGCCAGTGTTATCACCATGTCCGCTCAACTTCCTTGTTATGGTCATCTGGGGCTTTACAAGGATGGGTCACTTTTGGTGACGTCATAGACGTGCGCCGCAGGAGCGCAGTACAGCCGGCGCTAGGCTAGGCTATACAGCTACACGGGTACAAACATGGTTTGTCATTGCGTTTTTCCACTTTGTCCAAACAAAATGACTAGGTGGACAAAGTTCACATTCCACAGGCTTCCTTTGAAAAACCCGGAGTTACTAAAGCTCTGCTTGTTGTCCTGAAAATGGACCCGAATATTCCTATGGAAGAAACTGAGGAGGGTCAGTCACCGGGTCTGCAGCGCTCACTTCGCTCCAGAAGACTTCATTACAAAGACGACAAAGATAAAAGGCCAGGAAGCTCAGCGTCAGTACCTCAGGAGGAATGCCATCCCGATTGTTTCAGAGGGCTAAACAGACGCAGCGGAGGTAATGCATTTCTTTTGAAGATGTAATAATATTGGTCGATAACCAGTGCACGTCGGCCAGCGTATAAAGCTCCTTGTATAAAATGAATAGCTATCTTCACGACCTATGTCTGAGCAGGAGTAGCCTTCTAAAAATACATTCCTGCAAAAGAATACTGCACTGTAACGCAATATAATTTACTCTAGTCCATGCTAGTTTTTTAAAAACTAACTCGCAATGCATATGATATGGTTATTCTCTGCAGGCAATAAATTGTGACTCGAGCTGCAATCACCGCGGGTCTGCATTGTTAGCGCACACTTACAAGTAGTCATATGCTTTCTCCAAAACTAATTGTCAGTTGTTTCGACCGTTATTTATTTATAAAGCAAACACTCATAGAAAATATACCCTTTTTGCATTTGTATGGGCTACTTACTCTATCGAAAGTTGTCCGTTCGGTCCTGCTGGCTTCGGCTGCGTCTGCCAGTTGACTCTCGGGACATGAAAAAAAGTCTCTACCACAGCCCGGTTTGTCATGGCAGAAAAATCTTCCAGTGTAGTGAGACACGTATTTTGGGGGGCATCAATACGTGTTTCCTCTGGTCTCAAGTCCCACTCTGAGCAGCAAAGGCTCTCCTCTTCTGTTGTCTGTGGCGTGCAGCGTCCACAACAACAACAACACCAGTTAGCCCCCATTCGTGGACGTGCAGTGGTCGCTTGTTCTCTGGCCAGCTGTTCGGCTCTTTCCCTCTGCATCCTCCTTTCAAATAGCTCCTTGTCGGTGTATTCTGGCTCAAAACGATACGGGCATCCTCATACTCAGAGTCGTCATCAGACACGTCTACATCGGATAAATATTCCGTCATGTTGCACAAGAATAGCTGTGTAGCTGTATAGCCTAGCCTAGCCGGCGGGACTCAGCTGCGCTCCTGCGGCGCACGTCTATGACGTCACCAAAAGTGACCCATCCTTGTAAAGCCCCGGATGACCATAACAAGGAAGTTGAGCTGACACGGTGATAACACTAGCCATTCATTTATAAAATGTAGGTGAAATGAGCGAGTTTCGCAGCAGATAATGTCTAATTTAGGGGCTTCGATGTCTGGCCCCGTCCGCTTCTATGGCATGAGAGAAGACGCCGTCAGATGGATCTAAATTGCTCGAAAACGGCTCCGAGCTCCACCAAAATCGTCTGGGTGAGTCTACGAGCGTATTTATTCCTAAAAATAAGGCCCAGGTGTCAAAAAACCGAACTTAGCCTTTAAACCCGCCTTGGCCATTTTCACTTGTAGTACTGCAACATCAAGGCTTGCACGAGGTGTTTTACAAGATTTTTTTTTCACCTACTCATTCACCTATGTCACATGGGGCCCTATTTTATACCCAGCACAATGCGGCGCACAGGGCAGCACAACCGACATCGCTAGTTTCAAACCAAAACAGTTGTTTTTCACAGCTTGTGCCCATGTTGTGTAAGTAGCAAATGTTCTATGCCCATCTGTGTGCCCATGGGCTTGTAGGTCTTAAAATGAGGTGTGGTCAGGCACATCTTTGGTGTATTGCTATTTTGAGGCAGCAGAAAGTGACTGCACCATTGAGCACCAACAAAAACCTGCTCCAAATTATAGACTGTATAAAATAATGGACATAGCTACTGTGATGTCACCCACTGGTTAGTGGACTTCCATTTTGAAGTGTTGAGTTTGGCATTTAGGCCATCGCTATCTTGTTTATTTTATAGCCAGATGTGATCATAATCGGATGAGAGGGTGGATCTGACTCACAGACTGTAGCGATACCTCACAGACAGCCTGTCACTCAAGTGGTCCTGCCCTTAAATATGCATAACCTTGTTTTTTGATAAAATGTAAACGAGTGAGCTATAAGAATGTCAACCCCCATACAGTTAGCTTAGGAGACCAAAACTAGGCTGTGAACACGTTTATTTCTGCCGGGGGTCTTTGAGGATTTACTCTGTTTCGGAGCCAGCCTCAAGTGGCCGTTTGATGAACTGCGATCCTGGCATTTTCGCATTGACTTCATTTTTCAGCCTCAGAGGTCAGAATGGTGCAGTATGAGTCAGGTAGTAAAAGTCAGATTCAACTGGTCTTTAAAGGGAATGGGAGATGAAGATGATGTGTTGACTTTATGTTAAACCCAGAAATACAACCCATTTGCCCCTTGTACCTTACTTTGGGCCAAGATTATGCACTATTTAACTAGAAAAAAATTAAGCTGGACGTGCCTTAAATGCTCTCGTGTCATGCACTTTAGACTATGTGCTATAGATCATCTGTGGAAAGTAGAGCAGTGTGTGTGTGCATGTGAACCAAAATTGAAAATTATTTCTGACCCTTTGCTTGGTTAGACTGTTTAGCATTTACAAAATCAAAGATTTTGTGATTTGAAAATTGCACTCTATTACCTCATGAATTTGAATTCTATTAATCGCCTAGCCATTTTTGCTTGTGGTACTTTTAAGTATATTTGATGCTGATATTTTGGTACTTTTACTAAAGTCAGATTTTAAAGTGTAAAGTGTATTTTTATACTTTGACAAAGGGCAGCATGACATATTTGTTGTTGCAAATAAGTAGTAAAATAAAACAATTTGGCAGTGTCATTTTTAACTTTTATTGCCAACTGCCATCTAACTAAAAGAAGAGTTTAAGTGTTTTTCTCTTCCTCTGGCGTTTCAGAGCAGCTGTAATCTAATTGCAAAGTGTGGAAGAAAAACTTTCAAGACATAAACAGCGAGTTAATCTGTATCTCTCTGATCTCATCGCCTGTCTGTCAATCCAAGAGAGGCGAATGCAAAACAACGTAGGTATAATTTAGCGTGACGGCCTTCTGGTGGCAGCTGGGGTGAAGAGTTCACAGGGAGGAACAAATGCTGTGTGTGTGTGTATGAGGCACAGATACAGCAGTAGTTAGATTTATAATATATGTGGTTCATTCATGTATAGTGGCACAACTCTTAACTATGGTAAAGAAAGCATCTGAGAGTTTGCAAAACACAGCAGTGATTGTTCAGACTTGGGCACAGAGAGGTCAAGTAACTGTAGCACAAGCACATCTATTCAAAGCCTTGAAAAATCAAGTGTGGCTCTCCAACAAAACTTCTTTTATTTAGATCCCAACCCATTACATTGAACCTACTGTCTCTTATTCTGTGTACTGACACTAAGAGAATGTCTTTTGACAACGGTGAACAGGACTAAAGCAGAAGGATGACCCAGGGGCCGGGGCAGCACACACTAGACAGGGTGCTGCTGGGGCCCCCGGAGGCATACGCTATGGATCCATGATGAAGGGCAGAAGAAAGAACAGAGTGAAGCCGCAAAGAGTTGGGGTGTGATAATGGATTCCCACATTAGGTCCATCAAGGTCGGATGAGAAATGGGATATGGCAGCAGCTTGGCACTGGTAAGTAGAAAATCTGGTTTGAAGCAAGGCGTTGAGCGGGCCGGTGACTCTATGCTTGGTGGCAGGCGCTTGGGGCTTGTGTTGGGGATTTTGGAGACTTCCCCAGGTCACAGTGTAGAGTGGAAACACATGGTTTCAATGTGTCTCTCATCTCCTGCACTCAGAGTGCGGCCGTGTCCACAATTTTGCATTTGTAACTCTGGAATTACTTTATGGTTAGTGAGGAAACAGAAACAAAAAAAGGCTGAAAATCCCAAGATTTCAACATTTGCACTCCAGTCCCTTTACACACCCTCCTCGCGCGCGCGTGTGTGTGTGTGCTGAATTCCTGTAGAGTTCATGAGTAACACTGGCTGAGAGGCCTGCAGGTCTGAAGCCATAAATTACCTGAGAGTGACATGAAGACACCAGTCAACCACAGGAGCTTTACTAAGAACTTCAAACAGCAGGCAGTAGTATCATTGAGGGGTCACCCTTCAGTCATTCTCACAGTAAATAAAACCATTCCACATGCAAATATTGACACTGTGACTATAGTCATTTTGTTCTAAGACCGACCCTAAATTAGAGTTCCAAAACATATTAAAAGAATACTCTGCATTGTATAGACTTATACAGAAGTATTCTCTTACAGTCATCACTTCTGGCACATTCTCAGAGTGTGGTGGTGTATTTATCTGCAGAGACTCTGGATTATATTATTTTCTTCTCATTTTCTGTGTTTGGGACATTTCTAGGTGTGTACCCCAACAGTGCTCAGGTGAGGTCAGTTCAGATGCCAGAGTGTTATGAGAACACATCCAAGAGACACAGTGCCCCCCAAAAATGCAAATATAGCTAGGCGAAACAGCAAATTGGGTGAATCTGGGGGTTGGCTTTTACTTTCACTTTCACTAGCAATCGTGTTTACGAGCAGTAACCGAAAATCCGGCAAAATATACCTTTAAATATATAGTTAACTATTTTGCTATTGCTATGTCTTTGCAAGCCTGATCACAACAACATTTATAACAACAACAACATTTTGCTGCAAAATCATTTTATTACAAAGGAACTTTGCTTCTTTGGCACTAAATTTGGTGAACTGTTGATCAACAGCAAGCTGTCTGGACAGCGCTGACCTTTGAGGGAATGAAGAGCTGGATAGACCAAAATTAAAGAGGAAGCTATTGTAGCTTGTTAGCCGTGTTGCAGCATTCATATTGAATTAACAGTTCCACAACAGAGACTTGGTTTTTGAGACAGTTATGAGACAGAAGTTGTCGGTACAAATATGTCTGACCTGAATAAACAGTGTTAATGTCTTGTCCCAGGCCATTTGACCTCATTCCCGGGGCATCAAATACTGCCTCTCTGCATCTCATATCGATGCCAAAGGCAACCTCTGACATCACTCTAGGACCTATCTGTCACAGTGGACACTTTTTACCTGCCATACATGCCACTGGCTGAATCCAGATGTCTCTGGACTTGTAGAATGAGCCCTCGCGGACTTCAGTTCTACGTAGTGTGACGTATTTACTGTCATCACGTAAAGTCTACGAGGGCAGAGACTACAAGCGGCTGATAGACAGCCTTCAACTGTTTTACTCGTTGCTGAACAAAAACAGGCTGTGATAAACACTATTGTGACTGACTAGCATAAGTGTGTTTCCAAGTGGCTAGCATGTTCGCAGTTAGCATGCCAGGTCAAACATTTTACCAGCTAACACTCTGAGTAATCACAGTGTCACCAGTCTTCTGGCACCTCTAGCACCAATACGCAAAGACACACTGATTCATTTTGCTGTGACTCATTCTTAAAGAAAATTACAGTATTTGTGAACCATTTTTTTATTCTCACAAATATATATATTACGGCTATTGGTCAATATAACATTTTACTCACTGTCTCTGTTGTAAAGATTCAGGTAACACAAACTCCAGCAAGCACATAAACTGGCATAAGGACCATGAACATTCTGCAGCTTTTCAAGAAAGCTCAACAGAAATCATCTCAAAAACTTGTCATTAAGTAGGACTGAAAGTTTTTAAGGGAAAAATACCTCATGATAAATAAAACTGATCAACACAAATATGACCCAGCTGGAACTCTCCTTTAAAATGTACTTTATAATTATTTCCATAATGTTCAGAAGGTGCAGCTTATTCACATTAAAACCCTTGTGCGCTGCCAGTTCCTAGAAACATTTACAACACAGGCAACTGTATGTAGACACGCACGCGGATACAAACATTAACATACACCCTTACACACAACCCACACATACACACTTTAAAGTAGAAAATTAAATCCAGGTGGATGCAGGAGTTTTCTTGTGCTCCCAGCAGGGTGTTTGGGGAGTTGAGAAGTTGAAAACATGCACACACAGACCTTCAGACACAAGGAGAGAGAGGTTGACCTTTGACTGTTTGTTGGTCTAGAACCAGGCGTGAACCTCAAGCCCCAGGGCATGCTGGGAGTTTAACCAGGGGCCAGAGGTCATTGAGATGGGCATCAGAGCAACAGAGAGGTTAAAGGGGGTAACAACTCTTTTATTTGCCTCATGACACCATTATTTTCCTCTTTAAAACCAATTATGAATTTCTGTTAATAATTTACTACTTCAAAGTCATTTTTTATCTTGCATCTATGGATGGTCCCACCCTATCTGTAACTAATCAGGCTACAGATCTGAGGTACTTGTACTTAACGTGAATATTTCCATTTAATGCTACTTCATGCTTCTATTCCATTACATCTCAAAGATAAATACTGCCCTTTTTATGTCACTACATTGGTCGGACAGCTACTTTTTTAAATTACAATTTTTCATCTACTTCCTGGCCAGTGAAAACCATGTCTCTCCTACATAAACTCTTTAAAAACCCTCTTGGATCAGCTGGAAAATGCATTGTCATGCACAGTCACACTACAGACAAATAACGATCTTATAGAATAAGATGCATTGCTGTACATTAAACTACCCGACATCTACAGCAGTAACATGCAACATACACATTAATGACGGAGTAATATTAATCCAAAAATTTCAAATAAAATAGTACAGGCTGCTGTACTGTTTGTACGCATACCTAGGAAAAGTAATGCACCTTAATTTGTATTTACATTAATCACATAATCATGAGCCACTAATTTGTATTTAACCCAGATAATCAGGATGGCTGTGATCATGTGACTAATGTGCTGACAGGAGTAAAGAAGTAAGCAGCTAAGGAGTCAGTCTAAGGAAGTAGGTTCGGTTGGTGGATCGGTCAAACAAACACAGGACTGTCCTGTGTGACACCAAGTGAACTTTGAATTATTTTAAGGTACCTCATAATAATGTATTTTTTCCTAAACCCAATCTATGTAACTTTATTTTCCTCAGCCTAATCTAAGTAACTTTACATGAATTACCTAATGTTTCTTTTCCTAAACCAAACCGAGGTGACTTTACTTCCCTTTACCTAACCTAGATAACTCTACTTTCCTAAACGTAATTTACGTAACTATACCTTAAGTACATAACTTTACTTGCCTAAAGCTAACCTATATAACTTTATATTAAGCATGTAGCTTTATATTAAGTACAAGACCTAAGTAACTTTATGTTAAGTACTTAACTTTAAGTACATAAGATGACAACGCCCAATCATGTTTTTTTTCCTGAACCTGACCTATGTAACACTGACTACTTTTATTTTTGATGCTTTAAGTATATTTTGCTGATACATATTTTTACTTCAGTAAGGTTTTGAATAAAGGACTTTAACTTGTAGTGAAGTACTTTAACAGTGTGGTATTTGTACTTTTACTCGTAAGTAAGTAAAAAATCTGAATACTGCTTCCACTACTGCAGGTCTTCCATCAGCCTTACTGATGTCTGAAGTCTTCACTTTGAAAAAGATTAATTTTCAGTTTCCTTTTTCTGTGTTTTTTATTCTCCTGTTTAAAATGGGTGAGCTGAGTAAGTTACGGGTGAGGACAGAGGAGAGGAAAGGAGTTGATGGGTGAAACCTCTTCCGGGCAGATCCACCTTAAAAAAAAAGCCAGAAGGCTCCTTCTGACATGCTGACAGCTTGCCATGAGTGACGTGTGATCTGTACAAATTTCAGGACTAATAAATCTACCTGTCAGAGGAAGGAGACTTGAAAGGGCCGCTGCCCCGCGGCGCAGCTTAAATGCAACTGCTGTTGATGAAATTCTGTAGGCTGGAGAATTACAGCTGTCAGGAAAATACGCCTACATCAGATCTGACGGCCTGGCTCCTTTTCTAACCTGTTCTCTGTCTCACACTTCCTCCCTCCCTTTTTTACTTACTTCCTCTCTTTTATTTCTAATCCAAAATATGTGAACTTTTTAAAAAAAAATACTGGCGTGGGAAATATTATCTCTCCAACGTGCGACAGGAAATTATTTCTCCAAGTTTCCTTGTTTGTTCTTTCTTACAACAAAACACACTCTGAAAGGAACAAAGCTAAATCATATCGCACACAGCTGTTTTGCCTTTTCCATTACAGAGCGGCTCTATTTTCTTATGTGCTTTGAAGTTCAGGCTGGACTTTAGCCAGTAAGAGACATATTCACTGCTGGTCCGTGACAGCTATAAACATCGTCTGAGGAGAGAGAGGCATAAACCAGCTGAGCGTGTTGCTGTATTTATGGGTAAACGAGTGGAAAAGCCATTGCTCTCTCTAATCTGTCATAAAGGAGATTTATGAGTGTGTGATGTGAGGACCTTGTTGAGGCTGTGTATTGACTCATCTCATGCAGACAGACTCCATGAGGCATGAAGCTAGCCAGATTCCACATCAATGGACACATGATTCAATATAGAAATGCTCATATAGCATTTTGTTATTTAAACTAAAGTAAAAGTCATTACTGAGCCTTTTCTTTTTACATAACTAAGAGGAGAAACTCAGGAACATTGGGCTTTGAGCTAGATGCTAAAATCACCTTGCTAACATGCTCACAATGACCAGTAATGGTGGAAGATTGTTTACTTGAGCAAAAACATAAATACTACAGTGGAAAAAATTACTGTTACAACTAAAAATCCTGCATTCAAATCTTACATGTAAAAGTACAAACATGTCCGCATCAAAATATACTTAAAGTACCAAAAGTAAAATTAAAAGACGTTATGCAGAATGGCCATTTCCATAATAATATATTGTATTACTAGATTATAATTATTGATGTATTAATTATTTTAATGTTGCAGCTGGTAAAATTAGAGCTATAACTACTTACTTCCTGCTGGGTAGCTTAAACATTATTAATACCTCATAATTTGTTTGTTATTTTATCATCTGTATTAATAATATGAAACTTCAAAGTAACAAAACTCTTCTCTTGTCACTCCCCTCGGCATGTGATACCCACGCCAAAAGCACCCTCTGACATCTCTATGAGACACACCGGGCTTTTAACTAATTCCAGTGAAAAAACGCCCACAGCAACATTTGATACTCAGAACAACTGATGGGTGAAACAACCAAAGACTTTCAAGAGATTGCTGTTTTTGTCCTGTGTGAGAACAACAAATTTTACCCAGGAGACAGCCGTGCGTCATATACAGATGTTAAGGAGTGCATATCATAGAGAGACCAAAGGGTGCCTTCAGCCATTGGTATCACATGCAAGGGGCGTGAGAAAGAACACAGTTTAAAAATTGCAGTTGAGTAAAGAGTATATATTTACTATGGATGTCTCAATCCCATCTCAAAGATGAGTACTGGGACCATTCGAGACATTGTTTAACTGGTGTATTTAACTGTACAGCTTTTGTAGCACAGTTGTCACAAACTCTGCTCTGCAACTTACTCTGCAACCTGTCCTGGTTGTAAAAAGCCGTTTATTCAGCAACCAAATCAAAACTGTCAACTTGCTGTTTGGGTCAGTACAACATTTCTGCTCACCTCAAACATCCTGTCATATTACCAGCAGAATTACAGCTGGATGTTGAGAGGGGACAAAGAGAAGAAGAAAAATCGCAAGCAACAGTTAGAAAAACGAAGGAGCAAGATGGAGAGGGAGAGAAAGCACTCTGGGGTCCGTCTTTCAGTTCCACATCTGGCCCTGATATTTCAGAGTTAATTAGTCATGCAGGGGTTGTGTGTAGATAAATCTATCATCCCGCAGTGCACAAACCATTTGAGAAATGAAAGGAAGTGAGGAGATATACACAGTCCGAGCTCCTTCATAAATCACTGGCCCAGATTAAAAACAGGCACTACTGTGATGAGAGGGAGGGATCAGGACGAGGCTGGTCCTGGACTTTCTCACACAAAAGCACACTTTAATGCAGGCACATACACTTACAGGATATAAATACATATATGTAGATAGATATACACACACTTTCCTGCAGTGACTCTCAACAAAAGGTACTTACACCCCAATGGGTAGGTCAAAGAGATTGTGGAGTGACTCAGTTAATTTGAAGAAGAAAAAAAAAGAGAAAGAAAGAAAGCAATATATCCACCTAATGACATGACCATCACCTGTTGCAGTTGTGACTGCAAAAACTAGTTAGCAACAAACACCAGAGGTTGAAATAGGTTGCTAAAAGTTATTATTATAGGTCAAAAAGTTAGCAAAAAGCAATGGCTAAAGAGTTCAAATAGTTATGTAAAAGTTGAAATATAGACAACAGTATTTCATAAACAGTTAAAATGGATACTTTAAAGTGATGACTAGATTATTGAAAATCTATATATATTTTTAGGCATGCTAAAAAATAATTTAGCTTTGCTAAAAACACTGGACAAATGAAAATAAGCAGCTGAAATAGTTGACCAAAAGTATTAAATCAACAGTCAAAAGGGTTAACAATGGCAGCTAATAATGGATAACTGTTTAAAATTTCAAATGTTTATCCATTACTTTAGCTATCTGTTAGCCCAGGAACGGACTGGGACTGAAAAACAGCCCTGGACTTTGACTTGGCCCAGAACAACCACAATAACCGGTGCGCGAAATCTATGGGCCGGCTGCCGTCCAATTTAAAGGCTGCCACCTAGCGGACTGGACGTGGAACAGTAGATTATCAGGGAGAAAAAGGGGGAAAAAAATGGTGATGACTGCGTGGTGGCCGCCGGCCGTCCTGGAGTACTGGCCATTCTGTGATTCTCCAGAACCTCCAGATGGCCAGTTCACCCCTGTGTTAGCCTAACAGTATGCTAAAAGGTGGATAAACAGTTGAAATAGTGAGATAAAAGTGATGAATTAATGACTGAAACAGTTAGCTCATCGTGCTGGGGCAGTTAGAATAGATCGACATAATGGATAAATGGTTGAAATCGATGCATCCTCAAAACGGTTCATATAACTTGTGAAAATGCACACTATGGTTAATGTTACAGCCTATCTAACAAATTAGCACCCCACAAATAACACTTCATATGTAACTTTAAGTTATGTACTAAATGTAAAGTTACATAGGTTAGGTTAAGGCAAGTTATTTGGTAACTTTTAAGTAAAGAAACATGGTGACGGCATACCTTAAGATTTTACCCTGCTCCAAATGCCAGTCTCCTTAGGAAAAGTCTTGTGTTTGTGACCCATCCACCATGCCAACCTGCCACCTTATGTGGACTACTTACTTCTGTACTCCCATCAGCGTGTTGGTCATGTGATCACAGCCTTGCTAAATATGTGGGTTATCTACAATTAACTGGCTCATGATTTTGTGGGTTCCACAAATTTTGGTGCATTACTTTTTGTAGGTATAATTTAGGGTTGGGAATTACTAGAGGACACACGATACTATATTATCATGATACTTGAGTCACGATACAATATCATTGCGATATTGCCGAACCTCATCAAGGCATTTTTATGGCAGCAAAATGTGATGCAAAGCAGACAGACTGACTGACACCATCATAAAACTCGTCAGAAATGCTGCATACACCTGACAAACTGGACTGTTGGCAGATTTCCACATCAAGCGTGTCAGCAAAACACGTGCAGGTAGCCCGCTAACTGAAAGGCAACACCCACGTTAGAAGTGTTACGACTGTCTGTTACAACCACAATCCCCTATTCTTGTGCTGCATTTTGCAGGAGATCTGCAATGTTTGCTCTGGTGTGACTTTTCGTGTACTGCTCTAGTTTGGAGAACATGAGACAACTATTCCCATTCCTCTGTGAGATAATGTGCCATTATAGTCACATATGAATCCATGAATCCATCCACAGGCGTTACAAGTTAATGCCAGCCTTCCTGCTGTACTCAAAGATTCCTCAACTTTATGCTTCACTTCTCTGTAGAGCCTGGGTACAGCTGTGTCAATGAAAAAACATTGGTATAGAGTCACATACCTGGGTTCTAGTGTTTTTAGCACGTAACAGCACTGTATGCACCCAGACCTTTGCACATGATGTAGGTGATGGACGGTGGTATTTATTTATTTATTTTTAGCTCTCTCAGAATTGGATGGTAGTTTTGTCAAGATAAATGTGTCAAGTGTTGGTTGATTTTTTGGCGAAGCGGGTTTAGCATTAGCTTGGCCATCAGCGCCTAAAACTATCTCTGGATAATGTATTTTATTCTCATATGACTCTGATTGCAAATTGCACGTCACAAAATTCCTCTTTTCCCTCCATGTTAAAAAATCAAAAATAAGTCCAGACATTAGATTTAAATGCCAACGACACATACCTGTGTATAACCACCACTATACTACTGGTTAGCTGACACTGATGGATACACAGTTGAAATAGTTAGATAGAGGTAATGATATGGTGGGATATGGTATGGTAGAAATGCCCTGCCTCTGTAGAAATACTAATAACTTATCATAAGTGCTATATGGTAGCCAACAGGACTTTCTTGCATTCTTCCACTTGCCTACGATATAGCACTTATGATTACCATGACCTGGATGACTGAAAATCTTCACTGACTAATTACTTACCAACTTACCAATTTAAATATTGACAGTTAAATTATATGAAAAAAATTACAACATTGATATTCCTGTGTTAACAGGACTATCGATATCAACTTTGATATAATTATCTGTGTTAACACTGAGTGCATTCAAATTATGACAACAATAGAACACGACAATAAAGGCATATTAAGAGTTCATCTGACGGTAATCACATTACTAATCTCTTCTCATTACTGTCCTTTACTACAGACATTCAGAAATGTTAAAATTTACAATACACTCATCTCACAGCTACTCTACTCAACTGGCTCCTTCATTAGCTAGAGGAGCTGTTCAATGTTTACACAGTTAAACAAATGTACTCAGCAGCGTATTACTCATAAACATCTGCTTGCTATCCCTATAGTATCTCACTCAGCAGAGGAAGGAGTAGGAGGAGAGGAGTGACAAGAGGGAAGGATGAGGAGCTGAGAAAATGACAACAAGGACATGTGTACAAGGAGGAGGTCATGAGGAAGAGGAAGATGATTTGGATTGGGAAGAAAGTCCTCCAGAGCTTGCTGCCAAAGTGCCTTGAGAAATCGGTTAGTTTATCATTTCCTCGTCCTTTTGATACTTTTCGTGCCTATGAGAACATATTTTAAGATGTGGATATACACTTTAGGTGTCAGCCTTAAATTGAGCGATGTGCTTTCCATTAATACAAATCTGATGGCACGCACTTCCTTTACTTCTGTTCGTGGTAAAGATGATCAAAACAGACTAGCTGACAGCATGCCATGAACGTGAGATGATGTTTCACGGCCAAATCAAATAACCAATTGGAGGAGAGTCCTTCTAGCCAATCAGAGGCGGAAAAGGCAGTACCTTCCCCTACCATCCTACAAAAAAAAAAACATCGCTGTCCAGGCAAAAGTGGACGTTTGGTCAGCCTACGTACACTTACCGGGCTGGGTCATATGGCCAGTAAATGAAATCTTGATTTATTTATTTTTCTTACTAAAACATGAATGAAACCAACCGTTTTTGCTTCTTTATGTGCAAGTCATTGAAGCAAGTATGATAAAAGATGTGCAAGAAATACAAGTTATCCAGTGTCTGAATGCTCCAGTGTTGGAATGTATATTTAGGTACAATTTTGAAGTACTAGGACCTCACTTCAGAACATCCATTTTTTGATACTCCACTACGCTTTTTACACTATGGGTCATATTCACCCATTCACTCACACATTCATACAGTGGTGGCCGAGACTACCATACAAAATGCCACCTGCTACTCAGTTTTAACACACTCACACTCACCGATGGAACAGCCATCGGGAGCAATTTGGGGTTCAGTATCTTGCTCAAGGATACTTCGAGGAGCCTGGGATTGTACCGATCTTTGGTGGACCGCTTTACCTCTGAGCCGCCCCAAACAAATCATTATTATTATTATAGGTTAAGATGAGACTTTACCTCTATAACATTTCAGGGGGTTAGATATCTCAAAATGTGAATGTTTCAGGCAAGCCCTACATAAATTAAAATCAAAAAATGATCATTTATTTATTAGGTTTCTTTTCTAAATACTCCACAACACTTCAACATTCCTGGCAGTGTGGAGATGGATTTGAAACAACATTTTGGGAAATATATTTTACAGAGGATATAACAGAACAGCTAAATCAATATAGAAAATCTGAGACAAAATTGACACCCACCCAGTGCTGCATAGTAACTAAATACTCGGGCTGTCGAAATAATGCGTTAATTCTGATTAAAAATCACAGAAAAAATAACGCATAAAAAAAATTTACACTGATAAATCACATTCCGTGGTGCCCTTTGACCTTGTGCATCATTGGAGGCCACAGTGGCTTTGTCACATGATGGAGGCAGACGAGATGGCACTGCTGCTATCATGACTGGAACATTTAGAACTGGTGATAGGAGCACCGTTGTCTGCAATTTCTGGAGTAAAAAAATTTTGTACCATCAGAGTACTTCAAGCCTGAAATATTACCTCAACGCAAAGCATTTAGCAGCGAACCCAGAGGTCTGAGCTAGTACCTGTGACCTACTACAGGAACTATCTCCCTTGCAGGACACTTGTGTCCAAAATCCAGCAGCATAACTACAACACGTCTGCCAAAATTAATTTGAAGAGAATTTTTTTTTTAATACTTTACTAAAATTGCTGTATGTGATTAGTTCGGATTAATCAATCACAGAGCTTGTAATTAATTAGATTAGTTTTTTAATTGCCTGACAGCCCGACTAAATACATTTAATTGACCTATGGCTAAGCCACGCCCCCTCCACTCACTCAGACAAACTATCAACATACAGTGACCAGCGCTATGGCAGGTGTCACAGTACACGGCATTTCACAGGAGGCAATTGATGATTTTTGGAGACATAACGATCAGATATAACTAAAAGGGCCTAAACTATGCATTGGATGGATATATTAATCATTTTTATGTTGAGAAGGTCGATGAAAAGCTGAAATTACAAGCCAAAATTTACAGGTCACAGTGTAAGCATGATAATCCGCATCTCGTTGCCGTCACCATCATAGACAACAAGTTAAAGTGCCACTGAAGTTAAGGTTTTTGGCTCAGAGTATGAGAACAGGATAACGGCCTTTTTACCATCTTTACCAAGAGTGTCTCTCCATTAGTTTGGTGCTACAGTATTTACATTGAATCATTCAGCATAACATCTGCCGACCTTTATCTCTGTTATTACAGATAAGTTAATGAAGCTAAGCTCCAGAAGTTAACATTAGCTTAACTAGAGCCCTTTGGTGATCGTACATCATTGTTAGCTGTTGTCCAAAGTACAAAACTAGAACAAAATAGGCTAATGAACTTCCAGCAAACAAGGTGACATGATGAACAACGCAGCTAGGAGCTAATGTTAGGCTAACTTTAGCTAGAGATGTTAAAGATAACTTTATATTTCTTTCCAGCAAAGTGACAATATGTTGCCTCAAACACAATGTTGACTTACCTTAAAACAGATGGACATCATTGTTAATCTTATTCACGTTGAGTTGATGTTGTGGTCTAACGTTACCACACAACTTTATCCAAAGGGGACACTTTTCTCAGTTGAGATGTGGTTTAAAGGGTAAAAAATACACCTCGTCGCCCAGCCTCTCAGGATACCTTGTGTCGGAGTTGCATGTACCCCATGCACACTGTTTGGCCATTTTTAAACTTCAAATCTCAGAAAAAGCTCATAAAACCGAACAAAACTGACTTTCTGTAATGCATTTCAAAGAACGTCCAGGCAGAGAATGTCCAAGTGTATGGGAATGGCTATATGCACTGTGATTGGCTCATCGCATTTGCGGGTGGGGCTTAGCCATGGGTCAGTTGTTCCACATGCTGTACCAAAAAACTATTTTGAGGACATTGTACTTTACTTTCTGCCACTTAAAACTTCTGCTGCACTGCAATCCATAGGCAATTACTGTACTTTATTTCACACTATTACTTTGCACATTCAGATTCATAATGGCACAAACAAATACAATACAATAAAACAGTTTCATAAAGTTCAAAGCACCCTTCATGATGGACAACAGCAAGAATCTGTGTACCCGGCCCGGAGGGTTACCGGGGCCCCGCCCTGGAGCCAGGCCTGGGGTTGGGGCCCGTGGGAGAGCGCCTGGTGGCCGGGCTTTCACCCATGGGGCCCGGCTGGGCCCAGCCCGAACCGACTACATGGGCTCGTTCCCCTGCAGGCCCACCACCCGCGGAGGGATCCGGAAGGGTTCGGTGCAGTGTGGATTGGGCAGCAGACCAAGGCGGGGGCCTTGGCGGTCCGATCCTCGGCTACAGAAGTTGGCTCTTGGAACACGGAATGTCACCTCTTCGGCGGGGAAGGAGCTGGAGCTGGTGGAAGAGGTTGAGCGCTACCGGCTAGATATTGTCGGCCTCACCTCGACACACAGTTCCGGCTCTGGAACCCTAGTCCTTGAGAGGGGGTGGACCTTCTCCTTCGCTGGAGTTGCTCCGGGTGAGAGGCGGAGGGCCGGGGTGGGCTTTCTGATAGCCCCCAGACTCTCTACCTGTACGTTGGGGTTTACCCCAGTAGACAAAAGGGTTGCTTCCCTGCGCCTTCGGGTAGGGGGACGGGTCCTGACTGTTGTCTGCGCTTATGCGCTGAACAGCAGCTCAGAGTACCCGCCCTTTTTGGAGTCCCTGGGACGGGTGCTGGACAGTGCCCCAACCGGGGACTCCATTGTTCTGCTGGGGGACTTCAACGCTCACGTGGGCAATGACAGCGGGACCTGGAGGGGCGTGATTGGGAGGAACGGCCTGCCTGATCTGAACCCGAGTGGTGTTCAGTTATTGGACTTCTGTGCGGGTCGCAGTTTGGCCATAACTAACACCATGTTCAAACATAAGGATGTCCATCGGTGCACGTGGCACCAGGACAGCCTAGGTTGCAGGTCAATGATTGACTTTGTAGTCGTATCATTTGACCTGCGACCATATGTTCTGGACACTCGGGTGAAGAGAGGAGCAGAGCTGTCAACTGATCACCACCTGGTGGTGAGTTGGATCAGATGGTGGGGGAAGACGCCGCGCAGACCTGGCAGGCCCAAACGAGCAGTGACGGTCTGCTGGGAACGCCTGGCGGAAGAACCTGTCCAGATGATCTTCAATTCCCACCTCCAGGAGAGCTTCAACCGCGTCCCGAGGGCAGAGGGGGACATTGAGTCCGAATGGGCCTTGTTCCGCTCTGCCATTGTCGAGGCGGCGGCTGCAAGCTGTGGCCGCAAGGCTGCTGGTGCCAGTCGTGGCGGTAATCGTCAGGCTGAAGAAGGAGGCCTACAGGGCATGGTTGGCCTGTGGGTCTCTGGAAGCAGCTGGCGGGTACCGGCGGGCCAAGCGGAGCGCAGCGGTGGCAGTCGTGGAGGCAAAAACTCGGGCGTGGGAGGAGTTCGGTGAGGCCATGGAGGAAGACTATCGATCGGCTCCAAAGAGGTTCTGGCGAACCGTCCGGCGCCTCAGGGGGGGAAGGCGGCAACCAGCTCACACTGTTTACAGTGGGGGCGGGGAGCTGCTGACGTCAACTGGGGATATTGTCGGGCGGTGGAAGGAATACTTTGAGGAGCTCCTCAATCCCACCAGCACGTATTCCAGTGAGGAAACAGAGACGGGGTATCGGGGGCGGGTCGTCCAATTTCTGGGGCAGAGTTGCCGGGGTAGTGAAACAACTCCGAGGCAGCGGAGCCCCGGGGGTGGATGAGATTCGTCCTGGATATCTCAAGGCTCTGGATGTTGTAGGGCTGTCCTGGTTGACACGCCTCTGCAACATTGCGTGGACATCGGGGGCAGTGCCTCTGGAGTGGCAGACCGGGGTGGTGGTCCCTATCTTCAAGAAGGGGGACCAGAGGGTGTGTTCCAACTATAGTGGGATCACACTCCTCAGCCTACCTGGTAAGGTCTACTCCAGGGTGCTGGAGAAGAGGGTCCGGTCGATAGTTGAACCTCAGATTGAGGAGGAGCAATGTGGTTTTCATCCTGGACGCAGAACCATGGACCAGATCTTTACCCTCGCCAGGGTGCTGGAGGGGGCATGGGAGTTTGCCCAACCAGTCCACATGTGTTTTGTGGATTTGGAGAAGGCTTACGACCGTGTCCCCAGGGGCATCCTGTGGGGGGTGCTCCGGGAGTATGGGGTTGGTGGTCCCTTGCTAAGGGCCATCCAGTCCCTGTACCGAAGGAGCACGAGTCTGGTTCATGTGGCCAGCAATAAGTCGGACCGGTTCCCGGTGAGGGTTGGACTCCGCCAGGGCTGCCCTTTGTCACCGGTTCTGTTCATGACTTTTATGGACAGAATTTCTAGGTGCAGCCGAGTGGTGGAGGGTGTCAGGTTCAGTGACGGGAGGGTCTTGTCCCTGCTTTTTGCGGATGACGTGGTCCTCCTAGCTCCATCGAACAGTGACTCCAGCTCTTGATGGGACGGTTCGCAGGCGAGTGTGAAGCGGCTGGGATGAGAATCAGCACCTCCAAGTCTGAGGCCATGGTCCTCAGCCGGAAAAGGGTGGATTGCTCTCTCTGGGTCGGGGGGGGGGTCCTTCCTCAGGTGGAGGAGTTTAAGTATTTCGGGATCTTGTTCACATGCGAGGGTAGGATGGAGCGGGAGATTGACAGGCGGATTGGGGCGGCGTCAGCAGTGATGCGGGCACTTAACCGATCCGTTGTGGTGAAGAGGGGAGCTTAGCCAGAAAGCGAAGCTCTCGATTTACCGGTCGATCTACGTTCCAATCCTCACCTATGGTCACGAGCTCTGGGTAGTGACTGAAAGAATGAGATCGCGAGTGCAAGCGACCGAAATGAGTTTCCTCCGCAGGGTGGCTGGGCTCAGCCTTAGAGATAGGGTGAGGAGCTCGGACATCCGGGAGGGACTCGGAGTAGAGCCGCTGCTCCTCCACATCGAGAGGAGCCAGTTGAGGTGGTTCGGGCATCTAGTAAGGATGCCACCCGGACGCCTCCCTTGGGAGGTGTTTCGGGCATGTCCAACCGGGAGGAGACCTCGGGGCCGCCCCAGGACACGCTGGAGGGATTACATCGCCCGGCTGGCCTGGGAACGCCTCGGGGTTCCCTCGGAAGAGCTGACGGAAGTGGCTGGGGAGAGGACTGTCTGGGCTTCTTTGCTGAGGCTGCTGCCCCCGCGACCCGGACCCGGATAAGCGGAGGACGACGACGACGACGACGAGTTTCATAAATAAAGTGAATATGTAAATAAAGTGATTTCTTTAAACGGTGGGGTTCTGCTGGAGGAACTCTCGACTCATGACCCCAGATTTTCCCCTCAACATACTCCCCTTTACAGCCATAGTTAACTGCTAAGATAATAACTCTTAATGATTTTTAAAGTTTAGATTGAAGACAGATTTAGAATTAGTATGAGGGTTAGGTTGGAGTTAAAAGTAGTATATTTTCTGAGAAAAACAACTTTTATGGAATCTTTAGTTCAGTGTTTACACTCTGCTTACTGTCAATCAGCTGACACACACAGACAGAAATGGGAGTCTGTCTCCTTCAGGAAATTATAGCTCAACATGTTTCCTTACAGATGTTACTGTCACTTAATTTACATCTTAATTAAGGCCTTTTCTCGCTGTCAAGTTAATTTCAAGACAAATAACAAGCAACTATAAACATGCAGTTTTAATTGGATTAAAAGTGTTTTACGAATTTTGGCAACAAAAAAAATCAAACTACATGACAGCTGAGAGTTGATGGGCTGAACTTTAAGTCACCTTAACCTTTCATTTAAGGTATAGGCTTTATAGGTTACAGATAATTTTCCATGAGGTTCTGGTTAGGGGAAGGGTGAGGGTTAGGAGAGGGACAAGGTCAGAGGTTAAGGCAGGGAAAGTGCTGAGTGTTAACAGGAACGTGTGTGTTTGAGAGGGGGTTCAAAAGGCTGTTAAGTAATGGTAAGGTCTCCAAAAAGAATGAAAATATAGAGAAATTAAAGTTAAAAAATGTTTAAAAATGTAAATGAAAAACTATAAGAGGAACCAAAGCGCTTCCTCTTTGAGGTATCACAATCCAATCTCCATTCATTTAATTCAGTATTTTAAACTGCACCATGGACACATTATAACCTTACTGTCCCCCTTGTTGCTGGAGATAAGCCTTAAACCATATAGTGTTACATGATGCCATTCCTATTATCCTTTAACAAATCAAACCACCAAATTATTTCATCTAGACCAGTGGTTCCTAACTGATGGGTCGTGGTCTAAAAGTGGGTTGCAGGTCCATTCTGAATGGACCGCAAGTGACTCGCAAATTTGTCATTTGTAAAAAAAAACAAACAAACAAACAAACAAAAAAAACACTCAATTTTTATGTGCAATGAATGTCCGACACAGAGCTTATATTTTGAAGTCCTGTTTCCTGCTGTAGAGTGAATGACGAATGGACAATTACTAAATAGAGACAGCAATCTAGCTCAAAGACGAAACGCAAGTATGATGCTAGGTGCATTAAACTGCGTGGACCTTGAACTAATGACTAAGGACAAATCTTGATACTTGTGGCTGGACCAGTTGGAAACCACTGATCTCAACTATACACTGGTACAACAAAGTAGAGGCTTTATTAGTTTTGAGAAGGAGTTCTTTGTAATACATACAGGTAACTCAAGACAATTCGATTATCAGTAAAGTAACAAAGTACATTTAGGGTTTTCAACTACAAGTGCTCTGGGTGGCTGTAGCGTTTTGAAAAAGATACTTTTACTTTAGGCGGAGGCATAAGTTCTCTCCTCGTTGGGAACAGTTAAAACAAGATGCTGGCACTCAGAAAATGTGGACACAGGCTCTAAAAAGTAAAATGAATAGGAATTTATGTATTAGAACTTTGCTTTTCCTCTCCCAGTAAACATTTCATGACCCCTCAAATTTATCTTGTGATCCTTTGGAGGGGCCTAAATTCCTAGGGTTGAGAACCGGACTGAACTACCCAACTGTATATGAAGTAGTTAAAACTGGCCCCACCTCAAGCAGCTACAACAGTAAAGTGCTGTGTACACATTAATGGGTCAGTATTAATCTAATTATGTCATATATATCAGGCCTCTCTTCTGCAAAACAAATACTTTAATTTCATTACTTAAAGTACATTTGCTGATAATACTTTTGTACTTTTACTTAAGTAGGATTTTAAGTGCTGGACTTTTATGTGCGATGGAGTATTTTTGCATTTGTTGTATTTGTACTTTTAAGTAAAGGATCTGAATACTTCTTCCACCACTCGAGATTAATCTATAAAATCTTATTTTCTGTTAACACCGGAAGATAGATCAATGTTTTGATCTCTTTGAAATGCTGTTATGCAGTTATGATCACAGACTAAACCTCTCCTGTGTCACTTTTGTTCATGGAGCGGACGTGTAAGGCAGTCGATAGCCATCTGACCGGGAAACATTAAATCACAGATGAAACAGCAGGAGGGGGGAAGCTGTAAATCACACATTACAAAGAGCCTGGTGAAAGCGCAGGAACATTGCTCCGCTGTGACATCGTCCCTTGCAGCCTGCCTTCAAAGCCGGCTCGGGCAGGAAGCAGTCATTCCCATTTCCTGTCTGCGTCACCCAGGGGGACGACGGCACAACTGAGAGGTGCGAAGGAAAATCATGTTTGGATATATTCTTTCTTCCCAAGGACGTGTGAAATCCATTGTGATTGTGCTCACGACTGTTTCTGCGAGCTGATGAAAAGAGATTACAACGGCACAGGAATCACATTTGTATGAATGTGAACTCTGACCATGACAAAGCTGTTGTCGTGGAAACACTGATGATGGGTTTGTTGGTGTCAGGGTTGGTTGTAGTTGAAAGTTAAACAAAAGAAGACAAAGGACTTTTTCCGAACTATAAACACCCCTCTTATCATCACTGTGTGTACTTGTTTGTGTGTGTGTGTGTGTGTGTGTGTGTGTGTGTGTACGCTTATATAGAATAATGTGTGTACTCAGTATTGACAACATTGAAGCAACATTTTTTTCTAAATAACAATGTACCAATTTCAATTGAGACTGAAACAACTCAACAACAAGCAAGGGTATTACTATGAATTTTGTACAGACATGAGTTATCCCCAGAGGATGAATCCTAATGATTTTGGTGATCCCCTGATTCTCTATCGCCATAATGAGATCAATATTTGTGCTTTTTAAATGACATCTTGACACCAAATTTCTGAATTGGCAGAATATTTTGAACAGACATCCATGGTTCTGAGAGGATGCAATATTCTGACTTTGTGATCCCCTGACTTTTCCACTGATGCCATCATGAGGTTCACAATTTTGTTTCAGGGTGACAACAAGGCTAGTGAATGGGATGCAATGAAATTTTGTACACATATTCAAGGTTTCCAACATATTTACAGGAACTCCAAATTTGAATTATTGTATGAAAATTAAACAGCACCTTTATCAGTCCTAAATAGTTGGTTATGTTCCTAATCACTTCAAATACTTAAAATGTAAGGCACAGTCAGTTCAAACGTAATTCCAGCTAGCTGGCACATGGAGGAAGTGACCGCTAGGGTAAATGAAGAAATGTATATTATGTAAACAAAACGTCACAGACTGCCCTATATTCCAGCAAAGTTACATCAACAGCTACAAGAAAATAAATTTGCTGTTACATAACATTACGTGGAATGTTATCCACGGAAGACTACTGTTCATTTCTTTACAAAAACAATTTGTTCAAAACATTTCAAAGAAATTTTCCAAAACTTTTAAGGCTTTTACTTAATCCAAGACTTTTCCAGGCCTGGAAAATTTGATTGTGATATTCCATGACTTTTCCATGTTTTCCATGACAATGGAAGCCCTGACATTCACGTTACCCTACTAGATGAATTGAAATCGCCATGATGATCCCTTCATTTTTTACTATAGTGCCATCATCAGGGTCTTTGAAGGGAGACTAACAAAAAAAAAGCACAGTGTAGGCTGTGAAACAACATGATCTGACTAGGAGGTAGTATGTACCTGTACAGGCACAGGGGATCAAGTACTGAACCCTGGAGGATGCCATGGGCGGCAGGGGTCAGATTTTGAGATGGGTGAGAAGAACAGTGTAGTTGATGGCATTAAAAGCAGAGCTAAGATCGAGAAGGATGAGGATGGTTAATAGTATAGGTTGTTAGTTTGATAAGTGCTCTATCATTGCTGTATTTAGAGTGTAAGCCAGATTTTAGTGGTTCATAGAGTTTTTTTCCTGGTGGGCTGTTAAATTTTCTGGCAGCGATTTGCTCAACAATTAAAGAAATGTGTATATACGCATATGTGAGTAATGTGAGAGTGGTGGAGGAGCTGGCACGGTTGCTGCAGCTCAGTCTCACCTGCTCAGTCTGTCACTCAGCAGTTGCCATGGCGAGTCAGCCGACACATCCTGACACAGCGATGTGACACTGTCGACGTTGTGCTGCCAAGTTCACCTGTCACCCAAATGCCCACAGTGATTTGTCCTGTCAATCATTCACCTCTTCTTCCTCAGAAGGACAAAGGAATGTGATGCAGCCTCTGTAAAATAAAAAACACATGCTAATTCTGTTCCATTAAAATACTACAAGTGATATTACTTTAATTCAATTATGTTGTAATTTCAAGCTAGTAAGGATTACTGTAGATCTAAGGTGATGATGATGCTCATTTGGGTGCGTTTGATTTGTCACATTGCCGGGATGCATTAAGTGAATGTGAACCCCATTAGCCCCGGATCACCAGACTTGTTAGCAGCAGCACCTTCTGCAATAATTTACAACCCTTTCATCTCAACAGAATGTGTTTCTTGTAGAGCGTAATGGAAGTAATCCATTCTCCCTGTCAGTGCTGGAAAACACTTTGTTTTCTGTACAAATTGTGTTTGGGTGGAAGATGCTGGTTGGGGTGGAGGGGGTGGAAGGGGGAGCAGGAGAATTTGCCATGGGTATGTCTCATACATGCAGGTTTTGAGGGCAGGGGTGTTTCTATTTTTGTTCACAGGCGATGTACATACAGTAAGTCTGCTCCATATACTGTACCATGCTTGTATGAATATAAATCCTATAGCATGGTTTAGTTGGAGAAAGTACAGCATTTGTGTGTGTGTTTGCATAACAGTGGATATTCAAAGAGGTACATTTACACGTGTAATGTACTCACTGTATGTAAAAATTTCAGTTATTTGAGCGTTACGTGAGTATTTACATTTTATGTTACTTTTTACTTCATCCTTGTCTCATTTCAGAGGCAAATAAGCAATTTGACAGCGATAGTATTTGCGCAAAAAACAACAATAATACAGACAAACGGAGAAAGTAAAAGAAATGAATAATAAGAGAAATATAAACTAAACTAAAACTAAAATATGAATAGAAAAACAAATTTGAAAGACTGTTTAAAAAAAAATTCCTACGTTGAGTGACAGTCTGTTGCCTACGCAGCCGAAATTGTTGGCACTGTACATTTTTGCAAACCACAAATATGTTACATTTGCTTGTTTATTACGTATCATATCAACATTTCTAAAGTGATGTAGTGTATGAGCTGATTTTGTCATCGGAAAGTGTCGGGGAAGGTAAATGGCATTTCACCTTGGCATGTCACCCAGGCAAGATGCCTACCAAGCTGCAGACCAGTACAGACCAACAAACAACACAAAACCAGATGTTTTTTGGTGAGTCACTGCTGTGTTTCCAGCAGCTTTTGCGGCACCAAATGTGAGTGTTTTGCAGTGACACTTAGCTGTTTTTTTTTTTTTTTTAGTGGGGATAGTGCCCAAAAAAGCAGTTGTTTTTTTACTGAGACATCACTGGATTTGTGCCAGAATATGGTCTTTTCCCAACCATAACCAAATGTTTTTTTGTGCCTAAACCTAACCACATTTTAGTGTTGTTGAAATGTAAAGTTTCAGTGTATCTGTTACATAATAATAGGAATGTAAATGATCTATCAATCTGGATTAACACGCTGTATGTGAACAATGTCATTATGAGATAAAACTCAATGTAACGTTACCTGCCTGGAAGAGGAAGAACATCTCATCCTGCTAACTTCTCACTGCAGCAACATTAGCTGCTCTGTTTTAATTATGTTTGGCTGAAAAAAACATTGATGCATGCTGTTCTGTCGGGAGATGCAGCGACTTAAACCAACAGTGGGTAAGACAAAGAATAAATAATACATGTAGTTTGTTAATTGTTATTAATGGAGGCAAGACCGCTAGCAACTAGGCTAATTTATGCAATGTAAACATGCTTGAGCCAATAATGGGTGACTAGCCAAAAACAACTGACCTGTCTATGGACCACAATAGTTACTATTGAACTGAATTTTATACCTTTATTAAATAATCATTGTTATTAATCCATGTTTTATGGCTGTTGGGAGAAGTTTGCCTTTGGAGTTTTAAGTCAGACAGAGCTGAAGTATTAGTAAAAAGGCCATGGTTTGGGTTAAAATAAAAACATTTCTTCCATAAAGGTCTCTCTGACAGAACTTATCCCATGTCCTGTGTATGTGTGTTAGTGGAGTCAGTTTAACTAAAACCAGTGATTTACACCCCTACATAACAACGTGAAATGTATCAAAGCTGTGGTTTGCAGAAATGTACAATGCCAACATTTTTGCTGGTGATTGGGTTTGCTTACAACTGGATAGGAGCAATGCTGACACTCAGTACATCAGCACTCTCACTTGTGTGATATTGCTTAGTCAGGACAGATTTTAGTACATTTTCCTCTCTTTCTACAATTCTCTACTTTTACTTGAGTACATTTTAAGGTATACTTACGTTCATTCAAGTCAAGGATCTGAAGACTTCTCCCTTAATTTACACATGTAATTTTCTGGCAGTTCATGTAGTTAACTCTGACTCTATTAAACTGCCTACAGACCACAGTGATGTGAACTTATTCATTAAGTCAAGCATTAACTGTAATGATGTTAATGCCCGCAGCAGCCAGTGTCGTCCTCAACAGCTCTTTAAAAAACCCTGCTCCATTCTGACCATATTAGAGCTGTGAGTGTGGAGACTAGCCTGTGTGTGCACAGTAAATGATGCATTACCTCTCGGAAATTAAAGTGTTAGCAAAGATTATATTTCAGCCTTGAATATGATTTATAATCTCACAATTAAACAATATTTGTTTACAAGCAGAACATTTGATTTGCAGACTCTGTTGGTTTATTTAAAGCATTTTCATTGCACTTTATTTTTATCCCAACTTTCAGACCAAAGCACACCCAAAAAACAACAACAATCCATCTCTCATCCTCTCCCATATATCTCTTCCTCCTCCTCTTCCTCACATCTACCCTCTCTCCCCCTCATTCCTCTCCCTACTGTATCTCCCACAGCCCCCACAGTCCCCTCCATAAATCCTGCGACAGCAGCGCTTTAATGGATAATTAATTGATGCCGCTGCAGCACTGTAATAAGACAATAAATTACGACACAGGCCGGTGTGCTGTGTCAGTGTGTGTTGCTAATGGCCCTTCAGGGCTGGGGCAGGAGGCTAATAAATTAGACAGGTATTAACTGTTGTGTGCTAAGTAGCCCTCCACTGCTGACTGCCATGAGAGGAGAGGAGGAAGGAGAGAGAAGACGAGGGGGAAGAGGGGAATAATGGAAGAGAGCAGATTGTATTATTTTGTTCAGTTTAAAGAGAATTAAAACACTGCTTTTGCTCAGAAATCTGTATAAATATCAGAATTGTTTTAGCTTGTGGAATTGCATCTGCCAAAAGAAATGTGAATTTATTCATTTTTCTGAAGCATGGACAAGCACTAAAAATCATCCAAAATATCACTTTAATCACAACGGCCACCAGCAGGTGGTTTCTTACTCACAGTTTAATGCCTTGTCATTGTCGGAAACCAGAAACAATTCATTCCAATGGAGAGCAAGTGACAGACAGTGATGGATGATAGTGCCCCTTGTGGCTATCAAATCCCCTGTGTTGTCAGATCACTGATCCGTTGGATTTTTTTTCCTGAATCTGCATTGAAACTGGACCAGAAGTAGGGAGTAGACTACAGGAAGTGTAAATGTGTAATTATGGTTTATATTAGTGAAGTTATTTGTGAATGTAATGTAACATGCCATCTTTGATTGATATCAAGGGACTTTGTCACTCACAAACACATAAATACTTGACATTTATTGAACATATTGACGAGTGTTGCACCATATCACTGATCCCCAGAACAAAACTACACAAACCAAGCCTGGTCATGATAAATGTTCTTGACTTTCCTGTGGCAACAAAAACAGTTTGTTCCTAAGAGTTCAACATGGATTTGTTGTTCTCTCTGCCAGGCACAAGCAAAAAAAAGTATCATGTGTTGTGTGCTTGTGTGACTGTGTGTAACTATCTGTCCACAGCTAATCTCGCAAACTACTGGACCAATCAGCCTTATATTTTGTGCACAATTATTAATGTGTCCTCAAAAATGTCTCATGTTTGTGGTAATTCACAATTGTTAAAAAAACCTGTTCTATTGATGTATTGATGTTTTTTGCCGTCATTAACTGCTGCCAGGGTCCGGCTGCAATCTAATTTAGTTTCATCTGCTACACAGCATGATAGCACACCAGGAGTGTTTCAGTAGCAGAGCGTTATGCCTGCTAGATTTTGTAGACTTGCAGATTTTGTTGATTTGGTCATATTTCTTTGATATTTGCACTTCTACCCTCAGTGAGTAGGCAGGCTATGTAGTTAAATGGTTTTGTCTGTTTTATTTGTGTTTATTATTATACAGTTAACGCTGTAGCATAGTTACTTTTGCTTTGTATTTAGTTGTTGTTGCTGTCCATTTTGGTTACCTCTTGTGTATTATTTGGTTTGTCATAGCCACCATATATGCTCCCTTGTGTGTCATTTTGACAGGTCAGTTCATTTCAGTTAGCACCTTCTTAAGTTATTATATTGAGTATAGTTATGTCATGTTTGCCTCTTTTATGGGCCTGGTTGTTCATTTCTTGGTTTATAATTTTTCCTGCATTTTTTTTTGGGTAAATAAAAACACAGGCTTTTGTCAATAACTTCGGTGTCCTTGTTGCCTCACTGCTTGGTATCTTACACCCCTGGACACACCAATAGTGAGTTTACTGTGCCCTGTTGGATTGCATCAGAGATGATGAAAAATTTGACCTGATGATGGCACTAGATGAAAAGTTAAAGTTAATGATTCTTAAACGTTTTACTCTGTATACCACCTTGGAAAATATTAGGCTTTCCAAGATCCAAATGGAGCCACCATTGCTGTGTTTTGAAATCAATCATATCACCTCTGCCTACTATCTTGGTGTCACAGTAGTTTGTGGCTAATCATGGATGTATGCGCGCTACATTCACGAATATGACAAATATACAAGAAACTTATTTTAAATTTTATTTTCATTCAAAATTGATAGTGTTTTGGTAGCATTACAGATATATATTTAATTCATTTGTTCATTATTTATATATTTTGGAGATTCCTCCACATACCACCAAGTAGTATATGTGCCATTGTTTGAACACTAGTGAATTCAGGGATCCAACAAAAGTTAGTACTACTAATGAATATGGGAAGATGAATATCTGAACCAACTTTCATGGCAATCCATTCAACAGTGTTGAGATATCTCTAGACCAAAGTGGTAACACCCACCTAGAGGTTTCAATCAACTTTTTTTTCACAAATATTTCAAAAAAATGTTTCATCTATAAAAAATAGAAAATTTACGTTATTAATCAGTAAGAGACACTGATTGTGTATGGATAATAAGCTTCAGCTGCAAAACCTACCCTCCCCAGATTGAGTCACACAGTTAAGTAGTAACACACTTTGGTCTCAATGGTCTAAAGCTCTCGACGTGTCGAGTGTAAAGGATTGTGTTGCCTTCCAAAGAGGAAAATCACAGCTTAGTAAACAAGGACAACATCTCTCACTTGGATATGTTGAATTTCAGCAGATAGTCTCTAATCCCATTTTAATGGTTGTCTGATTAAGAGGTGAGAAGGATTAGGGTGTGAGTGTGTGGTATGTTGCTTGGTAAAATACACCACATGTGTGCCTATTAGGAGGACCGCTGGTGGAAAATTACTAATACAGGGGAAACAAAGAGAAAGCGAAAAATTGCAGAGATTAGGAGTGAGCAGAAGAAGAAAAAGAAAAATGGCGCCTCAGCTATGTCGTTCCAATTAAAAATGCTGCAAATTTCTCATCTCCTAATGTTAGCCCTAACGAGCGGGGCTTAGTGGCAGTTATGTAGATAAAAACTCTTTCTGATTGATTCCAATGGCCCATTGAAATTTGTTTCACTCCACCTTATTGATCACACCCCGCTGGTTGAAAACTGTTAATTAATAATGATAATAAAAGTGCCACGGCTCATTAAAATCAACCACACAAGGCTGAACTCTGCTCCCCTTTTCTCCACTGCTTTCACTTTATCTGGCCTTTTCTCCCTTAGTGTCATTGTTCTGTTTATACTATTTAACTTCTTTAAAAATCTCCAGTCTTAATCTCAGATCCAGTTTTCCAGCTGACATCCCAAACATCACATGTAATATAAATCTTGCACTTGCTATTATACATGTTATTGTCTTTACTGATTCATTCTGATGCTGGCAGATAAGTGTCCTCCCACACACACACACACTCCTTCATCCTTATTAATAATAATGTGTTTGCTATTTTCTGCCTACTATCATTCTACTGATTGGCATATGCATCCTTTCATCTCATTACATGTTTAAAGGTTTCAATGATTGACTCTCCTTGCTCCCTGCCTCTACTTTAAAGGGTAAGTTCACCCAAATGCAAATTGTGCAAATTGTGCATCTTGAGTGATCCAGTCACAAGTGGACAGCACTACATACAGATGTAAACAACCACAAAGATGCATTGTGATCCGATCCCTCAAACCACTTGCTGAGGTGGTCTGAGATTTTGCAACATAACTTTGGTAGTGTAACACTTGTGCATTGTGATGCGTCCCTGACAAGGACTACACCATCACTGCTGGCCATGGTGTTTTTTTTCTGGTGACAAAGGTGAATATGATGCTCTGTAACTTGCCCAGCAGGTTGGACGAAGAAGTGATGGATGACCGTCCATCATTTTGCCCTTTGAAAGGAGAGACATGTTATAGTCTACTGACAACTGCTAACGTGACTAGCGAGCATGCTAGCGAGGGTGTTGATATGATAACAGTGCACTAAGCCCTTAGCCTTCAAGTGATGTAAGCAGTAAAGAAATGTGAACACGTGGTCAGCTGGACGCATGATAGACACACATGTGAACAGCGATGTGTCTCGGTTGGCCACTTGTGTTCAGATCAACAAAACACACGCTAATACCAGGTCTAAACTGGCTCTCAGTGGTATCTAGTCGTGGAATTTATGTTTTTTTGCCCCAATCTTAAAGATATCAGACTCTGAGATTACTGCATACCTCCTAATACAATAGAGATGAATTTAATTTTCATTGGAACTATTTTCTAGGGAGGAAATAGTCCTTACAAAAACTGTTTACACTATGTTCTGCACATTATCTACTGTAATGTTGTGAGCACGACTGCAGAAACAATTCACTTTCATGGCAGAAACAGCTTAATACATCTACATGCAAGTGAGAGTTTCATTGTCTTTGTAATTTAGGTTGAAGAGATGTTGATATAAGTTAACAAAAACATTTAAGTTGTGGGCCATAAAACCAATACCAATGATAATCCCCTTTAGCATTCTTAACTATGTTTTCACTGTTAGTACCGTTATCATTGTCAGCACGGCAATTGGTGCTAACCAGGCCTCTGAGAAGTGCACCAGAATTTGAAGCCAACTTTTTAAGTGGTCAAACGGTGAAAATTACACTGTCATGTGATGTCCTGCAGCCCAAAAAGACTTTTTCTCATTGACTTACATGACCAAAAAGACATCTGAGTGGATACATTTTTCTGAGTGTCACAACCCCTGTGAAATTCATTACTCACTATTTCGCTTGTTCTATGGGCCACACAGTGCGGAATCAGTGCTGATCATCTCTGGCTCATTTGGGTAATTTTATATGCAACAGTTAAACCACTTTGGCTTCATGTGCCCGAGCAGTTCTCATAGGACAGAGCAGGGCCCTGCCACCAATGTTGTATCCAGGTCTCTACACAGCCATGGTGTTAACATTGTTAACAATGCTAAAGGGGTGAGCAGCTGTTCCACTACTGGGACAGTGGTCCCACCAGTACTTGCCAAATGTGTAGTGCCCTTGGCTCCCACCCGACCCAGCTGGTGCCCAGTCCAGAGCACCCAAAGCTAACTGCAACTAACCAGGGGAAACCAGAGGATGGGCAGTGGGCATTATATTTTCAAATGTTACCACAGCTGGCTGTCTGTCAGCAAAGGCAAAAGAAAATTAAAAAAGGAAAAACATTTACCTCACACAACTTGAAATTTTGCCTCCTCTAAATGGATAGCACTTTGAAATGCAGTGCTAAAGCTCTTTAAGTCAATGGAGCACTAGACTAAAAGGAAAGACTTTTTTTTTTTTTAATATAGTGCTTAGTTACTGGTTAATGGGTGTCAGGCTATCAAAAGCAAAATTTACCAAAAATGACAACCCTAATCATGACAGTTTCAAGTTGGTTACTTGTTCAATTTCACCAATTCGATATCGAACTAAATGTCTCCCCTTCTGTTGAGTTATGGCACTGAAAAATAATCAGAAAAGCGTTTTTGCAGAACTTTATGATGTTGCAATATAAAATGTCATCATTTCATCATTTTATCCAATAAGACATTTGTCACCATGTTTTGTGAAGTTGCAGTGACCTTGTACTCCTACCACCAAATCCTGATCAATTCATTGTTGAACCTACATGAACGATTTTGCAAAATGTATTGAAATTCCTTGGCTTTCCTGAGGTATCACGTTCACAAGAATGAGACAGATGCGAGGTCACAATCACCTTGACCTTTGACTAACAAAGCCTAATCAGTTTATCCTTGTGTTAAGTTTTGTGCCAAATTTGAAGAAATTCCCTCAAAGCATTCCTGAGATACATGTATCAGATTAACAAAAATGGGACAGATGGATGAACAACCTGAAAACACAATGTCTCTGGCACCAACTGTTGCCAACACAAAGACACAGAAACTTTGGTCTCCACCACCATGACCTCCACACATCCTGCTGTTAACCACAGCAACAACAAGCATGGCTAAAGGCAAAATTATTACCGACTTTGTGGTGGTTCCAAAAAAGAGGAGAGGCTTCAGTAGTGTGGAATAAACTATAGTGTTGTTAGGCCTGGGTGTCCTGAATGTTGTATGAATATCCCCAGACTTCTCAGACTTATTTAGCAAGTTACCCACCCTACAGAGGGAACCCATTCAGAGACTCCACCAGCAGCAGCACAGCATCTCTCCCTCTCCTCTCTTGCCGTGCACCCACAAGAGTTGGTTTTGTTTTGTCATAAAGTAACCCTACGCGCCACTTGACAAAAAACTACATATGTAAATGTGCGATAGTTACCATAGCTAAACAGCCTGTCACAGGTTACAGCGTGATGGTTAGAGGAGAAACGTCCAGGTGAAAATAAATAAACAACTCAGTCACGTAGGATTTTGCTTAAATTTAAGGATATTGCCTGTTGTTTTATATATACAGATCTCAGGGTACTTTTTTTTTTTTTTTTTTAAAAATCTCACTTTGAGTTACTATTGTTTACAGCTAAAGAAATGAGAGATCATTTTTGTTTAGTTTTTAATGAATATTTGAAGGCAAAGTTTTTTTACTCATTTGTCATATCGTTAAGAAAATTGCTATCACAAAAATACCCTGAAATAGCATGTTACTGCTGTAGGGCCATATCACCCACCCTTAAGTGACACTGAATGTTGGCATCAGACATCTCTTCAAAACCTCCACAACCCCATCTCAAAGTATCCCATTGAAGGGTGAAGATGTCTGGGATGAGGTGGCAGCAGCAGTAGTGGTTCAGCAGTGCTAACAGTGACTGTGGATGATGATAAAGCTGTTTGACTGTGTCATAGCCGCAGCCCTTGCTACTTCCCTGCTCTGCAGAGAAGTGGAGCGCTTAATATATTATCAGTGGACACGACTGACACCACCGAAAGACAGAGTGCCCAGTGCAGAGCTCTCGCAGCCCGGGACCTGAAACATTCCTCCATATTTTTCGCCGGCTGTCAGGTCGTCTAATAAAGCGGGGCAAAATGGAGGGACGGTGCAGGAGCTGAGGGTGGATGAAGTATCTAGCACTGATGTAATATGGCTTATAAATCTAATTTAATTACCCAGTGTGGGGACAGGCTGTAGAAGCCATGACTGGATTTATTGTGTCTTAACTTGGCATCTTAACGACTTTGTGCTTTTAATATCATTACCCTGTAATTTATTCTTTTTCGTGCACACACACACTCACACACACGCTCACACTGTACATATAGCCACAGTTGCCCAACACCCACAGTGCAGTCATAATCTTTTTAAGCAGGCAGCTTTACGGATCGTAGGAGTCCTGAGCTGTGACAGCTATTGATCCATAAACTCGTGCTTTGACTTATCCCAGGCTGTCCCTGTACTGTATATCATCAAGGTGATTTCACTGATACAGCCTTCATTCAGGACATGCAGTTACATTTCACCACTAGTAAGTTCAATATGCCCTACATGCAAAGGGCAGGTTAAAATGAATGTGTCACATAAACGGTATTTAAAGATGACCAACATGCCTCCTCTTCCTCCCACTATACAAAAACGAAGCCAAAATATCCCAGATACGGCCACTGCCATCTTGCACTGGTGGGGTCATTTGGAGGCAGAGCCTGCGTAGTACTAAACAAGAAACGGAGCCGATGTATCGAGTTCCCACCCACACACCCATCCAACCCAGTTAGGAACAGCGCTATTGATTGCAAGCACACCGATTGACATGCAGCTGTCAATCATCAATCACACTCCCTTTTTATAGCATCATATACTGAAAAGTGGAATAACAACATCTGTCATGTGATGCCATGGGGCCAGAAAAGACTTTTTCCATAGACCTACATTGTGAAGGAGATGTCTGTAAATCAGTGGATACATTTTTTAAGCATCACAATCCACGATCACTAACCCCTGATAAAATCCATATCTGACCATTTGGTCCAATAACATTTCAAAAGAGGAGCCGCATGATTAAAATTTCTATACCCATTCAAGTTAACAGAGAACTAAACTGCAAGTTAGCCAAGTTGCTGTACTCAGCTGCGCTCGGCCGCCATAAGTATCTAGTGTGCCCCATAATGCAAAAGATCTGGGTAAATTCAAACCATGGAAATCAAGCTTTTTTGGCCTCATGTGCCACTGAGCAACTTTTATAGGAATGAACGGGGGCCTGCCTCCAATACTGCATCCAGGTCTCTTAATACATCCCTGCCTGCCATTGGTTGGCAAGGTGCTGGGAAACTAATGAGCCAAACGTTTTATTTAACTGTTCTCACTGAAAGGCAACATTTAACGGCAAACAACCAGTCAGTCCGTTACCATTTGTTGCACATATTATTAATTGTTTTGAAGTGATTCAATCCAAGCAACAGTAACTAGGCAAGCTCTGGATTGGTCCACATGCTGAATCATGCATTAAGAGTCCAGAGGGTGGTGTCTTTTATAACCTTTCCAAAACCAAAAAAAGAACAAAAGTGTACGGAAATCGAGCTTTTTTGGCCTCATGTGCCACTGAGCAACTTTCATAGGAATGAACAGGGGCCTGCCTCCAAAGCTGTATCCAGGTCTTTTAATACATCCATGGATTGAACTGATGGCGGTCAAGTTGCATTGTGGGTGATGTAGGAACCAGGTATTGACAAAAAAGAAGAGTGCATGGAGCTCTTCTCAAGCTCAAACGACTACATTCATAACTTTTCTATACAAACAAGTGCAACACCATAAATGTCTTTGTGGAGAGGCTGTTTGAAAGCGTGCACCACGCTACTCGTTGGATATCAGGCAGGCTGTTATGGATTTACAATGATCTTAATGGCACTTTATCTGTTTAACTAAAAGAAAACTTCACATTTACATATTCCACTACAAATAACTATAGTATCTTTGTCACAAATCACTATTTTTGAGCAATCTAGCCACAATATTCAGCATGAGAATATCAAGACAACAAGCCTCTTCATTTGCCCAGAAACACAAATACATACTGATCCACTGAAGGGAACTCCACATCTTTGTTTTTGACTTAACACTGCATCACTCTTTGTTCCCTCCACCAACCATTCTACATTCTTTCACAGCAGCTCACCCTGCAGCTTGTCTTTATCTTATTTCATCTGTCTCCTCCCTTCTTACACTGTTCTCTCATCCTTATTCCCCCACTGGCCATCCCACGCCCTCCAGTTCAGCCTGTCGGCTTAAATAAAAAAGACAAAAAGGTGGAAAAATAGACAGAAGGAATTAAGAAGAGATAGAAAATGAGGGATGTGAGAATGAAGGCAGCATCACTCCTCCACTCTCTTTCCCTCCACCTCCCACCATGTCAAGCAAATAGTTTCCAGAGGCCCCTGTTCCACATTAGCTTAGCTTGCTATTCAGCTGTGCCATCGACTTAATGCAATCCCCTAAATGCCTGCTGTAGGCCTCACTGGCAGTGACATATTTGTTTTGCAGCCCTCTGCAATCTGATGTCTGCCACTGTACTAAAGATTTGATTAATGCCTCTGCTTTTGAGTTCTGTAATTGGCTGTGACTGCAATCACAAAGTCCTCCCTGCCTGCCATTGGTTGGCAAGGTGCTGGGAAACTAATGAGCCAAAGGTTTCATTAACTGTACTCACTTAAAGGCAACATTTAACTGCAAACAACCAGTCAATCAATTACCATTTGTTGCACATATAATTGACTGTTTTGAAGTGAGTCAATCCAAGCAACAGTAACTAGGCAAGCCCTGGACTGGTCCACATGCTGAAACGTGCATTAAGAGTCCAGAGGGCGGTGTCTTTTATAACCTTTCCAAAACCAAAAAACAAGAACAAAAGTGTAAGACATTGGATAAAACAGATGTAATGTTAGCTGCAACTATAAGTATGTCCAACTATGACATGATTAATCAGATGTGTTCCTGTTGCCAAAAAAAGTCTTTTTTGTACAATGAATTTAAGATATTGGTTTGAAAAATATTACTGACATGTTTAAAAATCCATTCTGGTTTATGAAGGCCTTTAGATTCAATCTTCTGGCATGGTATTATGTGCTAGTGACCCAGGCTTCACACAGCGACCATTTATTATGGGTGTGCAAGTTAAAGTTTCACATTATCGCATTGATGCGAGTGCATGATGATTATGTAGTTGGTGCTCCTGACACTTGTTGCTCTACATGCAGTGTGTTTACATGATAATGTTATTGTACAATTCCCTGGTTTATCAGTGAAGTGTATGGAAAAAGGACTAAACTGCAGACTGAAGTCTATACTAACGGCAACAAAGATCCCCTTTACACATTGTATTAAAATGCATGTATCCAGAGTGTATCTAGATATGATTTGGTATGTATCTCCAGTGTCAAGATTCAATTGAAATCTAATCACTCTGTCAAGCTCAAACAGCTGAATGGTTGTTGCTGTTCTTCAGCATTTGCTTTGCTATTGCTCCATAAATGGCTCGTATGTAATATGAATTGCCAAGTTTTACACTGTATACTGTCATCAGACCAAGTCAAAAGCCATTAGTCCTGACAACATCCACGAGTGTCTTAAATATCCAATACCTTTCTTGCTGCTATCTTGGTCGTAGCTTAGCTCGCTAACTGGCTAATACTGTAGCTGCTACCTCGCTGGTTTTATCCCTGTAAACTGCGCTGTGCACCTAAGGGTGTTTATTTAACTTTCAATTTCAATTATCTTTTTTCCTCTTCATGCTGTCAATCACTAGTAGACTTGGACTGATGATGCAGACAACACATTACAGCATCTGCCCCATGGTTGAATCCTGGAGGTTGGAGGAGGAGGACAGGGAAGGTGAAGTCAGAAAACTTGACTTTAATGAGATTTGACCTCCTTGCCCCTAACCAGACCTCAATGGTTCACATAAGGTTGAAAGCAATGAACAAGAGGTCAAGAAGGGAATCATTGACCCATATTACAGACAGGAAAGACAAAGAGGAAGCAAGAAAGGGAAACTAAATAGCTGAAAATGACAACATGACGTTTGGTTCAACATTATTCCATTTGTCCTCATTTTAAAGGTGTTTAAACATTATTTCTCCACATAATGGTCCACATACAGTATTTCCTTTGGTGCATTTTAAAAATACTCCCCTCATGCACACATGTTGAAGAACAAAGACAGATCACATGCAGCACAATTTATGAGGCTCTATCTTAAGACCCTGAGGCCGTAACAGGATTTATGTACAATTACAGTATGTACTTTGTTCTTTGGTCTCTTGAGATGCTGCTTGTTTATTTTTATTTATAGGGAAATATACTTTAGTTTTACGCTTTTTCTAACTTCTGGCTTTTGGGGTTTTTGCCATATACATGTGACACTTACCCAAACACATACAGTACAATGCCTTCCACTGTTTGCAGCATTGCTAATGTGAGTCACATTCACTCTCCTCCCTGCTGCTGCCGCTGCCTATAGAGTTGTTGTATTAAAGGTTACATATGACCTGGGTCACACTAATGATTTATATCCTGTGTTTGCTGTAAACACAATGAGTGAGAGCCATCATACTGCACACACACACACACACACACACACACACACACACACACACACACACACTGTCATATTTTACACCATTAAAACACCAGCTGTTACAGCACTGTCTGCATTCATTACACATAATAGGACCATTCTGTCTGTGCGCGCACACACACACACATGCGCGCACACACACACACACACACACACACACACACACACACACACACACGAGGAAAACACACATGTAAGTGCATTAAAATAAGTAGTAAGTAATTGAACAAACATCACTCACTCTGTGTTTGCATAGATTTGCAGCAAATGAGCCATACTAGCTATATTTATATATGGTCCTACAAATATTTCCAGGGTGTTATTTTCTCTACAGTACTTGGAAACGCAAGAATTATATAGTAATGAAAAACCCACAGATGATTAGCACCAATTTTTGTGCAGTTGCTTTCAGCTCTACAGAACATTTTAACACCTTTCAGCTTGTTGTTTTGTTTTTTGTCCCAGTCTCACCTTTACTGTCTTGCTGCTCTCATGAATGTCCGTTTTAGAGAAAACAGGCAGCTGTTTTCTTTACCAAACAGCAGACAAACACAGATAGAGACTAGCTGGTGAAAATAGAGGAGCATTTAACAACTACAGAGACAGATATTTCCCTCAGGAGTTGGTAGAGACCAAAAACAGAGCTAACAAATTGAATATTGGACTGACATTCATCAGGTGGGAACATAAAGCTGAACTAATGCTAATGTTGTAATGGATTAGCTGGATGGTTAAATAAATAACTGCTGACAAGTTCCTATGTGACCAGTACCGATTAAAAAACCCAGATTTCAGTGCCTCGTGTTGATGCCAGGTTATGTGCGTAGTGAGTGTGCAGCCAAGAAAGAGAGAAAGTGAACGTGTGTGATGTGTGACAGTGAAGCTACGGTGACTGGAGCATACAGTATAAAGTTGAATGTAGCAGTGCACCATGTGGACAGTTTAAACTGTTTGTCAGTAAAAAATCGCTACAACTCTTCAAGACTCAAGCCAAGTTCCTGTGTCTTTTCAGCCATCTGCTGATTAAAGTGATGTGGGTTAGGCTTGAAATTAGCGAGTGAAGTTCGTTTCTCACTGGACCTGATCAGATTCACTTAAAGTGGACTGTTAAGATGGATCAGATTCTCATTGTAGTGACAATCTTAGCTGCTCCTGATCAGATAGTGAAGACATGTCTGGCTGCTGAGTTTCTACTGAGTTAGGAGACATTATTTCTCCCATCTCAAAATTTATTTTGCTGTTATTGGTACTGTAAGTGTTAGTGTTCGTTAAATAAGTGTTAAATTATTTAAGCTGGGTTAGGTTTTATTTATGTGAAGTAGTTATGTGAATTTGTTAATAGTGTCTTGTATTTATTCATATTTATTTTACCTTAAACTGTTAAAAAATAATATATTATTCAATTTCAAGTACAAATTTGCTTTCCAAAAAGCTGTTCTTTAATCTGGCTGACCTGGGCTTTATTTTTTTTTAAAGTATCAACTTAGGCACTGTTTAGGCACTGGCATCATTTTTAAAGTATCGTGTTAGGACTGGTATTCGAAAAAACCCAAATGCTAGACCTGGTAATAATACATCATTGTTATGTTTACAGCATGTTACAGCTAGCTTAACTATATCCAAGCACACCTTTGTGCCTACACATTATTTATTGTTCATTACCTATTCTGTTTGTTCCATAAATTTAAGAGAAAATTCTAACTTCACACAATCTGTTTTTGGCCAAGCAGCAACCTCCACAGATGAAAAATTAAGCTAACATGGATGTGCCAAAAAAGGGAGTTCCTTGAACAGCCACTTGAGGCTGGCTCCAGAAGCCACTTAATCCCCATGTTAAAATGTCCAACTTTACATCAGAAATAAGCATGTTTACAGCCTGGTACAAAAAATAGTTTTGGTCTCTTCTTCTTCTTTGGTCTCTCTTCATTCATGACAATTCAGCTGGGAATGGACTGTTATGATACTCACCCGTTTACATTTTATTAAGGCCTAAAGTTGCGCATAATTAAGGGCATGGGCGCTTTGAGTGACAGGCTGTCTGCGAGGCCTCACCACAGCCTGAGAGTCAGATTCGCTCTTTCACACCGCCAGCCTCTTGTCTAAATATGGTCAGATCTGGCTCCAGAAAGCAAGATGGCAACGACTAAAATGCAAAACTCAAGGCTTTGTGGACAACAGTCCACAAATCAACCAAATCAACATCAACAAATCAATCATCCATTCTTTTGCACAGTCTGTTTTGGCCATCATTCCTAAACAAAGTTAGCCAGACTTATAAAGACAAGAAAGCAAATGGCAATGAATTGTAAAATTATTACCAAACTGTAAACACACCTACTTTGCCATCATTACTATGGTTATATGATGCTGCAGTGATGCTCCAGAATTAATTTGGTGAGTACAATAATTAAATATCATAGAATGTATTCATGGAAAAAGACCCAAGTCATAATAAACTGGAATTTTTTAAGTTTTGTATTTTACAGCTAGGTTAAAAAAACTATCACATATGGCATGTTAATATGAAAAAAGAATACATTTTGAGTTTTTCAAATGTATTAAAGCCCCTGACACAACAGGCCAACAGTTGGCCTACAGTCAAAGTTAGTAAGCATTTGCCACCCCCATTGGTGCGGTGTGTCCGGCACTGTTGGCCCTGTCAGCACTGGTCTGCTTTTTTCCGCAACTGTGGAACCTGTCAGTGAAAGAAATCACCCTGTTTAGCAGTTCAGCTCAGGGTACAAGAAGAGAAACGGAAGAGAGGAAAGTAAACAAAGAGCTAAAGTCAAGAGGGAGTGAGACCAAAACAAACTTCTTTAGCCATGAGCTCTTCAGCAGAAATGTTTTGTGATGGTTTGTATTATTGCTCACTTCTGCACAGTAAATATGCTTTGTTCTTTTTGGATTCAGTTGTGAATGTGCTAACTGGCTAACTAACATCAAGACGATCTTCCAGTTTTCCTTTTTGAGTGGCAAACACAGGCTACCGCCATCTGCTGATGTGGGGGGATATTTCTTCTCACGCAGGTGCAAAATGTATGTGCTGGTTGGCTGTCTGCTGTGGTCTTTGCATTGTGCTCATGTGCAACTTTTTTTTGGCTGAGACACAGCAAAATTGGATGACTCAGCAGGGGGGACCTTTGTCACTGCTAGTTCTCTGAGGTCAGTTATGTCTTGATAGTGCAGCTAAGGAGACATGAAACAATATCAAACAGGGACATTATAGGTGTTTACATCATCATTTGTGGAAAAATTAGGTGTTTTTAGGGTAACGGATGTAAAAAAACATTACATGACTTTTTACAGAAGTCAAAAACAATACTGTGGAGTGAATCACGGGTGATATTTAAAATAAACTATTGCACACATTTTAAGAACAGCCCTCAGAAAGCCTCTAAAAGTTTTGGACGGTTGGACGAGCATATATCCTCATAGGAAAATAGAAAAGGTTCACAATATTCTATGCCTGTAGTCAGCGTGGTTAAATTTGCCCACGTCCCACATGATTCAGTATTTCTCCCACAATTTCATTCTTGGCAGGGTTGAAAAGCCTGCACCAGCACTAAATGTCTCCATTAATATCCGTGACACTGAAATAATTTAAGGTGGATTAGCAGCTCTTAGAGGCCAGATAGGGAAGGTATGTTTTGTGCTACAAAAGAAGCTGTTGAGTGAATCACATCCTTAATTGTTTCTAAAAGGGTCTGACCTTAATAATCACTGAAATAACAATAAAAAGAACATCCAGTGAAAACATGAGGGCAGCCACTCCCCGACCTGCCCAGCAGCCATGGTCAGCGCGTGGCCCACTGTCAAAACACGCCATGCATGTCAGCACAGAGGTCAGGGCTGGGCGAAGAGGAACTGGCACTCCTCACCCTCTCTGGGCAGGGGAGGAAAGTGGGAGGCTTGTGACTGACGGAGCCCACAGAGAGAGTGTGCTGAACAGCGGCTGGCCTTGGCCGCAGAGAGACAGAGGGGAAGAACAACCACCGCCAGCTACGTATTCCTGGATTGTGAGCGGAAAATCTAAAGGTCACAGGAATATTTGGTCCTTATTTTCCCTTCACCATACACTCTTCTGTTACATGTCAACAGCAACAGAGTGAACAAAGCAGGGGTGGAGGAAGTATTGAGATCCTTTACAGAACTAAAAGTAATGATACCACAGGGAAAAAAGTTATTTCAAGTGAAAGTCCTGCATTGAAATAGTTACTCAAGTGAAAGTATGCAAGTATTATTAGAAAAATGTACTCAAAGAATTAAAAGTAGTCAATTCAGAAAAATTTCCTGTGACTGTTTACTGTATATTTGTGACTGTACTATTAGATTATTATTATTACTGCTCATGCCTTAATGGAAATCCAGGATTTTGCTGTTGTAGTTGGTTGAGGTGGAGCTAATCTGGAAGTGCACTGCTAAAAAAAATCAAGGGAACCCTTAATCATCACAGTTTAACACCAAGTCATTTAAACCTCAGGGATATCAATCCATCCATTTAGGAAGCACAAGTGACTGTGAATCAGTTCCACCTGCTTTGGTGCAAATCAAAGCGGAGAGGTGCAATGGAGAGGCAAAAGCTAGACAACCCCCAAAAACGGAATGGTTTTACATGTGGTGGCCACAGACAGTTGTTCTTTTCTTATCCTTCCTGACTGATCCTTCTGTTCTGCCAGTGTCCTTGTCACTACTGGCGGCATGAGGCACTATCTGCACCGCAGCTGTGGCTCAGAGGTAGAGTGGGTCATCCACCAATTGGAAGATCAGTTGTTCGATCCCTGGCTCCTCCAGTCTGCATGTCAAAGTATCCTTGAGCAAGATACTGAACCCGAAATTGCTAATACTGTGTGAGTATGTTAAAAAAACTGAGTAGCAGGTGGCACCTTGTGTGGTAGCCTCGGCCACCAGTGTATGAATGTGTGCGTGAAAAGGTAAATGTGACTTGTAGTGTAAAAAGTGCTTTGAGTGCTCGGATGATTAGAAAGGCGATATACAACATGCAGGTCCAATCAGGTTGCACAGGCAGTCCAGCTCCTCCAAAATGGCATATCCATATGTGTGTTTGCAAGAAGATATCTGCTTCTTTGTGTGAGGAGGAACAGGAAGAGCACTGCCAGAGCCCTACAAAATGACCTCCAACAGGCTACTGGTGTGCATGTTTCTGACCAAACTGTCAGAAACAGACTCCATGAGGGAAACATGCGGGCCTGACATCCTCCAGTGAGACCTGCGCTCACAGCAGTGTGTAGCAGCACCAGCACCGTACAGCTCGATTGGCATTCACCAGAGAACACCAGACTTGGCAGGTCCGCCATTAGCGCCTGTTCTCCTCACATATGAGAGCAGGTTCACACTGAGCACGTGTGACAGGCGTTATGCTGCTTGTATCATCTAGTATGACTGGTTTAGAGGTGTGTCAGTGATGGTCTGGGGAGGCATATCCTTGGAGGGTCACACATACCTCCATGTCATCGCCAACGGTACCATGACTGCTGTTAGGTGCCATGAAGAAATCCTCAGAGCGACTGTCAGACCTTACACTGGTGCAGTGGGCCCTGGGTTGCTCCAGGTGCAGGACAATGCCCGGCCTCATGTGGGCAGAGTGTGTAGGCAGTTCCTGGATAACGAAGGCATTGATACTGGCTTTCTCATTCCCCAGACCTGTCATCCAGGTCTGGGAGAAGATCCCCCTGAAAACCATCCGCCAACCCATCAGGAGCATGCACAGTTTATTTTATAATGATTAAACATGTTACAACACATCATTATAAATGAAGATTGTGGTGCTACAGAGATGCCCCAGCCTGCAAATCATACTCCAGATGTAAGGGCATGTTTGTTTAGTACAGACTTTAGCAAAAATTACATCATCATCATTTTTATGTTTTTCAGTGAAAACAACATGCAAATTTAACAATCTCAACTAAAACTGCAACTCATAATGCAATCACAATATCTGTCAGTAACTGCAATATGATTTTATCATGGACTCCTACCTTCAGCCAGCAGCTAAACCTCAGCGTTGGGCTGGGAGGGCTGGTATCCAGTGGCAGTGCCATGTCTTACCTGCAGTTAGACAACAACAGAAAGTCTGCTTATCCAGCAAGGAGTTGAGGCTCTGTGGTCTTCTTCCTACATTTGCCTCAGTAAATGTAATTTCAACCACTGCCCTTGAATGTAGTGGAATAGAAGTATAAAGTAGCAGAAAACTGAAATGCCCAGGTGAAGTACCACAAAATTACACTTTAGTACTATTCTCAAGTAGTTCAGGTCAGATCAGGTAAACTTTATTATCCCACAAGGGAAAATTCATATGGATTTACTCGAGTAAATGTACTCAGATACTTTCCAGCACTGCACAAAAGAAAAAAGACCCCCAGATGGTCAAGATGAAAAAAAGAGACAGACCTATTTAAAATAAGCTGTAGGAGGTGTGTGTTTTCTGTTCACATGTGGATCTGTGTGTGTGTGTGTGTGTGTGTGTGTGTGCGTGCGTGCATGCGTGCGTGTGTGTGTGTGTGTGTGTGTGTGTGTGTGTGTGTGTGTGTGTGTGTGTGTGTGTGTGTGTGTGTGTGTGTGTGCATGCACGTGCTGAAAGTGATTTATGGGGCCTGTCTTCCTCTGCCAGCAGTTTGTCTCTTCTAGCATGGAGGATGAATGGCCCACTGTCAGCCCAGCCTCAACCTCTCCTACTGGTCTCTCTCAAATTACCTTTTTTCTTCTCTGTCCTCCCCTCGCTTTACTATCTTATCTCCACACATGCTCTTCCTCTGCATGCACCTTGTCATCCTCACTTCCTTCTACCTTCATCCTCTCCTCACTTAGTTGATTCGATCCTTTATTTCCTGACCCCGCCTCTCCCATCTGACACATCTTCTCTGTGGATCTGAGACATGCTACGACCAAATCCTCGACCTCTAATCTGGTCTCTGATTTCGATGACACTTCATTCAAATGTAGTGCTTTCATTTCAGCAACTCTGTGTTCATATCTGCTTTCCATATTCTGTCTGATGTTTCACCGGCTACATGTTGAGTTCACTTTAAGCTCACAGAGCTGAGAGTAAAGTGACATCTGACTCATATAAAAGGATTCTTCTTCATATAAATGGTGGAATGTATCTAGGTACATATACTCAAGCACTGTGCCTCAGTACAAATTTTGGATACCTATCCTTTTCTTGTCATGCCACTTTCTTCTTCTACTCCACTGCATTTAGGGAAGTATTTCACTTTGTATCCCAATTATTGACAGCTTTAGTAACTAGTTATTTTACAAAAAGTTCACTCAGTAAAGGACATTTCTCTGACAGGCACCCTCTGAGCTACCTGTGGCCACTCAAGACAAGACAAATGTTTCCCTGCTAACAGGCAATGTATGTGAAATATAGATAGCCTATAATTTAATAATATGAATGAATGCATTTTTAATAACTAAAACAGCCAAAAATCTATGTTCCATGTTGTTCATAATTGGACTTTGAACCGTATTGACTTGTCTGTAGACTACAGCATGACAAAGTTAAAAAAGAAGGAACTATTTAACTACATCCCCCTCACTTACTAACGGTAGAGGCATAAATATAAAGGAAAATGACCAAATAAATAAAATCTGCAGGTCCCAAAATTGGGCAGGCAAAACATTCTGGTTCCGAAACACTCCAGGCAGGGGCGATTCTAGGATCACAGGTTTAGGGGTGCTGAGCACCCAGAGAGCTGTTTTGTACATTTTAACTTAATTTCATTCCCACATTTGTGAAAGACAAGCACAACACTCAGTCGATTGATGGTAGAAAATAATGAGCAGATTATTCTGGAAATAAAATAATGACTAGTTAATAATTTAAAATGAGCTTAACCTCAACCAACCACAACAATAAAATCCTGCTTTTACATTCACGCATTAATGATAATAATGATAATCAAATTATTAATGTAGAATCATATTTATTAGGAAAGCTGTAAGAGGCTCATGCAGCTTGCCTATGTTGTTTCTCGTGAGCCATTGTTTCCTTGAATCTCTACAACAAAGGTAGGAAGTGCAAAGTTAGCACGACAACCACAATATCCACATTTATGGGAAATACGCCAGATTGAAATATACCGTAATTATGCTTTGACACTTCAAAAGGCAAAATGTTGAAGGCAGTATGAAATGGCTGCAAATGGCCAAGAAGCCTTGCTATTCTTATTCCTAATTCTCAGTAGATAACCACAGTGTCTTTAACAGCATCAGCACGCTGTACATCTTCTAGCAGCTGTGATATGCCAAAAGGCTGAAGAATAATGTCTCCCAATGTCATTAATTGTGCTGTCATTATCATAATTTAACATCCTGCTCACCCCTCTCCATCTTTATCACTGCCTTTTGCTGTTTGGTCATTAATCAGACTGAGAGAAGAGGGAGGGAGAGAGGCGGGCAGACAAATGAAATAAAAAAAAAAATGACCTCTCTATCAATCCCATTTCCAACACATTAGAAAGGAAGCACTTTTTCTTCCACTCCCTTTAGCGCTCAGCCTTCCTGTGCTAATGGTAGATATACAGTGACATGGTAATGATCTGGCCACGGCTGCAGAGCACAGGCTGTATTGATCAGCGGCTGATTTATTGCAGGTTACGGCTGATTATTGGGCCATTAATCAGTCTAGGATTACCCTATCAATAAAACTGCTTACGTTTGTTTGTAAAGTGCTTGCCAGGGCACACAGAAGGGCAGTGCATGTCTAAACCTAGGTGACGCACAGCTACTGTTTTAACTCAAAGATTAGCTAGTTAAAGAGAGATATTGCCTACCATATTCTCTGAATGAATGTTTATACTGGCTGGGGAAGGTCTGCTGAGAAAATAATGAGAATCACTCAACTGCATCTTTCTGCCATTTATAAAGATATAAAAATGTTCAAATTTTTAATTGTTTTTGGTATCATGATGACTCTTTTGGATGGGCTGTGGAATACTCATACCTAACTGTCTAAATAGGTGGAAAGGCAATGGAAAAAAGCTGTGAACATGCTATCAACTTTTAAGTTGATCTGTGAACTTGTTGGCAGTTGCTTATTTACACATCCACCACTTATGGATCAAAAGTATCATTTATTTGGAGCACCTCGTGAATTTAAGTTTCTTTGAGCTCTGTTTTGGGTCTCTACCAACTTCTGAGGGAAATATCTGGCTCTTAAGCTGCTAAATGCTTAATCCCTATTAACAGGTATCAGTATATATATGCAGAATCTGTAGGCAACAGGAAAATATTTTGATAGTAAAAGCATTCTGGTTTCCATTTATAGTCTGAGTAGTATTATACAATCACATCTGAGTGGCAGGTTAACAGTCCATGTGGGAAGACAAAACGCATCGGCCAAAATGCAATCTCTAGATACCTTTAACCCTTTGAAACCTGAATCGACATCAGTTTTCTTGTGCTGCATTCAAACACATTTCACAAGCATTTAAACCTTTGAAAGCAGAGCAAATCAGTAAAAAAATTTTTTTTTCGAAAACATGGGAAAAAAATGAGCAAGAAATTGGTAAAAGCTGAGAAAATTACTTGAAAATCAATTATTAAAAATAGAGAAAGATTTTTTTAAAGGGAAAACCAGGATAAATGATACAAACCATGAATCAATCAATCAATGTCTTGAAAACTATTTTTTATGATTATTATATTTATATATATTTAAACTAGGGCTGCACGGTATATGCGGTAGACAGTAGATATGATATAAATTTGGCTCACAGTAGAGATTTGCGCTCTACCGTCCTGTTGTCGATGACGTCATCACACCTGCCTCAGTGTGAAAATGGCTGCAAGCACAGATACAGCAGAGCAAGAGGAGCTCGTTAAAAAAACGGTGCTACGTCCATGATTTGGACTTGGTTCGGCTTTAAACGGTCAGATAGTGAGCAGAAAAACATAATTTGCAAGAAGTGTCGAGTGACAGTGACAGCAAACAAAGGTAACACAAGCAATTTATTTTACCATCTCAAGACAAAGCATGTGCTCGAGGGCTGGGCGGTATTCGGGGTGATGGTAACTTACCGCAGTAAACATGAGCCGCTGCTTTGGGGATTAACGTTACCTTCATAAGGCAGTACTCAGCGGCAGAACTGGGCCTAGCGGCCAGCCTGCCTCACTCTCCTTCCTCACCACCTGATGGAGATGGCCTGGCCGACCGCACCAAACCCAGGCCCGTGGGAGAAGGGGGCCCGGGTGCCGCCGGCCCTCCCTCTTTCCTCTAACGTTTATACATACTGTATAACATTTTATACACAATAATAGATGGATTAGCAACTGTTTTACTTCTAACAATAAATAGTTTCCATCCTAGACTTGTATGGCTTTTTAAATTGTTTAATTTAAGGTGTAAGAAAAAAGAGAGAAGACGATACCGCGATATCATACCGTCACCGCATCCCCCCAAAATAATACCGCGATAATGATTTTAGGCCATACCACCCAGCCCTAATTTAAACACGTCAAATACATATAAGTATGTATTTTTCATCGGGTTCATTTCCTTGTTTATTGTTGTTTTTTACTTTTTACTTTTCTTGCTAATTTTCCAGTAATTTTCATGTAACTTTTTATTAATTTCTTCTTAAGGTGCTCACTGCCTTCCTCTTATGTTTTTGAAAAAAAAAAAAAAAAAATCAAGCATATTATCTCAGGTTTCAAAGGGTTAAGGATATCAAATGAGATATCCCAATACTGCGTAGTATCAACGTAGGTCTCACCCCAAAGTTGCTGAAATCAAGTACTTGGGCAGTGACTCGCAGCGTCAGAAGCCAACAAAAATAAGCATCTTTTAACATCACCATGTTATGCGGCCGTCGGCATCAGGGAAATACAGCGGGACAAGGACGAAAGTTAAGGCAATGAAAATCTGAGTGGGACAGGCAGGAGGGGTGGTGGATGGGCCCAGCAAACATAAGCACATGCTTTTGTTGCCTAAACCTAACCATGTGTGTTTGTTGTTGGAAAAAAAAAATCAATTTGCAGTGTTGTACTGACGTAGTGCGTTTATTTTGAAAGAGACTGTCTGTAAATGTTACATTTCCTGTGAAAACAGAAGTGTTTCATGAAAAAAGACAATGCATGTAAAAGGCAGAACTTGACACGGTGTCCCAGAATGTCAACAACCAGCACGCACAGGGTACCTTAGACATAGTATGTGGACACAGAAAGTCAATGACGTCAATATGTGACGAGGTGAGGTGAGAAGGTGTTGCTCCAATCTAACGATATCTGCAATTGATCCTTTTTGTAGCTTGATCTGGAAAAATAAAGACTATTTTCATAGATTTGCTCTCTAGTCATTACACGTTCTTCAGTTTAATGCAAGATGTGTTTGGCCCCCCCTTCCGCAACAGCAACAAGACACAGTCTGTGGTATAATGAGGTCACATGCTGTGTATTTGATGAAGTTGGCAGTTCAGTGTGTCAAAATGCGTTGAAAAGTGTGGCTATACTACACGCCTGTGACATCAGGTGGCTTTTTATGCAACTGAATGCTTCCAATCCCATGACGGGTATCAAATGAGGTAGGAAAAAAAGCTATTAAATTAAGCACTCTATTGGTATTAGTGTCACTTTAAGGGTACTGGTATCGTAAATGTTAAAACGATGCCCATCCCTACTCAGACCCCACTGGCTATTTTCTGACAATGATTTAGCTTTCTATTTGTTTGTTTTTTTGTTTTTTTAAATACCTGTATATGACTGAATCTGTTTCGAGATTAGCCAAAATGAGCCAAAATGTGTACTAAAGAGGAAGTCTCTGCCTGAATATTCGCTAGCTGCATCTAAGCTCGCAAAACATTGACCGTTGCCCCAAGAGGCTTATTGTCATGAGACTGAAAGCAGATTGGTTCCAAAATTGCCAAATGCTCCACTACAATACTCCACACTACTCCAGCTACTCTCTTACCGTGCCTGTCTGTTGTTTGCTATTAAGTAGGTAGTGTGCAGTGGCTTTTTACAGCTTTTTTGGGAAACAACAGCTGCCAACTGTGGCCAAAAACCAACCAAAATGGTAAAATTGCGGCCTAAACAAAGGGCTGAAAGTCACTATAAAGCTCTGTCCCAGTATCCTTGGAATTAAGTCCACTGTGTACACCCTGCCATCCACCCAAAACTCCGCCTTAAGAGGTTTCACTGAGCTCAATCCATGTTATGTTACTGCTGCCTTTACTTCAGACAGACATGAGTCCAAATTTGCAGAACCACAAGAGGCTGCTTGTCAGGAAAATGTGAACGAAAGTCATTTTAAGTGGTTGAACAGATGATCAACGCTGTCATTTTTTCTTGTGAAGACAGTACCATTTGTTTTCAGCCCAATAGAACAGAAACGGCACATAATATAGTAGAAATATATATAAATAATTGATGTCCTTTATGAAGGTTTTAAAGTCCGAACTCATGGCTAATGCATAATAGATCAGTTATAAGCCCTTAATAATAAACATGTTTGATGTCCTGGTTGTGAAAAATCACATTTTTGGAGTTTGAATTTGGAAATAATGCTGTTGTAAATGCTTATTATGAAGTTCTCAATAAATAGGCTTTAGCCGAGAGGGCAGTCAGTCAAAATACAAAAGAACCAAAAATATAGACAGACAAAGTGGATCTCCATAGGAACTTATTTCCGAGAAAATATATATGATGGTCAATGGTGAGAGACAAATACACATATGATGTTTGTCAATTTAAAAGACAATTTTGCAAGTACAGAAAGTTGTGGTTTGTCACAAAACTGTGAATTATTAGACTACACAGTTGCGTAGGTGACGTCATTCTATTCTCTCTCGCTGAAGCTACAGTGCCTGTATGCATATTACTGGGATATAATCACACAAGCAACAGGTCTTGCTCAGTCTTTTGCTTCACACATCAGGTACCTAGCTAGTTGGGTAACTTCCGTAGGTGACATATATTGTGCAAGAGGAAGGATTCACACAGTGTTTCATACGAATGGTACAACGACATCAGATCTGAAATTCACGGCACAATTCAAACAGGATAAGAGAAATAATTCATCTCTTGTTATTATATATTTTGTCCAAATGAATGTCTCATGGGATATACTGGAAGGGGAGGGACTTTACATCTCTATATAGAAAAGTACATTGGATTCAGTAAATTATGCATGGTCATTTAACCTCAGATAAAGTGTTTTTTGAAAGAAACAATAAGAACATTGAGAAATAAGGAAGAGCAGCTCTGTATGCTGCACACGCCTCAAGCCAAACCCTTTGTCACGATCAACAAATACAAAAAAGCAAGCGCCATGAATGTAATTCACAACCTTAATCTCCTTCCTTAAATTAGCAGCCGGATAAAAAGATACTGCCGCTGTTGGCCTGCCAACAGCTTTACAACCTGCCATAAAGAAGGAGGGTGGGGGATCCTGTGGCATTGCTTAACCCCCACCAGAACCCACAACCACTACCTGGAACACAACTTTTATAACAGCTAGCAAATTGAGAGTAGTGATTTTCCTATAAAAGCCCTGAAGAACAGGGGAGCCTGGATTCGGAGAGTTTAATGAGAAGGTTTGATGGCTATCCACCGTCAAACAGGCCGACTTCCCTGCCAAACGCTGTTCTCTCTTTTTATTTGTGAGTGTGTTCGAGTAACTGATTAAACATCCCAGAACCTCTTGGACACGTTGCCAGCAGTCCCCTCGGTGCCTCCGAGTGCCACGCTCGTAAAACCCTGACTTGACAGTGGTCTCGTAAAGCAGACATAATGCTGTCGTAAACATGTCACGACACCTGCCATAAACATTAATGACTGTTTATGAATGAGGATGATGAATTGAAAGCCCCTTTTTTCCTGGGAGGCTGTTCAGCAGGTTTGCGGCTGTTGAAACACAAAGCTGTGTTATGATGTTAACTTTTGGCAGGAAACTCAAAACAACTCTGTGCTTAGCAGGATGCAGTCCAACTAAAAGTCAAAGCAAAGTCATCAGGTTCACTGAGCACTTATTTTGATTTATTTTCCAATCTGTAATTAATAATAATAAAGCTCATTTTCACTAATCTCACCATCTCTCCTGTCACTAAATATTGAAAAACACTAAACTGAACACGCCAAACATTTCATCATTTTTGAGCAGTCACATGACCAGCTGTTTTGCTGGGTCAAACACCTTTGCATAACAAAGCGGCAGACAGCATGTGTGCTGCTGATGGAAACATGTAACTGCAAAAATCACAGGCTTGGCGCTCAGCATGCCGCAGAGGAACAGATAGCTGTAATCCCATTTTCCCACCAGGCGGTCCAGCATGCCTGTCTGCGGTACTTAGAGATAAACATCACCGTGCACTCTGCGTGACCCGGCACACACCTGCTGAGACAAGCTCTATCATACACACACACACACATAAATGCAGGTGCAAAGACAGCAAAAGACTGCTTTGTGTATGTCAAAGTATGAATTATAGCACATGGCTTGACAGTTTGTATTTAAGTGATGTCAGCAGATCCAATAAGGCTATGTGGAACAGATGTATGTGAGCTTTATATACTTTGTGTGCTGTGCTGTCAGACATCCCTAAGGGGACAGTCTAAGACAAATGTGTTGGTAATTTACAAGTGTGCTTAAATACCCATTATTCTTTCCTCTGCAAGCTCTCTCAGGATCTGCAGAGCTCATTTATCATCAGCTACACATGAGGCATACACGCACATAAACGCAGGAAGAAAAATGAGGGGTAGTGCCAGAGTTGTTGCTGTTGGGATTGCGTCAGTGTGGAAGCTTTAAAGGATCATTACAATTTATAATGATGTTTTTGTTTTAGCTATCGCTGCTGTCTCTTGTGACAACAATGTACTCACCAAACTAAGATGTGGGAGCATGGCGACTTTGCTACAACAAAGTTTGATGGTGCAAGAAACCAGTGGTGGAATGTAACTATGTACATTTACTGAGGTACTGTACAGTCTATTGTGTAAGATTTAGTGGCATCTAGAGGTGAGGTTGTCGATTGCAACCAACTGAAGCTTCTCCCTCAGGGTTTCCCAGGAATTCATTTATTTGTGGCAGGCCACAACGATTAAAACATCTACTGCCATGTTTAGATTTTCTACTTTTGGAGCTGGTCAATTAGATGCACCATTGGAATATATACTGCGGGGTTATTATTTGCTCCATAGCAGGATGGCAGGAGCAGTGAGTGGGAAACTCAACCTTGGGTGTGCTTGGTCTAAACTTTGCTTCTACTCAAAAACAGCTGCTCCTCTCATCCATCAATTCATCAATTATCCACCCCACAACTCAAAACTCCACAAACCTTTACTGAAGATAAAAGAGTTTCGCCTGCACTGCATTCCCAGACCTGCAAAAGCCTCCGTCTTTTGAGAGGGGACACAGATTGATACAAGGACTAAGTTGGCACCCCCACCCATTGTCATCAGCTACAGCTACACATGGATGGCAACACTGCCCCGTGTGCCAAGCATGTAGAAGAACTACAGTGGTCAATGCAAAAATGTGCATGGCTCTGTCTGGATCAAGTGTTTGGTTTGTCCATTCTGGGTGACTGTAGAAACAAAATGGCAGAATCTGTGGGAGAGGAGAGGCATATGAAGATATAAATAGGTCATTCTCTACAGCTCATACACTACAGAAAACATTGCTCTAAATATTTTATTCCATTTCTGCCAATGCATCCCCCTAAATCCAATACACTGGGCCTTAAAGTACAATTTTGAGGTACTTTTATTTTTTCTGTTTCATTCTACTTTATACTTCTTCTGCATTACGTTTCAGAGGCAAATATTGCACATTTTACTTTTCAGATTAAGATTTTACATGATATGAGATTTATGAGATAAAATAAACTATTAAAGATTGAACCAGTGGTTTCCCATCTTTGTAGGGTGTGACCATAACTTGTTAACTATTCGAGGCCCAAAAATATAGAGTTATCCAATATTTCACAAAAAAGCAAAGATTGTAGTTGGCTAATTATATGCTCGTCTAATTTAGTAGCTTACCACTCTAGCTAGTAAGCTAGTTAGCTGGACATGCTTATGTTTGCTTACACTTCGATGCATAAAGAAAACTGGATACAGCATTGGAGGTGGGGTCCTGTTTGTTCATATAGGTTAATGAAAGTTGATCAGTGGCGCATAACGCCAAGAAAACATCAACTTTCTGGGCATTAAATTACCTGGATCTTCTGCATCATGGGGCCCATTAAACAAACACACTGGAGACTTCCGTCGGGGGAGCAGCTAATTTCCAGTTTAGCCTTCTACTAATTTATATGGAGATCAAATGATTTACTGTAATTGGGCAGCTCTTTTACACTTTCAAAATATTATCAAACCGAATGGATCAAATCCCAATAGAGAAATGAATCATTTCAAAAGGGGTTGTGATGCTCACAAAATGTATCCACTCATTTATCTCTTTCACAATGTAAGTCTAAAAAAAAGTATTTTCCGGCCCCATGGAATCACGTGACTGACCCGGATGTAGTAACAGTTTGGTCACTGTGTCAAAGTGGCTTCAAAGTCCAGCATGGCTTCTTGGGGCTTGTTGTGCATCGTGTGGGGAAATCCAAAGCTTGACAGATCTGCCGTACCTACTTATGGTTGTTAAATTATGATTGGACAATTACAGTTCAGAGGAGGGGTTTAATGGTCAATTGCCCTTTAAATGAGACAGCATGGCTTTCACTTTAACTTCCTGAAAACTTTAAAGCGACTCTCGCTGCCTAGCAAACATCCTCCGTTGTACTCAGTGCTGCTGTCATTTGAAGCAAAGTAAGCAAAATGAAATGTGTGATGGCGTGACAATGTGGCAACATGAAACGCTTGCTGGGCGCATGAATCAGGAGGGATGACGCTGTTTATAGCAAGGTTACAGTAAATCACACGGTGACGGTTTAATCCCAAGGAGAGTCTTACAGGAAGAGGGTGGAATTCAATTTCCTAGCATGCCTGAGCAAAGGTATGCTAATACAATACAGCCTGCACAGAGAGCCAGACGTGGGCTAGGGTTGGCGGTGGTGGAGAGGAGGGGGGTGTTTTCTCTGGGGTCTCACACCTTTCATGCTGCGCAGAGAGATTACATTTCAAAAATGCCACAGACAAGACAGACAGGATAATCAATCACGTGAGCTGTGCGGTGATGTCTGCTGGCTGTGTCTGTTTGCAGGAGTCATAAATCAATGCTGTGTTGTCAGAGAGGTCTAACATGAGCTGGATACAGAAGCAGAGTCTGTACAGTCTGATCCACGCTCTGCTACACCCTCTATGTAGCTCTGAAAGGATGCCAGGCCCAAGTGACAAGAGGAGAGATAATGCTAGGTGATCTAGTGTGTGTGTGTCCTTGTAGCTGGCCACAGTGGCAGACAGCTACCTCATTAATGTAACGCAGTGGCTCATAGGTGACCTCATTATTCTCCTCCCCCAATCTCACTGATAACAAACTGCATTCGCCCTCTATTCAAGTGTGTGTGTGTTTCACAGTCACTTTCACAGTCATGAATCAGCGCTGCTAACCGACGTCACACTGTTTTGATAGCAGCTCTCCTGTTTAGCTCAGTAATTATAGCGCTCCAGCTCATGTTGTTCTGGTAAATCTCTCATAAAAATTCCAGCAAATGAGCGTCACAGCTCCGAGAAAACACAAGTAAACAAAAAAGTAACAGGGAGTATGACGCTGTGAAACAACATGAGGATTATTCTATTAATTTCTCTCAGCTGTTCCTGCCGTAAAAACAAAAATGTGGCCTTTCCTTACTTAGCACTGTAGACTCTATATAATGATGGACGGCATGACAGCTCCCCCAAAGTAAAGCCAAAATATCTCGATTGCCCCCTGGTAACTGGCTGCAGTATAAGTAATAAACCCTGCCCCTTCCATGCTAGCAGACAGAACAAACAAAAAATCGAAATACATGCAGGTTGTTTTTGGTATTGTAACTGAGTACTTAAGTACAGTTTTGGGGTACTTGTACTTAAGGGTGGGCAATATATCGAATATACTCGATGTATCACGGCGTGCGCCACGTAAGATGTATAAAATGACTTTATCAGGAACATCAAGTATAAATTGCCACTCATTGTTTTAAGCCACCATCATGAGACTCGCTTTGACTCTCTCACCTTCATAGACACACACATATACTTCACACACACTCCTTCTCACTTTCCTCTGATCAAAAGCAGGCAAGGTGTGTTTCTCAGCTGCAGGGCTCCAGACCTTAACTATTTAGTAGCATTTTGTGACCATGGAGCACCACTGCGACTTGCAAATATTAATATACGGACTGGAGAGCTGTTAGTTTGTTTCCAGCTTGCAGTGAGTAAATCCTCATGCTTAACAGTGCCACAGTAACAGTTTAACTTAAAGAGATTAATGATGGCATGAGCAGAGGAAGCCTGTGTCCTGTACCTGAAGGGCTCCAGACTACAACTGGTTTTTTTTTGCGACCACAGAGCACCAGTGCAACTTGCAAATACTATTAATGTATGAACTGGAGGGGTATCGGTGGCATAGTGGCAGAGCAGGCGCCCCATGTACAAGGCTGTTGCCGCAGCAGCCCGAGTTCGACTCCAGCCTGTGGCCCTTTGCTGCATGTTTCTCCCCCTCTCTCTCCCCCTTTCACACTTCACTATCCTATCAAATAAAGGCAAAAAATGCCCATAAAAATATCTTTAAAAAATGTATGAACTGGAGAGCTGTTAGTGTGTTTCCAGCTCACAGTGAATAAATCCTCATGTTTAAAGGCAAAATGATAACAATTTAACTTTGTGATAACTGCTAACATCTGACTCTTGACCAGAATCTTCACAGCAAAAACATCAACACTACTGGCCCAAGACAAGCCGAGTGCTTCAAAACAAGAGCACCAGTGGTTCCACTTTGATTTATTTAATTATAACAATACTTCATTCAACTTTATTATAACAGTAGTTACTTTAACTTTATTTTAACAGTCAATTGGCTTCATAGTGACAATAGCTACTTTTTTAAACTTTATTGTAACTGTATTTCATGTAATAATTTTGTAAATAGTAGTCTACTGTACTTCAGAGGAAATTTCAAATATCCTGATAAATATCAAGTATTACAATATAGCCTAAAAAAAATTATTATTTTTTAGCCATATCCCCCAGCCCTACTTGTACTTTGAGTATTACCATTTTATGCTGTTATATACCCCAACTCTACACTACAGTTCAGAGGGACATATTGTACCTTTTTTTCCACTTAATTTATTTGATACATTTACTTACCAGTTACTTTGCAGAGTCAGATTATTAAAGGCCCATTGCCTAGGATTTAGGGGTCTCTATTAGCAGATGTGGAATATAATTTTCATAACTATGTTTTCATTAGTTTATAATCACTTAAACATAAGAATTGTCAGGTTTTTGTTACTTTAGAATGGGCTGTTTATGTCTAAATATGGAGTGGGTCCTCTTCGTCAGAGTCCATAATGTTGTTTCTACAGCAACACACAACGGACAAACCAAATACTGGTTCTGTGTAAGGCCATTCATCCACTATAGTTCTCCTGCTTGCTTGACACACAGGAGAAGTTGAGGTGAGTACAATCTGCAACCTCATCACTAGATGCCACTAAATTTTACACACTGGACCTTTAATGCAAAATATTATCAACAAAGAATAGAATGTGATGTGACACAGCAGTATGTGAATTTGTTAGAATCTGTCCAGCTGCAACATTAACAGAATAAACAAATTACATAATGAGTGCTTTTTGGTACGTTAAGTACATTTTGATGCTTTTGATCTTAAAACTTTGAAAGCAGGATGTATTCTTGTAAATGTTCATTGTATTATTGCTACTGGAAATTATTTGCATATCACCACTGCCTCTTGCAGTGGGTGAGGAAAAGAACAGTGTTTTTTGTGACCTGGCCCTTTAAGAGAACATGGAGTGAAACAGCCACGTGTTTTTTAATGTGAGACATTCAAGTGCTCCCTGGGTAAGTGCATGTTTGGGCTGTCAGGGTTGTGATGTGGACAGCTGAGAGCTGTTGTAAGGGGATCTGCTGCTGATGACGGTGATGATAGTGTGGCTTATTGGCCTGTAACTCTGCTGTCTGCTGTAATAGCAGCGCTGACAGATACAGACCACCCACTCTCCTCTGGCCAGAACACATTCATCATACTCTGACTGGAAACTTCTTTTTTGTTTCCACCCCAACATCTCAGCCTGAGGCAAGACAAATATATATTCAGAACATGCAATCCGCACGTTCCACTTTTTGAGGCTAAGGGATGTTATAGATTTGCAGGATGGCCAGAATAATAAAGTATCGTGATTTCAAGTATCTGGTTCATATTGAGGAGTAGACCGCAGCGCAGCAGGCCGGAGTCATGGTATGAAATGTGGGCAAGAGAAAGGAGGTGCCATATTTCCTTTCTTCCCCCTCTCTGAGCTTTTTTTCTTTTATAATGAAAAGTCCAACTGAAATTAAATTGCATGCTGCAGCAAACATATCTGCTCTGTAAATCACTTGTCCTGAGTTCTCCTTTCAGAAAAAAATCAAAAAACCAAAAGGAGAAAATTTATATATTTTGATTTCATGATGGTGGCCTCTTCTTTTGGACCAATAGAATATCATTAGTTATTCATCTACATAGATGGAGAACTTGTTTCCATACAGCCAGACAAATTATTTGATCTTAAACCACACTGGTGTAACGTGAGGGTTTGATATGTGCTGGCTGGATCACTTCAAATATGAAGACACAGCAGGATGGAGACGGATAACTTTTACTTCATATGCTACACAACAACACTTTCTTTCTCCTTAATCTCATATGACTGAACTAACTAATCATAATGTGGAGAGATTGTTTACAGCAGATCGGATCATGAGTAGACAGGTCTATGTACAGGTGTTAATGCACCAAATGCAAGCGGAATGCATGTCGTGCATGCATGTGTGTACCTCTTTTTGACAGTCACGGGCTGGCTTGACTTGACTTGGCCTGGACTGTCAGCCAAGCTTGGCAGTGATGTGTCCTTAAGTGATGAAGGCTTGTCTTAAGTGATGACATTTAAAAGAGTACTGATCCATGGCTAAAGTCCCCCGTTATTTTTGCTGTTTCTCCACAGCAGGGCAGGTAAAAAAAAAAAAAGTTTACCTGTTGGAGGTGAGCTGTTTGCAGAGGTGCAGTAAGAGCCTGTTGTTTGCAGCTCTTCAACATTTCACTGTGGCTGTTTCTGCTTTCACTTTCCTCCCTGCAGTATTATCAAACTTGTCTTCATTGAGGAAACGCCGCTAACAAAGTTCAGCTAATTCAGTGACAAACACATTTTAATTTCCTATAGATTCTTAACAATAAAAGTCCCTTCTTCACAACTTCACACAACTTCTAAAATGGCTGATAGTGAACATGAAACAGTAAAATAAAGCAGATATCTGAATAAAAAACAGGACACAGGAGAGAAACTATACTCCAAACCACAGAGATTCAGTTAGAAGGTACGAAAGTACTGAGAGCTGAACACACAGAGACTTTTAAAAAAAACATCTTTCTCTCTGGTGTCCTGCAGACAGAGGTGAATAGATTCTCACAGCACACATGACGTGTTTCAGGGGGAGAAGCAGGATGGGGGGTTGGCAGCGGACGGCAAGACCACTACCCCCTTGAGAGCGGGCAGCCTGGCTTTTGGACCTACTCTGGAGAAGATCAGTCTCTGGCGCAGCTTGGCATGGCACAGCATGTCTTAACTGATAATGGAAACGCAAAGCGGCGCAGCCAAAATGACACTGGGAAAAGGCCCATAGATCTGATTGCTCAGACCACATTTGGAGTTGGCCTGGGCCCCATACTTTCAGCAGTGTGTACGCTAACGTGTCCTGGGCCACACTCACCAGGTTAGGAAACTTTCTGTTGGAGCCGTTTTAAAGGCCATGAGGGTGCATGTAGCATGACAAACCACCTGCTCGCTATAAACAACAACAAACCATTTGGTCTTTGGAAATGGAAAAGATCAGTGTGTTTATTCGCAAATAGAACAAGAAAGTGAGATCACAAGTGGTCACTTGAGACATGGTGATGCATTCCATAGACCGCGGAACTGGGGGGGCCAGGGGGCCATGGCCCAGGTAACTTTTGTACTCTGACATAGAGGGCTGCACTGGGACCCGGCGGGATCCAACACAAATAGTAATAGTCATTTTGAACCACACTCCACCAGTTGGTGGCGGTAATGGGCCAATTCGCTGTTTGCCAACAGAAGAAGGAGACGAATAAGAATAAGATGTAGCCTAGTGACAGGATGTCAACACAGGAACTTGGTGCACATGCATGAGTGTTTCCACTCCACATTTATTCATAAATGGACGAATATGCCCTGAACCAGCTTTCATACCAATTTGCCGCTTGCTCCACCTGACTGTCAATCTGTCTGCCTGTCAGCTCCATCTGTCAAAGAAGACTTGCAGTTTATTGTGTTTCACCGGCGACGAGCTGTCATTACGCGCGACTATTACGCACGACTGCGCACTCTTTATAACTCACTGTGTGAACCTATGTTGCATAATAAAGATTTGTCCCCTTGTAATTTTTAACTGTCCCCTCTGTAATTTCATCCTGGCGCTGGGCCTGCTTTAACCTCAATCACTGCGTGATTATATAAAGGTAGAAAAATAAATAAATACAGAGGAGGAGGAGAATAGAATATGAAACAGCCTTTATTTCATAAATGAAAAGAACAAAATAGGAGCGCTATTCCTGACCAGTGCGTCAAAAGACATGCAGACCAGGGGAACGAAACAAACAACCCCATGAATCTCTTTGTTAATAGCCTATAAAATGACGTGTTTTCTCCTGCGGAACGGAAGAAGACACAAAATCAATGCATCTCTATTATTGTGCGGGCGTAAATTCTCAGAGGTTTGCGGGAGCGGGCGGGAGTGTAACACATACGTTGCGGTTGCGGGCAGTAATGGTCAGAAATTAAGGAAAATGAAATTCAGGAAAAAGAAGAGACAGAAGTCGATATCTGCTTTTTTCAAGTAAACAGAAAAAACAAAATGATCAAATTACTCCAGCTTCCACTGTGGCCTCATCTGTGCTTTTATGTATAGGCTAAATAGGCTTGGCCTGTTGTGTGTGAATGTTAGAGTGGGATCAGAGGGGTTAATCTGAGCAAGCATGTGTTCGTGTTCATGCGTGTACTGTAGATGTGACTGTGTGGCATTGGAATAAAACAAGTGCTCCGCAACATTATTTAATACATCAGTAATATTGTCTGTTTCAATGCATATGACCCCCCCCCCCAAGTGTGAACACACAGACTCACTTCCAAACTGATCAGCCAAGGCAGTACCAGGTGTAAACAGGGGCTGAATCAAATGAGAGGAAAACACAGAGATTAACACAACACATTACCACTGCTACTAAAATATTTGAACATGTTAATATGTTAATAAGAGTTTTAACACTGTAAATATATTTCTACCACATTAACTCAAATAGGGCGGCACTGTGGCGCAGTGGTTAGCAATGACCCCTCACAGCAAGAGGGTTCCTGGTTCGAACCTGGGATAGAGGGTTCGAACCTTTGAGGGAGGGAGCCCTTCTGTTTGGAATGCATGTTCTCATGGGTTTTCTCCAGGTACTCCAGCTTCCTCCCACAGTCCAAAGACATGCAGGCTAGGTTCACTGGTGAATGGTTGTCTTTCTCTATGTGTCAACCCTGCGATAGTCTGGCGACTTTTTCAGGACGTACCCCGCCTCTCACCCAACGTCAGCGGGCAACCCCCAACAGGAGAAGGGGTTAAGGAAAATGAATGAATGAATGAATAAATTAATTCAAATATATAAATTAAATTCACCTCTAACCCTTATATTTGTGTAAAACAAGCAATATCACCATAGGCAACAGTGTCAACTTAATGACTTTATCACTAAATTAGGCAGCTTTCAAGACCCAGCAGGAACTGCTTGATATCTTCTTTTCTAAATCATACAACTCAGTATGTATCCATATATCATTCAGCAAAAATAAGGAAACACATGGTACTGTAAAAGAGGAAGTGGAAAAGCTTTTGAGATGTCAACAGGGTGGTGGCTTCACCATTGCACACAGATAGCAGTAAAAGTCTTATCAGTCCTTTATTGCCAAGATGTTTAGCATATGATCGAAATGTGAGGATTTAATAATAATGGAGATGGAGGAAAGCATGGTTGGTGCAGCTAAAACAACACAGCCTACAAAAGATTTTAAATGATAGACATCTGCTAAAACTGGACAAAACTTCATTAAAAAATCTTTTGTTATGTGTCTATAACCTTTATTTTTTATGACATTTGATGACTATATTAACAACATATAATCAGAGCGACAGATTTCTTTGCATACATTACAGTTGTATATGAAGGTTATGGTGGTTTCTCTACTTCGGCAATATTAAAGATTTATCTGTAGACACTAAAAGTTACATGATGTTACTGCAGTTCTGTTTGTTGTACATGATTGTCAGATGTGATCACTTGGCACTGAAATGGCTTCAAACAGCTAAAACACGTCAGTTAAGAACTGGGGCAAAGATGGAGTTACACAAAGCTAAGATGAAGATGCATTATTTGACTATGTGAAGCTAAAACAGGGTATTAAGTTGCTCTCTGTGATTTTTGTATCTGTACATGTCAACACTGGGTTAGATAAACTGACTTTCCCACTGGAGTCTGAACATTTTCCTGATCCATAACTCAGTTGTCTTCATAAGATATTCAGGGGGACCTCAGGGAGCTGCGAGACTGGCAGTAATTCAATGCAGGATCCATGTTGGTCAGAATGTGATGGGCTCACATCCCCTCCCTTCTGACTACAATGCTCCTACTTCACCGACTCAGAGGTCGAGGAGGATGTGATGTCACAGCCTCATAACAACAACACATCGAAGGCCCGCTGTATAGGTTGATTCATCTCATCTCTGGAGAGAGATTCCTGCCATGTCTGCCGCTGCTCCATCTCTCATGTCTTTCATCCTCCGCCATGACAGTGATTAATGACCCTCAGCTGCCGTGTGCTTCCTCACTGACGTTCCCATCTTTCTTTTTCTTTTTCTCTGCACTCTGTCTCACAAGAAAAGGATTAAAGTGGGAGAATCGAGAAAAAAAAGGACTGATGCCACATGTTCTCTGCGGGAAAAAAAGGTGGAAAACCCCCGATGTTGGTCAATACTGAGAAAGAAAGAAATCCAGGTTTTTCCCAGGGATATAAATAAGTGTTCATACATGCCAGGAAAACTAGAGAAATGTCCCTGGGTTGTGTTTAGACCATGTGAGCACTGCATTACTACTACCATACTGTATGTCCAACGGCATCAGTCGTTGGGGGGGAATGACATGTCAATCACTCGACTAACACAGTGCAAAACAATTAGAGATAATCAAATTAAACTGCACAGCGCATAAAATACAGAAAGAAACAGTTCCTTCTACTGTATTGTGAGCAGTGGTGGAGGAAGTACTCAGACCTGTTACTTAAGTAAAAGTAGCAAATTCCACAATGTAGAAATTAGGAATATCAACAATGAAGTGTTAATCAGTTCGCTGCCAAGCAAATTTTTGATTTGTTATGTATGCTGGCTGAAAGGATGTTTTGCTGCCTCTCACAGCAGCTGTAGTCTGCTGGCAACTTTTATGGTGGAATATTTACTTGTGATGATACTCAATGCACAAGTTGATGATGTGAATCCATCAACACACTTTAAATTTCAATATGACAACTCTGACCATTCCATTTGTTTTTATTGTCTCTCTTGGATGACATAATGAGTGGATCTTAAAGTGTTTAAAAATATGTATTCATTTTGACTGGATTACAAGAACTGCATACATTTCATTCCTCACTTGGAGAAAAATAAAGCATCACAGCGCGTCATTCCTGTGAGCTACGACAGTACTAAACCCCTGAGCTTGCCTGAGAAGGACTAAATGTTCAGACTCACTATTTTTAAATATCTCATTGAGAGAGACTCAGTGGCAGACAGTGGGCACTATAATTCCATGTTAATGCGGCTAGCTGCCTGTCAGTGAACAAAGCCAACAGAAAAATAAGGTAAAGCCAATTTCATCACAAGACATTAAAATTTTACCAATTCTAAATGGACAGTGCTTTGTAATGTGGTGCTAAAGCAGTGCACTAAGTCAGTGGACTAAAAGAAAGGCCCCTCATATTTCACTTAATTTTGCATTGTTTCCCCCCCCCCCCCCCCCCCCCCCCCCTCAAAAATGAACCCAGTCTGTTACTTAGTAATGGGTGTCGGGCTATCAAAACCAAAGTCAACCAAAACTGACATCCCTAGGCAAGAGACAAATAATTTTTTGATCCTCTTTGAGTGAGGAATTACACGTCTTATTTGTCAATTTCAAACTTAGTTTTGCAGGTCAAGAAAGTCGCAGGTTATCATCTGTTTGCTTTTGTACCATTTAGTTTTGTGTAACACTGCTCTCTGAACTACCTCTCCCATCTCACATGATGTTTATCACCAACACCAGTCAGCTAGAAATACAAAAGTATTAGCATACAAAATACTTAAAGTACCAGGAGCAAAAGTAGGGAATGCAGAATGGACATTTTTCAGAATGATGCAATTATATTATTGGATCATAACCACTTACAGATTAATGTATGTATCACTGTGATATTGAAACTGGTAGAGGTGCAGCTAATTGTAAATCCCTTTATCTACTGCTGTGCAGCTTAATATGTGTAGCCTATTTGTATTATTGATCTGAATCTGTAAAGTAACTAATAGCTAAATTTACAGAATAAATTTAGGGAATAAAAAGTATAATACTTGCCTCTGAAATATAGTGATGTGAAAGTATAAAATAACATAATAACTGGAAATCTCAAGTAAAAAAAAACCAAAACAAACAAACAACAACAACAGAATTGTACTTAATCATACATTCCACCAGTGATTGTGGAGGAATTAATATCAGATATCTCAAGACCTGAACCAGAAAATCCAAAACTATCCTTGTATTATTAAGAAGTCCCCCTTAGGACACCAGCTCATCTCCCACAGTAATTTTATTTATCTAAGAACTTATTATTATTTTCAACTCTAGAGAATAAATGGACTTCCTGAATAATTTAAGATCCAAAGCAAGTTTTCACAACCTAGCTACTTATTAATGCCTTATTACATGTAAATAAATGATTTACTAACTTTCAATGAAGCTGATAGTTACAACTTTATAAACCTTTTGTAAAATATTTTTAAGGGGTGGTGGTGAATATGTGAGTGAAAGCTAGGCCCAGTGACAGTATGTCAGTGTCAGTATCAGCCGGATGCTAACAGCAGCACATAGTTAGACCTCATTCAACAGAGTGACAGTGTTCATTACTTCAGTGTCTAACCTGTTAACTCTCAAACAAGAGGGGTTTTTTCACACAGGATGCGCAGGTGATGAGAGGCAGAGACGCATCTCTCACCCTCTGTGTCACTTCCTGTTTCTCTGTCACTCTTATTTCTTTATTTCCCCTGATGTCTCTCGCTCCACCTGATCCCCAGGTGTCGGACAGGTGACAGGTGACAGACAGCAGGGCGGTGAGGATGGCACACAGTGACACATCTAATGCATCTATCTCCCTCTCTCTGTTTATGTCTCCCTATCCATGCTGTCTTCCTTTCTTTTAAAGAGTAACCACAATGTAATGATTCTATGAGTCTGGGTACATTCAGTGTGTTTTCATCCACCTGTTTTCATGCACATTTTAAATTTTTGGCTAAGGTGGTGAACAGGGATGCACCTTACCTGATGTGTATCAGCCAGGAAGCTAAAGAATGAGCCAGATCCGTTGCTTGTGCCGTTACGAATCAGACAGGCATCATGGTATTGCTTCCACAACTTGTGTAATCATTCTGATTATTTTTACGGTCTTATACTAACAACAAACTGCAACTTTCTTTGCTTCAAAACCGTTTTTTAAATAAACAAACATGGCACAATTCAAACAGGACTGAAAATTATTTGTGTCTCACCATCAAATACCAAACAAATTTTTTTCTGAAATAAGGCTCCATGGTGGTCCACCGGAAGGGGAACGACTTCACCTCTCTATAGCACTGTTGCAATAATATGGAATTTACAAGAGAAGTTATCATTGCTGACAAATACTATACATTAATAAACACATATAGCTGCATACAGCTACAGTATAATGTGCTATAAACCGTTTAGAGGCACAAACTGAGGCTGTTCTACTTTTTTATATTTCAACGTCCAAAATAAACACCAGAGTCTTGCCTGAAAGAATTCAGCTTTATTGACCTTTAAGATCCAACAAGGTACATTTAAGATAGTTTTGAGCAGAATATGTGTATTACCTGGAAAAATGCTTGTATTAACACCATGTGCCATATTCTAGGATGTCTTCCTTGTCAGATAGATAAGAGATGAGAGAGCAGAAGAACTGATGTCAGCACCTGCCTGTTGTCCAGCGTTCACACACAGACAAATCATGAATAAATCATTAAGAGAGAGCCAGAGAGAGATAAGACAGCTGACTGTGACCTCTGGATTATTTCAGTTTAAAAGCTCCCAATCAGTGTGAACAAGCAGTTTTGGGAGAAAAGGAGTTTCAGGAGAGATTAACCCCTGGTCACCCTGGTATGTCTACTGAGATAGTATCACAAGGCTTTTTCACAGTACTGAAACAACAGTATTTAAGCTGACTTATATCCTTATTTCTGTCTACCACCCACTCCTCTCGTGCTTCACTTTCTCTCAGCTGTTCAAACACAGCTCTTCTATTTATATGCATTAGCCTGAGAATATATTTACTCAGGTCCAATGAAGCAGTCCAGTATGAAAGAGTACCAGTTTAGCTTGTCAAATTACCCATGCGCCTGTGCTGCGCTGCCTGCTAATGACAGATAATTGAGCTGCTGGCAGGTTCGCTTGCCTGGTTTTATGTCGAGATCTGAGTCCCCCATCATCATGTCGCTGTGACTCTGGGGTCATGTCAGTCTGCAGAGCCTCAGCAGACGCAGTGCTGATGAATGTGTGTCACTAGGGGGAAGATAGCTCTCTATGTATTACCATGTGTTACATTCAAGTCATAGAGTTCCAGTGAGTTTTGGAGGTTTTTTCAAGATCCTCAAACACTTTTCTAACCACAGAGATGAAAAAATATTTCTTTCACTTTACAATAAAATTGATCTTTAACCTGTTTTCCAAGTTGTGACTCAGTTTCCTGTTCTGGTGGACATAACTGGAGGTCCTTGTTCATTTTTAACACAAGAAAAAATATGGGTTCAAGTTGTACAAATTGAGAAAACATGCAAAAAAATGGAAAAACAGTTCACAGAAGTTGTGTCTCTTACTAAACCAAACAAAGGCCCTGTTCAGACTGCGATCCCAAATTTGTTGCTGATTTTAGAAAGTCAGGACAGCAAAAAGCCACATGAGATGTGATTTTTGCTAATTGGATCAAAACCATATTTTGAGGTGGTTTGAAATGTGATTCCAATCAGATTTCTACAGATGCGTCTCAGTCGGGACCATAGACTGTATAAATAATGGACGTAGCTACCGTGACGTCACCCACTGATTCGTAGACTCCCATTTTGAAACCTAAAGTTTGGCATTACAGCCGTCACAGTCTTGATTATTTAGAGCCAGAAGTAACCCTATTTGGGAAAGAGGGTGGCGCTGTGGAGGAGTGAGGGATGACTCTCACTAAGAAGCAAAGGACACTATCAGCAGACAGCCTAACATTCAAAGCGGCCCACCCTGAACTATGTTGACAGTTGACATTAGGCCAGAGACCAAAACTTTTTTTTTTTCTTACCAGGCTGTAAACATGTTTATTTCTGTTGTAAAGTTGGGCATTTTGCCATGGGGGTCTCATGGAGAACTGACACGCTTATAGAGCCAGCCTCAAGTGGCCATTTAAGGAACTGCAATTTTTGGCACTTTTGCATTGGCTTTATTTTTCAGCCCCAGCGGTTGCCAATTGGTCCAAAGTCAAGTCTTAAGTCCTAAACTTTGGGTTTTGAGTCCCCAACAGGTCACAATGTGTTCTTCACCAAATATAATGCCATTTTAACAACAGAGTAATAATGCTAGCTACACATTAACTTGTTGTGTCAATATAAGCCTGGGCTATTGTTCTTTGAGCAATTTCAAATGTCAAACCAAGTTGGAAGTTGCATCCCTGTCTGTAATTTTTGACCAGCATGTTTTGTATACTGTAAATCATTTTTGTATGCAAATAAAATTATCTTTGGTACCATTTTTGGCATGTGGCTTTCAGTAATGTAACATTAGTTCGTAGTTTTTTCTTGCAACTTGATTGGATGCTGTCTGATTGATTCAGACAAGATGGATTTGGAGAATCAAGTCTCTATTTGCTGGGAATAGTGAAAAAAATTGATTCGTGGCACACTTTTTTAAATCTTTGGGCTTGGGGGAAGGTATCGAGTATTTTAAAATCATAAGGCTCAAATCCAAGTAAAGTCATGAGTCACTGGTGTTAAAGTCCATTTATTGCAAGTCTTTTTTCATTTTGTTGAGTCTAAAGTCTTAAAATTTATGACTCGAGTCTCACTCAAGTCCAAGTCATGTGACTCAAGTCCACACCACTGGTGGTTATTGACACCAGCATTTTTACCACAGCAACCCATGACACACAAATCTAATCTGATCACTGGGAAATAACAGTGCAGACAGTCTATCTTAAAGATCTGATTTGAGAAACAGAAACTCTGAAGGAGCCAAAGACAGTAGCCAGAAGTGACATTTCTGCTCAATTTGTATGACATGAACCAAAATTGAAAACCTGGAAAACCAGTTAGAAATCTTTCTTATCGTGCAGCCGACAAATTACTTGTTCTTCCAGATGGTTACAAGCTTTTTGAAGATTTTGGAAATACTTTGATAACAGCAGTAAATGCCATTAAATGACCCTCTGGGTTTTTCAAGGATCACCAGATATTTATTTTTTAGAGAAATTGGTGCTTAGCTCCAGGACTCATATAATGATAATACATGAGAAGCACAAACTTGTGGGAGGCTGTGTATTTCTGTAGAATTTACATTTGCTGCACACCTGCAGCACACTCCAGTGTGTTCTCAGCTTTCCACCTACACCAGCGAGGGCAGCAAAGGCCAATTTATGGTTAGTTTGCTCAATACATCCAGAGTAATTTAATTCATTGACAAGAACCTGTGAAAAAGTTTAATGGTGGTATAGAACGAAAAGAATTAGCGATACCAAAGGAGATTAGAAAGGCATTAGGATCTGGGAGGCTCGGCCGCGGTGCTTAACGACTCCTCTGTCCTGAACAAATCAGTTTTACAAAGCAAAGCTGCTCTCAGCAGAATTATAGCCACTGTTATCCACCTCTTATTGCCTGCCCCCATTAACTGGGTCCTACCTGAAGAGGGATCGGTGGAATAACATCATCAATTCAGACCACTGCCTAACAAGTTAGTCCCTAAGTGAAGCGCTCTTGCAGGGAAAAATGACTCTTCTAGCTTCGTGTTTTTGGCTCATATTTGCAGAAAGGTGACTTAGCAACAGGGACAGCACGGCATTGTCAGTCAGTCAGTCTACTGCTTTGGCCCAGATGGAAAAATCTCAACAAAGGTCAGTGTAGACATTCATGGTCCCCAGTGGATGAATCCCACTGAGTTTGGAGATCCCCTGACTTTTCCTGTAGTGTCACCATAAGGTTAAGATTTTTGGTTCATAGTGAAACATCTTCTGCTTCTGGATGGATGTAATTACGTGTAATTTGGTGCAGAAATTCATAGCTGCAAAACTAATGCCAGTCAGCTTTTGCTTTAATCTGTGCTTTGTGCTAATTAGCAAATGTTAGCATGGTAAGACATTTAAGTGGTATCAGTGGCAAACACTGATGTGTTCGAACCACATTGTGGTGTTTCCACTGTGCAGACATGAGAACAGTGCTATACCATTTAGTATGTATATGTGAATGGGTGAAATGTTCCAGTGATATGATTATGAAATAGGTCATTCTGGATGCGGCATACTTAACTTCTAGTACTTAAGGTACACCAATCAACAAAAACATTAACCATTGCATTGCAGACCAAGTACACCTCCTCATGGCAACAACACTTCCCGATGGCAGTGCCTGTCCCAGTAGGACAGAGCACCATGCCACATCACAAAAACTGTTCAGGTATGGCCTGAGGAATGGGACAAAGAGCTAACAGCATCATCTTGGCCTCCAAATTTCCATTCCATTCCTGGCTTCAGCATTTGTGTACAACAACATTATGGAAAGGATCACTACAGAGACAGACCTTTCTGTTAAAGAGTAAGAATCATTTTGTTTAACCAGAAACAGCCCTGAAATTGCCATTGCCAAACCCACCAGACTCAATTTAAATAAACAATAATTTTAGCACCTATAGAGCTCACATACTCTCACATCTAATCGGGTGAATTAATGGTTTATTTTAACCAAACCAGAGCTGGTGATTCTTGAACAGTGGAAAGATGAACCAAGATGGTTTTTGTGGAGTTTATTTTGTTACTGTCAACTCTGAATGAACGACTTATTGTTTATTTAAATGGAGTCTGGTGAGTTTGGCGATGGTAATTTCAGGGCTGTTTCTGGTCACACAAAAGGAACCTTATGCTCTAACAAAAATGTCTATCTCTGTAAGGATCCTTTCCATAAACTGTCAAACACTTAAATAAAATCTGAGCATTTCAGTGGAAAAACAAGCACTTCTGGTGGACGTAAACTGACAGGGTGAACGTACCCAGAATGGATACTTTACAGCTCAATACTGGACCAATGTCAAAAACTGTCGTTACAATTAGTCACTTACTGTAGACACAAAGCCTTGGAAAACAGGGTTCAGTTTTAAAAATACTGAACTAAGTAAGATTTTGAATGCAGAACTTTGACCTGTAACAGAGTGTTTTTACACTGTGTGGTACTGCTATTTTTTGCTTCAGTAAAAGATCTGAGTACATCTTCCTCCACTGCAGTAAAGTGCATTTTCATCTCAAGATATAATTTGTACAACTTGAATTACATATCCATGTCAAAGATGATAATCTTTTGCTATCGACATATCATTCTGTTTCATGTTTTCAGGTGCAGCTGTTCTACCTAAAAAGACAAGCTCAGTTTTCTCACATAAACTTGGGCTGCAGAGAGCCAGACGTGAAAGAAATACAGTGTTAAGGAGGTGGAGGCGGAGGAGGAGGGGGAGTTGAGATGTGGTGAGAGAAAGGAGCAAGGGGGTGAGGGAGGGGCAGAAGGGAAGGGCTTGTATTGATCATCCGCCAGGTGTGATGGATAGCGCAATAAGTGGCAGCGGCCAGCGGAGGAGAGGAGAGAGTGATTTCTGCTTTTCAAAGTCCTGATGAATGAGAGCGTCTGGGAGGAGGCCGGTGTCCAGAGCCCGGCACATGATGGACTGTTGTGTCAGAAGGAGAGAAATTGAAGGAGAAAAGAGAGGTGAGAGGAATGGAGGGAAGACAAGAGGGTAGACCGGGAGGAAGAACTGAGGGATGGTGGGGGGAAGGGGATAAAGGACATCAAGGAAAATGTAAGGAGGAAGGTAAGTGAGATGAGGGAGGGGTGAGATTTTAGGAAGAGGGTCAATAAAGTGCAAAGGGAAAGGAGAAGACTGAGAGGCAGGAGGCAGGGAGCGACAGCAGAGTGAGTTCATCTTTATTAATGGCCAAAGAGCAGAGAGGGAGTTATTAAAAAGGAGAAAGATGAATGAAAGAATGAGTGTGAACGAGGGGAGGGGGGTGACGAAGGGAGATGTGATATATGCCTCCTCCCGGCTTTCTGAAATCCAATAATAACACTGAGGAATGGGCCAGTTGGTGAACTTGAAGGGAGGAGGAGGGAAGGAAGCCAGCAGAGACCAGGCAGGGGCAGCACTGAGATGTATATAAAGCAAGATATTTTCTTTATTAACTCTTATAATATGCTAATAGTGCCATAAAAGCCAAATTAAGATCCATCAACAGCATTACGGAGAAAAAAAATTATTGGCTAACACCAGAATTTGGCACTATTCATATTTTTTGTCTTACATTGTACATTCTGTGGACACCAGACAGACTCATGCCAACCTTACACCAAATAACTAATCAAGCAATTTCACAGTCACAAACAAATTTCCAACTTCGGAGTAAAGTCATGAGAGTTTTTGCTGGTTACCAGTTCGTGCAGGCCCTCGCAATCATTTGGTATAAGGTAGTCATAAAACTCAGTCTGAGCTGTCTTAAGTTAGTCTTTTGGAAGTTTTTAGTCTTGGCTCATGCAAATAGAGAAATTCAATAATTTGAGCACAGTCAGCAACCAATAGCTGTGCTCTCTCCAGCACCAAACTGGAAGCAGCAAACTAGGTGGACGGTAAACATGGAGGGGACTCCGAGGAGGTACAAGAACATGAACATGAACAAGTCTGGTTTCTCTTGAACTGTGGGTTGAACAAGAGTCAATGTTTAATTTGTCACAAATCTAACCTCCAAGTTGCAAGTTGGCAAATGGGCACTGTGATCTCACTGCTATGTGAGATGGCTGGTAGCATTCTAGATAGCATAGCAAAACCACCTTAAACCAGTCATTAAACACAGGTATATTCCCTAACCAACTGAAAATAGCAAAGGTCATTCCCATCTACAAAAAATGGAGATAGACATTCCTTCTCAAACTATAGACCAACTTTTTGTCCAAAGACTCGACTTCATAGAAAAACACAACTTACTGAGTGAGCATCAATACGGCATTAGATCAAACCAATCCACAACAATGGCAGTGATGGATTTGATAGAACAAATATCCACAGCAATAGATAATAAAGAATATACAGTAAGAGTCTTCATAGATCTAAAATAAAACATTTGACACAATTGACAGACTATTAATAAGCAAACTGGAAAGATATGGCTCAGTAACTATCTTGAAAACAAACATCAATATGTACAAATAAACAATAATAAGTCTGACTTGTTGAGGGTGACATGTGGAATTCCACAAGAGTCAGTGCTGGGTCCAAAATTGTTTATACTGTACATAAATAATATTTGTAATGTGTCAAAGTTGTTTTGTTTGCCAATAATACAAATTTGTTTTGTTCTGGTAAAAACCTAACCAAGCTATGATTGAATGTAAATAAAAATAAATATATAATATTTGGAAAACAAAAACAAAATAACCAAGTACAAATTATGATAGATAATACTGAAATAGAAAGAGTATGAGAACAAATTTTTGGGAGTTGTCATAGATGCATGTTAATCATATTAAAACCAAAATATCAAAGACCATTGCAATATAATATAAAACAAAAGACATTCTTACCTCAAATACTTTACAAGTATTGTATCATTCTTTCATACTTCCATATATCAATTGCTATGTGGAAGTTTGGGGGAAAAAAATCACAAATCTGATTTATTTGCTTCAGAAGAGAGCCATCAGAATCATAAACAGAGCTGTTTATCGTGAGCCGACAAATTGATCATTCACCTTGTGGATTTTAAAACAGCATCTCTAATGTGAGCACACAACAGCATGTTACCAAACTGTATCCAGAAGTTGTTTAAGATAAGAGAATGTCAGTATGAACTGAGAGGGAAGTGTATGTTCACAAAAACGAAGAGCAGAACAAATACAAAACAAAGATGTGTTTCAGTATATGGAGTAAATTTGTGGAATGGGTTAGAAACAGAAATGAAAGTGTTTAATAGACACATTAGGTCTAGGATGATTAACAAATATAAAACTGAAGTATGAACATGAAACTGTACATGAAATGCGTTTGGGATATTTGGGAAGATAATAGGCCCATATACTGTATATATACTTAGTTCCGCCAGTTTCTTATTGTTCTGTATAATTTAAAGGGAGCTGATTAAAAAACAATAAATGTTAAAATGTCTGTGAAAGATTACATGAAAGGTTAATTCATAAATTTGTATGATTGAATTTGTGCTCATTCAAAGGTAGTGTAATGTACTTTAAAATAACTCATCTATTTCATTAGTGTGATAAAATACACTGCCTGACAACGTGTCCAACAGAGCATTTTTTTTTTTCCTGAGGCTAGCGAATTATTGAAATTCTTTGTAATGGGAGCGCTGCATATTTACACCACCAGCAGTGTGACAAGAGGCTGAGAGTCTATTCTGCACTGAGTGCTGCACGTTTGCCATTTTTCTCCAGTTGCCAAGAGTTGAAAAATGATCAGCTTTAGATAAGGCTGAACTGCCAATTCTGTCAATACACCACACTCAACTTCACCACACCACAGACTGTATCGGTTGCAGGTGCTGCTGTCTGCTGGGAACGGTTAGTGAGAGTCTGCCCGGCTGCATAGACAGTGATGAGTTTAACTGTTAGCATCACATGGCTAACATTGCATTAATCGTTATGATGGGTTTAAAGCTATAGTGCGTAACTTCTACATGTCCGTAAATGTCCGTTTCACCCAAGCCACTACTAGAGGAGATGACACAATGCTGATTAAGCCGATTGGCTCCTCTAACATCTCGCCGTATTTTTCAATATATATCATTTTTAGTTTGCGTGTCGACCGGCGACATTCCCGCGCTGGCGCACAGGAAATGAAGGGCAGGGGGAGGAAGAGCGGAGAGTCTCATAGCAAGAGGTAGAGCGCAGGTAGAAAGAGAAAGCAACATGGCGGAGGAGCGGCCGAGACACGGTTCAGAAGTGGATCCTACCACAAAGAAAAAGCCTGGCTGTTCGGCTGAAGGTGTGTCGGCAAAGAAGGAAAGTGACCGACGGAGAAGGCAAACAAGGATTTGTATTGGCGTTGCTTTTCGTCGGTGGAGAGCCCTGAAGGAAGAAATTGGGCTGAGGGCAGACACGGATGTTGCCTTGCTGCTGTTGGATAAGTAAGTGACTTGGTTTATAATTACGAGTAGTATGTGTTGCTATTACATGTACTGGACCTAGTACTTTATTATTTTCTTGGAAATGGTGCCATGAACATAATATAATGTTAGCAGCCTGGTGTTCGCCACGCTGTGTAACGTTGTGTACACGGTGTGAAGCGAGTGTTACTCTGTGTACACGGTGTGAAGCAAGTGTTACTCTGTGTACATGGAAGTGCCGGCTTATTTGTTGTAATAACACCTTATCCGCTGGGGGGCGACAGAAGTTACGCACTATAGCTTTAAGAACTGACTCAAGCCTTTTTGGCACCAGTGTAAGTTTGCTGGAACCATTTAACGGCTCGGTGTTGGCTGTTAGCTGCTGCTGCTGTGTTAGCTTGTGCTAATATGGGATGGCAGCATCAGAAATCTAATCTGACAGGAAATTAGGATAGTCCAGGTGCGGGAAGGAGACATTTGATACTGGAGAAATTTTTGACATTACTACCCTAGCCTCCAAATCACTCCCAGCTGGGCTTCTTTTTGTTTTGTTTCGTTTTGTTTTGTTTTTTAGGAGAGTGCCTGATGTTTTGAGCTGGGGAAAAAACACTTTGATATATCATTTTTTCCACCAAAATTACTGCATGTACACTATTTTTTTTGTTTAACACAGGAAATCATGTTAAAAATGGGCAATAGTCTCCTTTCCAGTTTCCAGGAGACCAGAATTGTGTACACGTCTCTCAGGCAGATGAGTATGCCTTTAGATGTGTGAGATTTTTATTTATTTTTTTTTTTGGTTTGTCACATTCAACATCACGAACAGGCTGGAAAACAGGTTAGTAAACAGTAGAAAGAGTCATGAAGGCCTTTGAAAACTTTACACTGGTTACTTCTTTTTATATATCTATATATAACTTCTCTCTCTCGAACTCAGTGCAGACTAATTTGGATCGATGTGTGAGCGCTGGGTGGAGATGGACAGTATTTTGTGATGGCGGGTCACTGCATCTCTCTGGTTAAGTGGCTTAAATTTCCACGTTCACCTGGGTGTTGTGTTTTCATCACTTCCGACCGGAGCTTGAGGCATTAAATACCCATGACTACTGCAGAGTCATTTGACACGGGGGTAAATGCCAATTGTAACCTTTCCCATTACATTAAAAAGCCAGATGTTAGCAGGTGTTAGCAGGTTTTTGTGCTGTGGAGAAGGGGCCACAGAAACACCAGTCACCAGTGTTATAAAGCGTATCAACCAACAAATTGACCAACCACCCACAAGGTGTCAGCCTTAGTTCTTACAAGTGAGCTGTTTTTAATGTACATGTGATCAGAACTTATAAACACATACTACCAAACCAATAAAAACAATGTTCGGAAAAAAGTTACCAAAGCATGTCAGACATGTCATACCTTAAAAGTACCTGTGAAGTCTGTGCAGTTTTCTGACTGTCAGACTGAGACAGACTGCAGGACCAGTGACCTGCCCAACATTTTTCAATATTTCTTTACAAAAACAGCTAAGGGATTTCTTCAGAAGCAAGTTCAAGTTTTGTGGAAAAACTACCTGCTCTTCTCTCTATACCAGAACTATGATTTGCATCATTAAGTGGACAAAATCTCAGCACTGTTAGGGATGGGACGACAGTGAAATATAAGCTTTGGTAGATTGAATTAAATGGCATTCAGAAATGTGTTACTGCAGACCAAGGAGTATGTGGAGAAACTCTCAGAGAAAGGATGTTGTCTCCATCAATGCCTCTAATGGTGTAACCGTGCAGCCTAGACAACTCCATCTATGACTGCCTGCATGCAGGGAGCAGACACTAAACTGGGAGTGAGGATCCAACCTTCAGAGAGGTTATCTCTAACAAAAAATTACGAGAGCAGCGAATGCAGCAATAACAAAATTCCTGCACCCCGATCTATTTGAAAAATGGCCTCAGTCTTATAAAAGAACCAGTGAAGGATGACAGCTTGTCCTCACATTGCCAAGTACCGACAGTCCTGAATTACCTCCAATACGATGCGACCCATACTGGCAACAAAAGAGAGTGCTTAGTTTGGCAAAAGTAAAGGTTTTGCTGGTGATTTATTTAAAGGGAGATGGAGCAGTACATCACCAAAAGATGTTGCTGCATTAAGCAAGAGGAGCAATGGAGAGCATAAAACCTTAGTCATTTCCTGAACTTGTCTGTGTGGCTGGCCTGCACTTTGAGCAGCCACTAGCATAGCAAACCTGAATTTTGGACCAAACTGTTGGTGGTAGAGCTGCATTGTAGGTATTGTTGGTAGGTAACTACAGTTGTCAGATAAATGTAGAGAAGTAAAAATGCACAATATTTCCCTCTGAATGGAGTAGAAGAATATAGTCACAGAAAATGTAAAAAAACAAAAAACAAAAAAAAACTCATACAAGTACAAATTATACCTGAGTAAATGTACTTAGTTGCATGTATATTCCATCACTGGTTATAGGAGTGCAAAGCCATATCTGGGCAGTTCTCCTTCAGTAAATAATTATTAGCTGAAACAGCCAATACTCTAAATCCTTTGAAAAAGTCTTTATTGTTTCTGCACTAATAGGAACAGGTTGTCTTCTGTTTATTGTTTGGCACCATTGCCACATTTCAGTGACAAATCTTTCCATTACTGCTCTGACAGTCATTATTTGCATCTGTAAAACTTGTGTGCCAGAAAGACAGAGAAACAACTTGTGCCAGGAGTCCAATCTCCTTAAAGTGCAATACCTACCTGGTATTCTGCACACACTGCTGCTCTAACTGTTACTGTACAGGGCAAATTATTTTGTATTTATGGTAAATATGACACCCACTGGAATTTACTCATAGTGTATCATCAGATGCTAGCATCACAGTCATGTATCTAATTCAAAATAATAGGTTTTGTGGCTGCATCACAGAATGGTCAAAGGAGGCTATCAGTGATGGAAGGTAACCAAGTACACTTTACTCAAGTACTGTACTTGTAATTTACTTGAATATTTATATATCACCATTTCCAAGTATCACAGGATTACTATTATCAGTCAGAATGACCCTTAATGTAATGAAAACAGATGGGTTATTTTTGGTTGATCAATCGATTTATTACTACAACTGACTCTTGCAACCATTTTTTTTATAAAAATGGAAGTATGAGTAAAATTCTCCCCTTTGAAAATAACTAAAATAAAGGTGAGATTCTCCATCCAGTTGCTTTTTTAAAATATCATAGGTAAACAAACACTGTAAACATACACAATCGATCGATTGATCAGCAATTTTTATATCATAAATTTCCCTTGAATATCACTGCAACCCCAATACACAAACACACACACTAATGGTTTGAGAGAGACTCACGGCTGGGTCATTATGAAACTTCCAGAAGGGGACTACCACATCTCGGCATATCTCAGCCACAGCAACATACAGCCACAGACAGAAACACAGCCTCTAATTGGTTCAACAAATGCATCATGGATGGCTGGTGGGGATGGCTGGTGACAACAATTACTGTTCTCAACCCACGGAAACGGATAATTGATCACAGAAGACATTCAATGTTGGATTTAGGGCTGTAAAGTTCTGGTCAGTTGGTCAATTGTTTGGTCATTATGCACTTGTCCGATCAAATTCTCATACATTGGACAATCACTGGTGTTACTTTACAAAGGCCATGTATCTACTACAACCTTGTAGTTGTTGTTGTCAAGTGCTTGTACTTGTCTTCTGTGATGATTGGTCTAGGCTGTTTGTCCAGACCCTACTTCACTGTGACTGTCATGTCCAGTATGTTGGGTTTTTTCCCCCATCAACCAATCAATTGGTTGAAGAGTACGTAGAATTTCAGTCGACCTAGATTTCCTTCGGTTGATTACAGCCCTAGTTGGATCTGTAGACAGTTAATGTTAGCTTTAGGGCTAAAAAAGATAAGTCTCTCACACATGTAGTGTTCCAGAGGTAGAGTTAGCCTCTAAAGTGTCCAGATTTTGCTCATCAGTCCTGGTTGTGAGACAGAGTTGCACATGCAACTCAGCTGGAAAAGCTCCACATCAGTGATGCAATATATAGTTTATTTTGAGATAACATTAGCTTAGACATACATTTATTTTTCACTTGCCTGATCAGTCAACTAGCCTACATGAGGCATTCCACTGGCCTGAAAACAGAGTTTACCTGCCATGGGCAAGCAATAATGTCGAGCCCTGGTTCTCACAGGACAGCCACACAACAAACATACGATGATCTTACAGAATATGATGCATTGCTGTAGATTAAGCTACCCAACAGCATATACACAAGTTAAAATGAGCACAACCTGAAACATCTACAGCAGTAAATGCAGAATATTGCAGCAGTAATATTAATCTCAAAATATCAGATACAACAGAATTTGGCTGAAAGGGAACAATTAATACTTTTCCTTTAAATACTTTCAAGTATTTTTCGCTGATACATACTTAAAGTTTTAAATTCAGTACTTAGGAATATTTTCACAGTGTGGTTCTCCAGTGTGGATCTCCAGGTCTCCAGCATTGCAGACTACTATCAAAATTATACCTACTTTTCTGTTTGTTTGTATCAGTGCAAAATATGAGTATAAACAGAAGAAGCCCTCACTCTTTGTTTCCAAGAATCTGACAATTGTTGATGTATTTGGTAGTTGAAAATGCTATCAAACTGTTCTTAAAATATCTCAATGTGACATCACTTTATGCACATTTGATGCAGTGTTAGTGAAGATAAATACAGCAATAAATATCAAAAAGGCTCCAGGAAAACAAGTTATATCACCAATAGTTCTTTTTTTTAAACAGAGCAGTTTAATTAGCGTCTTAGGATAAATGTTCCCCTGAAGCCTGCCTCCTCTGCAGGGAGAGAATTTGGCATCCTGCTCTACCGGTCTTTATGTATCCGTATCCACAGGACATCATCCATTATAGCTGTGATTTCCAGCCTTTGATTCCCTCATATGTCTCATAAATCGCTGTTTGGAACTCATTCTGGACTGGAATGACACCAAAGCATAAATACAACAAGCTGTGTCTACCCAGCACAGTTTTAAAAGCAGTCAACTCGGACAAATTCTCAGTTAGTTTGACTAGCCTGTGGAACAACTCTCCATGAAGAACTCTGAAGTGCTGCACTGTTAGATGTCTATAATGAGAGTTATATATTGCAGTCCAACTACCTTGCAAGACTATCAGCATCATTTCACACCTTTTCTACTACAAAACTAAGTATGTTTACTCAACTTTTCTACTTGAGTAAATGCACTTAGTTGTGTAACCCTCCACCGCTGTTGCAGGTTTGCACTAATGACTATTCTCATAAAACACAGTGTCTCAGAAATCAACATCCTAAGTACCAGCACATGCACACACAATCACTTGTGCACATGTGCAGAGCCGTACACACTGATGAGGTGTTGTGTCTGGGATCCTGGGGCCCATGCATCACCTCTTGTGGGACAAGGAAGGTGACTCCTGGCAGCCCAACAAGAAGTGGCAGCACATATATCTCCTAATAGAGTCGCTCACAGCTCCTCGCTCCCTCTTTTATTTCTCTCTAACACACAAACCGACATGCAGCTCATTCATCTGGTCTTCTTAAAACAGATTAGCTGCTCAAACTCCATGGCAACTAAACATCTGCCATCATTACCTACACAAGTTTTACTGCTGTCAAATATTTACTGACCCAGCACTCCAGACTAGACTAGAGACTAATAGCTTACATCTAGGCAGTATCCAAGTACATTTATTCAAGTACTGTACTCGAGTACAAATTTAAGGATGCGCTATACTTAAGAATGATCTCCTCAGGCTGCTTTATACTTTAACTTCACTATATTTTAGAGGAAAATGTGCTTTCTACTCCACAAGAAGTACTTGAATACTATACACAATAATAATACGTTTTATTCTTATAGCACTCAGACTAGTACAAACGGACTACAAACTGTAACCCGAACACTTCTGAAACCAAAAGCTTGTCCTGTCACCTACAGTTTCTGTATCCAAAATCTGTTATTAAAAATTAAGCAACAACAAAACTATATCAAAAGATCTGTTTTCAGACAGTGGTATAACCCAAGTCTCATTTATCCAGTTATATGCTCAGTACTTCCCAGACAGACAGCACTCTCTGATGGGGAACTGAACTAAAAGTGAAACTTATCCATGCTCTATGTAAAACCAGAGTCCACTAACATAAACAGTAAGTTTACAGTAACTCGCTGAACATGGGTGCAACTAGTCTACCACCACCTTGATTAGTAGTTTGTTAATGTTATTGCGTGACTTTTGTGAATCTAAATGAACCCTTTAAAACAGTAAAGTCACACAATAACACAAACTAACTTACTGACGGAGGTGGCGGTAGACCAACAGCTCCCATGTTCTGTGAGGTAAAATCATTGTTTTTGTCAGTGGAGTCTGGCTTTGAAGCGAGCATAATAAGGTTCACTTTTAGTTCAGGTCCCTGTCAGAAGGAGCTGTCTGGGAAGTACTAACCATATGACTAGATAAATGAGACTTGGATTATACTGCACCAGTTGTGTGCGAGTTTGTAAAGAAACGTTTTGATATAATTTTCTTGTTGTTAAATGTGGACCATTATGACTTCAATCAATCAATCAATCAATTTTATTCATTCAGTTCATCAAGCATTTTCTCCATTTGGATTCTTCACTCACCAGGAGGAACAAAGTTTTCTTCATATAGTTGAAATAACACAGAGTGAAACTAATATACAAATGGTCATCTGAGGGATGAAGTTTTCCTGAAGTCGTAAAACAAGGTAAAAAACAAACAAACAAAACAACAAACAAACAAAATATGTATCAATATATTAACGTATATGAATGTGTACATGCACACACACACACACACACACACACACACACACACACACAAATGTGTCTGAATAATCCCATGAGGGATAGGCTGCCTTGGGGCAGCCAGACACGAAAATAAAATTCATTCATTCATTCATTCATTCATAAAACATCAGGATATTGTAAAAATGCTATCCTAAAAAAAACATTTTCAGCTGTTTTTTAAGTGGATACAGATGTATCTAATCTCCACAGGAAGTGGATTCCAGTAGTTTGGACCACTACTTGAGTAAATATACTTAGTTACTTTTTATCCCTAGTGGTATGTCCACAGTGGTGGTGTTTGTAATCTCCTCCCACGAGACAGCACACTAACTGTATCATTACCTAAACAGAGAAGTGACCTGACAGCTGGACAAGTGGTAGAAAAAAAGTGGTTGTACTTGCAGGAGAGTTCAGTGAAAAGATGGAAATAGTCAGCTGAACGAGGGATGAGAGGTGAGGAGGAAACAGAAGGAGGAGCTGAAGCCAGACAAGCTCATTAAAGAGAGGGCAGCAGTGTGACAAATGATGCATGGAGCTGGCGGCATTGATCTCCCCTTCCTCACAAGGGGTGGGGTGTCTGGGCAGGGAAATGCATGGAAAAGTGTGTGTATATGTGTGTGTGGACTGAGAAATACTCAGGTGCCACGGCCCTAATGGAGAGGCCAGAGCCGGCAGCCTGTTGACAGATGACTTGTCAGAGGAGGGGAGGAGGAAAAAAGAGGAGAGGGAGTGATTAGATAGTTGTGCTAATGCTTGACCTCCTCTACCCCCTTGCCTGTCCTTCATCTCCACTGAGGAAGAGGGGAGGAAGAGAGGAAGAATGACGGAGGGAGAGGATAGAGTGGTGAAATAATAGTGAGAAGAAATGCTGAGATGGGGGGAATAAGTGGCTTTCTTGGCACTACATCAGCACATTGTTCAGACAGTGAGAGGTAAAATAAATTAAGTTTTCAGGGATTTGTGAGTGTGACAGCACACACATCTTAAATCTGGACTAAACCATCCTACATCATTTCCTGTCTCATGCTTCCTTTACTTGAAGAGTTTTATTAATCATTTCCATAGTAGTGTCAGTGCTGGAGAGGGATTTTTTTCTGACACTGCTCTCAGGAAGAACGTCAGTGAGTGCCAATAAATGGCATTGTATTTATATTCAAGTGAAAAAGCCTAATAGTGGCCGCAGTTATTATGACATGGACAAAAGAGGAAGTCAGTGACATTATTATAGAACAACAAAGTTCATGTAAGGAGGTTGTCAGGTTAGATCATAGCCTGTATAAATAATGGATGTTCTCTTTGTGACGTCACACATAAGTTTCTGAAGAGCCTTTTTGAAGCTCATCAAGAGGCTCCCCGGTGTCAACATCTTGGCAGTGCCTGAATCCACCTAACTCCCAGCTAATCCAAAAAAAGGTGGAGTGTGGGTGGAGCTGAGCCTGACAGAGTGAAGTGTGGTTGCTGAAACCAGGCCCCCAGGAGGTGCACCGGGCTTTAAAGCCAATTTTCGTAGTGGCCAAACAGTGATACTGCCATTTCTGAAGTTCTTCACATGATGCCATTGAGCATCAAAGAAAAACACTTTCTGCCATAGACTTACACTGGGAAAGACACATCTATAAATCAGTGAATGCATCTTTTTTTTAAGCATGACAACTCCTGCGACATGACCAATGCCACCACCAGGATTTAATCCATTCAGTCCGATAACATTTCAAAAGTACAAAAGACCTACAAGATTAAATTATTTTAACCCATTCAAGTGCTGCTCGGCTGGTGGAAGTTGGCTGCTCAGCTGTGCTCGCCTGTGCTTCACGGTCATGCTAAGCAGTTGTAAATCTCTAAAGGAAAAAGACCTTTTTTTGGCCTCATGCGCCTCTGAGAATGCTGTATCCAGGTCTCTTAATACATCCATGGCTGAAACAAGCCCACCTAGCTCAAAGCTACCAAGCTATCTAGAGCTAACAAGATATGAAGGACCTTTATTTTCCAACCTCACAGAGACACCTGTGTACTGTATTATCACACTTAATTCTTTGGTGCATGCTGGTTTATTTACTGTGGCATGCACACGCTCCCTTTTGCACAGCTGGAGTTACCCAAGGCTAATTCATAAGCTGGCTAATTAGCTAGTTATCAAGCTAACTCACTGAAAAAAATGGAGGACAGACTTCTTGCACTGTTAGTACAATTAACCGCACAGAAAGCTATATTATTTATATGAAAATCCCTCGCACCAAAACGCACCAACACCACAAACATGGCCAAGGCCTTAAGTTTAGTGACCAGCTGGGATGATTCCTAGCAGACAGCTAGTGGCTAGTGACGCCACCCACCTGTCAATCAAAGTGGACATGCCCTTAATAATGCATAACTTTAAGGCCTAATAAAACATTAATGTGTGACTTGTATAAACTTTGACTCCCCATACAGCTGTCATTATGATGAAATTAGCTATAGAGACAAAACTGTTTTTTGTACCAGGCGGTAAACATGTTTATTTCTGCTATAGGGTTGGGCATCTTAACATGGGGGGTCTATGGAGATTGACTCTGTTTTGGAGCAAGCCTCAAGTGGCCATTCCATTCTATTTTTTGGCACTTCCACATTGGCTTTATTTTTCAGCCTCAGATGTAGTACAGAGGTTCTTAAGAAAGTATCATTTTAACCCAGTCCATGATATTTCTTTAAGTCTAATCAAGTCAAACCTTAACCAGAGCTTTGCCACATGATAAAACTGATTTATTTGTTGAACGTGTTTTCTAATGGTTTTGGAAGCATAATAGTGGCATCAGATAAGAAAACACTAACACGTCATTACCGTGAGCATGGGCAAAGTATGTATTTTGTTTTTCCTTTAAATGGGTTATAACTGACATATAAAGCATCAGCAAATTATTTATTAACCATTTATAAAGCCAGAACTCACAGATTATAAACCCCTAATAGATGGGTACTTTATAAGGGGGTTTGTGCTGTAAGTTCTGTGTGACTAGATCCACACAAGCTTAATTTGACCATCTTTGCATTAGATGCACAAAAAGAACCTGTCTGAAAACACTGCAAATTAATGTTTTGAGTCTACTGTTGCCTAGTGCTAGGGGGTAACAGTAGAACAATGGAGTCGCAAAGTGCTTAATACAGATAAAAAACAACAACACACAATTCAGAAATAATTACATGAATGAGAGCAATGTTTTTGTTTTGTTTTTTAAAACTGAACATGATATGAAAGCAACACCTGTGCAATGAAATCACCCTGCAACAATTATCACTTCTGCAAGTTTGAAATGTGCCGTTTTTGTTGAGATAAGATCACAGAGGTGTTGATCAAACTCTGTAGTAAATTCTGAGGCTGTACTCTGAGGAATTACATTATACTGTAAGGTATACCTAAACTACAGCCTAAAAAAATGTGTGAAGAGATGTACCAGGCACAGTGCCACTGTGGTTGGCTGACAGAGAAGCGGAGCAGGCTCACTGTTGGCAGCGTGAAGAAGGCAGCTGCTGCAAGTAACATCCAATTTCTGTAGAATGTCTAAATGTTATCAAAAAATCAGGTTACATGTGGCACTATAATGACACCCTTTACTTTAACCCTTCCCATTTAACATTTACAAGCAGTATAGAAACTTGTAATAAAATGGTTCATAAACTGAATTAATGTATTTATCATGCTAATATATATATATATATATATATATATATATATATATATATATATAGACATACACACAGTACTGTGCAAAAGCCTTAGGCCACCATTAGATTAGTTGTTTTAGAAACGCTATGACCATATATATTTATTTCTCGGTCTCTTTATTAGAATACAATCAGAAAATACAGCAAATGTGTATGCAGTATTAAAAAACAGAAAAAAAAATCAGAAAAAGCAGCTTTTATAGGCTAAAGTGGCAAGTATTAAGTGACGTCCCTTTACTTTAGAACCTGGCTCTCACCGAAATGGAAGGGAACCCTAATTAATGTCAATGTTAATACCTGTGTTTGTCCTGTGAAAAAGAAGGTTTGCACAAGACATGCTTGAGCATTGCATACACATGTTGCATGAGTGTAAGTCTTTGGAAACTTGCTAATATTTATAAGACCGACTCTCAATCACATCCTTCCATTCAAAATGCCAAAGATCTCAGAATTTGACAGGCATGACATCCTGATATATTGCATCAGCAAGGTCACTCTCAAAGGGAAATCAGCAAACAAACTGGATACTCAAGATGTGATATTCAAGCTCTTATAAAGAAATTTAAAAAATCAGGAGAGGCCGGACAAAAAAGGACTGGAAGGGCAAGAAACATTTCGAAATCTGATGAGAAGTTTCTCAGAATTTCTTATTTGAGAAACCAGAACAAGTCCAGCAAGGCGCTGGCTCAGGATCTGGCAGCTTCATCGGGATGCCAAGTTGACCCCTCTACAGTCCGAAGAAGCGTGATCAGGAATGGTCTTTGCGGAAGGGTAGCAGCCAAGGAATCGCTTTTCTGAAGGAAAACAGGATGAAAAGGCTAAGATATGCTAAAGCTCACAAAGATTGGAATGAAAATCAGTGGAAAAGAGTATTATGGAGTGACAAATCAAAGTCTGACATTTTTGGGTCCAATCGCAGACAATATGTGAGAAGAAGAGTTGGAGAGAGATGGAGGAATGGATGCTTGCGGCCTTCAGTGAAACACAGTGGAGGGTCTGTCCTGGTTTGGGGCCGCATTTCTGCCAGTGGTGTTGGCAATGTTGTCCAAATTGATGGGATCATGAATGCTGAAAAGTATAGACAGGTTTTAATTCATCATGACATTCCTTCTGGAAAGCACCTGATTGGGAATGGCTTTATTTTACAGCATGACAAAGATCCCAAGCACACTGCTGATGCAGTAAAATCATATTTAGAGAGAAAAACTGCTGATAAAACACTAACAGCCATGGATTGGCCTCCCCGGAGTCCAGACCTGAATATAATAGAGGCAGCATGGGATCACCTGGACAGAGAAATAAATAAAAGACAGTCTAAATCTAAAGAGGAACTCTGGGAAGTGCTGAAAGAAGTGTGGTATAATATACCAGATGATTACTTTAGAAAACTTCAGGACAGTCTCCAACTCCAGTGAAGCATCTGTAACTGCAGTATAAACAATTAATGACTGACTGACAATATAATACAATGTTGTATTCAAGTCCTGTCATCAGAAATTCTGCAGCAGCAGGAATTTAAGTGAATAAACAAAACCTTACTGTCTTCCTGATAGAAGAGAGAACTCTGTGGATTAGTTTGGAAATGTGTCTTCATGAGTTGGCAGCTTACACTTCTCCTCCATTCAAAAATGTGTTTTTCTTCAGTTTATGTGCCCTAAAATTTCTGACCTTAAGTGTACTGACTTGTGTCTGTGCAAGTTTGTCACTAGAGAAGTACTTTACTGACAGGGGTGATTTTTGTGCACTTTCCTAAAATCTGAGATTCCAGCGTACACCGGGCAAGCTAGATTACATACCTCACTAATACTTCAGCAGACACTGCATCAGCATAGTGAAAGTTTTGCCAACAAACGTGGTTGAGTGTGTAGTTTCTGGATGTAAACCAGACCCCAAAGCTTCTTTCCACTATTTACTAAAAACTCCATCCTAGCAGATATTATTGTTATATTGTATATTAATGTTTCACAGCTTTTAACACTTGGAAAAGTTTGCAAATCTGTTTATTTTGAACCAAATCATGATTTTTATCTTAACCTTTACCAAGAAATTTCCTTCTATCACAGGACCCTCTTGGCAAACTTCTCCTAACAGCACAGTGTGAGTGACTTCAAGTTAGCCAGTGAGCTCAAAAGCTAATAAGCAATGTAAACTAGAATTATTGCATCAGGGTTGAGTCTGCCTTCGCGAACCAGTCAAGTTGCCGTTAACATCCATGGCTGTTCAGACTTGTATGTAGCCATGACGGTTGACAATCCTTCAAATATGGATGCTGCTGCAAAGAAGCTTCATATTATAAAACACGGGTGCTTCACACACATCTTCAACCTGGGAGCACAGTTCAGTACAGTTTCAAGGACCTAAGATTGCTGTCACCAATTCAGTGACAATCGAAAAATGAAAAAACTGATAATGGAATTGTTTTTTTTTGCTTGTTTGTTTTTTTTTTGTTTTTTTTTCAGGAAGTTGACCTTTGACCTTTGATGTCATCATTTGATGAAGTCATCTAATTCAGGGTTTCCCACACATTTATTTATTTGTGGCGGCCCACTTCAATTTAAACATCTGCCCCTGTGAATAGATTGTGCCCAATTTTGAGAGATTTTGAGAAAAAGACAGATGGATGGAAGGACAACCCAAAAACATAATGTCTCTGGCCATGGTTATTGCCAGCTCTCAGGCATTGACAAGAAAAGATGCTAACTGGACTTAACATTCTGATATGTCTGATAGTTGCCAATTTTGGCGCACAACAGACTCCTCACCTGAATCTGGATCTGAATGAGGCTTTAACATGTGTAGCTGAATCCCTCCAACGTTCCCTCTAATGCTAACAAGAGCCATCTTGATGCACACTGTTCTTTCACCAGACAACTTAGCACTAGCAGCGCCAGAGAAATCGTTACACAAAACCTGCTGCGAGCTGCTTTGGTGGGCGGGGCAGAGACCTGATCCAGATTTCTTCAATGAGGGAGAAAAAGTAGATCTACTTCCAGCCCAGAGTTTTTTTTGTTTAACTTTTTATGTAAGAAAACCATGTTAAACAAAATATTAATCATAGCAGAGTATTTTTACACACTTAAAAATGTGTCTGGTGGAGGACTTTAAGTACGCTGACCAACAACAAAGTATTCTCTAACAAATACTTTGCAGAAGAAGCCTGCTGTATGTCTTTTTTAAAATAATAACCGCTTGTCAACAAATGCACCAAAGAAGCTCTAATTTACCTAAATTCACTGACAACTTGCCATGTAGCAAACATGACTGTTTAAAAGGGTTTGTCAATTTTTATTATAGGCTGCAGTAATGGCGTTTTCCAGGAAGACAGTTTTATGTATTTGTGTGCGTATGTGCAAAGATTGGGAGATGAGCCAAGACAACCACAAGGACAAAGTAAAAAGATAACAGTTTGCAAAAGAAAGGCAGTCATGAAGGAAAGGAGGGAGGAAAGAAGAAGAAGAAAATAAATGAGTGGGTTTGTTGCGATTCAGGCAGCCACACCGGGACTATCATTACCATACATCAGGACAATGAATGAGGCTTTCAGCAAGCGGTAATAAGAATTTGATAAATCATGAGCCGAGAATTAACTAGACGTCAAAACAATGAGAGCACCCTGATAGATGAAGAGAGGATGATGGCATAGATTAGTCAGAGCAGAGCATAGGAGAGGAGAGAGGGAGGGGAAGAGAGGGGAAAAAGAGAGTCCACACAAGGTCAGGAGAGGTAAGGAGGGGTCGGCAGCAAAGAAAACTGTAGTGAAAACTAATGGAAGAAGAGGAGAGAGACGGATGGGTAACTGGGGTCAGGGAGTGATACAGTGGACACAGTGGAACAAAGACGGAGCATGTTTGTCTGCTGAGAAACAACTGGAGGATATGGTAACGTACATCCAGAAATTATAAATTAAAATCTAACCCTTTCAGATCAACGTGTAGCGGTGGAACACAGTCTTAGCAATCGGTGACCTGTGTTTAATGAACATGAGTAAACAGCAGCTAGTGTTTCTCAGAGGCTGAGCTAAACATGCTTACAATGACAATGCTAACACACAAGTACAGCCGAGGGCAACGGAAATATCAGTAGCTCTGCAGGAATTCGATTACTCAGCAAAGTATTTGACAAAAAGAAATTCTGACATGATAATGGTGCTAAATGAAATGCGTACTTCACTTCAGCATTGCACATCTGTAACATTGTAAAATTTACAATGGACAGTAAAAAAAAAAGAAAAAGTATAATTTATGGCACACATTCTTCTTTCTTGTCAAAGTCTGGAGCCTACATTACCCACAGTGCAACTCAACTGCAGACAATATGGTCAAAGATTTGGGCTCATTATGCTAGTAGCTCATGTAGCCTTGAGCTTTTTGCCTCAAAGAGAGATGAGGAGTGGGCTATGGAGGTGTGGTAAACACTTCTTTCTAAAGGCCCAGGCACACCAAGCTAACATCAAACAACAACAAGAAGCGACCCAACATTGGGCTTTCGTTGCCTCTTGTTGTGTCTCGCCCAGAAAAAGTTTGACATAAACGCATTGCAAAGACTATAGCTGACAGCCAAACAGTATATACGCTCTGCACCTGTGTGAGAGGAAATAACTCTCCACACCAGCAGACAGCGGTAGTCTGTATTCGTCATTCAAAAATCAGAAGACCATCTTGACGCCAGTTAGCACACTAAAACACAATCCAACATTAAAAGATCAGAGCATATTTACCATCCACCAGTGAACAATAAAACAAACTATCACAAATCTTTCTGCTAAATAGCTCAATGGCTACAGAAAAATAACCTCACCTTATGTAACAAGTTTGTTTTGGTGTCACTGCCTCTTGACTTCAGCTCTTTGTTTACTTTCCTCTCTTAAGTCTCTCTTCTCGTGCACTGAGCTGAACTGCCGATCAGAGTAATTTCATTCACCAGTCCTGGCTATGCTGTCTCTGACACCAATTCAACATACTGAATCAGCTGAAAAAGAAGCTAACAAGGCCAAACAAGGGCCGACAAGAGCCGACGATCAGGGACACACCGCAAAGACTAGGGGGACAGACGCTTGGCCCCACATTGACCAAAGGCCAACGGACAGAGGGGTCTACAGCATATGTTTGCGGTGTTTGACTTCCCCCTGTATTACCAGTGCCTGGACCTCCACTGATAGATGAGCAGTGAGCTTTGAGGAAAGCAAACACCGTTCATATTCACACACTGTGATGACACACAGCTAGTTAAATAATGGCAAAGATACCCTGTTTACCTGCACTGTCCATGTCAAGCAAGGTCTTTACTAACTCTTACAATCATTAAAAAGCAAAAGCACTATGTGTATTTATACCTTCAGTGCTAGCTAGCTAAAACTACGCTTTTCACAGTTTAAGGATTTTGGTTTTGGAGGGGGAAAAAAACAACAGTTTTCAAAATGCTTCATTTTCATTTTGCTGGATGAAAAATCAGTGTATCACCAAAGTCAGTAGGATTCAACCTCTGAGGTCCATAAATGTATGAAACAAATTTCATAGCAATCTATTCAATAGCTGAGATAGTTCAGTCTGGACCAAAGTGGTGGACCAACAGACTGACACTGCCATGCCTACAGCCACGCCGCCAGCAAAACAGCACCGCAAGCTAGTCTGCAAGAGCGTCAACCCAAATTTTGATTGACAAGTTTTTCATTAACATTCCACTTTATTGTCTGTCTAACTCATACCTCCTCTCCTCTTCACCCCTCCTGCCTCGGTTACTCCTCTTCTCACAGGGTGAGGGATGTGACAGGAGGATGTTTATTTAATGAGAGCAGTCTGGAGGGGGTAATGAAATCTACCCTAACACCATTAACAACCAGGCTTATCAGCTCCCGGGACACACGTCAGCATGCTGCAGCCTTTTGTTCTCTGGCTCGAGGCTGCCACCGACCTAAAGGACAGATTAAGGATTCCCTGAACAGTGTCGACACCTACGTTGAGAAATTAAAAACTGACCACCAAATCTCTGTTGTGAACTAACTCTATCATTTTTCACTTAGCTCATTATAAAATGACATGGATGGCATTATAGGAGACAGGGTAAGTGGGCAGGTGTCTGACAGGTACATGTAAGGTATCTGCAGAGTGTGTTCGAGTGTGGGAGGTGGTTGGTTTGTTACCTGACCACACAGACACAATCAATCTCCCTCCATGTCGCGGTAATTGATGCTGATGGATGGACTTCTCTTTCTCTAACACACACATACACAGACAAGGCACAAGACAGGAAGTCTGTGCGTGTATGGCAACACGTAGAGGGACAATAAACCTCAATCTTCTTGCAAATGTATCTGAATTCTACGCCTCTTTTTCCTCGCTCCCTCACTGTTTCAGATCCATGTTTGTGGTGATGAGTGCCATCCCAGTGCCACTGTTCCACCCTTGAATCGTACAATATTCAGTGAAAGGCTCATTTGCTGAGCATTACATTAGAGCGGAGCTGCTGATGGCCACACAAAAGCCATGTAAATGAGCTGTGAGAGAGGCCCATCAGTCATCATGCCAGATGCGCTCTCCCATTATTATTTATGGCCATAATTGGCCCGTGTTTCCTCAGGCAATGACTCTGCACTGATGGATCTGATGATGACTCCGCTCAGCTCAACAATCAGGAAGAAGGAAGAGAGAGGAAAGGAAGTTAACATGTGCAGAGGGGATGCATGTATGAGAAACGGCAGTGCCATTTACATGATACAAAATGGCAAGACAAAGTGTTATATGGCAGTTGAGTTGCACAAAATGGGAATCATCCTAATACTGATGTAGGGGGAGAAATTATGAATCACTTTTCTTTCCAAATTTTTCATTCGGTTCAAGGACTCATAGTCACTAGTAGGGTCTCTGTTCAAATGTCGTGCACATTCTAACAGAATTTTCAGAAAATCTGTGAAAGAAAATGCAGATTAATGCATGATTCCATTCACTACTGTTTAGCTAATATTAAAAAGTAAATATTACAGATTGGGATATAGTTTGTTTTCAAAGCTAAGTAATTGTATCACCATTAAATAGACATCAGCAAATTCATCAGTACGTAAACATGTCACCGTTTATACCACCGCAATCACTGCTCATTACTGACTAAGACATTTTCAGTTCAGTAGTGAGATCAGTCAGTTGCTAGTTCAAGCCGTTACTTTCATTCTATGACAAACAAAACTGGGCCTAAGCAGCACTGTTTAATGAATCAGCAGCCAGTTATTTCAAAGATATCACATTTTTTGTTTCTCTTGTTCTCACAGTCTTCCACTAAGCTTAAATCAGGAAGTTCCCTACACTGAGCTTATGGTGCACTCAGTCACCATTGAGGAGCTCCACTGCAAAAATCTACTGATTTGGTCGTTGTGACTATGGTGACTCAGTAATCAGTTGAGTTTGAAGATTCACTGTCACTGATTGCTTCTTACATGTACTGAGGGTGGCAGAAAAAATCGATACAGAATAGTATTGCAATATTTTTGTGTGGCAATCTCGCATCTTCGCACAGCGCAAGTATTGTTTTTGTTTTTTAAGTATATTATGAATTATTAATATTACAAATACAAATTAAACTTTAGGTAACCTACTAGAATAATACAATCAAATGGTTTTTCAGTCCACTATATACATTTTGCTGCTGCAAACAAATGGCTGAGGTGAGATGAACAGACTGAAAACTTTATCTTATTAGATAAAACAGCTGTTGACAAAGTTTTCCTTTGACATGATTTACAGTTGAGAAAAGGTAATAAATCGCAAGATATAACAATATATTTCATCCTCATACTCAGCGTATTGTTACATATTAAAAACTGGAATAATGTTGTATCATGACTTAAGTATTGTGATATTATCATATTGTGGATCCTCTGGTGATTCCCGCCTCTAACATATACTAATCAGCTCTACTTGTTAGGAAAAAAATTGATTGACTTAACTCTCACAATTTTTCTATTTACAATTTTGTGATTTTTTTTTAATTTCTGAATCAATATAATTCAAATGTGAAGGTATAAATAGGTTGCTGCTTTCTGTGTGGTAGTCGATGAGTAAAGTGATGTCATAGCCATTTCAAGAAGAACAAAACCAAAGCAAAAAAGCAGACAATGGTGGACAGTCTGAGGACTTGGACTTTCAGCTGCTCGAATAGCAGTTCAAATTCAGTCATTCCAGTACAAACTACCCACTGGATAATCAAACTTTCTGTTGCTGCTGTCACACAGATTAAACCCTGCCTGCTGTAAACTCCAGGACTGCCCACTCTCCTGCATACAACAAGTAGTCCCCTTGCAGCGGGGTGAAGCAGAGGGACTGAGGGGTGGCTAGCCAGCTAACTCTTGTCCCATTTGTGGTTTGATAAACAGAAAAAGAGAGCGAGAAGCTGAGCAAATCAATGCACTGCACGCAACACAACAAAGGATTAAGATTTTAGCAATATCAAATATCAAAAAAGTGACAGTCAGCGTTGATACTGTGACAGTTGCCAATGTAAGGTTGACACTGCACTGAGTGAGCATTGATGAGCAGGAAAAACTAAATGCAGCAATTTAAAGTTTCTTCCAAAAGTAAATATTTTTTATTCATTATTGTACATGTTCATTTTAATCAGTAAGAAAATGAGTCAAGTTTATTCATTATAGGACCTTTCACAGAGCAAAGTCACAAAGTGCTTTTCTTGAATATCGTTGTTAAAAATAAGACTATAAAAACAGTTTATTTACCACTTTTCTATGCAGTATTTGATGCTGCTAAACAGTCAGAAAGACTGGCTGACATGAGATGTGCACTGTTCTTGGAAACATGTGTTGTGATATACAGTCTCTACAAGTGTATGATTTAACTTTTTTCCCATAGTCTAGTGTTAAAAAGATAAACAAGAATCGCATTTATTCGTTACACTGAATTGCAATACTTTAAAAATTACAATGCACATTGAATCAGCATCAAAGAATCGTGGTAGTATCAAATTAGAAGATATCGTCCCAGCCCTACTACATGGTCTGAGGGTCTGTATCTGATACACAACACATTGACTTAATGCAGGACAAAATCGACTGACTCCACAAAGTCATCCATCATTCAGGGGTGACTGAACCCTCCTAATACGTGGTTATCAATTGGGTTGCTGTGCAGTCAGAGGCAATCACGAGAGACAGTCAGGAATAGAGATATGGATTGTCAGGGGATTGACGTTGGATTAGGTTGGTTGACTCGAGGATTGACAGGCTGGGTTCAGAGGTCGTTGGTTAAGGGGTCTGTCGGCTCATTATGACCTCCTCTCCTGATCACTTTCTCTGTCTGGTCCTGCCTCAGTCGTGAGCTAATGACTTTCTGTTGAGGCTGAGTGGAGTTTGTATCAGGGATGTAGAAATGTTGCATGTCTCGGTTTGTCGTCAGTCATCACAGATGTGTTGACAGGTCCTGTCAGTTTGCCTCTACCTCTTCCAGTTGGCAGGTAGACAACTTGTTGGCAGGTCTATTTCCCCCTTGTCTTACACCGAAGGGCACCACGTTAGATTAGTGCGTGCGCTGTTGAGTGCAGGTGCACTGAGTATGCATATCTAATATGTGTGACTCTGCCAGGCAGGCACAGATAATGTGTTTTGCTGTGTTCATTTGGCTCAGAAAACGCTGACCTCTGTAACTGATGATCGGTGTTTCCGCAAGGTTTTCCCCCTTTTAATGTTTTAGTTTCTGCTCAAAGACACAAAGCACGGTATCGACTTTTTGCGTGCAGATCGTAGTAACCTTTCTGACCTTATTATTATTACACAGTTGACTCAGGATATGATGGACTATCTCTGAGGACACTGCAACAGAGTGAAAGTAAGAATGGATTTGTACCTTGTAGGATTTAAGAGCACTGTCTACATTTACAGTATAACATCAATGTAAGTTGCAATAGCTGTCCAAACAGCACTAAAATAAAATTATTTAGATGTACGAAGAGGAATCCACCATGCAGGCAGTAGGTATTTAGCAGTTTCTTTTTTGAGACCTTGTTGGTCTGAATGACCTTGTTTCAGTCTGCTGAAGAACTGAAAAACTTGTGTTTACTTAAGACATCTTGAACACATTTTTAAATTTATATATTTATGTTGAAAACATTTTTAAAACAGTTCTGTTGTCCATGAGAATGCTTTTAATTTGTAAAATACATGTGTTTCAAGAAAGAGACTATAACAAAAGCTTATTCTGTATGACAAAGAGAAATGCTACAATCGATGTGTTTGCACTTTATTGCCTTTAACCTTAATGTACTTTGGCCTTCGATGCAAAATCAATACATCTGAATGTTTTTAGCCAAATACTGGTCGATCCACCACTTTGGTCTAGACTGGAAGTATTTTAATGGATTGCCATGAAATTTGGTTCAGACATTTATAATCCCCAAAGGATGAATCCTAATGGCTTTGGTGATCCCCTGATTTTTAATCTAGCATCTAGCTGACCAAATGCCTTAAAAATGTATGACATTCCCATCAGCCTCAGCTGTGCTTTGTGTTTTGCACTAATGTTTGCAGATGTTTGCATGTTAACACACTAAGCTAAGATAAGCTAAAAACAATGAGCTAACAATGTTAACTGCTAATTGTGCAATGCATCCAAAATCTTTGGTAACTTAAGTAACTAATTTATAGACTGACAAAGCCTAATAACATTAATGTGAACAATAGCAGTATTGTCCATTATCCTAAAAGCAACATAACATTAAAATATGATCAAAGTGGTGGGCAAAGAGTAGATTAATGAACAAAGACCATAGTACTGATTCATAGACTAGTTCTGATTAATGTGAGGTGAATCTGGGGGGAAGAAGTGTGTCATGGCTGAAATAAAACATCTGTGATGAGTCGTTTCCAAATGATGTAACCTGCTCTCAACCCCAAAATATGCTATTACGAAAGACAGGAAAAAGGTACTGTTAGATCACAACCTGTGTGTCAGTAAATGCAGTTTGTATGATCTTGGAGAACATTTTGTGCGTGGATAATGTGGAGTGACAGAGCTAGAAAAGAGCTGTCGGCTCAGTGCGTGTCTGTTGCCTGGTGTTGACAGACATGCAGTTATGTTCGGCTGTATCTTGGCAGCTTCCACTCACTCAATCATACAATAAGAGAGACCGACAGAGTTGACTTGGCCATGAACTTTGTCACATTCCTCTTGACATGTGGTTGTGAGAACTGCTTAAACCTAAATTTTGCCAAACTCTTTTTAGTCATGAAGGCTCTAGGGATGGCTATGTCTGTCTGTTAGTCCATTACTTTGGTTCAGACTAAATTTTCTCAACATATATTAATATGGGTTGCCAGGAAATTTTGTGCAGACATTTCCAGATGATGGAGCCCATTGACTTTTGTGATCAACTGACTTTTCCTCTAGCAACATCATGAGGTTGACATTTTTGGTTTTTATGAAATGTCTCAACATCTATTGGACGGAATGCTATGCATTTTGGTTTAGACTATTATATCCCCTCTCAGAATGCATTACTTTGAACAACTTTGGCTTGATTCACTGACTTTCATTTAGCACCATCATTATGTCCAAATTTTTATTTGTCCAATACTTAACCTACAAAACTACAGACATTATTGCCATCTGCCTCAGCCTACTTTATGATGAGTACTAATTTGCAAAAGGAATGATTGTGCTTGGCTGGTATAACAGGATTAGGGTATACCAGGGTGTTTAGAAATCCAGACAGTGTGACTTTCAATACCGTAAAAAATACAGACGCTCATCTGTCTATTAACCCCATACTGACAGTAATGCGGAATGTCAGTGGTGGGTATAACATTACAGGACTGTAAACAGCCGGCCTGTGACGGCAGAGAGAGAGCAGAGAGACCGAAAAGAGGAAATGTGCATCTACTCATGGATAAGGGGCTCATGCTCGTGACAGAGCAGGATGTAAACATAAATGGAGTCCTCCTCAGCTGAGCTGTGACATTGTTAGCTCAGCGATGCTAGGTGAGCTACTATATGTTCGCTTCCTTTTGCCCAGTGACACAGTTGGTGGGTGTCTTTCAGTGAAATGAAAATATTTCTTACATGAAACTGCCCACAACAAGGTCTGTGGGTTATCTTGAGTAACCTGGTCATGATTTCTGAGAAGAAACATTGCTGTTACATTTTTCGAATTTATTTTTTAGCGCGTTGAGCACATCCAGCTGAGTACCATCTGATTACATTATATTGGACAAAAGACAGACATCTCAACACTTGGCAACACAGACTGATAATAGCACTACCGGTAAGAGAAAAGGTATGTATTTTTGATGCCATGCCATGGAGGAGAGAAAACAGAGAGCAGCTAAGGGAACTGTTATGACTGATTACTACTACCGTTAGCAGTTAGCATCTCGGTTTCTAGAATCAAATATTTTGCAAAAACATGCAAATGAATCCCATTGTACACCTTTCTGATGTTACCAAGCCTTTAGTGTTTAAAAAAATAAATTTAAAAAATCCAACTTTTCTGCTTTCTGAACACCATTGATTCCTTCCCTTTTACTCACAGCCCCCTCCCTCTCAGGCCCTTTCTATCTCTGTCTGTAACACATCTTTGAGGTGACTGAGGAAGTCTCTCTGTCACAATGTGCTTGCTATTCCTTCCAGGAGAGGATTGATGCGTCTCTGTGACTGACAGACTACATAAACAGCTAAATGCGTGGCTCAGAGCTGTCTGGCAGCCGGGCCCCCTGTGCAGGCAGAGGCTGTACTCAACACTCATGTCCTGGGGGCCTGTGAGGGAGGAACGAGGCCGGGGGCTGGCAGTGTTCTTGTACGCCTACACCCCTGATGTAGATACACAGTGTGCAAGCTGCTATTCTGAGGAGTGCATATAATTTGGCGTGATGTTCTCATGGTATTAACTTGTAATCTTAATTAATTCATGAACATTTGGACACATTTTGGAAGCATGCGTGATGTTTCCAGTGATATATCTCACAGCGAGTGTGTAATTCCTGCTTTGTGATGCCCAGAAGGAGGAAGACGGATCCAGCCAAATTACGAAATGCAGTTAAACACTGATTTCCTTCTATATTTGTTGATTTTCTAACACAGAAACAGAACACAACACACTGGTTACACTGATTTTCTCAAAGTACGGCAGTCTGAATAACCCCCTCATGTATTCCACCTCTTCTCTACTTGGGTTTGCTTGAAAAGCTTTAAGCTAATCCCCTGTTGGGAAAAGAGCAGGCTTATGTCTCCATCTGCTGGTCAAAGTGTGTACATCCATCAACAACTCCTTTCCACAAGAAGTGCCAGCCACATTCAGCACTGACAATAAATCAAATATGTTTCTGTGGAGCAGCTGAACTTGACTTTCTCCACTTTCCATTTTGCTTGGACCATTACATTTCCAGAGTCAGTAAACAGGCAGCAAACAGCACTGCACATCCTTTACATCTGGACACAACCTGCTCCAACTTCTCCCCTCTGGTGGGCCCTACAGAGCACTGTATGTGAAAACAACCAGACACAAGAACAGTTTCTCTCCACAGGTCAGCACCCTGATGAAAAGGTAATATAAGTCATATAGTGTCAATAACCCTCTAACACTAAACATTCACTTACATACAAATGATACATTAACGGTTTAAAATACACACTGTGCTTTAATGTATATGTGTCATTCAGCTATGTATCCTGCCTGCTGTGTGTACTGTCTGCTATGTAGATATTTATATTAGACATAACCATCTACTTAATGTATAAAAAGTGATCTGGTACTTAACCCATTCAATATTTATTCCTTTGCAGTAGGGATTAACGATTCAGCGTAATAGTAGCCTATCAATATTGCAAAATGGCCAAGTGCAATATCCAAATCACAGGAACTGCAATTTTTTGATGAAAATAAAATGGGTCAAAACATACCATTATAAATGAAAGGTAAAGGAACAGGCTTTTTTGATAAAGATCCAAGCAAAAACCACACCATCATCATTTTTAGCCCATATATTTTTCAGTTAAAACCTCAGTTACCCTAGTGAGAGTGGCTACATTCAAAGGTTGTGGGGTATATGGATGCTTTGAAACCCAACATCTAGGCTAACAAAGAAACTACTCCTAGTCCAGTGCTCCAACATCCACAATGGCAACTGCTATTGCAACGAGAGATTGGTGAGGTATAACAAACATACTATGGCAAGGGGGAGCCAGGACAACAGATCAAAGTGGGGGTGTCATCAGCAGGGGGGAATGACCTGAGATTGAAATTCATAGACAAGCTGGAAACCCAGCACCCCCGAAGCCCATTACCAAGGCTAAGCGACAAAGTACCTTCTGAAAGTCTGCTAGATGATGTGAATGCAACACTACAATCTACCCCCACTAGGGCCATTACTGAGAACAATCAGCTGATATACACCACAACAAGAGTGGTTCTAGAGATTCTTGGCTACAAGTAGAACACCATGAGCCACAAAGAGCATTATCCCCATAGAGAAGGAGGCTGGAGGCCAAGATCAAGGCAACACGGAAAGGAGTTAATCAACTCTCAGAGCTACAGAAAGGTGTGGGGAAGAAAGGGATCCCCATGAAGTACAACAAACTGTCTATACCTGAGGCACTGGAGACTGCCAAGCAAAGGCTCACAGCTCTGGCTATCCGCCTGAAGAAATACATAGCAGAAGCAGAAGCCAGGAGAATGAATAGGATGTTCTCCACTGAACCATCCAAAGTGTACTCTCACTGGCAAGGTAACAACACGAGAATAGATCCACCCAGGGCTGAAACTGAGCAGTACTGGAAGAGCATATGGGAGAAGGAAGCATGACATAACACCGATTCTCAATGGCTAGTAGATCCAGTTACCATTACAACAGCAGACATCCAAGAAAGAGAGTCTGAAGAGCTGGACAGCACCAGGCCTTGGCAGCACAAATGAACCAGCTGCTGATGGATGGGACCCATCCACAGTGGCTGTACCAAGGACAGACCATTCTGATTATCAAGGATCCCCAGAAGGGTGCAGTCCCATCCAACTATCAGCCAATAACCTGCTTCTGTACAACATGGAAGCTCCTGTCAAGCATCATAGCAGGTAAGCTGAACAGGCACATGGCCAAATACATGAACAAGGCCAAGAAAGGAATCAGCAGCAATACCAGGGGAGCAAAGCACCAGCTACTGGTCAATAGAGCAGTCACCCAAGAGTGCAAGACCAGGCAGACCAACCTGTGCACAGCCTGGATCGACTACAAGAAAGCCTACAACCTAATGCCACACATGTGAATACTGGAATGCTTGGAAATGTACAACATCAACAGGACACTAAGAGCCTTCATCAAGATCCCAATTGGGCTGCGGAAAACAACTCTGGAGGCCAATTCAAAGCCAATTGCACAAGTTACCATCAAGTGCGGCATATACCAAGGTGATGAGCTGTCCCTGATACTGTTCTGCATTGGTCTGAACCCCTACAGACAACTCATGACAAACAGTACGGATGCCAGTTCGCCACTGTCCAGGGCAAAACAACCAAGACCCCAGGAGTATTTCAGGGAGATGGCCCCTAAAGATGAGCTGCTAAGTGAATACCTCAGGCAGCTCCTATCATGGCTGGAAAAGGCTGGACTGACAGACAGCACAGAAGCACAATCTAGTTCAAGATCAATAGAAGCTGGGCCTATCAAACCAGAGTGGACCCTGGGTGCAGGCTGTGCAAAGAGGCTCCTGAGACAGTCCAGCACATGCATAGCAAATGCAGTCAGGAGCATCGTACATGGAGCTCCATATCCAAGTGGCTGGCATAGTGTACAGGAACATCTGCACTGAGTATGGGCTGGAAGTCCCAAGGTCAGAATGAAAGACACCTCCTAAGGTGGTTGAGAATGACCGAGCCAAGATCCTGTGGGACTTCCAGCTCCAGACTGACAAACTGGTGATGGCTAACCAACCAGACACCGTATTGATCGTCAAACAACAGAAGAAGATAGTGGCAATAGATGTAGCAAAAAATGACAGTAACATCAGAAAGAAGGAACACAAGAGGCTTGAAAAATACCAAGGGCTGAAAAAGGAGCTAGAAAAGATGTGGGGAATAAAGGCAACAGTGGTGCCAGTGGTAACTGGAGCAGTCGGGGCTGTGGCCCACACACTGGGAGAATGGCTCCAGCAGATTCCCAGTACAACATCTGAGGTCTCTGTCCAGCAGCGTGCAGTCCTAGGAACAGCTAAGGTACTGTGCAGTGTACAATTTTTATGGAGAAAAAAGAAAAGGAGCACCCTGCAAAAGTCTGGGCAACCCAAGAGATTTGACCTCTCAAACAACTCTCACCAGGGTCTCAGGCCTTAATTACCTTGTTAGGGCTCTGGCTTGTTCACAGTCATTAAAAGGAAAGGCCAGGTGATGCAAATTTCAAAGCCTGATAAATATTCTGACACCTGAAAACTCTCAACAATCAGCAGCCATGGGCTACTCCAAACAGCTGCCTAGCACTTTGAAAACTAAAATAATTGATGCCCACAAAGCAGGAGGAAGCCATAGGAAGAAAACAGGTAGGTTTTCAGGTAGCTGTTTCCTCAGTCTATATCTTAAATATCTTAAACTAATTATTCAGCATTTTGTGCATCTATTATTTGTAACTGTAAACAAGACTAAAGGCCACTGCACACCAATGTGACTTTGGCTGCAGAGTCGACAGCAGCTCAGAGGCAATGCTTTGAGATAAATGCTAACATTAATTTTCAGTAGCAAATGTTACAGTGGCATTTTCAATTAGAAATCAATGGTGGAGCGACAACTTCTCTGGACAGACGCAAAACCAGAAGAACCATTTTACAGTTTGACACAATGTCTTATTTTACAATTGACTGGGCACATACGTGTTCTCCTGCTCCACTTGTCAATTCTGATTTTACTGCGCTGTCCTGCTATTTTCATGTTTGGTAATCCTCTCAGAAAGATGCTTGAAATCCTGAAAGCCTGTTTTTGTCCATCCTCTGAATAAAACTTCTCTGACAGGCTACCGTTGAGCATTTTTCCTCGGAAAACCACACCACCTTTAATCTGATTTTTATTTATTTATGTAACGGGTTTGGTTTATAACAAGATTCGACGGCTGGTGAGCACAGAGGCCTTTAGTATCAGGCTTTTCTACAGAAGACAGACTGTTACACTCATGCTGTACAAAATAATCCATGTGGTTCATGGTGACTGCAGTTTACTGTTACTTCACGTGGTTCTTGAAGGGTGCCATTTCAAAAACTGTTAAGTTGCTATTCCAACTTTAGTGCATTTGTGAGCTTTAAGTGCTAACGTGGAAACAACACAGACACTATAAAGAAGATGTGTTGTATATTACTGCTGAGAGCATTTAAACAACACTTTGTTAACAGTTTGAAGCTTTATATTACCAAACAATTTTGTCCCAGACTTGTTGCTGCCCCAGTACATCTCCCAAAAATTCTAAAATATTGCTTCACCTGATTAATGTTAATAAACAGATTTCTAAACAGTCAACTCAGCAACTCCTGCACCGAAATCTTTGCGACTTTTTTGCGAAGGTTGTTGCTCCAACCTGAGGGAGCGTTCACATAATATTTTCGAGTGGGGGACCCGTTTTCCGATTATTCCAGCACCACATGAATGCAGGGTTATTTTCCACTTAAAAAGAAATACTAATGGCTGACAACTACCAGTCAATCAGTTTTCAGTGGGACAACAGCCAATCAGCATTTAATATTTGTGTCCTCTTTGTCCCACACTCTGGGCACTTGAGTGTATCACAGCCACGGCACTAAGCCAAGCACAATTAAAATATAATTTCAAGCTTTTTATCCAGCCACTGGTCTTAAATTGTGAAATAATAAAACATAAAGTAACACATTTTAAGTCATGCATTCAAGCAATCAGGAATTATATTAATTTCTACTGTTGACCATGTTCACCATTTTTGTTTAGCATGCTAGCATGTGCTAATTAGGAGTTTAAAGTACGAGTGATTTCAATGAGAATGTAATTCATTTGGAAGGTAAATGACCATAAACCAAAGTATTGGACAAACTGAAATTTTGAACTGATGATGGTCCTAGATTAATAGTTAATTTTGCACTATCAAGTTATTACAATTCATCCTAAGGGGGGATGGCAATGTCTGTACCAAATGTTTTGGTGATCCATTCAATAATTTTACTAACTTTTCCTACGAGAAATTTTGCTACAAAACAAATATGTCATCCTCAGAAGGAAATCGATTAATCCATTCACGAGAGGGTTATTTATTTTTGCCAATAAAGAGAAACTTTGTCAATTAAATGTGTTTTATTTTCTTTATGTTAACATAGAAAAACAATCGGGATGAAAATCCTTCTTTTTAAAACACATAGATGTTTTCACACCTTCAGGAAATAGGATCTACAGAATGTGTCATTTCCCAAAGGAACCAGCACATTTACCTGTTTTTAAAGTGGAAATAGATATTTTTTTGCCTTAACTTATCATTGTAAAGGACATGCACAGTGTATGGCTATTCAATAATGACACCATCTGAGTTTAGATCGGTTCCCTGTGAGCCTTGTTGTCACTTCGCAATTCTATCTGTCACCGGGTACAATCTCTTAGAAAAGTGAAGACCCGATTTACGGCACAAAGGAAGTGAGTCAACCATTGTACAAATGAGACGGGAGGAAGATGGCGTTTTTATTTTCCCCCAGAAGCTATTCGTGGCTATCAGCTACCAAAGAGTATCATGTAAGTTTTGTGCAATTACTATCCCCAGTGGTGGAAGTAGCGGGCAGTGGAACGACCACACTAACTGCTGAAAACAAAATGCCGTGCGTCATGTGTTGCTGGTAGTTGTGAGGCTCTGTGGAAAATAGAAAGCAATCCTGTTTTCTTCACAACAGCGGTGCCGACAATAACACGACTTGCAAATGATAGGGGAGGGTAAAATTGAAAAGTCATCTGTTTCCACTTTAAAAATGCTTTTAAAAAATGATTTAAAGTTCTTATTTTGTGTCACTAGCTGACTGTTTTTTCTGTTTTACTGACTGAATGATCTGTCTTGAGTAAAAATATTTAGGTACTATGTCTAAAAACATTAAATATTTTTCCAAAAATATACTTCTCTTTTATTTTTTGTAAGTTTGATGTTATGAATCTTTTGAGGAAAAGGCATTGTTTTAAGTGCTTCACTACAAACAAGATTGTCTAAAACTACTGTTGATCAGTATCACACTGTGTAATTCACATGGCAATTGATTATTTATACCTTGCCTAATATGACACTGATATATTGGTAAGTCAAATACTGTACGTACGATGAACTGCCCCAGAGAGGAAGTTCCAATTTATTATTGTCAGTGTATAATAAGAAAGAGACCAGAGGGTTATCAGACAACCACCTGAAGGATTTCAACAGCCTTCGTTTGTTTGGATTGAGTTGAGTCTGACTTGTTACGGCTTCCTTTATCCATTGCACTCATTTTGTCACAGTTCTCGGGATGGCCGCTCTGCTGGTGGCCAAATTCAAAGCTGATCCTGAGCTCTCCCATCTGACAGCGAGGAAGAACATCTGGGATCCACTCGATCACAAACGGACTGGCCTCCTTCTGATCTGCTGGCCCTGCACAGATACCACGGAGTAAATATACAGCTGACTTCTTGGTGCTATTGCAGCTGAAAATAAGTCACTCACCAACTTTAAGGAAAGTGCGGAGCTCCATCGGTTTTATAGCCTGTGGCCGATCTGTCCTGTATCCCTCGTGTAGCTCTGGTTCAGGCGGAGGATCAGGGCAGCGAAAACGTGAGTAAGAGCCATCTATGTTCTTCACAAAACTCTGAGAGACCTCCAGAGGCAACTGGTGGACAAACAGTGAGGTGGAGACAGATAAAGAGAAGTTTGGTGAATCAATCCACATCTTTTTGCTTTTTGGCAACTGGACTGTAGGGTCCCGTGTCCACAAAGGCATTTTTTCCAAGCTGAAAACGCAAGGCCCTCCTCAAAAAATACCCAACTAGGAACATTTGAGAGCGCTTTGTAAGTGCAGCATTTTTTCAGCTGAGACACTTTGGTTGCATCTGGTTGCTATGATACGGAATATCCGCGTAAGTAAACATGTTGGCACAAGGTAGAGTACTTGCTTTGCGTGAGGGAATGTCTGAAGCATGCAAAGAGACAGGATGGCCCTGCCAGTCTGTGTGGGTTCATGAGAGGAAACATATTAATATATATACAGTAAAATAAATTTCTCCTTTATTGTTGTTGACCAACACTCATACATGGAAAATGTTTGTCCTCACGGTGTTTGACCCTTCTTCACTGTGTATGAACGGCTGAAGTGACAATGATGAGAACAGTGTTTTTACCCAAAGTTAAATATTTTTCAACTCTCAGCACTCTGAAAAAAATAAAACACCCAATAAGCAGCATCAAGTGCTGCCGTTTGTAGCACAGTGTAAATCCACGGCACTCCCATTGCACAGCATTAAAAAAATACACTGGCCTCGGAATGAAACCCTTTGGTGGACACGGCCCCCAAGAGGACAATGTTCAGAGAGATTTACTGAGAAAATCATCCTGAAACAATGAAAGCAAGGCGGACAAAAATAGGGAAGAACAGAGTGTTTTTACCTCTGATGTGTCGAAGATGCGTTTGACCTGCATGAGGTTAGTGATGTGCCAGGTGTACTTGGAGAAAGAGCCGCGAGGAAGTCCATCATTTCTCACAAATGCTGGCGTCCACACAAACAAAGAGAGAGAGTCTGTTCATGTTCAGTTCAGTCTTGTTCATGTTTGTGGTTTGTTTAGAGGTAGAACAATTGTTCAGATCCTTAAAAATCTAACATAACAATGTAAAAGTACTCCATTACATATAAAGGACCTTGATTCAAAACTCTAGGGGCCGTATTCACAAAGCTCCCTAGTACTAAGAGTTCTCCTAATGACAAAATTCTAAGAAAATTCTTAGAACTGTGCCGTTTTCTTGAATTTCCCCTTAAAGTTAAGACTAGGACTGTGTTAAGATAAAAGTTATTCACAGAGCATCTTAGACCTTAAAAGAACCCCTAAGGTGAAAAACTGTTAGGAGTGGGTGGGAGGATTTTTAAGAGGCTTAAGAGTTTTGTGGAAACACAGAGGTCGGAGAAATATTTTCCAAACACTGGATGACAGTGAGTAAATGAAATGCAGCAAATAGGCTTGTGCAGGAATAACATGTGTGGTTGATCTCATTAGGGATACACACACATTTCCCACTTAACACTAACGTAACACTAGAGTGAACAATACCAATATTTTGAAAAATGCAACAGTGCAGCAGTGATGACTTATGTCTATCTCAACCTTCCATCGGCAGAGTGATCACACTAGCAGTGACAAAGCTTTCACAGTCAGCAGTTCATTTCATTTCCACTGGGTTTTCGTACTGGGCGTGTCTGTGACAACCAATCACATTTGTTAAAAGAATACATCATACCTGCAACAGGATCACCAACACCTTCTCACTTAGGTAAAAGTTTTTGTCCCTTCTTTGATCAGAATTGCTCTGAGAGCTCTCCTAAATCACTCCTAAGCTAGGACTCCTTACAAAACAATTTTAGACTGAGTTAGGAGCTCTCTGAGTGTTCTCAGAATGTTTGTGAATATGGCCCTAGTATTGTCAACACATGTACTTAAAATCTCAAAGTAAAATTACTTGTTCTGCTAAAGATCAGCCCCTGTGGCTGATAATATTATATTTGACATTTTTAGGTGTTAACACTGATGCATTACTTCCGCAGCTGGTTGAGGTGGAGCTACTGTTTAACTACTTTACATATAGTTCGGTGGTTTAGTGCAGTGTTTTAATACCTCCAAAGGGTCATGAGATAAATCTGAGATGATTAATGAGGGTTGGAGAGTTCTACTACGCAAATGTGTATTCATTTTTTTGTAATGTTCTCTAATCTTTGCTGTTTTGTGAAATATTGGACATTTTTTCCTCTTGAGGCCTAAAATATTTATTTAAATGAAACAATGTGAAACTTCTAACAATTTCTGAAATGTAACAAGGGGCGAAAACTACACACTGCTTAGTTGTAAGAGATCCAAAGTCAATAGAGGTTGGGAGCCAATGGTTTAATCGTTAACATTGCACTCTACTTCGTAAGATTATCATTTGTTTTTTATGTACAGTTTTAATCTGCAAAATAACTACAGTTGTCATATTAATATAGAAGAGTAAAAAGTAAAACATTTCCCTGGGAACCGTATTGGAGTAGGAAGTGTAAAGTAACATAACTTGGAAATACTTGAGTCAAGTACAAGTACCACAAAATTGTATTTGAATAAATGGACTTTCCATCAAATGTGGCAGTGTTTAGCTTAGATATCTGGGTGTATTGCAGTACAAACACTGGTAGCTCCAGATTTCCAGGAACACAAGTGTGAAGAGAATCACCTAATGAACAATTTATAATAAATAATTAATATAATTAAGTAAATGATGTTGTTCCACCTGTTGTGAAGTTTGGCAGTCTCCTCTTCTTGGAGCCCAGCGACAGACGATGCTGCAGAGCGTTGAAGAACTCCTGTGGGATGTGGTAGACCAGAGGTTGTGGTTTCCCTGATAGAAAAACATCAACACCAACAACTTCTTTTACTGCATGCAACAAACAACCAAAGCTGGTCATCAGATTAACATGTTTGAGGGAGTTTATAGTTCAGTGTGGAGTGATTAAGACCTAGGGGTTGCCAGATAGTGAAAAATCCTTTTTATTCCTTATTATGTATTAAATAAATAGTCATTTTGGGAAATATGTGAATTCTCTTTATCTTATCATATATAGCCAAAACACAAACTTATGAAAACCCAATATGAATCTACAAAACAAACAAAATTCCATGAAACTTATGGCTGATACTTACGCAATGTTACATCTTGAATGGATGAATTTTTTCTAAAGTATGAGGTAAAACATCGAGGGGGTGTTTCAATTTTCGGACTGGTTTTTTTTTTTAAATGGGGGACATTTAACATATGCAGCTAAAAACTACACATTGTAAGCTTCATTTCGATGTATAATTTACAGGGGTTTGAAAGACATCCAGCTGCCACACCAGGCTTTTGTTTCACTAGTCATTAACATGACACCTCCTCGGCCTTGATGTGAGAGTGATAGCCAGGAATAGTCAGCTGTCAGCCTGCTGCCCACTGTGCACTCACTCAGTGGGGGCAGAATATAGTGATAACAGAACTATCTCTTACTATCACATTATTTGTGCTTCCCCATATTTGGATATTTGGGTACATCCCTACTGGTAACACAGAGACATTTAGCTTAGCTAAGCTCACCTCCGTGGGGTGGTGACTTCACCTGGCCAAGAAATAATTTGGCTCACATTTACTCTGAAAACTACAACCTGTTATTTTACACTTTGGTTTTTGTACATGTTAAACAAACAAGATATGTTGCATTAAGTGAGCTTTAGAAGTGTTGGTAGGTGGATTTTGTTACCATTAAACAGAGCCAGGCTAGCTGTTTCCCCTGCTCACAGTCTTTATGCTAAGCTAACCAGCTGCTGGTTCATATTTAATGTACTGATATGAGAGTGGGGTCAATTCTCTCACCTAATTTTTGACAACACATAAAAGCAACATGAGAAACCCCAAGTGCATACTGTCTATGCAGTGAAATAATTAATCAACACACAGTGTGCTTAACAAACTTCAGCTTTACCATCAAACTGGTAGTGCATTGTCTGGTGGATCCTCTCTGTGACGCTGGCCAGCCACTGTTGGAAGCCCATCGTCACTATGCGCTCATCCACAACCTGCGTACTCCCTGAGACATGAACACTCAGATTAGAAGATCAAGTACAACAAACACTTATTCATTATCTTCTTAGTTTCAGGGTGGACCATCTACCAAACAGATATTTAGTTGTTAAACATCTATAAATCTTTGGACTGACAAGTTTAATTAAAAAGGCCTAGAAATGTTTGCAAATTGAATGTTAAAATATGCTCTGAGCAACCCTGTTCTTTTCAACAGTGGATCAGGATTAGTCCTGCAGGATTAGACAGAGGGATGATAAAGATAGAGACAGATGTCTAAGACGTTGTAAGGCTCTTTAACAGACAGATTTAGGCAGCAGAAAGATGAAAAGGCAGGGAGGGGAGGGCAGACAGGCAGCACCTGGAGCCTTCAGCCCACCAGCACCAGGGGCCTTCCTCTGACCAGCTTTCCTCAGGCCGGAGGCTGACACTCCCTCCTTCCCCACCCCAGAGACAGAGGCCACTGAGGGGGCTACATGGAGGCAAGAAATTTCAGGACAGGTTGAGAAGGATAAAGACAGAAAGAGAAGGGGGGACAGTGGAAGATTCAGACAAACACACTTTGGGGAATCATCCTGCATTAATGATAAGTGATATTTCAGAGGGTATTAAGATGAAACCACCAGAGAGAGATTCATCAAGGCGAAGTTTCTTTGATTTATGAAGAGAGTTGACAGGTTCGGCCTGTTGCAGAGGCTTCTCACTGGGACTAATTACTCGACAGCAGGCGTTTTGTTGCACACCTAAAGAAAAAAAGGGGGAAAGATGGTATTAGCAACAGGTCAAATAAAACCAAAAAATACATTAAAGGAATAGTTTGATATTCTGAAGAAAATTTGCTTCTTTGGTGAGAGTAGAACCATAAACTTAGCTTAGCATGAAGACTGGAAACAGAGAAAACAGTTAGACTGGCTCTGCTTGAAGCATAGACTGTATAAATAATAGACACGGCTACCGTGACGTTACCCATTGGTTTGTGCACTCCCATTCAGAAGCCTCAAGAACCATTTTGGCTATCACTATCTTGGACTTTTGAAGCAAGAAGTAACCATATTGAGATGAGAGGGTGGAGCTGACTTATAGGCTGTGGTGACACCTCAAAGTCACTCAAAGTGACCTGCCCTTAATTATGTGCAACTTTAAGTTTTAATAACCATTAAAAGGCTGAGTTATAAGCTACATAGACCAAAATTGTTTTTTGTACCAGGCTGTAAACGTGTTTATTTTATCTGTAAAGTAGGGTTAGGGTTAGGGTTAGAGCATTTTTACATGGAGGTCTATGGACATTGACTCACTTTTGGAGCCACCCTCAAGTGGCCACTAGAGGAACTGCAGCTTTTGGCACTTTGTCATTGGCTTCATTTTCAGTACCAGAGGCTGGTGCTTGGTTTGAAAGTAAAATAAGCCCAGGAATAAATAAGAAATGAAAAGAATAGTGCACAATGGATTTTTTTCATCAAATAGCTAATCAACTGTTCAAAAGTTTTTTTTAAAGTTTTCAACTACACTCTTCCTGTGGAATATACATATATATATAATATAATATCTCAGGGTAGAGGTCACTGATGTTTTAATCTTTGCTCAGGTTGTTGTTTTTTCTTTTTTATGATTGCTGTAATTCATTTGGGAACTTGAGATCAGAGCGAGGATACTTTGAAAATGGATTAAATGTAAATACATTCAGTTGCCAGTTCATTAGGTACACCTTCCTAGCAAGTAATGGTGTGGAAGTTGATGAGGCAAGTATACTACTGGGTAGATAGGTGGGTTACAGAGGGGGAAGTGGGTATACTCTCCTTAATATTTCAATGTCTTTTTCGCTTATAGGTAGGTCAGAAAAAGAGGTGAGTATACTCTGTATACCTGTGTATACCCTCCACTACACCACTGTTCCTAGCTATTACTAATACAGTTCAATACAGGAGTGCTGCAATAAGTCCTATCTTCACGAGGGTTACAGTGCTCAGGTTTTGTTTAAACGGTTTAAGAGAGGCACTGAATCAATTGTACGGTCATTTTTGTGGGATGTAGTTTGTGGTGCTCTCTCTTAAACAGTTTAAACAAAAAAAAAGAACATTACAACCTTAGTAAAGGTAGGATTTATCCAGGACTGTTGTATTAGACTAAGAGGACCTGACCGACTGGTGTCTGGACAACAACCTACTTCTGAATGTCACCAAAACTAAGATGGTAGTGGACACTACACCCCCTTTATATTAACAGGTCCTCAGTGGAGAGGGTTGAAAGCTTCAAGCACTTTAGTGTCCACATTACCAAGTACCTGACCTGTGGTGAGAAAGGCAAGGCAGAGACTGTTTATAGTAGATGCCTGAGGAAACTCTGAGAATCCCCTAAAATACTGAGGAATTTCTATTCTACTTGCACCATAGAGAGCTTCCTCACTGCCTGGTATGGAAACAGCACAGAACAGGACAGTAATGCCCTGCAAAGAGTGGTTCGTTCAGATGAACACATTACAGGTGCAGCTCTACTGTGCATAAAAGATGTTTACATATATATATATATATATATATATATATATATATATATATATATATATATATATATATATATACATATATATATATATATATATGATTTCATGTGACAAATAATAAATGGATTGATTGATTGATCGATCTATTTCTAGTTAGGTGTACCTAATAAACTGGCAACTAAGTGCATGTGCCAGTTTTATGTTTTGTCTGAAAGTGGTCTGGGTGAGAAAGCAGTTTCTTTAGGAGGACAAAAATGAGAGTGAAAAGTCTGAAAATGTTTTTGCGTTTTGTTGTCAATACAACTATATACTAAAAACTGAAGTGTAAAAATTACAAGTTGTGGTTGTGAATAATTTTATGGCTGAAGTCCAGTCATCACCATAATGTTGTCAGGCAACCAGTGGAGATTCTTATCCTCTTGGCAAGAAAGCAAAATATCAAACTATTCCTTTAAACTGACAGAAGAAAACAGGCTCGGTTACTGTACCACTGGGGGTGTAGCTGATAAAAGCAGCAAACTCTGATGCCAGCTTCTCATCGCTTGCAAAGGCACACACACAGGCGTAGAAGTGAAGGCATGGCTGTGACGTGACCAAGCTGGGAGGTGGAGGATGAGAGTTGGAGGATCCACCTGCTCCATCAACACCAGGCTTACTTCTCCTGCTACTGCTAACCTGACAGGCACAGTGGAAGACTGCATCTTTCTGCTGCTGCTGCTGCTTTTCTCCCCTTCTCTCGCTCTTTGAAACCTCAGACAGTCCCCCTGCACCTACAGTGAGATGCAACAGCCCCAGAGGATGCTGGGAATCTGTGTGGCACTTCACTACCAGGGTATCTTTTGCGACACGCTGCACCAGTGGGCCTGGAGACTCTGTGGCCAGCCTCCACAGCTCTTCCCTGGCTTGAATGGAGGCCTGCAAACCCTCAAGGATGGAGCTCTTTAAGGTCAGTGGCGTTGCACAGCTCCTACACTCTATTGCTTGCTTGATGTGGATGCAGAGACTGTCTGAGGACTGTTTTGAACTGGCCACCGCTGATTCTGTCTCCCCCTGATTTGACCTTTGACCCTGCCTGCAGGATGGCAAAAAGCAGCGGCCCAGATTGATGCGTGTCAGCAGGGTGGCACCGTCACCTGTTGCTATCGCAGTATCAGTGGGAACAAGTTCAACAAAGCCCAACTGTGTCACTGTGGCTCCTCTTCCTCTATGACACACTGAAAACACCTGCACTCCTCCACCTGAGCTGCTGCCCAGGACTCCTCCTCCACCCTCACGCTCTTTCCCTGCTCTCTCCTCACTGTCTATTATCACTTTTACCACCTCCACCGCACATTTCTTGCTGCTCCTGCCCACTGCCGAAGACGCATTTCGGAGGGAAATCCCACATGCTTTGTTCTTGCAGCTGAGCCCACGGGTGCCATTGTAGACCCCACACTGCGGACACTTACGAATGCCCCGCAATGTGGCCCTCCCCAGATTGGAGAGGAAGGCGGGAGTTGTGGACGTCTTCCTGTTGTCTCTCTGCTTTGCAGCCAGGTTGGCCTGAGCAGTGGACGTCTGAGGAGTGGAGGCTGAGACCACACTCGATGAGGAGGACACTGTTACTTCAGTTTCCATTTTGGGACTCTTTATCACTAACAGTTTAGTCAGCCGTGAAGGGATTCAAACTGGACAGAGAGGAGAAAAAGAAACACATACATTTAGCTTCATACATTCATCACAACATACATTTCTGCAGAGATTACAAGAAAACGTGAACTAGATAACCAATCAAAAGTTTGTTATCTCCTGCCACAAGAGCTTGATTGATGTCTGAAACGACTATTATATATTCCTGAATGGTCTTTCATGCAAAGAGATGATATTTTATGTGAAGGGTTTGTTTTGTACATGGAGAAAAAACACTGTACAGTGGTTCAGTCAGACTGGCAAATGAAAGGGCAGAAAGAAACAAAGAGTCCTCTGAGCAACAGTTGAATAAGAAGAGAAGGAATCAGCCGTCACTAGTGAAAGAAACTGAAAGCTAAACATCAAAATGTGAACAAACTTAAACAGAAACCGGTTCCTGTTTACAATGGACCATAACACGGTCTGACAAATCTCAGCTCAATATTGAGAGCCCAGTTGCACCATTGAGGATCAATAATGATCGTGGAACACTTGCACTTTTCTAAACTGGAAAACAAAATCAAAATCCAAGTTCCAACAGTATTCTCCACTGTCATAAAACAGTTTGGGGGACATCAACTAAATGGAGGTTTGAACCATTTAATTCTTCTTTTGGGGCAAAACTACTCCAAATGTAAATAAAACATTCGGTATCTTAATTATGCTGTTTTTATACCTGTTAAAAAAACATTATCAAAGGAAATAAAAAAAACATCAGTATAACAGATGATTCCAAACTTTTAAATGGCAGTGTATAGCCTACGGAAATACAAAAAAAATGTAAATATAAATTCTGACATGTAAACAGGTTATAAACAATCAGAAACCAGGTTAAGCCAGTGCAGTGTAATGTCAGTATGGCAGTAGTATAAAGTGACATAAGTGTATCACACAGTGTGTGTAAAGTGACTAAGAAAAAATCTGGCTTTTTTAATTAAATTTTAAAATTGCAATATTTAACTTAAAAATCATATTGCTTTCTTAAGTTTTGCTGACAATTTGACTACACTATAAGTTAAATTACTTTATGCTTTAAATGTATCACGAATATGTTAAAATGCTGCTCTGCGTCGCTGTAACACGCCCCCAGGTAAAACACGGATTTACTGCGTGTGTGTTTTGAAGCAAACGTTTAAACTACCTGTGTTTGGCTTCTGTTTGGTCAGATTAGCTCCACTCTGGCCTCCAAAACCGTCTCGACCGTCGCCATTCCTCCTTACATCCCGACAACCGCATTGCGCCTGTAACGACACTCCCCATTGGTCGGAGACCGTCACGTGGGGCAAAAAAGGGGGGCGGCCTCTCTGGGAGCGCTGGATCATGGGAGGTGTAGTTCATTTATATTGGCGGGGGAGCGCTTGACTTCATGTTGCTTCATGCTTTTCAGGTGTTTACTTGTTGACCTCAGCTTTTAGAATTACTCAGTGAATCTCACATTATAATGTATCCACTCCCACTGTATTTAAAGTATTATTAGTGTTGCATTATGCTCATATTTTTACAATCTTTACATACTTAGCATATTACACATACTAAACATTTTTTAAATATTTTACATGCTGGTGTTAAACATTGTAGCATACTGCTCATAATTTTCTTTTTATGTTTTACACACTTCCTTTTTATACTTTATTATAATTCTCTGCGCTTTATATTAGTTACTGTAATGTATCCCAATTCCCATCCAGGGATCAATGAGGTATTTGTGACTCTGATTAATGGCTACAGAGAATGTTAACCTGCTAACACATTAATCTGAGATTATGTTCTTTTACATGTTACATGTTTTTAATTAATCAGTTTTGTTGTCTACAAAATTGTCTGAAAACTGAGAAAAATAGCCTATGAATGTCGTCAAATGTCTTGTTTTTTTCTGAGCCTACAATCAAAACCCCTCAAATAATCAGTTTACAGTGATATAAACCAGATAAAATGCAGTAAATACTCAAATTGGAGAACATGGAACCAGATAATGGTAGTAGGTTACAAATGACTGGGAAAAAACCCCACACACAATGAATAACCGAAGTAGTTGAGTAGTGATTATTTCTTGGTAATCAACTCATGGACTTTATATCAACTCAGCTGTTTGGATTAAATGTAAATCAACAACTGTTTATAAACTCAAAAAGCGAGGGGCCCCTAAGGCTAAACTAGGCCCCTTTGAACACTCCAATTTCTCCCACAAAGCAGCTTCCTTTGTCTGGCCAACAGTCCAAAACTTCAAGATATTCCATTTGACATAAAAGGGAAAAGCAGCACATCCTCACAATTCTTTAAGTGATGAAAACCACTGATCTATTATCAAATAATCTTCCTGTTGATCAGAAAATTCAGGTGAAGTACTGAATCCTCAATTTCTTTTAAATGTTCTTTCAAATTTAAATATGAGGATAAATATCCTGGAATCAGCAAACAGTGTTAAACTAAAAAAGCAAAATAATGTTAAAGCTCTTTGGTTCAGCTTCTCAAATGTGAAGATTTGCTGCCTTTTTTGTCATACATTATATACACAACTAAATATTTCTAAGTTTTGGACTTTTGGCCAGACAAAACAAAAACATCCAGACTGAACTGACTGGATGATCTATACAATTAGCAGATTTATCGATGATAATACAGGCTAGTTGCCACCCTATACTCAATACTGTAAATGAAATACCAGGTTTATTATTCAAGGGGCAGTTCACCTCAAAATTAAAAATACACATGGCACATCGTGAATATATTTTGCATGCCTGGGACACTTCTGCGTCTACAGTGATGTGCTGTAAGTAAAATTCAACCACAAGAGATGCATTATTGTCCAGCCCTCCATTCTCTGCATGGCACCTTCCACCTGGGTTTAAAGATAAGATGCAAACAGTGTAACTGGGAGCTGTTTTAAGCATCAGCATTTTAATGGGACAAAGCAAAAACTCAAACCATGTTACTGAAGCATTAACAGAACTTCCCTTGCCAAAACATAGGTTGAAAACATTCTTAGGCACCGCCTACTCTTGGATGATTTTTTGGTTAAATTAAAAAGTAACTCACTGATAGTAATAAGGCAACACAATGGATTTTTCAACTATATTAAAAACGATGGTGGCCACAGTGCAAAAATCTGATCCTTATAAGGTTGTTTCTGAAGCTATAAAAACAATTGTTATTTAGGTTTAAGACAGAATAACTTAAATGATGTGTTACTTGTCAATCGAAAGGCTTTTGCATTGCATTGCATGGCAATGCAGCTTGTCGTCCGAGCCTCTGGAAGAATCAAATGTTGCACTGTCTACACTGTACACGGACCAGCACTGGACAGGGATGCTACTGTCAAACAGCTGTTTCTGGAGTCCATTATCCGAACCAGGAGTAAGCTCGCTTCCTTGATCAACATGTCTTTATACAGATTCAGTACAATTGAACAGACTGTTTGGTTATTTACATAAAAACAGACAAAAGAAAGTGGAATGCAAAAACATAAAAAAAAAACCCTAGTATTTCAAATTTTGTGAAAAGATAACCTTAAGTATTTGTGCAATATTTGTCTGCCTATAAGTAAGATAAGAGTGGCAGTAATCCCTGCAATTGGTTTATTTGAGATATTGAAAATCTAATTTAAAAAATAAAGTTGACAGTTGACAGCCACTTAATGTTTTACAAACAAACACAAACGGTCTCACTTGTCTCATGATTTCGATGGTGTCACTGCAACATTTCTTTATAAGACAGTCCCGAAATGAAACACAATAAAGGCATAAGCTCTTTACACAATGTCAGCATTTTAAAGTTGCTCCAAACAAAACAGAAAAGAAGAAAGAAAATGACACTATTTTCTGCAACAACAACAACAAAAAAAGATGGCGTAGTCCTTTCTGTTTCAGGGGAAGATGAACTGGACATTGTTCTTGTGTGTAAAAGCATCAGTTCATGCACACACGCAAGCACACACAAACATTTCTCATCCGCAGACTGGATTCTCTTCAGTCTGTTCAGTCCATCTCGGGATGAAAGTGAAGGAGCGCTGAATTTGACTTGTTTTGTGGTTTCCACTGTCCCTCAACCTGCCTACTTGTTCTACTCAGTGATTTCCTACATTTCACAGAATGACTTGCCAACACCCTGAGAACTTGCTTGGACTTGTTTTTCACTTCAGTAACAGGTGGACAGACCAGCAGTGAGAGTGGGAGGTTCCAACTGAGGACGAAATAAAAACCACACCCCCTACTTAACACACTGCATTACTATGGACTACTGAGTGCTTCCTGTGTCAAAGTTCTCTTCTCCCTGTATGATTGTTAAACATTGGTATAAAATTCTGCCCTTGCTCTTTGGCTCTGATGGGCTGAAAACAAACTGTGTTTCACTATAATAAGCTGATCTTTCTTTTAAACTAAAATGTGGCTGTGCTAGAAATATCTTGACACGGTCGTATAATTTACATTTTGGCCAGTTATCTGCAGGCATTACAAAAATACGCCAAACAATAAAATGGGCCCAGGAATGCTAAGGTGCATTAGCAACTAGCTGTATTAACAGTGTTTAAGTGTTCTGGAGTGGACTGTTTTCTTTACACTTGCAGATTTGGGCAGTGGGTGAAGTTATGGGCTGGTAAAGGTTGATAAAATGGCGTACCAGCCTCTCTAACAGAATTACTTTGTGTGGTGACAGAGAGAGCACATCTAATGCACTCCTTTCCCCAGCAGAGTATCATCCTTGTGGCCTCAGACGCTTTAGAGAGGGCTACTGTGATCAGTGATCAGTGGGTGTGGTAGCCAGCAGTGCTCATGCCGGCCTGGTTGGTTAGCACCGTCCCGTTGACTCCCTGCCCGGGCTCCACCATGCCCCCGTTGCTCACAGCGCCCACGCCTGTCCAACCGGCACCAGCATGTAAATGACTGTAACAGCATAAAGAAACAATAGTTACAAAAATGCTGACACACATTAACACACATTAGAGCTACATTACTTCATCAGCTAAAGAAAATAAATCCACAGATTTTACATACACTACGCAGAAGATCATCCACCGAAGATTACTGACTTTTCCAGGTTTTCCATGATTGTGCATTTAATGTGTGTGGCAGTTTCAACCTGCCACGATCAAAGTTTATCAATAAAATTCTTCCATGTTTGTGAATAGTTTTTAAGCTAACTTCCTAAGCTGTAAAACTGGACATATTTTTCTTCTGGCATTTCTGGCCATTATCAAACAGCCTCAGGTGCATTACTGCCACCCTCTGGACTGAACTGAGGCTGATCTGCATGTAGTCTAGAAATACCAAGATAGATTTAGGCCAGATTTGACCAGCACAATGTCAACGCAAATATGTGGCTAAGAATAATGAAAGTTATTAGCTTGCATTTGGACTTTATCCTGATAGGAGACATTTGCAGTGGTGGAAAGCAACTTAATACATTTATTCAAGTACTGCACTAAAGTGCAGTTTTGATATACTACTTATATATATATATATATATATAGTATTTCCATGTTATGCTTCTTTATACTTTGATGGCAAATATTGTATTTTTTTATCCACTGTATTTATTTGATATACAGTATTTAGTTACTTTTCAAATTCAGGGTGTCTACAAGTATCATGTATGACATTTAAATTCAATGTGTTTTTTTTAATTATTATTACAATTTTGGGGCTTTTTGCCTTTAATATATCAAGGCATGAGATTTTTGTTGGGTTTTTTTTGTTTTTAAACCAAATTCTGAACTGATTTTTGGACAAACGTACATTGCAGGTAAGTATAAATGTCATGTGGTCCAATGCAAAGGGAGGTTTTATGTAGGAATGTGGTTAGAGGTTGGAGTGTCAGTTTTCTCTACATGTTGCCAACAGGTTGAGTGAAAGTATCAAGCAAAAAGAAAGTATTAGGTTCAGTGGTAGATTTAAAGATTTGTGACATACAAAATGTGGACTTCACAGAGGAGAAATTCAAAGATGGAGAAATAAAATTAGATGTGTGGGGCCGTTAAGACCTCATAAACTGAAATAAAAGACAATTCAACGTTAAGGCCAAATTATTGTAAAATTGAATTTAAGACATTTTAAGATGTTTCAAGGACCTGCAGGCACCCTGAAATTCACACTGAATACAAAGTTTAAATCAACTGATTAATTATGATATATTATTATAGTTTAAGCTCATCAGCAGTATATAGAGTGACTCAATTTTTCTCCACTGTCACCAGCTGCAACACTTTAATGCATTACGAATGAGAATAATCCAGTGATAAAATATGTGATTCTGAAATGGGCCATTTTTATGCTTATAATAATTTTACTTAAGATTTTAAATGCAGGACTTATAATAGTATTTGATACACTAGAATATTGCTGCTATTACCCAAGAAAAAGATGTGAATAATTCCTCCATCATTGGACATTTGAAAAAACCTGGAATTATACTTCAACTATGTCTGCAGGCTTCAAAGCTGTGAGTTTCTGATGGTAGTAGATTGTCAAGAGTGGACTTGAAACTTGCTGAAAATAGGTTCAGTTATTGTCTCCTTTTACACTAACACACACAAAGCAAAGCCATTTCCACTGCTCACCATTGTAAATAAATATTGTAAATAAATATGTCGGGCACACAAAATAGTCCCATATTCAGATAGTAAACTCCCCGCTATTGCTTATATCACAAAGCCAGCGAGACAACGTAAACATGGCAACCATGGGGAACTTAATTAAAGCATGATACAACCCCACAAGGCCCATTCAGTATTGCCGTGGTAACAGCAACTGGCAGAACTGAGGCAAACAGGTTCAGAGAGGGGAAAGTACCTTCACTCTCAAGCTGCTCCCTTGACCCCCGAGTCATTTCTGGTACTCACTTGTAGCCCTGCTGATCCCAGGTCTGTCCATAGACTCCATAGCTCGGCACCTGCCATCCATTGGGCACATACTGACCAATCTGCTGTGCAGCTGTGTTGCCGTACCACTGACCCCACTGAGAGTAGGGCTGCGCTGCAAAGCTCACTGTGTTCTGCTGACATACAGAATAATATTTTAAGAGGCAGAGTATCATGTTGCACCACAGTTAAAGACTGTAGCAAGCCAGCAGGGACTTAATTTAATGTCTGGGTGATGATTATAAAGTTGTGTTGGGGATAATCCTGGTGCTTACCTGAGGCATCTGTACCTGCTGTATGGGGCTAACCATGTCTGTCGTTTCTTTGCCCCAGTAACACTTGACAACATAGCCCTCTATGGATGTACCATTGACAGACACAATGGCATGAGCTGCTGCTTCATGAGAGTTGAATCTGCACACAGAGAAGAGGTCGACTGTTGAGTAACAAGTCTTAAAACCATTTAAGAGTTAAACCTTCAATGCATCCAATAAATGTCTGACAGGTCAATCTGAAAGACAGCTTACCTCACGAATGAGTAGCCTTTGTCCGGGAAAACACGAATTTCCATTATTTGGCCAAAAGGTGAGAAGGTCTGTCTCATAATTTGCTCTAAAAACAAAAATAAAATAAAGAGTTGACATTCCCTGTGCAATAGTGCCTCTAAACCTGCAACTTAATCTTACTGACAAACTGCGACTCACCTGTGAGACCTGTGGTGACTCCTCCGCAATAGACGGTGCAGTTGCTGGGGCTGGACTGGTTGACCACCTCATCAAAAGACAGCTGCTTGGTACTGGTTGCTAAAGAAAAGTTGAGGCAGTTTATTTAATTTGTTGTCTTTTCTCAAAATGTTTCTCTTATAATACATGTGTGCTGAATTAAAAAACAAATACATAGGTTTAATTCTTTTTGCACCTAAGGTTTGACTTTTTAAGTGTGTTTTGGTCCTATGTGAGATTCTCAATTGTAGAAGGAAACCAACTTCTGTCATTTTATGTTCTCAGGTGACCCAGGAAATATTGTAGGTGTTATGGAAAGCCTTTGCAAAGCAAGGTAGCATTGGCCTCTAATCGCTATAAACTTACTCTCGTTTGTATTTTTAGGAGCAGGCTTCCTTGTGGCCCAGTTGGTCCTGATCTGCCTTCCTCCCAACCACTGTCCTCCCATCTGCTGTATGGCGTTCTCTGCATCCTGATTATACAGGCAGAAACATGCAAACTCCTGACTGAGTCACCAACACCAAACACAAAACATCCCACTATATGTAAACCCTGAGCTTCAACTGAGTCAACAATCAGAACCTGCTAATGTTTTCTCAGTCCTCTAACATATAGGCATTACTGGCAAACTTACCCATTTGTTGAAGAAGGAGACAAAGCCATAGCCTTTAGATTTACCTGTGGCCATGTCTTTCACCACTCGACAGTCCCTGTGGACAAATATAACACACAGTTAGTCAACAAATTAAGTTCACGATTTTATTAAATTCATGACAGAATTAACAAAGTACCTCAATAATAAGGTTTCATGAAGTTGATGTTTAAAGCCCCGATCAGACAAAGTGTATTTTGCAGAGACGCACCGCACTTTTTTCTTTGTTAAAGCCTGCTTAAATCAGACAGTGTCATTTTTGCAGCTTGCTGTGTGTTTTTTTTTATTATTGTTGCTAGGCAGCCACTGAATTACCTGTCCTTATCTTATCTGCTTTTTTGCTGTGATGTAAACTCACCGATCTGTACCTTAAATCAGCATTAACAACGGACAGGCAGAGGACCCTTCACTGGCTCTGATTGAGAGGCTGTTCCAAAATAGTACGTTGGTCACAGAAAAATGGAGGTCTAGTATATGAGACCCTCAGAAAGAGGAGAAAGCCTGGGGAGTATCATCAGCTGATCCAGAAGCTTCGCCAGGATTGTGTTCAGTTTAAGGCTTATTTTAGGATGAGTCAGGGACAGTTTGACAATCTGCTGTTAAACGTTGGGCCTAATTATGGTTGATAAAAACATAAAAAAAGTGGCTGAGGCAACAATTTGCTCAGATATGTCTTTCAGTTTGCCTAGGGCGACACTGAAAATGATCTAACGTTAGCTTAACACAAACCATATGCTATCACTTGTCATCACCATCACAGAAGACTCACCCCAATTGGATAAAAGTAAAAAAAAACTCAGGGCATTCAGGGCACTGCTATAACAATGCAAGGTGCTCGGCAATGCAAAAGTAAGTAGCAAAACACTTCACCCGAATTAAAAACAATAACAAAAGACCACCCCAGGCTGTCGGACTAACTAGACCAATTTTAAGATGGGTTTGGCGTATGTATATACTGCATTGTGGCATTTGTTATGATAACTTATAGCATGTTTTCATGACATGTTCTTTATTACCATGAACACACATACACACTGTAGTTTATTTTGACTCAATCCCACATATACTGTCCTGCTTCCCAAAATTCGCAATGGAGCTCCAAATGTGAATTAATGGACTGCTGAAAATGGTCCTCAATAAATGTACTATCTACTATTATTTGAGTAGCAGGAGTTGAAAACTACAGTGTCCAGCAGTTTTAATTAAATTACTGAGCATTTCAAGTTTTAAAGCTGTATACTTGTGATCTGTTTATGTCTTCAGCAGAAACCAGTGGGTTTAGGGCTGACAGCTTAAGACAATATTGGGACACATATATTGGGATTTGTTGACATTTTAAAAAATGACAGCATGTAATAATAAAGGTCATCTGTATAGAACTATATTTAACAACGCTATAAACTGTTTTACAGCAAAACAGCAAATAAAAACCAACACATGGATCATAAAACACCAGGGGCTAAAAAAAACTGCGAGTGGGATGATAAAACCCAGCAACATATTAAATATTCATATACACTTTACTACAAAAGAAAGTTTTAAAAAGGGATTAAAAAGACTAATGATGCAGCCTGTCTGATCTCAATGGGCAATACAGAATCAAATAAAACATAATATAATTAAATATAGAATTACTCAGACTGATAATGATGATGAGAATATACTTACGATATTTTCCCAAATGGAGCAAAAGCTGCTTTTATGTCATCTGTGGTGATTTCAGGACTTAGATCTCCAACAAAAACATGGAAGTGACCTAAAAAAAAAAAAACGCAAAGTGGATGATTGAAAAATAATTGAACACAGCAACAATAAAGCTGGTGTGATACACACCAATCAGCCAAAACATTAAAACCACCGATAGGTGAAGGAACTAACAATGATCATCTCGTTACAATGCAATGCTCTCCTTGGAAACCTTCAGTCGTGTTACTAATGTAGATGCCACTTAATATGTGCCACCCACTCAAACGCCATTGCAGACCAAGCACACCCTGTCATGGCAACGGCACTCCCTGATGGCAATGCACCATGCTAAACCGCAAAAAATGTTCAGGAATGACCCAAGGAACGTGACAAAGAGCTCAAGGCATCAACCTGGTCTTCAAATTCCCCAGATCCCAATCTGACCTAGCATTTGTGGGATGTGCCAGTACCCCAGAGGAACCCCAATCCATGGTCAGGGCTCCTTGGATCGGACTTGGTTCTGACCTGTCCAGATATGGACACAGGACCTCTGGGGATGTCCTGTTGTGTCTGGCACCAGGGCGTCCTATGGGTTGCGAGGTGCTGTATTGGCACGTCCCACAGATGCTCAAGCAGATTTGGATCTGGCTAATTTGAGGGCCAGGTGCGATGTGGCATGGCACATCGTTCTGCTGGCGGGGCCACTGCCCTCAGGGAGTGTTGATGCCATGAAGGGGTGCACTTGGTCTGTAGCGGTGACTGGGTGTGTGGTGGGTGTCAATTGGCATACATGAATGCCAGGACCCAAGGTTTTCCAGCAGAACACTGCATCATAATGAGACGACCAATGTTACTCACTTCAGCTGTTAGTGGTTTTGATGATTTGGCTGGTAAGTGTGGCAATGATAAGAACATTGCCGACCTCACAGGTAAATCTCCAAGAACTTAATTTACTAAAGGAATTACTAAAATAGCTGCTAGTGGCTCTACTTCGGTTAGCTTTTTGTATATCTTCAATTTTATTTTTGCAGGACAAGGTATTATTACATTTTCATGTAGTTTTTTTTTTAAGATTATTTGTTAGGTGTTTTTGTCTTTCTTACGGCACAGATCGAGAATGACAGGAAAGGGAGAAGAAAGAAGGGGGATAGCATGCAGCAAAGGGCTATAGGTTGAAATTGAACCCCGTAAGAACGTTTTACTGTTCTGAATTCGATCAAACATATCCTTGTCTCACAGCGTTTTACTAAAATTACTCACTTACATTTCATGTGACAAATAAATTGATTGACAAATTATACTACTAACACTTAAGTGTTTCTGATCTTTTAAATTTTATTTCTTTAAATTGTCTCTGTTCTAAATGTGTCATCATTTACCAAAAACTACAAAACACTTAGTTTAGTAAATATAAGTGATGCACAAAGATCAAGCTGGCTGTTCACATGTGATACATTTATGCCACGTTTCCACTGCACAGTAATGTGCGGCTCTGATTAATGAAAAATCCAGTCTCCATTTAGGGGGTACTATCTGCAGTGGAAAACAAAATAGAGAAACTGACCTACTACCAAAAGTGAGTTGAGTCAGGTCCACTCAAAGCATGCAGTGGAAATAAGGTATTAGATTAGGTAGTTACATGGAGAAAGCTTGAAGAGGAAAAACATGTCTTTGTCAGGATAAATTGTAGGTATATAGCGGTCCTTCTCTGTGTACAATTCATTTGAAACTTGTCACTTAAAACATGTTATTTGAAAGAATATAGTGGTACTTTTTATGTATTGCAAGAAGTAAGAAAGAAATATATTTCCTCTGTATAGGGTATGATGAGAGAATGATGATATTTCTACATCAAAACCTCATCAATGATGACAGAAGACACCTTTTCCTAAGAATGAAGTGTGTAATCTTGACAAACTACTTACTGCTTGTGTCTTTCTTTTGGCTGGTTGGTGTCGTGGCCCAGTTGACCTTGACCTCCTGCAAGAGAGACAGATGTCGAGAGCGAAGGGAAGAGGAGAAAAGGTGAGTAGTGAAGCACATGTGCAGAATAGAGGAAGGTGCTTTTTCTTTGATTAGAGGTTTTGTCACACACCAGTTTTACTTTTATATTTTGCGATTGAGAACTTGTTTTAAGAAGGTGGTCTCTGTATGCCACACGTGGGTTCTTAAACCACCACTACAAATTGCTTTATCCATTGTTATTATCTAATTTTACATACCTTTGCATCAATTAATAAAACAGTGAAATACAGTGGAGAATATAAAGGGATATCAAGATTTCACCTTCATAATCAGGAACATTTCAGTCTCAGTCTAGTAAAAATTTGGAGTAAAACTGTAGGAAGTAAGGTCCAAATAACAAGGGACTTACAAACAAGTGATTTTTACGAACTTGTTATACTCCTCAAATGGTCCTTCAATACCTGTTGAGGATAAAATATTTTCAACTGAATGTATTTCTCTTGAAGTTGATCTTATGTGGATTCTATGTGGAAATAACTTTGCAAAAGAACACATAGCAGTAAAAATGTAGGGGGACAGAAGAGCATCAATCAAAGTAGATCAAAGAATGTTACATGTAGCATGATTACACAGCGGGGCCATGTTAAATCAATCAGTCAACAGATGGCAAACTCACTTCAAAAATCTTAATCAAAACAGAGAGAGAGCATGGTGCATAAGGTGACAATAAAAACAGCAGTTTGTTTACACCTTGTAAATACAAAATGGATGTTATCAGTTGAATAGGTGTGTCTGTGATGTAATCCATTGCCGCATTTCCACTACATGGTATCACACAACTCTACTCAACTCGATTTGCCCCTCTGGATTTCCATTCGCAAATGTTGTGGATAGTTCCTGGTTCTTTTTTTGGTACTACCTCCGTCAAGGTTCCAGGCAAGCTGGACGATACTAAAGGTGGCATTAAAACACTGCAGACCAATGATTGGTCAGAAATCCTTTGTTCAACACAGGACATCCTGCACAACCGGCCATTTTAAATTGTCAAGCTATCGTCAAAAGTAGCCACAATTATTTTAATTCAATGTCAGCCTGAAAAAACAATTGCACCATATACTATGTCATACAACTGACTAAATGCAGACGTTCCTCTGTTTGGTTGCCAGTGAAAGGATCCACCTAGTGTCAAGTTGAACATGAGGTCACAGCAGTTTTACGGAGCATCACTATAGCAATTAGGTGAGAATCCCACCTACAGTGAGGGGGTACTATCTGCAGTGGAAAACAAAATAGAGAAAAGTACATGGTACCAAAAGTAAGTTGAGTCAAGCTAAACCATGCAGTGGAAATGAGTCATAATGATGTAACCTGTAAAAAAAAAAAAAAAAAAAATCTAATATTGTTCAGGATTTGTCATTAACAGCATGGTGACAACTGACCTTAACACCAACAACACGCAACATGTGGAAAGCCAATTAATTATAGCGTGTTTAAGTGTTTTCATAACCTAAGTGGTCAAATGTAATGTTAAAGGAGTACTTCACCCACAGAATATCAATTAGTCATGCTGTGTTACTTTGAATTTGTGAAGAAAACTTCACAAATATTCCTCCTTGGAAAAGGGCAAACATATTGATTAACTGATAGCTTGGGGACCACATTAAACAACAGGAAGTAAGGTGAAGTGGTTGAAGTATTCCTTTAAGTATGAATACCAAAAAACATGCTGGATCTTCTCCGGTATGGATATTTGCTGGCTAACATAGTTTAATATAATAGTAGACTAAATGTTACTGGTCATGCTGGTCATACTAAACAAGACCCCTGAATATGGCAACTTGGGATTTTTCTCTATTTTATAAGCCAAAAGATTAATTAATGATGAACACAATCAAGCGTTGCAGCCCAATGAACAATGGCTTGAGTTGATTTTTTAAAAGTTAAGAACGCAAAACACAAAAAAGGTTTTTTTGTGTATGCAAAACCTCAATTATATTGTTGCACATATCAGATATCGCAAAAATAAATGTTACTAAATATTAATGACTTCAGTGCTGTGCAAAACATAAACATGGGTCTAAATCAAATCACAAATGATGTCAATATTTAATAAAGTGCATCAGTCTGAGTGTTTTGTAAAGACCTTCACTGAATTTAAGAAATAATTGTAGCCTTCTAAACCTACAACTGTGACGGGAAAGCACAAAGAGGCAGAATATGCCATAGCATTTAGTAATTTATTGATTGAGTACTTTGTATCCTTCATTTCAAGTTTAAATCCATAGCAATCACTGATGAAGTATCTTCAGACTTGTGTTTGAAATCATGAGAAAGCAAGAAACCAAGGAAACAATTACAGACAAAACCGAAAGCTCTCACTGTTACGCTTTGTTTTTAGGATTCTGGCTGTTCACAGCAGTAACATGACAGAGATCAGTGTCTAGTGTTCCCACCCCGGTCATTTCAGACTGTGCACAGAAGATTAATGTGCACAGGGGAATAAAACAAATTAAGTTGAAGTGGAGCAGGAAGAAGGTAGTGAGATAAAAAGAATCAAGTTTTCCCAGCCACTTCATTTCAACCCTACCCACCCAGCCTCGCCACTGTTGACTCACCCAGGAGATATGATAGCTTACCTTACCCAGTATTTTCCGACCATTCATGGCTGCGATTGTGGCAGTGGCATGTCTATGCTCATAGAACTCCACAAAGCAGTAAGGATCATGACCTGCTGTCTGTAGTGGACAAGAAACACAAATATTAATAAAATGTATTGTGGCTGTTTTTTTTTATTATTAAAAAAGAAAGAAAAATGTCTTGGGGGAAATATGAGAAATGCTCCTTTTTGTCCCAGCCGGCTGGAGGTGAGTGTTGGTGTCTGTGTTATACCGCAGAGAACGACAGACAAAGTAAGCAAACTTGCGCTGTTGCCTACATGTGATGGGCAGACAGTGTGTTGTTGAGGTATTAAAAAGTAGGGACCACAGCAACATCTAACCAGACAGAAGTGACATTTGCAGGAATGTTTACATGTTGCTTAATGTGCTGCAGCTGATGAGTTTATTAGTTGTCTGGCCTTCAAAATGACGTTAGGCTCAGTGAGGGGCAGAACAAGACGGGTGTTCATTTCATGACTGTAAGTTAGATAAAATGGAGACTTTAGCAGGAAAGCTGATGTGGGTTATTGTTCAGCGTTGACATCACTGCTTTATGCAAGACTTGAATAGCTGTATCGAAATAAGGTCTCCATCTTTATAGACAAATTAATAAAAAACTAGGGGGCACTATCATGTAACAAAAAAATATTAAATATGGGCTTTTAAGTGATTTCTACATTCAAGTATTCACATTAAACTAGTTAGGAGTATTCCTGTACTGTGTGTAAAATAAAGTCTAACATAAAATTAGGATTCAAAATAAACACCCAAGCAAAAATGCAGGAAGGGGTTTGGGTTACCTTTCTGCACTGTGCAGACACCACCAACACGTTTCATTATCTGTTCTCTGCCCTGGTGGCTTCACAACCACTTAGGCTAACACTGCTAGCAAATGAGGTGAAGTTATCTGTCTCCGAAGTTTTGCTTAATGCGCAAATGGTTCATCCTCAACTACGCCGTTCTATGTTTCTTTTCCACAAAGCAAAAAGGAAAAATGTGATAACTAGGGAGGTCACCCGGTTAACTACTGAGAGTATTTCTGACTGGTTACACATATTGGTCTGGAGGTTAATTCTGCTTCTCTTCAGTTTACTGCAATGTGCACCACCTGGGTCAGGTGGGAGCTAGCTAGCCAGAACACTCATTCAGCGATAAACACCAGTACAACTATGCTCAAGGGGGTTTGCAGGTCAAAATGAATCTGCTTGCTCACTGGAGCCTGGGGGGAGATTGCAAGGTGGCCAGCATGTTTCTGCAGCATGCCGACCTGGTGGTAGGATGGCATTACCAACAGTAATTGCAAATGAGCAATGTCACTAGCTCGCTCCCAACAGACCCGGGTGGTAAGATGTGCAGAGCCGCCAAGGCTAACTGTAGGCTAACTGTGAGACCAGAGTGTGGGCAATGGGCACATTGTTTCCGCATGTTGGTATGTCTCTTAAAAGCAGAGCAAAGGAAAACGTACACAAATATGCAATTTAATTTCAGCTGGATTTTTAAGTCACTGTGGCTATCATACAAGTCTTAGAATGGGAGGCCAAAACACTACTAACCACTGGAAAATAGTTGTGAATCAACAGGATGAGGAGATGAGCAAGTGAATAAACCAGATCACAAAGTTGGGATGCAAAGTGCTGATGTATGAACTCTCATACACTGTACAACAGTCGTCCTTGGAGTATACTGCCAAAAGGGGCCTGTTGCAGCCCCAGGATCTTCGCAGGCAAGAGGGCAAACAGCAACAAAGAGAGAAAAATATTACAAATTAACTCACATCTACTATCATTTTACAGCTCTTGCAGGGTCCAATCTGGCCAAACAACTCCAAAATGAGTGCCTCTGTCACGTCCCGGGACAGATTCCCCACATACCTACAATGGACAGAAGACACAGACAGCAGTTTTTACTGTATGTGATGTCATTTGTGATGGTGATTTGACAACATGTGTGGGTGCTGGAGAAAGGGCAAGCTTTACCTCCAAATATTACATGGTGATAATTATATGAAAATCAAGTCTGGGAGGTGAACACGTTAACTCGATCCTGAGGTAGACTTATGCAGTGCTGGTAGATTGTTTTTGTTTACACACATACCTAGATGAGTAGATATAGAGGTGTTTGCTTCTCTTGTGTTTTGTTTGCAAAGTTAAGAATAGCTCACCTCATTTGTCAAAATGTTGTGTTTGTATCAATTTACCAGAGTTTGCCTCTAAACAATTACCGGCCTTGCCTGCCTGATGACAGTAGTGTTAAGCTGCTTCCATTTCCTGTCGTGTTTTTTTTTGGTTCTAACATTCACCAACAAAAGCATTGTCAGAATCCTTGTTACCCTAAGACAGTGGTGTATGTATAAATGCCAGAACCACACACACACACAGAGAGAGAGAGATACCAGCAATAATTGGATTTTCACTCGACCTGAAAATTTAAGTAAATTCAAATACCTTAAGACAATAAAATCTCAAGGCTGTTGATGGCAAATACTTCTTCAGTCTGCATTTAATAATGCGAACATGGAGTGCAACTAAGGACAGCCATTGAAATCTCGGCTCCTGCCATTGTCTTACAACACTGCTGGGTTTACACAAATAGATTTAACTTGATCCTACCCAGGAAATAAAAATAACCGCTTTACAAATCCAAATTAACATCAGTATTGGCTAATTAAGGTCACCGGTAACAAAACTATCCACATAAATATGTTCGTAGGCCTGTGTTGTAATGATCCCCTCGCTAAAATGCGTTGTGGAAGTGATGGCACACCAAACTCCATAGAAAAAGCAGGCATTTCAATGTTCACCAGCTCATCGTCAGATTTACTTGCAATGTAGAGCAGCCTCAGATACATGAGGCTTGTATGTGCAAGTCACTACTTTACTCGGCAAACACAACACACACCAAACTGCATTTACTTAAGGAACACTTTAAGTTTACTTGGCGAGCAGCGTGAACCGACGCGTTAATTTGAGCCTTTTCTGGAATTAATGTTTAACGTTTGTTAGCTAGCTAGCGTTGACGACCGCGGCGAATTTTTCGTATGTTAGATCATTACGAAGTCTTAAGATATCACTAGGTCGTATTAAATTTAACTCGCATACAAGTGTTGGATTTTTTAATGAAGTTTGAGGTCCAAATCTTAACGTTTTGAGAGTGGAGTGCGCTCTGGATAATACGCTGTTTCTGAATGCTAACTTAGCTACGTGACGGATACAACCGGTTAGCTAACTGTAACGCAGACACACACGCACACACTTACAGGGTTTTGGGTTGGTCATCGTCCATTCTGTTTAACTTGCTGGCCGAGTACAAGTCGCAACCCTGAGAGCAAATCCACGACTGTCGCGGGCAGCTGCCTGTGACACTGTCAGGTTATTTTACTGCGCAGTATGAACTGATAAACAGCCGCTGTTAGCTCCAGAGTGAACAATGGGCAGCCGACAAAGATGGCGGAGCAACCGGGGCCGACGCTGAACGCGCATGCGCAGCAGTTCAACCAAAGGCAACATCAAGGCATGTTACAAAATAATGTCAGCCTCTCTTTCTGTTTTCCATAAAGAATATTGGCAACACTTGGCCATTACGTCTTACACCCATAAAAAGCTCTAATGAGAGATGAGTGGGCTGATTTTATTGTCTCTTCTCTTATTACCTTCTCTTATTATTATTTTCTTGTTTATGTACTTTATCACAGCAATCGTTCTGTCCCCTCCAGTAGCCTATTTATCAGGAAAATACGCGATATGCGAGAACGTTGTTGAACATCGCGACAGCAATATTACCTGCGATAAATAGATATTAAATGTTTGTCTTACTGCTGCTTTCAGAACAACACCAAAATACAACAAATTGCTTATTGTATTAAAAATTGAGAAAATTATTTTCAGCTAATTTTATTGAGCAACCTGAACATTTAACTGAACACAAAAGGCACCATGAAAAAAAGAATGATAGTTACATTTTAAAGTGCAGTTTTCTGCTGATTCTGTTTCAGCTAAAGAAATGACAAAATATTAGTGTCCTCTGTGTTTATCACGCAAGTTGTAGTTTTATGTGTATATATATGTATATGTATATACACACAGCCCTGGATAATACATCATTTAAATTGTGAATGATGAAATCCAAATTTAATAAATATCTTATACAAATCAATTAGGCCCAGCAGGAACTGAAATTCTTTTACCCCTATGATGCATTTCATCAGCTGTCAGATAACCATACAAGACCTGCTTACACAAGCACTTTTACTGCTGCAATAGGTAGCTCATACCTGTATTCAGTGGTGGATCTTAATACAGGCGATATAAGGTACTACCTATGGTGCCACATTTTTTTTTTTTTTGATAAAGAAAAAAAATCAACATATGGGGAAGAGAAGACACATAGGCCTACTATTTTCTCTCTCTCTTTCTCACTTTATATAGGGAGGGAGGGGGCGACACCAGGGGAAACTTGCCTTGGCCCCCAAACGTGCCAGGTCCAGCACTGCCTGTGCCGTATGTCTAAGTGTTATGTATTTATTATATGAACAAACAAATTGCAAAGTGCAAATTTGACGCCCTGTGAGGATTCACTGTTGCCTCATAGTACGCATGTTGTTTTTTATGCACTGAAAAACAATTTTTAAAAAAACCCATTACTTAGAAGAACCATCTTGTGACTATCTCGTATGTGAAATGTGTCTTTGCTACTCAATATGAGCCCATTTGTATCCTCAGGGTTCCGGAATTCTATTCGAGGAACTTGATAGCTGAGAGGCTGAAACAACATTCAATTATTCTTTATAAGAGGTAACTTGTGTACATTTTATTGATTCAATCTGTAATTTGATCCTTAAAGACATGAGCAAGTTGAAAAGTGGCACTAAACTGCTTGATTCATCCATCATGTCTGCAAATAAAAAACACTTTACCTGCATGGTTTTCAATTCACAAGTTTCAGTTATAACATTATTGCACATTTTTATAGATATAAGTTGTTTGATTCAGGGCTGAGCATTTGCAAATTGCTATTTTCACTCTTACAAGAGACCTGAAATGAGATCAGAAAAAGATTTATTATCCATGTATATTTTGTTGTATAATCTTATTATAGAGGGCCTTAAGCAGTCGGATAACTCAAATTTCTTCTGATAATAAAAAAAACCTGTAAGCCTCTAACTCAAATACAGACAAGTATCAAACAATTACAGCTAAATTTTTACCTTACTGTGAATTGGAAAGTGCTCATGTTGTCAACAATGCTTACCTCACGAACAGAACAATACAATTTTCAAGTGTACCCTTTTTCATGCTTTTTTGTGTGTCTGGTAGTTTCAACGAATATCACATGTTTTAGAGGTATTTTTATTTTGTAACATATCTGAATGAAGATTTTGCTAAAAACATCAGCCCTTCCAGATGTGTAAAATCAATCAGAATAGAACAAACAGTGTTTATAAAACACAGAGAAGAAAAATGTCAATTGTCTTTAAAACAATGGAACCTGAATTTATTGTCGCACCAGGACATTTAAACTACAGCTCTGATTTGTCATTAGTTTATTTTAAATTAATGACAAATACATAAATTACATTTACATTATCTAAAAAACAAAATCCCAAAAAAGTCCAGTGGTTTGTGTGTCTGTACCCTGATGCTGCTACATGCTGCCTTGATGATACAGTCCTGTGCAGCGTATGAGACAGCAGTGTAAACAGAGACGAGTCGAGCTTCTCTGCTCAGTCAATCCCTCATCTTGGGCAGATGTTGTGGTCTGTGACAAGTTTCTCCATCCTCTTTATCTTGCGTTTGTTCTTGGGCATAGGTTTGTCATACATGCCATTCTTCAGTAGATGCTCCTTGCTGTGATGAATCTGAGCACCATGCTGCAGCTGGAAGGAGCACAGGGCTTTCAGGGGCCTCAGCAGAACCTGGATACACAAATGAATAAAAAAGGCAGAGTGATGAAAATTACATGATTTTTTCTTTTCTTTTTTTTTTTTTTTACATCGCAATCTGTGTGTGGTCCATTAGACATCTACTGTATGCACTGCATGCATTTTGCGTGGGGTAGTTATCTATAGACAGTTTATCTCATACAATAGACGTCTGTCAGCATGTCCCCTGTTTGGAGACGCAGACCAGATTTCGACATGGAAGCTCAGCAAACTCCTGGTGTGGATGAGTCAGCAACAAAACGTATTTTGGCCATCTAAAAAAATCCTGATCAGTGTACGCTATGTTTAGAATATTTTAATTGCTTTACCTTAATGTCAGTCAAGAAAACAGTTATTTAACACTGACGAACACAGAAGCTGCTGTTCTACCACTGCCTCAAACTGTTATTTAATTTGTGTTGTATGACTTTGGCAAAAAAGCGTTAGAATGGATTCTCCAAAGTCACAAAATAACACAAACTAACTGATCGAAGCAGAGGTAGACCAGCAGCTTCCGTTGTTGATAGAGTCTGGTGTAGGGTTGTGCCTCCGCCCACTCGACACGCGCATGTCACAGAGCGGTGAACAAACCAAACAACACAATGTCAGGAGAAATTGAAAAGATATGCCGTCTATCTAAAGTCAACTTGCTAATTAAGGAGCCATTACATGTTCAAGAGTTTTATAAAGCTACGCAAACGCCCAAGAGAGGCTATAAGTGAATGTTTCAGCGGCGACGCATAATGACCGCAACCGTGATTGGGTGATTTCACATTTCTTGTCTGTTATTTTAAAGCTGCTATAATTAACAATTAATTAAATTCTTATATGTATGCGAAAAGGGCAACTCGTAGTAATGAAGCTACAAAGGTTTACTGCAGTTCCTCTTAGCATTACTGAGCATTTTAGGGTTTTTCAGCTGATTGTCTTTGTGGCCTGCGACTTAACTGTTTGCTCCAGTCTAACTACTCTCATAAGCATTCCAGACACAGGTTGCTGTTACAGCCAAAGCCTCTGATAACCACACTGTGCGTTACCTATCCAGCACCAAACAGCCAACAAATACTTCTGTGGAACAGAGAGCACAGTGCATGGACACAAATCATACAATAATCATAATTATGTCTCCACATCACCTCTTGAATGTCATCATTCCTCTCCAGGATGGACAGGGCAACAGCAGCACATTCCAGCGTGGACAAACAGATGTTGGAGGGTTGTGTGCGGATCACATACTGACTGGACAGAGTCCTATTGAGCTGCACCTGGTAAACCAAAGCAAGGGCCATCAGTGGTGGTATCCTCTCCCTGTTGATATATAAAACTGCCATCTGGATTTTATGGAATATGGTTATAATCCTCACAATTTTTTCATTTTTTTCACAGTTTTTATAAGATTTTTGGTCAGCATTACCCCTCTATAATGTGGTTTCCATTGTAAGTGGCAGCCATTACTATGATGCATTCAAATCCTCCACACACAAAAAGGATTAAAGGCTTCATTAATCCAGCTTTACTGTTTTTAATTGTATCTAATTGCCATTGTTCAGCCATATCAGAGTCGTATTAGGGTACTGCTAATGCAGACCAAACGTTTCCAACTCTGCTTCACGTTAAAAGCATTAAACTGGCAAAACACAGAGTGGCTTTTATTGTGAAACATTAAATACTGTAGGAGGTAATAGAAAAAGGAGCAGCAGTCACAGTTTACGAGCCACAAGTGACAGTCTGCAAACCCCCGACTTCTCAGTAAGTTAACCAACTTTTTTGACTGTACCTTGCTGTACCTGAGACACACAAGTTGATCCCCTGTTGTATTTCTGACAAAAAAAATCGGCTCAAATGCGTTTGCTTCCACTGAAATTCTGGGACCTTCAATATTAATTTACACTTTTTGTTACCCTCTGTAATTAGATGTCGTAGAACCAACCAGGTCTGAAATCTTAAGGATTATAATAATATGTACATTTAAAATAGAGGGACTAAAGCAACATTGAAGCAAAGGAAGAGAAATCAACAGTAGTGAACTGCACACAGTGCTTTGTTTTAAACAATCCATTTTGTCTCTCATTGCATTTAACTAGAACACAAAACACTGAGAGAACAAGGGGGGAGAGAAGAAATGTTGAGAAAGTCCATAGTGTTCACTTGCCCACATTTAAGAGACTTTTTTTTATTTAGCTTTGAGTTCAAATTAGTCATTTCATGTGGGTGCAGCAGCTTTCCTACCAGTGGGTGTAATGGGAGAATTTATACTGTCTCGAGTGGACAGGGCACTCGTCTCTATTCCAGCAAGACTCTGTGATTTAAGCTTATATATGAAGATCATTTTAACATAAAAATCTTCCACAGCAAAGCTGTAACTGGCCTTAATGACACCATGGAAGGTTTGTTAACTCTGTCAAAATGAACTTCCTTTTCTCTCAACACCTAACCTCACCCTCTTTAATGAGACATCACCATTAAACACACCTGTTTAGGCAGGTGGAACAGGTTGTTTTTGAGGAACATGTTTTTCGCCTGGCTCCAGGTGCCGTCTATGATGATCACATTGTGTTTCACTGTGCCCACTTCCTGGTATTGCACCAACTCCTCCAGGTTCTGGGATTTGGGACCCGGGTAGAGTATCAGTGTCCTGCTGTCCCGACACACAGCAGCCAGCTCTGGGTGCCTGAGAGAAAAGATGAGAGACAAATATATTAGATAATTATGTGCCAGTGGTGTTGCTTTGATGTGAAATCAGTGTGCTAACAAGAAATACTGCTTACTTTTCCTCATTGAATCTCCTTCCCACTATGACGTTGCATTTTCCTTGTGGCAAACATGCAGCAAGTAGAGGCACTGTACGAAGCACTCTGCTCTCCTAAAAGAACACTCCACATTAGAATTGCTGATCATAACCATGAGCTGAGTAATTGTCATTAACTGGCATGTTGGGGCTTCTTTCTCTCTTTTTTAAAGGTGCATAGTGGATTGCAGCTCATTTAATGTTTGGTTTGAGGACACACAAACGCTTGCATTCTCCAACTAGAATTAAATACATTTGTAACCAAATTTGATCCTTATGCCTGACAAAACAATGATGATTGCACTATGTCCACATCACAGCATTACACATGTACTGTGGATGTGTGCAGTAAAATCATCTCATTTATTTAAGCTATTGTCAACAAGTACTGATAAATATTGTATAGGTTTTTTTTGCCCATTATCTTCTACTGCCAAGATGCTCTAATAGTGAAATTTTCCACTGGGATTAATAAAGCATGTATATATGTACCTATCTAAGAACACTAGAATGTATTATATTGATTGGAGACTGAAATTAGGCTATATTTAAATCTCTAACCACAAAAATTAAATAAAATAAATATTGCATGTCAATACTTTTAAAAGGACAGTTCACCTAAATCAAAAAATACATATTTTTCCTTTTACCTTCAGTTTTATTCATCAGTCTAGATTGTTTTGGTGTGAGCTACTGAGTGTTCGAGATATCAGAAGAAGCAATGTCTGCCCTCTCTGGAATATAATGGAACGTGATGGCACTTGGCCTATGGTGCTAGAAGTGCCTAAAAAAATACATTTGAAAAATCATGACCTGTTTCTTAAGATAATCTACAGAACTTGTTGTGAGCAGTTTCATGTAGGAACTATTTTCTTTCTACTGAAATACACCCAGCAATCATGTCACTGTGCAGAAGGAAGCGTGGACGAGAGGCTTGTGGTCCAGAAAGTTAAATCATTAAAATAGTTCCTATGTGAAACTGCTCACAACAAGGTCTGTAGATAATCTTGCGTAACCAGGTCATGATTTCTAGAGAGAGACACTGCTGTTGAGTTTGACAAATGTATTTTTGCTGGCACTTTGAGCACCACAAGCTGAGTGCCATCTAGTTCCATTATACTGGAGAGAGAAGGCAGACACCTCTATGGCCGATATCTCTACCACTCAGTAGTAACTCACACCAAAACAATCTACACTGAAGACCAGCACTACAGGTAAGTAGGAAAATATGTATATTTATTTTGGGGTGCACCAAGACTGAAATATAGTCACCCAAAAAATATATTTTGGGCTCATGAACACTGTCCTTTACTGCCTTAGCTTAGACATATGCAACTATAGGAGCTTTATATTGGACAGATAATATTACATGCTGTACATCACCTTTTAATCAAACTGTATAATTTATATATTCATTCTCCAAAATAGTCCTGGACACAGTCTGCAGATTTCTGTCAGTCATTTGGACAACTTATGTAGGGCTGCAGAGGTCTACCTAAATAAAATGAGGTATGTATCTTTCAAACTTTATGGTATAAAACTCCCTCTCAGTGTCTCATGTGTTTCCATGCTGAGTTGCAGTGGAGAAAATTTAGTCCTAAAAAGAATGTACCTTTGGAAATTATGCAAAGCTCTGTGTGTACATATGTCAAGTACAGCTAATGGATATCTGTGTGTTTATGACTGCAGCAACAAAAACTGTTTCATTGGAGACATATGTGAATAAGGTACCTAACCCTCAGTCTCTAGTGTTGAACATGCACGTCACATGTGACATGTAATAACTCACCTCTGCAGGATGCTGCACTACATACAGACACGTGGAGACCTCCAGGGGTTGTGGTGGGAGGAAGGGACAGAGACACACCTTCTGAGGGCGACTATATGGGAGGAAAGTTGAAGACGTGAGGCTGTGATAGCCCTGTTATTTCCCAGCCCATTGCCCCCATCTCTTTATTTCAGCTTGTCTTGAGCTTTTGCTGTAACGACATTAATCTTTTCTCTCATTAAAACATGCACGTTACTTGAGAAGGAGAAGGGGAAGAGGAGAGGGATTTCTGTCCTGGCTGGTCCAACCACTCTAACTTGTTAGCTAGCTAGCGTTAGCTTCACTTTAATTCACCTCACCGGCACCGTAAACACGTCGGTCTTCTCTCGCCAACCTCGACCGGGAGGGCAGCCAGGTCGCCAAAACCGTCGATTAATCCGGCTTCTGTCGATAAGTTGTCACCAGTGTCTGGTCCATTTTCTTCGGAAGAGACTGACGGGCAAAAACTGGAGACATTGTCCATTGCGTTAGCAGAAAGCTAACTTATCCCAAGTACTCAAACACAGCGCCGCGGAGGCACTCTTAGCATAGAAATACACCAACTAGCAAGACGGAGAACCGGTTTACTAGCTAATTGTTTTTAATAAAAAGTTATTATCCTCTCGATGCGCGACTCAGTTCTTTTAATTAATTTTATTGCACTCTCTTTATATAATATGACGCTAGCCCTCACCTTCCCGAATCGATTATTGTTAGCAAAGCTAAAGTAGCATCCAACACTACGTTCACAGCCACAGGAATATATTAGCAATACTAACTAGCTATAAACGTCAGTCAACTTTAAAATATATATCAAGAAAACGAACACCTCAACATATTTTGGTAATTGTTTACTTAGTTTAGTCGGGGATATTGTATCTTTGCTATATAAATTGGCATATCCACTCTATCTACTGTACTTCTATAACCTTAATAACGCTAGGCTACCGACTCACAGCTGCCACCTGTCGACGTGGAGGGAAATAAGGGAATTTAAAAAGTTTAAAAGATATGAAAGTCCTGATTTATAACACTGGATGTCGCCAAAGCCCGTTTAAACTGATACTAAATGGTCAAAATAACAACCATGACAATAATAATAATAATAATAATAATAATAATAACAATGATAGCAATCTGAAACTGCACTTTTACATCTCTCTTTTTTTTTTAAAGTAATTGTTTATTGTTTTGTTAACAATTAGCACAGTGCAGTCAAGACTAACCCACAAATAGTCCAATTATTACGATATACACTGTCCACAAATGTCAAAGAAAAAAGGACAGAAAAAGTAAAAATAATTCAAACAAAGAATAAAAACAAAAAAAGTATGGTGGGGCTGTGTTCCTCATGTCATGACTGATATAGCAGGGCTCCACCTTCTCAGGATTTTTTCCCCCTCTAGAGTCTCAAGTTATGTGTTATTGTTTCGATATTGACTAAAATGTTGGCACAGTGAGATTAAACTAGTGTCCAGTGATTCCCCTCTTCAGTGTTGTGTGTGGTGTGTGGTGTTTTAAAATATCTCAATGCTAGTTTTCATCTAAATTCTCACCAACTGTGAAAGTAACGTGCGATCAGGTGCGATTCAGAACAGATGTCCTCTTGAGCCGACCTCTCTTTAGATCTTGTTTTCTGGTATACACATTTGCTTTTGCATGTATGTACTGTATAACTGGGAGTTTCCTCTTCAAGGTCAGCAGGCACAACAGGGATCACTGCTGAGCTCCAGATGGGACCCGTTGGATTCAGGCCTAGAGGCAGCAGTATCTGGTAAATACTGCACTGTCCTGTCCAAAAACAGCTCATTTTGACTGGCTAAAAGGCAGCTAGACACAGTCACAAACTAGTGTTTTGCCTTGTGTTTGGTGTGGATAGTGTAGGAGCACATACTTACAGTTAAAATGTTTCAATTTAGCATATATTGTGGTTATTGTGGTTTTGGAAAACACCAAGAACTAAACGAAGAATATGCACACGCTTGCATGTTTTGCACGACTGTTTACAAGAGAGTACATGGACTCCTAGCTGAGACGAGGTGTCAGGTTAACAGCCAGAGGGGCTTATTTATAGCTGAAGATTCATACTAACGTCACACCAACACCGACACATGCACTCTCACCCTTTTTATTCACACTCGTGACCCAAACCTCTCTCTTCAAACACGCTATGATTCATGCATTACCGCAACCCGTCCACACTGCAGAGATTCGATTACTCTGAAAAAAGAAAGTAAAATAACCTCCTCTGGATATTGCATTAATGTGTGACTGTTTCAAACAAAAAAATTGACTTCATGTAATAGTACAGCCAGGTACAAATGGACACAAATGATAAAAACTATAAACTACACTGTACAAAAATTAAATGCAACACTGCAACATTAGCTCTACGACTTCTTTAATGCACCCAATGGTTACATCTGTCAAATTTGGTTGCAAACTATTAAAATCAATGTTAGTGAGTATTTCTCCTTTTCTCCAAGATAATCTATATGCCTGACAGGTGTGGCATACAAAGATGCTAATCAAACAGTATCATTACTACACAGGTGTTCCTTGAGAAGGTCAAAATTAAAGGCAACTCTACAATGTGCTGTTTGATCACACAACACAATGCCACAAATGTCCCAAGTTTTGAGGGAGCGTGTCATTGGCATGCACGTCAGTGTTCATTTCACTACTATAAGACATCTCCAGTGTTTTTTCTGTGAATTTGGCAGTACATTCACCCAACCTCACAACTAAGTGAGTCAGTTATGATGACAAACTGCTGTCAGGTCAAGACCCTGGTGAAGACAATGAGCCTGCAGATGAGTTTCCCTGAAACAGATGCTGACAGTTTGTGCAGAATACTTGGACTTTGTGAACCACTTGTTGCATCAGCTGTTCGAGTGGCTGGTCTCAGACAATCATTGTAGGCGAAGACACTGGATGTAAAGGTCCTGAGCTCATGTAGCTACATGTGGTCTGCCGTTGTGAGGCCGGATGGATGTACTGCCAAATTCACAGAAACGGCATTGGAGACGGCTTATGGTAGTGCAATTAACATTCAGTTCAGGCATTGTGTTGTGGTATCAAGGTGCACATTTTAGACAGGCACACACACCTGTGTAGTAATGATGTAATGAATAATGAAATCTATCTATTGAGTGCATGAAAAAAAGTCTTAGATCTTAGACCCAAACCTGTGAAAAATGGGTCCAAAAACAAAACATTCAAATTTTTGTTCATTATATTTAGCACTTTTAAAATACAACATTTCAAGAGTGTACCCCAATTGATTGTGGGCTAATTCTACTGTGATTTTTAAAACCTTGATTAAAGAAAAATCAACAAACCATTTGACAATAAACTTACTGAAAACATTGTAGCACAGTTAAAGTATTACACACTGTCCTTTGCCTTTAGCTGGTTCAGTTGAACTATCGCCTTGCTTGTCTGGATGAACCTCTGTTTCAGCCATTTCTGATGACTTGATACCTACTTCCTCTGGTTCAGTTTGTTTTGTAGCTGCTTCAGTCTCACTTGTTTTCTCTTCTTCTACCATTTTAATGTCTTTCTCCTCAGCTGCAGTGGGTTCTGTGTTTTCAACAGCTATTTCATTATCCACTACACTCTCAGTTTGTGGGGATTCCACTTCAGCCAAGGCATTTTCCAATAGTGCAACATTGGAAAGCTGCATCGTTTCCTCTCCATCTCCCTCATCTGCAGTCTCTGCCGGTGATGCCGTTTCTTTCTCCTCTTCCCTCTGTTCCTTTCCACCAGCCTCTTCTTTTTCCTGCTTAATGACCTCAACTGGAGTCAATGGTGTTAGGTCCAGACAAGCCTTAAGAGGAGAAGTTGCCTTTCTCCGCGGGGGAGCCACTGGCCTTTCGATTTCTTGTCTCCACAATTTCTGATCTGTACTGACATCTTTCTCTTCCAGAGCTTCAGGATAATCATCTATACTTCCCCAGTCTGGTTCCCCTGAGAGAATCTCGAAGCTTGATACGCTCAGTGGATCGACTGGGATTTTAGCCTCTTTTTCTACCTTTATGGTGACATTTTTGTTTGTCTTGTCTTTACTCTTTGTAGTTGGTTGGGTTTCATCCTCGTCCAGTGATCGAGGGAAAGGCTCTACATCACATGGAGAAGAATTGCCACTGGACCTGAAGAAGTCTGTGATTTCCTCTTCTGAATTTGGCATCTCACCTTTTTCATGCTTGGTCAGCAACTCGACAAGATCATACAAACCTTGGGATAATACCCGAGGACCTTCCTCTGGGCATTTCCCTTTATCAGATGGCTCCACTTCCAACACAGGAGTCTCATCTATAAGGACGTATTTCTCTAGATATCCCCTGGCCTCTCGGTCTGAATGCCTGCTGTGAAAAGACTTCTCAGACGTCATACTTTCTGTGTCCTCTTCTTTTTTCCGACTGCCAATCGCTTCCTCGTACAGGTCTGTGTAAAGGAAAGCCATGGCTTTGGGCTCCTCCAGCAAAATTTGATCAATAATTTTGGGAGGTCCTTCTGGTAGAAAGATTGGAGTCAGGATGTCCTCTTGGCTTCCAAACAAAGTCGATCCGCTCGGTTTTGAAGGGTGCTTCGGGAGCGCACCATGTTCATCCTCTTTGTCTAGACTTTTAATGACGTAGTTGTCTGTACCAGCGTAGAAGACCTCATCTAGAAGCTCACTGGTGATTTCTTCTAGGCTGATTGTGTCTGACTTGTCAGTATCCACAGTTGTTGTGGTGGTGTTGTCTTTCGACTGCACAGGTTTCTTGGCATCTTGGATCTGAGTTGCAACCTCTACCTCTTGCTCCACCTGTCCCTGTGCGATCACAGCGGGACTTCCTGGAGCTTGAGCATCAATCAAGGTGAATGCCTCAAAGTAGTCCACATTGCCAGCAGCTCCTCTGCCTGGAGGTCTGGCCACTGGAGCCCCTGGTGGATCCATTATATTTGTACCTACAAAAGATGAGGGCACGACCTGGTCACCTCTTGCTGCATCTGATCCTGCAACCTCCATCTCAATATCATGAGTGTCTACACTGGCTTTAGGAACAAGGCTCTCTTCCAGATAGGAAAGATTGTCCACCATTTCTTTGCTCTCCTCTTCATCCACAGTATCCAGTTTTGGAGGAACAACAATGTTAAGGATTTCAGAGCCCTCGCACACTAAACTGAACAGTTTTTTATCTACCGGAGGATCACTTGCTTCATCTTCATTTCCTTCTTCGGTTTTCACATTTGGCTGTGACACTTCTACCAACTCTGGCCTTCCTGAAATGTTCTCATAACTTTCTGTAAGGACTTCTGGCTGTTTGTCCATCTTGCTCTTCTGATTTACCCTCTCCTTAGGTTTTTTCCGTCTTGAAATCAGCTCCTCATCCATGACAAAGATTATCTTTCCAGCTGGAACAGACCCAGGTGTTGCAGGTCGCGCTGCAACCAAAGAGCTGAGATCCATAGCGGGGTTTCCAACTTCAGATGCCCATGGCGTGGTGCAGCGGCTAGGGGTTGTCTCCCATGCGATCCCACTGTCCTCGCCTTGCATAGTTACCATGGAGAAGGAGGAGTCCATCATCAGGCACTGCATCTTAGGCCGGACATTGTCATCGTGGACAGCCTCACGTAGACTAAAGGCAGAGAAAGAATATGGCAGTGACATAAACAAAGTTTATGTTGATGTCTGTCCCATGGCTTTTTCATTGGGCCTCATGCGAGAACAGTTTTATATACTTATTCTTACTCATATGCTTCCTTCACACCCTGGACACATGTTCCAATTCTCCCCTCTGGTTTTCATTTTTTCTTACCTCAGTTGATTTTGCTGTTGCTGTTCTTGTTTTTTACTTACTGATTGAATGTCAAGGTATTTGCAAATGTTTCTATAACTTTTGTCATACTCTACAGGCTAAATAACAAGCACCTTTCTTTACCCTGTATATAATGCAATACAATTCAGCAGAACTACAGACTACATCCTCTAAAATAAAAATAAAGTTTAATCAACTCCTCACTAACACATTTTAACCTTCACGAAGGGAGAACTTATTGTTTTATTTGACTGCATTAGTCATAGCAAGGTGTACCTAATAAACTGGCTACTGAGTGGATTTACATGCACTCAAACACTCACCAATCACACACAGGTTTATGACACTACTGGAATTTCATACCATTTCATACGGCAATGGGTCCAATTTCTTTCTGTGAAATAAACTTTTCCCTCTGAGCAACTTGCAATTGTCAAAAATGAAACCTTTACAGAAAACTTTGACTCCTAGCTGCAACGATATACGCACAATATTAAAAATTACTCATCTGTACCTGTTTCTGAGGTCCTCCACCTCATCACTGGCCTCTGGGTTTTGTTCAGTGATATCTTCAGTTGTCAGCGCAGTCATCTCAGCGTCCACATCTGACCTCGACACATCTTCTGTCAGAGTATCCATTGTTGTTATATCCTGATGAATTTGCTTGCGCCTCTCACCACAACTCAGCGCTGCTCTGTTGATCACATTTTAAGCCAAGCGTGCTCCAGTCGAGTCTTCATGCTCAGCAGTTATCTTGAAATAGAAAACTGGTCTTCCAGTGTTTCATCTGAAGCATTTGCAACATGTTGGGAGGTTAAGCTGTCATCTGTTCACACTGGCTGAACCCTTGCATTTGGCATATACAATAAATAGATTTATCTGGGTTAATTAGTTGTAGCCCAGGACTAATTTGAAGTGTAAAAAAGTAAGTGCCTTGGTTTTTCTTTTCCTGCCAGATCTAAATATAATATTTAGAGGATATCCAATGTCATGAGTCTGTCTATAAGACTGTCAAGCAGGTTGGAAGTGTTCAGTTTGGTTTTTAGTTCTGCACAGCCAATAAGGGATCGAACAAATCCCATATTAAGCTTTAGCAGTTGACTGTGAACTGATTAGAAAAGCAAAATGCATAAATAAATAAAATAAACAACACACTTCAACACCCCCCCCCCAACACACATCAATGAACTTATGTGCTAATTTAATGTTAAACAGAAATGAGCATAACATATTTAAAAATCCTCTTTTCTCAACTCTTGATCCACAACTCTATGAAAATGTCGACCCCACACCTGTTTATGTCTGTCTCACAACATGACAGGGATACTACATGGGAAATCAAAGACTGGAGGAGTTGGGGAGGGTTTTAGCTATAGTCACCAGGTTGTTTCTGAGCAAACACTGTCCTCATGTGTAAACTAGTCTGGCACACCTTCTGTGAATCATATACTTGCCCAATAGATCTGACAAATGTAGGCTAAACATTAAACATGCACTTTCTGCTACCAATGTTTTTGCATGTTCAGCTCATCTAATAAACTAACGCTGAACATTATCATTCATTAATACCAGTGGTGGAAGAAATATTTCAGTGTTTTACTTGAGTAAAAGTAGAAATACTACAGGGTAAAATACTCTGTTCAAAGTAAAAAGTCCTGCATTCAAAATCTTAATTACTCAAAGTACAAAAGTAACAGCATTAACATATATTTAAAATGCCAAGAGTAAAAGTCCTCATTGTGCAGAATGGCCCATTTCAGAATATGCAAGTTATATTATTGGATTATAATTATTGGTGCGTTTATGTATTCATTAGTTTAATTTTGCAGCTGGTAAAGGTGGAGTTCCTTTTAATTACTTTATATACAGCTGGTTGGTTTATTCTATAATAACGTGACAATTTACTTGTTGACTATTTTTTTGTTTTAATAATCAAAATATGCAAAGTAACTTAAGTTATCAAGCAAATGTAGTGGTGTGTAAAGTGTGATGTTTGCTTTTTAATGTAATACAGTAGAAGTACTAAGTAGCATAAATAGAAATACTCAAATGTCTTACAAGTACCTGTTCCTCAAAACGGAACTTATATACAGTACATACTTAGTTACTTAGATACTTAGTTACTGATCAATTGTTTGGTCTTCGTCACAATAACATTGGAAAAAATGTCCATCCCAGTTTCTCAGAGTTCACTTTTGTCGAAGTGATTAAGTACCTGTGCAATGCCTATATCAATAACTATCCACAAGATGGCAATCATCAGTAGCATATAGTATGTTTCTATATGTTCAACTATAATATATTACTGTCTTACCTTATAGTAAATTGCACATTACTGGGTTTTGGACAGTTTGGGAAAAACAAAGACATCTGATAACCTCTCCTTGAGCTCTAGGATATTGTGTTAAGTGGTACTTTTCATTGTTTTCTAACCTTTTATATACCGAATGAAATCAGTCTTTAAAAAAATAATCATAACTTTTAGCCTGTGTAGAAAATGTGAAGGTACATCCGGTCGTGCGGGATGAAATGCCATTTTGTGAGGGGGCGGTGCTGATATCTGTATGACCAAAGTGTATGCACTCAGTCAAAAAGTGAGACAGTTCACCATGTCTGGGTATGTTAGTGGAGGCATTGCATCAGCGTCTGTAATTCAGCCTTGGGCTGCCAAGTGACAACACCCCTTAACTGTTGAATCGCTGTTAACTAAAGCCTCAAGTGGCTTTTATAAAATGGTTACTACATATACCTGGCAAAGTCTCACAGCAACAAACTATAAATTCTGCCTCATGTTCACACTTTCTCTGTCAACCAGTCATGTTGCAGTTTACTTCTATGTCTGTCCTGACACATATATGTAGTGAAGAATTTAAAGGAATCTGTTAGGTGTTAAGTGTATTTTTTGGCAAAACATGGATGGTTCACACACATCGTCCAGCCCAGCACCACAGATCTATATAATCAGCAGTTTCACCATGGACACCCAAGATTACTGTCACCAATTCAGTATCTGACCAAATGTCTCCCCTTCTGTTCCTGAGTTATAACGTTGAGTAATGGCCAGAAAAGTGTTTTGGAATATAAAATGTCATCACATCCAACATTTTATCTCATTAGACATTTATGTGAAACTTTGTCATAATTACCATATGAAAAATTCTCTCAATGTAATGAGATAGCTTTTTTGCAAGAATGGGACAGATGGAGAACCCAAAAACGCAATGCTGGTATTTTTCCTCTGACCATCCTTGTCCTGGTGGATGACAAATTATTTGGGCTTCAGTTGGCGGTCGCCCTTTTTAGTTCTGCGTCCCATTTCACAATAGGCGACTAATTGTCTCAATAATACTGAAACTGTAATGCGGTCACAGCTGTGTTAAACAGCAGCTTTGAACACTGCTCAGCCAATCATAATCAAGGACTGGAACTATCCATTTTCTAATGTAGTTTTAAGCAGATATAAGTTAATTAATGCATTTGTCAAAAGATGAAACTCCTTACTTTGCAGTTTATTGTTATAGATTGAGCCTAACCACCTTTACTTTTTGTACTTTAAAGCAGCTGTGCGGAACTTTTACCATTAATAAAATTGTCCCTAGTTCGTATCACCCCCCCTTGAAGATCCGCATATTTATTTGAACCCAACAGCGACAAAAAAGCCTTTCTCTATATGGCTATTTAGCGTAGCCTAGCTCGGGTCGGACACACAGCGGAAGTCAGCAAACCAGACTACTGCACCTGGAGGCGGAAGTAAGTCTACACCGTCTGCAGCGGCCCGCAGCCATTAAACCACAGAAGAAGGAGCTGTGTTTACGAGTAGGATTTAAGAAACAGGCTAAATGACATGTAGTTGGGAGTAATCTCTTGTACAGTAGGTGGAGGTATGCACCTGGAAGTTGTTTGTGATCCGCCAATAAATTGAGAGAAGAAGAGCCGTGTTTACAGAGAGTGTTCTTCGAGTAAGTGGTACGCAACGGGCATTGCTGAACACATAACAGTTTTACCAGATATGTCTATAAGGACATGGTTGTACTTTCGACGTCATGACGGATAAAGAAGGAGCATCATCTAAAAGAAAAAGAACAGAAGAAGGCTAAACTGGACAGCGATAGGGCTCAAGCCCAAACATATGTAAACCTCAGTCGGGCATTCACCAAGTGGAGAGAGCTGAGAGATTTGAAAGGTTTTAAAACTGATCCCGAGTTGGCCCTTTTCCTAATCGACAGGTATGTAATTTTTGTTTTTATTTAGAGAATCTACCGCAACTTGTTAGACGTTGTTTCACTTCAATATATGACGACATGGAAGTTATAAGCAAGCTAAATGTAACGTTAGCTGATGTGAACCGCTTTTGTCTAGTAACATTACAACAAACGCCACAAAATTATCTGTGACTGTGACCATGAACACAAATATACAGCAGGCAGTTGTCCTCTGTTTATAAGAAATTTAGAGCTACACCAGAACATTTATGATTTTCCTCTCGCTCTCCAAAACAAATGCATGCGGTAATTGCCGGTTGCAGTCGAGATTTTACAACACCGGGCTGTGGGTGTCACACCGCTTCGAACAAAGGGGGCACTATAATCAACGAAAACGTAAAGTTCCGCACAGCTACTTTAAGTATATTTTGATGCCAATATTTTTTTGTACTTTTACTGAATCTTTTAAAAGCAGGATTTTTACTTGTAAGTAGAGTATTCTGAGTATTTTTACACTGTAGTATTGCTACTTTTACTTTTAAAAGCGCTGAATACTTCTTCCACCATTGGAGGCCAATGTGTAACATGATCAGTGCTAACTGTGAAAGAACAACAGGACTGCATGATTTTCATTTGGTTTTGTTTTACTATAAACTCAAAATTACAATTTGTGTTTTGAAGCATGTGGTATAATCAACATTTAAAAGTCTTATTCAAATGTTTGTTTTCCCTTTCAAGCTGTAATACTCATCATGATAAAGTCACCGCTAAAATCATTCAAGTCTCCCAAATGTACCCGAACCAACAACAAGCCCTTAAATAGTGTTCTTCAGGTGTATATACTATTCCTCTTAACATCGCTGAATTTTTGGCAATAGTAAATCCCACAAAAAATAAAGTACCACTAGTCAGCTACCGTTGATGCATCTCTGTACCAAAGGCAACATCAGCAAAAATTCAAATCTGTACAGGAAAACGTTATTTGGCAAAAGAAAAGATTCTCTGCAAATCCAACCTGCCATCGCCTTCTTTATATTCTCATTTCCTTTTTCATAAATAGTTCAAAAATATTGCCAGTTTTTCAAAAAGGAAAGAAAACTACCTCGACAGCCATGTACCAGACAATAAAAAAAGATTAAGTGAAAACAAGATGTAAATAAAGATCTTTGCTTTTGTACAACTTCCATCATCATTTTCAGTCACGGTTAAGTAATAAATTAACAAACAAAAAGGATTCAATCATTGCACTTCAAGTCGCAACAGAAACAAGAGGAGAAAGAAACGATCCACTCATACACACAAACTCCAGTTTTACAAGTGCACTATGAATTTGTTATATTCTTTTAAAAAAAGTGTATAGAAAGAAAGTGAATAAAATCTCGCCTGTGGACTAAACATATTCGAGAGAGGAGTAAAATTACCTGAAAGTGAGAGTGGAAAGTGTTTATTTACCCTCTGATGCTCCCTTTTTTGTATTGCTCATATATTGTATAAGAATATAAGACAAAGTCCTCTCTGGCCTTTTGTTTTTTTGGCAGTCCCTCGGTGGATTTCAATCACAGGAGGAACGTTTGTCTCTTCATGACATTCGAAAGCGCCCTGACACCCTCCAGAGTTCAAATAACTAAAAATTAATCAGAGTGTAGGAAAAGCTCGAGTCCTTCTCATCTGACTCCAAGTCTTCATTTGGCTGACAATGAATTAAAGAAGATGGGGGAAGAAAAATCACCAGCTCCAGGTGACTGCAGAATGCACCAAAGTGAAGCTCAAGAAAGGAAAACCGCAGCTTGTCTTTTAATAATTAAAGTCTGCGTGATTGCTGGAGCAAAAACAAAAAATTTCCCCACAAACGGAATGATTTTCAAGAAACAAACCCCAAAAAATCTGATTCATTCGGAGTTTCTCATGTAGTTAAGAAAGTCAAGAATATTCCAGAGTGGAGCGGAGGAAAGGCATGGTCCAAGCAAAGCCTCTTTCACTTGGTTTGTTTGTAAACGTGTACTGTAGCAAAAAATGTGTGTACCGTTAATGCATAAAGTTGTGTGTAAACCTTTACACGTATACATGTGGGAAATTAATTTCAAGTTACATGTCGGTGATGATGTGCCAACATGCAGGTGGTTTCTTCTCTGAGCGCTGGCTGTGGTGTTGGTGGTGTCGTTGGTGACGGTGAATTCGCCTCTTTAGCTGCCCTCGATGAGCTTACCCAGCGTGTCTCGCAGCTCTGTCAGCTCGAAAATCTTGCCGTCCAGCAGCTCCAGCAGCGAGCGCAGGCTCTTGCGGAAGGCTTCCCTCTCCTGCTGGTTGCTCTCTAGACGCTGCTCCAGATCGCTCAGCTGGGCCTCCAATGTCTGGTTCCTCGACTCTGTGTCCTGAAGACAAACAAGATCATCAGTTTATTTAAACAGTGGTTCTCAAACTCTTAAACCATTGAAAGTTTTGATCAACTTTTTTTTTTTTCACATTTTCACAGTCGTGTAAAATGTGTGGAAACACTGTGCTGAAACAATTCTGATAGATCTAATCACTCCTCCTGTTTATACTCACCATTAAAAACTCAAACTAACAGATCTCTTCCTAATGTGCTTTTAGTGTAAATGATGAGGGACAAAATCCACAGTCCCAGTTCTGTTAAAAAATATATTAAAATAACATCTACCTAAAGCCGATACGAGGCGTCAGCAGTCTGAATTAGACAAGTCCTCCAAAGGTAAGTTTTTAGCACAAAATTCCCTCTTTTTGTAACTGTCATTCCACTGCAGCTCAGTAGGGAAATGCTGTATGAAGGAAATTTTTTACTGAAAAAGAGTAAATGTGGAAGCTGCACCAGCAAACTGAAATGTATACTACTGCAAAAAATGGTTAAAACCTTGAGGTAAGCGTCCTGTCTGAACATAAAACTCTGAACTAAGGCACGTCTGATGGGAAATGCTGCATTCATGCCATGTTGGCAGGAAGATGTGACAATTATCGCCCCCACTAATGCTGGATTTGATATAGAGTTGATATAGAGTGTTAAAATGACCATTTCGATATCCAGTTCTCACCACCTGTTGACGCTGAAGAAAATGTTTATTCTGGTGAATAAAAAATCCAGAAATAGAGAAAAATTCTTGTTGATTTGAAGTCATAGGGGTCTGTGTTAAACAACAGAAAAACTATGTCAAAAAATCTGTTAAACTCTCACTCAATTCATGTAGTATATTCCAAGTCTCATTTATCCAGTCATATGCTCAGTGTTTCCCAAACAGATAACTCTTTCCCTCTGGGAACTGACCTGAAAGTGAAACTTATCTATGCTCTCTTCAAAACCAGACTGTAAGTTTACCTCGCTGTACACAGGAGCTGCTGGTCTACCACTGCCTCAATCGGAAGTTTGTGTAATTGTACGATTTTGGTGAAGCCAAACTAACTTTTTAAAACACTGAAGTCACACAATAGCCAAAACAAACTAACTGGTCAAGGCAGGAATAGACCAGCAGCTCCTGTGTTCAGCAAGATAAAAATAGTCTTTTTGTCGATGGAGTCTGGCTCTGAGGAAAGCATAGATAAGTTCCATTTTTACTTCAGTTCACCATCGGAAAAGACTCTGTTTGGGAAGTGCTGAGCATATGATTGGATAATACTGCACAAGTTGTGTGAGAGCTTGTAAACGGACACTTTGGTATTGTTTTACTGTTGGTAAACATGGACCCCTATGACTTCAATTCATTCGGAATTTTCTCTGTTCTTGGATTCTTCTTTCAATGTGGAAGCATGCATGAAAATCAAAGTTTTCTTCACAAAATCACCATAGCATCGGGTGAGTAACTGATATAAAAACGGTCATTTGGGAAGTGAAGCATTCCTTTAAAGAACTGTAATAAATACACTGTTTCTGAATTAACTAAAGCCTCTTTAAGCATTTCTGTACTGAAATGTCTTGTTACCTGGACTATACACGTGAAAATTCTGATAAATGTACAATAAGCTATTATCACTCAAAATATCAATGTCTGGTGAAATCTTTTTGTCGTTACAACTTGTGGGATGGTTAGCTCTTCTGCTGATACTGATCTGTTGGTGCACCAGTTTGTGGAGACATCTAGTGCTGTTCACAAACTGGGAAATGTTGAAGCTGTCAAAAAAATTCACCTTATTTGGAGTCTGAGTTTAATTTGCTCATATTTACAGTCTGTGGAATCTGACGTGAATCAGCTGCAGGTATTACTGTGCGTACACCTGCATTACTCACTTGTAGTTTCTGTGTAAGGGAGTCTTTTTGAGACTGAAACTCGTTGGCACTCTCCACTTCTGCTTTGAGTCTCTCCAACTCCTGGAAGTAAAGAAAATATTGAATATGTGTAATACTGCTCAGTACACAAACACATCTACCTAAAACACTCCTCCACGTACCTCCTCCTTGGCTTTCAGAGCCGACTCCAGCTCTTCTATCGTTTGGTTGAGTTCTGTCTTTTGGGATTTTATCACTGTTGTTTGGCCACTCACACACTCCAGCTCTGTCACCTGGAATACAAACCAAAAAAATCCTCACAACATGGTCAAAATTTATTTTCAGTAAATCAGATCATTTTATTTGAGCAGTGATACCCGTTTGTGTAGCCTCTCAGCTTCTTCCTGATAGGCTGCCAGCTGTTGTTTCCACTGTTTGACATTGGCCGTGGACTCGAGCAGAGCCGCCGTCAGCTTGGCGTTGTTGCCCTTAAGTGCCGCCAGCTCTGCCTCCCAGTGCTTATTGATGCTGGATGAACTGGGATGTGAGGAAGAGCCAAGTAGACTATCAGAAAAGCTGAAACCAACCATAGTCCCTTAACATTTAACAGAACAATGTGCAAAGCATTTTAGAAAACTTTAATTTCTACGTGGTTATAACTTTTTAAAAAGTTTTCCTGCTGCATTAATATCCCCTAAAGCACAGCTGACAAAACTATCTCCACTCATTTAGTGGTTTATAATTAATAGGAAGCATGCGTAGTGTTTTAATGTAATGCTTTAATGCTGTCCAGAGGCCCGGGGACCAGATTAATAATGAATGAATGAATCAACATGAGCTGCAGCGCTCTTTGCTGCACTGTGCCAATTTCATTTTAAATCAGCACTCAAGAGAGTCACGAGCGGACAAGTTACTCTCTCATTTTCACTCCTGAATGTGATAACTTCACAATATGGAGGTGTCAACAATTAAAATGTTATTTAAAGGGGGGCTATTAAGCTTGTTTTCTGATTCATACTTGCATTCTTGGTTTTTACCTGAAAATGTGTACAAAACACTAAATCATCATATAATCCAAAATCATGGCAAAATTAACAACATCAGCAACCAAGACAACATTTTTCCTCAACTCAATCACCAGGAAAAATGTTGGCATTGTAAGTTTCAGCAAAGTCTAACGGTGTCAGCTTTTCCGCTGGGTGGAGATCCTGATTAGAGCGACAGCCTTCTGGCTCCTCCATTTATTTCAATGGGGGCAGCAGGACCCCAAGACTCTACTTATGCCTGGCCTTCCGTCCGCCAGCATGCCTCTCACTATAATGTTTTGTGGTATTGCCAAGATGTAGATTTGTATTTTGTTGAAACTGTTTTTAGTGTAGCTATTTTGGGATCTGGGCCAGGTTTAAGTTTTTCAAAACATGGCATATCTTGATTTGTTAGAGACGCTAGTTGCAGGGGCACTGTTTAATTTGTGTTTTTGTTTTCATCAATTCAGGATAGTTAGAAAAAACATCACCAAAATATCTGATTTATATTGTTTCATCTTCCCTGCATGAGCTGGGTCATAACACTCAGTAAAAAACGCCACTTTTCGTGGCACTATACCATTGGAAAACCACCAACAGGTCACTACAAAACATTCATGCTTGATGGATAAAAAGCTACTGGAAAAACAGCAATGACACGCTAAAACACAACCAGTTTTGTTGTTTGTTGGTCTCAAGCAGTGGTCTGCAACTATGGTGGCCATCTCAGCTACATGTCACGTCATCCACCAGCCACACTAGCTCAGGATAATGTCACTTTACAAATGTTGATAGGATATGTCTTAAAGTTGCTAATGTAATATATTCTTGGTTTGTGGAAAAGCAAAATGTCAACATTGTCCTCTGGTTGCTTGGCTATGTTTCTGTGACGTTAGCTTGTAGCTACTGTAGAAGTGTATGGTACATAATGTAAACACTTGCAGCGGCGTGCCTGGAGCAGATGACCATAAAAAGAAGTCTATAACGAGCTAACGGCCATCAACATCTGACACATATTATTTATATATGTATATGTATATGTGTATATATATATATACACACATATATGTCTATATATATATATATTATATATATATATATATATATATATATATATATATATATATAGATAGATATATAGATAGATAGATAGATAGATAGATAGATAGATATAGACATATATATGTGAGGAAGACAATATTGGGTGATATTTGGTTGTCTTGCTTGTGGCTGGATCTGTTCTGTGTTAACCTGGCTTCTCTTTACCTGTGTGAGAAGGGCAGTGCATTCTGGGAAGGCTCTGCTCTAGGTTCACTGTGCTGAGGTGTGTCTGGTGTGACTCTCTCATCATCTGTACCATTGATGCTCTCTGAGGTCAAGGGCGACTGCAGGTCACCTGGGGCCGACTCCTGCTCCAACACATTGGTGAAACATCAAAAAAATATTGTCAGGAAAAAAAGGACAATGTTTTTTGTTGAAGCAACAGGTCAACATTTTGGGAAAGGTTTATTTGCTTTCATGCCAAGGAGATACTAAATATGAAGCTACAGCCAGGAGAGAGTTAGCTTAGCTTAGCATAAATACTGGAAATGGGTATACAGATATTCTGCCTCTGTCCAAAGGTAACAAAGTCCCCCTACTAGACTAAACAAAAAACTTATATCATGATAATAAGTCAGCTTTAGAGGTGCTGGTATGTGGATTTTGTTACCTTTGGATAGTGCCAGGCAAGCTGTTTACCCTTCTTTCCAATCTTAATTCTAATTTATGCTAACTGGCTACTGACTGTAGCTTCATATTTAATGCACAGGGAGCAGTATCAATCTTCTTATCTAACTCTTGGCAAGAAGACAAACATATATCCTGAATGGCTGAACTATTCATATAAATGTGTATTAAGACACACAAACAAATCAAAAATAAATAAAGAGTTAATGATTCCGTGCTCTCAAAAACTAACAGTAATTTCTCTGGAGTTAGGGATGCTAAAAGCTTACAGACCCTTTTGTGCTTAAGGTGCTGGTTGCTGGAGATCAGACATATTTCAACACACACATTTCAGAACTATGACTCCATTTTTCTGAAGACACCATGACTCCTTTTCATCTATGTCTTATAATCACTGTCATTTGTGATCAGCACCACTCAAACATCCCTAATTGTAGCAGACTGTCACTTTTTGAGAGCATGAAAGGAGAACTGGAGGGATATGTGGGATAAATTCACAGAGACAGGGTTCCTTTGGCTGTTAGTCTGACATAAGGATGATAGACAATATTGTTATAGACTGATGACTGGGTTCTGCTGAAAAAAATGAGTTAAGTGATAAGACTTGGCTGTACTGATATGCAGAAATCCATTACTGTGCTCTCACTGTTTAGAGAATAATTCATTTTTATTTATTTTTTCCGCAAGACTGCTGCAAGGGAAACACCTGAGGAGAGTTTGTGTCATTAACTGGGGGGGTAAAAGTAGGGGAAAAAGGGCCATTGGGGGCAGGAAAATAATTATTTCCATTTCTTTTTTACCTTCTTTTTACCAGGTTTGTTGACTGACAACACATTCCTTTTTACAGCGCCACCCTGAGGGAGATTCATGGGGAGGTAAAACAAGCCACAAGGTGTTAGCTTAGTGGCTTTAATGTGAGCGTAATGCTGAGTGAAACATAAAACAGCTTAGTACAGGATTGCATTAATTTCTCATCAATTTCTAATTCTTATAGGTTGGCTTTGGTGTCGCATGGGGCTCATTACTGACATTATTAGCATATTTACATTACATTAACACTGATTCTCAACAGAAAACATACTTACACTGTAAAACACATTAAACAAGAATGACTGCACAAAACACAGAAAGTAAAGGCTTAAAAATCTCATGAAGAAAACCTCCCTGTTGGCATCAGAGTGCAGAATTTGCTTTTAGCATCTAGAATCTGGTCAGTCCGATGAATTTCTTTTCATGATCCTGTACAGGTCATAATGTTGTGTTGAACCCTGTATTGCCATAGTTTGTTATGAGTTGAAGTTCATGAGCTTCTGCACAAATGTGAGACATCTTACTCTATTTTGATAGTTAACAGCAGTAAGTTCATACATTCCGACATTACTAATATGACACCCAGAATGTCTATGCGTTTAACTTAAATTTAAGATAAATTTGCTTGTATGAGTGCTTTCAACCCATCACACACAGGCCATTTCTCCCTACCTGTAGAGTAACTTTGTGTACTGTTGGTTTGCATTATCAATTCCACTACCTGCTAGTTCATACTAGAAATTGTAATGTTAGCTAACTAGTGTCAACAGATGTCTATCAATTTGAGCTATGTAGTAAAACAGTTTTGGAAATATGAGGATGAGTGCTGAATACAAGTGTACCCCCAAAAAGTACTTGTTTCTAGCAGGTTGCTTTATTTCCCAACTCTAAAAATATCTACATCTATAAGCTACCATGAGATTGCCATCTTTACAGGTATACTTTGCAGGATTTCATTAACAAAAAAAACAAACAAAAAAACAAAAAAAAACACCTTGTGGTTTTATGCCTCCGCGCACCGGTCAACTTGCACTTAAAGTTTACACCAATGTCTGTGAAAATGTAGATGCTTCACACACACGCAGCAACAGAAAGTTTTTCGAATATGATTTTTGATATTATATTTTAATAGGTTAACTGAAGTCTGGTTGTTCAATAAATTGCACTTGCTTCCTTTTTAATTTACATTCCTGTTCTTGTATGTTACAAGTACTTAAGTTCTCTATAATATTTTAATACAAGTATGCGAAATTGGAAGTTAGTGAGTGGCAGTTTATTTATCTGCAGAGACTCTGCCCTCTGCTTCTATATTCTTCTTATTTTGCTGTGTTTGAGATGTTCCTAAGCACAGCATACAGGTGAGGTCGGGATTTCATAAAAAGGTAGTGAGCAGGTGCCAGACTGTAAGCAACAGCACCAAAAAAACTGAAATACAATAAGGTAAAACGGCAAGTGGACAAAACAGTAACGAACAATTCCTGCATCGTATACCTTTAACACTTTTTAATCAGAATCCTGGTCAAGTTGTTATATAACTGTACTTATTCTCTGTGTGTATATGTAACTGTCTATCTTCCTTGTAAATATACCAGTAATTAGATTCTCTTAATCCTTCCTTTAGTGCTACTTGTATATACTATGTTATGTTTTATTGGTTATTCTATTGTTTCATTCTATTCTAATTTGAATGTGTTATGTACAGATTTTCTGTGTGTTCAGCATGGAGGGGGCTGTAACTGCGTCTCACTGTGCAATCCTGTATTGTATAATGACTTTAAAGTTAAACCTTGAACCTTGAGGGTGACTTCTTCAAAGTATGTGAGAGGATGCAGTGGTGGTGATGGTGTTTGATACCTGAGAGGGAGTGCTGGTGAGCTCCATCTTCTCCTGAGACTTCTCTTTTGCTAACCGCGCTGCCTCCTTGAACTCTGCAAACTTTTCTGCAAACTAAAAATAACAGGAGCAAGTCACACTACAGTTCAACAACAACTTCCATGTTTTCAAGACAGAGTATACACACTTGGATCAAAATCAGAGGGGCGCACTACGAAGCAAGATTTTTTGGGTAAGGTACGTTAAGCCTTAAGTCAGAGTTTTCAGCGTTACAGAGGTGGCTCTCCTTTAATCAGGCTGGGTTGCCATGGTAACTTATGTTGCATGTCTACACTTGTCCATACCAATTTATGTTCAGAATATCGCATTGAAATCAGCTATTGGCATCACCACTGTTGCAAAATCCCATGGACCGTGGTGCCAGAACTATGAGAGGTTCACTTCAGAGGAAGAGTGTTTGAAGACCAAATATATGCATTGGCTTTTTCATGACAATATTCTCTAAGAGTGACACAGATTTCCAGCTAAGGCAATACGTTATAAGTGCAAACGTGTTGAGCCGCATGTTATTAATGCCACAGTAATGATGCAAAAAATCTGAGAAAAAAAATGGTTTATTTTACTTGCAAGGTTGTTCTTGCTCTCACTGAACTAATTAATATGTTCATATTGTTTTCTGGTCCAGTTGTCCACCCTAACTTTAAAAGAAGCCTTGTATAAAATCACAGGTAGCATACATTAATAGTTCAATATATTATTTATCAGGATGACCTTTACTTGCATATGAAATGTGGTAGAATTCCTTCAAACCAAACCACAACGTTACCACTTTGAATTTTGTTTTATGTTTGGTCCTGATTTGCTTAAGTCCATTTAACACTGCTAGTATATATGGTGTATTACAGCTAATAGAACACCAATTAGACAACTGATTAGTGTATTGGTATCTGTCACATATAAAATCCGATCAATAAAATAAATTTACCTTGATCTGCCCAAGAACTTAAGTGATTTCCATGTGTCCTTCATTATGGGTCAGTGTCAGTATAGCCAATGTATGTGCAGTTCTTGAGTGTAACATTTAAATCTGCTGCATCAAGTGTAAAGTTTAAGAGCTGTAGAATGTGCAGCTGTCATGTTAAAGAAAAAACAGTGATAACATGAATATATTCACTTTTCTATGAGCATCCCTCTCTTGCCTTATTTGCAGCAGCAGTGTTGTTTTTGCTGTAATAAGTTTTTCATATTCTTCATAGGCTTAAGTAGGCGGCACATGATCGTTCCAAGAGTCAAACCAAACACCCTCTTTTTCAAGAGCATGCACAGAGCCTGAGGAAGAAGGCCTGGGTTAACAAAGGCAGTTGATAACCACCCGTAATGTCTGAATGGGTTTTGGGGCTTTGTCAATCCAGCTAAGGCAAAGAAATCCTGGCTCTGTCCAGCTTGCTTTGTGGTAAACCCTTATGGATTCCACTGTGGGTCTAAGCGCTCTCACCTTTACCAGGTTGCTCTCAGATGAGAAGCCGAGGCCGTAGACTGTGTTCGCCCGACTGTCGGCCCACTGGCCAAACTTTTGCGACGTCTTGGTGAATGTCATATTGGGGGTGATGGTGCTGTTGATAATGGCCTGTGGAGGAAAATATACATTCAAAAAGTTAAAATGTCCCAATTTTGTTTGTTGAAGCCCCATTTATTCAGTTAACAGCCGTTAGTGGGGCCAGCTGTCTTTTGGTGAGAGCATCTAAATGTCGTGACATCTACTGGGACGTGGCGGTAGTGTGAGTGTGTGTGTCATGTATAGACTGGGGTTTGTATTTGCACTGTTCGGTAAACAGGAAGTAGTCAATGAAGAGTTCTTAAGTGAGTCCACTGCCTGTTATGCTATTGATCACTGTGGGAGGACTCACTGGCAGAGCTGGGAGAGAGGCGAGCACTGATGGTCGTGAGAAGAAATTAAAATTTCGTAGGAAAAAAGCAAGCACTCCCAGAATAAATCCCCTCAAAAGGTGCACAGCCAAAAACAGCAAAAAAGGGAAAAATGCCAGCACTCACATTTGTCCTGATCTGACTGTTAATTAAGGGACAGTTACTCAGCGACTTCTTGCAAGTTTTTTTCCTGCGCATTTATGATCTGATTATGAATTTAGAATTGGTACTTACCCTGCCCCCTTATACATACACCGTTGCTGTTCTCAGTGCTTTTCAGTATATTCACTTGTGATCTGATTGGTAATTGAGGGACAGTTACTCAATACTGTAACTTTATGTAAGTCTTTTCCTGTGCACTTATAATCTGATGGTTAATTGAAAATTGGGTACTTTATCTGCCCCCTTATGCACATATGTTTTACTGTTGTTCACAGAGCCTTTTTGTACAAGCACAATTTATTGTGCATATGTATATTTATTTTCGGTGTATCTACTGCTGTTTTGCCGTGACACACTTGTTTAAGATTGCTGTATTGTTCTTTTGTTTATTTTGCCTGTGAGTTGGCACTAAATTGTATGGCGGAAGTGTAAAGTGTTTTTACACACCTGCTCTGATTGCTTCAAGCGTACTTAAACGCCACTTCCGTAACCTGAGTTACATACTGAAGAAGACTTTCTGTCGAAACGTCTGTGTTTCTGGTACTGCCACCCAAGTTGGTTTATTAAATTAAAGGCAAAAGCCCGAAAAAATAATCTCTTAAAAAAAGACTAATACCCACTGAAAATGTCTAATCTGGGGCGACATCTGACTCCACAGGTGGAGTGTACGCATCATAGAAGCTTAGTCATTACCAGCGGCCCAGGTTTGATTCCAACCTGCGGCCCTTTGCTGCATGTCATCCTCATTCTCTCTCCGCCCTCTCCTGTCACTCTAAATGGGCTTCCACAATACTGCGTGGTAAAGTAACTCGCTGCCTCCAGTAATTTTAATGAGGGAGGGCAGCAGAGAGGAAGCAGGTATCAGCACAGCAGTAGGGGTATGAAGCAGTTGCTGCCCATATGCACACCTGCCTTACAACTGACCGACTGGCAGGCATCACAGAAGAACAAAGCAGGAGGTGCTGATAATGTTCTTGTCAGACTACCTGCAGTCACAGCAATAGCAACTTTTAAGGACAACCAGAAGAAAAACTGGGCCTGGAATAACACTTCCAGCAAACTTCAGATGACCGGTAAATTGTCCAAATATGTAGGAAAAAAAAGCTGACCTCTTCTAATTTTACTTCTCACCTTGCTGCAGTGATACACAGGGGTACTCTGTGACATTAGTCTTGGATATAGCTTAAAAGAGGACAATCAAATACTGCTTATCAGTCTGTTGTTAAGTTAATCTTTAATATATATTCTATATGCAAGTAGTTTGGCTCTACCCATCCTGAAAAAAGCTGACAGAACAAAGCAATTTTGTACAAAATTTCCTCACAAATTCAACAGATCTTGTGAAATAATTAGCTGTGACAAGAGAGGTTCACAAATTTGACATAAAAAATCTGCAATCAAAAAAGTACATTGACTGAAAACTGTACGTATGCAGTCATAAAGATTAAAAAAGTGATTGGAGGACAGCTTGTTAATGTAATATTATACAGCAGTCAACTCATGGACCCAAACCAAGAGGTAAACCTCTGCAAATGAATTATTCTTCTTGGGAAACACTGCATATTTGTGAAAGATATACTACATACTATAAAGTTATACCTATTGGTTTGTGGACTGTCATTTTGATGCCTTTTGAGGCATTCCAGCCGTTGCCACCTTGGTTTTTTGCTGATGGGTGGGCATACTGTAAACTGCCAGAAAAAGAGGTAATTATAACCCCTATACCCGCGTATACCCTCCACTACACCACTGCAAGGTCAGGACTATAAAAAGGCAGTGACAAGGTATCACACACTGTAAATCACACACATAGTGCCAAAAAAACCCTGCAAATATATAGCGAGGCAAAGCATCAAGCGGACAAAGCTCATCCCACCGGAGTGAAATTGGAGTGTGCTTTCATTTCAGCAAACACTAGTGGAGAATTTGTGACGCAGAGTTGACTTGTGTTCTGTGTGACAGGTGGGTCCTAATAGTTAGCTAAAGTATCATCTCTTCAACAAAAAATTCCTACAATACTAGCTTGCAGTGTATGAACAAACAGTGTAGGGAGGAGGGTCCAAGTTTGATTGTGGTGTTGAGGTCTTTAATGTCATTTAGTACCCAACCATGGGGTCACAAGACAAATCTGACATGCTATGAAAACATTAACAAAAGGGCAAAGCAGAGGAGTTTAGACCTCCCTCTTGCTTGAAAGGATGAAATACTTTTACTTTTTGGGGAAACAAATCTAGTCAAACAAGGACAACAATCAGTCTTTGATTCAACTCAACACAACTGGTAGGTTTTGTTTAGTTTTAAGGGTTCACAACTTTAAACTGGACTTTTTGAAACATTTTCAAGTTTTTCTCACAAGTTTTCTCACTTCTGGAATTTGGAAAGAAACACAACCAGAAAGATGTTTCACTGTGTGGCATCTGTCTCTGTTTGTTTTCTTTTTCTCTGCTGAGAAGACTTATTGTTTGTCTGGATAATAAGGTCCTCCAGTACCAACCCACCCAATCTCTGCTATTTCCAGCAGAACACAGCAAAAACTCTCTGGTTCAACAACAACAGCAGTAGTCACCCAGAGAGGCTCTTACATAACTATGCTAACTCCACCCCTGCACCTCTCTCCAGACTAAAATAATCACTGCCACATAGATATGACAGGCTCGACTGCCTCCTTCACTGCCTCAGCACAGAGACAGGCCAGGCTGAGGCCAGTTGGGGGTAGAGGTGGGATATATTTACAAAATCAAATGTGGTAATGGCACCGGACAAGTTAAGTTGGACTGAGACCTCGCTGGAGCTCCATGAAGGATTGAAACAACACAGACATAAATACACTAACACTTTACTAAGTGTGATATTCACACACACCTTAGATCCATCCAGACTGATGATTCGATATACATTCCTGGTGCTGTCGAAGAAGTAGGAGACGGTGACAGCATGTTTACTGGTGGGAACCCAATTCTTCTTGGTGTTTGGGTCAATCTGGAAGACGTGGGCCCGTGTACTGAAGATGGGCTGCTCCCTGTGGAAGAAACAGAGGGGGGAAAGGAGGGAAAGATGGTGCAATCAGTATTTGGTACAAGGCCTCAACTCTGAGATCCTTAAATCAGCAATTTGTAACTGAATACTGGGCCATGTGGATAACAAATTAGCTGTGGTTACACCAAAACATGTAGATGAAACAATACACACCTCAATCACCACTGTATACATTTGTGGAAGAGCACCCATGTAACAATCTTTTTGATGTTAAGATAAGTGAACACATTACAAACACACATTACTCTCAACGTCACCGATGACATAAATAAATTTACTGAGTCTATGGAGTATTTAAATTCTAAAATAACAGAAGCAACTGTACCAAAAACTAAAGTTAAATCATTCCACAACCAGAAACCATGGATTACCAGAACCACACATAGACAATTGTAAAGTACTACCAAACAATGTAAGAAGAGGCAAAAAAAAAAAGACTAAATGGACAAGTTGAACAAGCTGACAGGATCACATTTCATCGGAGTTGTGCCTTGTATGACCTTATGTGACAAGACAAATAAATCATTGAGTGATGACAACCCTAACAAGCTGATGTTTAGTGGGAATAGTAAACATTTTCTCTAGCTTAGTTCAGCTTGCTGGCATGCTAACATGTGCTAATTAGCAACAAGTACAGTTGAGGCTAAAGAATTGGTCATTTTGCAGAAATCTGGTCATAAACCAAATTTCTGGACAAACAACTTTTTTGACCAGATGATGGTGCTGTCATTCATCCTCAGGGGGACATGAATGTGTGCACCAAATTTCATAGCAATCCATCAAACAGTTGGCCATACTTTTCACTAAAAACAAAAATTTGAATCTCATGGTGGTGCTAGAGGAAAGGTCTGGAGATCACCAATGTCAGTAGACTTAATGCTCTAGGGGCACATGAATGGCTGTAAAATTTCATTTCTAATAGTTGTAGGAACAAAGGTGGTGGACCGATTGCCAATCTTACAATTCCTTGAGCCACGGTGCTAACGTGGCTAAGAGACACAAAAGCTAACAAGTGAATAAAGCTGCATATCAAATATCTAACATTGTCCTGGCAAAAGAAAGGAACTGAAAGTATTGAGGAATGTGAGGAATCAGAGGAAGGTGAGAGAAACAGCCTCCCAGGTCCCAGCACATCCATAATTCACCAGCCTTCTGTGTTGCTGCACTACCAGTGACTGGACGAGGGTAAAAAAAAAAGCACATCCACTAGGTCTTCAGACCAAGAACAAGAGTCTTTATGTACAAACGTACAGGCTTCCTCTCACATGTGGTGAAAGGTGTAAAGTGGCACACAAGGGCAGATAGTAAACATACTTAACTTTGTATGTGCAAAAAATGACTTGGTAGGAAATAAAGAGTGTCTATGAATATTAAAATGTGCTTTGTAATGTAGATTTTCTGCAATGTTTCAAATCACAAATAAATTCCAAATCATTCCAGGATCACTTCATTACTTGGAGTTAATGGACCTTTGCAGCCAGCAGGTGTTGAAGTCATTACGACGGATTTATGTTTGAAATAAAGCTTGACAAAATAATGTCATAGAAAACAATCATAATACTCAGGATTAAGGCGACCTGAATGAATTTACTGAATTTACTAGGGCTGCTACGATTAGTCGACTAATTGATGACTAATCGACTATTAAAATAATCGGTGACTATTTTAGTGGTTGACTAATCGGTTTGAGTAATTTTTTATAGAAAAGTACTATAAAAGTACCCCAAAATACTCTTACTGCAGATTCTTATGTTCAAATATTGGCAGCTTTACACACTCTCCCGTGACGGTGAACTAAAACCCTTTGGCGTGAGTACGAAACAAGACATTAGATGACGTAATTTTGGGGTTAGGGCGAGACAGACCAACATTTTTCAACATTTTAACACATTTTTCCATGAAATGATTAGTCGACTAACCGAAGAAATAATCGACAGATTAGTCGACAATGAAAGTAATCGTTAGTGGCAGCCCTAGAATTTACTCTACTAGAAGACTGCAGCATCAAACACAATACTCATGTATTTTGGGTGTGTCAGAAAATCAGTGTCAGAACTAGAAAAGGGTTATTGCCAAGTAGGTTTTCACATCCAAGGAATTTGCTTTGGTAATTTGGTGCATAACAGTCACAAAAAATAGTAAGAGAAATCAAAAAACAAGTACTGGAAAAGTCAAGAGTTACAACTATCAAATGTAGAATAAAATATATTGGGAATGTATTGTATTGTGATGATGTAAAGGCAGGCAGGTAGGTATAGATAGATAGATAGACAGATAGATAGATAGATAGATAGATAGATAGATAGATACTTAAGCTTTTTTTTTTTTACTCTTTACTTTACATGACAAAACTACCATCCAACTCTGAGAGAGCTAAAAAAAATGTGCAAAGCTCTTGGTCCATACAGCGTTAGTGAAAACAAAGGCCTTTTTTTATATGTTTAAAATACTTTGTCGGTATGTGACTCCGTCCAGACATCTCTTCACTGACACACCCGTAATCATGCTCTACAGAGAAGTGAAGCATAAAGTTGAGGAATCTGAGTACAGCAGGAAGGGAGGCATGAACTTTTGATGCCCAGACTTCAAGGTCAAAGGATTCATATGAGACTATAATGGCACATTATCTCACAGAGGACTGGCAACTGCTGTCTCACATTCTCCAAACTACAGCAGTGCACCAAAGTCACACAACAGCAAAGTCAGGTGAACAGACTGAAAACTTCATCTCATGAGTTTTTCTTTGGGGAAATCATTTGCAGTTGGGAAAAAGGTAATAAATCACAATATATTGCAAAATATTCTACCCCAAATTCTTCGCAATATCGTATCGTGACCAAAGTATTGTGATAATATTGTATCGAGTCCTCTGGCGATTCCCACCCTATCGACTCAGATTAATGTATCATTACACCCCTATTTTCTACCAATGAACTGTTGTTTGCTATGTTTAGGTAGTGTGACACAGGAAAATGTACAACAATAGGACCAATATCCTCTTTAGGTTCTATTAGCAGGGACCAAGAAGGCAAACCCTTACTCAAGGGAAGCACTGGACATTATTCAAGAGATAAATGATATGTAAAGGCTCTCGTGTTTTGAGGATTCTGGGGAAGTGAGACTGTATCACAACTTGAGTCACATGTAGACACACGTTCTAGTGCAGGTGTGGACATACTTGGAACTGTCCACCTGTGATCTGATCATCCATGACACATGTTAACAGGTGTAAACGCACGTTTTTCTGAGGCAGCAGTGACATTTGAAACTGCAGTAAACATTTGTAATAACATGAAACGCAATAAAATGTTTGTTAAAAAATAAATTCTTGCATCTAATAAACACCAAGCAATAACACTGACATTGATGATGAAAATGGGAAAGAATAACTGTAAAAAGTTATAGGGGAAAAAAAACTGAGAATAAGAAATACAGAATGTAACCTGGATGCAGGAGAGAAATGAAGCAGACAGAGACAGAGATGGGGGCGTCTTTCTTTAAACCAACTGCCTCATGTGTGGGCGGTTAAGATAAAAATCAAGCAGGAATAATGCATTTTTTAAAAGCAGCAAAAGAAAGAAAGGGCAGATATGCTAATTCCACTTCTACTTTTAAAATAACAAGAGCTGAACAATGTGGTAGAGCCCACACAGACCTGGACAACCATCAGCAACTGTACTGCTGCAGAGATGATGGACAACTCAAAGGCCCAAGGTATAGAGAGAGGTCTACATGCTTCTCTTTGATGGTGGAGCTGCTGAGCAACTTGCACGACAAAGCAGGGATTAGACTAATTGAAAAAACCACATGTCAATTAATTGGATCTATACTGTGGAGAGAGTTGGTACACAGCCATATTTGTTTGGCTGGTGTAGCTGTGGAGACACTGTCAGTGTTCACCTGTCACAGAGGTGGCTCAAAAGTGACATGCTCGAATGATTTGGCTAGACAAAAGCAGCAGGGTGTTACATTCGTGGCCTCGTGTGTGTGTGTGTGTGTGTGTGTGTGTGTGTGTGTGTGTGTGTGTGTGTGTGTGTAGGCTAGAGCTGAGCAGCAGGGCGAACACTGACGTAGAGACAGTGAAGCAATGCCAAAGGTGACCTGGAAGCACCTGTGCCAACATACAGAGATCAGCAGGCTCTGGACGGCTTCCAAATGTTGCTATGGATGGAAAGCTCCCAGGGTATTGGATTAAAGCAAAACAAGCTGTAACTGTCTGGTTGTAACTGGTCTGAATGCTCCACAACAAATCCACAACAAACTAAGAGCAGATTTATGTCTGGAGATGTCCAGACTGTTTGGAAATGTCCCAATTTGTCATTTTTCCTTCAAAAATATCAAACTGTGGGACTGACGACTTGCTCCAGCTCAAAAGAAGGACAGATTGTAAATAAATGTAAAGGAGAATATAACAGATTTGGCATAATTGTCAAATTTGGCAATGAAAATTGACAGTTACATTTGTGTTAACACCCTAAATACAAGAGTCTACAAACAGCAAAGTGCAGCTTTCTCACCTAAATATTACTTTAAAACCTTAAAAAAAGTGTTTCAGTTTTGTTTTCAAAGTAAATGAATTTCAGTGTAAATGGATTTTTTCCACCCATATTTAATGAGGTAAGTAAGTTGAGATCATTTCTCTTTTTTATAAGGAGACCTGGCCAAGACAGCAGCATAAAACGTTACAAACAACAAATAACCATGAGAAAACATAGAAGATATTTAGATATATATATCTTAACAGATATATTAAAATAGATATTAAAATACCTACGCACAGTGACGAGTACCAACCATTTTTTTACCCACTGTACCTATGAGAGCTTTAAAATCCGGCAGAGAGAGTAATTCTCCTAATTTCAAGTCTTTTTGAGGTGAGTACGAAAGGTCAACCCAGGTCAGCTGTGGACTTGGAGAAGACAACAAGAACACTTGCGATCTCAGACTATACCTACAGTCAGATTCTTGTAATCAAAATGCAACTGCATGATGGTAGTCTAACCTGAATGACTTTATAAATTAAAAATATCAATGACGGAGCCTAAAAAAGGTCCAAGATGGCAAGTCAGCCATGGAGTAAAACATACATTAAATAAGTGAGTGAGGGCTTTACAGTTTGTAACAAATCTCAGTGCATTGTGATATGCAGGACGTAATGTGCAAGCTATGTTTAGATGCATTTATGTACAACAGATCATTGTGACCAAGACCTGGTAAAAACGTAACAGAGACCTGTCTTCTACTGGCCTAAAAAGTATAGGCGGGACTTGGTCCTGGAGTGAAACCCTACCGTCAGCCTCAGCTTTTTTTTTTTTTTTTTAAAAAAGAGATTATCAACCTACCTTTAAAAGAAAGGTCACCAAGCCAACTTCTGAGATATTTATGACAGGAGACAACTTCTAATTACTTTCTGAGCAGTTATAATGTCCAAAGTGTGCACAGGCAATTCAGTGCATTACCTTAATTTTATCAGTATTTTAAACCAGCTTTAGTTGTGAAAGATGAATTTGAATTCTATTTAAGACAACTTGCAATTTGGCCACAGCCAATATATCACTGTATCGTCTGCATTTAAGTGAAGGCTGGAACCATCCACATTTTGACCTAACGTATTAATACAGATAGAAAATAACAGTGGACTTATAACAAAACCTTGGTGTACACCATTGCAAATGTTTAGCCAGCGAGAGGTGAGCACATAAAATTGGAAACATTACAACCTTTCTGAGAGGTAATTCACACACAACTCCTCTGCCTGGTTAGATATACAAATACCAGTCAACCTGTGTTTCAAAATCAGATGGTAAATAGTATCAAATGCCATGGACAGGAAGACAAATAGAGCTACACAGCTCTGCTTCTTAAAAAGTTAATTTAATGGGGCGCCCAGTCTGGATCAATGGTTAGAGCAGGCATGCCATGTAGAAAGGCAATGCTGTGGATTTGATTCCAGCCTGCGATCCTTGGCCGTATGTCATTCCTTCTCTCTCCCAAGTCGTGCTTTAGTCTGTCCTATCAAATAAAGGCAAAAAAAATCTGGCATTTTAAAAAACAAAAACTGAATTAATAAAATAAATAAACAAATTATTAATCAACAAATTACTTACTAAATATGATAAGTCTTCACCATCATCATTGGTGAGGTAATAGCACTATGTTGCTTTCTGAAGCCAGACTGATGTTTGGATAAAATGGCATTTTTACATAAAACTCAAGCTGCTCACTTATGAGCTGTTCAAGAATCAAAGCCACAATTGCCATCTTAGAGAAGGGCCTACAATTAATTTTTATAATTTTGATAATTAATATTTAAATAATAAGAAGAAAATTTCAGCAGATAAAATAATTCATGCTACTGGACGCATGAGATGCTTTGAATTAAATGCTTATCTCAGCATACAACATGCTGATTTTTAGGAGGTGTAATATTTACTATGTTTGGCGTCTTAGCTTGGCAAGTTAGCATACTAATTAGCACTAAACAAAAAGTATAGCTGAGGCTGATGGCAAAGTTATTAGTTTACTTCAGACCTCATGGTTTAGACACTAGACGAAAAGTTTACAATTCAGATGTAATGACAATCCATCCAATGCTAATCCAACTAATGACTGCTGACATATTTCAGTCTGGACCAAAGTGGTGGACCAACGTCTGTAAATGTTTTGGTTATCACAGCTGACATGGTTATCAAAATGTAAAATGGACATCCAAAAATGCAAAACATACTCACTTCCAGCACCCTGTGCTGCATTGAGTCACGGATAAATTGAGATCCTCTTCACGCCTCTGTCACTCTGGACAACCACACAAAAATAAACAAGAGAGCCAACCAATGCTCTTGATCCTTAAAATTTTACTTATTTCTGTTAAAGCCCTTCATGGGCTGGCTCCAAAATATAAACCTGAACTGATGTCCCCTTTCCAACCCTCAGGCAGGAACTTGCTGTTCCCACCTCACACTGTGGACCAAGTGTTTGCTGTTAGGGCTCCTAGGCTCTGGAACTCATCTTTATCAAATAGCTTTCTTATCATTATCCTCTAAATTTGTGGGTTTATTCTTATTCTTAATTACTGTGTTACACTGAACTCTTGACGTTGATCTTTTAAATTTTAATGCAGCCATTAATTTTACATTTCTCCCTGGTGTTTTACTTATGGTTTGAAATATTCTATTGTTCCTGATTTTCTTCTTCTTTTTTCTTTAAAGTGAGGGGGGAAAACATAATCTTCATATTGTCCAGCCATAGCATCAGCACATCTGGAGATACAAGCTTTTCACTGGACAGGAAGGGGATGAAAGTACAAAGTAGCATAAAATGGAAATATGCAAGTTCAATTATCTCTAATGTGTACTTGAGTACAGCACTTGAATAAATGCACTTAGTTACTTTCCACCACTGAAGATTAGTAACAACTTCTTCTTGACACTAGGTTTCATTGTAAGATGTCTATCTGTCAGTCTTTCAGGAAAAGTGGATATGATTCCTTGGCTTGGAGCTACGGTCTCCTCTGGGACACAGAAATTGTTCTGCCTCTCTGGGATCCTCTCGTCATGTCTCAGTGTGTTAATTAAGTCAGCAGATGTTATTTAAAGATAGACACACTTAATCAGAGAGATGGTGGTAACGTGAGGGCATGTACACGGGATTCACACCCCCTCAAACAGGTTGCCGAGAATATACTGTACTGCGTGTTAAATATGCAGAGTATAAATGTGTGAGTGACGTACACAATAATAGATCATTATTTATAATCCTTTGGTATAATAAGTCCTTTTACTTTTGGTACTTTGAGTACACGTTGAAGCTAATTCTTTTGTACTTAACATTTTGCATACAGGACTTTCACTTGTATTTTTACAGTGTGGTATTGCTATTTTCATTTGGGTAAAAGATTTGCGTTCTTCCTCCATCACTGTACAGTACATTGGTGAGTACATTGATACCAAGAAAGAAGATGAGATGATCACAGTTTGATTTAGTTTGAAGACTGATTAATTACACCAGAGTCCATGTTCTCTGTGTGTACTTACTATGTTTTGGGGTTTTTTTTGTATGCAGAGGTTTTCATGTGATCATCAGAGAAATTAAATTTCCTCTGATATTATTTGCTTACAGATCTCTGTAAAAGATTTTTAAAATATACAATTGACAGCTACTTACACGATGTGCTATAAGACTGAAGCTAAAGCTACCATGTCTCAGGCAAACAGCATCCTCACCAGAGGCCTGTACAACGTAGCCAGTTCAACTTACCCAGGATATCTTTTCATTATCTGGCTTGATTAACCCGAACATTGGCCATCTGGATAACCGGTACTACAAAACTAATTACCAACTAGTTCAGTCAACTCTGGGTTTATGTGAAAATTAATTACGAGTGACATCATCAGAAGCATGAAGGAAGTAGGCTACTTCATATGATATCAGAAAAAACTGTACCGGAAGTGTCTGCTGATGCAAGATACAGTATGTGCATAATGAAAATTTTAAAATCATTGAAAATACTACCCAAAAATTCAGTCAGCTGAGACTTACATTACATGGCTATATTTGACATTAATATAGAGGGTTTTTTTCTTTCTTATTTTTAGTGGTGGGATGACGACACTACTCTAAATAAGTCACATAAAACACTTTAAAGTAATGCCAGACTGTTTCTGCTACCTGAGTAAAGGGTGGAAACTTCTGATGAGATCTATCTGACTGAACTGTTGCATTTAAGATTCAAGAGGCTTTATTACTATTCTACAGTTATGTAAAGGCATACAGAGAATCAAAACAATGTTTCACTCTGAAATGACCCACGATGCAGACGGTGCAAATGGATAGTATGAAATAGAAGCAATAATACAAAAGCAAAAAAAAGTAACAGGAGCCAGTGCGTGAATTATTCTGATAAAATATTATCTTTTTTTTCATCTTCTTTTTTATCTTTATCTTTGATGGAATCAAAGTGTAAAATCACCAACACTGTCAGCTATCACTGCGGGCTAAAATAAACTTTGCACAAGTTAAAATACTGCTAAGATCATGTGTTTCGTGAGTTAATGATCTCTCTGTTTGTCAGAATCTCTGTTTTAAAACCGTGGAAATAGAGCCCTGGAACAATGACATGATTCTACTGACCTAACAATATATTTTTACTCGAGACTCTGGACCTTTGTCCATACATACTCTTTTCTTCAGTGATCTTATGGGTCAGAGGTTGGGTGTTGACAGGTTGTGATCCGATACCCTGAGAATAACCTGCTCCAGGACAGCTTATGTTCAGCATAAATTACCACAGTGACATATCCTGGTGAAAAGAGAACCAGTTTCGCAGTACTGAAAACCCAGAGTAAACCCTAAGTTCCCTCACAAACAGTGAGTACAAGCCTCACATGATGCTCCCTGTAGAAGACATGAAAATAAAGCAACATCATTGTTCTTGTATAGCAGTTTAGAGCAAGCTAGTCCTGGTGTTATAGTTGTAAAGCAGGACGAGGGAAGATCAGTCTCCTATTTCAGTCTAAAAGAACCCTGTTTGTTGGATTTATACTTCGTTGTTTGCAAATTAAACAGTATGTTTTCATTTTAACATCAGAGAGAAAGACATTAAGGGTGAGAACAGTGTGTTGGGTGAATGTAACACTGCTTTGGATAATGAGTTTGGCTGAGGTTGCTGGAATATAAACTTAAACAAATCCAATAAAGAGCTGACAGAGCTGCCTATGTTACCCTAAACTCTGATGGCATCCAGGACTGGATTCCAAACAGTGAGGAAACACTACACAGTGAATGTGCTATCACCAATATAATCCCACAAAATGCAGTTGACTGATGATGTGCTCCTTGTGAGTAATGCTGGGTTAATTTACTACTGTGGGCAGTGAGCTTGTTAGCCGACATGCTTATGTTCCCAGTTTATGATACAGCAGATAAACACAATGTTTGATTCATTCTTTACACATTTGCTTTTGTGTTTCTGGTTTGGAAAGGATAAAAAAACATGACACCACTTTCCAAACTCGATTGCAAGCATCACATTTACTACAGTCTCATGCACACCACTAAGCTCTGATTGGACAATCCCTGTTCATGGGAGGGACTTACCGAACAGCATTGACAGAAAAATAATAATTATCAAAAGATCGGTTAACTATTACAGAAATTTTCGTCTTGAAAACTTAAAGGGAGAGTTCAGATTACTTTAAATGGGATTTTTAAATGGGATTGTATGGGGTACTCATCAATAGTCACTATATTACACAAAGTAGATGTCAGTCAGCACGCCCCAGTTTGGAGAGGTGGCAGGAGTGCTGACATGGAAGCTAAGCAATGTACTGCTGTGGAGAGGCAGCAAAACATATTTTAGCTACCTAAAAAAAAGCCCCACTTAAAAAAATTACTTATCAATTTAAGTTACACTACATTGACAATATTTTCGAAGCTTTACCTTTCTGTCAGATAGCCCGTCACAATGGAGAAGCCTTTTATGCCTTCAGTTCTCCATCTACGTTTCTGTCAAAGCGACCAGACTCAAACAGTAATTTTTCACTGAACATGGAAGCTGCTGGTCTACCGGTGCTTCGATCACTTGGTTTGTATTATTTCGTGACTGGTGAATCCGATCTTAACCTTTAAAATGCCCAAGTCACACAACACAAACATACTAACTGTTCGAGGCGGTGGTAGAGCAGCAGCTTTTTGTGTTTAGCAACATTAAATTGCTGTTTTTTCCAAATGGGGCCTTGCTTGGAATAAAGTGATATAATGATTTCATCTGTTGGAAATCTCTGTCTGATGGCAAGGTAAAGCAGTGAAAACATTTTAAATATAGTGTAAAGTTAAACTGATATTGATTTTTTTAGGTGGGTCTTTTTTTGAGGTGGCTAAAATATGTTTTGCAGCTTCCCCTGTCCACAGCAAGACATTGCTTAGTTTCTGTGTTGGACTCCAGCCTGCTTCTCCAAACTGGGATTGTGCTGACTGACATCTACAGTGAGTAATGTACTGACTATGGATAAGTACCCCATACAACCCTGCCTCAAATAATCCAAGCTATCCCTGTAAATAATATAAACAACATATAAATTATATTTTTGACACGTATATAATTTTGACGTGTATATAATTAGTTTATATTTATTAAAACTAGTAAACTATTTACATTTCTGGCATTGTGCACATTTGGTTTTTGCACTTAATCAATAGTCTATTATTCTTTCCCTTAGGATACATATGATTCTATCTAGGGATGCAGGATAATATTGGCACATCATCAGAATCGGCCAGCATATTTTTTCTTATTTTGCACAATGAATGAATATTGCATATATTTTAAAGTATTGTATTTCATGTCTCCATCTGCTGGTGGGCCATCTTGATAAGAGTATGCATTCATAATGTGACGTTAATTCCACTACAGAAGTAGTCTCGCTCACCAGGCCTTTCTCAAGAAAAGAAAAGTCTGGCTGCGTTGACTCTCACTTTAAGATTGGAGGAAAAAAACGCCCTGACTTTTTTTTTTATTTCTTTCAACCAATCACAATCGTTCTTGGCAGTGCCAAGGCAACGGTGCGCTTGCAAAAATATTGCCGGGGGCCAGGTTTTGGTGTAACACGCCCACAAAAATATCGGCTACAGGACGCGAACCATGGCAGAAAATGGCCACGTCCCCACAAGATTAAACACCGCAAAAGTTAGTAAAGGACGAGTTAAAAACTGCTACACAACCAGAGGTGGTAGGGCGGGACTTCAATGGGTGGCTCGTTCCGCCCAATGAGAGGCTGATCGACGCAGCGAACTTCTGCCCTCTCCGACTACTACAGAAGAGACTTAATAATCACTTAAATTAGGTGGGGAAAAAAGCAGGTAAATCGATATCGGTAGCGGTCAGCAGCCAATTAAATTGTTTTACAGCAACATATTGGATATCAGTAAAAAAAATCTAATCTCGTGCATCCCTAGGTCCATCTTATCTCATCTCGTAGCGTCTCATCACGTCTCGTCTAATGACATAGCCTTTGTAGCTTAACTCCAACCCTTAACCACTGCATTTTCTTTCATGTTTGTAACATTTAAAGACTTAAGTAAACTCAATGCAAACAGCATTGAATTGGGAATCAATTCAAAAGATGTCCAAATGTCTTTCAGGACACAGACTGCCTCTCTGGAGAGAATGCTAAATACCACGTTTGATTTTGGTGCTTTATGAATATATTTTTTAAACTTCAGTTAGCGTTGGATGCCCAGCAGGCTGGCAGATTACATGTAGATTGAAATCTACAAACAAATGATTTGATTAGCAAAGAGGACATCATTTGCATTAGAGGACACAGTTTAATCAGCTAATGGCTTAGCTGACTGGCAAGTCAAGTTAGCTGAGGTGTGTGGGTTAATACAAATGTATTTGTTCATATATGACTAATGTTTTGTAAGTTACAAGAACATAGAAGACCAATGGGTCAACAGATGAAAACTAAAAGAGAGAAATAAAAAAGTAAATTCAACCAACCGAAAATGAACCTGTAAACTACTAATCGAATAATTTGGTAACACTCTGTATCTATTCATGGTTTTATTAAAGACAAACCATGCTTCAGCGTTGTTTTAAAATGAAGACAATGATTCAGATTCAGAGGATTGACTAGATTGAGTCACTACTGTAATTTAACTGATGGAAAGCATGCTGACTTTGGCTGTGCTCAACCCAAATAATAAAGTCTCAATTACCCATTGATACTATGGGGGTTGAAGTGGGTGCCCTCATCACATTTTAGCGGGTCATTTTATATTTCAGGGTGTCATTAGTCTGACAGCGTGGCCTAGATCACAATCTGCCCCTGTGGTGTGTGTCTCTATGAGAGTGTGTGGCGATTGTTAGCCCATAATCCCTTTTCACAATGAAACATACTGAGGCATTCAAGTCTCAATGACAAGTGCTTTGACAGAGGAATCTGACCGCAGATGTTATCAGATCAGCAGTTCTCCACTTACAACCAGCAGAAAACAGAAGACACACACAGACACCAGTGTTTGCACACTGGGAGACAAAGGCATACAGTGTCTGCGGCTGGAAAGTTCATGTGTTCACATTAGTTTCTAAGTGCGCACAGTGTGTTCTTTATCAGGACTGTTGCAAATCAGTTTCTCAGGACACTGAAACTTGTTAATGCCACATTATCCTCAGACCAACTTGGATTCAATAGATTAGTCACATTATTCATATTTAGGATGAAGTTTGCCCTCTGACTGTATTAAGGCTGATTTATGGTGGGATGCTCAACAGATATTCAACAGTGTGACTTTCTCAATTTATGTTTCAGCGAAAGGTTTTGGTCATCTCCTTAACCCCCTGTGTAATGTGCAAAGACAGCTGTTTAAAATCACACAAATATCCCACTGCATATGTGTTTTTAACTTATTACCATATCTGCATTGATTGATGTGCTCCCAGTCTGTCTGTGAGCAGCAGGTTCCCCTCAGTCACAAGGGAGGGCTGGGAAATAAAATCAATAAATACAAAATCTGTTGATTTCCTCCTGTGGTGCTGACATGACAACTATTTTGGATCAGTAAATATCTGCTATCAGTCAGGCTGGTGAGGGTGGTTTAGGTGGCTTTTGTCTTCTCAGCTTCCCAGGAGCTGCTGCTGACAGACAGACATAGTAACACTACCAATCACATGGCGTGAGAAAATATGACATTTGTCTGCAGCCTTACAAAATTCACCAGGTGTGCAGCATGAAAGAGAAGTGTTAAGCAACACTTTTTTCTGTCACAAATATATTTATGTCAAGTGAGACTCTTCAAAAGTTAGCCTTTTTGTGAATCCTGGGTCCTTATGAATTAATACAGTGACAAGTGTCCCAATTTTCTGTAAGGGTGCAACTAACAACTGTTTTCATTTTCAATCAATCAATTATTTTCCTGATTTGTAAATGTCTTCTCCCAACCATGGACAGTATTATAATAATGGACATACCATTTTGTTTCTTTGTGGACTCCTGTTTTATAGCATTGAGTTTGGCATTTTGGCTGTCGACATCTTTAGCCCTTTTTAGATAGGAATTGTGCAAATTTACAGGAAAGCCCAATCAGTCTTTTTTCAGCATTGGCAGTATAAAAACAAAATCGGGGAGTGCAGCAAAATGCCGCCTACTTACTATTGATTATACAGAGTGCACCTTTTTCGGGGCAATGTGGGGCATGAGCAAGTAACAAAACGTGTTGCTCAGCGTATGACGTAAACAGTGACATGGGAGGGAAGCCGCAGCTAGTCAGTCCTTCGGGAGCTCCTTCAGGAGCTCTGTGCTTTCTCTCGTATGTTGGCCCGTTCTTCACCGTCCCCGTCATTTGACAGTTAATGGCCTCTTTGTTTGCGAGGGCAAGGAGGGCGCACAGTTCCTTGTCTCCCCAGTTGCTCATCTTTACAGTGTCTGTCAGATTTGCGTTTCCCTCTTGCTAATAGCTGCTCACTAATTCCTGCTATCAGCTGTTTCCTATTTATCCACCGCCAGTGGCTTGCACGTATGGCGTCACCAACAGGTCCTCCCACAAGTCTTCAACAGCCCCTCCCATTGTAGAAGGTCGCCTCGGTCTGTTTAAACCAAAAAAGTTCCGCCAATAGGTTTACCCTACGAGGCGGAAAACTGGGCACCTTGGATCAACTCGCCAATCCGGCTCTGTGTGTCTAAACACTCACAGCTTGCCGGCAAAACGGCCCAACATTCGCGGAATATCTGGCAGTGTAAAGGGGAGCTTTTGATTCTGGGAGCCAGACCATAGAGGGTGGAGCTATGGAGGAGTGAGGGGTGGATCTGACTCGCTGTGGTGAAGCCTTGCAGAAAATCTGTCACTCAAAGCAGCCCCTCCCTTAATAATATGTAACTTTAAGCCTCAATAAAATGTAAACGGTGAGTTGTATAAACATTCATCCTCCATACAGTTGTCATGAAGTGGAAAATAAGAGTATAGAGACCAAAACTGTTTTTGTACCCGACTGTGAACATGTTTACTTCTGCTGTAAAGCTGGGCATTTTAACATAGGGATTCATGATTAATTCACTTTTGGAGCCAGCCTCAAGTGCCCATTAGAGGAACTGCAGTTTTTGGCATTTGTGCGTTGGCTTTATTTTTCTACCCTTGAGGTTGTTGCTTGGTCCCAACCCAAAGAAAACTAATTTATAATGACATAAAACTGAGAAAAGCAACCTTGCATTTGAGAAGATATTTCAGTCCTAATTTTAATACCAATTTGTCTTTGTCGTTGCTCACTATAGGTACACACAGAATCTTGTACTATTATAGATTCATTTGTTTATTTTCTTGATTAACATATAAATCATTTGGTCCTGAAAATGTTAGGAGAAAAAAGTAAAAAAAAAAAAAAAAAAAAAAAACTCGTCCCAATTTCTCCAAAGCCCAAACTGAAATTCTCTATTTTTTTGTCCTCTATCTATCCAAGAGCCCAGAACCCAAAGATATTCCGTTTAATGCCATAAAAGACAAAGAAAACCAGTAAATGTTCTCCTTACAATTACTATCAATTAACTAATCGTTGCAGCTCATGTTATTTTCAATACAATGCCTACTTATAAAGTTTCAATTACACTCTTAAAATAAGAATTAACAGCTATATTAATTCATGATGCCATTATAAAGTAGTGATCATTAATGTTCATACACAGAAAAAATAAAATGATCTGACTACAGGAGAAAACAGTGTCAGAGCACGGACGGTTGCAGTCTGTGCTTGCAGGAAAAATAACCCTGCATTACTAACTTAGCTGCTGTGTCGTCATGGTAACAGCCATGTGACTCAGGGCTGGTCATGAGCAGCAAACATCCTCCAACTCTCTCTCCTCCCCACCACATGCTCTCTCACCCAATCCGATCCCAGCGTCCCTGTCGGGTTAACCCACTCGCAGAGGGAGGCAGCAGGGGCTTGGCAAGACACAACCTCCAGTTTGAAAACACCCATATGTCATTCACCAGCCTCACAGCTTTGAGCGGCTGATAGAAATGTGTAACAGATGAAGAAAAAATGTGTGTTTAAATGTTCACATTTAAAAAAGATTTTGGTCGCCACTTTCAGTCTTTTCTTCTAACAATTTCTCAAGGTACAGGGACGCACTGATGACTTACTGTCTTTTTCAAAGGTCTGAGTGTAATAAGTCAAGAAAAAGTTATAGTATGTCTGCTGCCTTTTCAAATCACTTCTCCTTGACCTCCATGGAAGATACAATAAGACCAATATGAGAAGTGAAAGAGAAACGTTGCATTATGAAATGGCTAAATTCATGCTTAGAAAACCCAACACTATATAACCTTGCAACATCAGCTGAGAACGTAAACTCTGTGCCGTATTTGAAAAAAAGGGCTGCAACTAACGATCATTTTATTAGAGACTGATCCATATTTTATTATCTTGTAATCATTTGGGCAATAGAACAGACATCACAAGTTTCCAGAGCCCACGGTATTGTCTAGAAATGTCTTGTTTTGTCTGACCAGCAGTCCAACACCAAAAGATATTCTGTTTAATATCATAGAAGATGAGGAAGAAACTGCAAATATTCACAATGGAGAAGCTGGACCAGCGAGATTTTGCCATGTTTTGCTGAAATTATTAATTGATAATCACAGTAGTCACTTATTAATTTTCTGGCAATACACAAATCACTTCATCCACTAAAAATTCCATCTCTTTTTGAAACATCCTTGGGTTGAGTAGTTTTAGGATGGCAGCATCTCCTTTCCTTTATGATAGTCCTTGCATGTAGAGACAACGCCTGGCTATAATCATGAACTCAGGAACCGTACCAAATACAAACAAAAAAGAAAGAGAAAAAAAGACACATAGCTGCATTACTATACTGTCTGTCTCTCTTGTAAAGACTGGGAGTGATACATGTTGTCTTGAGCTACTCAGAGAAGCAAAGGGGTGAGGAGTGGCACCTTTACACTGAGCTTTAACAGCCTTACAAGTTCAGTGCATGTCACACTGTACGATGGATCTCCTATAAACTGTGCAATAGCAGTTTTTAGTATATCTTTCAGTGATGGTATTTTATCTAATAGATTTAGGATTTTATTTGCTTTTATCCTGTGTTTTTACCATAAAGCATGTTGTAAATATGTGTTTGAATGGTGCTATAAAAATGAAGACATTATTATGCATCAAAACAATGGAAAAGAAAGGAGACTGTTAAGTTGGTTGTGGTCAGGAAGTTTTTAGAATATGTATTTTTACATTATATTATACATGGTTGGTTTGTAAACATGAGTTGTATCAACAGCCACATGATCAGATTCTGTTCCTTAACTTCTGAATGTGTATGAATTTTAGCAGAGCCTGTTTTACACCTGTTGGTGGACAATGCACTGTGCTTAGTTTAGCTCCAACAGGCAAGTCTTAGTTTGTTGCTAATAATTCATGTGAGATCTTTTCACAATCATGTTTAATTGGATTGGTTTCAAAGTGAAAGCCTAATGAGTGGCCTACAGGTTAAAATGCAAACCATCTAATCACAACGTCCCCAGTTTGCCCAGGAACCTTTGTTGCTGGAGGTCCTTTCTCTCCTCTCATTTACCTCTCTGCTGTTGCTATAAAATAAAGTCAAAAGTGGTACTTTGGGAGACAAAAGTGTGCTTCACTAAGAGAAAAAAATGACATCTGCAAGGTCAATATGCAGCTCATTACACTACTAAAGATACAAAGAGAATCTGTAATAAACCGTACTTTCAAGTAAGCTACACTTAGTTGTGTTAGCCAATGACAGTAAACAATAAATGATCTGTTCCCTTATGCAGTCTATGTATAACAGGTGTCAATATATCCTTGTCATACGTGAATTCCTGTGCTCCCAAAATACACGTCTGTTTCTAGTGAAAACATGCCGGCAGCGAGTTGAACTCTGACCCACTGGCCTCACTGTTAAGTAGAAAATATCGTCTGGACACTGTTTTATTCAAAAGAGCCGAGTCTGAGGAGGACAGCTTGTTTACAATCATCTATTATACAAGACTAGAAGCTCCAGTACTTGTTGGAACAGCTAAGTCTGACTTGCTAATTAAGGGGTAAGTGCACACACAGGACACGCTCTCTTCTCTGCGTCTGAGGAATTGATTGTTGGACTGGATTATAACCATTGGCCTTGAGAATTACAGAGGATGTGCTTCACCCCCCACCCTCCACCCTCCACCCCACCCTACCCTACCACGATATGACAACAAACCAATCACATGCTACATCATCTGCTTTCATCTGGAGTAAGAACTAGGTCGCTCTTGATCAGGAGAATCACCATACATCTGCAGGTTCAGCAGCATGCATTACACGGGCCAAGTGTGCAGGAGAGCTCATTGTTGCCTGCCGGGGGATTTAAGCAGGTTTGCTTTCCCTGTGGCAGCACAAAATTAAACACTGCACTCTTTGAAACTATATTTTCTTATGGAACTGACAGAAAAACAATAATGTCTTATATTGCTTTAAATCACATTGTACCAAAATAAGCAACTGTCTGAGCTTTGATACTTTCACAACAGTAGTTTACTGCATTACTGCCTAATCTTTGTCAGCGTATGGAGGCTGTGAGTGGATAAAATGATGGACAGGTACTTCTATCAGGAGTATGTGGTTTATTTGTCCCATCGCTGGGGCAGTTTGCCACAGAGGGGCAAGCATTTCCTTCAGTATGACAGGAGCACTTCATACAGTTAGCCATGGGTGGCTAAGCTAGCAGTGTTTGCAAGACAGTGCAGCTGTAGTGCTCTGCTGAAATCTGCATTGGGGCTGCTCAAATCCACAAAAAAACAACGTCAGCCATACCCTGACACGTCGAATGACAACTGTAGCTTGGCGTGCAAGTTACATACCCCATTTTGCTGGATTTTGGTGGCTTTAGTTGAGTTGAAAATGATCCTCTCGGTGGTCTCTTGAGGGCGGTGTAAACAGGCTGGAGGCTAGCCTCAGCTTCGGATCCCCTCTCTCTATCTCTGTCTGTGTCCAACTAAAGCCGCTCTGCTTGTTGTGGCTTCACGGCCGGCGGAGCCACGGTGCTGTTCTCACACCAGACATGGGCTCGTTGTTGTTGTTGTTGTTGTTATGCCCTTGGGTACATTTTCGTTTGGTGGTTTCATCCGAGGAAACGTGTCTGTGCATGCATGATGAAGGCAGAAGCAGCAGTACTGGCGCTAGTAGTTAGTTGCAGCCGTTAGCCAAATAAAACTCACAAACGAGGATTAACGAGCTAAACTCGGGACAACACTGACAGGAAAGGCAGTGTGATTTATCACCAATTTAAGCTTGTGAACTTGCCTTTCTGAATACAAAGAGTGTATGTCGAAAGAGAAACACAAAAATGTTGTCAAACCGGTAAAATAGCGCTAAATAAGAGCTTTATCCACACGTCGCTAGCTTGATTTAAGTGCTCCGTTAGCTGCTGGTGTGAAAAACACTGGAATCTGACAAACTGGTACATGTAGATTTAGTTGTCCTCAGCCGAAAAAAACTCAACAAACCGACTGTTCATAAATCCCACTTTCAGTCGCTGGCTCTTTCTTTCAGTCCGCTGTGCCATTAAATTAAATTTCTCCAACCTAGTGCGGCATTAAAGAGTTTTTTAACTGCAGCAAGTCAGACCTTTACCGCCGCTTTGTGATGGTGGACATCTTCTCTCAAGAGGGAGCTGGGTCTCCGGTGTTTTTGGAGAAAAGACAGAAAACACTTGGTGCATAATCCAGGTTTTATCTTCATCATCCTCCAGCTCGGCTTTACGGACGTCGATGTTCACCGAAAAATGTGTAGGTCTGATGTATGTGCAGCCACTCATAAACAAGCTGGTGTCCTATTGTTTACTTCATTGTTTGCGTTATTTATCCGAGCGTTAAACCGGGATTCAAATTATGATCCAGGGGCTCCATCAGCGGGTTCATCCTCTCATTATCGTCCGCCTGTCTGGTCTCTTTCTGCCCGCATCTCATTCATTTAGCTCGGCTCCATCCTCCGCTGCTGCTCTGTAGGGAGCATTAACTGACGACGTCATCACGTCACCTCTGAAATTTTGACGTAATTAGCAATAAAGTGTTTGCTCACATCCGGTGTGGCTATAATAAAAGTTATATTCACCTTATTTTTCACGGAAACACGGAGGCAAAACAGAAAGCAGCCAGCTTCCGTTATTTTTTTGCAGTGGTGGGAGAAATACTATATATATACTTATATATATGGATTATAATCATTGACACATTGTTTACATGACTCTACTATTGCAGGTAGTAACAAATTTAACTTGCTGCTAGGTTGCTTAATCTAACGTTATAATTATACATCATAATGAATGTTAGTTATATTTTTTGTTATCTGAATGTACAAAGTAACTTGTATCTAATGTCAAATAAATGGTGTGGAGTAAATATTGTGTTATAAACCATCTATTACATGTTTATATAGTGCTTATAAATGCTAAATAGGGGGATTAAAGTAAAGTGTTCAACCTTTATATATTAAGGAGTCAGCAAAGACAAAATGTTGGTGCTTACTTTTATTTTGAAAGGAAAAAAATATATATATAATTGGGATATAGAAAGCAGAGAGGAATGTCATGATAGGAACCAAAAAGCAACAAAAAAAAGGAATCTTATAAAGTACATTTACATTTGTATGCTTTTAAAAATCATTTTAAAATATGAAGTTTCAATAAATACTTCAATACATTTAGGCATGCGGATATATATATTTTTTTACATTTCATTACAGTATTTAATTTATAAAAATGACTTTTTCATCTTAATTATTGCACTTACGTTGTGATGGGTTCGTCCTAAAACCAGTCACATGCATAAGGTCATAAAAGGTTAAAGGTCAAACTTGGGTCATGTTCGGGGTCAGAAGAAATCTACAAGTTTAACAAAAATGGTTCAAAAAAAAAAAAAAAAAAAGCACAATGGTTCAAGAAAAGAAAGGGACAGAGCAGTGTGAGGAAGTTACCCGCCACTGAGCAAGTATCTGTTGCCAAGTTTTACCATTACACATGATCTGGAGGATGTTTAATATCAATAACGACCTCTGTGAATGAGCCACGATGTCTTACTGCATGCAAAATGTTCAGTCACAATGATTTGTGACACTTAGCAACAGTTTCTCTATTTGAATGGCAGCTGTAACTCCACAATTTCAGGAATAGTTTGACATTTTTGGGAAATATGCTTGTTTGATTTCTTGCAGAGGGATAGCTGAGAAGATCGACATCATTCTCATGTCTGTACAATAAATATGAAGCTACAACCAGCCGCTGGTTAGCTGAATATAAAGACTGGGAACAACTTGCCTGGTTTTTTCTTTGGGTACCAAAATCATCCCACCAGCACCTCTAGATCTCACAATAACACATCATACCTTGTTTATTTAGCCAATATGTAAAAACTGCAATTTAATGGTTTCAAGGGGGGATTGTTTGGGACCATTTCCCTATCTCCCGTCAGTTGTTTTCTACAAAGCTTAAACCTGCAGTAACTGAACACAAACTTCATACTATCAAGTACCAATGTAAGAACACAGTTTCTCAGACATCCAACCTGATGAATAGACATCCAATATTCACTCCCTTTTAGCTCTGGTTTTGGTCTCTAACAACTTCTGAGAGAAACATCTGGCTGCTCAGCAACTAAATGCAGTTACCCAAACGTACATTTGCCAGATCAACCAGTTAGTCTTCATTCTCACAGTCTTCTTCTCCTGACAAACTGGAAAAAATACTATTTGAAAATACTTAAGATGGGGCATGAATCTTAATGGAAGGCAATGGGAGTTGCCTTTCACAAAAAAGTGCATAACTTCCATATGGATTCACATGCCAATTGGCAAAATGTGGGATTACCTGGAAGCACATGGTCACAGTTATTGTGAATTTGAATTTGCATTTGTTTTACTTTTGACAAAGCCAGGCTAGCCGTTTCCAGTCTTTGTGCTAGGCTAGGCTAGGCTGCTTCATATTTACTGCACAGACATAAGAGTAGCATCTAATCTCCCACCTAACTCTCAGGCAGGAAAGTGAATGAATAAATTCACTTAAGTCAGACCATCCCTTTTAAAATTAGCCATGGTACTCAGTGCATGACTTGTTAAATACAGAAACGTAAATGTGATTTTCAGTTAAACAGGGTTTAACAGGGTTTGACAGGGTTTAACACATAATAAAAAGACTGGTATAAAATCACACACACACACAAACACACAACAAACTCAAACAACAACTCCAGTAAGTATATAAGCTTGTAAAACAAATGTTTGAAGGCAGTGGAAACTCTCTGTCAGGTTAATAAAAATGACAGTAAAAATAAATATAAACATCACATATGATCCAAATGTTGAGAGCAGGAGGCTGCATATGCTACCAGCAGAGGGCGATGAAGCTTCAGACTTCAGCTGAACTAATTCCCAAAGACCGGTTTAGTTCAACATGCAGCATAGAAGTTTGTGCATCATGCATTCAAACCAGAGATCCTCCACATGTGGACTTTGTTAAAGATTAAACATTCCCTCAGCATTTTTTAAAGACCCCATGAAACATCAGTTCATCTGGAGGTTATTTTCTCAAGTAATCGATTAATCGTTTAGTCTATAAAATAGTGAAAAATGCTAAGTGATGTCCTTAAATGTCCAAAAAGACATAAAACAGAGAAAACCATTAAATGGTCACATTGGAGAAGCTACAACCAGAGAATAATCTGAGTTTTTTGTCTCATGACTTAAACGATTAATCGATTGTTTAAATAATTACAGATTAATTATCCGCAGAATTGTTTCAGCTCTAATAATACTATTGTAAGAGAAGAGCCCCATAAAAAGGTTTTCATCATCTGTCTCACGCACTGCCATCTTTTTTAGTTACATTTTTTTGGTCATTTGTTAATGGGTCTTTAAGAGTAATTAAAGGATAATGTATCATAACGGAGGATGATCACAATGTAGGTCATTATAATTCATCGGGGGGAATCTGCAGATATTAAAACATTATATCCATCCATCTCTTTTCCATCTCAAAGAGTGACAGCACAATCAGTCCATCACATGAAACAACCAAAGTTAGATTCAAGTAATCTTTTTTTTTTCAGTTGGTGCTATACATATATATGTGTGTGTATATATATATATGTGTGTGTATATATATATATATATATATATATATATATATACACACACATATACATATATATATATATATAAAACACTTTGTCAAAATACTGTCCCAGTTAAAATGGCATCCTTGGAGGAGGAAAAAACACAGAATGCACAAGTCAACAGATAATATTTGTTATTAATGATGATCTAGAGAACGACAGCTGATTGTGTGTTAAAATTTCCAGTGTTGGTATTTCCAAGTTTACTTTGTATTGCGGCCCCAGCTGTGCTGAGCTACTAAAAGTCTGATCCTGTCTGGGCTGAAGGTAAACAGTTAGTTTGGATCACATCCTAACATAAACTCTCTCATTAATGTACTGCAGCTCTATCAGATACAGCATGTTAAACTAGATCAGCAATTTTCAAGGTGACACAAATTCAATATATATTAAATATCAATGGGTTTTGTCAACCCTATTATTAAAATAAAGTTTTGGAATTACATTTCCTATTATGCTTTGGGGTAATCTCTCAAGAATCTGTACGCAACAGAACATGATTTCTATCAGAAGTGTTCTGATTTCCATTTGTAGTTCATTTGTGGTCTGAATAGTAGTGACTAATTACTTCTGACAACAGGGAAACAGTCTATGTGGAAAGGTGGAACGCACTGGTCAAAATGCAACCTCAGAACCCATCAGCTATTATCGGATAATGATTGAAGCCAAAATGACCACCACATGGAAGAGGAAGTCTTTGCTCTGATATCTGCTGGCTACACTGGATCAGCCTGAAACATCGGCCCTCTTCAGCAGAGGCTTATCTCCGTCAGACCAATAGCCAATGGGTTCTGAGATTGTGCTTTGAGTGATGTACACAGGAAGTATAACGTAATGGAGTCAGTGAGTTAGCTGTGAGCTACAACTTGAGCCCCATTTTGGCAAATTGGCACCAGTAAAAGTATGCCGAATTAGGTGATAGCAGTTCCTGTTTGCAGTGTACCCATGGATGTACAGACAACTATCACTGTTTTACTTTGTAACTGTAGGAACTTAAAGTTCTGCATTCAAAAGGAGCGTCTTTTTTCTATGAAATCTAAGCAGATTTGAGGGTTGTTGTTTTTTTTTGAGCAAGACATTAGAGATAATGACATCCTCGGAAGTGCAAGTCCCACTCAATCTAAAAATATGTGCATCGTGTCTGTGTGTTCAGATTTGAATGAATTATGACTCTGAGAAGAAGCGAAATTTTTGGTGCAAATCGTGGCAAAAGGGCGCTAAGAGTTTTAAAGCACCTTCATAGCCTCCATGAGCTGATGCTGCTTCAACTGCTGAAAACTACAATAACTAACTTCCCGCTGTTTTAAGAACAGATGATGGAGATTGACTCAGAGTTTGATATCCTTCCTCCAAAACCTATTTTTTTGTTAGAACATATTTTTTACTTTATATGTAACTATTTCTATATGTAGCTATTTATCATTTTTAAATTAAAAATGCTAAAAACAGGCATGGGTGATTTGCTAAACACAAATCAGTGCCAGTTTTGGCACTCTTCCCACCAGGATGATAAAAATGATCCAGATTAGCAAATTAAAGTTTGACATTATGGAAAATATGCTTATTTGTCTTATGCTGAGCATTTGTGTGCTAAATACAAAGTTACAGCCAGTAGCTATATTCCCCAAAAAGTCCTTTAAGGAAGCGGGAATTGTCCTATCATGTGTACACGTTTAGGCATTTTATGCACTGAAAGATACAGTACAGATGGTTGTCACATAGTTGAATGTAAAAGTGTACAGCACACGTATTCAGTCAAGTCTGAATGCTTACTGTGTCGTTGTAAGTGAGAGAAACGTAAAAAAACATAACTCACTTCCTAAAACAAACCCATCACAGCAAGCTACAGTACAACTCTGACATGTAGACTAACATGATGAGAGGTTAGAGGTTGTATCCTCGACAAAAATGCCACAGCGACGACATAAAAAAAGATTAGTGGTCCATCTTTACAAACAACACACAGAAGCATGAGTAAAAAAGACCAACATACTTCTGAGCAGTTTTCTATTATAAAAAATCAAGGGTTTTTGTTCAAATTGCACCACGGTATCTCCAGGTGATTTAAGCCATTGCTTTGTCTTCATCTTGGCTCCACATATCCATAAAAGATGGAATTTACAAACTTCCAATAAGCTTAGTTTTCCCAGTCAGTGCATGGAAGGCCTTCATCCTCTGACTCTGACTCTGGTGAAGCCTCCTTGATTCTCCTCAGGGCTTCATGGATGCTACGGGTCAGAGCATCGGCAGAGTGGGGGAAGCTCTTGGTGTGACGCTGCTGCTCTGGCCGGGTCCGTACCTTCTTCAGCCGGACGCCCTGCCGGATCTGAGCCAGGATGTTGTTGCTGTCGTCGTCTGGGTCGGGGCCCAGGACTCGTAGCTCGGCCTTCCTCAGGTGGAAACTGCCACGTTTGAGAGAGGCCAGCACCTCGTCCATGGGGGAACTCGCTGCAGAAACGCACAGATGCCGCAGTTAGCCTCACATACAAGTTAAAGACTTTTTAATACCAGGTAAAAAGCAATTTCAGAAAAAATTTCAGTACTTTGTACTTTCGCTTTTAATCAATAGGACAGTTTATTCGCGTGACACAGAGAGAGAGAGAGAGAGAGAGAGAGAGAGAGAGAGAGAGAGAGAGAGAGAGAGAGAGAGAGAGAGAGACATGCAGCCAAAGGCCATGCATTGGAATCCAACTTACGGCTGCTGCGGCAAGGACAGAGCCTTTTTACATGGGGCGTCTACTCTACCATGGGTGCCCCAGCTAGCAGTATATTCACAGTGTTGGGTGCAGGTCTAATGGTGTTTGACCATTAGACAAAAAAGACTCTACAGCCTCCTGCAGCAAAATCCACCAACACAACAGGCATACTTTCAGTTTATGTAGGTGATAATGTAAAGCAAGCAGGTCGCTTTGTGTCTGGGTCCTGCATCACCTTGTTGATATTCATCTTGCCATAATGAGCCACTCCCTGTACATTATCCTGCTTATTACACTGCTATTTACTAAAGAAATGTCATTTAACCTAAAATATTAATTTTAAAAAATGATTTTCTTGCTTCCGATAAGCGTCTGTGATGAGAAGTGCATCCATAGCAATGCTCAAATTCAACCAATCCCTGTGATTTCTGCATGACCATGCAATTTTGTCCAATCACTACAACCTTTCAACAAATTTGACCAAGCATCACAGTTTCCAGTGCGTTTGAACAATCATAGATCTTTCCCACATGACATTAGCACACTCACGTCCTTGTTTCTGGTTGTGAAATGTAAACATGAGTGACTCAAACATCTCACATTTACCAACAAACTGCTAAAGACCATGCAAGGAACTTCCCTGATGTACTGAAGAAAAGCAGAGGTAGACAGTTTTGCACCTCGGGCAACATTTGGATGAACACAAACAACAATCATCGACTGGCAAACACTTTTCTACCACAAAACACAACCAGAGAATGGCTGAGGCGTATTGACAACAAACAAGACAAATCACAATGACAGAGGCTGTTGCATACAGATCTGTTGCACGTGCTTAAAGAGTTAAGGTGAGTTGATTAAATATGCATGGTTAGTGGTAATGTTTCTGTAGTATACATCACAAACTCAGAACACTGCACTTTTATTCTCACTGGGACAAGTTGCCTTTGATTTTTAATGAATTATACAAAACAAAAAAAAGGAAGAAATGCAAAAAAATGCCAATAAGCATCGCACCATGCATCAGTTTTTTGTAGAAAATAGCTTGTCAAGCTATGGTAGTGCAATAAACACCAAAGGGTCAGGAAGGTATTTGAAACCTTGGACAGTGGTAATAGGTGCTATTCAAATAAAAGTTACTTATATTATGTTATTACATCTATATATTGTAATTCTCATTATTAGAGGCGGGGTCGGCTATTCCCGCATTGGAAATCATGAAATCAGTTGACACAAAGGCAGATTATCCCATGGCTTCTTTATTAAAATATGAGTTTGTCTGGCTGCACTGTAAACAGATACACCAGCTGCCCTCCTGTTGTATCTGTAACAAAGTACCTGCTCAACAAGTGTTTGCTGCTATGACTTCTGGGAAATGTCGTATTAACCGCACTCGTTACGACTATGCATAACCACAGGTGACGCCAAATAAACCAGGACTGAAATCTAAAGGATTATAACTGAACCAAAGACTTTTCAATTGTTATATTATAAATTGAGAAATGTGATTTTCCTCCTCACCTCTCCTCCATTGCGACGAGTCCAGCGAGGCTGTTTTCTTCAGCTTCTTCCTGCCGTCTGTAGCTGACTGCTGTCAAAGAATCGAGGGGAAAATGGAGCCAGGGGTAGAGAGGAAGATTCTGACTCACACTTATGATGCTGCACTGGGCTGGGGTTATGTCCCCTCCCCTCACCCTGCTGCTGGTCCTCTGAGGGAGGAAGTGGTGGAGGAGGCGGGGGAGGTGGAGGAGGAGGAGGAGGAGGAGAGGAGGGGGAGGAGGACCCAGTGAAAGAATAGATGGGGAGGCCGAGAGGGGAGGCAGTGAGAGGAATGGAGATGAAGAGTCGAGAGTTTCAAGTTCAACTGTAGGTAAAGAGACGCTGTCGCAGCCGCAGGCGTCAGGTGGTGGAGGAGCAGAGAGTTCTGGGAGATCTAAGATGCAGTCGGTCTGAACGCTGGCTGAATGAGTGCTGGGCTGCTGTCCGGCTCTCCTCCTGCTGTGAGGCTGACTCAGACGCAGCCGGCTGGACTTCACAGTCACCTGGCCTGGATAACGCTGATACGGAGAGTCAATAAAAAGAGGTCAGACACAAGGATCACATTTTAAAGGTCCTCTTCAGAAGGAGTTGATCATTAGTGGATTTCTAAGTGCTCACCTGTTTGAGGCTGCGGAGTCGGTCCAGAGTTCGCTGCCTCTCCTGACTCACTCTTGTGTTGCTCTTGGCTTCATCTTCCTCAGCTTCACCTCCCTTTACAGGAAACAACAGAGTAGCTCTGATGTAGTAACAAGTTCATTAAGGATGATGCAAAAGCTGTCAATTACACTCAGACTAAATAACTGGACCCCAACTGCTTAAAAAGCAGAGTCTGCTCAGGCCAACCTGAATTCCTGGAGAGAATTTCAATGGAAAAAATAACACATTTTTCAGAACACCACAAACTGTGACAAAGATGAATCCAAACCATTCAGGCAGCTGTAGGAGGGATGATGAGAGAGCATGGCTACCAATGTGAAAATATTTTGGCAATGCCCACTGTTAGATAACTTTTGGAAATCAATATTTACCACTGTGAGCAAAGTATTAAATGATAACTGCTAAAGGATCCTCTGACAGCAATTGCTGTGATGAAACAAGATGTAATTCACAGTAGGAAAAAGATGTATGCCTCACAAATATTACAAACAGCAGTAATAAAAGCAATTACAATAACATAGCTTAAAAAGGATCTCCCCACCTATGCTACCTATATCTTCAAAGTGAGACAAAATACACAGGAAATTTAATTTTCTATTTCTTCATAAGCCGAAGACTGTGATAAGTATTTGAGTCTTACCTGTTGCAGTGTCTGCAGGGAATCAGCATGGCTACCTTGTCGCTGTTGTAACTTCTGGTTGTGATTGACAATACAGATTTCCTATTCAAGAAAAAAAGCACATGAATGATGCACTAAACTAACCTGTGCAGCTGTTACATAAGACTTACCAGAGTCTTCAAAGCAGTGGTGAAATGTAGTTAAGTTCTTTTACTCAAGTACTGTGTTTTAGTAAAAATTCAAGGTATCTGTACATTAGGCGTATTTTCAAAGTGTGGTATTAGTAATTTTTACTTAAGTAAAGGATCTGAATACTTCTTCCAGTACTACTTAGAAAGGCCAGCAGCCTCAACAACAAACCAGCATCTCACCGCCTAATGAATCATCAGTGCTTACCTTCTTGTTTTTGAGGTAGACTTTCTTGGCAGTGATGCGGCCTCTGCGGGCTTCCAGCTGCCGTGTCCTCTGCTGTAGGACACTGAGTTCTTCATCTCTGAGGGGGGACGGCGGGGTTGCAGGATCTTCTTCACCTTTCATGGCATCGGGGCTCTCAAAGGCATCGTAGTACACCACCTCATCCTGTCGCTCTGGTACAACATCAGAACAGATTCATCAAAATGCAGTTTATCAGTGCAGCTTGGACAGGTTCTTGGTTTATATAGCTGGTATAAAGCATCTTTACTTTTGGTGGGCTGTCATGTCTTCCATCTTAATTATACAGTCTATGTGTTGTGTGTTGTTACTTCTCTGTCCATATATAGTACCGCAATATCAACATACAGTATCTGCAGTAACCACCAGTTTGTCACACTAAACGATACAAAAACAGATGTTCACCTGTCATTTGCCTGCGTAGACTCTGCAGCTGTGCAGTCAGCAGCAGCTCTTCACAGCGCAGCACCTCTGCCTGTATATCATACAGCTGTAGCTGCAACTCATAGTAGAGCGCCTCCAATTGGTCCAGACGCAGCATGGCATCCTCCCCACCTTGCAGACTCTGCATCTGGAAGCAAGAGCACAACACGCAATTGCATTACTCTTCTACTACAGACCAGAGGGCATGTGGCACAGGCTGGGTGATTCTGCAGTGCTTCCTGTCTGTGCATAAGTTTTAACTGAAGTGGAAACTGAACCTGAGGCAGTGCTCCTGCTCTCTTTTTCCAAGTGCTGAGCCAACATAGACTAGGTACTTTTTATGTATTTACATATGTACATAAAGCATTGACCCCTACAGTCATTCCCAATGAGTCACTTCCACTGTTGAACACCAGGATGTTATTCACTCCATTGCAGGATGTCTGAGCCATGAGGTCATTTTACTAACACAGCCATGATCTTGCCTTTTTTTCCTCTCTCAACTAGTCTTTGTCCAAGTGTTTGTGGTCCTCAGACAGGTTATTGTCAGTCAAGTACATTTACTCAAGCACCGTACAATTTTAAGGTATTTATACTTAAATATTTCCATTTTATGCTATTTTATTTCACTGCATTTTGGAAGCCAATATTGTATCTTTTTTACTCCTCTACATTTATTTGTCAAAATCGTTTACATAACAATAGTTACTCTACATAATCAGAATATTATGACAAAACAAAAGTCAACTAATAGATGATGCAGAATCATAAATTAAGCTGTAGGACAGTTAAAATGAGCTCTGCCTTTACCAGCTGCATCATGAAAATCATGAATACATTAATGTATCATACTTATAATCCAGTAATATAATACAGATATGATTCTGACATGAACCACTCTGTAGGATGTGTACTTTGACTTGTACTACTTGAGGTATATTGTGATGTCAGTACTTACGCACACTTATTTTCACTGCTAGAAGAATGGTCTTTTCATAAAACTGGACTGTCTATGCAGTGGAAAGATGTAATTACTTTAGATATCGGTGCTACACGACCAGAGAAAAGACAGAAAAAGGGCTTTGGCATTTGCTTTTGCTCAAAGGGTAGAAAAACCTATAACTGCCAGAATGCACTGCACTACACGAGACCAATAAAGGCTCCCAGTGGTAGGTGAGGTAATGCGAGCTCATCTGTTTTCACACAAAAGCAATATGGCAGCTGGCTGGGAACAAACTGTCTCAAGTTACAAGCAAACAGTGCACTAAAATATGTTTCTGAAAACATTTTAGGCAAGAAATAGGCAAAGCAGTAATAGAATCTTGATTTGTTTTTGATTAGCACTTCCCAGTTTTATCATTTATCCTCTCTGTCCATGGTGGAAGGCAAACAAAAATAAGTAAATAAAATCTGTCTGAGAGCCAGCAAAACCCATCATCCATCAGATTTTCGCAGGCAAATGACCAGGGAGATTTGGGCACTGGTGAGATGGAGCTCATTTACACATACTAAACATGTTGTTATGATACAAAGCTGGTCAAACATCAGCAAAGTATCCCTTTAAGCAAGACTCTGAAAGGGCTGTGGCATTTACTTTTGTGCAAAAGGTAGAAAACCTACAACTGCCAGAATGCACTGCACCGCTCCACACCAAAAAACACTTCCACTGGTCGGTGACGTAATGTGAGCTTGTCCGTTTCGACACAGAAAGCAATATAGCAGCTGACTTGTGACATAAACTCTCAAATTAAAGTTAAATGGTGCACTAAAATATGTTTGTGAAAACTTCTGAGGTGAGAAATAGGCAACACAGTAAAAAAATATTGCCTTAGATTTGGTCAGTGCTGCGTAATTTGCCATCCAAGCTCAATGACCATATGGCTCCAGCTTCTCATAAAAAAATTCTGTCAATCCACTTCTGTACTCTTTGTGTCCGTAATGGTGGGCAAACTAAAATGCAAAAGTACAATCTGTAGTTCGAGCAACAGCCCTAGAGCCAGCAAAAATCTGACTGGATTATTTGAGCTGAGAGATGAGCAGGAAGATCTGGGCACTGGTAAAATAGAGGGAACTTTACCACAGTTCATTCACACATTACTACCCAAATTGTTAAAATAAATAGCTGGTTAAAAATAGGAAAAGTATCCCTTTAAGTAAAACTGGTTATTGTGGCTTCTGACAAACTCACCTATCATCACAAGTTTTTGAGAACAAACTCAAATAAACTTAAAAATCTGGCACACACAACTTGGTCTACATCAGTGCTAAACTGTCTCACAAGTAGCATCAGTGTGTGTCATGGTGTACTTTACCTCCTCCTTCAAGCCATGTTTCCTCTGTTCCAGGCAGATTTCCTTGGCTCTCATCAGCTGCAGAGTTTCTTTGGAAACAGCATACTGCAGCCGCTCCATGCGTTCCACCGCTGCTGCCCACGCTGACTTGCCAAACTTCCTCTGGTCGGCACGCATCCGCTCATACAAAGCTGCAACACATATTATATGACCGTCAGAAATGGACCATTAATCATGAAGTTCATGGATATACAATATGTGGCAACTATTTTAATAATTGATAATCATTTTGAGTATTTTTTATAGTTCTTCTGGAGGGAGGAGGGACTTGCAGAGATCACTTTGGTATGTGAGAGATTGCAGATCTGAGATGGAGAATGTTGGTTTTAAATAAACTCAATGTGGAGTATTAACTGCACTTTGTTATAGAGTAAACATACAACACAAAAGGTTCAAAGATCACAGCAAAGACAAATAACCCTCACTGCTTTATAAATACAGGAAATGCCTTCTTTGACATGTTTACCTTTCTGTGCCCTAGTCGTGGTTTCAAAGAACTTGACAGTCAGGTCCTGTATAGAGAGTACAGCAGCGTGGGCCTTCTTCTGCCACTCGTCATCCTCTTTCCTCAGGCTCTCCACTCGACGAGGACCCAGGCGCTCCGTCTCCAGTGAGATCTGATAGGGGTCAAAGCAGGTCGTTAGAACAGATCGAACACACAATATTTGCATCAGCGCAGATAACTGAGTTCAGTCAGTACATACCGCAGGTTTCAAAGTCTGACACTTTGCAACCCCACCACATTACTACATATAATACGTGTATGGTGCAATGTGAGGAGTTCGTATTTTTAGTTCTTGTCACTCCTTTTATTATTCTTTTCTTTGTCTTACTTCTATTTAGTAGATAATCATTACCTATGTTTGGGGGATATAAACAGGAATTGTTATGTTGCCATGAGTTCAGTGAGTTTGCTGGACTTTTTTTTTAGCCTGGCACCATTAAAAGTATTACAAATTAGCTATTAGCAGCTCCTGTTTGCAATGTATGTACAGATCATTGTATTACTTTTAATCTAAATAAAATTTAAAACATGATGATTCTCAGGCAGGTTCTGGAGTTGAAAGGAGCATATTTTTCTGTGACTTCTAAGCAGATTGCTAGACGTTAATTCATTGTGGACACTGAAATTATATCTTTGGAAAGTCATACTAGTTATAAAAATATGTGGAGTATGTCTGTGTGTTCAGATTTGACTGAGTTATGGCTCCACAAAGGACTACGATTATGACACAAGTTGTAGGAATCTGGTGCTTTGGGTTTAAATTGGCAGGCCAGACTACAATAACTAACGTACTGTTTTTAGAACACTGATGCACAAAGATCTTTGCCTCACCTCTCTCCCTCTGTGACCCCCTTCAACTCTCCCCTGAAAACCCTGGCACCACAGTTCATTACACTGCTCTGTAATACCATTAAGTTACAGCAGATGGTGGTAACAGTGACCAAAGGCATGCCTGTGCATGTTTGTGTTTAGAGTGACACTAACCCAGTGTCCTACTGGGATGCTGGAACAATAAATAAAGACAAGAACCTCTGAGCACAGAACAAGAAATGTCTGAATACACCCTGAACAGAGTTTATATTACGTGGCACAACACTGCATGTCAACCAGAGCTCATGTTTCACAGTTCACCAGCTCGTGTCAGGCCATGTGAAAAAGAGTGAGAAACGGGGAAAAGGCAGTGCCACGTGGAGTTCTGTCCTGGGTGTTGACTGTGAACTGAACCCCCCCCCCTCCTCCAAGAGAAGACCACATGGAACAAAATGTACACAGACACATTGACTCCCTGTGAGGCCCTGTGCACATATATAGTCATATATTAATATCTCAATGTAAAACAGATGTGTGTAGGTGCTCAGAAACAAACACCAACAAACCTCAAAGACCTTGATTTATGTCAGCCATCATACTCAGTGCTTTGTATTGTAGTGTATGTGTGTGTGTGTGTGTGTGTGTGTGTGTGTGTGTGTGTGTGTGTGTGTGTGTGTGTGTGTGTGTGTGTGTGTGTGTGTGTGTGTCTGCACGTGAGGCACAAGAACAGGGAGTGGTTTGGGGGTGAAACAGGGAGCGAATGGGGGAGGAGAGATTACGTCAGAGACCAGAAAGAAAAGAAAAATCACTAAGGGGAATAAGTGAAGTTAAAAAGGGAAAGAAAATCTTAACTCAAATTTTTAGCAGTGATCTCATTGTTCAGGTATCCTTTAACAGAAAGGATACAGTACCACAGCAGCAACATGTGAACACAATTGAAGAGGAAAGCAGCCTCCAACATTTAACACCCACAGAGCACCAAAAGGCAAAGAAATTTGCCCTCAGCAGATCAGTCAGACCTGGTGACATGTCACACCGCCAAAGACATTTAAAGGCATCTGCTGTTTACATTGTCTGCCTGTCATTGTTAAACCAAACCAAAACATCTCCACATCAAGTTGGCCCTTGACTGTCAGTCTGTTGGACTGGTTTCATGCACAGAAGAAAGCATCCACACAAATGGCAAAATGAATCTTTGTGTTTGTGCTTTTTTGTTTTTTTTTTCTAGTTAAGGATAAGAAGCTTATTGAAACATAACATGGTACATTAAAATTAAAAGTCCTTTGTGTAGGCTTAATGGGGACATATTGGCAGAAATGGAATGTCATATAATAAATGTTTTCTTTAGTGTATAATCACCTGGAAATAAGAGCTGTCATGTTTTTGTTACCTTAGAAGCTTAGAGCTGTTTATATCTACAAGGGGAGCAGGTCCTCATCTGCGGCGAACACCACAACACCATGTTTCCACAGTTACCCAGAACAGGCAAACCAAACACTGGCTCTAGGTAGGTAAGTGGGCCTATTTGCATTTTCTTGTCGGCCACCATAGTTTTCAGCCCCTCTGCAACAAGCAGTGTTTAAATCACAGAGTTCCTTTGTTTATGGAGACGAGAACACCTTAGAGAACAATTCTACGTGGTAAAAACCTCACATCTGGATCAGAATTAAGATGAGCACACATTAGAAAAAGGTGGGATAGCAACCTGTCTCCAATGTGCGAAATAAAGAAACACTCATTAGTCATGTGAAACTGGTTTATTCAGTGTTTCAACCGGTTCTAATCACCTGGTTCGTTTGTTTTGGAGAGGAAGAGACCTCAATAAAGAAATTCTAACCAGACAAAGTTTCAGCTGATTGCAATCTACAATCATCCATGCTGGGCACCACTAAATCCCAGTAAATCTTACACACTGGGCCTTAAAGGATTTCTTAGCTACCTTAAATTAAGTCACTGTCAGACCTCAATTTAAAATGTCTTCTCATATCTGAATAAGCACCCCTGGTCACTTTTACATAAACAACACAAGTCTGAATTGAATGTTGTTAGATTAAAGTAAAGGCTGCAGCAGCACATGATGATACATACAGAGTAGGGAGAGAGATTCTCTCTGCTGCCAGGATTTTGACTTGGGTTAGAAAACCTGTCAACATCTCACAGATGCTGGCTTCCTTACACTGGCTACCTGATGCTTTTAGAATAAATTTTAAGGTATTATTTATTACTTACAAAGCCCTGAGAAGCCTTGCTCCAAGTATCTGATCTGTTATTGCCTTATGTACATTCTCACAACGTGAGATCCTCGGATGTGTCACTGCTTGTTGTTCCAAGGTCCAGATTAATTGACAGAAGGGATATAGATAGAGCTTCTAGACTTAGGAATGACCTGCCTGAGGAGATCAGGGCTGCAAACTCTGTCTCATTTTTAAAAACCATTTTAAAAACCCACTTCTTTGTGATTGGTTGTCAGTGATTTCACTTACATTTTCTGACATTTTAGTTTATCTTACTACTTTTTGGCTCTTAATTTGTTTCAATCCTTTTCTGTTTTAAATGTGTTCTGCTTTTATCGTAAATCACTTTGTAACTAAGCTATGAAAGGTGCTATATAAACAGAGTTTATTATTATTATTATTTATTTCACATTTTGTTCTGCATCATACATGAATTTTTCCTCTCAATAATTGTCTGTTCTAATGTGGTGAGGGAATCCATCTCCCAACATCTCTTCTCACAAACGGGGGTATGCATGTTTAAAAGAGTCCTCCAATTTAGCACTGCACTCCTGCAACACCATGATTGACAACAAGAAATCAAAAGTAATGCAGCTGAACCAGAGATATCATCTTTTTTAGTGTGTGTATTCTTCTGCCTTGCCAGTACCAAAGCTGCTCTGCAACAGTACATTTAGGCTGGGCGATTCCAAACATCATGCCAACACCAGACTGAAGAAAAAAAGACAGGTTGATATTTCCCTTTCACCTGTCACATACTGCTGTCACTCAGTTGTTCACTCCTCTAATCCCTGCCTCATGAGTGGCACACAATGTGAGCACCATTCATTCATCACGACTCATAATCACACAGGATGAGACAGAGAGTGAGGAGAGAGTGAGGTAGTGAGAGTACTTCTACATGCCTAACTGTTCATTTGGAGGCAAATATACTTAGAATTTTTCCAAATTGTAGTCACATGGTAGCTTTGGGGCACATCAGAGTGTTGTAACCTAAAAACCTTACTCTTTCTTAATGTAAGGATGTCTGACTTGTTTGTTTCAACTCTTCCTGTGCATGACTAAAACCAGGCAGGATGGAGGGGGAGGAGATGCAACTGTGAGTGATTTCCCTTTATCACCTCTGGTCAACAGCTACTGGTGACAAAACACAGACGTGTCAAATTCGCTGAAAATAGAAGTGACGCCAGTTCCCGTGGTAAAGGGCTGGGATTACAGCATGATGATGACATGGTGGTACCTTATCTCATTTGGTTAAAATAGTGTTAGATAGTAGGCAGGTGTTTATCTGTGGGGGAGGGTGGATATTAAAAGTGGAAAGCTCCACATTTAAAAAGGTTAAGATAACGCCACCAGGTTTTTAAATATACTCTCAGAGAAAGTCCACAACAAACAATGGTCTGTTTGTCCAAAACCTGGTATGTGCAATGGAGCTCCATTGGTTATCCACAAACTATTAAAGGAATATTCTACCCATAAAATAATAATTTACATGTCAATTACTCACCCAGTGTTATGTTAAATTAATTAAGAAATTTTGGTTTCCTTGCATACTTCCACAGTGAACGAAGAATCCAAAAAACGCAAACACTGATGAATTGAAGTCATAGGGGTCCATGTTAACCAACAGCAAACTACATCAAAACATAGATTTACAAATTCTCACACAACTCGTGCAGTATAATCCAAGTCTCATTTATCCAGTCATATGCTCAGTACTTCCGAAACACAAAATTTTTTTCTGAAACTGTAATATATTTAAAACACTTTCACATAAACAGTTTCATGAATGTACAAGTAGTAGTAGTAGCCTATGCTGTGTTTTCAATATAACAATTTTAGCAAAATGCATGTGTTAGGAAGACAAAATGATGTTAAACTTACTTTCCCTTATCCAGAAAATTGAAAGATTGGGTCTCTCATTGATAGGAAGGATAAATATATTGAAGATGATTAGAATACCCCAGATTAGCTACATAACATACATGTTACCTCTGGAGTTTCCTCCTTCTCTCCTTGCTAGATTTAACAGAGCCATGACTAACTTCCTGTGGGTGGGCAAAAAGCCCTCTTTCAAAAAAAAGAAATTACATACATCCGTGGAGGAGGGTGGTCTGGGATGCTTAAGAATAGATTGGTGCTATTATGCCCTCTCACTCAGTCAGTTATCAAACTTAAAATTCGTCAGAGACCTGTGCTCCTACTTGGGTTGCAATAAAAAAGAAGCTGGTGGAGTCCTTTTTGATGCAAGCTTTCCTTATTCAGTCAGGAGGTGATAAACCTTATAGAAACACTGTGTGACATTCGCTAAAGCCAGCTGGAGAAGAGCTCATCAGATATGTAACATAAATCACTATTATACCAGAGGATCATCAATTTGGTATAATAAGTCATTGAGAAATAGTAACAAATCTATCATGTGGGAAAATTAGGTGAGAGCAGGAGTTATGTTAATGGAAGATCTATATGATGGAAAACACCTTCTCTTCTTTGAACAGCTGGTGTCTAAATTGAACCTACCCAGGAAGGTTTGTTGGAAGTTTATCCAAATAAGGAGTTGTGTAACAACAGCAGACAGAAAGAGAAATATTGCCCATTACTTGCATTCAGGAGTTATGGTGAACAAAATGGAAGCATAGATGGGGGACATCCTGGTTTTATGACAAGCTTAGAAAACACCAGCCCCCAAACTATGAGGGTGTTAAGCACACATGGATCTTGGAATATCTATCAACGGGGAAGCTTGGACAAAAGCAATACAGTCGTGGTACTGGTAGCCCTAGGCATGCAGATACGATAATGTCATTAGGAATTATTGGACTCCATCGAAAATGCCAAGGCTGGGGCTTAGAGAGGATGATAGCTGTTGGAGATGCAACAATGGCAGGGTCACGTTGGTACACATGCTTTATGAATGTGAAATGGTGCATGACCTCTGGTCAGCTATTGTCAGATGTATAAAAAATAAACTTGAAACAGACCTCATTGTGGGTCCAGCATTATGTACACTGGGCATCTGAACCAATGGAGACTAACCTGTCCTGGTGAAACTAGCCTTCGTCACAGGGAACAGGATGGTGTTGAGACATTGGAAATCAAAAGAGAAAATCAGCCTCAAAGAATGGAGTGATGAGTTGGCAAGGGTAGCTTCTTCTGAGTAGCTTATTCACTAAGTTAATAATAGTGTAAAGATTTTCAGAAATATTTAGGGTTCCTATTTGGAAATGATCAGTAAAGATGATCAACATGTCAATTGACACCTCTGGGTCCTATCCTTGCTCTGCGTGCATTATATAATTGTTTATGCTAAATGGATGAACATAAGACACAATATGATGTGGTATAAATGTCACATCACGTCACAATGTCACATCATGTCATATCACACCTGTGTTACACACTGCCAAGAAGCACGATCACGTCCTTTTTTTCCTTTAGTTTTAAATGTTGTTTGTACATTTGTAATGTACTGCTTGTTCAAATGCTGAAAAAGAGATAAAACGTTTAATCATAAAATGTGTGAGTTTGTAAATGTATATTTTGCTATAGTTTTGCTGTTGGTAAATGTGGACCCCATGACTTCAATTCATCAAGAATGTTTGCCTTTTTTGGATTCTTCGTTCAACATCGTGAGGCATATAAGAAACAAAGTTTTCCTTCCAAATTTAATGTAACATGCGAAGAGTAACTGACGTACAAATGATCATTTTGTGGGTGAAGTCCTTTAAAACACATCAATGAGCCACACTGTCACACTGAGTGATATGTTCCTTCTTACCATGAACGTATACACTGCAGTTTAATTTGACTCAGTCCTACAAACATTGTCCCACTGCCACAAATACTCACAAAAGCACCAAATCTGGATTAATCTGCCGCTGAAAATAATCCCCAACAAATGTACTATTCCCTCATGTTTGAGTAACATTTGTTAAAATCCACATTGCCCAGCTGTTTTAAGGAACTTCTTAGCCTTTTAAAAAAAACACAGAAAAACACACCAGCCTTATCCTTTCAGACACAAGACCTCTTGAAGAGATAGGTTATCATCAGGGAATTATGGGAAACATCTGGATCTGTCTTTCCTTCACCCTTCTCACACACACACACACACACACACACACAGAGTCCACATTTTTCAGCAGATTGAACTTTTAGATTGATTTAAAAGGTGAGACAATAAATCTATTATTAATAATTAACTAACTGACAAAAAAAATGGATCTGCAATTAGACGATTTACTGCTTTTCACTGATTTACTGTTTTTCACTGTAATCTGAATATAGAGGGGTTTAGGACTGTCAGCTGGACAAAATGAGACGACTGAAGATGTCGCGTTGGGCTTTAGAAAGTTGTGACATGCATTTTTCATTATTTTCATATATTTTGTACACCAAATGATCACTTGATTACATGAGAAAATAACCTGATCAATCCATAATGGAAATAATTGTTAGTGGGGCCCTAGATTTATTACTTGTTTACTGAATCTATATGGTTAATATCTATGTAGGTGTTTAAGTATTTTTGTGAGTCATGACATATTTAATTAGGAAAGCTCAGACAAATAAACAATTGGGTCCACCACTGACTTAAATTCAGGTCAAAGAGCTAAATATGTTGCATATCATCTTGTGTGATGTTTCAAAATTTGTGTAAAATTGGCTCATCAGCTGGAGGTAAACACAGCAGCCGTGTAAGGGCCCGCCATGACAACCGTTGCCATGTAATAACGCAGTTGAAACAGTAACTGGAGCTCACTTTGGTACAAAAGTATCTCAGACACGTTACAGAGAAACCTCATTTTTAATTCATGGCTGCCCTCTGACCCTCCAGGCAACAGGACACCGACACTGCACCGCTCCAATGTGCAATAAGGCCATCCAACAAAGCACCATTCACCTAAATACTCGACACCTTTTGTTGTTGATTCATTCAGGTGATCATTCATTCACTGTTCCATCTGCTCTTCCATTCACTCAGATACATCTCTGGTAAAACTGTTAGGTGTTATGTGTTCAGCAGTGCCCGTTGCGTACTGCTTACTCGAAGAACACTGTAAACACGGCTCCTTCTTCTTCTGTGGTTTAATCGCTGCGGGCTGCTGTGGGCGAGCAGAATCACTTCTGCCTCGGGTGCCGTATTCTGGTTTTCTGACTTCCGCTGTGTGTTCGACCCGAGCTAGGCTACGCTAAATAGCCATATAGAGAAAGGCTTTTTTGTCGCTGTTGGGTTCAAATAAATATGTGTATCTCCAAGAGGGGGTGATACGAACTAGGGACAGTTTTATTAATGGTAAAACATTCCGCACAGCTGCTTTAACATACCCATCAATATGTGTGATAGTGTATGCTGAATATCATATGCTATATAATTGTGATAGTGTAAACGAAATGTCTTTGGAGTTTGGACTGTTGGACAAACAAATCAAGTAATCTGAGGATTGTGACTGACATTTTTTCACTGCTTTCTTACATTTTAAAGACCAAACAGCTAACTGAGAAAATAAAAGATCAGTTGATAATGAAAAACATTGTTAACTTAATGTAAAACTCCGCTCACGTAGCCTCTGAATACAACAACCTTGAAACATCACAGCTATAAAACACAGTATTGATTCCTCCTAACCCTTCAGTAACATTCCCTCTACAGTTTGACGCCTCTGGTTGATTCAATCTTAACTCCAGTCTGTCTTTCAGCCTCACACATGTCCCACTTGCAGGAGAAGTCGGGAAAGCCTGAAGCAACTGATCCTCGGCTGCTCTAGTCCTTTTCACCTCACCTTTGTGACATTAAGTAGGATGCAAACCACATGTAAATGACAGTAGCTTGTGTCCTAATTCCAAACTCTCTCTCCTTCCCTTTTTCACAAGCGTGGAGGATCTCCATGATCCCCTGACTCATCAGCTTGAGAGAAACCAACCACCCCTGCCAGCATTAAGGAGTCATTTGCATACAGCTTTGTTTTCAGCCGTTGGATTGCCCTGAGGGGAGCAGGTGGTGAAGCTGGAAACTTTGGAATCGTACAGAGTTCAGATTCTCAGAAAGCTTCATGAAGCGCATCAGAAACATGCAGAATGGTTAGAGGGGGTTGTACACCTCCAGTCTGCAGGTAACAGTGACTTGATCCATCTGTTTTCAGCTCATTAGTAATGCACCTCTATAAAGCTGGGTGACTCACAGGACACATAAAAGTTGAAGGATCAAAGGTCGAGATATCATGACTCTTAAGGCCCGAACATACTCGGGCGTACTATAGGCAGAGCGGACTGCGCTAGGGAATGTCCGCAGTCATTCCGGCTTTCATAGTCGAGCGCACTTCCACATTGTACTTTCTTGTAAAAATGTCCGTGAAAAATCCCCGCGATGTGAAAAATATACAGTGAGCTATAGCTATAGTTGCATTACGTTACTGGGCATTATCAATCCAAATGACAAGGGCAGCTTCAACCACAGATGCTCGGCCCATGGGCATTCATTTTATGTCTCCATCACTAGCAGCCATAACAAGCATCCATAAGCTTCTAGTGATCCTTTTTGGGAGTCCATACATTTACTTCAGTTTGGGCCATTAGGGGAGATACAGGATGGGAACCGCCAAACATCAGACATAGGTGTCAAATGCTTTCGGCTTTGGCAAAGACTTGTCAAGATATCTGATCAGAAACTAACACAAAAGGTACTCAATTTGGACATTTTGCATGGTCATCCCTGGGCTAATGAGCTGAAATTCTTATTTTATTTTAACACTTGTTGTTCATTTCCCAGAACATATTACTTTGTAATATCCAGGAGATGAGGAGCAAAATGTTAATGCTGAGAGAAAAATGGTCTGTTGAAATATGGTATGAGCCACAAGTACAATTTTGCTGTCTCATAAACAACAGCCACAGTGTAGAGCCTTATGGTAAGTGTAATTTAAACAAAAGAGGGAAACTGAGTAAAATGTCCTCCACTTACGTTGATTTCTTTTGGTTGGATGACCATGAAAAACTTGACTTATGTTTGAGAAGGAGAACTTTTTTTGTTTACCTAGCCTGGAATAGAAAGTCAAAGTATTTTGTTTGGAGACAGAGCAGTAAGGTAACATGTACTTAAAACTGATCACTGCAACTCTAATGTAATATAGTGTCCTGTAAACCCGCGAGGGTTGGGTTAAATAATTTAATATAACAGCTGGACACTGTTAAACATTTGTTAGGGACTAATTTCAGCAGCAGCTGATCTAGATGTGGTGCTGTAGTACGTACTTGTGCAGCAGGACAGTATATGTGGGATTAAGTCAAAATAAACTACAGTGTACTGTGTGTTAATGAAGGAATATGTCAGCCAGTGCAACAGTGTGACTCACTGATGTGTTTTTAATAGTTTTAGGGCAACAATGGAGCTCTAAGGCACAGAGGAAGAAGACATATCAAGCTTTGATACACACACAATACTTAATGAGCAGATAAAGTCATAGTTTGTTTGGGACCTTTCGTGGGATTTGCTAATCCTTTAAAAAAAAGTGCTTCACAAATTCTGGTGATTCAGTGAACTGTCTTAATTTAGATCAGTATCACCCAAAAAGCCAAATACCATCATACTGCAATACAGTACATACTCATAAAACACACCCACACAGTCCCTTGTGCTGGTTAGTGACATGATGCTGGATGAGCATGCTGTGTAAAGAATGTAGTTTAGTACTCACAACACAACAAAGGGGCGAAACAGAGTGTCTGAGGACAGATACAGAGACAGCATGTGTCCAGTTAAACAGCACTCAGTACTGTGTAACATAATATCAAAGCATGCACAGGTTGCAGAGTCCAGAAAACCTCAAACTTGACTATTCTGATGAACAAGATACAGACTTTGGCCTGCTGATGTTATTTCACACTGTTGGATAAGCCTGTTATTTTTGTTTCCTCTCTCTACCACTGACTTTCTCCTTTGTTCTTTTTCTGGCCGGGTGGATTGGAGTGCACCTTGAACTCATGAGGTTATGTGGAATGGACACACCTGTGCACAGTGCTTACTTAACTTTCATAAGCTGTGTCCAAAATCACTCCCTATTAATTATATGGTGCACTACATTTACTCCCTGACATTTTATATAAAATTCCAACTTCTGTTCTACTTCATTGTGTCTCCCCTGTAATTGTACAGGCCTGGAGGGTCTCCAGTCCAACGGGAACGCCCGCTAAGCTAAAAAAAAAAAAAAGGTTTTAATATGCCAATTATCTATTCCAGTGTTTCCCTGCATTCTGCAGCAGCACACCACTGGGAGTCCAGGAATGAGGCAAGTGTCTGTGGTTAGTTCACATCTGTACGAAGAGGTGAAGTTAAGATAATGTCACAGACACTCCCCAGATAACTAGCATTCTAAATATCTGGACATGTCAGGGACCGGCAGTGAGCTACAGCCAATTAGAGTACAAGACATGAGTTGAGGACAGGGACAGTTGGTGTGTGTGTGTGTGTGTGTGTGTGTGTGTGTGAGAGAGAGAAAACAGCAAAAGTGACAGAGGGGAGGAGAAGGTGGAAGGTGGACTATTGCACGCAATGTTTCTGTAAATTCTTAGGCTAATAACTTGTACGTTTTTGACTTTGATATTTTTCTGGTAAACACCCCACCTGTTTGATCACGCACCTTCATAAGATCTGGGTAACATGGTGATATTGATAAATGTGGTCAATTTCATAAATTTCCAGTATGGTTTTGTTGCTGTATTGCTGAAAGGAACATTTCAAATTCATAGTCAGAAAGAAAAATAGAAATTCATAAATTTTCCTTTTGTATTTTAATATTATCCAAAGCATTTGTTAAGAAATGACTTAAATGTTGAACAAATGTACTGTGAGCATGAAGGACTCTGACCTATTGACCCAACCAGGCATGTGTTGAGACTGAGCCAGCTCTATGAGACAGTTCAGATTAGTCCGTGGATTTACTTCCCTCTTCAAGCCTCTAATGAAGAAAAACAACAAAGATGGAGTGGAGAAAGAGTGTGGAAAACAGAAGAGTGTGCTGAGGCTGCAGAATTACTGAGTGGTTTAGTGGCTGCTGTAATAATACTTATGCTGGTTGTTAAGCTGCTCTGGGTGGAGGGGGGAAAAAGCCTCTCTGGCTGATCCTCTGCCCTCTACAGCCCCCAAACGCAAAGCTACAGGGTAGCTACTACACCATCATCATCACCACCACATGTATCCTCAGCAACTAATGTCATTACAGTGGGCTTAGGAGCTCAGAGGACGACATTACCATGCTGTGGTTCAGGGCTCCTTTCCCAGCACTAACCATGGCTTTTAAAACCACAAGAATAGCACTGTAACTGATGGAGTGCTCTGTAGTAGTGAAACGCAGTCAAAGTGTATTCCAGGACAGTTAGCCGGCTCCTGTTAGGTCTAAACCTACTTAAATCAAGCCCTAAAGCAGATGGTATTTGTATCTGTGTGTGTATGTGCTTGTGTGTATTACCTTAATCTGCTGTCTGCGCAACATTGCCAGCTCCCTCATGTCCCTGAAAGGCTGAAGCAGGTAGTGGTAGAGCTGAGTCGTCGCTTCCAGCAGCTCTGTGTATGCCTCATCCTCCTCAGGGTACACCTGCAGCAGCTCCACCATGCTGTCCATGGCTTTATGTTTGTCCAACACCTGGGTCACAAAAAGACATGGAGAAAAGATGTAGCTGGGAAAGTGTTGCTGACAGAGATTTACAGGATGCGACACATTTACCATTAAGTACAAGGAAGGAGTTATTTTAGTCAAACCAACAATGTATTAATCCGTCTCAAGGGCAAGATCAAGTATGAGCGAAATTAACATTGGTGAATATTGACCTCCTGTTCACTTGCATTCAATGGGAGTGAAGGGGCAAATAAAACTTTTACTTCCAAGAGCAAAGCAAGTCCGCAACTACCCATCACGTGGAAGTCAACTTTGGTGAACTATGACTGGTGATGTCACAGTTTTAACCAATAGCTAGGAAGTGTGTGGATTAGACAGTGATTGTTTCTGTGTCTAACCAGCCGATATTGTAGTGCAGTCCTTCTGGACCAATATGCAGTGCTGGCTACAGTCCTGAGAGATTAAGTTGTCAACCTTGACAGGGAGACAGTCAAATTTGGTGTTGGTGGTGAAAACAAGAACATGGACTTTGTTTTCAATATTGTCTTGTTATTGGGGAAGGTTTTCATGCACAAATGCAGATACTTTAAGACTAAACAGTTAGAACCACTGAAAGACTGAGTTAAAACTCAGGGCCGAATTCACAAAGAATGAACTGCGGCCGCTGATAGCACCTTTAATTGCACTTCATTTGCACCCGCAGTTTGCTCCGTCTTAACGTCCTATTCACAAAGGATATTGCCCTAATGATATACCAGCGCAAACACGCCCACAAAGTTTGGCAGGTGAGTGGCAGCTTTGGCAGCGGATGGGTTGAGGCTGTGGATTTGACCAAGTTTGACCACTTTATCTCTATTCCCTCTCACTTGTAACTGTTTTTTCGTTATCTTTTGAATTTAATATGAATTATGGAACCGTTTTTGTTCATGTTTGTTTCCCCCGTTTCATAAAATAAATTATTGAAAGTTGCTTTTGAAGTGCGTGACAGAAGTACGTTTTGGGAACGGCCGCAGACTGTCACCTGTTCAACGCATCAATATCTTCAGATGCCATTAAAGTAATAATGATTATAATAATAATGTCAAAATATTATTTAGAGACTGATTTAACAGACGATCACTGCTACCACGATCACTGGAAAGTCTGGGCGAGAGGCTTCCACAGAGGAGCGTCCAGTTTGCACCAGTTTTCTATAGACGTTATTTACTTCACTTAAACTGCGTGTGGCTATTAGTACTGGTGTTATTGAATTAGATGTTGTTTATCAATGAGGTTCATTTGCATAGAAAAGAGAAATTTTTGCACCAAATATAGCCTAGGCTATGCATATTACCTCATTTAAATACGTGCAAATAACACCGGAGCACCGAGATGCAATCTGCTTGGCAGGGCAGTTAGTGGAGCATTTCACCCTCTGTGTGTGCTTTGTGAATTAGACGGTATCTTTTTGCTCCATTTTTACCGGTTTAGCGGCCGCAAAAGCCACGCAATCCTTTTGTGAATTCAGCCCTCTGTGTCTAAAAGTTGTAAAAAGACAAAAAAGCTCTTGCATTGTTTTCATTACCAGATATGTTTGAGATCATTTGTGATGGCCCTGTTTTTCCTTTCTGTTTCTGTTTTATTTAGGTTTGACTTTTATCTTTACTTATCCTGAGACAGATGCTATTTGATGAATAAGACTTTGAGAATGTGCCATAGTGTTTATAATCATTAAATTCTCAACAAAGGGTAAAAAACATCTTACTTTGCGAGTTAGCTAACATTAGCTGGCAAGATAGCTTTCTGTATTCTGTCTGAAGTTTTGTTTTGCTTATATATATATATATATATATATATATATATATATATATATATATATGAGCAAAAGAGCCAAAACTTTACACAGGCTCCCGGGCTAAGTTGATCCCACTGGATTTTAGCTGTCAGTTTAGATAAAATCTTGAAAATGGGTCGTTCAAAACAAAAAAAAGATTCTGAAATGGGATTAGATTATGTAATCCAGTCTTCCATCTAAGATCAAACCTTCATCTTGTGTTGTTCAGAACTTCTTAGTAGGATTGCAATACCTTGGCTGATCCCAAAAAATCAGAATGATTTTGATACCAGTAGAACTCCAGATTCAGGTGGATTTCAGGAACAAAATTTTAGGCTATCTATTAAATACCTTTTTTTTTATATTGACAGTTATTTGGGGATTTTTTTTCTACTGTACTGAAAGGCAAGGTAAGTTACACTCTCAAAGATCGTTTAATTTTCTTCAGTGGCACCTATGGCTTTAAATGGTAGCTGCAGTGTGTTCGTTGACAAACTGCCTACACTGTGATACATAATCTCATTGAAAGCAATGGTTTTCTGAATTTGAGAATCTTGAAATGTTTGTATCTACTAGATCAGGGTGATCTGATCCAATGTTGCTTTGAAAAACCGGCACAAAAGTAGAATAGATTAGCTGACCCTGGATAGCATGACATGAGATTTCTAGAAAACATTTTTTGAACAACTGGGCACGGGTTGTAAAATGCGACTACTTGCTGCTGGTTTACTAGAGTTTTTCAACTGCTGGTCTGACCAAACAAGATATTTGAAAACATCAACACGGACTTCAGGGGATTATAGCTGTCTTTTTTTTCACAATTTGTAAATCAAACAATCGAGAAAGTAATCTTTAATCAATAATAAAAATAATTGTTAGCTGCAACCCTAGTTAAAAGCAAACACCAATTTTACAAGAGTAAAACACTAAGAAAAGTAAAGAGTATCACCAGGATTATCCTTCAAACACACCCAACTGAATAGGAAATTAGATTTTAGTGTGTGTAGTGAGTCTAATTCTGACTAATTCATGATTAGTCCTTAACAAGAACATCTTTGAAAGCTCAAGGCAATAAATCCAAACATTATCTATACAAGTAAGAGTAAAGAATGTGCAAGTGTCCCTGCATGTATGTGTGTGGTCAGTAATGATACCATAAAGTATGTTGTTTGAGTGTAGTACAATGAGAATAAATTGGCCCCAACTGTTGCTGATTCGTACCGTATGTCCTGCTATTCACAGACTGCTCATTGTTCAGGAGATAGACGCTATCAAAACAGCTATTGTACACACAAATACAATTCATCTCCCAGCTCTCAGAAACCAGTAGCTCCAATTCATACAGCACAATACTCCTCCTTCACTTCTGCTTCAGATAATATTGAAATGTGCCACCACCCAATCTTCGTCCAAAGCGGTGGATAAAGTGCTCTTCTTTCTGCAAGGAGCTATAGATATGAATAGAGACTCTTATATTAACTCCAGGCTGCTTATCCAAAGCCCTCCACGTTGGGGATAGACACTGCACGATTCAGCTCGAACACTGCTCCTACTGTTTACCTTGGGCCTGTGTCTCCGTGGTAACCACTGGCCAACCGTACACCGACTCCCTGCCCCTGCAGTCGCTCCTAGTCAGGAAAACCTCTGGGCTAAATCAGACGAGTCCTGCCTGGGCACGAGCTTTGCAAAGCTACAAAGTCCTGAGCTTTATGGGCTATTTTAACTATTATAACTTTTATTGATCATGCAAGTGCAAGAATACATTGATTGTTTGAGATTTTCTTTAAAAACTTCCTTTGAAAACTGGCCTGTTTTTATGATGAAATATGTTTATTTCCTGCTTAAGTTGTATTTACATAGTCAAATCTATTTGTTGATGATGACAGGCAGGAAGCAGGAGGTCCTCCGACTGTTTGGTGTGTGAGCTGATGAGCCTGCACTTCAAAGAGGCAGCACGATTACCTATTTAAAGTTTAAACAATTAGCCTACTAATTAAGTGGTATTCAAACTCCTTGTGCCCGAGGCTCATCAAAGTGCAAGCCAAAATCTCTGAATTAATATCCATGCAAATCAGCTTTTATAACACGTTATCACTCTGTTAATTTTTTTAATTTACTAATGCCAATTAAAATTTGAAGAACAACTATATCACTCATGATATAATTAATAATTAATTAATTTATTATCCATAACCATTTACCCTCTCAAGGGTACATGGGGGAGAGGGCCTATCCCAGCTGACATCGGGCAAGAGGCTGGGTACACCTTGGACAGGTCCCCAAACCATCCCAGGGCTGACACATAGAGACAGACAACCATATACGCTCACATTCACACCTATGAAAAAAAACTGACATGGGGAGACCCTGAAAATTCACACAGAGTTTGCATGTTGCATGAAAGTGCTAACGTCTGCCCCTTTTGTTACTCCTGAAAACTAGTAACAAAATAATTCAAGAATGAATTAGAAACCAACGGTCTTGCTGCCTCTAATTCAGGTTGTGTGCTCTTTTAAAGTAGGCCAAGTTTCTCTCAGCGCGGAAGCAATGTTTGGTTTCAAAGGGCCTCTACAACATAGCACCATGCTAGCATTAGCCAGCTTCTCCCGACAGGTGACGCACCCAGGCTGAGGGACATTAACATCCCCAGTCAAGCTAAAGCCATATGGTACAGGTAGCTTTCATGATACGATCTACTCAAATTTTTATTCCTCTTATCTTTGATTGGTGAGGCGTCTGCACTGGTGGTCAGTTGTTTGATGCACTGCATAAGAAAGCAATCCATTTCCCCTCATTAGTTTATCTTTTTCAATGGTGTTGTCAATCAGGGACATACTTAAAGCTTTAGTTGGTAATATTGGAGAGCTAGCAAGATTGAAAGTGGCACCTCCTCTAAGCTCCACCACCCTCCTCCCCCTCCCGTCAGTGCTCCATCCAAAGCCATGCCCCTACAAATTTGAATGCACATCCTGCAGTACACCGACAGAGGAGCTAATGTTAGCATTGGGCTAATATGAGCTACAAAAGTAGCTAAGTTGACCAACGTTACATATTTCATGAAAATAACAAATCCCCCGAAGCAAAACAAATAATTAACTGTCTAACAGAAAGACAGCAACCTCTGCATCACTTTTCAGGCCCTTCAGCTCCCTCAGTTGTCTCAACTGCTCAAAAGCTGCACCGATGTTGACATATGGTTTGTCCTCTTGCTTTATCCAAAGCCTTTTTTGTCGCAGCCTTTTCTGCCTCTGACTTTCTTTTATTAGCCTATTTAGCGGGACGAGCCATTACAAGTAACGCTGGAAGTGATACTTTTGGCTGCATTTTCTCTGCCATTGTTCAGCGTACTTATTCTCCTGCTAACTCGGTATTTCTGCTGAGGAGTGTGCTGAATATTTCCGGCAACGGTGACACGTGATGTGTGCACGCAGGGAGGAGGGAGGGACAGAGGGGGGCGTGGGCAGGACCAGAGCGATATATAAGGATGAGACATGAAGGTATCTGATTGGTTCTTTCCACTCGCACCGAGGTCAGAGTTTTTACAGGCCTGCAGCTGCCACAGAGGTCGGATTTCGTTCCTTTTTCTGAACACATTATGTATTGACCACTCTCAGGATGGAAGGACCATTTCGCCCAGTATAACATAAAGTGTTTCTGAACAGGATTACCAACTATAGTTTTAATAATCCCCATTACCTGGCAACTGCATAATTTATTTTTGGTCATAGACTTATTGTAATTTAAATAAATATTAATTCATAATTTATTATGATTATTATTACTGTATTAGTATACTTGTAGGTTACAATAATAATGTATGGTTGTCCTGAAATCACACGCTACAGCTGGACCATAATGCCAAACATTCTCTGGTCCCAGATTTCTAATAATGAAAATTTACTTTAGATTTAGAAGTTTTAAGGGCGATTATTAGCTCAGTGGTTAGAGCGGCTGTTCCATATCTATAAAGGGCATTGTACTTGCTGCAGCAGCCCATGGCCCTTTAAAAGAAAAGATTTCGAAGTTTTCACTAAATATTTATGAGTTTTGGGCAATTGCTCAGACAAAAAAAAGAAATTTAGTTACTGCACTTGGGCTTCAGGAAAATGTGATGGGGAATTTTCATTATTTTCTGGCATTTTACATACAAAAATAATAAGCATATTATCTGTTAATAAAAAATAAATTGTTAGCTACAGCCCCTGTTTTAACTTATGATTTATTTCAAATGTTTGCAGGGTCAGTCTAGAGAAACAAATGAATAGTTCAGAGCAAACTGCAAAAAAAAAGTTGACAAAACTGATTACTGGAAACTAACTGCATAACATTTGACTAAATATCTCCTGTTTAGCTTAGCAGAGCTCTCCTGGCCATCCCAAATTCTGGCCCTTCATCCAGGCCCTTAGACATAGTCATCTTATCATATAGCTTTTGTATCATTTGTTATGCTTTCTTGTATTTTTTTTTTTTTTTTTTTTGTTATTCTGAATGTTGACGGCAGTGACTTTTATTAATGTTTAATTTAGGTAAAAGCAGCAGTGGAAAGTTGGTCCAGCTGGTGAGCGCTGAGCAGTGCCTGGTGTGTTGCTCGACTGTATCCAGCATGGTGGCTGGATCATAAATTTTCCTGTTTTTTACAGCTAACAGTACACTAAATCTGATTCTGAAAACATTAAAGGAGAGAAAAAGGCAATGCAGTAGCAGAATTTTGATTCATGTTCAGCTACGCTACATAATTCTCTGCTCTGATTGGATATTTTTGTTCGGCAGCAGTAGTAGATTCTAACAGATGCCATTAGACAACAAGAGGTGAGAGGATTTTTTTGTCTCAGACTGTCTGTTTGTTAGTACAGTGACACTTTCAGTAAATGTAACAAAAAGTTATTTTCATAGAAGTTTCCAGCGGTAGCTTCAGATGTATTTATTTCTTACTTTTCCAACTTGTTTGAAAGATATTATTACATGATCATGTGCTAAATGTAGCTGTTAAGTCGACAGAAAGCTCTCCAAAGTGCAATGAGTGCATAATTACAGGAGTGATGTGAGCTATAGCATAGCTGCTCCAGGCCTATCATCAGGACTAACTCTTCCAGTTTGTCGGTGCTAAATCTGCTCCGTCTTGCTGGAGCACTTTTCTCTCTGCCTTTTAATTGAAGCATCTCAGAGGAGGAACACAGCTGACTATGATCTGAGCAGACACTCAGCTTGAATGAACTGAATGCTATTTGGGAGGCATTTGCACTGTGAGCCTTAAGGGTAATACCAGTTACCAATAGCACTCAATTGCAAGGTTCTCTGCAGAGCTGCCACCACCTGTGAATCAACTGAACTAGGACCTAAAACTAGAAATCCTTTGAGCAATGTGTGTTCATGTTTTTGTGTATTTTTTCCCTCAAATATTTCATGCAGGGATGCACACGAGGATTAATGATAACTGTAGCCAGCAGAGGCATACATCACTGCTTTCAGCTCAAATATAAAACAGGACACATTAATTGTCCAAATAAATATGTGTTAGTGAGTAACACAAAAGACTACCCGCATTGTGCAATATAAACAATCTGAGCTAAAATGTTGTCCCACAAAGCCACAGTACGGCAGACTAATGTGCACACTCACCATGACAAAACACAAACTGTGGGCACATTAACAAAATAAACAGAAGTAAATAAACTGCCAATTATTCCTTTTTGTGACTATCAACCTTATTCCTGAGGGCGCTACTGTAGAGATGATTATGGGTGCAATTTCTGAGGGCTGTACCACCAAGCCAGTTCAACAGAGCCAGGCTCTCTTTGTGTGAGCTGGCTCAAGCCTAAGTCGGAGATAACGGGATACCATGAAAGTGGTTATGATCTGTCTTTAACCCAGGCTTTCTGCTTCAGGCTCTGTGTGCGTTCTCATAACATGAGTCAAATGATCATGTCACTGCATGATTTGACGCATGATATTGACTGATCATGTGCCCCCAACTTCCGCTTTTGAAGAATATTAAGGAGCATTGTGGTTAAAAGCAACACAGTAGCTTCAACCTAGGCGAGACAGGAGTAACTGCATTAACAATATTAATAATAATACTAACAAACGTGAACTCATTTGTGAATGAACTGGTTTCATTTTACCCCTCCATTTATCTTTGAACGTCAGTATTCATTACATATATTGAGATTTGAGTACTCGCATTTCATTGGATGGGGCGAAGTCACATGCACAGCCGCATAGAACACAGACGCAGGTAAGCCCCATCACTTGACCCCAAAATGGCGGCCGTGAAAAAGTTGAAGAGTAACGTTTGGAAGTATTTTGAAGATTAGATTTGACGAAACAACTGTGGAGTGTAAACTGTGTAATATCAAACTAGCTTATCACAGAACAACCAGTTCTGTGCTCAACCATTTGCGCATCAAGCACAAAGAGAATACCGCAGAGACGGACAGTAGGCAGCCTCCTACCACTGGTTTTGTCAGCAGTGCTAGCAAACGCCGCTGCGATGCTGCAAGAGCGGAGAAAATAACCCAGATTCTAACAAAGATGCTCACTACAGATATGCTCCCGTTAAGCGTCATTGAGGGTGAGGGGTTCCGCAAGCTCATGGAGTTTATCGAGCCGGAGTTTAAACCATCATCGCGGCAAACAGCAACTTCGAGAGTGGATAGGATGTATGAGGATGGCATGGAGACACTGAGGGATAATCTGCAAAATGCTAACAACGTGGCTATTACTACAGACTCGTGGACAGCTCTTACCATGTGAGTGTGACCCTATTCTAATCCGTTTTGGGTTTTTTTGTTTTTTTTTTGTGAGTACTCGTCAATAATGTAATGAGAGGACTCAAATATGAAAATTACTTAGAATGCCCATCTTGACTCGTAGGATAGTCATATTGGCGGAACCCTTTTTTGTTTAAACAGACCGAGGCGGCCTTGCAATGGGAGGGGCTGTCGAAGACTTGTGGGAGGAGCTGTTGACGCTGCACGTGCAACCCACTGGCAATGGATAAACAGGAAACAGCTGATAGCAGGAATGAGAAGCTAGTAGCAAGAGGGAAACACAAACCTGACAGACACTGTAAAGATGAGGAACTGGGGAGACAAGGAATTGCGCGCCCTCCTTGTCCTCTCAAACTAAGAGGTCATTAACCGCCAGATGACAGGAACGGTGAGGAATGGGCAGACTTACAAGAAAATCGCCGAAGGACTGACGAGCCGCAGCTTCCCTTCCACAAAACACATTCTGTTACTTGCTCACACCCCCCATTGCCCCAAAAAAGGCAAATTCTGTATAAACAAAAAGAAGGCAAGCGGCATTTTGCCGCACTCCCCGATTTTGTTTTTATACTGCCAATGATGAAAAAAGACTGATTGGGCTTTCCTGCGAATTTGCACAATTCCTATCAAAAAAGGGCTAGAGAGTCACCTTTGTAGGACGGAAAACTCTAGCTTTAGGCTCAACATACCTCACTAAGCCACTAATCTTGCTACGTGGTACACCCTTCTGGTGAGATATCAGAGGTGGGAGTAAGCTAGTTGATGGACTTTTAACGGTTAGTCGGTGGTTAGTCTCTGTGGCAAACAGCCAATGGCAGTTCTTTTCTGAAGTAATTCAACTTCAGTTGAGCTAATACTGGGGTTTTTAACAGATATCTAACTAATGTTAAATGTCTCTGTGGAGCTCTGATAAGTGTTGTACTGTCCACGTCTATGACGTTACTAACAACCAGACTGAGCTATACTTGTTGTTTCAACAACGGTAATGAACATGCACCCAGAACAATGGGACTGTTCCTGTAACCAACAATAACCACAGTTTCAATCACCTACTGACAGAGAGGAACGGGTTGTCACCCGTCCCATATAATACCAGATTGTCCTGTATTGAAAAATAGAATGCACTATCTCTTACTAAATCAATGCAAGTGGTGATTTGTCCCATATTTTCGCACACACTCTAATGCATACACTAACTTGTCACATGCTTGGAATGGCATGAGAAATAATAAAACCAAAGGAGTTTCAACAAATAAGTGTTAAATCAGAATATGCACAAGAGAATGACATCTAAAATAACAGGTCTGTCACTCAACGTCAGTACATGATATTTCTGTGTTTATCTGTCATTCACAGCCTACGTTAGAAAATTGCCTCTCATAAAAAAAAACTCAGCAGCATACCTTGAATTATGTGTTACATCACTAGGTTGAGAGTGTGTTACTGATTTGCCATACTTAATATAAATTGAATGCCTGAACAACTGCTTCAAATTACTGATATTTCTCAAGTCTGCTGCTAAATTCGGCATTATGGTTCACTCAGTAGATTTATTAAATCAGCAGTTATAAAAAATTCCTGAACTGCGTCGTTAAGGCAGACGGGCGGTGCATTCGCTGGGAAACATCATATTTATTCACTTTATATGAAGCTTTACGTTTATCTGTTCTGTTTATGAGTCCTAAGAAATTATAAATAATCTTTTGGAGGAAGTGTATGTTTACTATGAGCTGGCTTGGGCGCTGTTAAATTTAACAACATGTTAACGCAGCAAGGCAAGCTAATCGCTAATGTGCTTTGTTAAATAGATAAACAACCAATGTTACAACCAGTAGCTGTCAGAGATGGCAGCGGTATGGATGCATTATCCCAACTGAGGTGTCGCTTTAGGTGAGAGGATTTGCATACTGTTACAACTAGAAAATGCTGGTTCCAGTTCAATGCAGGAAGTCACACCCATAATTTACTCATGATATCATGGGGGCTAGGAATAAGGTGGATAGAGAGTGAGGAACTGTGTATGTGCATTGTGGAAAATGCCAAATTCTCTGGTTCTAGCTTTTTAAATATCGATATGTGCTGGTTTTCATTTATGACAGTAAAGTTATGACAGTCCTTGATAAAAATCAAGGAAATTATGAGCAAATTTTTTGCAAAATTGCAGTTTTGTTAAGATGCCAGGTGTACATTATACTCACACCATTGGTTGGATACTAAACACTGTAATGTAAAGCATCAAGCCTGCGTAATCCAGACCTCATTACAAATTTAGTTAATGTTTAATCTTTCTCACGCTTCACATTATCATCACACCGGAACGACTACAAAGCAAAGCCATTAAAATGTAACTATTAGCTTACAACGTGTCAGGTTTACTGTAGGCAAGCCTAATTCTGTTTAACAACAGGCCACAGACAAGAAAAAACTTCAAGTCTCCGGTCAATGTTTGACAGATCCAGGCCCTACATCGACATCATGCTTTGCACCAGTCTGTCTTTCTGCATATTTGGCCCAGTTATCATCACAAACAGGGCTGCGATTGGGTCTGCATCTTGTGATGAAGGCATTAACAGTGATTCTCCAAAAGCTCTGTACACACCAAACAATCAGAGTTCCAAGGAACACCATTACCAGTAGAAGGAAGGAGCGCCAGACTGAGCATTAGCGCCGCAACGATCAGTCAATTAATATGCTGATTGTGGTCCCAATGAATCATTTTGTCTATAAAATGTTAGTTACATAGTGAAAAATGTCCATAGTAATTCCCCACAGCCCAACATAATGTATTTAGACTGCTTGTTTTACTCAATTAATAGTCCAACACCAAAACATATTCAGATAACTCTCATATATGAAAAGGATAAGCATCAAATCGTCACATTTGACGAGGTGGAACCAGGGATGTCTGCAAAGTTTTGCTTAAAAAATTACTAAAACAATTCATCATTATCAAAATAGTTGCTGATCATTTCTCTGTAGACTGAGTAATGAAATATTGGAATAATTGTTGCAGCTCTACAGCACATTACAATGTTAACTATCATGTCACTGTAGTTCAAAAAAATGGTAAAACTCATTTTACTTTAACAGACGTGTCCTCTTTTGCTTTTCTGTCTCAACATGTCATTAAATCTTGACTACAGCCTTTAAAGTGCAGGTCGGCACTCTGCATATAATATTACCTCCAGTCAAGGTTTATAAGGAATGAACTTATTGGCCAGGAAAATGGAAACACGTGCCATCCAATAAAACTGTCTGTACATATATACAACCTGTGTTGTTGCTGACACTACCTCAGAGTGATGATTTCTTAGGCTGTTGCTGTGGATTGCATTATATCACGACATGTTTCTGATTTTGTGTTCTTCCATATATGAGTTTTACTAAATACCAAACACATTTCAAAAACATCTACAGGTCACAAGATATGAAGATACTTTTGTCTCCCTTGTTGTCTGGGGCTGAAACTGACTGTTATTTCTTATTGAATCATCTGCTGATTGTTTTCTAGATTGACCAATTTGTCTTTGTGAGTCCAAAAGGTGTCAGAAAATATTGAAATTTCCCATTCCCATTTCCCAGAGCCCATTTTGACGTCATCAAGGTGCTTGTTTTGTGCGAGCACCAGCCCAAAAGCAAAAGATATTCACTTATGATGACACAAAACAGAAACAATGTAGTAAATCTTCACATTTGAGAATCTGAAACCACAATGTGATGCTTTAAGATAACTAACATTTCATATTCCATTAAAGTTATTTTAAAAAATAACTCAAAAATAGTTGATCATTATTTTCCTGTCCATCCACTTAACATTTAACTATTTCACACTCCACTTATCACTTGTGTTTTGACAAATTTTACTAACAAGAGATAGTCATCTTTCACTTGCAGCAGAGAATCGGTGAAACTCACCACTGACATAACAATAAGATGGACCAGATTACAGATTTACAACAATTACCTTTTCTAAAGATTATTTTTTGGCCTTATACTTTTATTGATAGTACAGACGAAGACTGACAAAAAGGGCTGCATATTAGGACACAGCCTTTGTATGTAGAGAGCTTGCTTTACCAGCAACCCACTAACACAACAGCTACAACCCATACAGTCTGTGGAGTTGGCCGTTCAGCGTGATGAGATGCCACTGAAACATTTGAAGGATGGCTATACTGCATGTCTGTAACCTCTGATGGCATTTTACGCAATGAAATGCTTCCTTTTACATGATGGGTATTGAGTGAAGTAGAAAAAAAAGGTATCAAATGAAGCACTCTATTTACAGAGCTGGGTACTGTTTAAAAATGATACCAGTACCCTTAAAGTGACACTGATCTCAAAAAAAGAGTACTTCAATTGGGCTTGACTTTACCACACTTCACAAAGTGTGGGTTGTAGCTGCTGTGGTAGTGGGACAATCACATGTCCAATGAAATCTATGAACCGTTGCTGTGACTGGCTGTGAGAAAAAACATACAAATAGTCACTTTTTCTACATCTGGGTAAAAAAAAAAGGATCAAACACAGGTATTATTTGACTGGAGAAGTTTCAATTCTACTTAGTACTAGGTTATTTCAGTCAATACCTTAAAAAGGTATCAAGTTCAAATAGCTAGCCCTGTCTGTATTGGTACTGGTATCGTAATTTTATAAATGATACCTAGCCCTATTTGTGCATAATAGTCAACTTTGGAAACACCTTGGCCGGTGGGGAGACACTTTTAACTTTTTTCTTACCTCCTAGGAATAAAATAAGTTGATTAATCGGTACTGAAAATAACCATTTGCTGCAGCCCTACAACATTTTGTACATTGGAAGGCCATATAAAATAAAACATAATATGCTTCTGAGTTGTGTCACATATAAACAAGTGAGACATTAAGTGTCATTAAATAATTTCTTCCTGGTTAGGCTGAGCACTCTCTCCACTGTTTGTTTACCAATCAGTTGAACGAAACAACAGAGGAGGTGAAAAACCGCCTGAGGCTTTGTATCCTCTCAAAACACACTGAGTGACTATGATCATGATTTACAGCAGTGTCTGCATTAATCTTTGTGGATCTGTCACATCTCTGTTACAGCTAGGGTTATTTGCAGTGGTGGAATGTAACTAAGTAAATTTACTCAAGTACTGTACTTTAGTCGCAATTTCTGGCGCTTTGTTTTTACTTATGTATTTCAATTGAATGCAACTTTAATTTTCTCCTCCACTACATCTTATCTTTACTCCACTGTATTTGTCCCCCAGCTTTACATACCCTTCAGATTACAATTTTTCATATATTTCCTGTCCAGTTAAAACAATCTATCTTCAGATGTGCTGATTTTAAATGTTAGTGTTATTAACATGAAACAGTGATATTACTCAAAAAACATTATGTATAACATTGAAACACTGACAGGGAGCATTTTACTGCACAACGACCACTTTTAATATTTATGTACATTTTGCTGATACATACTTTTACTTTAGTAAGGTTTTGAATGCAGGACTTTTACTTATAATGGATTATTTTTGCAGTGCATTAGTACTTTGACTTAAATAAAGGATCTGAATACTTCTTCCACCACTTGATAGTTGGCTCTTTTCTTAAAGATAGGAATGAAAATATTTGTTAGCTTCTTACATAATGTGTTACACTAATTACATGTCTTCAGCTGTCTGGGTCAACACTCAAACAATCTCAACAGCTGTAGTGACACATCATTTCTGTAACTCCACCTCTAATTGTTCTCCTGTTTTTTTTTCCAATGTGACTCCCTTCAAACTGTTCACCCAACTACAGTGAGGTCTGGCCAGACCAGATCATATTACAAGGCCTGTGAACGTGCAGCAACAGATGGTAGATCACAGGGGGGGACAAAGGAAGAGGAGGAGAATAAGCAGACCATGAGGCACAATTATGCTCCGAACACTACATGGTCTTTGGGAGTCTGCGGTTGTCCTAAAAATTGCCATCCCATGTGATATAAGGCTCACTTTTCAGAGTGTAAAAATGTGTTTTTGTAAGCATCGAGCACCAAAAGATTCACATCACACCTGCAATTCATTCAAACCACATGAAAGCAGAAGTAAATTCACCTCTTGCATGCGTCGTTTGGCCCTCTCCAGAGCATCTTCATAGCCTTTCTGCCTCAGCTCACTCAGGCTCTCGTAGTACTCGTCCGTGTCCTCGCTCTCGGAGAAAAGCACCTGCGAGAGGATCTTCCAGCCGCAGGTGTCCAGGGCATGACCCAGGTACACCTGCAGCTGGTAACACAGGGCGTCCGTCTCCCGCTGCGACACCCCCGAGGCACCGAAAAGGACCGACCACACGCCGGACTGCTCCTCTGGGAAGGAGGGTAAACACGGCTCCAAGTCTGAGTTGACAGCGCACAGCTGGAGGTGGGCAGCCCTCAGGTCCTGGAAGGAGAACAGCCCGGCCCAGCTGAAGTCCTCGCGGCCGGTGCTGTCACCGTCCCCCGGGTCTGCATCATCCGGAGAGATCGGGACATCCACTGGGTCCAAGATCTCGATATCTATTACTTTCGGCGTCACAATATCCCAGGAGCCTAACGTCGGGCTGACACACTCGGATGTCTTTGAACTACCGAGTTTTTTGTCCCCAGCAGCAGCAGTCTTTGTTGTGGGTTTTCCTTTAGGGACCGAATGTGGTCGAACTTTACAGGCTTGGCCATCTTTCTTCGTCGTTACAGGACTTTTTGTGCGTTTTTCTGCCACGGAGGCACCGGGGGAAGGGAGCATAACAGCGTCGAGGAGCGGGTCCAGAAGAAAAGTGGTCCGTCTCTGCACTGTTCTGTTGTGGCAGGTTATGGCGAACTTTCCCTCGATGTCGTTCCAGGCCACGATGAAGACAAATTTATGTCTTTCTTTTTCATCGAAGACTCTGGGTCGAACGGACACCCATTCGGACTCCAAGTTATCCTCCATCGTGAATGACATCTCATCAAGCCAATAATATAAAGACAAGATTAACGTTAGCTAAAAAAAATTAAATCTAATGTCGAGGCGAACGGCTACTGCTAGCTACGTTTAAGTTAGCTAACGTTAGCTAGAAAAGTAAGGTTTGGCGCAGCTAAAGAGAATAAACCGACGAGCTAAATTAAGAGGTGAAACAAAGGCCGTCCAGCTTTGTTTACCAGCCGCCAGCTGCGTGTGAGCTGGAGAAAGCCCAGCTAACGTCGTTGTCCCTCCAAACGGTCGGATTTGGGATCCAGACATGAAGAAGTTCAGACGACCAGATGCGCCCGGACACAGCGGCAAAGACGACGAAGGAAAGTCGGCTTCATAATGTCGGTTGTCATGACACCTGCCCGTTGACCTGCTCGCGTTCAGTAATATTAAACGGTGACTGTGTCGCTCTTTGTCCGCTCACACACAATGCGGTCGCGCGGATCGGGCTCTGGATGTCACGTGTGAGCTTCTGTTTACAAGCAGGCAAGGTGCGTGCGTGTTGTCAAATCCGGGGAGGGATTTAACTGGTGCACCCTCCCCCCCAGGCCACGCAGTGGGGCGTTCACGACCCATGATGACAGTCGGAAATACCACAATTAGTAGAGGCGTTCATGTCTTTTTTCCCTCGTCTCTTGTTAACTAGGCAATTTTGTGCAGTCCTTCTGGAGCGATGCGGTGCTGGCTACAGTCCAGGAAGACTGAGTCAAATACGGTGTTGTGACTGGGGACGTTTTTCACACACAAATGTAGATACTTTAAGATCAAACCTAGTTTGATTCACTGGAGTTAAAACTCTTGATGAAGTCACTTAAACTTGTTAAAGCCAAAAAAGCCCTGAAGTTGTTTTCATTACTAGGTATTAAGTTACTTTGAGTTAGCCCTGTTTTTTGGGACTTAAAAATGTACCTTGTTGGTTTGTTTCTATTTAGTTAAATAAAGGGAAAAAGATAAATAAAACTAGGACATGCAGAGTTTTTTTCAGTACGTACTGGCTTATAATTATCAAAATATGATTATATTTTTAATTTCCTTTTTTTTTGGCTTTTTTTTTTTTTTCGTTTTTTAAAATTTGCCCAATATGTCATGCATTTCTACATTATCATATACACATACATCTCAATTGTGGGGTCAATAAAGGTGTATCTTATCTCTTATCTTATCTTATTAAAAGACAATTCCCTCCAAAAATATGTAAAATGCTGTGAATTTGGAGAGACACTATGTCTTTGTAGTGTCTTATGTTCTTTTTTTCATTTTTTGTCTTTCATTATTTATTTCTGTCTTGCAGTTTGTTTAGCTGTATTAATAATGTAGCCTAATCTGTATTCAAATGTCATATAATGTGACTTTTTTTTTTACCATAAGCAGAAGTACTTAGTATATAAGCAAAATACAAAAGTATCAACATCAACATATTCTTATAGTGCTAAGAGTAATGTTTTGTTTTTGTTTTTGTTTTTTAATGATGCACAATGTATTATTGCCAATGAGTATAGTCTGTTGTTACTGGCTGTGATGTGTTTTTTGCTGTGTGCATATTTGTCTAAAAAGGTTGTTATTACCACGCCATTTATTGTCATTTGTGTTATTTATTGGTTGTGAGAAAAGGCATGTGAGCAGCAAGCTACAATTTTCGTCTTTCTGCCCGTTGAATCATACACCTGTTCAAAGATTACAGTTTATATTTTGCTATATGTCGTGTTGAAACGAAGTGACGTGATCATAACGATGAATATGTGTTACTATTTAGTTGTTAAATCACATATATCTCTATCAGATAGACACGTTTCAGGCCAGTAAGAAAACCATCAACTTTGAAACATGCTGTTTAAGTTCATACTTTTCCTATGTGACGTGAAGGCAGCACATAAATCCGTTTACTGGGATAGTTTTTAAATCAAATGACAGGCAGAGATTTTAAATAAATTCGCATCAGTTTGCTTTTTTGTTAATTGTTTTTTCTGTAATTTAATGATTTTAATGAAATTATTCGTCCGATTTCATACATTTTCTCTTCACTTTCTATAAATCGCTCTCTCTCTCAGTCTCTGTCCCCTCCAGACGTGCACGAGGAGCATAAACATCTGCACGTGGGCAAATTCATGACGCAAGCGCGCAGAGAACGTGACGACGGCTGGATGCAAATTTGCGAATCCTACCTTTCTGAGGAAAAATGGCCCGCCCTACTCTCCCTATGATTGGCTAATATTCGTTGCTCCGTTGGTTGGATTGGTTAGGTTAAGGCAAGAGGAGAGTGATTGGTTAAGATCTGAGTAGCATGTCAATGTAAGCCAATCAGAGGCAGAGTAAGGCGGAGCATTCCTGACCACCTCGCAGAGCCCCATATACATATATACATAGACGCAAAAAAAAAAAAAAAAAAAACATAGACGCCGCATTGACTGCCGCTGCTTATTGGAGCCGACGTCCCGGCCGGCCGCCATCTTGGATGGGTCTCGCTTCGCCTCCACAGTGCATTCACTTCTATTGAGGAGGGAGCTGTTTGCTTAAGTAAAATAGGAGAACTTACTGAATTTTCAACTGATTTTCACGCTGTTTGGTTTGTTACAAACGGCACACATGTAGTTATGATACAGGATGCTTTCATACATTAAAAATGCGGGATTTCTTGCTTTAATACTTTATGCAGATAGCAACTGCATGTTATTTAGGTCACAAATGTGATCTTCAATCAAGTGCTGATCCTCTTCTCTAAATTAAAGAAGTAAGATGAGTTTTTCTCGCCATCTTCAATCCATCTTACCCTAGAGCGGATAAATGCTCCTTTTGCCTTATCTATATAAAGGTCGTCTAAACTTGACTGCAGCTGAAGGAGTTCAAGGTTATCTTCATCATTAAGATGAGTGTTATGACAAAGAGTATTTATTTTAGACACAATGTCAATCTGTTGTTTTCGTCTCAGTTTCACCAAAGTTTTACCTTCGTTAATGCCAATTCTCCAAACATTAAATTTAAGCCATTCCCATTTACTCGTGGATGGTAAATACTAAAACACTTTGTTTGCAAAAGGATTCACTTTTTAATAAATCACTATTAAATTTCCAATGTAAGATTCTGGATTTAGGAAAATTGGCCATAGGTGAAATAGTCAGAGAAATAACACAGTGGTCAGTAAGGGGAGAAGGGCAGATATTGCAATCAGAGGATAAATGAACTAAATTACAAGTAATTAGCCAGAAATCTAATCTAGAGCACTGAGACAGACTCGTATTGTTACTCCATGTAGTACATTGTTTTTTGCCTGGATTCATCATACACCAAACATCAACAAGGTTGAGTGATTTAGAGAAGTCAGATATTACAGGGTTAAACGAGTGAGTGTTGAACTGGGAGGGACATCTGTCTAGCCATTCATCTGAAACCTCATTAAAGTCACCTGCAACAGTTACTTTGTCCATTGAATATTGATTCACCCAGTCATCAATCATGGTACCTAAAGCAGAGAACAATCTCAGTTTTAGCTTGAATATTTAAACCATATACATTCAGAAGGATGTAGTTACATCATTCATTTCAACAATAACCATAAGCCAGTGGCCCTCATTGTCACCTTTGTGATCCATAACCTTACCATCCAGTTGTTTAAATAAAATAGCCACTCCAGCTGAGTGTGAAGAACAGTGGGAGAGAAATACGTCACCACAGACCCATTGGGATCTCCAAAAGTTTACATCATTATCAATAGAATGTGTCTCCTGTAGAAAAAAAACAGCTAGTCCTTGGTTTCTCCTTGCAAAAAAGAAAAATTGCCTTGCACTTTGTGCCGTTCCTTAAACCTCTAATGTTTAACCATAATAAAGAAAATACCATACAGAGATTAAATGCATTCTGAAACTTAATGCAGGGATAAGAAATCTGTAACCTTCCAAAACTTGTTGATACAAATTCAACCAAAATAAAATTCAGCCTCAAGGCTTATTTCTTATAAAGATCATGTTTTAAATACTATTTTCCTGACCCCTCCCATCTTTTTCCCTTATTATTATTATTATTTTTTTTAATATAAAGAAAAACAAATAAATAAACAATAATAATAAGCAATTGAACTTTACTGTTTGAGAAATCAGTCTCACTGCTTGGACGAGGAGTGGGGAGATGGAAAGGTGCTTCTCAGCCAGCCACTCGGCGCCCATCAATGACAGCATGTCCGTCTCGCAGATAGGCTTTCAGTCCTCTTTTCCTCGCCTCCTCCACCTTTGGCCCAAGGCGGGCATGGGCTTCTCAGTCCTCTTTGCAAAAGTCTTCTCTGAAACGTATCTTCATTCATGGCAGATCTGGGCATTTTTGGACATTTTCCAAACTTGGTCGCGGACTATTCTCATGGAAAACTGGAGAATGATCTGCCTCGGTCTGTCGGTTCTCACCTTCTGGCCCAGCCTGTAGACTGTGTCAACGGAGTCACTTAGTTTCTCAGCGGAGAGGGGGACAACCTTGGACAGGATCTTGATCACTTCTTCCTGGGTGTTTTCGCCCTCTCGCTCGGGGAGTCCGTTCAGCCGCAGTAACCATCTTTGCTTGTATCTTGCATGCTCCAGACATGCATCTTTCAGTGCTTCGTTTTTTTTTCTGAAGTGAGGTCACCTGCTTTTTCAACTTGTTGACTGACTCTCTGATTTTAATAACCGCATCTGTGTTTTCCTTCAGTTGCCATTCAAAAGCTTACAAATGTTCATTGTGGGCGTCAAACTTGCGAGTGAGAGTTTGAATGGTGGCATAAAGGACGCCGGTGGAGATTTCATCTTCAGGAGCAGAAGGTTTTTTCGACTTTTTTGGCTTCGGGTTTTTCAGTGGGGTACGAACCAAGTTCTTACGTGAAGCAGACACTGGGTCCTGAACCGTCTCTTCCTCTTCCTGTTCTTTCATTGACTCAATATCCTCATTATCACAGGCTTGCTGAAGAGCGGCTAGGGAGTAGCCATGGTCATGGCTAGCTCCAGCCATGCTTGAAACTTCATACGTTAAAAGAGGAGCCTTAGAGAGTGCTGGGTGATTCTCTTGTGTAGAAAAATGGTTAGCGCACGACGGCAAGTGCTATTTTGACTTTGGGCTGAGGGTCAATGGTGAAAGTGAAGGTTTAAGTGAATCTGACATAAGAGCCTGCAAAAGTTTGGCCACTCACTCCGCCATCTTGGTATGCCCCCTGGATGTCTTGCCTCTGCAGGTGTGTCATAGATAAAATTTGCGCAAGAGGAAGTGGAAAACGGTGCCTGTTGGTGTGTGAATGTGTGTGTGTGGATGTGTGTGACAGAGAGAGAGAGGAGAAGGAAGAGCAAGAGGAGGAGGAGGAGGATACGGTGGCTCCCAGCAGAGTGTGCGCAGAGCCCCGATGAGGACAGTGTGGAGAGGATGTCGCTTTCTTTGCGCGGCGGCTCTCTTCTACTTTCCACGTTTAACATGTTTCCTGTTTTATTTTGTAGATTCTCTTCCCATGTGCAATGTCTGGCTGTATGTCCTGTCTTTGGGGCTGTCCCATTATGTGCGCTTGATCACACTTACGCACTTGGACACTTGACGTGCGCGTCCATGTGCTTAGTGTAAATGTGCAAGTGTATCCCATTTCTACGAAGACCAAAAGTGCAGTGCGCTTGATTTGTACTTTACCCACACTTACGGTAAGACTGCACCTCCCACAATGCATCTCCAGCTGGTGGAGTTCCGCCAATAAACTAAAGAAGGAGAAGCTGGTGAAGTCTGCCCACTATAGTTCAGTGAGCCTGCCATCATCAGGATTTCGACTGAGATGTCGCCGAAGAAATTTCAATGTAAGGAAAAAGGAAAATGTTTTATAAATTTAACTTTATATCATAGTCCCGTTCATATCATAGCGTCATGATGGTACATGTTAGGAAGCTTTGTTAATGTGTCTGCGGTGAGGAAATTCACATCAAGCTTTGCCCTGGAGTTATTTACTAGCCACAGAATTTATCTGAGATAGGGACCACAGAACAAACGTTCCAGTTTGGAAAATGATTACCTGTTTACTGGGGCAAAAAATACTGCAGCTGATGGATACAGGTGAGTAGTTTGCTCCGTCATTTCTTTTGATTGATGTCTTTATTTCCAACATGACAAATATTACAAAACAGTAGTTAACTTATTTAATCCTTCCCCTTTTATTCACTAATTAATAATCTTTAACTTTCCTTTAGATATCCAACATAGTGTTATATATGCCAGCATATTAACTGACTTACTTAAATGCATGTCATAGAAATACCATGAACTGTTCATGTACCAACATGAAAATATATTCATATATCCATATACATGCAGATATCAGCTCAACATAAATCACAGCTGCGGATCCCTGCTGATTATCCACACCTTTTTTCATCCCTATGTGACAATTATTTCTTTATACCCTTTTCTAAACTGGATCAAGTTTTTGTTTGCGGAGAATAACATCCAATGCACAATGTAAGGGGCGTTGTCAAGTCTGTCCCAATTTCGTTTAAATATCCCTGTGTACTTGGACACTTAATATGTGCTTAAACACTAAAGGCAAATGTACGTTCCGCGTGGCAAAACGTCACCAAAGTGTGTGCGTAACCAAGCGCACTCAGCCAAGTGTGAAAAATTTGGACAGCCCCTTTGTGTGTTTCCTTACCTTTTTTCTGTCACACCTGTCATCCTTCAGTCTCATTAGTCCTTCCCTGCTCCCAGAGTCTTCCCTTCACACCTGTTCTGTATTAGTCTTGTTTGCTCCACCCTTGTATCCCCCTCCACACTCTTGTTGTTAGCCAATCCCCATTTCCCTCCATTTGGCCGTGCCCACCCACTCCAGCTGTGTCTCTTTCTTGTGATTACTTTTCTGTGTGTATATACACACACACACACACACACACACACACACACATGCACGCCCACGCACGTACACGTACACATATGTTTCCCTTTCGTCCTTGTCAGGTTGTCTGTGCTCATCCCTGTGTTCTGTTTCCTGCCTGTTGTTTTCAATTAGATTTGGTTCTTCTGTCATTTGGACTATCTGTCACCTGCTTGTTCTGGATGTTTTTCATCACCTTAAGCAAAGCTCGCTTTTTGTTGAACCTCAGACTTGCCTCTTGCTCTGCATTTGGGTCCTTACTGAACTCCTGGCAGGAGTCAGGGTTGGACTGAAGTGGAGGAGGAAGGAACACTTGCCATCAGAGTTTTGAGGAAATTGGGGGAAAGGTTGATCTTGCAGCAAATATACAAGACTCAGTGGGGTCCTAAAGTCAGGTAGCACTTCCATGGATCTCTCAAACCATGTTGTGAAACTGTTTGTAAAACTCTGAGCCAAAAGAAGCTATTTTGTATCCACTTTTGACACAAACCCAGAATGGAAAAGGACACAGGAGTCAAGTGGACTTTTTTGGGAGTATGCAAATTACATATAAATTACATTTTGCTTATCACATCCAAGCTGCACATACTCTCCATGCAGGGCTGTTCTCCTGTAGCTATTAGGCACGCTTAAGTGAGACAGAAGCAGTAATGAAAACTGGTTCAGTCTTTACAATTTACTACATTTTTTAATGGCATCAGAGGAGCAGAAAGTCACAAACATTGCAGTCTCCACTCTCTTGATGGCACAAACAAGTCCTTTGTAGAAAAATCCATCAGTAGAAAGCCCTTTGTGAGTTAAGCGGCTGTCAAAATGATTTTGCACTGACAGGTTCAATGAAGAATTGTGTTTTTCTTCCCAGTCCAAATTAGATGAAACTGGTGGGGAGGCAGGTTGCTTCAAGGCTGTGTTCTGACTGACAGTATTGCCTGAAAAACCCTTCAACTCTCAACACATTGCAATGTGAGGTCATCCAGTAATCACAGAGGTGTACGCAGCCTTGTAGCTTACATTGTAGCCAAATATCAAAGGTGTATTCCTGCAGTTACCTTGTAACCCATGTGACAACCTTCCAGAGTTGTAAAATCCTGTCTTTAAACTGAAGGATCAAAGAAATTACCTTTGGAGGTCATGAAAATGAATGAGACATTTTTTTTGTTCTTAACCCTCTGAAGTTCCTATATTTTGCTTATTGGATCAGTGTCTCTTAGCTGAAAGCCAAATGATTGGCCCCAACATCTGCTCACTCCTCATGAATAAACATTAGCTTACATCTTTCTTTTTATCTTTAATCAAAAAATTATACACCTCCGTGATGCTTTGAGTGTAATGGACCGCTTCTGTCCGTGTGTCTCTGTCTGTGTGTCTGTGTGTGTGTGTGTGTGTGTGTGTGTCTGTGTGTGTGTGTGTGTGTGTGTGTGTCTGTCTGTGTGTCTGTGTGTGTGTCTGTGTGTGTGTGTCTGTCTGTGTGTCTGTGTGTGTGTTGTTCCCAATGTAAGAGACTGCAGGTGGTGAGGGCTGATCCCTGGTAAAAGTCTGACAAACTGGTGTGGAAAACCCAGGTTTCAATTTAACCTCTGAGGAGGTCTTCACAAGGCCACTGATGTCATTGGTGCATTAGTGCTCCTGCTGCAACGGTGATCGTTGGAGACACATGAGACCATTTTGTGAATGACCATTGTTTGAGGTTAAGCTATTAAATCTCCTGGGCAAGGATGAGAGGACAGCATGATAGGTTAGGGATACGTAGTGTCGCAGACCTCCTCCTCTGTTGAGAGAAGGTGTTACGACCCAGCTCAAGTAACCATAACAAAAGGGAGACACACCATGATTAACAGTTAACAAAGGATATTTTATTAGAATCAAATCAAACCAAATGAAACCAAATCAGACCAAATCAAACCAAATTAAGCCAAATTAAGCCAAATCAGACCAAATCAAACCAAATTAAGCCAAATTAAACCAAATTAGACCAAATTACATCAAATTAGACCAAATTAGACCAAATTACATCAAATTAGACCAAATCACCAAATTAGACCAAATTAGACTAGTATTAGTAGTAAATAAGAGCAACATATGGAGTGTGAATGTCAGTGATATCAGTACTATGTGTACGTATTAAATGATGAGTGTGTGAGAGTGTGTATGTGCAGGTGTTGGACAGTGCATGAAAACTGTCAATCTGTCTCTGTGTCTCTGTCTGTCTGTCTGTCGCTGTGTCTGTCTGTCTGTTTGTCTCTGTGTCTGTCGCTGTGTCTGTCTGTCTGTCTGTCTGTCTCTGTGTCTGTATGTGTGTCTGTCTGTCTGTCTCTGTCTGTCTGTCTGTCTGTCCATCTCTGTGTCTGTCTGTCTGTCTGTCTGTCTGTCTGTCTGTCTGTCTGTCTGTCTCTGTGTCTGTCTGTCTGTCTGCCTGTCTGTCTGTCTGCCTGTCTGTATGTCTCTGTGTCTCTCTGTCACTGTCTGTCTGTCAGTCTGTCTATCTGTCTGTCTCTGTGTCTGTCTGTCTGTCTCTGTATGTCTGTCTGTC